>CM029926.1:10238312-11726916 GCA_017639245.1 Myiopsitta monachus | reverse complement strand
GGCAATTAGCCCTGCCCCCGCTGCTGCTGCTGCTGCAGACCTCACTCATTTCAGGGACAGAGAATTTCAGCCTCCAGACCTTTTGGCATCTTAAAGCGACAGCGAACAGTCTCATTGCCAAACTAACTGCCATTTTAGATCAGAGAAAATAAACAGGGAATTCCTTGGCTGGTTTCTAAACGGGTATTTCCGTCTTCACCCCTTTCCCTACCAATGGAGATACAGTGTGAATTAAGGACTCTACGGGGAACTCCTCGCAGTGCTGTAGCAGTATGGAATGCGCCTTCCGCCGGCCCAGGTCCAGTATCCTCTCTGCTCCCTCCCGGCTTCCTCTGCCCTCCTCACTGGCACAGCACAAGGAAGTGACAAGTCCTTGACCAGGGTAAGCGGGACCGAGCAACCACTGAAACATCGGTGGTTACCAGCGTTATTCTCAGAGTAAAGGCGAAACACAGCCCTGCACCAGATCCTAGGAAAAGATTCAACTCTGCTACAGCTGAAACCAGGGCAAAAAGGAGAGAGACAAGCACAGTGCCAGGGCGCAGGGTGCCGGGCAGGAACCTCCGAGGCGCCTGAGATTCAGCGAGGGACATTAAGGCAGAAGCAAGCGCACTCGGGGCCCCTCACCCGGCTCGTCCCCGGCAGACCGCAACCCTGACGCTCCGGGCGCTCTGAAGCTTCCCGCGCCGGGCGGCAGCGGGCAGGAGACACCCCCCTGCGCCCACCCGAGGGACGGACGGACGGAAGGGCGGGCGGGCGGGCTCGCTCGCCTCCCCGGTAACCCCGGACCCCCGGGGGGCTCGGATCTCACCTGCTGTCGCCGCTGCCGGTACCGGGACCCGGAAACTGCCCGCCGCCATGCTGCACCGAAAACGCCGTGCCGGAGGGACCGGAGCCGCTGCGCCAACACCGGGCTGCGGCCACGAGCACCCCGCGCGCGCGCCCGCCCGCACCCGAGCGCAGAGCCGCGGCGGCCATTGCTCACCGGAAGCCGGCAACCACCGCGTGACACCGGCCACTTCCGGGGACAGCCGCGGGAACAAAGAGGCCCCACGGCTCATGCGCGGAGCCCGGGCTGCAGTACCGAGCTCTGGACACAGATGGCAGCAGCCAGCGGCGCCGGCGACACACCGCTCCCCCCCACCGGCTCTATCCAGTGTCGCGGGGGTATCCCCTCCCACCAACGCCCCCCCCCGCCCCAACCCTTGCAGACCCATCCTCTGGTTTTGGAGTATTTTGGGGGCACCAGGGCTCATCCGGCGATACTGGGGTGCCCCAAACGACACCATCCGTCCCCAGATTCCCCACACCCCGTTTTCATTCCGCCCCCCACCCCGAAGCAAAAAGAAACAAAAACTAAAACCAAAACCTCAGCAAAATCGAAGAGAAACTGCTCCAAGGAGCAGCTCGTTACTTCACTGCTTTAATAATCGGCACTCACACCGGTACACGCACCCCGAAAAAAAGGGGGGGCCCCAGCCCCACCCGCACACCGGCCCCCCCAATCCTGCCTCCACTCCAGCACCCACCCACAGCCTAGACCGCGCCCACACTCCTAAATTGGCCCCTCCCACAGCACAGACTACAGCCCCAGGACTTCATTATCCCGCCTTGGGCCCGCCCCCAGCCCAGACCCATCACCATGGGATCACTACCGAGTCTCTCCGAGGCTCTGTCCATTGCTGTGCCTCTCCAGGGGATGTCTATAGGGTCTGTGGGGCTCTAGGACTTTCTCTGGGTCGCTATGGGACACCTACGAGAAAAATTACTAAAAGAGACTAAAGAGCAGGGGCAGCCGAAGAAAAGAATGAATGAAAAAGAAATAAATAAAAACACGGGCAGAAAATAAAAAGCAAAAGAGAAGAACGTGATGAGAAATTATTTTCCTGGGTCCCTATGCCCAAACAACCCCCCAGGGTGTCCCTATGGAGTTTCTATGGGGTCTCTAAGGGGTCCCAGCCCTCCCAATGTCTCTCTATGGGTCCCCTATGTGTCTCTATGACAACACCCCCCCTCAGTGTATCCCTATCGACTTTCTATGGCGTCACTACGGGTCCCAGCCCCCCCCCCAGTGTCTCCCTATGGGTCCCCTATGTGTCTCTATGACAACACCCCCCTCCCTATGCAGTTTCTATGGGAACACTATGGATCGCAGACCCCCCAGTGCCTCCCCATGGGTCCCTGAGTGACTCTATGACACTACCCCCCCCCCACGCGTCCCTATGTAGTTTTTACAGGGTCTCTATGGGTCCCAGACCCCCCCCCCCAATGTCTCTCTATGGCTCCCTATGTGTCTCTATATCCCTTCTCCCAAGTGTGTCCCTATGGAGGTACTATGGGGTATCTCTGGGTCGCAGCCCCCCCCAGGGTCTCTCTACGGGTCCCTATGTGTCTCTTTGTCAATACCCCCACCCAGCGTCTCCATATGGAGTTTCTATGGGGTCTCTATGGATCGCAGACCCCCCAATGTTACTCTATGGGTCCCTATGTGTCTCTATGTCCACACCCCCCCCCCCGAGTGTCCCTAAGGAGTGTCTATGAGGTCTCTGTGGGTCCCAGCCCCCCCATGCCCTTCTATTGCTCCCTATGTTTCTCTATGTTCATATACCACCCCAGTGTGTCCCTATGGAGTTTCCATGGGGTCTCTAAGGTGTCCCAACACCCCCCAGTGTCTCTTTACAGGTCCCTATGCGTCTCTATGTCAATACCCCTACCCAGTGTGTCCCTATGGAGTTTCTACGGGGCTCTATAGGTCCCAGCCCCTCACAATGTCTCTCCATGGGTCCCTATGTGTCTCTATGTCCATACACCCCCACACAGTGTGCACCTATGGAGTTTCTATGGGGGCTCTGCGGGTCACAACCCCCCCATGTCTTTCTGCGGGTCCCTATGTGTCTCTATATCCATACCCCCTCCCCCAGTGTGTACCTATGGAGTTTCTATAGGGTCTCTAAGGGTCCCAGCCCCTCCCAGTGTCCTTCTATGGGCCCCTATGTGTCTCTATGTCCACACCCCTCCACAGTGTGTCCCTATGGAGTTTCTATGGGGTCTCTAACGAGTTCCAGCCCCCCACAGTGCCTCTCTATGGGTCCCTAAGTATCTCTACGTCCAACCCCCTCACCCAGTGTGTCCCTATGAAGTTTCTATGGGGTAAGGGGTACCAGCATCCCCCAATGTCTCCCTATGGGTCCATATGTGTCTCTATATCCATCCCCCTCAATGTGTCCCTATAGAGTTTCTGTGGGGTATCTCTGGGTTGCAGCCCCCCCAGTGTCTCACTATGGGTCCCTACGCGTCTCCATGTCCATTATCCCCCCTGTATGTCCCTACGGAGTCCCGTTGAGGTCTCTAAGGTGTCCCAGACCCCATCCTCCAGCGCCTATGGATCGCAAACCCCCCAATGTTTCTCTAAGGGTCCCTATCTGTCTCTATGACAATACCCCCACCCCCAGCGTTTCCCTATAAGGATTCTATGGAGGCTCGAAGAGGTCCCACCCCTCTCTCTCTCCCAGCCAATGTCTCTCTATGAGTCCCTAATTGTACCTTTGTCCAAACCACCTCATCGCCCAAATGTGTCCCTAAGGAGCTTCTACGGAGTCTCCATGGGTCGCAGCCCCCCCAGTGTCTCTCTACTGGTCCCTATATGTCTCTACGTCCACCACCCCACCACCCCCGTGTGTGTCCCTATGCAGTTTCTATGGGGTCTCTGTGGATCGCAGCACCCCCCAGTGTCTCTCGATGCCTCCCTCTCTGTCTCCCTACCCCCCCCCCCCCCAGTGTCCGTACCTTGAACGCCAGGACGGTGGTGCCACGCTGGAGATGGGTGCCGGCCCCGGGCAGCAGCGGCGCCGGCTCCCGGAGGAGGGGGGCGGCGATGCCGAGCGGGGGCACGCCCGAGTCCCGAGGGCGGCAAACCCCGGCTGGAGGGAACGGGACGGGAGCAGAGCCTTCGTCAGCGCCATCTTGGAACGCAAAATGGCGGCGGCACAGGTGAGGGGCTGTCGTTACCACGGCAACGCGGCCGCCATGATGGGGGAGGGCATGACTCGGCAGGAGGGAGGGCTGGCCTGAATATGGAAAAATGGCGGGTAAACAATGGCGCCAGTGGCACCTCACCAATATGGCCGCCCCCAGGTGCCGTACTCAAGATGGCGACGCTTCCGTCGCGGCAATTGTACCTCATCAATATGGCCGCCCCCAAGTGCCGTACTCAAGATGGCGACTCTCCATTGGCGACAATGGCGCCTCACCAATATGGCCGCCCCCAGGTGCCGTACTCAAGATGGCGACGCTTCCGTCGCGACAAATGTACCTCATCAATATGGCCGCCCCCAGGTGCCGTACTCAAGATGGCGCCTCTCCATTGGCGACAATGGCGCCTCACCAATATGGCCGCCCCCAAGTGCCGTACTCAAGATGGCGACGCTTCCGTCGCGACAAATGTTCCTCATCAATATGGCCGCCCCCAAGTGCCGTACTCAAGATGGCGACGCTTCCGTCGCGACAATGGAATGGCGCCTCACCAATATGGCCGCCCTCAACCTCCCACTCCCAACATGGCGGCGCACAGCCGCACTCAATATGGCGCCCACCACCGGAACTCCCCCCGGGACGCTTCTCTCCGCCTCCCCTCACGTCTCCTCCACCCGCAGCTCCCTCTTAGCCTCCCCCATGGCCGCCCTATGGCGGCGGGCGGCGTGAGGCTGCAAGCGCCAGATTAGGAGGTATATGGCGGACTGGAGTCCCTACACGGGGTTTCTAATGGTGGTCTGCAGACCCTTTACGGGAGTCTATGGGGAGACATGGGGTGCCTATGGGGGGATTAAGAAGGACATGGGGGTCTATGGTGCTCCGGAGACCCTTCTTGGGGTTCTATGGGGGAATATGGGAGGATATAGCGGGATTGGAGGGTCTGGAGTCTCACCCATGGGGTTCTGTGGGGGTGTGGAGACCGCAGTACCGAATATCGGACACAAGGCGGCAGCAGCGAGCGGCGCCAGGAGCCATTCCCCCCCCAATCTCCACCACCTGCAATACCACGTTTCGGCCACATGACGGCAGCACCCACTCCATTACTCAGCGCCTCATGGGAACCGGCCTGAGCAACGCCAGCTCCTCCGCCCAGTTTATGTCCCCCGGGGGTCACGAGCTACTCACTGTGAACAGGGCTGACTCTTCTCTGCCCCCGGCGCCTCCCTGCCGAAAAACCAGTCCCGGCCTTCGCAGCTCACCGCTGCTCTTCTGCCAAACCACCGTCCACCGCAGTGACACTGGGGTGCCCCAAATGACACCATCTGTCCCCAGATTCCCCCCCCCCCTTTATATTCCACTCCCAAAGCAAAAGCAGACGAAAAAGACCAACAACAATCAAAAAAAAAAAGATAAAAACTGCCCAAGGAGCAGCTCATTACTTCATTGCTTTAATAAGTGCCATTTACACAGGTACACGCACCCCAGAGAAAAACGGGGGCGCTCTGCTAGAAGGAGACAAGGTGGGGACAGCACCCCCAGTCCCTGTCCTGCAGGCTGCAGAGGATGGTGCCACAGCTCCTGCTCAGGCTCTGCTCCGCAATGTTCCCCCTCCATTCCCGTGCTGGGATGGGTGCCGCAGGGCACCACGGCCCTGGTCTCTGATGGCCCCATCGTCCGCGTGCTACCTGTTGAGCATCACATCACGAGATGTCTGCAACAAGTCACCTGGAAAACACAAATGCCAAATTAGGTTTCAGCCTGTTAAAGAAGAGCACAGAAGAATGCAGTCAGAGACAGGGAGAGGATACAACAATTGGTGAGGTTAGAGATGCCCTAAGGGTTTTACTTGGCAGGAGGAGTGGAAGGGAGGGAGATCAAATCCCCAGGGCCAGAATCCACCAACCTGCCAAAAAGGACTGGCAGATCTGCCAGGGCTTTGGGCTGTCCCAAAGCATGCAGAGGGGAACACATTTCTGTGCTGTCTCAAGTGAAAAAACTGAAACCCCGAAAATCGGTGACGCCATCAACTTCCGGGAGATGTGCTGGGCTTGGGTCTTTGGAAAGAAGTGGCCTTTCTTTGTAGAAGGTGAAATGTCCTCTGGCTGACGAGTTGACTGCCTGGAACAGCAGAAGCCATGCCAGGTACAGCAGAAGCCATGCCAGGTACAGCAGAAGCCATGCCAGGTACAGCAGAAGCCATGCCAGGTACAGCAGAAGCGATCTGAAGATCCCCTCTGATGGAGAGTTCCACAAATGCAATTTCTTTGAGAAAGATTTCTCTTCCAGAACTCTCTTTCCAACTGAAGTAAAAATTTACACATCATCGGGTAAGGAAAAAGGACACCACTGAAGCAACAACTCACCAAAACCACAGCCGGAGTCACCATCCCTGCTTATAAGGCTGCCAACGCTTCTCAGGAAAGCCTGGAAAAAACACACACCGAAGCGATGCCGGTTTATCCCCTTGGGTCCATGTCTCCTCTTCTACCTTGGTTGCTTCCAGCACAGCTGCCAGGGCCTCCGAGCGAGCTTCTCAAGTACTACCGCGAGCTCTTTTCAAAGCTTACGGACTGAAAAAGCAGAAAGCTTTGACTGTCAACACCTGAACTCTTACAAACGCTTTCTTTGCTCTTTCAGCACTGCAATATTTTTCACGGTATCATTTAATTGTAACTGCACAAAACCAGAAGATTGTGCTGACAGGAGGAGACCACAAACAGAGAGGAGTAAGCTTCACGTAGCATCCCGTGCTCCGCAACAGACCTTGTTTTAAATAGTTGTCTCAAAAATAGCTCATATCAGAAACAGAGAAGGAGAGCTGGCGCAGACTTGATGTCAACCTTAAAGCCCATACTGTCTCCCCACGGGTCCCTGAGTGACTCTATGACACTACCCCCCCCCCTGCCATGTGTCCCTATGTAGTTTTTACAGGGTCTCTATGGGTCCCAGCCCCCTCCCCCCCATGTCTCTCAATGGGTCCCTGTGCGTCGCTATGTCCAAATCCCCCCCCATGTGTCCCTATGTAGTTTTTACAGGGTCTCTATGGGTCCCAGACCCCCCCAATGTCTCTCTATGGCTCCCTATGTGTCTCTATATCCATCCCCCCAAGTGTGTCTCTATAGAGTTACTATGGGGTATCTCTGGGTCGCAGCCCCCCCCAGTGTCTCTCTACGGGTCCCTATGTGTCTCTTTGTCAATACCCCACCCAGCGTCTCCATATGGAGTTTCTATGGGGTCTCTATGGATCGCAGACCCCCCCCATTGTTTCTCTACAGGTCCCTATGTGTCTCTATGTCCATACCCCCCACCCCCATTTTTTCCTATAAGGATTCTATGGCGGCTCGAAGGGGTCCCAGCCCCCCCCAGGGTCTCTCTATGGGTCCCTAAATATATCTATGTCCAAACCACCCCACCTCCCAAACGTGTCCCTAAAGAGTTTCTATGGAGTCTCTACGGGTTATCGTTAGGGTTATATCTAGGTGGGTTAGCGTTAAGGATACAGTTAGGGTTAGGGGGTTAGGGTTAGGGGGTTAGGGTTAGGGGGTTAGGTGTTAGCATTAGGTTTATGAAGGGCCAGGCCCCAAGGGCAGAAGCTTGAGTACTCTTCAAGACCTACAAGCATGAAGATGCAGGGGCGAAATCCTACCCAGGATATACATGGATGCCGAGAGAAAGGAGCTCCCAGGGCAGCCTGGAACCATGCTCCAAAATTCTAATGAGCTGATGAGCCTGTGACAAAAGCCATAGCGTGCTTTACACTTGTAAAGCTGGAAAAGGAATGCCAAACAGGCACTTGGGTGACCCACACGAGTGGTCGGCACTCAGAAGACAGGACCTGCGAAGCAGGCTTAAACCCCTTCAGCTCAAGGAGATATGAAGACATCAGGACCTGAGGAAGCACCAATATAGAACATGGATCGCATGCAGTCCATAAAGCATCCAAGCTGGAACTGCCCTGCTCACAGTGAGCTCACTCTACAATATAACACACTGCCTTTCCCTCAGCCCTATATTACATTTTCAACCCTTTCCTGCTATCCTGAACTCATCTCCCACACCCCAGCCCCCAAAAAGAGTCCCTCTCCTCAGCTTCCATAGCGCCAGGAGTCTCGAGACAGCCTCAGTGTTCAGAACTCCTCCATCGGACACCAGCAGTGTTGCGGCCATTGCCAAGTTCCTCTTTGTCACCTGCCAGAAACAAAGCAAGGCGAACCCCCTGTGCTAACAGTTATCACCACCACCCCAGCCATCTAGCTCCATGTGTTCTATACCAAGCCACTGCCTCCTCTAAAGCTCCTCAACGCTGCACTTGCCTGTTCCAAAGAGATAGCAGTCTCACGCCAGGCCTCTCCTGCCCTCTGGGGCCTAGAAGTCCAACAAAGGCAAATGACCATGGTTCTTGCAAAAACTGATCAGCTCCACTATCCTTCTCTTTACATCCCTGACTCACATGAAGCACTCATTTGTCTTCGAACGGAGAGGGCAAGACCTGGAATAGAAAACACAAATACCGAATCCCTTTGCCATGTTTTCCTCAACTCTGAGCCACCACACACACTCACAAACCCCTTACCTACTCACAGCTGCAAAAGTAGCTTGGAGCAAGACCCCAAAAGACTACGAGCAAATGACTCAAAGCAAAAGCCCTACTCTGCTTTACACACACAAACCTGGGGGAAAAAAAAAGCCCGATCCACTGTTAGGCAACCGGCTTGAGCAGTGAGTATCTGAAAGACAAGGTCCTAGGAGCAGGCCGAGCGCCTTTAACTCAATGAGCCATGTGGAAGCGCCAACGCAGAATACAAGCAAACGCAGTCCTTAACACAGTCAACCTGTACTACCCTGACCACTGTAAGATGATGTTATTAAGCATCTCACTTCTTTCTCTCAACCCCACGGTACGTTTAAAACACGCCCCTGCTAGACTGATATTGTCCCCCATCCCCCTGCTCCCAAAAAGCAGCCCCCCTGCGTAGTTTTCCTATTGCCATAAATCTCTAGCCAGGCTTATTGCTCCGAACTCTCATATTAGATGCCTGTCTGATGGCTGCACTTGCCAATTTAGTCTTCACCATCTGCAGTAAGAAAGGCAAAAACTAAAAAAGAAAAAGAAAGCAAAACAAAAAATTCAGCCACACAACAGTTTGTAATCAGCAAACAGAAGAAAAACACAGTTTGGGCTATCATTCTCACCACCACCACCATACCAGTCAATGCTTACTTATTCCTTTAACAACTTACTGCCTCATCCTTAACTCTACCAACATTTGCTCAGCTGGTCCTACATTTTTTCTGCATGCTACACCAGGGTTCTCCTCCTCTTCCAAACTTAAAAAAGTAGACACAAGTGAGCATTGCACTGGTGATAAGTACTTGACCCCACCATCCTTGTCATTATATTCCTGCCTCACTGGAAATGGTTAACTGACTTCACAGGCAACTGCACAGAACCTACAAAAAAGACTAAAAGTAAGACCCACCATCAAGTAACATTCAGCTGTTAGTCACCCACCTCACCTGAAATCCTCCAGATCTTTAACAATCCTCCTCATTGTAGAATTTTATTTCTCACGATTTGGATGCGACTCCATAAAAAGAAATATAAACAAATGCAAACTGACCACAGCTAGTGAAAAATGTCTTTCCTGTGAAATTCTTAACCCCAGCTTGATTATATACGATGCTCATACACCAAGCACCCAACAGGTATGTCTGCTACACCGAACCTACTATACCACTTAAAAAAAAAGCAACAGAAGTTAACTTAAAGTACTTAAAACCAATGAAGATATACTAGCTCTACAGTCACCAGGTCAGTGTCCACATTAACCAGTAAGAGAACAGGAAAAAGTCAGCTCTCTGAAAATGAACTCTGAGAAAACACACCTACAGGGACAAATTACAGCTATACCCCAAAACATAACACACATAGAAACTCTAAAGAACAAACCTTATGGACACTTGAAAGCCTCCCAGCAAAAAAACACTAAGTTGAAAACAACCCTTTTACCTTCCCCTCCCCCAAAAAAAAGGGTTTTAGCAGCCACTATGTCCCACACCAACCTCACAATTTTTTTTTGCTCCTCCTTAGACACAGTCCTTCAACGTAACTTCCAAAAGAGCAAAGACTCTAAACCATCGATGCAAAACCTTCCAGACACGTAACATGTATGTTCCTTCAGGAGCCACAATCTTCACCATAACATACAAAATAAAAGAGAAACAGTACACAGGTAATACAAACACAGACCAAAAAAAACTTCTGGCACAACTCAAGCAACTGAGAAAAAACACGGAACACTGCTTAAACGCCCTCAAAAAAACAGCAGAGCAAAAAAACTACAGCAAAAAAAAAAAACCCTCACAAACCACACACACACACAAACCCAACCAATCAACTTATTAGCACAAAAACCCACCAAAAACACACAAAAAAACAAAAGCAGAAACAATACCATCAAAAAAATTACCTTCAAGAGAGACAAACCCAAAGAAACCCACCAGCACAAGCCTGATGCCTTATATACCCCAGAGCCTACCCACAACCCTTCCCACAATGCTGGGGGAACAGGGGTGGGTCAGACCATCAGGTGGGATAAAAGCAGCTTGACAAGGTACAGGGGTTTTTTTTTCTATCTGGCTCTGGTTCCTTGGCTGCTCCCTGGCTTTAATTTTCTGGCTTGCTTTCTCAGGCTTAGATTCACATTCAAAACTCACAGGGCACGTAGGCTCGCTCTCACACAGACTGGCCCATAATCGTATTCCTTTTTAGACCACATAGGCATTCTCCTGCTGAGGTTCTGGGGCTGAAATTCTGAAGTTCAGACTCACGTTCTTAATCCACAGACCCACAAAGGCTCCCTCTCACACAGACTGGCTGAGCTCCGTGCTCACATTTCAACTGCACAGACACTCCAGCTCCGACCTTGGCTCACACTCACTTAGCCTCAATCTGACACACCGCAGGGGTCAAAGGTCGCACGGCCACGGACGCCCCCGGGGACCCGGTTACTTCTGGGTTTCCGGTCAGCATCCGGCTTCGTATTTCCGCTTCCCTTCCTGTTTCCGTTGCCACCGGGGCCGTCATTTCCGGTTTCCCGCGTCGGGTGGGGGGTGTCAGGGATACGATTTCGGGGCGAATTTAGGGTTCGGGGGGCGGTTGGGGTTGGGGTTAGGGATGGGGGGGGGGTTAGGGTTGCGGGGGCAGTTAGGGTTGGGGATGGGGTTAGGGTTTGGGGCAGCTAGGGTTAGGGTAGTCTTGTGCAAGTTTTTATTCTGAACCCTAGATAAGTTTGGATATGATGTCCAAATATGATATGATCGCTTATCCTAGCTAAGTGTGACATGAGAAGGGATTTTCCTTGAGGAGGAAATGGGGAGAAAAAATAAGCCCATCTTCTCACCTTTCAGACAGCCAGAGCTTTGCCATAGCCTTTAAGCAACGATGTGGACGAGAGATGCCATGGGTGACAGAGTGGCTTTGCTTCCTCTCTTCCAGAAAGTCTTCCAAGGACTCTGGTCTTGCGTGCATCATGCACCACGGCTGCTTTGTGTTGCTAACCAAAGAAACAGGCGAGCTGAATGAGCCCTCCCTTGGAGCCCATGTCTGCTTCCTGTTCAGTGCCTGGTCCCTGTCCCTCTAGGCTCAAGAGATGTCTGCAGGTTAGGGCAGAGGACACAGGAGATGCTCCCTCAGCATCTCAGATCATAACCACCTGCATCGGCACAGGAAAAGGAAATAAATGGTGGTCTCTGGCAGGGATATTGTGGCTATATAAAGCGATAACTTGGCTTATGAGGACCACTTTCCTGGTGTTATGGGTAACATCAGGCCATAAATGTGAGGCCCATCTCTCTGAGGGATAAGCCAGCAATGGTCCACAGCTTGCCAGTAACAAAGGGGACTACTACATGTGAATTCAGAGAGAGAGGTGGTTCAAGAAACTTGTTCTGCTATGTGCATAGATTCTGGGATGTAGCCCACCTACTCTGTGCCCAGTTTGGGGGCATATGACAAAAAGGTTGTCTTACTTGGAGTTGCAGTGTAAGCTGCATAGTCAGTGGGTTGAGAGGGGTTGAGTGGCTGCAGAGGAGACCCGTCACCCTTCTTGGGCACTCAGGTGCCTCAGGACTGCATGCTGTTGCTATTCAAAGCATGGGTTCCTTGGGGACTGAGTTTGGTAGTCCCCAAAATTCAGTGGATGCCACGGTCTGTAGACAGTTTCTCACCCCTCACATCTCACACACTGGCAGCAATAAATGCTTATATTGACCAGGAACAAGTCATTTGCAGCCATGCCAGGGCAGGACGTATAGCTGCTGTTATATCTGTAACCTTTCAGTGGAAATACAGCATTTTTCAGAGGCATACAAGAACTGCATTACTGGCATCTATCTCAGGATATACCTGCAATTTAACTAGGAGGGAAGAAAACCTTTAACCCAAGTTTCTCCCTCCCACCAGCACTTTGATCTCTCTCTTTCCTTCCTCTCCATCTTCTGTCCAATAAAACACACTTGAACACTGTAAAAACTCTATGTATAAGACATTAAGTTTGAAAAACTGGTTACAAGTAGAGATTCAAAAATGAGGGTATGAGTTAATGTGAGATCATTATATATCTTTAGTAGTTTTTTCTGTCTTTTACATGGTAACAGCATTCAACCAGGCACATTTCCAAGGAGAAATAGATAAATCAAACCCAGAAAATTTTATAGGCACATTCTAGCTAAGATGCAGCTGCTGCATCTAAAAAATAAAAAAAAAGAGAGAGAGAAAAGAAGAACCTTCATATTTCTCCCGCCCTTCTGCACATTATTATTGTGTTTCTTGGGGTTTTTTTTAAATGATTGTAGTAATCACGTCTGAGACTGTCTCAGTGCAGTCCTTAAGTACATAGTCCATTTTGGGAACAAATATTCAAGTGTTATTCGGTTTTAGACCCATTTGTAAAAAGAAAAAGATAATTGTGACATTTTTGGACAAAAATCCAAATATTGTGGAGCCAAATTTCATGCTAAAATGTCACTGCTTTTATTTGGCTCTTCGACCTAATTTAAATCAGGTCCCTATGTGTCTTTCTGTCCATACCCACCCCAACATACCCCTATGGAGTTTCTATGGGGTCTCTAAGGGGTCACAGCCCCCCACAATGTCTCTCTACGGGTCCCTAGGTGTCTCTATGTCCATACCCCCCCACCAGTGTCTCCCGATGGAGTTTCTATGGTTTCTGTATGGGTCGTAGCCTCCCCCAACCCATACTGTCTCTCCATGGGTACCTATCTGTCTCTTTGTCCAAACCCACCCCCGCCCCTTGTTTCCCCATGGAGTTTCTATGGGGGCTCTATGGGTTCCAGCCCCCACCAATCTCTCTCTATGGGTCCCTATGTGTCTTTATGCCCAAACCTACCCCCCAGTGTCTCCCTATGGAGTTTCTGTGAGGTCTCTAAGGGGTCCCAGCCCTCCCAATGTCTCTCTAGGGGTCCCTATGGGTCTCTTATGTGCAAACCCCACCCCTCCCCCAATTTGTGTCCCTATGAAGTTTCTGTGGGGCTCTATGGGTACCAGCCCCCCAAATGTCTCTCTACGGGTCCCTGTGTGTCTCTATGTCCATACCCCCCACCCAGCATACCCCTATGGTATGTTTCTATGGGGTCTCTAAGGGGTCCCACTCCCCACAATATCTCTCTAAGGGTCCCTATGTGTCTCTATGACAACACCAACCTCCCAGCTGTGTCCCTACGGAGTTTCTATGGGGTCGCTATGGGTCGCAGACCCCCCAATGTCTCTCCATGGGTCCCTGTGTGACTCTATGACACTACACCACGCCAGTGTGTCCCTATGTAGTTTTCATGGGGCCTCTATGGGTCCCAGCCCCCCCCAGTGTCTCTCTATGGGTCCCTATATACCTTTATGTCCATACCCCTACCCAGTGTGTCCTTATGGAGTTTCTATGGGTCGCAGCCCCCACCAATGTCACTCTACGGGTTCCTATGTGTCTCTATGTCCATACACCCCCACACAGTGCGTACCTATGGAGTTTCTGTGGGGGCTCTGTGGGTAACAACCCCCCCAATGTCTCCCTACGGGTCCCTATGTGTCTCTACATCCATCCCCCCCAGTGTGTCCCTACAGAGTTTCTGTGGGGTATCTCTGGGTCGCAGCCCCCCCAGTGTCTCACTATGGGTCCCTACATGTCTCCATGTCCATAATCCCCCCTGTATGTCCCTATGGAGTCCCGATGAGGTCTCTAAGGGGTCCCAGACTCCCCCCCCCCCTTACTGTCTCTCTATGGGTCCCTATGTGTCTCTTTGTCAATACACCCACCCAGCGTCTCCATATGGAGTTTCCATGGGGTCTCTATGGATCGCAGACCCCCCCAGTGTTTCTCTATGGATCCCTATGTGTGTCTATGTCCATACCCTCCACCCCCAGTGTTTCCCTGTAAGGATTCTATGGCGGCTCGAAGGGGTCCCAGCCCCCCGCAATGTCTCTCAAAGGGTCCCTAAGTGTATCTACGTCCAAACCACCCCACTGCTGCTGCAGACCTCACTCATCTCACGGACAGAGAATTTCAGCCTCCAGACCTTTTGGCATCTTAAAGCGACAGTGAACAGCCTCATTGCCAAACTAACTGCCACTTTAGACCAGAGGAAATAAACAGGGAATTCCTTGGCTGGTTTCTAAACGGATATTTCCGTCTTCACCCCTTTCCCTACCAATGGAGATACAGTGTGAATTAAGGACTCTACGGGGAACTCCTCACAGTGCTGTAGTACGTATGCAATGCGCCTTCGGCCAGGCCATGTTCCGTATCCTGCCTCTGCTCCCTCCCGGATTCCTGTGCCAGAGGGCAGTGGGAAAAAGCAATGGGAAAAAAGACAGAAACTATTGGGTAGACAGAGGGAGGAGGAGATTACAAAAGAGAGGGACAAGGACAGATGTTTACATACTCATTTACATTCCCCTGCTCTTTGCTGCACCGAGTCCTTGGTTACATTCCAAAGGGAAGAGAAGGTCAGTCCTTCTGCACACCTGTACCTCACCTTCACCTAACGCTTCTGCACTCTCTGTACCTGGAATACCTACACACACCACCCCCACCAGTTATTCTCAGGAAATAATTAACTAACACGTCTCTTTTCCTCCTTCTCTCGTCTTCACCTCTTGCTGTAGTCTAAAACAAAATAACAGCTTCTTTGAAAATGATTTTCTGTCTTCTGGCTCAGTACATCATTTTTCATACAGATTTTTAATTTTTTAGCATTTCATCCATTATTTTCTCTTTGACAGCCTGTGCCTGGCTTACACAATCTCTCTTTTAAAGCATGGGAAAATAAACAGCAGTTCCTGAATCGCACAAGCTTCTAGGTCAGTGACAGACACTCTTGAGCTCCGACACCTGGGCTTGTCTACCAGAAACACCTGCTGACAACAGTGACAAAACCAGCTTTTTCTTCCCTTATTTCCTCTGCCTCCCTGCATAGGCAGCACTATATGCAGGACTGAAAAGCAAGCTGCGCTGTAACTGCGCTCAAGTTCCACCTTAACTGCAACAGCTGCCCAGTCATTTCCTTCATGCCAACAGCTTGGCTTGGCTTGGGTGCTCACGTTTTGGGAGGCACAGTTTGCACAGTAACGCATTTCTTGTCAGTAATGATTTAAGAGAAAGAAAGAGCTCAGCTTGACCCAATGACACTCCAAGTGTCCACGGACGGCTCTCTAGAAAAATAATACCAAATCTTTCGACTTTCAAACTGTTTGAAACTGAAGGGATGCCACTGCCAGGTAACAGTCAGCAGAATAAAAAGGGAGGAAATTGGAATGTTGAATACACAGCAGAAAAACGGAGTTTTGTTTCTCACCCACTCTGAGAAAACGCCCCAAACTGGACTCTGCAGCCTCCTCCCCAAACTTGACGGGTGGAGCTGCAAGGCACATTCATGATGTGAGAATCCAACCTCTCAATGTGATTTGGGAGAAGACTACTCTTTACTGCTCCAGTGACAAAAAAAGAAGAGACCTGTTCACTTTGGATCGGCAGGTGAGGCAGTAAGGACTGGGCGACCGTTGCTTGCTTCCCCCCTGCTTTTCTCTTAAAGAAGAGGGAGAATTGAACACAACTAACATAGCTGAATTGCAAGGTGGTTCAGAGATGGGAGAAATAACACCGTACATTTGAGACCAAAATCACTCCTGTGAAAGGCAGACTTCTTTCCCTAGCCGAATTACTGAGGAGCTCTCATAACTCAGGAGCCTTAAGAACTGGTTTGAGACACTCTGCTCTACTGCTGTGGAGAACTTAAGTACTAAAGGACGCTTGCCACAGTACCGCAACCACATGGAAGTATTCCATCACCTCCTGATACATACAGACCTTGCGAGGACTGTTAACACCAGGCTTGGAGAACTGCTTCAAGTAATGCCGCTGATCGGGTTTGTAGCTGTGGGAAGCCTGAACAGCAGTGTAGGTCACACACCTGCCTGGGCACAAAGCTGCAAGAAAAGAAGGGTGTGAAATACCATGACTTTAACAGGCACACTCTGTGCTTAAAGACAATATCACCTTTGGGCGACAGACACGCCCTGCCGTTCAGAAGAATGCTATCTTTATACAAGGTACGAAACTAAGCCACTGCAAACTGCTGCTGTAGTTAAACAGCAAGTTGGGGTACCACATGCCTGCCAGAAAGTTATGAAATCGAACCCTAAAAGGACATAAAGAAAGAAAGAAGAGGAAGGGGCCTGATGGACACCTGCACAAACAACACACAGCCAGGAGCCTGGCCACAGTGCACCAGGACAATCTGGAAACGAGAGACTTCCCCAGAAACAAGACCTGGAACGTTTTCAATTCATCCTCAAATAACCTCCTGTAACACTGCTCTCATCTTCAGCCCCACGCGGGGACCAGTAAGCTCACGCATATTTTGTCCTGTAGGGTGCTGGACGCGTAGGCTGCACACTGGGCCATCCACAGCTGTCTCACCCATTAAGAGCACTAGGATTTAAAGGGCATTTGTAAAGCTTTCATGAGAGAAACTCCGTTTCATTCCTAAAAGGCATAATTTTTAGATGGCAGAAAATTCCATGAGCAAGCCTTAGGCCAACTGCTCCCACAACTAAAGCCTTTAGCTGGATGGCCGAGGGCAAATCAGCAGCAGAGCAAACAAAGGCTCTGCCCCTTCTCAACACACTGAGACTTGAAATGACTTGGCATAAACTAGAGAAGCCCTAAGGCCACCCAGTCTGGCAACTCCATGAGACTCTTGCTACAAGCACCTTGCAACACAGGTCGAGATCCCCATCAGCTCCCTCACAACGCTGTCTCTGCATCAAGAATACTAAGCCTTTCTGAAGAAACCTAAAGACTCTATTGGAGCAAGGCAGGCATTCAAACCGGGGGAAACCAGGAGAGCAGCAGCAGCAACTGAAAGCCTCCCTGACTGTCTCACCAGAAAAGCTGGGATGACCTGGGCTCCCCCAGGGCACAACACAGCAATGTCTATTTGCAGAACAAAAGGAGGGCAATTAGCCCTGCCCCCGCTGCTGCTGCTGCTGCAGACCTCACTCATTTCAGGGACAGAGAATTTCAGCCTCCAGACCTTTTGGCATCTTAAAGCGACAGCGAACAGTCTCATTGCCAAACTAACTGCCATTTTAGATCAGAGAAAATAAACAGGGAATTCCTTGGCTGGTTTCTAAACGGGTATTTCCGTCTTCACCCCTTTCCCTACCAATGGAGATACAGTGTGAATTAAGGACTCTACGGGGAACTCCTCGCAGTGCTGTAGCACGTATGGAATGCGCCTTCCGCCGGCCCAGGTCCAGTATCCTCTCTCTGCTCCCTCCCGGCTTCCTCTGCCCCTCCTCACTGGCACAGCACAAGGAAGTGACAAGTCCTTGACCAGGGTAAGCGGGACCGAGCAACCACTGAAACATCGGTGCGTTACCAGCGTTATTCTCAGAGTAAAGGCGAAACACAGCCCTGCACCAGATCCTAGGAAAAGATTCAACTCTGCTACAGCTGAAACCAGGGCAAAAGGAGAGAGACAAGCACAGTGCCAGGGCGCAGGGTGCCGGGCAGGAACCTCCGAGGCGCCTGAGATTCAGCGAGGGACATTAAGGCAGAAGCAAGCGCACTCGGGGCCCCTCACCCGGCTCGTCCCCGGCAGACCGCAACCCTGACGCTCCGGGCGCTCTGAAGCTTCCCGCGCCGGGCGGCAGCGGGCAGGAGACACCCCCCTGCGCCCACCCGAGGGACGGACGGACGGACGGGCGGGCGGGCGGGCTCGCTCGCCTCCCCGGTAACCCCGGACCCCCGGGGGGCTCGGATCTCACCTGCTGTCGCCGCTGCCGGTACCGGGACCCGGAAACTGCCCGCCGCCATGCTGCACCGAAACGCCGTGCCGGAGGGACCGGAGCCGCTGCGCCAACACCGGGCTGCGGCCACGAGCACCCCGCGCGCGCGCCCGCCCGCACCCGAGCGCAGAGCCGCGGCGGCCATTGCTCACCGGAAGCCGGCAACCACCGCGTGACACCGGCCACTTCCGGGGACAGCCGCGGGAACAAAGAGAGCCCCACGGCTCATGCGCGGAGCCCGGGCTGCAGTACCGAGCTCTGGACACAGATGGCAGCAGCCAGCGGCGCCCGGCGACACACCGCTCCCCCCCCACCGGCTCTATCCAGTGTCGCGGGGGTATCCCCTCCCACCAACGCCCCCCCCCCGCCCCAACCCTTGCAGACCCATCCTCTGGGTTTTGGAGTATTTTGGGGGCACCAGGGCTCATCCGGCGATACTGGGGTGCCCCAAACGACACCATCCGTCCCCAGATTCCCCACACCCCCGTTTTCATTCCGCCCCCCACCCCGAAGCAAAAAGAAACAAAAACTAAAACCAAAACCTCAGCAAAATCGAAGAGAAACTGCTCCAAGGAGCAGCTCGTTACTTCACTGCTTTAATAATCGGCACTCACACCGGTACACGCACCCCGAAAAAAAGGGGGGGCCCCAGCCCCACCCGCACACCGGCCCCCCCAATCCTGCCTCCACTCCAGCACCCACCCACAGCCTAGACCGCGCCCACACTCCTAAATTGGCCCCTCCCACAGCACAGACTACAGCCCCAGGACTTCATTATCCCGCCTTGGGCCCGCCCCCAGCCCAGACCCATCACCATGGGATCACTACCGAGTCTCTCCGAGGCTCTGTCCATTGCTGTGCCTCTCCAGGGGATGTCTATAGGGTCTGTGGGGCTCTAGGACTTTCTCTGGGTCGCTATGGGACACCTACGAGAAAAATTACTAAAAGAGACTAAAGAGCAGGGGCAGCCGAAGAAAAGAATGAATGAAAAAGAAATAAATAAAAACACGGGCAGAAAATAAAAAGCAAAAGAGAAGAACGTGATGAGAAATTATTTTCCTGGGTCCCTATGCCCAAACAACCCCCCAGGGTGTCCCTATGGAGTTTCTATGGGGTCTCTAAGGGGTCCCAGCCCTCCCAATGTCTCTCTATGGGTCCCCTATGTGTCTCTATGACAACACCCCCCCCTCAGTGTATCCCTATCGACTTTCTATGGCGTCACTACGGGTCCCAGCCCCCCCCCCCAGTGTCTCCCTATGGGTCCCCTATGTGTCTCTATGACAACACCCCCCTCCCTATGCAGTTTCTATGGGAACACTATGGATCGCAGACCCCCCAGTGCCTCCCCATGGGTCCCTGAGTGACTCTATGACACTACCCCCCCCCCCCCACGCGTCCCTATGTAGTTTTTACAGGGTCTCTATGGGTCCCAGACCCCCCCCCCCAATGTCTCTCTATGGCTCCCTATGTGTCTCTATATCCCTTCTCCCAAGTGTGTCCCTATGGAGGTACTATGGGGTATCTCTGGGTCGCAGCCCCCCCCAGGGTCTCTCTACGGGTCCCTATGTGTCTCTTTGTCAATACCCCCACCCAGCGTCTCCATATGGAGTTTCTATGGGGTCTCTATGGATCGCAGACCCCCCCAATGTTACTCTATGGGTCCCTATGTGTCTCTATGTCCACACCCCCCCCCCCCCCGAGTGTCCCTAAGGAGTGTCTATGAGGTCTCTGTGGGTCCCAGCCCCCCCATGCCCTTCTATTGCTCCCTATGTTTCTCTATGTTCATATACCACCCCAGTGTGTCCCTATGGAGTTTCCATGGGGTCTCTAAGGTGTCCCAACACCCCCCAGTGTCTCTTTACAGGTCCCTATGCGTCTCTATGTCAATACCCCTACCCAGTGTGTCCCTATGGAGTTTCTACGGGGCTCTATAGGTCCCAGCCCCCTCACAATGTCTCTCCATGGGTCCCTATGTGTCTCTATGTCCATACACCCCCACACAGTGTGCACCTATGGAGTTTCTATGGGGGCTCTGCGGGTCACAACCCCCCCAGTGTCTTTCTGCGGGTCCCTATGTGTCTCTATATCCATACCCCCTCCCCCAGTGTGTACCTATGGAGTTTCTATAGGGTCTCTAAGGGTCCCAGCCCCTCCCAGTGTCCTTCTATGGGCCCCTATGTGTCTCTATGTCCACACCCCTCCACAGTGTGTCCCTATGGAGTTTCTATGGGGTCTCTAACGAGTTCCAGCCCCCCACAGTGCCTCTCTATGGGTCCCTAAGTATCTCTACGTCCAACCCCCTCACCCAGTGTGTCCCTATGAAGTTTCTATGGGGTAAGGGGTACCAGCATCCCCCAATGTCTCCCTATGGGTCCATATGTGTCTCTATATCCATCCCCCTCAATGTGTCCCTATAGAGTTTCTGTGGGGTATCTCTGGGTTGCAGCCCCCCCAGCGTCTCACTATGGGTCCCTACGCGTCTCCATGTCCATTATCCCCCCTGTATGTCCCTACGGAGTCCCGTTGAGGTCTCTAAGGTGTCCCAGACCCCATCCTCCAGCGCCTATGGATCGCAAACCCCCCCAATGTTTCTCTAAGGGTCCCTATCTGTCTCTATGACAATACCCCCCACCCCCAGCGTTTCCCTATAAGGATTCTATGGAGGCTCGAAGAGGTCCCAGCCCCCTCTCTCTCTCCCAGCCAATGTCTCTCTATGAGTCCCTAATTGTACCTTTGTCCAAACCACCTCATCGCCCAAATGTGTCCCTAAGGAGCTTCTACGGAGTCTCCATGGGTCGCAGCCCCCCCAGTGTCTCTCTACTGGTCCCTATATGTCTCTACGTCCACCACCCCACCACCCCCGTGTGTGTCCCTATGCAGTTTCTATGGGGTCTCTGTGGATCGCAGCACCCCCCAGTGTCTCTCGATGCCTCCCTCTCTGTCTCCTTACCCCCCCCCCCCCCCCCAGTGTCCGTACCTTGAACGCCAGGACGGTGGTGCCACGCTGGAGATGGGTGCCGGCCCCGGGCAGCAGCGGCGCCGGCTCCCGGAGGAGGGGGGCGGCGATGCCGAGCGGGGGCACGCCCGAGTCCCGAGGGCGGTAAACCCCGGCTGGAGGGAACGGGACGGGAGCAGAGCCTTCGTCAGCGCCATCTTGGAACGCAAAATGGCGGCGGCGCAGGTGAGGGGCTGTCGTTACCACGGCAACGCGGCCGCCATGATGGGGGAGGGCATGACTCGGCAGGAGGGAGGGGCTGGCCTGAATATGGAAAAATGGCGGGTAAACAATGGCGCCAGTGGCACCTCACCAATATGGCCGCCCCCAGGTGCCGTACTCAAGATGGCGACGCTTCCGTCGCGACAAATTGTACCTCATCAATATGGCCGCCCCCAGGTGCCGTACTCAAGATGGCGACTCTCCATTGGCGACAATGGCGCCTCACCAATATGGCCGCCCCCAGGTGCCGTACTCAAGATGGCGACGCTTCCGTCGCGACAAATGTACCTCATCAATATGGCCGCCCCCAGGTGCCGTACTCAAGATGGCGCCTCTCCATTGGCGACAATGGCGCCTCACCAATATGGCCGCCCCCAAGTGCCGTACTCAAGATGGCGACGCTTCCGTCGCGACAAATGTTCCTCATCAATATGGCCGCCCCCAAGTGCCGTACTCAAGATGGCGACGCTTCCGTCGCGACAATGGAATGGCGCCTCACCAATATGGCCGCCCTCAACCTCCCACTCCCAACATGGCGGCGCACAGCCGCACTCAATATGGCGCCCACCACCCGGAACTCCCCCCGGGACGCTTCTCTCCGCCTCCCCTCACGTCTCCTCCACCCGCAGCTCCCTCTTAGCCTCCCCCATGGCCGCCCTATGGCGGCGGGCGGCGTGAGGCTGCAAGCGCCAGATTAGGAGGTATATGGCGGACTGGAGTCCCTACACGGGGTTTCTAATGGTGGTCTGCAGACCCTTTACGGGAGTCTATGGGGAGACATGGGGTGCCTATGGGGGGATTAAGAAGGACATGGGGGTCTATGGTGCTCCGGAGACCCTTCTTGGGGTTCTATGGGGGAATATGGGAGGATATAGCGGGATTGGAGGGTCTGGAGTCTCACCCATGGGGTTCTGTGGGGGTGTGGAGACCGCAGTACCGAATATCGGACACAAGGCGGCAGCAGCGAGCGGCGCCAGGAGCCATTCCCCCCCCCAATCTCCACCACCTGCAATACCACGTTTCGGCCACATGACGGCAGCACCCACTCCATTACTCAGCGCCTCATGGGAACCGGCCTGAGCAACGCCAGCTCCTCCGCCCAGTTTATGTCCCCCGGGGGTCACGAGCTACTCACTGTGAACAGGGCTGACTCTTCTCTGCCCCCGGCGCCTCCCTGCCGAAAAACCAGTCCCGGCCTTCGCAGCTCACCGCTGCTCTTCTGCCAAACCACCGTCCACCGCAGTGACACTGGGGTGCCCCAAATGACACCATCTGTCCCCAGATTCCCCCCCCCCCCTTTATATTCCACTCCCAAAGCAAAAGCAGACAAAAAAGACCAACAACAATCAAAAAAAAAAAAGATAAAAACTGCCCAAGGAGCAGCTCATTACTTCATTGCTTTAATAAGTGCCATTTACACAGGTACACGCACCCCAGAGAAAAACGGGGGCGCTCTGCTAGAAGGAGACAAGGTGGGGACAGCACCCCCAGTCCCTTGTCCTGCAGGCTGCAGAGGATGGTGCCACAGCTCCTGCTCAGGCTCTGCTCCGCAATGTTCCCCCTCCATTCCCGTGCTGGGATGGGTGCCGCAGGGCACCACGGCCCTGGTCTCTGATGGCCCCATCGTCCGCGTGCTACCTGTTGAGCATCACATCACGAGATGTCTGCAACAAGTCACCTGGAAAACACAAATGCCAAATTAGGTTTCAGCCTCTTAAAGAAGAGCACAGAAGAATGCAATCAGAGACAGGGAGAGGATACAACAATTGGTGAGGTTAGAGATGCCCTAAGGGTTTTACTTGGCAGGAGGAGTGGAAGGGAGGGAGATCAAATCCCCAGGGCCAGAATCCACCAACCTGCCAAAAAGGACTGGCAGATCTGCCAGGGCTTTGGGCTGTCCCAAAGCATGCAGAGGGGAACACATTTCTGTGCTGTCTCAAGTGAAAAAACTGAAACCCCGAAAATCGGTGACGCCATCAACTTCCGGAAGATGTGCTGGGCTTGGGTCTTTGGAAAGAAGTGGCCTTTCTTTGTAGAAGGTGAAATGTCCTCTGGCTGACGAGTTGACTGCCTGGAACAGCAGAAGCCATGCCAGGTACAGCAGAAGCCATGCCAGGTACAGCAGAAGCCATGCCAGGTACAGCAGAAGCCATGCCAGGTACAGCAGAAGCCATGCCAGGTACAGCAGAAGCGATCTGAAGATCCCCTCTGATGGAGAGTTCCACAAATGCAATTTCTTTGAGAAAGATTTCTCTTCCAGAACTCTCTTTCCAACTGAAGTAAAAATTTACACATCATCGGGTAAGGAAAAAGGACACCACTGAAGCAACAACTCACCAAAACCACAGCCGGAGTCACCATCCCTGCTTATAAGGCTGCCAACGCTTCTCAGGAAAGCCTGGAAAAAACACACACCGAAGCGATGCCGGTTTATCCCCTTGGGTCCATGTCTCCTCTTCTACCTTGGTTGCTTCCAGCACAGCTGCCAGGGCCTCCGAGCGAGCTTCTCAAGTACTACCGCGAGCTCTTTTCAAAGCTTACGGACTGAAAAAGCAGAAAGCTTTGACTGTCAACACCTGAACTCTTACAAACGCTTTCTTTGCTCTTTCAGCACTGCAATATTTTTCACGGTATCATTTAATTGTAACTGCACAAAACCAGAAGATTGTGCTGACGAGGAGGAGACCACAAACAGAGAGGAGTAAGCTTCACGTAGCATCCCGTGCTCCGCAACAGACCTTGTTTTAAATAGTTGTCTCAAAAATAGCTCATATCAGAAACAGAGAAGGAGAGCTGGCGCAGACTTGATGTCAGCCTTAAAGCCCATACTGTCTCCCCACGGGTCCCTGAGTGACTCTATGACACTACCCCCCCCCCCTGCCATGTGTCCCTATGTAGTTTTTACAGGGTCTCTATGGGTCCCAGCCCCCTCCACCCCCATGTCTCTCAATGGGTCCCTGTGCGTCGCTATGTCCAAATCCCCCCCCATGTGTCCCTATGTAGTTTTTACAGGGTCTCTATGGGTCCCAGACCCCCCCAATGTCTCTCTAGTGGCTCCCTATGTGTCTCTATATCCATCCCCCCAAGTGTGTCTCTATAGAGTTACTATGGGGTATCTCTGGGTCGCAGCCCCCCCCCAGTGTCTCTCTACGGGTCCCTATGTGTCTCTTTGTCAATACCCCCACCCAGCGTCTCCATATGGAGTTTCTATGGGGTCTCTATGGATCGCAGACCCCCCCCATTGTTTCTCTACAGGTCCCTATGTGTCTCTATGTCCATACCCCCCACCCCCATTTTTTTCCTATAAGGATTCTATGGCGGCTCGAAGGGGTCCCAGCCCCCCCCCAGGGTCTCTCTATGGGTCCCTAAATATATCTATGTCCAAACCACCCCACCTCCCAAACGTGTCCCTAAAGAGTTTCTATGGAGTCTCTACGGGTTATCGTTAGGGTTATATCTAGGTGGGATTAGTGTTAAGGATACAGTTAGGGTTAGGGGTTAGGGTTAGGGGGTTAGGGTTAGGGGGTTAGGTTAGGGGTTAGGGTAGGGGTTAGGTGTTAGCATTAGGTTTATGAAGGGCCAGGCCCCAAGGGCAGAAGCTTGAGTACTCTTCAAGACCTACAAGCATGAAGATGCAGGGGCGAAATCCTACCCAGGATATACATGGATGCCGAGAGAAAGGAGCTCCCAGGGCAGCCTGGAACCATGCTCCAAAATTCTAATGCAGCTGATGAGCCTGTGACAAAAGCCATAGCGTGCTTTACACTTGTAAAGCTGGAAAAGGAATGCCAAACAGGCACTTGGGTGACCCACACGAGTGGTCGGCACTCAGAAGACAGGACCTGCGAAGCAGGCTTAAACCCCTTCAGCTCAAGGAGATATGAAGACATCAGGACCTGAGGAAGCACCAATATAGAACATGGATCGCATGCAGTCCATAAAGCATCCAAGCTGGAACTGCCCTGCTCACAGTGAGCTCACTCTACAATATAACACACTGCCTTTCCCTCAGCCCTATATTACATTTTCAACCCTTTCCTGCTATCCTGAACTCATCTCTCACACCCCAGCCCCCAAAAAGAGTCCCTCTCCTCAGCTTCCATAGCGCCAGGAGTCTCGAGACAGCCTCGGTGTTCAGAACTCCTCCATCGGACACCAGCAGTGTTGCGGCCATTGCCAAGTTCCTCTTTGTCACCTGCCAGAAACAAAGCAAGGCGAACCCCCTGTGCTAACAGTTATCACCACCACCCCAGCCATCTAGCTCCATGTGTTCCATACCAAGCCACTGCCTCCTCTAAAGCTCCTCAACGCTGCACTTGCCTGTTCCAAAGAGATAGCAGTCTCACGCCAGGCCTCTCCTGCCCTCTGGGGCCTAGAAGTCCAACAAAGGCAAATGACCATGGTTCTTGCAAAAACTGATCAGCTCCACTATCCTTCTCTTTACATCCCTGACTCACATGAAGCACTCATTTGTCTTCGAACGGAGAGGGCAAGACCTGGAATAGAAAACACAAATACCGAATCCCTTTGCCATGTTTTCCTCAACTCTGAGCCACCACACACACTCACAAACCCCTTACCTACTCACAGCTGCAAAAGTAGCTTGGAGCAAGACCCCAAAAGACTACCGAGCAAATGACTCAAAGCAAAAGCCCTACTCTGCTTTACACACACAAACCTGGCGGGAAAAAAAAAGCCCGATCCACTGTTAGGCAACCGGCTTGAGCAGTGAGTATCTGAAAGACAAGGTCCTAGGAGCAGGCCGAGCGCCTTTAACTCAATGAGCCATGTGGAAGTGCCAACGCAGAATACAAGCAAACGCAGTCCTTAACACAGTCAACCTGTACTACCCTGACCACTGTAAGATGATGTTATTAAGCATCTCACTTCTTTCTCTCAACCCCACGGTACGTTTAAAACACGCCCCTGCTAGACTGATATTGTCCCCCATCCCCCTGCTCCCAAAAAGCAGCCCCCCTGCGTAGTTTTCCTATTGCCATAAATCTCTAGCCAGGCTTATTGCTCCCAACTCTCATATTAGGTGCCTGTCTGATGGCTGCACTTGCCAATTTAGTCTTCACCATCTGCAGTAAGAAAGGCAAAAACTAAAAAAGAAAAAGAAAGCAAAACAAAAAATTCAGCCACACAACAGTTTGTAATCAGACAAACAGAAGAAAAACACAGTTTGGGCTATCATTCTCACCACCACCACCATACCAGTCAATGCTTACTTATTCCTTTAACAACTTACTGCCTCATCCTTAACTCTACCAACATTTGCTCAGCTGGTCCTACATTTTTTCTGCATGCTACACCAGGGTTCTCCTCCTCTTCCAAACTTAAAAAAGTAGACACAAGTGAGCATTGCACTGGTGATAAGTACTTGACCCCACCATCCTTGTCATTATATTCCTGCCTCACTGGAAATGGTTAACTGACTTCACAGGCAACTGCACAGAACCTACAAAAAAGACTAAAAGTAAGACCCACCATCAAGTAACATTCAGCTGTTAGTCACCCACCTCACCTGAAATCCTCCAGATCTTTAACAATCCTCCTCATTGTAGAATTTTATTTCTCACGATTTGGATGCGACTCCATAAAAAGAAATATAAACAAATGCAAACTGACCACAGCTAGTGAAAAATGTCTTTCCTGTGAAATTCTTAACCCCAGCTTGATTATATACGATGCTCATACACCAAGCACCCAACAGGTATGTCTGCTACACCGAACCTACTATACCACTTAAAAAAAAAGCAACAGAAGTTAACTTAAAGTACTTAAAACCAATGAAGATATACTAGCTCTACAGTCACCTGGTCAGTGTCCACATTAACCAGTAAGAGAACAGGAAAAAGTCAGCTCTCTGAAAATGAACTCTGAGAAAACACACCTACAGGGACAAATTACAGCTATACCCCAAAACATAACACACATAGAAACTCTAAAGAACAAACCTTATGGACACTTGAAAGCCTCCCAGCAAAAAAACACTAAGTTGAAAACAACCCTTTTACCTTCCCCTCCCCCAAAAAAAAGGGTTTTAGCAGCCACTATGTCCCACACCAACCTCACAATTTTTTTTTGCTCCTCCTTAGACACAGTCCTTCAACGTAACTTCCAAAAGAGCAAAGACTCTAAACCATCGATGCAAAACCTTCCAGACACGTAACATGTATGTTCCTTCAGGAGCCACAATCTTCACCATAACATACAAAATAAAAGAGAAACAGTACACAGGTAATACAAACACAGACCAAAAAAAACTTCTGGCACAACTCAAGCAACTGAGAAAAAACACGGAACACTGCTTAAACGCCCTCAAAAAAACAGCAGAGCAAAAAAAAACTACAGCAAAAAAAAAAAACCCTCACAAACCACACACACACACAAACCCAACCAATCAACTTATTAGCACAAAAACCCACCAAAAACACACAAAAAAAACAAAAGCAGAAACAATACCATCAAAAAAATTACCTTCAAGAGAGACAAACCCAAAAGAAACCCACCAGCACAAGCCTGATGCCTTATATACCCCAGAGCCTACCCACAACCCTTCCCACAATGCTGGGTGGACACGGGTGGGTCAGACCATCAGGTGGGATAAAAGCAGCTTGACAAGGTACAGGTGGGGTTTTTTTTCTATCCGGCTCTGGTTCCTTGGCTGCTCCCTGGCTTTCATTTTCTGGCTTGCTTTCTCAGGCTTAGATTCACATTCAAAACGCACAGGGCACGTAGGCTCGCTCTCACACAGACTGGCCCATAATCGTATTCCTTTTTAGACCACATAGGCATTCTCCTGCTGAGGTTCTGGGGCTGAAATTCTGAAGTTCAGACTCACATTCTTAATCCACAGACCCACAAAGGCTCCCTCTCACACAGACTGGCTCAGGTCCGTTTTCAACTCGCATTTCAACTGCACAGACACTCCAGCTCCGACCTTGGCTCACACTCACTTGGCCTCAATCTGACACGCCGCAGGGGTCAAAGGTCGGGGCCGTCATTTCCGGTTTCCCGCGTCGGGTGGGGGGTGTTAGGGATACGATTTCGGGGCGAATTTAGGGTTCGGGGGGCGGTTCGGGTTGGGGTTAAAGATAGGGATGGGGATGGCGTTAGGGTTGCGGGGGCAGTTAGGGTTGGGGTAGTCTTGTGCAAGTTTTTATTCTGAACCCTAGATGTGGAGGAATGGCTCAATGAGCGAAAGCATGTTAGCATGACTGAGCTACTCACATCAGACGAGTTAGCAAGAGTAAGGACTCAAGTTGTATAGGCCTCTGACTAGGCCGCTTAAAGCTGCCGACACAGCTGCTGATGAAGTAAGGCTAGAGCAACCTTGGGCATATGTACAATGTTACACTATAATGCAATGTGGTAGTCAGTAAGACAGGATCTTAAGTAGGGCTGACACCACAGGAAATGTTGAAACTATCTACTCTTGTAACTATAGTGGCTGAATCGCTTACTGTTGTAATAACCAATGACTAAACTATTGCTGACACTTGGCTAAAAGATGTATCCAATTAGGTATTTGCTGAATGCTTTAGTGTTTCTGAGACCGCTAGCTAATCTACAACCAACAATGAGCTCACTTTTGTACTATGCATGAGGCTAATTAAAATGAGTATAATAGTTGGTGTTGTACTAATGAAATTTGAGGTTTGTCGATCACTCGTATCGAGTGCTTCATTCCTCCCGCCGATTCGCAACACCTAGATAAGTTTGGATATGATGTCCAAATATGATATGATCTCTTATCCTAGCTAAGTGTGACATGAGAAGGGATTTTCCTTGAGGAGGAAATGGGGAGAAAAAATAAGCCCATCTTCTCACCTTTCAGACAGCCAGAGCTTTGCCATAGACCTTAAGCAACGATGTGGACCAGAGGTGCCATGGGTGACAGAGTGGCTTTGCTTCCTCTCTTCCAGAAAGTCTCCCAAGGACTCTGGTCTTGCGTGCATCATGCACCATGGCTGCTTTGTGTTGCTAACCAAAGAAACAGGCGAGCTGAATGAGCCCTCCCTTGGAGCCCATGTCTGCTTCCTGTTCAGTGCCTGGTCCCTGTCCCTCTAGGCTCAAGAGATGTCTGCAGGTTAGGGCAGAGGACACAGGAGATGCTCCCTCAGCATGTCAGATCACAGCCACCTGCATCGGCACAGGAAAAGGAAATAAATGGTGGTCTCTGGCAGGGATATTGTGGCTATATAAAGTGATAACTTGGCTTATGAGGACCACTTTCCTGGTGTTATGGGTAACATCTGGCCATGAATGTGAGGCCCATCTCTCTGAGGGATAAGCCAGCAACTGTCCACAGCTTCCCAGTAGCAAAGGGGACTAGTACATGTGAATTCAGAGAGAGAGGTGGTTCAAGAAACTTGTTCTGCTATGTGCATAGATTCTGGGATGTAGCCCACCTACTCTGTGCCCAGTTTGGGGGCATATGACAAAAAGGTTGTCTTACTTGGGAGTTGCAGTGTAAGCTGCATAGTCAGTGGGTTGAGAGGGGTTGAGTGGCTGCAGAGGAGACCTGTCACCCTTCTTGGGCACTCAGGTGCCTCAGGACTGCATGCTGTTGCTATTCAAAGCATGGGTTCCTTGGGGACTGAGTTTGGTAGTCCCCAGAATTCAGTGGATGCCACGGTCTGTAGACAGTTTCTCACCCCTCACATCTCACACGCTGGCAGCTATAAATGCTTATATTGACCAGGAACAAGTCCATTGCAGCCATGCCAGGGCAGGATGTATAGCTGCTGTTATATCTGTAGCCTTTTAGTGGAAATACAGCATTTTTCAGAGGCATACAAGAACTGCATTACTGGCATCTATCTCAGGATATACCTGCAATTATAACTAGGAGGGAAGAAAACCTTTAACCCAAGTTTCTCCCTCCCACCAGCACTTTGATCTCTCTCTTTCCTTCCTCTCCATCTTCTGTCCAATAAAACACACTTGAACACTGTAAAAACTCTATGTATAAGACACTAAGTTTGAAAAACTGGATACAATTAGAGATTCAAAAATGAGGGTATGAGTTAATGTGAGATTGTTATATATCTTTAGTGGCTTTTTCTGTCTTTTACATGGAGTCTCTATGGGTCGCAGCCTCCCCCAGTGTCTCTCTACTGGTCCCTATATGTCTCTATGTCCACCACCCCACCACCCCCGTGTGTGTCCCTATGCAGTTTCTATGGGGTCTCTGTGGATCACAGCACCCCCCAGTGTCTCTCGATGTCTCCCTCTGTGTCCCCCTACCCCCCCCAGTGTCCGTACCTTGAACGCCAGGACGGTGGTGCCACGCTGGAGATGGGTGCCGGCCCCGGGCAGCAGCGGCGCCGGCTCCCGGAGGAGGGGGGCGGCGATGCCGAGCGGGGGCACGCCTGAGTCCCGAGGGCGGCAAACCCCGGCAGGAGGGAACGGGACGGGAGCAGAGCCTTCGTCAGCGCCATCTTGGAACACAAAATGGCAGCGGCGCAGGTAAGGGCTGTCGTTACCACGGCAACGCGGCCGCCATGATGGGGGAGGGCATGACTCGGCAGGAGGGAGGGGCTGGCCTGAATATGGAAAAATGGCGGGTAAACAATGGCGCCAGTGGCATCTCACCAATATGGCCGCCCCCAGGTGCCGCACTCAAGATGGCGCCTGTTCATTGGCAACAATGGCACCTCACCAATATGGCCGCCCCCAGGAGCCACACTCAAGATGGCGACAGTTCCGTCGCGACAGTGGCACCCCACCAATATGGCCGCCCCCAGGAGCCCCACTCAAGCTGGTGCCTCTCCATTGGCGACAATGGCACCTCACCAATACGGCCGTCCCCAGGAGCCGCACTCAAGATGGCGTATTACTATCATTAGATACTAATTAAACTAATACACCCAGTTTTGCACAAACCTTAAATAAATAGCGGCTTCACTGCCGCCTCTGAACGAGGCCTGCCTGAACCTAGGGACCATTTCTCACCATTCACCTTCTCAGACATCAAAATCCAAGACACATTCCCTCAGTGCGATGCTCACCCAAGACTTCAACTTCTCGCCTTCTGGGACTCTGCTCTGGGAGGGGCAGTTTCTCCCCCACCTGGAGACTGCTGCTTCTCTTTTCCCTGCTCTTCGCTGGCATCTTCCGCACTGCTTTCTGGCCTTGCCTCTTCGCCTTTCTGTTCTTTACCTGTCTCCGCCAGTCACTCTCCTTCTTCCTGGTCATCACAGGCAAGCAAAGGGGAAAACACAGCAGTTGTGTATTTTTTTAATGTGGAAATCCCACGCAAGAGTTTCAAAGAAGAGACAATCCCCTGCAAAAAAAGGTGTGTGCGAAAACCAGCACTCACAGCAACTGCAGCCATTAGCGAGGGCCTGTGCTTGAGCTACAACAGTAACAGAGAGTCACCTCAGTGAAGGACGTAAAACAGACCAGAGCTGTGCTTTCATGTGAACGCTTCCAATCTTCTAAGACATGTGTAAGAAATAGAACCACTCACAAGGCCTGCTTGGACTGATCATCGAAGGACAATCTTCATCACAGAGGACTTGAGCAGCAGGCTAAAAAGGGGAAAAACAGGAATGCTGAATACACAGCAGAAAAACGGAGTTTTGTTTCTCACCCACTCTGAGAAAACGCCCCAAACTGGACTCTGTAGCCTCCTCCCCAAACTTGACGGGTGGAGCTGCAAGGCACATTCATGATGTGAGAATCCAACCTCTCAATGTGATTTGGGAGAAGACTACTCTTTACTGCTCCAGTGACAAAAAAAGAAGAGACCTGTTCACTTTGGATCGGCAGGTGAGGCAGTAAGGACTGGGCGACCGTTGCTTGCTTCCCCCCTGCTTTTCTCTTAAAGAAGAGGGAGAATTGAACACAACTAACATAGCTGAATTGCAAGGTGGTTCAGAGATGGGAGAAATAACACCGTACATTTGAGACCAAAATCACTCCTGTGAAAGGCAGACTTCTTTCCCTAGCCGAATTACTGAGGAGCTCTCATAACTCAGGAGCCTTAAGAACTGGTTTGAGACACTCTGCTCTACTGCTGTGGAGAACTTAAGTACTAAAGGACGCTTGCCACAGTACCGCAACCACATGGAAGTATTCCATCACCTCCTGATACATACAGACCTTGCGAGGACTGTTAACACCAGGCTTGGAGAACTGCTTCAAGTAATGCCGCTGATCGGGTTTGTAGCTGTGGGAAGCCTGAACAGCAGTGTAGGTCACACACCTGCCTGGGCACAAAGCTGCAAGAAAAGAAGGGTGTGAAATACCATGACTTAAACAGGCACACTCTGTGCTTAAAGACAATATCACCTTTGGGCGACAGACACGCCCTGCCATTCAGAAGAATGCTATCTTTATACAAGGTACAAAACTAAGCCACTGCAAACTGCTGCTGTAGTTAAACAGCAAGTTGGGGTACCACATGCCTGCCAGAAAGTTATGAAATCGAACCCTAAAAGGACATAAAGAAAGAAAGAAGAGGAAGGGGCCTGATGGACACCTGCACAAACAACACACAGCCAGGAGCCTGGCCACAGTGCACCAGGACAATCTGGAAACGAGAGACTTCCCCAGAAACAAGACCTGGAACGTTTTCAATTCATCCTCAAATAACCTCCTGTAACACTGCTCTCATCTTCAGCCCCACGCGGGGACCAGTAAGCTCACGCATATTTTGTCCTGTAGGGTGCTGGACGCGTAGGCTGCACACTGGGCCATCCACAGCTGTCTCACCCATTAAGAGCACTAGGATTTAAAGGGCATTTGTAAAGCTTTCATGAGAGAAACTCCGTTTCATTCCTAAAAGGCATAATTTTTAGATGGCAGAAAATTCCATGAGCAAGCCTTAGGCCAACTGCTCCCACAACTAAAGCCTTTAGCTGGATGGCCAGGGCAAATCAGCAGCAGAGCAAACAAAGGCTCTGCCCCTTCTCAACACACTGAGACTTGAAATGACTTGGCATAAACTAGAGAAGCCCTAAGGCCACCCAGTCTGGCAACTCCATGAGACTCTTGCTACAAGCACCTTGCAACACAGGTCGAGATCCCCATCAGCTCCCTCACAACGCTGTCTCTGCATCAAGAATACTAAGCCTTTCTGAAGAAACCTGAAGACTCTATTGGAGCAAGGCAGGCATTCAAACCGGGGGAAACCAGGAGAGCAGCAGCAGCAACTGAAAGCCTCCCTGACCGTCTCACCAGAAAAGCTGGGATGACCTGGGCTCCCCCAGGGCACAACACAGCAATGTCTATTTGCAGAACAAAAGGAGGGCAATTAGCCCTGCCCCCGCCGCTGCTGCTGCTGCAGACCTCACTCATTTCAGGGACAGAGAATTTCAGCCTCCAGACCTTTTGGCATCTTAAAGCGACAGCGAACAGTCTCATTGCCAAACTAACTGCCATTTTAGATCAGAGAAAATAAACAGGGAATTCCTTGGCTGGTTTCTAAACGGGTATTTCCGTCTTCACCCCTTTCCCTACCAATGGAGATACAGTGTGAATTGGAATGCGCCTTCCGCCGGCCCAGGTCCAGTATCCTCTCTCTGCTCCCTCCCGGCTTCCTCTGCCCCTCCTCACTGGCACAGCACAAGGAAGTGACAAGTCCTTGACCAGGGTAAGCGGGACCGAGCAACCACTGAAACATCGGTGCGTTACCAGCGCTATTCTCAGAGTAAAGGCGAAACACAGCCCTGCACCAGATCCTAGGAAAAGATTCAACTCTGCTACAGCTGAAACCAGGGCAAAAGGAGAGAGACAAGCACAGTGCCAGGGCGCAGGGTGCCGGGCAGGAACCTCCGAGGCGCCTGAGATTCAGCGAGGGACATTAAGGCAGAAGCAAGCGCACTCGGGGCCCCTCACCCGGCTCGTCCCCGGCAGACCGCAACCCTGACGCTCCGGGCGCTCTGAAGCTTCCCGCGCCGGGCGGCAGCGGGCAGGAGACACCCCCCTGCGCCCACCCGAGGGACGGACGGACGGACGGGCGGGCGGGCGGGCGGGCGGGCTCGCTCGCCTCCCCGGTAACCCCGGACCCCCGGGGGGCTCGGATCTCACCTGCTGTCGCCGCTGCCGGTACCGGGACCCGGAAACTGCCCGCCGCCATGCTGCACCGAAACGCCGTGCCGGAGGGACCGGAGCCGCTGCGCCAACACCGGGCTGCGGCCACGAGCACCCCGCGCGCCCGCCCGCACCCGAGCGCAGAGCCGCGGCGGCCATTGCTCACCGGAAGCCGGCAACCACCGCGTGACACCGGCCACTTCCGGGGACAGCCGCGGGAACAAAGGGAGACCCACGGCTCATGCGCGGAGCCCGGGCTGCAGTACCGAGCTCTGGACACAGATGGCAGCAGCGAGCGGCGCCCGGCGCCACACCGCCCCCCCCACACACCACCACCACCTGCAGTACCGAACTCTGAACGCAGGATGGCAGCAGGGAGCGCGCCCGGCGCCACACCGCGCCCCCCCCACCGGCTCCATCAAGTGTCGCGGGGGTATCCCCTCCCACCAACGCCCTCTACCCTCCGCCCCAACCCTTGCAGACCCGGACTCATTGTTTTGAAGTATTTTGGGGGCACCAGTGCTCATCTGGAGACACTGGGGTGCCCCAAACGACACCATGCCTCCCCAGATTCCACACACCCCTGTTTTATTCCACTTCCCCCGAAGCAAAAAGAGACAACCAAAACCTAAAAAGAAAAAAATCTCAGGAAAAACTGAGAGGAACTTCCAAGGAGCACTCCCCGGGGATGTAAAACGGGCGCACAGCAGCAGTTCCGCAACCCCTCGCCTCCGCGGCAGCGAAAAAGTGAGCCTTTGCTGCCACCATGTGACCAAACATCGGTACTGCACGTGGTGGAGATGGGAGTGGGGGGCCGAGTGAAATGGATGGTGATGGGGGCAGTGCGGTAGTGATGGAGGGAAAGCGGCTGAGGACCGCTTTGCAGGGCTACCCTCTGTCCAAACGCGGCACTGCAGGAGGGGAAGAAGAGGCGCGGCGCCGGGAGACGATCGGCACTGCCGTCATGTGGCCAATATTCGGTACTGCACGCGGTGTAGGAAAGCGGCTGCGCATGCGGAGCCGGACCAATCAGAGCGGCGGGAGGGCCGGGCTAGGAGTGATTGACAGCGGTCTCAGCCATCGGAGGCTGCAGAGGGAAGTGCCCAATGAAAGAGGAAGAGGGGGCTGTGCTACAACTGATTGACAGGCATCTCAGCCAATGGCGATCGAGGAGGGCTCTGCCCAATCATAGCAGAGAGAAGGCCGGGCTACGAGTGATTGACAGCCGTTTCAGCCAATGCTCATTGCAGAGGTCTCCGGCTAATCAAATCGGAGGGTGGGCCGGGCTACAAGTGATTGACAGGATTCTCAGCCAATGGCAACCACAGATGGCATTGGCCAATCAGAGCAGAGGGAAGGCCAGGCTACGAGTGATTGACATTCACCTCAGCCAATGGTGACCGTGGAGGGCTCTGCCCAATCAGAGCAGTTGGGCAGGGCTACGAGTGATTGACAGCTCTCTCAGCCAATGGCAGTAATAGAGGTCTCTGGCCAATCAGAGCAGAGGGCAGGCCGGGCTACGTTTGATTGACATGCCTCTCAGCCAATGGCGGCAGCAGAGGGCTCTGGCGAATTAGAGCCGAGGGAGGGCTGGGCTACATGTGCTTGACAGGAGCCTCAGCCAATAGCAAACGTGGAGGGCGGTGGCTAATCAAACAAGAGAGGAGGTGGGCTAAGAGTGATTGACAGGCTTCTCAGCCAATGGCGACCGCGGGGGCTGTCTCCAAGCCGCCCTGGGTGGGCGGGGAAGTAGCGATTGACATTCATCTCGGCCAAAGACGGCCGCGGGGGGGGGGGGGATGCCCATTCAGACCGGCGGGGGAAGGGCCGGGCAAAGAATGATTGACAGGAGTCTTGGCCAATGACGGCCGCTGGCCGCCTGGGAGCGGCATGTCCACCTGCAGTACCGAGTTTTGTCCACATGACGGCAGCAGCTAGTGTTGCACTGAGCCACTCCTTTGCCCCCTCCCGTCTCCACCACCTGCAGTACCGAGATTTGGAGTCATGATAACAGCACCGAGCAGCACCCGGCGCCACCCTATGGCTCCCCCAACCTCCACCACCTGCAGTACCGAGATTTGGACACGTGGTACTGGACACTTTTCGGTACCGTAGAGGCAACGGGCTGCGAAACGGCCGCTCCCCGCCCACTTTACGTCCTCCGGAGACACCAACTGCTGGCTGGGGACAGGGCTGACTCGACTCTATCCCTGGCGCCTCCATACCAAAAAGCCATTGCAAGCCTTTGCCGCTGTCGATGGGACGAGGCTGGGGCTGTTCTGCCCAAGCTCCCCAAACACGGAAAGCGGAGAGGTGCATTCACGTACACGACGCCCCCGTGCAGCGCTGCCGGTTCCGACTGTGCTGCGCACGGGAGCAGAGCTCCGCCCCCGCTGCAGCCGGGATAGGCAAGAGAGCCAGAAGGTGAGAGGGAGAACACTGCTGGCATGAGATCAAACAGTTTAACAATCACCAAACGGGATGGTTTTCTCTCCAGAAGTCGGTGTGCGTATCCCCCACCGCCACTGCACACCCAGAATCGCAGGAGTGGGAGGACTTTCGGGCTCCGCAAGCACAGCCTGTCACAGAAGGTCTCTGGTTGAAGGAATCGGACCCAAATCAAGCTGTTACCCCCCTTTTTTCAGGGGACGCACCCCATCCTCACCTGCTCCTCTGCCAAATCATCGCCCCCCCCCCCCCAGTGACATTGGGGTGCCCCAAATGACGCAATCCGTCCCCAGATTCCCCCACATCCCCCTTTTTATGTCACACACCACCCCCATAAAACACCGCCAAAAAATTAGGAAAGCTGCCCCAAGCCACGATGGTACCATGGCTCTTGATTAGGCCCTGCTCCACCATGTTCCTTCTCTGTTCCCGCGCTGGGACAGGCTCCCCAGAGCACCACGCCCCCGGTCCCCATCTGCCGGGGGTACCTATTGAGTATCACGAGGCAGCTGCAGCAAAAGACCTTGAAAGTGCTTTTCTTTTCCCCCTCCTCCATGGAGCTATGGACAATGCTACCAAAGACCCTGGAATTCAAGCCCCCTTGTCTACTGAGAACCATTTACAGGTAATGTTAGAGTAAGTCTGAAAGCATCTACTCCATCTTTTTATGTTCTGGTCCCGCTCCTTGGCATACAGATGACAGTGAGAAAACACATCAAAACCAAACGCCTTCTTTAACATCTGTTTTGAGAGAGCAGTGCGCAGAGTGGGTAAACTCAGAGTCCTGACGGGCTGGAAGCAAGCCCAAGGCTATGAAATAAGGCGCACAGAAGAGGTGAATGGTTCTGATGGGGTCAAACTATGGCGGGCTTCCATGCATGCGCCCCAGAACTGTTCTTCCCGGTGCTGCAGTGGCTGACCCAACAGGGACATGCACCCTGCCCAGTCAATGTCTGAAATACACATCACTTCCCATCTAGTTCCTCTTGTTAAGAACCCTGAACACAAAATACTTCTTTCTGCCACGGCCCTCACTGGGGCACACAACAAATACAGTACTTACTGATGGAGGTGATGAGTGAGAGACTTGGCAACGACAGCCTGAAGAGAGGTGAACTGCAGTTAATAGCTTAAATCAATAAAAAACGTTCTTCAATAAAAAACCACAGTGCTCCCATTACAAGTGTTATTCTGTTGCTCTGGTATGTTTACAAAGACAGATAAGTTAAAAGGAAATGGATGCTATAAATACATATAAAATACACTTTTTGTTACAAATTACATATTGCGCTGTTCTATATTACCTGTTTAATAGATAAATGCATAGTGAATTCTGTACACGAACACATGCATAAGTGAAAAGTAAGAACCCTTGGCTAAAGTTGGGTAGAAGGAAGCAAAGAAAGGTACATTCACTCACACTGGAATGCGTGGCCGCAGTCACTCAGTGAAGCTGCACTAAAAAGAACCCAAAACCCCAAGGAGGAAGGATATTCAACTCCTCATTGATCTCCTGATACACACTTTCTAAAAAAAAATTGCTCAATCATGTCAATACCACAGTGATTTCCTGTTACTGTGTTACAAAAAAGCTGCCACTGCCCCGTTCTGGAGAGAAAGCGCTCCTGGACTTTATGTTGCATTAAGAGTAATCACTGAGAGAGCTGGAACCCTCATGGAATAGGAAACAATGGGATTTATGGATGCATGCTCAACAGTGCAAACAGAGAGTGCCTGTACAAGACAAGCAGGACCACTCGTTTCAACGACTGCTTTTCATCAGGCAAGATCTTTTCTATCAGATGTAAGAACCGTAATAGCAGATACATTGGAAGAAAATAGTAAACCTTATACAGCTTCTTTGTCTCTAGAAAATAATGAAAGGGATGCAGTCCATTATCAAAAAGTACTGTGCTCCTCGACTCGAGGAAATGCTTTTATTTCAGGTGTGGTTTGCGGAAAAACCCCATGAAGGATATGGTCTTTCAGCAGTGAATATAATTCAGACTAAGCATTAAGAAATTAAAAACATGTGGAAAGCAGTCTGTTCTAATGCTATGGGAAAAACCAGAATCACCTCCCAGTCGTTAAAATTAGAGCAACAGCCTGTGCAATACATTCCTGTCGCTCATCCTTCTGTCCAGGTGCAGGACAACTGGCTTCATACTTCTTCTTCAAGCCTTTCAAACATATCCGCAAACTGTCTGCGTCCAATCGAGAATTTCTGGCAGTCTGAACCAATCTCATTGCTAAACGGCACATAGCTCTCTGTCTCATCATCTCAGGAGTGCTCTTCTGCCTGTGCTGTTCTCAAAAACACACCCATGCAGTACAATAGGAAATCAATTCTCTTCTGTTATTAAAATGCTAATATTAGCTATTTTCCAGCCTCCTTCAGACTTCCTGATTCTTGACTTGTACACCAACACTCCATCCTAAACTCCTTCATCCTAAGGACTGCTTTGGGCTGTCACCTAACAGCAACCTTCAGTATAGTATTTTATAACTGGTTCAGAAATACAGATTTTACTGACATGTACTTTGCTAAAACCAGCAGCAGTGCTTCTTCTATATCCTTCCAGGAACTGAAAAGGTCTTTGAGTTTTATGAAAACTGTGAATTACTCTATTACAATTTTCTATTACATACCAAAATTTGTTTTGCAATGTGATTTGTGATTTCCTTCGCACCCACAATGAGAGATGATGGTAGGGAGGAAATTGTTAATCCTAAATTAAAAGACAAATCAGGGTGGTTGATGTCATTTTTCCCTACCTTCCACACTTATGTCTGCCAAAATTACCTTGGCCTATTTTTGAAGGGAGAAATTTTAATTTTTATTAAAATAATTTTTATATACCTTTTATCTTTGTGTCTCATTTTGTTTTTCATAAGCAGTACAGTTTTAGGAGTTACAAACAAAATGTCTCCTGCCGTCACCTCTGAGATAGGCTTCCACAAAAAGTTACTGCTGGTAACACTGTAACTGTGCAGGACCCAGCACATGAGAGGCTAAAGCTGGAATATGGCGAGCCCGAGCTAGCAGCTTCTCTGTTCAATTCTTTTAATTGGGCAGGCCAGAAAATGCTGTGGTTGGGCTAAATGCACTCTCTCTGAAACCCAGACATACAGTGGATACGGATGTTGCGCTACTCTCTTTCCAGCAGCCAAACTCCCGCACACTCAGGGTAAGGAAGAGATGTACAATTTTGTCCCTGCACTAACATAGTTTTTTCCCCTCTGCCCGTGGCCCTGGCTGTTCTGAAGCAGCTGTGCTTCCTCAGGTGCTCCCATATTGTACAGTTAAAAATGAAAAAGGGTCAAGAAGGGAACCTGTCCTCTTTCTTACAATGTAACTTTGCTCAAGCAAGGGCTATTGCAGCATCTGAAACTGAGCTTGTGCAGCCAAAGGGAAGGAAACTTGTTCTGAAATTCTGATACAGAAACATTTTAAGTTCAGTTAATCGAAGCCTGACTGGAATAATTCCTAGGCCTCAGTTACCACTAGTCTGCAGAAGTCATGTGTAGCTAATTTTCTACTGATTAAATGTCACCTAAATCAAACTCCAGAACCTAGTATTTGGAAATGTACGGATTTCCCCTTAAATATGTAGCTATGCCTTACTGTCACTCATTTCTTTACCGACCCATCATCAGTCAATCTGTGCAGTCTTCAGTTTGACTTATTCTGAAGTTAAAACAGAAGTAAAAGCACTTTCCTGAGAACACTGCTGCTTTTGTGGAACCTCTCAAAATCAGCCTTCGGCTGAGATGCTGCGCAATTCCTGCCTTTTTTAAAGAAACTCTATGCCTTTTTGCTATCCGAAAAGGGCCAAGCTGCTGTTTAACCGATAAATCATTACATATGGCAGACACGTGAGTTTTACATAAATCTCAGCATTCACAGCTTTAAGCCTCTCCAGAACTTTCACTCACTTCCATCATCAACTCAAGCACTGTGTGCTGAATTTGGTTCACCTCATTCAGAGGTGAATCAAGTAGTTACTCACATTATTACAATGCTTTTTTCATAGATGCACAGAACAGTTTGGGTTGGAAGGGACGTGAAAGATCATCTAACTCCAACCCCCTACCACAGGCAGGGACAATTTCATCCAAGTTCTTCATAATACCCCAAAACCAATATCTTACTGCGCAGTTAAAACACACAAGTAATAGGAATATGGTACATATCTGCAGTTGTAACTCAGAGAGATACTAACTCAGGAGAAATCTGTCAGCAGAAAAATATTGTCAGATGCCTATTAGCTGAAATAATGTCCTATATAACGTTTGCTAAGTTAAAGTCATAGTGGAATCCATTACCATAGTTCTTTTCCTCTGTACATCCTTTAGAGTGCGTGTCAGCATAACCGATTTTCTCTTTTATTTCCAGCGCTGCTTCTCACATGCTGCACTTCAAAATGATAAGTTTTCCAGAATGCGATATAATGCATCTGTACGACACAGTTCCAGGAAACGTGTAGCAAATAATGTATATGCCTAAATAAGGAAACAAGAAAGAAAATCTGTTTTGGAAATGATCCTGGAATAAATTACAGTACCTCAGAAAAACTAGATGATCATGTGACTCGTAATAAAGGTGAAACTTTCAACCCATCTAAAACCATCTTCCTATTTCTCTAAACAATCCTCCAGCCTGTGTGACCACTGTGTGGAACTACCGCTGTACTTTGGAAAGGCGACAGCTGAGCAAACAGCTTCAACATTTCATTATTCAAAGCTGTACGAAGCAAAACTAAAGAGACCAGGTTGTTCTCTTTCTAGACAGAAACACAAACTTCCATTTGTGATAAAATAATTCAAAGGGGTTTCTCACGGTTTTTGGGGTTTGTTTTCCTTTCCAAAACAGAATTATTTTTAAACTCAACAGATATTCACAGGCAGCATAACAAATGCCAATTCCTTCTTCAGCACTGATACTTCTGCCAAGTTCGTCAATTACGATGAGTGATTTGTCATTAGCTTTTTGCAGGCTGTATGTTATCTAGGAAAATATTTCCTGTGTTACCATTCCAACAAACGCATTTCCGAAGAACCCCTGCTAGGAACAGTGCTGCTCAGAGGGATGCCCGGAGGGATACTCAAGGAATACTCTGCCTTATTCAGATGAAACTTCATGCAGAAATTCTTCAAAATTGTGTCAGAGCCATAAATTTCACCTTTTCACAGCTTTCCAACAGCTGCCAATTCTAATCAAGCGAAGACTCCTCTTGCAGCATTCCTCCTCTTGTCCATTGAATATATCACTTTCCCTCAAGACTATCGGTTTGGGAAAGGGAACTGAGGGAGCTTAGGCCCATTTAAGGTCCAAGAAACAACAAAATGCCAAAACTACTGTCCAACAGAGCACTGATTTTCACTTGTATTGGCCTATCTTGTTATTTACGATATGCCTTGGGTTTCTGTGGTTTATCATCAAGTAACAGATGAAAGCCGAATTTCTGACTGCTTTCCAAAGTACATTCCTTCAGTGGAAATACACAATTCTTATTAGCCTAACAGTAAAAATGGGCCTTGGAACCTGGCTTAGACATGTTTAATGCCTCTTTCATTTACTTCACGAATGTTGATGATTTGTTTATATATCATCAACCATACCTATTCTGGTCAATACCTGCTCTGCTATTCGAAAGTAATGATACTCTGCTGGGACACAGGAACCTAGGAAACAAGTAAAATACAAGATTTCTTGTATCAGTGTGACATGACAATCCACCTGAACATGTCAGCAGGGAAAAACGTTAGGTTTACACTGGGTTATTGTGCACTGTAGAGAACGCATCTTCTTTGATAAAGTTTCATGGGATTATGTTCTACCACTACTTTATAAGAAAATATTATTATAAAGGTACTATAATTAAATAAGTTCACCCGTAAAACCTTAAGAAATCATATGGCTGATTATGATTTCTTTATCAGAAAAAGAAATCAGTCTTTCTGATTTCAGTCCTTTCAGTCCTTTAGACTGATGCAAAAAAGGTGAGAATAACACTAGGATGAATTCACATTTCTGTAACTATTGAGTTATTCATCCCAAGGAATCTTAGTTTCCCCCAAACAAGATTATATTGCCTTTATGAAACTTTGAGGGTCAGTAGTCTTATTGAATAGAAAAGAACAGGAAACCTGACAAAAAGACTTTACAGTCTCCTTTATTCATATTAAGCTCACGTTTTTCGAGAGCAATTCCTAAAGAACTTGCAGTTTTGGAGGACTGGACTCACAAACAAATGGTAGACAAATTTTATTCACTGCCGCCAAGTAATTTCATTCTAGTAGAGACAGGGTCAGCCTATTAAGGTGGTTCTTCTGTGCTACCAGCCTGCTGTGGAACGGGTGGTTACCTCCATCTTTAACGTAAAAAACACAAGGAGTTTAACTGACATTCATCCCTATACTCAGGAACTCCTCATGTTCCTTTTGGATTATCAACATGTACATACCTTGATGAGCATACTTAGATAGGACACTCGCTATCAATCTAGTAAAAGGTGCTAGATTGGGTTAAGGCACCCAAAAGGGCTACAGCACACAACTGTACCTCTCCTAAAAACAATCTGGGGAGGCTTCCAGATACACAAACAGGGCCAATGGCAGACCCAAAACCTTGCAGTGGCTTCTATCAGCAACACAAGAGCTGGCAGGAGCAAACAGACTAAAAAACACCTGGCACTGTTCAGACAGAATCTTATTCTAGAAGCCAAATCATTCAACTTCATCAATATTTTGAAGTAGAAAACAACCATCTGCAGAAGATCAGTAACACGGTACATTACCACTCACCAATCTGTGCCATAATTTGACAAAGAGCAATCTGCTTTATGTATATTCATTTTCCACTCATAGCTGGTGCCGTAACAATGACAAAATTGTTACCCTCTGTCAGGTATGTGCTGTTAGGCACAGGTTTTTCCACAGCTACCTTTTCAAGAATGGGATGTCATCCCTGCTTGACCACTATAGTATCCGTAAATTCTGGACAAAACTAAAGGAGAGAAAGGATAAAGAAAGCAACAGAGTTGGCATGGAAAGCTTCACATTCCTTCACATTCCCTACTTTTGTTGTTTAATTCATGTATTTGCTCAGTTTGGGCATTAAATAAAACCAGTCAATTCCTAATCCCTTTCTTTTTTAGTGTTCCAGTAGCAGGACAGTGGGGAATTGTCTGGGATGCACCTACGCACAGCAGTACATTGACATTTAAACACCTGAAAATAACCCTGACAGAACATTTGATAAATATTTCTAGTTTTCAAAAACCACTTCGATTCAACCCCACACTCAAGTCAAAAGACAAGTATTTTTGGAGCTTCATAAAGGTCATCACTGTGCCAAAAGCAGACGAGCCTCTGCTTTCAAACCTGGCTGGTCTTTGGGCAAGTTTGAGGCACAGCTTTCAAATTCTTCTGTTGCCTTCTGAGAACCACAAAAATAGAAATCCTCCCGAATTCAGGAACACTTTTCCAAATAAACCTGCATTTCTGCATCCTCCTTTCCTACCCATGAAATGAGTAAGTGAGACTGGTTGATACTCACCTGCTCACAGGACACTGCAGCAAAACAAATCTGCTTTATACCTCTAAATTGCTTTGAACAAAGGAGTCCTAGCTGAACACGAAACACTATTTTCAGACTTAACACAAGGGATCATTACTTAAGATAGGCACATTTTCTCACATTGCATTTAATAGTGATTAAGAAACACAATTAGTATAGCTCTCACTAGAGGTAAGTATTTGTTAACACCTTCCTCTGGGTCACAAGTCAGCTTTGCATACTTGCACGGTGTTTGATTAGCCATTACTTTGTACACAGGTTCTCCTGATGTAGCCAGAAAACTGAATGAGATATTTTAAGGAGGAATCACAGAGCTGTGGGCTTTGAGCAACGCAGGAGTCTGCACTGAGTAACCATGAGCTCTAAAGCACTTGTGCCTGTAACAGGAAAATTGCTCTTGCTATGCAGAGATGTGTATGAAGGGCCACAGGCGAGACTGAATATTCACTACTGACAGAACTAAGGCATACTTCATCCCAGAGCTGTATGCCATGGCCAGAATGGGCAAGGGGAATAACCTTGAAAGCTGACTGTCTCTCCTGCACACCCACCTCTGACAAGGCACATTACGCAGTAGTAGTTGTTCAACAGCCAGGATTTTGGTGGCAGTAGACACAGAGCATAAGGGTGAATCAACACTATCCTGTACAGCAGTAACTGACCCTCTTTGCATGAGAAAGCATGATTTGTTTCCAGAAAGCAACTGTCCCCTTTCTGACACCTTGCCAAAGCCTTGCAAAGTGGTGGTGGTGAAATCTGCAGAACTGAGCGGGGGAGAAACCCCATCCCATCGGGATTTTTGTGGTGCTGCCATCCTGTGGCTAAACCCCGGTACTGCAGCAGGGCGGGGAGGGGAACGGCACTGGGCAAAGGCAACAGTGAGGGTTGACAGCGAGGGCAACAGCCAAAGGAAGCGGTGGGTCTCTGTAAGGAAGCCAGAGGTGAAAGATCAAGGGTCAAAGGTCAGGGCGATAGGTCAAAGGTTACATTCGCATGGATTGAAGTAACAGAGAACAAGGGTTAAACATAAAATATCATTGAGAGGGGGCCTATGACCATTGTTTGACCTATGACCTTTACCACTGAGTAATTACTTTTGATACCTGACCTTTCATCCTCCAACCTGTGGCATATGACCCCTAACCCTTAATGTATGACCTTTGACATTTTGCCCCTCTACCTCTGACCCATCATGGCCTTTTACTTCTGCCACCTGATCCTTGACCCCATGACCTTTAACCTTTTGACCCATGACATCTCCCCTTGCCTTTCACCTCTGACCTCTGACCCTTGAGCAAGGACATACCAACTGCTAACTCGGCACTAGGACCTTGCAAGCCTGTGCAAGCACTGAGGTCACTCGGTAAACACAGTGAGGAAGACTATGAGTGACCGCCAGAGACCCCACTCAGCAGGAAAGCACGTGCGTAATTCCAAAGCAGATTTTACTGAGTTCCTGGGAATCTGCAAATTGTTTCCTGGAAAAGCAGCAGAGTGCATGAGCATGCTAAACACAGAGCTGCCATCGGCAAGTGGCGGGCGTACTCACCTTAATGAAACGACAGGCATGTGCACCCAGTGCTGCAATAAAGAATGCTGCTTTCTAAAATTCCACGTTGATTCTGAGTTTTCTCCGACCAACTTCTGCCTGATACACGCATCACAAAATGGTGCAGAAATGTGTTACCATGCTTTTAATAGCAAAACCCCTCTATTATCTGACACTTTCTCTGTATCTCCAGATGAGGTTTCAGTAAATAAATGGAAGCTTCAAAAGAGCTATTCATCTCCCCGCACATTACTCCCCCCACGAACAAAACCAAACCAATCAACATTCCCTCAACCCAGCAACCTGCAACCTTGTTTGAACAGTGTAGGCAACCATACTGCTGGTGCTTAAGTTGTCCCTTGAGATCAGACATACACTAATAATCTATTTAAATAGTCTTGTGCCTCAGCAGGCTTTTTTTTAGGCAGAATGCATGGATTTAATAGAACTCTGGACATTTGACAGTTACTTGAATCACAGTTAAAACCAGGGGAACAAATGGTGCACCTATAATTTCTCATGCAAGGATAGGATATAAACAGACTTTTAGTAACCAACTTCAATTTACTTGCCTGCTGCATGTGCAGTGGCTGCTGGGTTAAAAATACAGAATGTCTGCAAAAAGTCCTGGACATCAGAAGGGATACGGATGACAGCAGGACATGAAGTTACTGTTTCACATCTCCAGGAAACCTTGGTGAATCCACAGCCTCAGTACTGAATGTATATTGTCACATTCTCTGCATTATGAAGGTCAAATTTTTGCATTAGAAAGGTGCAAGGCTACCATCTTGTATAAGGTGAGCCTAAGTAGGCTGCAGTTTCTAACATCCTTAACACTGGAGGATAGAAGAGACAGATACTGGACTGCAGAAAGTGGTGAGACTTACATGCTCCTCCTAAACAGCATCTCCTGTTGCCAGTGTTAGGGACAGAACACAGGTACAGACTTATAACAATAGCTCCAGCCCCAAAGATCACTTTGTATTTTCTTAGGACATGCAGTACAGAGAAGAATGGAATAGAAAAGTGATAATGCTTTAATTACTTCGACAGCCTCTGTCTTGTAGACCCTTCTGCTGAATCAGTTTCTTCTTATCATAGTTAAACCTCTATCTCCACTTAAACAGTAAATCCCTGAAATGATTAGGAATGACACAATGAGATTGCAGAAGAAAACACATCTATAAATTTTTGAGTCTTTAAACACCGTGTAGCTCAGAAATAAAAATAAAAATTTTATTTCCATGTTGGTAATAAAAATAATTCCATGACTTCTGCAAACCATTGCATAAATGCTATAGCATAAAAAAGTTTTAACAAGTGTTACCAGTTTGAAACAGTTCACTACAAGTAAATAAGTACTCATTATAAATAATATGTTTTATATTAAGAACAATTTAATTCACAAAATCATTTCTGTCTTTACATTCATAACATTAACGGCTTCCATAAATTAACATGAGTAAAGCTTCTGTATTTATTTAGGGTCTGATGATGACCATGGTTACATATGCATAGTGTGACAATAATATTACTACCTATACTTAATACTAGGATGCTCTAAAAATGATACAGAACAAAACCAGCAAACTGAAACACGGGAAGTTTAGATTGGATACGATGAAGAAATTCTTTACTGTAAGGGTGGTGAGGCACTGGAATGGGTTGCCCAGGGAAATTGTGAATGCTCCATCCCTGGCGGTGTTCAAGGCCAGGTTGGACAGAGCCTTGGGCGCCATGGTTTAGTGGGAGGTGCCCCTGCCCATGGCAAGGGGGGTTGGAACTTGATTATCTAAAGGTCCTTTCCAACCCTAACTATTCTATGATTCTATGTCTTTAATAATCTGCTATCCAAAGCAGACTAATAATAAGCCTCTAATATGCATCTTGGGATCTACCTGTAATTAGCATACTTCTGTTTAAATTACAGCTCCTAACTGTAAAACCCCTGAGAAATCACAATTTTAATGTACTATTCCCCAGCCTAAAATAATTGCAACAACATAATGGCATTCACATTAGCATTTGTATTTTTACAAAAATTTACACAGAAATATGTCAAACACCAAAATGAATCTCAAGAATCTATTAAGTTGCTTTTATGCATTTTGTGAATTCAGCAAGGTACTATACTGTAGTGTCACTGAAATATAACTTTAATGTATCTATTTCTAGATAGTGTATACACCATAAGGACAAATACTTACAAGGGTTGGGTTTTACTTTTGACTTCTTCCAAGTAGTTGTCAACTAGTCAACTGTATGTATTTCGTTATCTACCATTTTAAGTCACATATTTATTTGTATTCACAATTATCTTGCTTTGATAAGATACAGAAATTTTGTTTTCAATTCCTCACAAAAGTAACTTTGTGAAGAACAGCTGTATTATTTCCATATGGCTGCAGTGTATGATGATGCATGGTTCAAATGATTACCTAAGGATTTGCCTATAACTATAGCAAGCTGCCCAGTCTGAGAATTTCACACATACATGTGTTTCTTTGGTGTGTTTATTCCTCCTCCAAAAAATGGTTTCGTAGTAATTCTTAAATTTGTCTGTAATTCAGAACCAAAGAAACTTGCAGGGATCACCTGTAAAATTTTCAGTACTGGTTATTATTATAGGACACACAATTATTTCCAAGGTTCATCACTGTAAAACACAAAACCATACAAATATAAAAAGCAACAGACTATTAGCAGAGTATTAGCTCATTGCCTCTAAAAATGAAGTACGTTTAAACTATGAGCATGAACATGATTATGCACACTGCTAGTGCTGTTCATATTCCTTTTTTGCTAGTGTTATGAGATTAGGAAAACTGCCTGTTACTACCAAAAAAAACCAGGAATCAAAACCAGCCCTACAACATAGGCAAATGCACTAAAATACGCAAGAACTATAAACTTGAACAAGACAGCACGAAGTCACACTTCTGTATCATGGGTAACAAACATCATTCAGCTGCATACGGGCAGCACAATGTGGCCTAAGCTGGTTTCTTCCAAAATACCAAAGCAAAAGTTTCCACTAAGACATTTCTAAACACTTTTGTGAGCACAGTGGTTGCAGAATGCTGTTCTATACTAAACAAATAGAGTAAACCAGTGTCCAAAATAACTGCTTTTTTGAAAAATATGTAACATAATTGCAAACTATAATTGCACATTATTCTTTGTTCATTCTTAAAATAAATAAATAATAAAACCCCTTCAAACAACAAAACCTGACATAACTAAGTTTGCTTTAGTCCAAAATGCTGTTAAGGTTCAAAAACCAGTCTTTGTTCATAGACTACACAGATGCCAAAAAAAAACATCCCCAAACAAACCCAAACCATTAATATCTACAGCCAAACTTGGTGTTCTAAGTTCCTTTTTTTAAAAGTCAAAAGCTGGATATACCTTTAAGACATCACTATTTTACTTTAGGACAGAAAAGTGTGTTTGAAAGTGCAAATACTGTGCAATTTTATACTTTTCTCAAACACTTTAGAGAAACTGTTAAAAGCAACAAAACCCCGTCATTAAATCCAACTTTGTCCTTTGAAGTGATCTTCAGACAAAATTCTGAAATGGGAGCAACTAGAAATATATTTCGTATTTTACTCTACTTGTCCCTTCCCAAAAGGTCTCCAAAGTTCCTGCAGACTGACATCCTTTAGGAAAGCAGCGACAAGACTGTGCATTTAGTTCTCACAGAAAATGTGCAATGATTTTTTGTTACTTCAAGCCTTTGTACAAAGAATGCTAAAACCCAAAGGATATAGTAATTTCAGTAATATTGGCTTGGGCCCTTTATTTAATGCTGACACAGTTCTGAAAGCTCTATTTTGTCAATAATAGTTACAGTATACATCTTCTTATTTTAACATGACTGAACTTTAAATATATTAACTCTTTGCTGCATGTATGAACTCACTTTTTGTACTGAACACAGTAACCTGGAGATACAAATCATGTAACACAGTAGTAGGTCATTTCAGTGTAAGCTGTACCAGTGCCACACCTGAATTTAAGGTGGGGGGGGAAGAGTAATGCAAGCAATTATTCCAGGTAAGAAAAGTAAAAATATACATGCAGTAATCAATTATCTTCTCTTCCTGAATTGCATGCTCCCAAATACCAGGATGAAGTAAGGATATTGACACCTTTTAAAAGAACTACTGTGTCAAAGTGCCACTGCCTGACTACATACTTAAGTAATTTTGTAATTCCTTACAAACATGCATTATTTCATTTCTGAAAAAAGTGTATTTTAAAATATTTACTAAAAGCAAGAGATTTAGTCTAGTTATTGTCACATTGTTTAATATAAAATTAAGCAATAGAAATTATTTGTAAAATTATTTTATCTTCTGCCATTTCATAGGATATTGGGCATAGGCACTTGGCAATATTATATGTATCATATTTGCGCTTGATGCATACCACACAAGTTAGGAGATATACAAAATCTTTAGGACTACAAACATCCACACTGAGGGAAATACGCAAATGCACAGTTGTTCACTAAAACTGATCTGGTTTTGTCTCTGCTGGTACATTTATAAATACTACAGTACACAGTTAACTTATAAATGGCAAAAAACCCTAGGTAAATTGTCATTTCTATTTAATCATATTGTGATTCAACAGTAAAACCACATGAAATATTTATTCTCAGAGTACACATATAACACATCATATTACTGCATATTAAAAAATAAACATGAGACCTAGAAAGCAGCTTGAGGCAATTTACAACATATGTTCTAACAAAACACAATAATTAAAATGTGCTTTTAAATTAATTAGAGTTTTTCAAACATCCATGTAAACATAGCGTTAGACGAATTCCAAAATACTAGCTCTGGCGTTCCACACACCACAGACATGGCAAACGGACCATTTGTACTGCTGTGTGTGTAGTTACCATATCTATGTATCCATCTTCTGTTAATGAAAAAACAGGTATAAACACTTCATTCAGGCATTACAATAAGATTTATACAAAGTGATTACAGTGCAAATGAACCTAAGTAGCTTGTGCACTAGGAATATAAGTGGGAGTCAGAAAAAGCTGTAATGGGATTGAGGGGGATGAAAAAAAATCAAGACTATAGAACCTCATCAAATGACTGAAGTTGATGTGTAAAGGTGAGCAGGTCTTATTCTCTATTTTAAAGCAACTAAGTTTCTTACACCAAAATAGAAATCAGTCTAGTACTACTAAACTGATGAATTATGAGTGATATAATTCTTATAAAAAATACAAACCCACAAAATTACTTAATTCATAAACACGATAGGAGTACTATGTATGTATGTTACCACAGATTTTTTTTTTTCTGGCAGCAGGGACATTCCTCTTGTGCAGGTGCACAGTGATCACAAAGTACGTAACTTTGATGTGGATTCAGGATAACGCTACGATCACCTTCCTGACATATGATACACTTCTTTGATCGAAGCTGAAAAATCACCTGTAAAACAAACCCAAAGTAGACAGTTGCATTGTAGCAGCTTTACACGTAGTAGTCCTGAATAAACTTTTAATTAACAACAGAATGTTTTTGTATGACAGCTGAATTGAATATCAAAATATATGCCAAACTCTTGCAACCTTTAAAGTAGCAGGTGGAGGAGTATAAGTGCTTTTAGAAAGGAAAATAGCTAGGATTAAACCTCTTCACTGAAATTTTCCTGCATATTTGGGACAAGTAACATAAATAGGCAAAAAAAAAAAAAAAAACCACAAAACAACCCCAAAACCAAATAAACAAAAAAAAGATGAATATACTCCCTCATTTTACTATTTCAAACTACTGCCACTTTTTTTTCATGCCATACATTAGGACAAAATAGAAGCATCCCAAATGTGTGACATTTCAATAAAGCTACAGGCTTCAATAAAGATACAGACTTTGGGGAGGTTGTTACCAATAGCAAATTAATGTCTCCATTGTAGTAAATCATATCGGCCCTATTAAGGAACAAGAAAAAAATAAAAGCACCTAAAAGCCGTGTTATTTTTCCAACAGCAAGACCAGAATGCTATGGGTGGCACTGCCTAAGACAGCAACTTTCTCCTGGAAGACCTGGGTGAGAAGAGGCCACAATAATACAGAAAATCTGAGAAGCTGGCAAAGGTGGCAATGGTTCTGATGACTTCCATTCCAGGATGTAATGAATTTTTTGGTAAGTGATCCCAAGACTCTCTTGCTCCTCTTTAAAATCTCCCTTAAGTGAAAATCAATAGCAGTCCCTAATCCAATACAGAATTCTATAAATGTAGTTGATAACAGGAGCCTGGTAACTAGTGAGTTTTGCCCTTGTCCACCTTCTATATTGAAAAAGACTTAATTTATGTTTTAAACTCTTCTAAAGTGAGACTTTTTTTTTTGTTTGTTTATTTGTTTGGTTTTTACTGGACAGGAGGTACACTAGACAAAGAAGACAGTGCAGAACTCAAACAAGCACCTGAAGTATGGCAGACTGTCACAGTAGTGAAAGGAAACCTTCTTTTGGTCTGGGCAATCCTGTCACAGTCAAAATAAAACCATAAGAATTGGAGTCAGATGTGGTGTTGCTGTGCTTGAGTCCACAGGAAAGAAAGCAATGTGAAACCAAGTTGTACCCAGCAAGGTTTGCAGTATGGTGCCTGGAACAGTACATGGTCATTATTATCTGCAGTGATGCGCTCAGAGGGGTGGCACCTGATATTCCCAGCTTTGAGAGCCCTGAGAAATGCCCTCAATCTGGCAGTGAAAGAGCATCTTAGATTTTGGCGGAAGCTGAGTCTGGATTTGAGAGAAGGTAAAATACAGCAATATACTGCTAAGGTGATTAAGGGACTGAAGCGTCTGATATATGAGGAGAGGCTGGAAGAGTTGAGATTACATAGCCTTTTCAAACAGATGGCATCTTACTAGTCTGTATAAATAACTGATGGGAGAGAGTAAAACAGACAAGGACAGACTCTTCAGTAGTACCCAATGAAAGAAGAGCCAATGAGGACAAGCTAAAATCCCACACAGACATAAGAAAAAACACTTCTTATTGTGAGGATGGTCAAACACTGGAAAAGATGGCCCTCTGAGGCGGTGGGCTCCCCATCCTTGCAGATACTCAAAACACCACCAGGCAAGGCCCTGAGCAACCTGCTCAAATAGACCCTGTCTTTAGCAGGGTGTTGGACTGGATGATCTCCAGACATCCCTTCTAATGTCAATTATTCTCCACTCCAAGTGCGTACTGGTCACTCTGACACAAAGTCCTAGCAGGGAATCTCACCACTTACCTTCTGAGGAAGTGAAAAGCATGTAACTACTTTTATTTGTTTAGGGCAACTATCGTTATGTATGTAGCTAGTGCCCAAAATGTTAGGGGTAAAAGCTGGCTTTAAACGTTTTGCTTGTTTGGGGTTTTTTTAATCAGCCAAGAATTCTTGTGAATCACCTGCAATTTGTTCTGATAGCTGAACAAATTTTTAGAAGAATCCATTAGGTTGAGAAATCTACTGCATCCTCTACTGTAGGATGAATATAGTACGAAAAGAAAGACTTATTAAGACTTAGAGCAATATTGCTCTTTGAAGTGAAACCTAGCATAAAAATTTCATTGAAGGTTATTGAGCTGCCAGTTTCAGTTAATCAAAAATAGTTATGTAGATGAATAAACTCACCTCATCTATTGTTTCTAAATCTGAGTGCAGCCGACTTTGTAAGGAACGAAGCTTTGGCAAGGATATCTTATCTATATCTCCATAGTTTTCCATACAAGGCAGTGTAGTACACAGACAAGCAGCTAATTGCGCCTTTAGCTTTTTTATTTTGCTTTCCACTTCTTCCTTCTTCTGAAGAGCAAGCTGTTTGTCTGCATCTGCAATGTTAGCACGTTCTTTTGCTTCTTGAGCCTCTTTCTGCCATGCATTGCATGCCTGGGAGAAAGAGATTTCCAGAATATAGGTTTTTTTACATTAACAAAATAAGAAAACGTCAAAAAGCAAAAAGACATAACAATGCATTTACTGTCCATTTCACGCTTCTCCCTACTTATCCTACCTTCTAAATAACAACTCTTCTTGTTTTGTAATATGTGATTTTTAGATATGTCACTGTTACTTGTCTGTAAATAACCAGAAGCCTTTTGGAGCTCTATAAACAAAACATATTTTAAATGTTAAATTTCCAATTTAATGTCAAGAGACATAAAAAAAACCTATCAAAATTTAGTTTAGCTACTCTTCATCATAGAGAGAACAACATGAGAGGAAGGAAAGGACTACAGAAAATGCATGACTGGCAGCTATCAACAACCTCAGTTTGACTGCTGAGGTGGCTACATACTGTCCAGGCACACTATGCACCCATGGCTGCTGACAAGCCTCTACTTTTTTGCATGCTTACCATGCAAAAGAGGTATGGGAGGGAATACACACCTTTCCTTACTGAAACATCAAGATATGTTGCTGTTCAGCACTATCCTGATTATTTGCAAGTGTCCCTGTCTAAACAGGCAGATTAACCTCGGGAAAATAAACACCCCTTTAAACAGCTGTTTCCTTTATGTTGCTAGCATTTCAAGGATGGAAATATATTCTTTTGACAGACTGTAATAAAACTGTGTCCAAGGATAAGAAGATACATAAAAATGAAAAAGAGTAGTAATTGCTTGCTTGTTAAAATATATAGATATATAATTTAATACTACCATAAATTAGCATACCTGTTTTACCTGCTGCCAAGATTCTTCCCATTGTTTCAGTTTTCTCTTGGCATCATCAAGTTCCTGTCTAACTTGAGTTAGTTCATTCCCAGTTGTGTTTGAACTTATTGAAGGGGTAGTGCCACTGTTTAGTACTGGGGATGGACTAGGAGAGAAATTCCCAATTATGAAGTCCCAAGTGCTCCCTGTAACACCATTTAAACCTGTAAAACAAAGGCAGAAAAAAGCAATTATTCTGCAAACATTGCTTCAAAATGTTTCACATCTGAACAAAACTGACGTGCCACATATGCAAAATTTATACTTTTATCTGAAAGACACATAACATTATTTCACTACCTTCAGAAATGTGACAGGAAAATTTTTTGGTATTTTCAGCAATTCAGGAGACTTACCACTTTATTATTTTTTTTTTTCTTGCCACTTTCAATAGAAGCACAGTCCACAAAAGGAGAAGGAAGAGTGAGAATTCATTTACATACAAAATGGTTTGTTCCTAGCAACTCATATGTAATTTTAGTTCTTCCTCTGTTTTGCATTATCCTTTAGCAAAATGCTGTAGTTAAAAAGCATTCTTGCTGCCTGTATGCAATCTCTATATTTTACTCCTTTCAAACACCTCTGAATATATCTCTCCTCTTCCAAGAATTCTTTTTTTCCCTTCACTAGGAACAGAAGTTCACTCCTTGAACTTTCTCCCACATATCACATACACTCCATTATCAGTAGTGTGATCAATTACAACCACAAGGCTTTGCTGTCCAGATGAAGTCATGAGAAACATGCAAAGCTTTGAACTGAACATTTCGTACCTGCTATTAAGATCCCTCTTACAATACACAAAGTGCAGCCTTCAACTTACTTACCTAAAGAGTTGTGAGAAGAGGCTGAGGTGCCTAACATGCTGTGTTCTGTCTTCAAAGGCAACTGGTGGAAAGGAGCCGTAGCAGATGAAACAAAAGACTGAGACAGCGATTGTGAAAGAGAACTGAGTGGAGAAGTTGAAAGGGATGATGATGAATGTAAAGATGAGGAACGAACAAGAGAACCTGGAATATTGACAGGTGCTGAACTTCCCAGTAATCTCTGACCTATACAGGGGAATTAAAAAAAAAAAAAACAAAAAAAACAAACAAACAAAAAAACAAACAAACAAAAAAACCACATTTGTTCCAAAGCAGTACACAGCTTTCTGTAAGCACTTTCTAAAAGACATATCAAATGTAAGTTAAATTACATATTCAAACATTTTCTATTAAAAAAAAAACAACCTTTATTTATCTCCTATTGCAAAAATATTTTTTAAAAAGGAACACTTGAAATTGAACATTTTCAGGCGATAGTTTTTCTAGTGCCTGCGCAACAGAATTTGTAGCTTTATATAGTAGTGGCCTCATTTGCAGCTACAAAGAAAAGCTTTTCAGATCAAGTTATTCAGCTTACTCATTTTTACAGCCAACAACTAATGCAAGTGGAAAAACTGACTGAAACTTAAAGAATTAAGAAAAATATGTATTTTGATTAAGCAAGTGAGACTACATACCTTGAAAATCATATGCAGAGTAATTATCAGGCATATAGCTTAATTTCTTTCGTCTACATACTTTTGCTTTTGTTCCATAGATTTACCTGTCAAATGTACTCAACTCTCTATAAAAACTGAGTTTGAAACAAAGTGAAAATTAATAATAATTAAGTCAAACAAATGTATTGTTCATAATTTCCCAAAATAATGATGTCATGGTTTACATTCAGCCAGCAACTAAGTACCACACAGCTGCTCACTCCCTCACCCAACCCCCGCCTGGGCAGGATGAGCAGGAGAATCGGAAGAATGTAAAACCTGCCGGCTGAGACAAGAATAGTTTAGCAACTAAAATAAAGCAAAATACACTACAACTACTACCACTAAGGGAAATAACAAGGAGAGAGATACAAAACTAAACGGCAAAAGAAAGAAAACAATAAACACAAGTGATACACAATTGCTCAGCACCTGCTGAGCGATACCCAGCCTGACCTGAGCAGTGATCGATCCCTTCTGGGTAACTCCCCCCAGTTCATATATTGGGCATGATGTGCTGCAGTATGGAATACCCCTTTGGTCACTTTGGGTCAGGTGTCCTGTCTTTGCTCCCTCCCAGCTTCTTGTGCCCCTTCTCACTGCAGAGAGTATGAAAGACTGAAAAGTCCTTGAACAGGGTAAGCGCTACTGAGCAACAACTAAAACATCGTTGTGTTATCAGCATTGTTTTCAGACTAAAGCCAAAACACAGCACTGCACCAGATACTATGAAGGGAATTAACTCTATCCCAGCTGAAACCTGGAAAAATGATAGTAATAATAAATAGGTATTAAAAAAGGAAATCAATTATGTAATTACTTACATAAAAATACACAGATGCAAAGTGTTTTTCTGGTCAGGAAACAGTTCAATATTTACTCTGAAGGTTTTATTCATCAATATGTTTGACTAGCAACTAAAAATGACACTACCTTTTCTCTAAAAAAAACCCAAACCTAAAAGTCAAATGATTATGCTTAAAGCAAGGGTCATGATTCTAGTTTTCTGGTTTTGCTTAGAAGGGGAAATTCATATCATCAGGGGCATCATTCCTTTCAGAAATATTTCAAAACAAAAAGATAGGGATGGTCATCATAAGCTGCACTGCCACAATACCGTAAAAAAAAAAAATTATCTTGAAATACTCCGTAGATGTTACCAAGGTCAGCCTCATAACTAAATATATGATGAAGATACAGGACACAGATATAACCACAGATGTACGTAATACACCAGACAATAAAAGTATACCATTTTTCACAAGAGCAAGGAAGCAACAAAATAAAGGGAGTTTATTAAAAAATTTGGCCAAGAATTCTTTTAAAAATTAATTAAGAGCCAAAATAAAGACCTAAACAACAAGGAATGGTAACAGAAGAACCATCTTTTTTTTATGGTTTTTAAAAGTAACATTCAAATCCAGCTGAATTTTGGCAAATACAATCTGCCTGCATGTCTTGAGTTCACAGGCCAAGGTTGGGGGGGAGACAGTGCCGCAGGGATGGCTAGGAGAGGAACAGCCAGCTCCAGCAAACCTGCTGCAGGACACAGTGGCCCCTTAAGCCACAGTGGTACCACCTCTGGGAGAATATATTTGAGAAAAGGAAAAAAATGTCACAGAGTCAGAGGATGAAAGAACAAAAGGTATGAGAAACAGACCTGTGAACACCAAGGTCAGGAAAAAACAAAGGGAAGGAGGTGCCCTGGGGCCACAGCATAGATTTGCCTGGAGAAGAGATTCCCCTGATGCCCATGGAAGGTTTGGAAGAGACCACAGTAAGAGCAGGTATTTCCTGCACCCCGTGGAAGAGACTACAGTAAAAGCAGGAATTTTTCTGCAGCCCGTGGACAGGACCAGGTTGGAGCTGGAGGAGATTGCCTGAAAGAACTGCAACCCATGGAGAGCCCATGCTGGCACAGGCTCTTCTAACAGGAACTGTGACCCACGGGGAGGACCCACACTGGAGCAGGGACAAGTGTGAGGAGGAAGAAGTAGCAGAGAGGAACTATTATGAACTAACCACTGCCCCCCATTTCCCATCCCCCTGCACTGCTTGGGACAGGAAGGAAGGGGTAGAAGATTTGGGAATGAAGTTGAACCCAGGGAAAAGGTGCCTGGCAAGGGGTTGGTTTAGTCTTTCTCTTTGCTTCTCACCACCCAACTATTTTAATTGGCAATAAATGAGTTTTCCCCAAATCAAGTCTATTTGCCTGTGACAGCAACTGAGTGATCTTCCTGTCTTTATCTTGACCCATAAGATTTTTCAGCTTACTTTTTCCCCATGTCCTGCTGAGGAGGAGAGTGAGAGAGAAGCTGGATGAATGTCTGGCTACCCACGAAGGTCAACCTATTACACTGCATGAACTATACCCTCCAGATACAAGTAAAATTATTTCCTTCCTGTTCCATACTTCATGGTACTTCCAATGACATATAATCATTTCTGCAACATAGAACAAGGCAGTAAATGAAATACCAGTCAATCAAACTATAGCAGCAGGAGAATTGTTGAACCCGTCATGTCTAGCAGAGAAATACATTTGAAATTGCACGAATTATCAGTCTCTTTCCAGATCTGTATGAATGGGAGTATCATGAACAACAATGGAAAACATTTATAGATAACATATAAATTGTTCTCATGAAGGAACAACCTGTTACTATCATCACCAGAGAGAAAACTGTAAGTCAATCAACCAAAATAAATGTAAAGCCCTAAAACCTCTAAAGATATTCCCAAAAATATTATTGGCAAGAATCTGCATAAAACTAGATGACTATCTATTGAGACTGTAACATTTTGGGTTATTCTGTACGGATTCCCTAATAACCTGAAGTATACAGGTACCACAAATATAGTCTCTAGTAGAAAAGAACCAATTTGGGAAGAAACACAGTCGACGTAGGAGAGGCACCACAGCTTGCAGCACTGCTGTCAGGATCCCAGAAATTAGTATTTGGCGTAAGAAACTTCGTAATCCGTGTTATCTAGAACTTCTTTCTTCTTGCTCTTGTTATCAATAATGAAGCCACTGCTACAATCTGTTTATATCTAACTTGATGCCAAAACATCAGCACCACCAAAAGTGAATTGCAAGCTGCCTCTCCAAATGCTCTGCTCAGACTTGAAGACAGAAACATGTCACCAGTCACCTTCTGTGAGGCATCTTCTGCCAACCTTCAAATTAGCAAGATGATGAAGTGAAAAAGTTCATTTCAAACCAAGTAACCTTCCTTAATTCTGTTTGCTCTGAAGCTTCATGTATCCACTCTCTATTAGGATGATAAAATCAGTGATCTTGCCTCGAGCTGTCCCCTTTCACTGCAAAAAAAGCACTTGGAGGAGGAAAAGTTTGAAACAGAATCTCTCTGGACATGTGTTATTTCTGAAAAGAAGCAACTTACAGTTGCTGATATTTTATGCTTTTCTGAGGGAGTGAGGGCACTTGATATTCACTTGGGTCGAAATGATTTCCATGCCTTCTGAGCGACTTGAATCTGTAATACTTGGGTAGTGTCCTATCCACTGCAGTCCCAGTGACGGCGTACATATTTCAACAATATCAAATACATCTGTGTATTTTTTAAAGGCCGTGGACTAAAGAGATAATAATTGTCTTAAAGGAAGAAGAACTGCACAAAATATAGACACTAAGTGCAAGCTTTTCTACTTGGAGCAACAGACAGCAATAACGAACTAAGGTGTGGCTATAGCTGTTTTACGCTTTAAGTCTAGAGCCACAGGTCAAGAAGGACATGGGAGGAACACGCCTGCCACCCAAGAATACAGTTCTGTTTGCACAAGTGGAAGCCCAACACATAGGCACAACCAACTTAATCACTGTAGACCTCCTTCAAAGAAATGCTAGCAAAACAGGTATCAGAAAATGAAGTATTACAAAAACATGTCTGTTCTCTTGCTGCATCTCTCAACGGGTTACAGTTCCTCAGTTTTCAGTTACTATTTTTCTATTTTTTTATCTCAATTATTTTCTCTTTTCTACTTACACAAAGAAAAGATGTCATTTTAATTTCTTGATGTTAAAAAGCCAGAACACAACTAAGGAGTTTTCTTCAAAGTCTTTGCTGTCTGTAGCTATTTTTATGAGCACAAGTTTAGGAAGCCAGAAAAGAAAGAGATTTTAAATTAGCATAATTTTACAAACTGGACCTCTTACTTGATAATCCAAGGTCACGGCCTTCTTGATCTTCTAAGTCTCTATCTACAGATGCGACGTTCACATCATTAAAATGCAAATCTAAAGCAGAACCTGTTAAACAAAACATTGTATCAATACATTATCCTTGAATTACCCACAAATCACGATGGCTGAAATGAGAAAAGTTTGACTATTTTTATTAGTGCTTTCTTCATGAAGCACTTTTGCCTATAGGTCATGATCTTAAGCACACGACAGACACACAGTGAAGGATATCTGTGTTTACTGAAAGGGAAAACTCTCATATATAAGCTATCACAGCTCTTTAAGTTGGTGAGATGAATAGAGAATAATGGAAAGATGGCTATTTATCTGGATTTTCAAGAAATCTGTGTCACCTGGTGTGCTTACATGAACATCAACAGAAAAAGAAGAAAAAAAAAATTTAGATACATATGTAAACATATTTTTTCTTATTATTGAATAAAAGCAGGCTTGAAACCTGCAGAAAGACTGCAAATATCCCTTACAACAATTAGCCCTTGGGGTAACTAAGTTGCGTATCAGGGCATACAGATGTAAGGAATGTCACAATATTAAAATGAAAATGTGCAATACTTTAAAATAAATTAGGTAAAATTCAAATATCAGTATTCCTTTTAGACTGAACAGTTAGACTGCCTTTCATAATGTCTTATGTTGGTCTAAAACTTCTCTGGTCAATGACAAAGTTCTAAACAGTATACTTCTTATTAGGTCCACTGCTTATAAAGTGTTAGAAGATGAGTTTTTTTCCCTTTCTTCCTCTTCACTTCTTTCCTTTGCAGAAAGGGGTGTAATTAAGGAATTTATCCCACTGTTCCTATACTTTATCTAATGTTGAACAACTCCACAATCAGGAAGACATGAGAGAAGTCTGCAGAAATACCGATTTTACAGGCAGGAAAGTGAATATCCCAGTCATTGTGGTCAGTGATAGCGATCACCTTTATGACGAATTTTTTGATTTTATGTTGAAAATCATTATTACAAACTGCCACAACGCCTAAATGAAAAGGAACCAACAGAAATTAAAGACACTGGTTTGTGTAAAAGTTTCAATAAGATCCAAAAGAGATCTCTCAATCCCTTTGGAATTAGACTGATTCCTCTCTCATAGCCTACTCCTAAACAACATGCACTGTAAATGGCAGAAAATCTTTGGAAGAAGTAATATATAGTTGTAAAAGTGCTAAAAGTCAGAAATTGAAAGCACCATTTGGATCATTAACACAAATACAGCGCAGCATTACTACACATAGGTATTTTCTCATGTTGACTAGCTATCTAATGGACTCCACAGACTTGGGATCTCCAGATGATACATAAAGGGAATTTTAGTGACCTAGAAGCAGGATCCACAGAACAGTGCTCAGTAGAAAGCTGCCTAAGCTGTCCAGAACAAAATATGAGCCAAGAGATAAAGTTCATATACTACATAATGATACCCATGACAAAGATCCCTGAGAGTTAATATAGCTCTTTGTGAAGAGTTACTAATCTAGGTCTCAAAAGCAACACAACTTTATCACTATGGAGCTGTGCCCTAACAATAATACTTATCTTTCAGCAGTACTGACAGAGCAGCTCAGCGTCCAGCAGTCAGAGGAAGGAAGTTCATCATCATTTTGGCCTGAAGGGATATACCCTAGGTTTTTAACATTTCCAGCAATAACCTTCTCTAGGAGACAGGTGCCCAATCCTGTCATTCTATAAAATACAGTCAGGATGGGAGAGACAGCCTCCTTTTTATTTGACGACATAAAGTGGCCACAAGCGCTGTGTGAAACCCAGCTGAAAAGTCCCTTTTCCGTACTGGGTTTTGGATCCCCACTGCTGCACTGTGCCTTCCCTACCTTTGCCTTATGTAAGTAAGGATCTTTCATCTGCCACACTCTAGCCTGCCTCTTTTGCCCTTTCACCCTACTGCACTGGTAGCGCCTTCCAGAGTATCTGGGGCAGTATATGTTTCCTTTCTTGTACTCATGTTCACCATCTTGCTATGCTCACCATCTGGCGGCACCTACCAACCCTCACAGCACTGCTATGGTAGGTTCTTTAGGGGAAATAACTGCCACTGGAGTGAGAACCATGCTTCCTTTCTCCTCTTCTCCTACTTCTGATTGTAACTTTTGATTTACATTAGAGGGACCCTACAATACCTCCAGACATCTCAATAACAAATTAGCACGCAACATCATCCACTGACCAAGGTGTGCTCCAACTAATACTACTAATGTCATAAGCCGTATGGGACAGTCTTGGTGAAAAACTACAGTTAATACAGTTGGTATTGGAAAAGTATTATGTGGGAGAGAACCAGCTGATGCACTTAAGAAGATGCCCAAGAGATGATGTTCATCCAGCCTGCCTGTCACTTCTATTCCCACCCAGCCACTAGGACAGTCTTCTCTTCCCACTTTTTTCTCTCACTCTTATGTTTCTTTGTTTGTTTAGAAATAATTTTCACCATTATGTGCCATCTGCTATGCCACCCACTAGTAAATCTTCCCATACATGAACTTGTCTCAACTTCCTTCGTGCAAAACCACCATACACCTGCGAGAGCAAACCTTTCATCACTACGCTGCAGCACGTTCTGGGAGAGATCCCTCGCACTTCTACCAAGTGAACCTGTTTCACTTTCTTTTAAAAAATTCAAAATCCTCTCAATCATGAAAAGAGAGGCTTTAAAATCCCATCATTAGCACCATCATTATCTTTAAACAGGAAAACAAACCGGGGCTCTTTCCAAGGTCTTGCAACTACCCACATCACTCATACATTAATATTTGAAGTTATTTGTGGTGTCTCGCTCAGTATGTTGCTAGCAGGAAAAAGAACACAATGAGGCTGACATAAATCATGCTGCTCAAATAGTAGATCAAATCTAAGCCTGCACCCTACTAATCATTAACCTGTCACATCTTCTCATGAGGCCTTAACTCACGCTGCCACACTTGTCCTCCCCTACCCCAAAAAGGATGGACATGTCTCCTTAGTATTTATTATATGGATTTTCAAAGCTTTATTTCTGTTACCTTCTGGCTCTCTCAGATTCCACATCACATGGTGGAAAGTCAGTGGAGTGCCGGGACAGAACACAGACAACATCTTAAGATAACAACATACATGGGAAGCAAATGGAGAAACACCAATTTTCCTTGAATGGCAAGTTTCCTGGATAGGCAAAATCCCCATGCTTGAGTATCCAACAGAAAGCAACAGAAGCAACCAGAATATTCCTAAGGGGAGGTCTACCCAGAAACCTAACACAGACAACAGGGTGGAGTATCAGATGATGGCAGATGTCCCGCTTTCTCCCTACTATCAATGGAGTAATTTCCCTTCACTGCTGCCCATTCCTTATTTATTCCTCTTCAAATCTGTCTCCCTTGATACTCTTCTTATCTAATGTCTCTATTCTCTTAAAAAAATATTTTCATTTATATTTTCTGTTTGTTTTGCTTTTGTGTGGGTTTTTGTTTGTTGTTGTTGTTTGTTTATTTATTTTAAGTTTTCAGGAGCATTTCAAATACCTGGCAGCTCTTAAGTTCTCTGATTGTTTCTTTTTTCACCAGAACAAAACCAGACAACTCACCAATCTCCCTGAGAGAAGACTGCAACAATGTATCTTCTTCTACTCCCTCATTCCTCAGCTTTCAACATATTTTCCAAGCCTCTATGCTAAATACTAGTTCTATCTGATGGGTCTGACTTGCCCCCTTTTCTGCCCCAGCTTTTGGGGACTATTATTCAGGGAGCAGACAGAGAGGGATTTTAACTCCCCAGGAGATCAAGATAAAGGGCCACAGAAAGGGCTATAGACCCCACTGTCTGACAAAGCTTCTTTAGGCCTTGCTAATATAACTCTCCCAACTTTTCCCTAATCCTTCTCAAACCCATTCATGCTTTTTCCCATAATCACCAAGCCCCTTCCCTTGTTGCAGCTCATTTTCTACTCCTTTTTTATGACTTTCTACAAGAACACTATAAATGTATTTTCTGTTCTGCAATAATGTCTTAATCTTCTGCTCTATTCAGATTACATGCAACACTATTCTCAATGCCATCCCCTATATCCATGAAACAGAACTCTGGAAAAATAATTTTTATATATATATGAAATTCTTTTAATGAAAAAAAACTCTAATCTATGCAGTTACCATAAAGTATACTAATTTATACATACATGAGGTGTGTGTTATGATACATATTCTGTTAACAAACACAGTATACTGAAAACCGATGTATAAAGCCATCAATAGACAGCAGAGGCATATACTATCTCAAAGGAATCAAAAGCTTCTTATGTGCAATAATATAATCACACTAGGACATGGGAAACACAGCATATCACTGTTTTAATGATTCTGCAACACTTGTTTAGTATATCACAATTTTAAAATTATACTGAATTAGCACCACATCTAGAATACAGAAATTAGACCATGGTTCTTACTGTATGAGTAACTTCTTACAGTCAATTAGCTTCTGGTTATTTCAGAAGCAATGTTTATCTTGACAAAAATGTGATTTCATTCCATAGCATATCTTAAAATAACTGTAAGCCAATTAAATTATATTACTTACATATAATAAAAACCTAAAATTCTGCTCATTCTAATTCTGAAATCAGAGTCAAAATTTATTTTCTGTCTAAAACAGGATCATCGAACAAACCTTTAAGGAAAGCAAGCTATACACTTGTGAGACTGCAGAAAAAGATCCATCATTTAATATTCTGCATAATTTCTTTCCTAAAAAAAATTAAAAGAGCGAATACCTAACTTACCATGCTGAAGTGCTGACTCACAGTCTGCAGTCTCCTGGTTGCTGCTACACATCAATTTAAACACAGAAAGCTTAAAGTACACCAGCTAATCACAGCAACTCTCTGATCACATGACTTACATCACAGAATGTGAAGTAGTGCATTTTTCAAATCATAACATTCCCTGCCACAGCCTCCTGAATAAACCACATTTAGTGTAAAAGTGCCACAAATCTCAATGAGTTTGTAGGTAACTCTAAATTAAGAGAAGCAGCTGATACACTTGATGGCAAGACTGCTGTTCAGAGGGATCTGAAAAGGTTGGAGAACTAGATTGACAGAAAGCTCCTGAAGTTCAACAAAGGCAAATACAATAATGCTGCACCTGGGACAGAATAATCACTTGCAACAGTACAGGCTGATCAGAAAACAGCACTACAGAAAAAGATCTAGGAATTCTGATGAACATGTTCAGCATATTCTATGGCAATAAAAGCTAATGGTGTATTTGCTGGCATTAGCAAAAGTGTAGCCAGCAGGTTGGGGAAGTGGTTATTCCTCTCTATCCAGCATCTGTAAGACCATAGCAGGAATACCGTGAGGAGTTTTGCAGTTCCCAGTGTCTATTTATTATTGAAATATTTATTGCCTTTTATCATTTTCCACACAAACAGCCCAGCTGGTTGGAGGCACAGGAAAAGCCTCTGGCTAATAATAGAAATTTTGGGACTATTTCCCAGAATCTGTCTTTTGCACCCAGAAAGGAAGGGCTCCTCCTTTTTGTGTCCTTTCAGATCTGGTCCACATAGTGTGAACAAAAGATTTTGTCCCTGAACATACAAATAAGCAGAATGAGAATATGCAGTCAGCCACACTGCAAGAACATGGCAAGACCTGTAACTGCACCTGCTATTTTAACATTAGAAAAAGTCAAATCTCATCAGCCCACCAAGAGAACTTGAGGAGACAGTACTTCCAGCAACAGTGAGGTGCATTATGAAAGTCTGACACATTTTTTTTAATCACTGGCTAATACAAAAGCCAAAATTCTGATTTAAATGTCCTATTCACTCATTCCTATGCTTACATCGGAGATTTGGTGAAAAACAATAACTTGGGGCTAAAGCATTTACATTGTATTTCAGATATTGCCATATATTATTATAATACGTAATAATATGTTCTTTACCAATAAGTTCTTTGAATCTAAGCTGAAACAAGAAGAACTTGAATAATGCAACAAAATATTACAATCAGAGATTAGATGTTAAGACTTACCAATTACTGATTCAACTGTGCTACTGCCAGAATAGAATAGGAGAGCTTTGGCACTAATAGATGGGACAGTTGTAGGAGATGAACTATCTGATCCAACACTGGAGGCCAGACTAGAAGTTATACGTGAAGCAAGTGGGTTAATGGCTGAAAAAACACTGAGATGGGTCTGTTAAAAAGAAACAAACAGTATATGTATACATACAAAACCACACTTACACAGATGCAGATACAAACATATAAAATAAAAAAATGTATTTTTAAAAGAACCACCCTCTGAATTAACACATTAGGATAGTTTCACTCATCATTTATCAGCACATGCACTTCTCCAATGTGGCTGGACATCACTACCATACAATGGAATTCTGCTTGCAGAAAAAATATATCTAAGTGCTAGCAAATAAGCTCATAATTATATAATAACATAATTAGTCAGCTGAAGTATGATACTCTTTTTCAAAGGGAAAATATCTTAGGAATTGTACCATTTCATTATGCATTCATACACAAATCATATTCTACACTGAAATTTTGGTCTCCCAGTTTTCTCATTTAATCTAAATGCAATTGGTGCATAAACTGATCTTTGGTTTAGACAGCCAACAAACATGACTGTACTGCATGCATACATCACGTTACATAATGACCTATACCTGTGCTACTTCCTTCTAGTGGTAAAAGTCATTCAGAAATACTTTCTAGGGCAAATCACAAAACATGTGAAGAGTTTCCAAGGCTGCCACTCTCCCTAATTTATAGATGTGTAAAGAAAAAGACCCAATGTATACTTTTAAACTGGTTCATGTGCTTTCACTGTTCTATACAGAAGTCACATAATCCACCTCTATCTTGTGTTTTTTCTCCTTATTTATGCAGCACCACTCCTCCTGCTCTTTAAATGTAACACACATTTTAATTCTCCACTTCAGTTTATACACTCCTGTGTAGCTGCATGAATGGCAAATGGTAGAGCTTCTGCTCTCATTTATCTTGATCACTGTCATTAGCAAAGCAGCAGGGTTCTTTTAGTGCAAAGATGGCATTGTTTTAAGCTCCTTTGCACATACAGAATCACCTCTAACACTTAGTGTTAGATTCATAACAGGTCAAAGCTATGTACTCTTCCCGGTCAGTTTAACTGGTTTTGAGCACAAAAATGACTACAGGGATGGAACACCTCTTCTGTGAGGAATGGCTTAGAGAGTTGCAGCTGTTTAGCCTGGAGGAAACTCCAGGGAGACCTTACTGGGGCCTTTCAGTTGTTACAAGGGGCCTGTACGAAAGATGTGGAAAGACTTCTTAGCAAGGCCTGTTGTAACAGGACAAGGGGTGATGGTTTTAAACTAAAAGAGGAAAAATTCAGACTGGATGTAAGGGAAACATTCTTTACAGTGAGGGTGGTAAAATACTAGCAGTTTGCCCAGACAGGTGGCATTCCTGGAGATATGTAAGGCTAGGCTGGATGTGGTTCTGGGCAACCTGATCTAAAGGAAGATGTGCCTGCTCACTGCAGGGGGGGTTGGACTAGATGAGCTTTGATGGTTTCTTCCAACCCAAACTATTCTATGATTCTATTATTCCATGATCTGATACTTGAACAACTGCATCATTATCTTCCTTCTGGCCTTCCTTAAACTTTATCAATCCACCCTCAAATCACCTTAATCAAGAATTTCACTTTGAAAAACTATGCCACAGAATTGCTAGAATCTAAAGCATCCCCAAATTGCCTCATAACCTTCTCACTCCTCTTACTCCCTGCAGTACACAACTACTATACATCTCCACAGAATCTATAGCCAGCTGTCCAAGACCATGTTTAGATGGCTTCTGCATTAACTCCAAGGATGGAGACTCCGCAAGCTATCTGGGCAGCCTGTTCCAACGGTCAGTGTCTCACGAACAGTAAAAACTATTTTTATATGCTTAGACAGAACCTCCTGTGTTTCAGTTTGTGCCCACTGCCTCTTGTGCTGACACTGGGCACAAATTTTACTTAGATTATGTTGTAAAGTTCCACATAACTTTGATAGTGCTTTAATAAATTATTAGAAAGAAAAAATATTTACAGCATTTAGCTTTTGGCAATACCTGCTTATTGTTTTGTTCATTTGATTTCTGCTGATTCTCAGCTGGGAAGCTTCGATGCTTTGCCTAGAAGAAGAATAATCTATGTAATATATGAACTTAATGAGTCATTGCAATACATTACTAGTTTATGAAGGGTCAGGGACATCTCTGTAATGACACCTTCAACAGGTTGACTTAATTTCCCTCACTGCAGTCCCATATGGATAACTAAATTTTAATGATCATAGAGTAAATCTACATGGAAAAGGAACAGCAGTTGTGGTTGATTCCACTTAGATGCATAACTGAGCCCATGCGAGTTACTTCTGGTCCAAAAACTGAGCAGCCATGTTAGCATTACGTTAGCATGTTGAACAGCCATGTTAGAATACGGGACATGTTGCTGCTGTGACAGAAGTAACATGTCCCATATGCTCACCAGCTGGGGAATACGTCTCCAAGAGGCTGATGGGATACAAGCCCAAGATAGCCAAAAGTTTGAGTGGAACAGCCTAGATTTTCCCATAAAGTGATTAATAATAAATACAAATAAAATAAATTAAAAAAAAATCAAATTGAAGATTTTCTTTGAACACCATTCTATGAATGAAAGGTAACTTGTGAAACAAGTGAGACATACTTAAAAAAAACAATTCTAAGCAATTTCTCTTGCCCACTGTGTTCCTACAGAGCAGGATCCAAGGATCTCTTTATTTTCAGGCTAGTAATTTTCAGTGACTTCCTAAATTGCTGTAAACTCTGCAAGGTGCTCTCTCTCCCTAAGAAAAGACGGTTCTCTTTGCTGCCTTTAAGCAGTCTCGTGTCTGTTCTTTGTTTCCTTTGGGAGAAGCTGTCTTGCAGTGAAAGCTCCCAAGCAGTAACAACTCTCCTCCTCTTTATATGCCCACCACTCTAGAAACTATTTTATCAGTTGCAAAGTCCATCACTAGGAAAGTTCAATGTGGCCACTAAAAGGCAAGTACATGACATTTCTGCTGCTGAGGCACATTCTTTGGAGCAATATATTACTCTCTAAAAGCAGCAAAATAGATCTCCACCAATGGCTACATTATTTTGCAATTATTGCTGCCTCATGTTCAGAAAGCAGCCACTTGATGCTGTAACTGCCTTGCTTCCACAAAATTTGATCAATGATCACTTCATCCCTACATATTGGGAAATTGAAATTTTCCTGTCACAATGACCAGCTCTCTAACTTATAGCCTGTCTGAACATGTACATGTAAGAAGGCAACTCCAGCTGCACCACTTTAATGATCTTGCCATTACCTACAATAAGTTACCATTTAAAAAGAACCCCAACACTTTCCTTCCTTTAATATTCTCCATCTTCTGCTTCCGCACTTCTCTGTGCATCTCAGGTTATAAAAATCAATCCTGACAAATCATAGGTTTGCAAGAAGGCTGAACAGCTTGGCTGTAGCTTATTTAAATGTTACTTGAGGTCCTGTTTTGCACAGGTCCTTTCTGACAATTTAGAAAGGTAACCAGTATTGTAACAGAGTGAGAAAAATTTAGCTTTAACAGGTAAATCCTGGGCTTTCAGCTTTTTTCTCACAGGCCAACAGAGCTGTTTCATATCCCTGAGAAATACCACTCTTCCCTTCTCCCAGCTGCCTCTAGCATTCCCCATTTTCTCCCCAGTCCCCAACTAAAGGATTGTAACTGCTCATCAACTGCAATTTCAACCACTCTCCTCTCATTGCTAATGCTACAGACCTCTCTCTCTCAAGCAGCTTGTTATATTTTACCATCTATGTCTGTCTGGGAAATTAACTTGTCCAAGGAGAGAGGCAGCTGCAGGTGGGAGAAGAAACAGACTGCAATTAAATCAAAGACTGGAACTCATAAATAGTACCAACAGCCAGAAATTAATGTATATTTTCACCATCCATTTTCAACAATAATTAAAACTGAATTTTACCAAGCCTAGCTACAATTTCCAACCCCACCACCAATGTTATCTTCTGTTCTGTGCAAGTACAAGTTTAAAGTGACAATCAGAACAGTTCTGCAAAGTTACAATTCATAGCATGTCTTCTGAGCTGGAGTGACTGCTTGTATGAGGTTCTTGGCCTGTGACAACTGCAATTTGATGCAGTTTAGCTCACTAAAGATGACCATTCAAACTTTGCATTCTAAATGATCAAAAATCAGTGCTGATACACGACGCAGACAACATTTTCTGCAAAATCTAGTTCAACTTAAGATCACATTTGTACACAAATGTACACATTTGTACACTGATGTGCATGTATTATTCACATACCTGATCTTCTCGTTCAAAGCCTGGTGCTTTTGGATAGCTAGATGACGGTGAAGAAACACCTGATGTGCCAGACTCAGAACACGAAACACCATTTGCTAATGATCTCTGTCTACAAAGAGGTCCAAGGGGAGATAAAGAACTACTGCTGCCAGAACTTGATGTTACAGTTGGACTTGAAGAACAGGAAATCTGCAGAAGACAGAAAACAGTGTCTAATATACTCTAGGATATTTTTCTTTTATTTATAGCTATAGTCTTCCTCTGTAACACAATCTGTTGAATTTATAATTTCATTTCAGTCTTATGTCAATACAACACTAACTTCATTTATTTGTATGTAGTTTTGGTATCAGCTTAAAAAGTAGCAGATGACAAAAGTAACATGGAGGTTTTGGAAGTGCACAGACTTCAAAAGGATATGCATTTGTACACATCCGAATATAGCCTTGTTTGGTTCTAAGCACAAAAGCAATCATAGAGATTACTTAATGGATATTAATTTACAATAAAGGAATACTTGCTTTCTGAAAACCCTGATTTCCATTCATTCATATATTTCTTAATTTATAGTTTAATGCAAGCATTATACAACATTTCACTCTTGTAAAAGAACTCATATGGATCAAGCCAAGCACCTCAAAAAGAATAAGACACACAGAATCTTGGCAAAAAGCATCTCAATGCTTTTTTTTTTTTTTTTTTAATCTCAAAAGCCTGGTTTGTGAGACTCTTAGACATTACTGAATTTATAATTTTTACTTCAGCTGTATATTTTCCATAGAGTTTCAAACTTCTAAAGAAGAAAGAGTAAGCTGAAGGTACAATCTGTAAGTAGCTCTGGATATTTTTTTTGCTAAAACTACAATTCTGATCAACCTGGAATTTATGAACTCGGGTGCCATCATCCTACAATAATATGTTTGACTGGAATTGGGGGCATTGCTTGTTATCTTTTAGTAAACATCTTTTTAGTAAACTGTTCCATTTTCTTAAACTAAATTCATACATAGTCTTGAAAAGTTCTTTTCTGACAATTTAGAAAGGTAACCAGCATTATAACAGAGTGAGGAAAATTTAGCTTTAACAGGTAAATCCTGGGCTTTCAGCTTTTTTCTCACAGGCCAACAGAGTTGTTTCATATCCCTGAAAAATACCAGTCTTCCCTTTTCCCAACTGTCTCTAGCATTGCCCATTTTCTCCCCAGTCCCCAACTAAAGGATTCCCCATTCAAACATAGACTCACAAAGACAGTTTAGAAACAGCTGCATCCTACATTTATGCCTAAAAGCCCAATGGTGAGAACCCTCAGTAATGATATACATTTCAATACTTTCTATACTTGTTTCTGAACAGAAACTGCCAGCTCTCAAGGAACTGAACTAGTCGATACAGTAACAGAATGAACTTCTGCCTAAGTGGTTTTGGTTTGTTGAAATAGGAAATACAGGGGGAACCAGAGAGACTACATAATAACTATATAGTTTATTGTTAAACTCAAACCTTAGGATTAACCCTAACCCTTAATTTTATTCTATGCTCCAAAGAATGTGGAAGCATGCTAAAGCAAATCAGGATTTTAACAGGAAACATCTCTCTCCCCAGAATCATAGAACCTCAAAATGTCTTCCCTGTGCAGCAGGAATTCCATATTCAAATTCCTGTAAATCAGGAAGGAGACCCACATGAACCTAGATGAGGTCTTAACCCTGGAAAGAAAAACAAAACACCTCCAATAAATGTAAGCCCTATACTTGATGAAGATTATTACCTATGCATTCACTCCTACCACCACAGAAAATCTCCTGTCATGAACCTTACGTATGTGGAGTTCTGTAATTAGATTGCTTCTGAAGTCCAAAGACAGCTTCTCTATACAAATCTCAAATGTAAATATACCTTGAGAGATGACAGAAATAGAAGAATGGGCACCACAGTCAAAATAATTAAATCGCTAGCCAAGGTTTACTCAACTTCTGAAGTCAAAGGCTGAAGAATTAATGCTTTGACCACAAGCTTGTTACTACATGCAGTGTTTCTCCGTTACCGTTTACTCTGAATCCAAAACTGAGGATTACCCAATGCACGGCAATGCTAAGTTTAAACATTTTTCAGTTCTAAAATACTAAAATCCTTACTTTATCCTAGAGAGAAAAAGAAAATAAAAGGACAGGGGAAAAAAAAAAACAAAACCCAGAAAACAAAACACCAACCACAACCAAAACAAACAAAAAAAACCCAACCAGCAAGTAAAATAAATTTGTTGTTGTTGTTTTGGTCAATAAATACATGCTAAGGCATTCAGTTCCATATCAAAAGATTTTGAAAACTTTTTATGAATAACATAGTTACATCTTGTAAATACACTTAAAAACATACTTCTGGTAGCATAAGGCTGCTTAATGTAGCAGATAAATATGTAAGCGAAAAAGACTAGGCAGAAAAGGCAGACTTACACCTGAAGTAAGATACTAATTTTGAAAAACTATTGACTCATTTTAATGAGTTCCCTAATCTGCACAGAATGTTTCTCAGATGCTATTTCATGTCTATTATTTCAGCTAGGCAGGACACAGAGATTATTTTACTGACACAGGAAGATGTTCATCATGGTTGCTCCCCTATAATGAGACCTAATAAAGATCAGGGGGAGAGGGAGAAAGGAAGATAGCCATTATGGATTACTTTTCCTGAAGTGCAACCTGCGGAAAACAGAGCCGTAAGTGGGGAACAATGCCCTTGCTCACCCAGAACCATTAGTCTTGAGGTGCAGTTACTGGTCAAGATCAGATGGTTATCAGGCACACATTATATAGGACTAAAATGTGGGCCCACGCCAGAAGGGAACGGGAAGGAAACAGGAGACCTGGTTACCTGGGCTATGGAGAAGGCTGAAATTTTTTTGCATCAGTCTTCACTGGCAAGAGCTCCAGCCACACCACCCAAGAAGAAGGTAAAGGCAGGGACATAAATCCAAACCAGTCTGTGAGAGAGTAAAGAACTGCCCGCTGTAGTTGAAGATCAGGTTCAAGAACATCTAAGAAAACTGAAGGTGCGCAAGTCCATGCGACCCGACAAGATGCATCCATGGGTTCTGAGGGAACAGTCAGATGAAGTTGCCAAGCTCCCATTATGCATGATACCTGAGAAGTCGTGGCAGTCTGGTAAAGTTACTTCTGACTGCAAAAGGGAAAACATAACCCACATTTTTAAAAAGAGAAAAAAGGAAGGCCCAGGGAACTATAGGCTAGTCAGTCTCACCTTGGTGCCCAGTAAGATCATGGAGCAGATCCTCCTCAAAACAGTGCTAAAGGCACATAGAAACTAAGGAGGTGACTGGAGACAGCCAACATAGCCTCACTAAGGGCAAATCATGCCTGACAAATTTGGTGGCTTTTGATGATGGGGCTACGGCATTAGTGGATAATGGGAGAACAACTCATATCATCTACCTAGACTTGTGCAATGCATCTGACACTGTCCCACACAACATCCTTGTCTCTAAACTGGGGAGGCATGGATCTGATGGATGGACCACTCAGTGGGCAAGGAATTAGCTGGATGGCAGCACGCAAAGAGTTGCAGTCAATGGCTCAATGTCCAAGTAGAGACCAGTGACAAGTGGTGTCCCTCAGGAGTCAATATTGAGACCAGCCCTCTTTAACATCTTTGTGGGTGACATGGACTGTGGCACTGAGTGCACTCTCAGCAAGTCTGCTGATGAAATCAAGCTGTGTGGTACAGTCAGCAAGCTGGAGGGAAGGGATGGGATGCAGAGGGACTTTGACAGGCTGGAAAGGTGAGCATGTGTGAACCTCATGAAGGTCAGCAAGGCCATGTGCAAGGTCCTCCACCTGGGCTGGGCCAATTCCAGGCATAAATACAGGCTAGGCAGAGACCGGATGGAGCAATCCTGAGAAGGACTTAGGGGTTATGGTTAACAGAAAGCTCAACATGACCTGGCAGGGTATGCTTGAAACCCAGAACCCCTCTTTGTGTGCTGGGTTGCATCCCCAGAGCATGAGCAACAGGCAGAGGGAAGGAATTCTCCCCCTCTATTGTACTCGGGGGAGACCCCACCTGGAGTACTGTATCCAGCTCTGGGGCCCTAACATAAGAAGGACACAAAGCTGTTGGAGCAAGTCCAGAAGAGGCCACAAGGATGACTGGAGGGCTGGAGCAGCTCTCCCCTGGAGCCAGGCTGAGAGAGCTGGGCTGGTTCAGCCTGAAGAAGAGAAAGCTCCTTAAGGGGAGATCTTAGAGCAGCTCCCAGTGCCTAAAGGGCCTACAAGAAACCTGAAGAGGGATTTTTGACATGTTTTGATAGGACAAAGGGTAATCGCTTTAACCTGAAAGAGTGTAGATTTACATCAAATATAAGGAAGAATTCTTCACTATGAGTGGTGAGGCACTGCACAGGGTGTCCAGAGAAGTTGTGGCTGCCCCATCCCTGGCAGTGTTCAAGGCCAGGCTGGACAGAGCTTGGAACAACGTGGTCTAGTAGAAGGTGCCCCTGCCTGTGGCAGGGGGGTTGAAATTGGGTGAGCTTTAAGGCCCCTTGCAATCCAAACCAGTCTGGGATTCCATCAAAAAGAGTGCAATGGGAAGAAGGGAGCTGTCAATGATTAATTTTTAATCATTGCTGAAGAATTTATATTTTGGTATCCATGTTGGCATGAAAAGCAAAGTCCTCAGCACTACTGACGCTACAAAAATCTATTGCCAATCGTTAGCCTTAACTTAGGGCTGGGCGAGGGGAGGCTTTTTCTTATTTATTAAGACAAGCACAAACAGAAGCTAGAATCCAGAGTTGCCTCAACTCTGGAGGAAGCCTTCAGCAGTATCTTTGTAAACTGATCTACAAGAGTAACTGAAGACTTGTGTCTTTTTATTTTCCGAGTGTAGGATAGGGGTCCAAGAGATTTTAGTACTCTTCAGGAATGTGACCCTCCTAAAAATGGAAATCTGCTCTGCTGTGCAGTCAAAGACATAAGCGCAGGAAGGACAACCCCTAAGGATTTAGAGTCTACTCTAATGAAAGACTAGTACTTGGTGACATCCCTTACTTTATAAGCTTACTGTAACAAGGGTTACATCCTCATAATGTATAAAGAAATAATTTATCACTATTCATCCCTGCAGCTAAATTGCTTAGAAAAAGAGCATGTAGAACAAGTGATATATTCTTTCCCTTCATTCTTGTCTGCTCTATGCCTCTGCTTGCAGCTAAACTTCTACAAAGAAAATGGGAAAACATATACCTATAAAACTAGTTGTATTTCCTATGAAAATAGAAGCTTTTGAGTTCCTTGATTTGCATTACATCTTGTGGCTTTAAATGTACTGCTATGTTGCCTACATTTGAGAGGGGCGGAGGAGATGACAGGAAGTGGAAACGTGTTTTTAATTAAGCTATAAAACTAATTTTGCTCTCAAGCAATTTAAGTCCTTCCTACATCCCTCACTGTCTCAGAACACCAATTCCACAGTAAAGGAAGTACGATTCATCACCATTGTTCAGATTTAGACTAGGCACATGCAACCAAACTCAGCTGCATTATCACAGTTTAATAGATTATCATTTACCAAATGAGTGTCGTACTGACCATGTGCACACAATCAGGCCATCTTAGTAATGAAGTAAAACAGACAACTTGAGGCTTAATGCAGGCAGCAGAATATCAGCACTGAGTCTGCAATCAGGATGAGGTATGAAAGCACACAATCTTTACCACAACTAAACTGACAAACACTGACTTAACTGTGCTAACTTGAATGTGTGATCAAGTACTTACACATGTCTGATAAAATCAATAAAGATGGTGCTGGTTATCCTATCTTCATCTGTTGTAATCAACATACATCCTATGCAGATATTCACTTTTAAATATGTCATGCGCATAATGACATGATGGCCATTTCTTTTTACTTTTCAAAACAAAACTATGATTTATTGCTCTGAGCCTAGAAGGGCTAACAGAAATATTCTATAATTGATAAATGCAATTAATCTTTGGTGCATCTCCTATTTAATCTCCCAAATAAACAGCAAGTTTTCTTGTTAATTTTGCAATGCCACAAACTTGAAAAATATTTACAGACAAAATTTTATCATGCAGACAAATTTTATTATACAGTTAGGTGTCTGCTCTGTACCACCATGTAGCTTGGGTACATCACAGCTAGGTACCAGTAACAGAGGCCTGATGTATGGAGATCAACAGCATAATCCTGAAGTGTGAGCTGAGCATGTTTTTAGGGAAAGGTGATTAGGTTCTTCAAATTTTTGGCTGAAAAGTTGCTCAACAGGATATGCATTTTGTACTGATATAGTAACACTGGAAAGCTAATCAACCAGCTAGAGAAAGCAGATGAAGCAGCAACTATGACTATGGTTGCATGCACTGAGACAGCCTAGTTCATCCAACTTTCATGGCACTGAGAAAAGCAGACATTGGATAAGACCATTTGGATATGTTAAATTGCAATAAATTTGAAGGATATAAATGATAACCATTGAAATGAAGCAATGAAATTAAGATGAGGCAGAAGCTTCTGGCTGAGAATGATGCATATATACAGGGTGCAGAGAATTACATGCCAGAGACATTATTTTGGCAAAGGTGGCTGAGGAAAAGGGTAGGTCACAAGTGACTGAGGAAAACAGGTGCATAGCATACTGGATGATGAAACATTAAATAACTGAGGATTCATGGAAGGATATACAAGGAGTAATGGAAATATGAATAAATATGAAGAAGTGGAACATAACCACCTTCATTAACCAAGTAGGACATCAAAGTTTAATCGATGTAAACAATGTATCTGAAATATGAATCAAACTATTTCAGGACTTGCATGCACAGAATTATTCAAGAAACCTTGCCTACTATCATTTCCCATAACCAAGGACTTCAGATACATGAATTTTACCAGCTCAACAGAAGATACAAGAAGACTCTTTCAAAAGTTAAAGAAAGAGTGAAAAAAAACAAATTTATGCCAAAAAAAGGAGCAGTAGGAGAATGAGCAAAAAGGAGTATTCCTTCTGACAATTAGTTCATGCTGACCAGAGCACAAAAGACTAGTAATGTTGAGAACAAGCAGCAAGAGCTGAAAGTAAAAGTTGCTGGTGTAAATGCAGCTCCTAAAGACACACAGGACTGGGAAAAGTTTGAGTCAACTTGTTGCTACAACGTATACAAAGACTCTGAATCCTACTAAAGGCACTACACAGCCCTCATGCAATAAGAGAATAAAAGGGGTATGCCAAGAAAGGCACTCTAGGACTTTAGGCTAGAGCAACACACAAAAAGAAAGATAAGAGATGATGGGAAGTGCGGAGAAACAAGTAGTACTAATTGAAATGAAAAATTACAACCAATGGAAATACTGTACCACACTGGGTAAACTGCATTTGTGAGTTAACTATATTTAGATGCTGCAATTGGTGGAGTATAAGGCAAAGGGAACTGCAAAGAGACACTGATGAAAAACAGTACTATCAAAGGTCAGGTGAAGGGACTGACAAAAGGATAATGTTAGATGCTTCAAACCAGAAGGCAGAATATGAGGTAAAGAAACATAGATGTATACGCTCTCCATGGAAACTGAACTCATACTTACATACATACTTACCAAAAAAGGCTGAAGAATAGATTATTTACTGACTGAAATGTTAAGGAAAGATACAGCAGATGAATGACTGATGACAGTCCAATTGACAAGGCAATTTAAGATGAAGACATAAGAATACAGTATAGGTAAGATAACATGGTATATATTTAAAACAGTTACACAGCCTCCCTTTACTATCAACCTGAATTATACGGAATCTTAATGGACTCATTCTTCTAAAAACGTTTATAGATAGGCCAATAGATATTATCACAATCTCCAAATGGAGACCTAAGCCACTTGCTCAAAGAGGAATATTATGATTGTGCAAACTGAGTTTAAGTGTCTCAAACACTACGTGATCCTTTTCCTCTAAAAGCAAATGAAACAGTAGGATACTCTCCCAACATACTGTAACAGGGTATGTGAAAGAAGTTTTGGAAGATAAGTAGGGAGACTTTGTTCTGAAGACACAAAGGAAAAGAGGCATGAAAAGTCTAATTTCACCACGATAAAAGCCTCTAAAATTAACTTCACTCAGGGCCAGTGTCTGACAGTGATGAGAATGAAGATGAAGGAGGGGAGAGAAAAGCAGACAGCTTACTGGAACAGAGAGAAAAACACAAACTATGAATGTAACTAAGTTGCTGGGATATGGAAAATGGAGGAGGAAGGAAAACAGACTGACTACTTAAATAATAAAATTAAGCAGTTTATGGCAGATGGAAAAGGTAAAAGCAAGCAAGCAACAAAACTCAAGAATTAAACATGGAAAAACAGAAGACCAACCTGCTAATGACTGAATATTGAATAAAAATAAAAAATAAAAAAAGGAAGTGCATCAAACAATGCTGCAGGTATGCAGTCAATTTAAGTAGTCAACTGAAAGAACGACAGACCATTTTGCCAGACATCAGAAGAAAAGGTGGCCACTTGCACTAAAACTTTAAGTAGAAAGTACAGAGAAGAAGGTAGGGTCAACTTTTCCACTTTCACACTTGAAGAGTAGCACAGGCAGACATTCACTGAGAATGGAATAGAAAATGCAGACAATGTTCATCAGACTCCTAATGACTAATAGAAAAATATACATATATCGAAGAAGATTCCCTATGGCTGGAAGGCGTATTACAATAGGTAATATTTTCAGCTGTATGTAAATCATTCATGAAAGGCTGAGAGGCTTCTGTGAGAAGAGATGCTTTTATGAGTCTCTCCTAAAAGGTCCAGAACTTTAGCAACAACAAAATTAGCTTCATGAATAAGAAGGCAGACCCTCCCTCAGAACCTTTCATATAAAGAAGCAGATTTCTGCGCTAGAAACCTAAGATAAAAGGTAGGCATATTAGTATCTTTATTCTCAATCTACAGGACAGCAATATGAAGCTACATGAAAGAAAGCCAGGAGTTTCTGGACTATTTTTTGGCAATTCCTTTTAAACATTATTTAAAATACATCCTTTTATCTGGTTTCTAACCAAACAGTATCGATTGACAGTGCTGGAAAGCTAGAAGTGAAAATTCTGGGAATAAATGTGTATGTACTTATGACACTGCACCTGAAACAAGGTAAGAAAAACACAGGTCAGGAGAGAACAAGAGAGATGTCACTACATATATTATTTTGCAACAATCAGAAAACCTAACAAAACAATATATTACAACAAATACTAGAAGGAAGATAATGAAATCTCTGCAATGTACCTTTCTCCTTCCTCTCCCTCACCCTTAGCTGATAAAATTTGCTAATATACATTTATCACCCTTGTAATCAAACTGTCTACTACCAAACACACTACATGTACTGCACCACTGAAAGAGGCTTTAAGCATAAAGCATGTTAATGTGGGTTATCAATTCATTCCTAATGTTAACAAATTAGGGCAGAAAAAAGGGCTGGGATCAGTCAAGATCTTCCATGAATAAAACCTTTCCTACAGAAAAAAGAGACATATGCAAATTAAGCTGTCATGTAGTTGCATATTTGCTTAACAATGATGTTCCTCACGTTCAAAATATTGCATCTGAAGACAAAAAACAAGAAGAGAAAACACAAATAATACATAGTTAAATCTGGTGACAGGCATACATTCCAGTTAGGTTTACACTACTAGTTAAATATTATTGCCTGATATTTACTATAGCTGTGTTTTTCTTCTCTTTTGCTGAAGTACAAAGAAATAAAAAACAGATGTTTAAGAAGTAAAATAAACATTGCATATTGGCACAGTGATTATTAGTAACTTTTCCAGAATTATTTACACTTACATTTCCAGACTGACCACTGCTATTTGTAATGCTGTTTGTGGAGTTAAGACTGCTGCTCCATTCATTTGCAATTCCTATGCTGTCTGTTGAAAACAGGTGAGCGCCTGGCTTTGATTGACAACCAGTTTGCAGTATGACTACATTCATGGTGTCCTCTGTTGAAGGAATCCCCAACAAATTACACACAGATTTGATACTTAGCTGTGTGAATTAAACAATTACATACCTAGTACCAAACAAAGCACCTGTCACATGGAAACATAAATCACACACAAGAAATCCTTCTTTTTTTTTAATATAAGCATAAAAGGCAAGGCAAGAATATATAACAAATACATAATTCACCATTGTGCATTTATGGCTACTAACAAATGTGATACTCTAATTTTCTTGTTCCATCACAAACTGGTGGGACATTGATTGAAATCGATACATTTAAAGTACTCTAGATTTTGTTTTGTTTTCCAGAATCTGTCACACAGGGTTTAAAGACAACATTTGTTATATGACCAGAAAGGTAACATCATAATTTCAGCATTCTTTTGTTTTTTCCAGACTAGCATAAACTGACTTAATCACAAAACAATTTGAAGAGAACATGGGACTTGTACAATTTAACTTAAAAAGGAACAAAAATCTTTCAGAAAGTTCATTAGCAACTTACATGTAAATGGTGATCAATAATTTGTTAATTTTCATACCAGAAAATTCAGCTCAAGCTGACTGAACAATTACTTTGCAATTCCCCAAAGACTGCTTTGTTACACCATTACACATCTCGGATATTTGATTCTCTAAATCTGCAATATACTAAGGAGATTTAGATTTCTAGTTTTATAGGCAAATTATGAGTTAACAAAAAAAGTTTAGATAAGTAAGCAATTGCTGTTACTAACATTCCTCACCTCATGCACACAAGACATCAAAGTAAGGAAGTCAGAACTGAAAGCAAAAATCTCTTAATAAATTCTACAGGTTTAGCAATATTTTTTTCATCTCTAGCTACTTCTGCATATCTAAGGGGTAATGATAAACTACAGTTAAAAATCAAATTTAAATATCTGTCTCTACTAGAAACAATAAGTAGGTCTGACAGAGTGCATGAAAGTACAAGTCACAGTAAGAAACAGCATGAGTATGAGATACATAGATGCCTCTCTTTAGTGAAGGATTGTTTCTAATGATGCAGCTTTTTTCTACCTGGTATTTTATTCATCACAACTCTGCCACCTTCTGACTACACAGTTCAGTGCTTTACCAAATATTCCCTCTATTGTTTAAATTACAAAAAAGTGAAAGTGGCTCACAAAAGAGAAAGAAAAAAGCTCCAGTGAGTACCACTCTGCATACAAGGCCACCCACACCCAAGAAAAAAAAGGAAAATGCAACCATAGGGTTTACAAAGATGATGTCTCTGGAGTCCTGCTGCTCTCCTGCAGAATGGGAGTGCAAAGAACAATTGGGAAGGCAGGAACAGATGTGCTGGATTTTTGTAATTTACCTCACTTCCACTATGTATCATCTTACTGTAGAGCTGCTTGGCCAGAGCAGCCGTCAACCCTCACACTGTCACAGGAAAAGCCCTATCTGATTCATGCTCTCTTCTACATCTTCCATTAGCATTTTTTCCCTGACACAACCACACACCCATCCAATATTCTGTAAATGAATGTAAGTAGTCATACCACCCCAAAAGGGTAGTATAAGACTGCTTTCCAAACATTTCAAAGAGAAATGGTCCTTCCTTTCTCTTTCCAAGGTATCTAGGGAGAATAACATTATAAATTCTTGCTATTCTGCTTATTGATAGTTAAGTCAGACAGACACATTAAATTCAGAATGTATGCTTCTACATCATTCTAATTTCTTTCAGGAATGTACATCATAGTTTGTGGCCAGCTGCACAAGAGTAACAAATTCTACAGCATAAGCTTCCCCCAATCTAACCCTATTTTCTCAAAGACCTATAGCTCTTGTAGGAGGTTGCAACTGACAAAAAAGCAAGCCTTGTGTGGTGGCCTATCTCATGGCAATCCCTGAAGCTCATGGAGGTTAGTATGGTTCTCAAAAAGAGCTTCAACTATCTAATGCTAATAGAGCAGTGCTTCAGGGATAATGTATCAGTAGCCTATATAGGAATATGGTTGTACTCTTTATGAGATACAACTTTTTTGGCTATACAGGCTCCTTAGATTTTGCACTAACAAGGCTTGGTATTATGCATACAAGAGTTACCACAGTTGGGCTACTATCTGGCCTGGAGAATCCCACCTTTCATGAAGTCAGAAGTGTTTTCATTATTGCAATCTTGGTACCAATAGGACAGAACAGTCTTGGATGAACAACCTGAAGGCAAATGCCTTCAGTAACAGAAGCTGTTACAGAGGAGACTGAAGAGTTTCCAAACTCTTGCCAGTAGAGTTTCAATCTGCCCATGCTTCTGTTACAAAAAAAAAAATCTGTTCTTCAAGATGCCAGTTGTAGTCAGGCAGTCAGTGCACACATGACTGTCCACAGATTGCTGTTCATTACTTTAAGAGAATCCATTACTGAAGTATCCCCATATACCCTGGTTACTCTCTGTTTTGCAAAGGGAGATAAGTCAGACCCCACTACCTCTCAACTTTTCAAGATTAGGTGCCCTCCCTCCTGTCATCATAAGGTGTCTTTGGGACCATAGTTGGACCTAGGATTTCAGCCAGAGGGGGGAAAAAATCAAGAGGTGACTTTACAGGATAATACTGTCTGCAGCCAGGGCCTGAAGGGAAAAGCAGTCTTGGAGGAATAGTAATACAAAGGAGGAAGAAAGGGAGCAGGGGTGGAAATGGTCAGCTGGTTCTGAGGAAGTAACTGAGAGAACACTAGGAATGCAATTATAGAGAATGTGTGCTTCCACAAATTATTTCACATGGAATGATAAAAATTGCTGGGATACACGTATGAATGGTGGGAAATCTTCCCCTACTCATTCCACATAGGTAGGGCTTCACTGAAGTTAGGTGGAGAACACCTGTAATTTGTGATTCAAAGAGATCCATGAACCAAGAGTGCCATGCTTTTCATACTGATGATAAGATCTGCAACTCTGAAACCATTTTCTCTCCTTCCCTAATACAGAAATCACTTTATTCTACTAACAGAGTAGACAGTCAGGGCAGCTAAACTAAGCCTAAAGTCGTTGCCAATAGTAGAAAGTTACTCTTGCTGATAGTAAACAAACATCTAACTTCTGATGAACTATTCAGACTACCAGAGACAGGGGGTGCATACTGTTGCCAGATTTCAAGTTCATTTGTCAAGACTCCCTGCTTACATAGTCTTCATTAAAGATGATGAAAGCCAGAGTTCCAGAGCATGCTGGCTGAGCATGTCTCAAGTCTCTTCTGATGGACATAAAATTCTAACACAACTAAGTGCAGAAAATTAAGCTGCTGCTTCTCAATTAGCACTGCTAACATGTTTAAAGCCTCAGAAATTCTCTCAGAGTTCTGAAGATTTTTAAGGAGTATAAGAATTCATCCTACAGAGTGGAAGAAAGAATGGGCTGGGGTAGAAACATCAGCAACAGATTAGAAAGATACCCCTTAGGGAGAATAAGATCAGCAAATTGTTAAGTTTGCACTTTCCTTCAGCCCCTCTATCTTTAGCCTGAGCAATGCTTAACTTTTCCTTAGAAATGGAAATCTTGTTCATTGTCAATAAGAGCTTCATTTGAGAATGATTCAAGCATTAACTGGACTGTTAAAAAGATACTAATCATCAAGACACATAGAAGTAGATCATGATGGGTGTCTCAAAAGAACTCCAATCTCCAAGAGCTCTGGTGAGTTTATCCTGCACAGTCTTCATGCTGAACAGGCAAGAGCGGAGGCAGCATTCATTACACTCTAAGTAAGGAAACAAGAAAACACTCCCACAGGAGATTTTTATCGTGTCACAATTATACCATGCTGCACGTATGCAGTAAGTCATACACTTTCAGCTGTTTCAGGAAGAAAAACTTGTATCAGATAAAGGGAAAAGTAGACTTAGTGCCATAAATCACCTCTGTAATAAAATGTGCATTTTCAGACTTCCTGAGTCAAAGACATACGGACCAAAACCGGCAAACAGTGAAGTACTTGATTTAGGGATAGCCTCAACAGCATGAAAATAAAGGCAGCAAGGTACTTTTGATGTGAAGAAGCAGTTCATAAAGACTTCATTGCAATAATGGTTTGAAGGCTTGTTAGGTCTTAGAATAATGGGCTTCCTGAAATAAATACAGGAGGTTACTTATCCTCCTCCTTCTTTGAGGAACAAAACCTAATAAAAGTAAAATGGAGCATACCACAGAAATTAAAAGACAAGGTCACCATACCACACATTCTCAGAAACAAGAGCTGTGTGCAACAAGAATGATTCTATTCATTGAAGGTCTTTTAGGCAAGCATGTGACACAGTAAGTGGTTGTACAGAACATTACATTCGCTTAGACAGGTTAGACAGAGAGAGGAGACTGCCACTATTTATCATTAGAGAATCCTAAGATAAATACTACTAAATTGCAGACTTCTGGAGCTTTCAAATCCCTCTTTCCAGGTCTAGAAGCAGAAAGCAAAAGGTAAGACAGGAGCAGCCCTTTTTTTATGGATTACATAATCAAGCAAAAGCTACATAATTAAAAAAAAAAAATTATCACTTATAAAAACCAGTTACACAGAAATGCTTCAAATTCTACCTTGCATCACAGCTGAGAAGAAGGCATGAATAGGTGCTGCAGCAACTACACATTTCACATTTTGGAATACAAGAAGAATGTAGGGGTAGCCTAAGTTGATACCACTATTAAAAAAAATCTGATGATGCATACTCAGAATTAACATGTGTAGATCATACCAAAGAACTGAATGCTTTCTTGAAGAAAAATGGTTCCTCTTCCCTTTTTCTATATACAAGTTTGAGTCCAGTGAAGATGAAAAGTGGGCTATGGAGGAGAGTACAGCTGAAAATTTTCTGTGTTCTTTTCCAGTTTAGCTAAGGCCCTACTGCAAATACTTGAGAGGATATTTAACTTTTGCCTAAGAAGTTTACTATACATTTTAACAGGACAGCTAATATATTTTAAAAAGTCAAGTGTGTGTGTAGAAAATTGCCAAATCAAGGTCAAAAAGTTGCAGGGACAAGCTGCATTTGTAAAGAAAGGCTATACAATTTTTTCTGCTATACAAATTTGATGCAAATGCAGCCAGCTCCCACAGCAATGTATGGTATTAGAAAATATGGACTAAATTTCTAAAAGCAAGTGACATCAAATCCATTTGTATATTAAAATTATTGATGTTAAGTCGCTTCTGTTACTGATGTTTCAAAATTATGGTTCACTTTTATGAACACTGATACAAAATAACAGTTCTCTTACTTACTTTCAACATGTGCAAATGCACAAAATGGACCACGTGGGCAGTAACCTGTTTGGCGCATGTCATTGCACTTTGTAGACTTATATATCTAAACAAAACAGAACGGTGATTAACCTAAACATATTTGTTACATAATGACAAAATTGCTAGAAAATTATAAAACCTTTAAAAGAAAAATTCTGAATATTTACTAACAACATGTATCACAGTTTCCTTAGAAAATTCAGTTCTCATAATTTTTAAAAAATCAAAGAGAACAGAATTTTAACAAAAGCAAACCTGAGACAACAGAATCTTAACCCTCTTCCGTATAATAAAAAATAGTAAGTAATAATAATATTTTAGAAAAGCAGTGTTTAAACTGCTTTGGTTTCCATGTTGTATAGAAAGAAGTTGACCTTCAAAGTAATTTACACCACTTCCAAGAAATCTTGCAGGAGAAATGTTGCATGTAGTAGAGCAGCTTACAGAGCTGAAAAAAACCAAATACAACAGTACATTTTTTGCAACACAGCTCCTTCATTAGGACACCTCTAATATCCAAATGATCCTAACACTCAAATACCTTTCCCTAACGTAACTGGGTGTGCAACAACTGAAATAATGCTGACTGCTCATGACAGAAATGATTAAGATGCCAGTAAGATCTAGATTCAGTTTATTGCCCTTTCAGGCTTTTCCATTTTTATAAAAAGAGAAAAAAAGGAAGGCCCAGGGAACTATAGGCTAGTCAGTCTCACCTCGGTGCCCAGTAAGATCATGGAGCAGATCCTCCTCGAAACAGTGCTAAAGGCACATAGAAACTAAGGAGGTGACTGGAGACAGCCAACATAGCCTCACTAAGGGCAAATCATGCCTGACAAATTTGGTGGCTTTTGACTGATGGGGCTACGGCATTAGTGGATAATGGGAGAACGACTTATATCATCTACCTGGACTTGTGCAATGCATCTGACACCGTCCCACACAACATCCTTGTCTCTAAACTGGGGAGGCATGGATCTGATGAATGGAGCACCAGGTGGGCAAGGAATTGGTTGGACAGTCACAGGGCTGATGGTTGGAGCAGCTCTCCTCTGGAGCCAGGCTGAGAGAGCTGGGCTGGTTCAGCCTGAAGAAGAGAAGGCTCCTTAAGGGGAGACCTTAGAGCAGCTCCCAGTGCCTAAAGGGCCTACATGAAACCTGGAGAGGAACTTTTTACAACCACATGTTTTGATAGGACAAAGGGTAATCGCTTTAACCTGAAAGAATGTAGATTTACATTAAATATAAAGAAGAAATTCTTCACTACAAGTCGTGAGGCACTGGCACAGGGTGCCCAGAGAAGCTGTGGCTGCCCCATCCCTGGCAGTGTTCAAGGCCAGGGTGGATGGGGCTTGGAGCAAGCTGCTCTAGTGGAAGGTGTCCCTAGCCCGTGGCAGGGGGTTGGACCTGGATGATCTTCAAGGTCCCTTCTAACCCAAACCATTCTATGATTCTTTGACCTGGATGATATTTGGATCTCACAACAGTGTCAGGAGGGGCTGACAAGCTGTCATATTGGAACAATATTAAGAACCTATCTTAAATCACATAGATTCTTTAGAAAATTAATTCTGGTGATTTGCAAGTCTGTTGCAAATAGCAGAGGGATCTTTTTGTTCCCTAAACCTTGGTACTTTGACTTCTGGTATCAGCTGAGTGATTCATGGCTCCGTAAGTAATAATTCTTAGGTCAGAAAGCAAGTTCTTTGATACTTCTGCATACGCTGTGTAGAAACTGAACCTTGGACTTCTACCTTAGAGCAAATATGAAAAATGAAACTATATATTAAAAAAATTAACAACTAGTTCTGTAAGCTCTTTATTTTGGAGCTCTTTTAAGCATCTTAAATAAATTTCCCTCTCATAAGTGATTTTGAATCAAAGGCTGAAAACTTAGTTGCTATATTCACTACTAGTTCATGTATAATCCAAAGGTCATCCAAGAAATATAGTAAAATGCTAAATATTACTGATGCTTTTCATTCTACAAATAATTTATTTTTCCTTGAACACTGAAAAAGTGACAAAACATCCATGCTGCAGACAAGTATTCGCCCAAATGACACACTTAGACAAAACAACAGGACTGATCCTTCCACGAATTCCAATCCTTCCAATTTCACTGGGAACTACCATAGACATCGAAAAAAACATAGAAGCCATTTGTGGATACCACACCTAAACTAGGAAATGTTTTCTGTTTATTGTTTAAATATAAAACCCAGTGCTGTATGCACAATGCTAATGATGAAGGAAAAAAAAAAACCAACAACAAAACAAACAAAGAGAAGGGCTGACTTCCAAATGCTTTCAACAAAACATGTAATTGGGAGTTCATTCTCAGTTTGAGTTCCTAGCCAAAAAAACAGCCTCACCTGATTCTGTGAGCTACCCAGATGATACACAGTCCCTCTGGCAAATGCTACAGATACAAGTGATAATATAAATAATATCAAAATACTACTGAGGCAGAGCTTGCCCCTCAAAAGACACATCTGGGAGATGGCCACATCATCTATATATATCGATATCACAAGGTAGACAGCAAACTCAAAGAACTAAATCATTACAGGAGACTAACTTCCCAGCTGTAGATGAAAACATGGCTGCTATCTATTAACAGTAGAAGCAAGCTATTCCTGCAGGAGATTTCTTCAGCAAACAGCCACTGAGCTAAGAGGCAATGACAATATTCTTTATTTTAATTTGGTAAAGAGCAAGTACATAAAAGCATCCAATGAAAGAAGATAATGTTGGATGAAGTGAGTATTAATTCAATTTGAAGGACTTTAAAAAGTTAAGGATGAATTAAAGTTATGGATATCAAATAAGTAGACTGAGGAATGAAGGTAACTGATTAACACCATTGAAAATACTGAATTTCATTATGAACTGGATCAAATGAGTGCTGCGAATCCTCAAGTCAGAGACACAAAAGCTGTATGGAATTTCCACTCTAACCACACAACTGAATGAAAGTCAGAGCTTGAGCAAAAGAGGGAAAGGATCACAGGGTAAGTTGCTGAAAGAAAACCCCTCTTTCAATGTCAGGCAACATTGCTAGTTTCTGTGAAATTAAATACCAGACTAAAAATTAGATGACATCATAACACTCCCCACCAAACTGCCCACCTATCCTGTTTCCACCCTTTGTAGGCTTTCCTTTTGTGTCTATGTTTGTCCAGGAGCTGCTTCTTCATCCATGCAGGCCTCCTGTTATTCTTGACTGACTTCCCCTTTGCTGGGATGCATCACTTACAAGCTTGGAGGAGGTGATGCTTGAATACTAACCAGCTTTTTTTGGCCCCTCTTCTGTCCATGGTACCCTACCATGTAGATCCCTGAAAAAGCTAAAGTCTGCTCTTTGGAAGTCCAGGGTAGTGAGCTTGCTGTGTTTTCTCATTGCTGCCCTAAGGATCCTGAAATCAACCATTTCACAGTCACTGCTGCCAAAGCTGCCCTTGAGCTTCACACTCTCCACAACCCATCTTTTTTGGTGAGAACAAGGTGCAGCACAGCCCCCTCCTATTGGTTCCTGTATCACTTGGAGAAGAAGTTTACCACCAACGCATTCCAGGAACCTCCTGGATTGCTTGTGCCCCGCTGTGTTGTTCCCAAAAGATATCAGGGTGGCTGAAGTCCCCCATGAGGACCAGAGCTTGTGCTGCTCCTATCTGTCTATAGCAGGCTTCACCCATTAAGTCCTCCTGGTCCAGGGGACTGTAGCAGATCCCCACTATAATATCACCTGCCCCTGCCCTCCCTTTAATCCTGACCCCTAAGCTCTTGGTTGGCACCTTATCCACCCCAGGTGGACCTCTGTGCACTCCAGTTCTCAGTCACATAGAGGGCAGCAACTCCTCCTTGTCTCCCCTTCCTGTTCTTCCTGAAGAGCCTGTATCCTTCCATTCCAACACTCTGCCATTGGAGCCATCCCATGTCTCCGTAATGCCAGTAAGATCATTGCCTTGCAGGCACAGGTACAACTCTAACTCCCCTTGTTTATTCCCCATGCTATACACGTTTGCAAGTTGGGCCACATAGGTTTATATGAGCATTTAAAGTAGCTCACACATATTTGAGAAGAGAAAAAAATAGATTATTTAGGTCACTGCATGTCCACTAATTATTCTGTCTTTTGCCATTCAGATTAAAGACAGAAAAAATGGGATAAATCACAAATACATTTAGCAAAGGCACATCACCGTAGATTCACCATATAACTTTGAGAAATCAAAGGTCCTCTAAAATGGAAATGTGGTCATTCTAATAAGGACTTCAATAAAGGACATGGTAAGATTAATTAAGATAATGAAGAACATGTTTCTTAACAGTGTTATATATCTGGTATTATATTGACTAATGGAGAGATGATGATGGATGGTATGAAATAGGAAAGCCGCTGACAAAATTAACAGAAGAACTGAAGGCTCGGACTTCTGACTTATTTTAGCACTTTAATTTGCAGCTTTGTCACAAATAAAAGTATGGTGCAATACTAAGCAGAAAGACACCTTTAGTACAGAAAAAGAAGCTGGAATATGATGCAGAAGAAATTAGATAATCTGAAATAAATCTGGACTGTAAAATCTACAGTAATCAGGACAGTGAAATTCTGGAGCAGCATCTCAAGAGTAGAGATAGCTGACACCTTTTTAGTGCCATGTAGCTGGTCAACTTATGATAGGGAATGTATGATATGAAGCTTGCAACAATCCTGGAGTCAATAGCCTAAGAATTCTTTTTACAGTATGATACTGAAATGCCTTCAATAGTCTTCATAATCCAAAGAGAAATTAGCAATTGAATGGTCTTTGCTTATAGCTTACTAAGTATTAAAGTTTCTAGTGAGAGAAATCATATCCTGCTGTGAATCCTTCATGTCCATTCAAAGGTCCCAAAATGAAAACAGACATCCAGTGTTGTACAGACAGTTTCTACCATAACACATATTTTTCAGTATCACATTTGTTTCCATTAACTGGCACATTTAACATTTTCATAGTGTTGCATAAGAATTAAACCTCAGCAGATTGCATACCACTGCTCTCTTCCCAAGCATTTCACTACAACGCTCAAGCATCCAGCAAACTTACAAAGACTGCCTACAGAAGAATCTAAAATGATTTAAATAGTTTTTCTGGAGTGTCTTACTGTAACCACTACAAGAGTTTCCTGATCTTTCCACCTCCTCCTGATCTAGAGGTTTCCCTTAATCATTTGCAATAAAATTTTTTAAAATATACTTAAAACAGAAATTTGACCCAAGTTATTCCTACTCTGACTTCCTTACCAATTCAAGAGGTTAGGTAAAAAAGAGAACATATATATACCCAAATCCAGAGAATAATAATTATTTTTTCATAAATTATACAATAAAAATGCCTATCATGAGTGAAAACCACAGCAGTACAAATAATTATTTCTTAGAAAATTTTGTTTTGCTTAAGCAAATACCTCAACAACTTAAGTCCTGAATGCATGTCACATGTTTTTTCATAAATAATATCTTAATTGATAATCTAATCCATAATAAATTTGAAATCACTAAGAATAAGGAGAGATGTAGTTCTTACCTCAGGATGAAACTGCTGCTCTGTACGAGAATGACAATATTGACAGCTATCCCCACTTTCACACCTTGAAGGTTCACCCCATTCATCTGCATGTTTTACATTGGGGCAAGGAGTGGACCTAGAAAAAAGTGATGTCCAGAGCATATCTGCATCTAATTCTTAGCAGAAGTCTCAAAGAATTTCCCACTAAAATCTCAGAACCTTAGATTCTGGGACCTACAAATTTACAAACTCTGAGACATTCTGACTTTCTGCAAATTCCTTGATAGAAAGTTCAGCTACTAGGATTCTATCTACCTTCTGTCTAACGACATTTATTGACAGTCCTGAGACTGTCAAGCAAAGCCCATCAATTCTAAACCTTGCATTGCTCCACAAAAAAAAACCAGCAAAACCAATGAAGAAACCAGAGTGCAAGAAAATCATGTAAAATGATAAAACGATGAGTGATGTAATGATAAAAAGAAAGAATGCATTATATTTTGCTCTCAAAAATATTGCTCAGAAATAGAAATTTATAGAATAAAATCAGAAAACAAGACAGAAATTATAATTGAACTTTTTGTTACAAAGGTTTGAGTTAGTGATTCCAAGTTTTTACAGAAATTGCCTTCATTCTTCACAAGAAAGAATAATATTTCCATTGCAGATTCATAGTTTTTGTCTTTAAAACTGCCTGAACATTCTCAACAGATGCTTTTTTTCCCCAAAAAAAAAATTTAGCACAGCTACTGGGAAAGACATGGTTGTATTCCATTAGGAACATGCAATTGCATTATAGAAGAACCCAACAGATCAGTCCATTAAAGAACAGCTGTCTGATTGACCAAAAAGTCTATTGTTAATAAGTATTTATGTACCTGTATTTGAATTTTCTGGGATTTCGTCTTCTATCTCGACTACTGTGATAGTGTGGACAGGCATATCCCTGGCGGCAGAGTCTGGGTGGCTTGGTACACTGCTCTGTCTTGTAGCCAGCTAATACAAAATTTGTGTCTGTAAACAGGTCAACAATTAAAAGAAATAAAGAACTAAATTTTGCATTCAGATTGTCTTTAGTGAGTGTGGGTATCACACTGCTTTTGGTAAAAAAATTATGATTTTTTTGGTGTAAAATTATAGACCACTCCATTTGCAGACCACTCCATTCATATAAACTCAGACTGACTCCTGCAGTTTTTAATAAAAGTGTAACACATTTACATACAAAGCAATCGTCATTGCTTTTATATTCAATATGAATATTACAATAAAGTACACAAATAAAGCACTGCAATCTACTGGTAGAGAAACTACCCTGGAGTTCTAATTACATACATTCAACATTTTGAAAACAAATATTTGAAAATAAATTATTCATTTTAATAAGACAAAGACTAAAAACTCATGCAATTTTATATCTAGGTTTCTCTTAAGTTTAGTGTTGACGGTCCTTCTTTCACCAAAACTGCTTTCATGTTAAGGGATGTTAAGGCTGTCCAGTAAAATCTTCCCGGACAAATTTTAAGCCTCTTTGGAGAAGAGGCTTTGCCTCTCTCTCTACATCTTTGGTTCCAGGAAGGAGGAACTAAGAAATGACAAACAAGGTTCTGTGTAGAGACAGAAAAATTCAGAGAAACAATGGAGCAAGTAAATAAATCAGAAGGTACAATTTAGCTAACAGCAAGCATGAGTTTGTGAGGAGTAAATCATGTCAATCCAATCTAACTTCTTCCTAAGATTGGAAAATGGATGTACGTAAAACAGAAGTAGTCAATGTCATGTATCTTTAATTCAGCATTTTAGCCTGATGTTCTCAAAACCGAACTTCACAGTACTACAAGACTCCTGTAGGATTTGCAAAAAAATAGCTGAAGAAATGTTCTCAAAATTTCACTAATGATACACATTCACATAGCAAAAATTACCATGTGTGAAGGTAGTGAGGCACTGTGGAATAATTAGGAAATGTGGAATTAAACTTATATTTGAAATGCAGCATTGTCCACACATAAGGGAAAAACAGACTTTCAGGGCCCCTCGGGGAGAGATGCAGCCACACCTGATATACCAGGAATGTGCACTCCACAGCAGTTCCTGTGGTAACACAGATGGAGAGTAGAGCGAGGTGGAGATCTCGCGGTTACACTTTGTCCTAGCCTCAGTACAAGACAGGAACTAGGTGGTGAAAGAAACTGATAAGCTGCATACTTGCTACCCTGAGCCAGCAGCCTGTCATCTTTTGACAGAATGCCGTCCTCAGTGTGAACTTTGCTTCATTATAATGTCATTATAATGCATTTACATGCTAAAATACACACCCATCTCCAATGCGACCCCCCTCCAAAATGAGACCACCCCTCTCTGAGCATGCGCTCTGGAATTCTGGTGTCATATACCTTTAAATCGAAGCACGAGAAATTTGCACCAATAGTAATAAAGGTATGTATGACTAGAGTCACTCAAGCTCCACCTTGAAGGTGAAAATAATATAAAATGACCCAAGAGAAAGGGGGATATTGGGGAAGATACCATCGCGGACGAGCCAAGGAAGATAACATCAACAGACTCCTGGGACCGGTCGACGGGCTGGACCTCTCTTCCCCCCCCATAGGGATGCCTGTGGGTAAGACTTGCACTGTATCCAGTGTTTCCCCAGGAAAACTTAGAATCTCTATAGAGTCACTTTTACTGTCACCTGTATATTTTAGAGTCAGGCTGTGTTAAGTTTATCGAGCACTTGTATCCATGTAACTATTATTTGCACATGCTTTTGCAGACAGTATTTATCACTGGCAATCCATAAAGAACGCGTACCTGTTCCATCAATAATAGGTCACAAATCACAATAAACTGCACTGTTTTCAGTAACCGAGTGTAATTTTCTCACTGAACATGACCCCACCTCTCAGTGTGGCCGTGAGAGTTCATAAGCACGACTCGACCGGCAGTGTGGTGCGCCATCAGTGACTCCGGTGCAGTGAGGTTCGAGACAGCGAACACGGCCGGGCTGATAGCTGCTGATGATTTTTCCCCCTTTTAACGCAACAGGCACTGGCACAGGGTGCCCAGAGAAGCCCCCTACTGATTTTAACATTCCTACAACTCCTACTGATTTTAACACTTCAATGTTCTTAATCATTGTTCTTAAGAACAATACAATGACAAACACTAGCAACCCTTGTACTGAATAAACTGAACTATTTTATATTTTCAAAGACCCTATTAGACCAAATATTTTAAACATTTTCAAAACAAAACATTTTCAAAATGCAATCTGAATATAAATGTGACAGAAAGTACAACTTGTTCACAAATACCTGTATTACTTGCATAAACCAATTTTTACTCTGTTAAAAAAGGCTTTTGAACTTCTTCCAGATAAACATCCAGCATCAACAAACTGGATCAAACACCAATAAAGAAACAGAGAAAGGAGACTATAATGTTACCATGCCATCTTGGATCTTCACTAAGGATCTTCTCAATCATTGCCTGGCTTGCTAAAATTCCTGGTTGTAGATCTGGAATGCCTTCACCACATCCTAGCTGCCCATTCTGTAAGGTTTCCTGTGCCTGAAGTTCTCTGGAATGGGGAAAAGAAAATAACACTGCTGAACTGTACATGCATAGCTAAAGTAGTAACCCTATTTGCTGCAGGTACAATCCTGTCCAAATCTACCAGAATTCTAACACTTGATCCAGCTCTTAACAAGCCTAAGTTTAAAAAAATTAAAAAATGACTGTATTTCATACCATGACTTGCACTGAAGCTGGTAAACAAGAGTAAGGAATTACTATGTCATACAAATCAAAGAGAATACATGAAGGACTGGTGGCATTATATACACAGACAATGTTTGTAACAGCAATTCCCATCTGTACCTCTGCATGCTGGTGTACTGACATTTCAAATACGCTATTATTTTTTGATATTTCACTGCCACAAAGGACATGATCAGGGGACTGGAGCACCTCCCGTATGAAGATAGGATGACAAAGTTGGGGCTGTTCTGCCTGGAGAAGAGAAGGCTGCGTGGAGACCTCAGAGCAGCCTTCCAATATCTGAAAGGGGCCTATAGGGATGCTGGGGACTCTTCATTAGGGACTGTAGTGATAAGACAAGGGCTAACAGGTTCAAACTGAAACAGGGGAAGTTTAGATTGGATATGAGGAAGAAATTCTTTACTGTAAAGGTGGTGAGGCACTGGAATGGGTCTCCCAGGGAAGTTGCGAATGCTCCATCCCTGGTGGTGTTCAAGGCCAGGCTGGACAGAGCCTTGGGTGGCACGGTTTAGTGGGAGGTGTCCCTGCCCATGGCAGGGGGGTGGAACTAGATGATCTTAAGGTCCTTTCCAACCCTAACTATTCTATGATTCTATGACATGGTAGAACTAAAAAAGATATAGAAAGGACAATAAAGTTGATGAGAAATACAGAAGAACTCTATGAGAAAGAACTAAATACCATAAGACTCTCTGCCTTAGGAAAGTTATGCCTGAAGGAAGGTACAAAATACATCTATTTAATACTACATCATGTAAAAGTAGCCAAAGTACTTTTGGCTCACTGTAAGATTTTGTGAGAGAAGTTTGTCAAGACATTTGGGATACCTAGTAACAAACAATAATCATTATGAGCAAATGGAATCTCTTCAGCAAGAACTTACAACCGCTTTGCAAGTAAGCAACCACAAGATTGCTGAAAGATCAGAATGACTACTACCAAACTAAAAGGTATCGTATTAGTGGTATGAAACCTCTATCAAAAATCAGAGACAATTCTATTACACCATTTTAGTAAAATTAAGCTGTACAGAGGGTCAACAATAGCAAACCAGTATATAAGACTGAAAATATTTTTAAAAATACTATAGCATAATTATATTTGGCAGACTTACAAGCAATGGAGGAACTAGATGAAAAATCAAATACCAGAGGTGGACCTATAATATGAGAATAAATTCTCTATTCTGTGAGAATCAAAGGCCTCCACTGTCAATTGGCACTTCTTTCTTGAGACACAAATAATCAAGCAGCTTGCCTCCTATACCAAAATAGACCTACTCAGGATCTTTGAAGAGCGGTTTGAAAGGTTGTGGTTTATAATGTAAATAGTTAGGAGGTAATTCGTATATCATTTCAAGAACCCCACGTATCTCAAAAAAGAAAATTTCAAAGGGAAAGAAAACAAGACAGACTCAAAGCCAAGTCTAAAATCTCTAAAACAGTCAAAATACTCCTTTACAGATTCAGAAAAGGTGCAGGCAATAAGAAGGAAACCAGTTCTTAGAGAGTGCTTTTCTTTAAGGTGGATATACGGAAGAACAAGACTATTAAGGGGAATAAATTTAACATGTGTATCAGTGATTCTACTATTATTTCTCTGTTCTTTACTTAAAATGAAGAAACCCTAGTATTTGTGTCCACCATAGTGCAAAAAGACCACCAAAGAAAAAGACCTGTTTGGATGTTCTTATGAATGCTGAATGCCTGACATCAGAAGCAACAGCATATGACTGTTTTTCACAAACATCAAAGAAGTCTGAGGCAGCCTACTTATAGGTTCAAGCTGTTAAACGTAGACTCCTACCACAAGTCTCTTCTGCTCCTCCTGATGCTCTGCAAATAGCCAATCACCATTAAACAACCATGTAATACATTAAAAGATGGTTAGAGAACAGAGCTTGGTTTCAGTCTTGCCATACACTGGCTCCTTATTCTAACTCAATACGAAAGATTACAAAGATGTTAAGCATTCCTTACTCAGACGGATGTGGCCTCATGCTGCATATGCTAAATGAGGGAAGTTAAAAACGAGAAAATGTACAGACATCTTGCAGAAGAAGCATCAGCTAGCTAACTGAAGAAAGTCTTCTGGAAAGAAAAGCTATATATAACTAAACAGTATGTGACCAGGCAACACAGCAGTGAATTCTGTGGCAAAATATGACTTTATCATTATGGAAAAGCACTAATTTTACTAAAATTATTGTGCAGGGAGAGTCACCTCCCAACAGAACGTTGAGAATAAGGGATAACAAAGTTAAGAATGTAAGATAGCAGCCATACCAGCTCAGATCAAAGGTTCATCTAGCCTGGAATCCTGTCTCCAACAGTGGCCAATAGCAGATTCCTAGGGAAGAGTATAAGAATAGGGCAAGCGTATAGTGATACTTCCCTAGAATGTTCTTCCAGTGCCCGATAAGAGACACTTGCGACCTCCAAGGCTTCAAAACTCTCTAGGAATTGGAATCCTTTCCTAGTGAGTATATACAGACCAATTTTTGTAGAAGGAGCTCTGCCTCCACCCATTTATAATACCTCCCAACAGCATGCTTATCTCCCACCTTTGGCCAGAGCTAAAACTCATACCTACTTGATTACAAATTAGAGAAGTAGAAAATAATACTGATATCTTTTACGTGAAAAAATACGACATAACTAAAAAAAAAAAAACAAACAAACGAAACAGAACATCAGTAGGGAAAATGACAAACAAGCTGAAAACCTGAAAGATGGCTTAACAAAATCATAAATTTGTGAATGCAAAAACCACATGCAAATTTACAAGGCATAAATGACAAAAGGCAGAGTATTTGGTCTTTTATCAGTCATAAGATTACCACATATGGTTCTTGAAACTGAAAGTTACAAATATTCAGTATCTGTATTTCTCAGTGTGCTTCCATCTGCTATCATGATTCAGTGAATTGTATCTTTATGCTTACAGTTACAGAAGCAAGTCTATTTTTCATGCAAAGCATACTGCATTTTCTGGTATGTGGTGATATAATAGACATGCTATTTCCTGCTAATTAGGCTGAATAATTTGAAACAAGACTACCTTATATCATATACTGGTGGTCTAAGGTCATGTGCCCCATGAGCAAAGGCACAGTGAATTCCATTCTTTGCACAGTGACCCCGGGCATCTGTTTCATGAATGCATGTTCCAGTCTTGTAATATCGGAGATGATATTTCCTTTCTGTATCGCCTGTTGTCCGATGAAGGTAAGGGCAACTACATAATAGAAACAGGAAAGTTAGAGCATTGATTTTGAGTTTTCTTATTTAATTCTGAATTATGCTGTACCTCTTATTAACTTATAACAAGTAACTTTGCAGTATTCTTCAAACAAAAATTGCCCCAAACATAGCACCATCACAGATCAGCTTCAAAATTAAAACCATTAATATTTATTTCTTAGTCACTGCTAATGTTATAAGAAATTAAAGGCAGCCAGCTCACAAAGATGCTAGTCTATGTTTACTATGTCTAGTAAACACCCCTGTAAGTAACATCATCTGAGCTAAGGAATGACAATTTTCCATGCTGATACAAGCTCAAATAATGTCTACAGGTAGAAGATGGTTTTGTTTTTTTTTAATGTTATCACCACCTAAAATCAAGGAGTACTTGAAGCATGGTGGGGTTTTTTTCCCTGCCTGCTTTTTATAGACATGAGACTTATTGAACAATTTCAAGGGAAATCTACAATGACTCATCTATTAAAAGGAAGAGAACAATTTTTACATCAGCAATACATCTTTGTGCATATACTAACCATTTTTCAGATGCAGCTATGTAAGTTAGAGTCTATGCTTTAAGATGGCTAGCATCATATATGCATTACAACTGCAATTACCAACAGTAAACAAATTTTAAAAAACACACAAAAATATATGCAAAGGGATGTCTGTTCCCTCCAAGTTTATTTCACTGTAATTAATTTTGGCCTCTGCTGGTTTTGAAAAATCACTAATTTTCAAAAACTTCTCCCATCCCAAAGTAAAAAGAAACTGTACCAAAAAAAATTAGAGTGATACAGAACAATAAATGAAAAGTGTCACAGAAATATTTTACTTTGGAGGGAGAACAATGAAGAACTAAGTAGACTTAAACACTCACAAGAATTTATGCTGGATTAAGCTTTATTTATTGTATTCTAAAAAATGTTACTTGGAAACTAAGCAAATGCAATCATTTGCAAGCCTGGTATTTGTATAGTTACATCAAAATCATACATTTTTCCTGCTGTGCTAAACATCTGCAGCTTCTGCTGAATTCCAGGAATTTATACTGTTTATGATTTCTGAGAGTCAAGATGCTTCCTTGTAGAAATTTAAGACCAGCATTCCGTTAAACAAGACAAATGGGCTTCAGCTAGTGACTTGTACCTATCTCTTTAAATCCCAACAGAATAAATCAGTGGGAAGACTACACATACCCAATTCAGTGCTACATCTCATTCTGTCAGTGTAAGACAAAGCACAGTCTACACTCAGGATTTGAAAGTAGTTCTTTCACACTTCTTGGCTCCACATGAAAAGACAGTCAGGATGCAATCTTTGTTGCATCCGTTATACTGTCTCAGCTGAACTTTGTGAGAAATTCTTTGTAATGTGTGAATAGGACTGATGCAGCCCTCCTGTTCCGCTAGAACTGCTACTGATATGGAAAAATGAGAAAACCCACAAGAGTCAATCAGATATTTTTGCCAGCATCAGTCCTGCACAGAGCTCTAAACAACAAGAAATGCAATCTGAGACTGTATTTTTGTTATTGCTAACTGTCCAGAATCTTTGCAGGGGCCAAATGTTTCTATTTTCCCCTCAGGCTGTTCATTATAAACTCCGGCGTTCCACTCACATTTGCACACCTCACAAAGGCGGGAACACTCTGCCATATTCTCATGCATAATGTTCATGCCTCCATTTCTGTCTACTTAAGTAAGCTTGCTCCTGCTGGAAACAAGAGTTAAATGTCTTAACTTCCATGCAAGAAGCGTAAAGGTGTTTACATCTCATTGCTTGTCCTAAGTCCATGATTCCTTATGACAGAACAAACATTTCTGCTTAAATATCTGCAGATTTTAACTACTGAAGGGAAGAACTCTGCTAAAAAAATAATAATAAAAAGAGAAAGCCTTCTATTATTTTTAAATGAGAGACAAAGAGAGCGGAGACCTCAGAGCAGCCTTCCTACAAGGATGCTGGAGAGGCACTCTTCATCAGGGACTGTAGTGAAAGGCCATGAGGGAATGGGTTTAAACTTAAACAGGGAAAGTTCAGAGATATAAGGAAGTTCTTTACTGTGAGGGTGGTGAGGCACTGCCACAGGTTGCCCAAAGAAGTGGCAAATGCTCCATCCCTGCCAATATTCAAGGGCACATTGGACAGAGCCTTGGGCATCATGGTCGAGTGTGAGGCGTCCCTGCCCACGGCAACAGGGTTGGAACTAGGTGATCTGAAGGTCCTTTCCAATCCAAACCAGTCTGTGATTCTATGACTACAGGAACAGTTGTCAAACAAGACAGGCACAACTTGTATGCAATGTGAGAGAGGGAGAAATACTCAGGTCACAGTTTTTCCCACAAAAAAGATAACATGGATTCCAGAGACAAGCTGGGAAATAAATGTAACAGAATGCTTTAATGAGACTACCTGGTGGAACAGTTATTTTGTCTGAATTTTGTCTAAGACTTGTAAATAACTAGATATGGGCTTGTTCTAAAAGTGACTAGGGGGACTAAAACAGCGTGCAAGCTTCAAAGAGCAAAACCAATGGCAACAATTTTGTATGTGTACATTTTACATATATGTGTTATTCATACGATACCACAATAATACATATGCAATTAACCACAGACATCTTGATCAGTTGTAGTTCATGGATGGATCAGAAAGTCAAAGACCCCTAATAAAAGCAGCTTTAGATAGTAGATCGCACTTATCCACATATAGTATCAAACTAAGCCAATGCACTGAAATATCCACAGAATGGATGTCCTATTTAACCTTTAATGAACTAGAGTGATGTTAGATCTTACCTTCACTTTATTAACAAGATATTTTAATAAAGCATAAACCATTGCAACACATAGTTTTAAACAAGACTAGTATTTTGATTTAAAATGGCTGATTTTAATTATCACTGGATTACATGGCTGCAAACTGATATATTTGTCTTATGTACCATAGTTCGGTACTAAGGTTATTCAGATATCACTTATTCCTTAAGAACAAAGTTTTAATTACAAAACAAAGCCAAAAAAAAGTTGTTCAGTTGTTCCCAGGCAGAACAAGAAATGTATTTCAAGGCCCATATCTCTACAGCCATCTCCCAGCTTAAAATAACTATACTGATGCTTTACTTCTAAAGTAATCATGAATTAGTAAAGAACATCACTCTGCATTTTTAAGTTCTGTTCGAGTCTACACACAACATTTAACTATTGAAATCAGCTTTGTTTTCTCCATAGAGATCTCTCAAATAAAACTGTTGTTACATTATTCAAAGTAGATGTAACTATGAAACAGTAAATTCACAAAAAGCTTAAAAAGTTAACTGATTACTGAAACGTATTATTTCCTTTTTACATTCTTAATTCACATCATAAACATTCCCAAGATATCCTTTAAGAATAGAACTGTTTCAGTTTAAAAGGTAATGCTAGATGCTCTTAAGTGTATGAAAACAACTACATAGCTCTATTTCTGTTAAACCTTGAGGAATTGACATATTTTTTCCTATGATTACTTGAAGTGCTCTTCTGTAATTCATTCACTCTTACAGCAGTCTAACGTTACAGACAGATATTCTAAAACAGAAGTTATTTTGGATCTGACATCAGTTGACAGTGGTTGAAAACCATACCAGATTAAAAAAAAACAAAAGAAGTCCCACTTCTGTTCTCATGCGCTAAATCGAGAGGGACACTTGTCACTGCTAAAAATGCACACCTTTAACTCTGTGAGTATTCGAGCCTTTCTCACAGGCCCTTTCTCAGAACAGATTGTTTTAATCTGCTATCCTTAGAAAAGCCCTTCTCTAAACAGCTTTAAAATTTTGGGCTTCCTTTCAGTACAAATTGAAAATTGGAAACAAATGCCTTAGTCAAGCCTGGGTAAACAAACAATTTCTACTTTAACTGTCCTGAAAGTGTGTTCCTGAGAACAATTATGGGTGTCATCACTCTACCTTTCTTGCTAGTTCTCTGTCAACTCACAAACTGCATTAACCTAACTATGCATTCAGATGAGCAGAACAGACAGAGATATAAAGGCAAAAAAGTACCAATGTTGATTGTCACAGATAGCTTAAAACAAAGTTGTCCTGGCACTACTGCTTATAACCTATTTCTATAAGAACTTGAAGTTGCTCCAAGTAAAAGGCTAAATTTTAGGCAGACAACAAAACAGGATCAAAACATACTCTTTTGCCAAGTTCTGAAACAAGAATACTACACTGTAAGCATGTCCTCAGAAATGTAGGTGTTTTCCTCCATTTTTTTTCTCCTCCCTCTTCAGATATGCTGCGGTATTGTCTATCTTTAAGCAAGTTACCCTTGACTTCTCCTGCCTTTCCCAACCATTTGCCATGTATGTCCTTCCTCTTCTGACTTAATTTCAGTTACCAACTTACAATAGTTGGCTGTGATTTCTAGCCAGCAGTTCTCAGTATCAGACCTAAAATAAGGCCTCCACAATTCTGAAACTTCCCTCACAAATGTCTTCAATAATCTCATCTTATAACTGAGCCAAAGAAAACATTTCCTTTTCTCTACTCACATCTATCTTTGTTTTCTTAATTTACTGTCTGTTCTTACTCAATTGTTTCCCCTTGAAACATTATTCCCCTTCATTCATGGGCATTCAGTTATATTCACACTTTCCTCTCAATCCCTCCCTGCAGCATATCTTCCAACTTCAATATTGTCTTATGCCTCTGGTGAGGGGTCTCACAGGTCCCTGCTCGTATCCTTCAACATGCGAGCAATTTCACTGCAAAATACAAACCTGAAAACCACCACCTCTTTGCTGGCAACTTCTGAACCTATCCATTTAATTCAAACTGTAAGCAAGACATGCTAACACAGACGTATGAATCTAATCACTGGTCTTATTTCTGGGACTTGCTCTGCACTTCTATTATGCCAGACAATATAATCATAATAAAATGTCATTTAGGCTCCTAACCAAAGAGTAATCTGGAGCAACTGAACAGGACAACCTTTCCAATCCAATTGCAGCAAACAGGTATCCATCTCATATCTCATTTACTGAAACATCTCTTATTTGCTTCTAACAATTCAACCTTGCCCAGCTAACACCCTTTTAAAACATTGATTCCTTTTTCCTCCTTTAGAATCAGTATCTATCACTCAGTAATGAAAGGTCAATTTTTGTCCCAAACCAATCCATTACATGAGCACCATTATCACTGTTTGTTGATTTTCAAGGAAATGCTCATGCTGCCCTAGGATCCGGGAATGCTGTACATATGCCTGAAAAGGTAATTAATTGTTCTCTTTTACATCATACTTCAGAAACATTTTTTGCTCTTTCTATTGTTCAGGCACCCTACTCAGTGTTTTCATGCTGCTGTTGTTTACCTTCTCTCATCTCTGTTGTTTAGTTTGTAAAGCCTCTGGGAAAAATCCACCTTTTCCTTCTGTGACCACAGCATACAACACAAAAGATACCTGATCTGTGACAAGTGCTACTATGTACCACAGTAACCAAAATAATTAATCTTACATTTTTTAAAACAGCTGCTCAGCAAAACTACATATTTTCCAGTTGCTTTCCTGCCTTTCTTTTTTTTTCTTTTTGTCAGAAGTCCTTCATTGCTTCCACCACTGCAGATGAAGGTAGCTCTTCTGACATATAACCACAATATACCCAGCTCCTCTATGTATGCCTGCCTGCCATATTGTACTATTTGCTCATTCTCATCTCCACAAAGCTTCAACCCCTCCCCAAGTTCACTGCAGGCCCCCGCAGCCTTTATCTAGAAGATATATGTCTGTGGAAATGCAAACACTAATGACCTAGCCAGACAGCTAACAGTAAATTCCTTCCTTTGCCTTTTCTCACTGGAAGCATCATGGAACAGTCATTTTCCTTTACTACCCATCAATCTTCACAAAACTTAGGCAAGTTTAAAATCTTGGAGCCAGCCCTACACAGTATGGCTGGCACCTACATGTCAATTTTAAAGCTGCCAGGAGAACAAGAAAGCACAACTGGAAAAGTAAAAAAAGATCAGCAACAGTACTGGGACAAATGTACAGGAACAATACTAGCTGAAAACCAGTTTCTTGTGTTATGCTTTAAAGATCACCACAAAGCAAAATCATAGTTCTAACTCTACAATAGCCTCAAGAATACATGCTTATATAGAAATGTATGTACCAAAAATTAACAAATCACTTACTGAAATCTGTTTTCAAATAAATTGCAGCAGGATTCTATCAATCACTTTTGCTAAGTAAAAACTATCATTTTTCCTTAATGTCATTGATACTACTACAAATACCTAGGACTGAAAGAAATCACTTACTCATCTCCATCTGGGCAGATTCCTGTAGTCTCATCGTATTTTGTACAATAAACATCTGGACTGTAGTTAAAAGTCCCATCACGCCTTCGTATAGGTCTACGACGACGCTGATTTAGGAAATGCCAATGAAAACAGGTAAATGGTCTGTGCTGGGTACACTTGTGCTGCAAAAATAGGGGGCACTGCTCTGTCCTAAATTCCTTTAGATACCTAAAAAAATTAAACTGTGTTACAAGTTTATCTTGTTGGAGGCACATTTTTACAGTATTAACAAGTCACTTAACAATTCAGTGCATACAGCCCATGAAAAATTCTACAAATGTACGTGCATACAGTTTTAGCTCTACGCACAATGCACTATTTAGCTGTTGCATACAAGTGACTTTCACTATTTTGATAAATGTATTGCTACTAAAATACAGTGGAACACCTGGCAAATTATACTATATTGTAACTAAGCTAAAATCAAATAAATACATTACTTTAAAAAGAACATTTAGAATATTGTACAAAGTAACCACCAAAGAGATAATAAATCAAGCAAGTTACTAGAATAAGCATTCACATTGCCTGCTACCATACAAGGTAGTCCTACAAAGGCTATTTTACCTAAAAACCCCACAACTAATTTAAACTAGTCCTTAATCACAACATTCAGAGAATATGGACACACTACATAAAAAGCTAAAGGGTTAAAAGAGCTTTATGAAAGTTATCAGCGGGTATGAGAGAGCTTCATCAAGCTTACTTTAGCAACTATTATGTTTCTGTTGGGAGTGTCTGGGATCTTTGGAGGTTACTTAGGCGTTAGTAAGACATTCCTTCTTTAGCATGCAGGGCACAAAAGCTAGTTAGAAAGTCCAATACTTCTTTCCACAAGATATTAAGATCATGCCAGAGTGGGCATTACTGCGGTATTTGTCAAAGAATGTAAGACAGCACTTCCTCCTGCCCCAGTTTATATGTCCATTAGCCAACTCAGCAAGTTCATTACCTTGCTAAAGTTATGCAGAATTTGTGGAGGAAAGAGTATATGGGGACTTCACAGAAGAACCTTAAAATTCCCAGACGTCTCTAAAAGAACTGAAGATATCACACAAAGAAGACTCAGCAAGAGGAATTGGGCATCTTTTCTTTCCCAGGTGCGTAAACTGGCACATGGGGGATAGCATGACACAAAATGATGAAGCATGCCTTTAAGTTTAGACAAGAATCTTCAAACTGCCCAGGATTGTGGGGAAGCGAAAAACCAAACAAAAACACCCCACTGGAATAGATTTTTTGTACATTAAGGGCTGTAGCAGCAACTGAGTAAATGACCTCATTCCTGCAGTCTTTCTGAGAGTGCTAGAAATGTGACGTTCTAGAAGTGAAGTTACAGAGATGGGAGTGAAGGTATGTGACAAATAATTTTGCATGTGTGGGGAGCACTTTCTCCTACACGAGGTGGGCTGTCAGTAATGCCAGCGGGCTGCAGGGACTTTACAGACCACAGAATAAAACAGGCAGAGCTTGTAGAGAGGATGGCAAGCACACGGGAATTGTCTTTCAGCACGGGAAGGTCTGCAAAAATAATCACGGAAACATCCCAAGGACTCAAGCTGAGGCTGGCTGCGAAACGCTCGGAAGTGGGAAGACTGCTGTTATAGCTTGGAGAGAGCGGTCTCGGAGCGCGAAAGGGCGCTGCAGGGCTCGGGATACCGGAGCACACCGTGCAGCCCGGAGAGGCACGACCGTGGGAGCAGACGCAAGACGAGGAGAACCGCCGCAGGGGCCCTGCAGGCAGCCGTGCCCGGACCACCATTAACTGGACGGCACAGAAAACGGCTTCCTCCCCGAGGTGCCTGGAGCGGTAAAAGAAGCACGGCGGGAGCCGGCCAAGGCCAGATCTCCTCACAGATCTCCCGCCAGCGTAGCAGGCCGCGCGGAGCAGGCCTGGCATGCGACCGGGCCTCCGCCTCTGGTCCCAGGGCCCTCCCCAGGCGACGCCAGGGCCCGGGGAGTGAGGCGCCTCCAGGGCGCAGTACCTACGTGTAGTGCGTTGGCTGCTCGGTCTGCGGAGACCCACCGCCCCGCGACGCGACTTTCGCAACCGACGACGGCATCTTCCCCGGCCGCCCAGGGCGCACGCGCAACTCGGTCCCACCGGCCCCACCCCCTACAACGCACGCCCGTCCCACGCGCGCCGTGCGGAGCGCGCCTCCCGCGGGCTCCCGCCAGGACCCGCCTGCCGCAGCCCTCCAACAAAACGCTGCAGGCAGAGCTGGCAAGTGTTCCGACCCCTTCAGCGTAAGAGACGGAGAGAATACTTTTCTAGGTTATCATCTTTATTAAGCACCTATCATTACCCAAAAATAAGGCACACACGAAGGGGCAGCTCTTTTATTTCCTTAAATGCAATTAATACATTGCTGGGTGCATTGATTTAAAGAACGTGGAGAAAGCAAAGTAGTCAGAGGAACAGGCATTACACCTTAGGGCAGTGTCAGCCAGAATCACCGTTATTCGCCAGGATGTCCCTACGAGCATATCTCCATTGCAACAGTGTACTGCAGTAGGAATTGAATCCTAGAACTAATTAAACCTTATGGCAGTAGCAAACCAACCGTACTCAATTATTAGGCATCACCTGGATAAAACTACAGGGGGACTCAACAGCAAAATTAAAGCATAGTGTACATGTTGTTCAGAGACTCATCGGCAAGGTCAGACACACATGGTGCTGTGTCAGTTTTCGCTGTAGTCTTACTGGCTATTACCATGGTTGGAGTTATGGTTTGTTGTGGGAGGTGGTGGTGATGGTGTTTCAGGTTTGTTTTCTCTGCTTTTTTAAAGATTAAGAATTTTAATGGCACATAAAGTTTTGCATTTTTACATTAGAAACCTTAAAAGAAATGCCTCTAACTTTGATGGGAAATAAGTTGTAGGAGTAGCTTAAATTCCTCTTCTCCACGAAAAGTGTCCAGAGTGTGCAAGTTTGAGTATCTATATACTCGTAAGGAAAAAACATACTACATTGTTCGTGAAATGAGGGGTTCCCTCCTAACACACTGCAACCCAATCATCTCAATTCCCTACAAAACCTCTCCTCCCAGTAATGATCATCTATATCAGGCATGCCTAGAAGGTTTTAGTCAAAAAACAAGCACCAAGTATGAATTAAGGGTTTAAGAAGAGATTTCTACACCATTCAGCAGAATTGAAACAAAAAAAAGAAAACCCCAAAACACAAAAACCCAAACAAAACCCCAGAATACAGAATCATGTATTAATGAAACATACACTTACAGCTGTCTTCAATGCAAGTTGAACTTACTCTGAGACTAGCAAAATGTCAAATGAAGGTCACCTTCAGCAACAATTTTACAGACTTACAGCTTTGATATTCTAACATACCATGCATGTAACAGAAATGATCCATGGAAAAGAGATGGGCTGTATAAAATCTATCTTCAAATGCAAGCTGATTTGCAATACATCCTGTCCACCCACCCCTACGGTGCAGTGCAAGAAGCAGCTACTCTTTGTGCTACCAGGTGAAATTACTAAAACCAGCACTGAAAGCAGCACGACACATGAAGTAATCAAGCTGATAAGGCAAGCCTGCAAAAACAAGTTCTCCCATTACATTGTTAGCACAGCTTTCAAGCAGGTGAATGTCAGCAAACTTCTGGCAGCTCCTTCACTGCAGCCGCATTCCCGTCCTCGTCATTTCTCCTTCTGAAGTTGCAAGGGAGCGTTGCTTCTCTGCGCCACATCTGAAGAGTCCATCATCTGACCTGAGAAAACTGCTTCCAGTCGCTCATCGATCTCCGTTGGTTCCCTGAACACGCACCAGAGCAGGAGCCCAGTGCACAGGAGGCTGAGGGGAAGCACCTTCACCCACGGCCTCTCGTAGTCACTCCCCATGGACTGCCTGACGCTCCACACCCGCGGGCTGGCCTTGCTGGTGGAAAAGAGAATGGGCGCCCCGTCCTCCGGATCAGCGCCCGCCGCGCCCTCAGGGCCCCGCCGCCGCGCCAGCCACCTCCGGGTGCCGGGCAAGCGCAGGCGCAGCGCCCTGCAAAGACACACGCGTCAGGGGCGGCGGGCGCACGGCCGCCCCCCGCCTCGCGCCCGCGGCCTCACCGCCAGCGGCCCAGCGCCCAGCTCATCCCGCTGCGCCTCCGCCCCGCGCACAGCGGAAGCGGAAGTGCAGCGCGCGGCGGCAATGGCCTGCAGCGAGAGCGCGGGGAGCGCACGGAGAGGCGGCAGAACGGCTGCAGACGGCGCTCCCGGCGCCCGCAGTAACGTTTGTGCTGCTGGCGCTGGGCGAGCCTGCTGTGTTCTATACCACATGCAGAGGACTGCCGTGTATGCCCTGAACACAACTACTTTCTTATGACAGTTGGGGTTTTCCGGAGACCCTTCTGTCAAACCCCGAACAGCTTTCCTTTTATCCACCCACTATCCAAAGATGACAACGGCCTCTGAACGGGGGTGAGGGAAGCGGTGCATTGTGCACTGCTCTGGCAGAAAACCTTTTAGCATACAGACACGTGTTCTTAATATTAAACTTAACACATTTCAAACAACATCTTACAGCATTGGTCTTGAACCGTTTTGTATTTACACCACCTGGTACCATGCTTGATCAAAGAAAATAAAGCCGGGGCTGGAGGCACAGAACCTGTGAACCTCTGCTCAACAGCAGCTGTAGCAAAGAAGTTTTACAAATGCTCTCAGAAATTAGCCAACTGTCCTCAGCAATAGAAAGCCCTCGCTCCATTACACTCCTTTTGCTTTAAGGCAGAAATTCAGAAAGCTGAGAACACTGGCAAAAGGTAAGTCATCTCAGTGGCATGGTAGACATTCAACTTGCTTGATGTTCCATACACACTCACTGTTCACCATCCAAGTTTCTTCATACCGCGTCATTCCAAACTCCTGTATCGCCATGGAGGTGTTCATCATCCTTTGACCCATTAAGAAGAGCTGTCACTGCAGTTGCCGGTTTGTGACTTACATGTTCAACACTGGTATTTTCAGCTGTAATATTTAGTTTAAGACATCAGTTATTTCTGCTTTTAAACATCAAGACATTTTTATCACATAATTCACAAAGTAGTTTGAAATAAGCCATCTACAATATACTGTGAATTCTGTTTTTGATTATACAGTTCTAATTTACATTATTAAATAATCCACCAAACAGGCAGAAATACTGTGCAAGTTACATAGTTAAAAGTTTAAACATGCAGACAAAACGTTTTACAAAAATTCTAATATGATGAGTTTTCCCTAGAAAAGAAAGAACAGAGAAGAAAGTTTCTCAAAACAAACAAAGAAAAAAGAAGTATGTCACTAATTTTAAGCTGATTAGCTCACAGGTCCATTGTTTCCTTGAGGTGCCAATTCTGAACATAAAAGGTGTAAATATATGTAGGGAAATTAAATCCTCCTTTGACAAATAGTCCATGTAATAATAGATAAGACAGACTGGAAGGAATGGGACAAAAAATACCAACCAAACAACACAACAAAACTAAACCTCAACTTGACTGGAATTAATCCAGATAAGCCTTGCTTCCAGGACCAGTCTTCCCTTCCAAAAACTGCATGTGATATGGTACTTACCTAACAGATATTGGAAGGGAAGAAAAAAAAAAAGGTTTCTAAAATGGGATAAAAGCAATTCAAACAGACAGAGAACGTTTCAAGTGTTCTTGAAGAAGTCAGGCCTTGTGGCTGACTATGCAGAAAGCAGAGTTACTTAGAAGCTGCTTATGTGCTATGAATACTGTAACATGGACTTCCTTTTTCTTTAGCACCTTAAGTACGGGAGACAAACTTCAGTTACAACAGCAGTGAAAATTTTTCCATAAAGCTAGCATTTCATGTCATCAACAGATTTTTCTGGGGTGCAAAGTAAGTCCTCTTGCACAGGAACCAAGACCTAAATACTTATTAGAAGTTTTGTCTACTGAATCTTACCTCCATATGTGACAGATTATGTAATTATTGCTGTATTCAAAAACATCATTTATGTATTCACATTCTGAATAGACAATAACAAAAAAGAACAATACCAAAAAACTCACCAAAATTTCCTTTGTATGCAATACCATGCTGACTTAATAAATCTTTCAGGGTTTTTATTTCTTTAGAAAGTTGCTTGTATTCCTAAGAAACAAAAAACATTTTAAATGGCTCTCCCACACTTCAAATGCATACAAAAAATGGGAATTTATAAAAAAATAACAGGTCTGTTCACAGATGTTACTTAAAAGATCATAAAAAATAAACTGTTCATTCCAAGAACAAGATATAAAATTCATAATTTTATTACTATGTTGCCAAAACAAGAGCCAACTTTTTCCAATCCTGAGAGTAAAACTTAGGAGTGCTCTCTGTGACTATTTTGGATCTACTCTTTAACTAGCATTTTATTATAGAACGAAATTGCATTCATAAGTTTGCTACAGGATCAGCCTTATTTTATTTTATATCATCATGCTAAAGTCTGGAAATTCACCACCTCCTCAACTCCTGACCTAGTAACTTCATGTTCTCACTTTCAGTAGTTTCTCTTAACTTACAGAGAATACTGATTCTGCTGCAGAAAAACTGTTCACACACCTGAAAATAATTCAGAAATGGCCACAGTATAGATCATTCTGCCTTTTGCTTTTTGCTTCTGCCAATGCATTCTGAGTCTTGCAATTCTGGGTAATTATCCAGAGAGAAACGTCAATGTTCCCAAGGCTGGTTACACATCTACGTTCACTAGTAATTCTCTCTTATTTCCAGACCATTATTCCCCACAAAAAGTACTTGTAAGTGTTCATAACCAAAGCACCTACACCAATTCCAACATACCCACACTCTGTCTTCTCATTGGGCATTCAGTTGTGCTGGTTTGTTTTTTTCTCAAGAGCTAGAATAGAGAGATCAAATCACTCTGTATGCAGCCTGTTACATGTTAAAACTAGGAAAGAAAATCCCATTAATGGATTTCAGCTGAATCCAAAGGTATTTAGGTAACACCGTCAGTGATACTGTTAACCAGTAAAAAGGTGGCAACTTAATTCCACATTGTAAAGGTTACACTCTGTACCTTACTGCACTTCTCCACTGTTTCAAATTCAAAACTTATTTTCTTATTCTGTTTCTCAACTTCCTTTTCTTCTGTTGCTTTTAGAAGTTCCTGCTTCCTCAAAAATCTCTTTCAGTATTTTTTTGTAACCCTAGAGAAAAAAGTTTCACAAAGACAATAGATCAATCCACCCCACTCTCATCTCTGCTTGTAACTTGCACTAGCCAGTCCAACTCCTCAAGCTTCACTACAGAAAATATTATTACCAGTTGATACAGCAGTTACAGAGCACAAAAATGACTATTTGCCAACTGCAGAATAAATGCATCCAGTCCAAAAGGAGAAACTTGGCAAATGACAACATTGGATATTTGACAAATGTTTTTTTTACCAAACAGAGTTGGAAGCCATTAACAAACCTGGTCAGTTATTAGTTCATCATACAGAAGCTGCTCTGCTTCATCCCACTTCTTTTGTAGTGCTTCAGTCAGAGTTGGATAAACTGAAAAATGGAAGTCAAACCATGTAAAAATCAACAGCTCTGTCCTGCATTAGTTAAATGCTCCTCTAATAGCCTGCAAGCATATTCGCTTTAAGAACTCAACGTTTCTATATAGTACACAGCCTCTACTGCTTTCAAGAGTTGGGGTTAAACTTAACCTTTGCTTCTCATATTTATAGTTTCTGAAGAGTGCCACGAACCAGAATTTTTTCTCATGTTTCCAGCTAGAAGGCCTCCTATTTCTTTGTTGAATGTAATTCTAACTAAGCTGATCCTTTTTGTAATGTAAAGAAATGAGCAGATACTACAGGGATGATTCCTACAGCCAGTACAGGGAAAAAAAAAGGAAAAAAAAAAACAAAACCCAACCCAAACCCCATCTCTCACTGGATCTATCCTAGTAATGGCACTTTATCTGAGAAATACCTATATGTTTGTAACGATTAGAATTTAAAATATGCTTCATATGTTACATTTAATACTAATTTGTATCAATCTACAGACTCAAAGAAACTAAAAATTTACACTCTGAGGTTGGTGTAATATGCCAGCTGCTCCACACACGAATGGTTTCCTAAGTCTTACCTAAAAGAGAGTGGGGGTGGCACACAAGAGGAGTCTCAAATGTCAGAGAGTAAACACAAGTACTTGGCTCAGACACATAAGCCAATTTATTGCTCCTTCCACAGACAAGATGAACCTAAACATCAGTAAAACCAAGGATGAGCAAAACACCTCCACAAGAAACAGGACCAGCATAAATAATCAATTTGCTGTCTTCCAATGTTAGCAGATGCATTTCTGTACACACTGTCATGTCAAAGGTTGCAGTGCTGTCAGCCACAGAAAAAGAATAGCAAGCACATCTTCAAATTGCTTTATCAAATGTGAAAATTGCTTCTTCTAATGGGAAATGATCCCCCAACCTATCATTGTTCCTTGGAATCCCAAGCAACATATTTCCAGCAAGAATGAGAGTAAAAAGGAAGGTAAATAGGATACTCCTTAGAAACTTACCTGACAGAGGCATAATTCACATAACAAATTTTAGTTCTGACCAATGTGCTAAATAAAGAGAACAATATACAACTAGCCTATAGAAATTTGTTTTCATCTTGTAACTTGCAGCATCAGTATTTTCTGTCTGTTCAAAACTAAATACCAGGGAAAGAACTGAATCCCACTATCAAAGGTCATACAAGAATATAAACTCTTTCTGCAGCCCCTATGGAAGATAAAGATGTTAACAAGGCACCCTCATTACAGCAAAAATATTTTCAACTTTGCCAAGATATTTTGTTCCTTATCCCATCTTCAGATCAATTATTATTCCAACTAAATAATCCTCTACGTATTGTATTGTCACCCATCATTTTAATAGCCTACATGAAAAGCAGCCTGCTACGAGCTGTACTTAAATTCCTCTTCATAACAGCAATCTACATCACCAGGGAATGTGAGGTTTAATTCATTGTATCTGTAAAACTGTGTAACACACAGAAATGGGAGGTGGAAATATAAAAACATCAATGAATAAAAGGATAAAGGACACACACAAATGATGTGCCATACATTGGCCAAGTCTCAGACACCATTCCTCACTGTTGTAGCTGAATTGTTACTGGACACAGAGACTGTCTGAATGTGAAACATTTTAGCAACTCCACAAAATAAAAATTTTTATTTTTTCTTTAGAATGTACTCACACCAGAATCTATTTCTCTTGACTTTGTCCCTTTGCCACTCCCATGTATGACTCCTTCCTTAACCCTTTCATGCCCTCTGCTGTCAGTTTTAAACCTTACCTAGCTTCTCAGCATGCTGTTGTTAATTGCCTAATGCTTTTCCCTCCTTTTTCCTGAATGTTCTTAGGCTGGCATGCTGAATTCAACAAGTAACTTTTTCTTTATTTTTCCTTACACAAGCTACAAAGCACTGTATGTTTCTACAGTAGTGATACCAGAATATTCCAGTCTATCAAGACAAAAAGAGTTAAAAGTAACAAATGAGAATACATAAACAAATTCCTTCAAAATTTTATCCTGATTTTAACTCCCTTCTTCATCCATTCACCTAGCTCCTACAGGAATTAATCTTAACATTTTATGTCACATCTTAAATGATGTCTACTTCAAGGTAGGAATGTTTCAGTCTGCACAGTGTCATGAGTGTGTGTAGAGAACCATACTGTCAGAATTAGCATAGTCTAGATGATTATACCTTCGTCTGTCTGCTCTTAGTTTCACATGAGTCTCCTTCCCTCATCCACATTCCAATAAATGTGTTGTTGTCAATTTCCCATTCATGCCAGATTCTGAAAAAAACATAACATTATTTTACTTAAAGTTACTGGAACAAAAAAATTAAACACTCAGAAAAAAAAAACCAAAACAAAACAAGAATACCCTACTCCATGGTGAACTTAACTGTATATACTTAATTTTTGTTGTCTTAGTATTTCTATACCTTAACAGCCAAGACCTCACAAACAGTATGAACAGTGTAGTTTGCTATGCAGGCTGCTACACAGGAGACGTCAGCATTATATTGAGAGCAGTTTTGGATCAGCTTTCAGTTTGCAAACTATCTGCACTCATAAATCCATGTTTCAATCCAATGGGTTGATGCAACTGTAGACCAATCCCACAACAAATTCAATTATGCTAAGTACTCTGAGCAACTCACATTGTTTCAGGGTTTTTAGTGCTGGTGAAAGCACCTCAAAAAACTAGTCTCTACTTCTGCTAGTCCTAAAGCAAATGACATATGCTCAGCACACTTTTCCTCTCATACTAGGCACACTGGGGGAGAAAGAAAAAGAAACCAAAAGAGATAATTATATAAAGATATTCAGATAGGCACTAATTTTAAAGCAGTGCTCTGGTTTTTCATAATAATCAATATTTATAAATATTAATATTTAATAAATAATTAAATTTATTTAGGTCTTATGATTTGTGTACTTTGGGGTCTTTGGATACTTTGGAATACTTTTTGGGGTCTACAGTGAGTCTTTTGCTACCTTTTAGTAAATATGTTTAACAGGACCACTAGGCATAAAGCACTCATTTCATTTTTTAAGGTTATATTAAACTCAAAGCAAAAATTGTTAACAGACGTGAAATCTTTGTTAGTATAGGCTGTAGTTATACATTACTGAATTTCTCACTTTAACATATCACTTCTGCAGTTGTCACTGATTATTAATCAGCCTCCAGCTACAGCAGGAGGTTAGCATTTATCAAGAGAAAAACCTGGATTTTTCAATACAAGGTATTTTTATGCATAAGGCCTCGGGAATGACAATGACCTAAGCTGACCAATAAAAGAATCTCAATTTTAAAACTGCCTCCTTTTAACAATCTGTAGAATGGTCTGCTAACAACATAGGTAAAACTTAAAGGTATAAAAGCCTCACCCTAAAATCCCACTATAGGCATTCCATCGAAAAGTCTGCTCATGCTGAGTGACATTATGGAAAGGACAAAACTCATACTTGTACCTTAAAAGGGGGAGGAAAAAAAAGAGAAAAGGAAAAAAAAGAAATGTTTCAGTGTGAAATAAGCAACTACTTCACTCCTAATAAACAATTCAATATCCAAATCCATTACTCACGTTGATTCCACAAAACTGAAACACTTGCCAGCAAGCCTGAAGAGATGTGCAGGGCCTAAAAACACCATAAAACGACATCAAGGAAGACTAATGTTTTAGTTAAATTTAAGCAAGTTACGGTGATGACAGAACTGCAAGAAGTATGTGACAAGGTTTTTTGCTGTACATAAGGAAATTTATATCTTCCATATTGATCACGCTAAGCTCCCACTAGTGCTATATTTGTTTGTATAATGATCTTAACATATATAAGCCTGTTTCTATGACAGAAATAAGAAACCAGTATACAAACAAATATTTGGGGGCCAGATCCATAAAAGGAATTATCAGATCTTGCTAAAATCTGACACTGAAATCACTAGACCTTTAGCTTAGCAGCTGTCTGTCCCCAAAGTCATCCAAACTCCTCAAGTTTATACTAGGAAAGCCCATTTGTTCAGAATGTCAGCAGTACTTCATATTCAAGTTTTATTGAGATCCTTGAAAAAGATACTCCTTTCCAATTTGCCTTCACAGTCTTAACCAGTTAGCATTCAACAAGGTAAACTTTTTACTGTCAGACAGGTCAGCAGTTACAAGTCTATTCTTACAGAATTGACCATTCCAGCCTTGCTGTCAAAAGAAATCCAAGACAGGTATCTCATCACTCAAAAAATGGCCACAACTTCTTAACTGTATGCTACAGTGTCCCTTTTTTAACACAATTTGCATGGAGTGACTAAATATTTGTGATGAAAGGAGAAACAAAAATTTTTTAAAAAAGCAGCAAATAAAATAAAAGGCCATCCTAGATTCTAATGCCCCACTGCCAGGATTACCAATGTACTTCTTGTGAAGATCTAGACAAGCTCTAGACAAAGATCAGGCCACCAGAATCATGCTCTCCAGAATGTCCTAACCACTGGGATAAAGACAGGTTCTCTTTCCCGTGTGATTTTTCTCACTGCATGATCATGCATTTAATTCCACAGATTATCAGTGGCTTGGCCAAAGGGTTTGCCCCTCTCCTACACGTAAGCTGTGCCTTAGTGATTAGGATCATCACTCCACAGAGGAAGAAAAGCAGCTTCGAATGTCCCTGAGTAATGCTTAAAACACATGGCTCCCATTTCCTTGCAGATGCTCTAAAAGAAATTATAGAAACTGTTACCCCAACTGTCTTGTTAAAGAAAAGAATATGTAAGGTTTCAATTCTAAAGAAATAATTCTGCAAGACAGGGTTCCATGGCCTAGATTCCAGTCCCATAGACACTCACAGTTTTGGGCTACACATAAGTTCCCACATCCAGGAAAGATATATTTTTAGCAGACTGTCTTTTTAACTTTTTTCATTATTTTTTGGTGTCCTTCCATTCAGCATTCTAACTATTGCTAACTATTTCACTTTTCACGAGCAGTGCATGCAAAATTTATACATTCGAATGGAGTTTCTAAAACATGACAGAAGACATTAAGTAAAATCAAGCCCAACGTCACCATGCCAAAGGTGAACTGTTACTGGAGCTGAACAAGGTTTAAGTCTGTGCCTAAGGTTGGCAGAGACTTTTGCTTATTCCTTTTGCATTCAGTTTATTTTATCTGTCTACTCTCCTCTATATATCGCCTAGAATTTTTTCAATTCCTGTTTATTTTTGCAGAAGTGGTGGATTTATATTGCAGCACCCAGGCTTTGTGTGTGAAACTGAGCCCCTGTGGCCTGTTCCAAGACTACTCTTGGGCTTTTTGTAAAACAATGGTTGAGTATTAAGAACTATCAAACGATGGGATGACTTCTGTATGACAATGTCAAGGATGGCAGGGATTGCTTTGAGAGGAAAAAAAAGGTTTTAGTAAGGATCAGAAGGATCTGTGACTAGCTAGAAGAACCACAGAATAAAACACATAGATAGGACTGGTATGGAGAAAAGCAGTCCCAATAGCACTGGGCCATTGAGAACCAAAGTGATTAATCTAGGTTTTAACCCTTCAGAAGCCCAATAAAATATAGTTGCTCATACTTATCTTCCATGACACTCATAAAAATGACAGGTAAAATTAGTCTTTGTCTGCATAAAGTCAAGGTAGACTGCTTCGCAAATGGCTGTCACTAAATGAGGCAAATTATACTAAAAAGGTAACACTTCCATATACCTGATATTGCAGACGGGGACATCTTTGGCTGCAGCCTGTTTGTCTGAGGCAAGAATGGGTTATTCAACCTTTCGAAAGAAGGAAAGTTAAATGTTTGACATCGCGTTACGCCCCTGGACACGCGTATATCCCTCCACCCGAGTGCCGCAACACCCGCACCACGCGTGGCACCCGCAGGAGCGCCCCGGGCCCTTCCCGGACGAAAGAAAGGGATGAGGCGGAGTATGGCCCAGAGCCCGCCAAGCCCGGGTGGGTCGCGGGACACGGAAAGCGGGCAGCCGCGTACCCGAACGTGTTCGGCTCCTCCACGATCTTCATTTTCCCCGCCGAAGAGAAGGGCCCTGCTGAGCAGAGAGCGGTTGGACGCAAGCTAACTCACCGCCTCCCCTCCCCTCTCCTTCCCTTCCCGCTCCCGCACTCACCCAGCGCCGCGCCCAGCGCCACCAGCAGCAGCCGAGCCGCCGCCATCGCCTCTTCCGCTGGAAACGGAAGGGCGCCGGAGCGGGCGCTCCGCCCAGCCGCGGGAGCATGGAGCGCGGCCGACCAGCAGTCCCTCGCTGGGGTAGGCGGCGCGGCGCCGGCTGCCTCGACACCTTCGCGGCGGAAGCGGAGACTGCGCTGAGAGGTGCGGGAGCTTTGCCGGGGCCTGTGGGTCGAGCGGCCGCGGGGCCTGCCCTGAGGTCTGCTCGGGCCGGGCTTGGCGGCCGCTGTGCACTAACGCGCTGCTGCTGTTTTCAGCTTGCCTGGAGGGCGAGGGGGGCGGCCCAGAGGCGAAGCTCCCGTGCCCTCTTGCCATGTGGGAGCTCGGGCACTGCGATCCCAAGAAATGCACCGGGAGGAAGCTGGCCCGGAAAGGGCTGCTCCGAACCCTGCGCTTCAGCCAGAGATTCCCGGGCATCGTCCTCAGTCCTCTGGCTACCGAGCACATCTCTCCGGCTGACAGGTGGGTTCCGGTGAGGCCTGGGTGACCTCGCTGCCCGTTTGCAAGGCCCGCGGAGGCACACGTGGCTCAGGAGTTGTAGTGATCGCATACCGGGAGGAACACTTCAGCCGCTGGTTCATGGACAGAACTGCGCGACAGGATAAATTTCATCTTCCTGTTGCGTTACTTTGATGCATAAACCTCAGAAATAGGGGCACTCTATTAAATCGGGTTAACATTTTTACACAGCTGGTATCAGGTGAAAAAAGCATCTAAAGATCCCGGGGAGAAATCAAAGCATGTGGTTTATAGGTAAATTTGTTCAAAATTACAGGCCTGTAGCTACTGGATCTTTCACAATTTCATATCCAGGTTCTTCACGTAAGCAATGCAGTGCATTAGCTAGAAAATTTATTTGGGGGAAATGCTGAGAATTTTCTTGAAATGTGCCTGCAGGATTTTTATAAAAATACATTTACTTGGAGGAAACCTGAGGCCTCAGAAGCTGGCAACAAACTTAACTCTGAATTTGGGTCTTCTTTTAAGAATGTGAACATTACTATTAATCACACTCTCCTGTCGCATTTTTTAACCTAGAACATTTCACTTTCAGTATGAAATGTGTGGATAAACCTTTTTTACCACGTGTGTTCGGAGGAAAAGCAGGTGGTTGTTCTTTCTCATTGCGTCTGTATTTTACACCATTGTAAAACATATGCCTTGTGATTGACAAAAGGGGAGTATGCAAATTTGTCAGTGTGAAGTGGCAGCTGTAATTCTCACCTTGTTTGTTTTTGCAGGCATGTCGTTGCCCAGAGTGGAATTGCAGTCATAGATTGCTCATGGGCCAAATTAGAAGAAACTCCCTTTAAGAGAATGAGAGGAAATCACCTACGGCTGCTGCCTTACTTGGTGGCTGCAAATCCTGTGAACTATGGTCGGCCGTGCAAACTGTCCTGTGTGGAAGCTTTTGCTGCAGCCTTTTGCATTGTCGGTAGGTTGTAATGCATCTGGTGTGAAATGTGTTACCAGCAATGCTTACATCCTTAATAAATCAGAAGAGATAATCTGCAATAGAATAAACTGTAATGCTATCCCACTGGTCATCGTTTATGTTGAGTCTGGAATCAGATTGTCTAGCTTTCTTCCGAGTATTATATCTGGCAATATTGAGGTATCTGTGGGGAGTTTGTGTCAGCTATGAAACTGGACACATAAACTGATAATCCTGGTTTTGTCAGGATGGCACTTCATGTAAGAAAAACCTAAAAAGTCTTTAAAAAGCCAGAGGAGACAGAGCATGAATCCTTTGGCACCTCTGTCTTAATGACAGAAAACAGCTGGCTCTTGTTAGGCTGGGTTCTGATTAAGAACAAAATTAATTGGCCCATCTTGTGATGTTCTGCAGACTCATCACAGCTTTCCTGACAGAACTAGACTGCAGATAAATCTTCTGAAAATACTGTATTTACAACTGCCATCTTACTGAAGGACTGTGGAAGCTAGAGCTTGAGTCACTCATGTGGTGATACGTTGGTGTGTTCTGACCTTAGTAAGCTGAATCAAATCTCACACTGAAAAAGAAAGCTGATTGTTTATTTTCTGTTTTAGGATTCCCAGACCTAGCCACCATTCTTCTAAGGAAATTTAAGTGGGGTCAGGCATTTACTGACTTGAACAAAAATCTCTTGGAAAGATATGCAGCCTGTCACTGCCAGGAGGAAGTGCTCAAAGTTGAAAAGGAGTTTTTAGCCAATGTCCAAGAAACAAAAGAGGAAGAAGTAGGTAAGAAAAACCAGACACATAACACACCCTCTTTCCTTTAATCTCATGAAAATATTGTTAAGGTACAAGATCAGAGCTTTGCTGAGGTGTTTTGGGTATTCTCTCCATGTGCTGTGTATTCTCTCTATTCTTTCTATAAGCAAGTTTGCCTTTTTTTCTTTCCCTTTTTTTCCCCCAACTCAAAAAGATGAAAATGACCAAAGCAATTGAGTGCATATGGAGCGTATCCACTGGTGAGCTGGGGAGCAGCCGCTGTGATCAGATTAAGGATGTTAGAGAACTAAGGAGTAAAAAGAAAATGTGATGCTTCCTCATTTTATCTGATGTTAAAAGGTGTTAAAAGCAGAGTACGAGTAAAAAGAGGAGTAGTAGTTCAGGACGACTGTAAGAGAAATACAGGCATACAGTCCGACAGCCAGTTACGTAACATACATCTTTTCAAAGTCTTAGGTTTATGTATACAGTCCCTAATCAATATATTTAAAATCAGATCCTATAAAATAATGAAAATAGCCAATAATAGCTAATAAAAATTACGAAAATAAGTACAGTATTTTATTCCCAAATTCTTCCAGTAACTTACCTGTATCCCAGTATTTTCAGGCTATATTCATAGGTGAGTGCTTGGTCTCATTCTAGGTAGGATAAAAAAGCCAATCAAATGATCAAGAACACATGACGCTTGTAATTAATGTTTTTCTTTCACAGTGGTGAAGTGCCATAAAAACTGGCTAGTGGATCACACTGTAAGGAGATGGTAGACAGCTTTTAGTTCCTCTGAGCTTTGATCTCTTTGCCATAAGGTGCTAGGCTGGATGAAATTGTTACTTTGTTGGTGGAAGCCTAACTACTGTTACATCAAAGTAAAGACAGTTCTTAAGGGACAAAATTACTATACCAAATAAAACACACTTCCACCCACAATCCTATGCATTTACCAGGTGGACAGTGGCATCAAAGCTGTTGTGCTTTGTTTCACTTCTCTGAGGTGCCAGTTCTCCTCAGCTTTCTAAACCAAAGTAAATCTAGCCCTGCCCTTGCTGAGCAAGAGGTAAACCTGCATAGCTATACTTCAGTTCTCAGTAGATGTGAACTAACCAGGTAGCCTTTTTGGAAGTAAACCATTGTGAGAACATCTGTGTTTTCTTACCAAAAGCCTTAGAAATCTCTGTGCAGCCTGCTCACCCACCCCTTAACAGCTACCAAATCCTGGGCTGGGTGGGGCCTACAAAGGGCATGGAAAAGTGAATAGACTAGAACGGGGGGGGGGGGGGGCCACAGGACCGACGGGACACAGGACTTGGTAGCTGTTTCTCACCTTCCCCAATTTCTGACTGAACAATGGTAAACTTACCAGAAAGCTGAAACAGGCTTGTTATGCCTTCCCCTCCCTGGCAGTAATCTCTTAAAATGAAAATGAAGAAATGAGGGTAGACTCTTAACATTTACCGCCTTCATCAATGCATGCTTTTTTTTCCCCTTCTTTTCACAGATCCATTTGATGTTGACTCGGGGAAAGAATTTTGTAATCCCAACAGACCAATCAATTCCTCAGGGTAATGACATTTAAATACCTTTTTTCTTATTTAAGTTGCTTTGCTTTTATAATCGTGAAAAATGTTTCCAGACTAGCACAAAGTAATGAAGAATCTGAGGACAGTGTGAGCACTCCAGACGATGCCACTGAAAGCAGTGACGAGAGCAGCCCAGAAGATCATGGTACTGTACAGTTGCTGCAATAACCACCAGTAAACCAACTGCTTGAAAAGTAAAAAAAAGTCATAATCAGACAAACCCGATGAAACAAAAAAACCCCAGTCCAAGAATCCTAAAGAGCTGTAACATCTTTTATAAAGACATTTCCTTGTGAACAGTTAACAGTGTGGCCTGTTCACCTCTAACTTGGTGCTTAGCAAATGCCTTCCCTCAGGTGAGTCTCTGGCTATACATGGGTTTATAGGTTCATTTATGCACATAAAAGCTTTAGGTTATGTAATTTGTAGCAGTTGTTCAGGGAATTCGGAACTGTACCACAAAATTTCAGGTAATAGGTTCAGCAATGCTCTCTGCCTGCATTCTCATTAGTTGGAAGTGACACTGCCAAGTCAGAAATACATGCTGAAATGAATCTTTTCCTTCAGCTGTGGTCAGTTATTCACTTTCCCACCCCAACAATATGAAGTCTCTCCTGACTCAGCTGTTGAAACAAGGACTTCTGTATTGTGACAAGGAAGCAATCCTACACAGTTTTTCAAGGACTAACATGAGGGTGTTACCTACTCTAATCTGGGGAAAGCTTCCATGTCCTAAAGCTATCACGTAATCAAATGCAGACAAAGCAGAACTGAGATACAGACCTGAGAACGGAGCTGTATCACACTCAGAATGATGTGAATCTCCAGCAGCAGCCTTTTTTTAACAAAAAAAAACAAACCAACAAAACAAAGCACTGAAGAAGCCACAACTCTGAACGAAGCTTTTCACACTTCCCGTTTTGCAGAATTATTTTGACTAAAAAAATGCAATTAAAAAGCAGTGACAGTTTAATGGAGGGCACATCAGATTGACATACATGAAAATAACTTACATAATTTAACTTTTCCTTTACAGAAGGGAACTTTAATTGCATTATGCACGTCCTTTTCCTAAAAGCTCTATACATTGACATATGGAAGAAGGCACAGAAGTATTTCTGATAAACAAGTACCATTTAAAATCCCCAATTGCTGTAGGTCCCCTTGCATTCCTTGGACATTCCTTCTATTACTGTTCATATCAGTCTAATGCTTGTGTTATTTTATGTTAATGTTATCACACCAGCATGTTGATCTCATTATGCACAGTAAGCAGTTGGTCTCTAGCTAATCAGAATTCTGTATTCAAAGTTGAATAGTTGCAATTAACACTCAGGGCCCAAAGAGGGGCTGCATTCATTTTGGGGTTGGAGGCAGGAAAAACAAAGGAAGGCAACATCTAAACAAAATGTAAGTGCAGCATCACAGGCCTTAAAAATAGGACTTGCACTGAATTGTGTTCAGAGCCACTTAAATGGCAATCATTTTAATGAAGATAAATGAAACAAAGCCCTTTATATAAACAGTTTATTTATTCTAAACAGCAACACAGACAGAATGCCATATAAACACAGAGGAAGTGATGCAGAATAAGGATGCTGGCTGACTTTGGATCTCGGAGGCTCTTAAGCAGTAACAACCTAGTTTCTCAAAGATAGAAAAACAAATTCAGGGAGGGAAGGGGGTGGAGGGCATGTTTTTTGTTTTGTTTTTTTTTCATACAGCCAGCTAGAGGCTAAATATAGTTCTAACATTTTAAAGCATGCCTGCATCAGAGAGCAAAGGAACTAGAGATACTAGTGAATTTATAGAAGTATAAAAGTTTGTAATTTTACAGCAGTTGAAATACTGACATCAATATTAAAATAAAAGCAAGTTTTACATAACAATCAAAAATACAAAAGACTGAAGGAAGAGACCCTGTATGAAAAAACTGGGGCAATTCAGCAAATTTAGAACTGTATACAAGTGGCGAATATGGAAAATGGCACACATACAACCCCCTCCCCTAAGTGGATATTAATTGTACATAGCAACATTAGATTCTGCAAAAGTTTTGTAAACAAGTTCTTGCCAAACCAATCCCTTCCTTTTTAAGATGCTGCATGACATGCTTATGATGGTGCAAACTTCTTGGCTTGTGCTCGAACCCTCTTTTCATATTCCACTCTGTTTTGGCTGAACAGAAGAGAGGAAAAAGGGTAATTGTATCTTGAGAAATCAAGAGACTATACTACAGAGTTATTGTTCTAGTTATTTTCAATATGAAACCAAGTCATTGCTGAAGGCAAATAGGAATTCACTGAACAATGTAATATATTAAAGTTTTTTCTGGATCATTACTCTGATAACCTCCTTTGGAGGGAAGTAAAGTACTGTTTAACTAGTTACTTCCCAATCTCCATCTGTTGTCAAACGACTGTACTATTTGACTTCACACCACACCAGTCTCTGTGAAAAGTTCTGTGCCTGCTCTTTCTCAAGGCCAGCTTTACCTTACATGTTAAGCATTTGTTTTCCACTCCCCATGTTAAGACCTCAAGTCATTAACAATTATAGTTAACAGTATCCTAACAGTATGAAGTGGCTGATGAGAGCAGTTCACTAACAGTTGGTACACTTCATATGATTTTAAAGCACCATCTTTACTGCTTTGTGGAGAGAGAGAGAGAGGAAGTGCTCTTTAAGAAATGGGACAACGGTAGCAGTATGGTGGTTTCAGCCTTAATTTCTGAAGACCCTGACTCCCAGCGTTAAGCTTATCCTGACCCCCAGTTCCAAAAGTTAGTTCAACATTTTGAAAAAAACACTGTCGTTCCCCAAGTCTAGCTACAGAACTGTGACCAGTTATGAAGCCCCAGCCTCAATACATAAAAGGGCAAGTTCTTTATTTTCTATTCTTGGACCAACAAGGGATGGCAATAGCTTAGTAGAGCATCCATTTACATTCAGCACCATATTTTTTATTATTAGCCATCAGAAGAGTCAGTCAAGTGCCAAACAAAAATTTGTTACCATTACTCTTGTACCAAGAGTAGTTTACAGTGAGTGGCTTTTGCAGACAGCTTTGCAGTAAAACTGAACTTAACCCTGCAGCTATGAAGGATTGCTGCAGTAAAAGGAAACAAACAAAGGCAGCACATTATCTCCTTGGAAGTCAATGGTTTGGGGACAAGAAACAAAGCAAACTGATCACAACCAGTGAACAGTTAGGAGCAATCAGACTGAAACTGCTCCGGCTGCTTCTCAGAAACAGGCATACAGACCTTATTCTAAATTTTTTCTCCCAGTTCTATTGTGTTGTCACACGGGAATACAACCCAGGTGCTGGACCTCACACCCTCAGAATCCACACAGAAGAATGCCTGGCATACTACACTGCACATCTGCAGGACAGGAAGGGGGTTAGCACATTCGGAGTGCTGAAGTTAGAGTGACAGTACCAAAGCTATCCTGAGAATGAGAACAAGTATTATTTGAATGCAAAGCTTACTCTTGTACAGCTCACAACTTATCTAGAAAACAGAATCAGAATAGTTAAGGCTGGAAAGGACCTTAAGATCATCCACTTCCAACTCCCCTGCCATGGGCAGGAAACACCTCCCACTAAACCATGCCATCCAAGGCTACGTCCAACCCAGCCTTGAACACCACCAGGGATGGAGCATTCACAACTTCCCTGGGAAACCCATTCCAGTGCCTCACCGCCCTAAGAGTAAAGAATTTCTTCCTTATATCCAATCTAAACTTCCCCTGTTTCAGTTTGAACCCGTTACCTCACTACAGGTAAGTACAAGTCCTCTCACTACAGTCCCTCATGAAGAGTCCCACTCCAGCTTCCCTACAGGCCCCCTTCAGATACTGGAAGGCTGCTCTGAGGTCTCCACGCAGCCTTCTCTTCTCCAGGCTCAACAGCCCCAACTTTCTCAGCCTATCTCCATACAGGAGGTGCTCCAGTCCCTGATCATTCTCGTGGCCCTCCTCTGGACTTGTTCCAACACTTCCATGTCCTTTTCATGTTGAGGACACCAGAACTGCACACAATACTCCAAGTGAGGTCTCACATGAGCAGAGTAGAGGGGCAGGATCACCTCCCTCAACCTGCTGGTCACGCTCCTTTTGATGCAGCCCAGGATACAGTTGGCTTTCTGGGCTGCAAGCGCACACTGCCAGCTCATCTTCAGTTTCTCATCCACCAACACCCCCAAGTCCTTCTCCACAGGGCTGCTCTGAATCTCTTCTCTGCCCAACCTGTAGCTGTGCCTCGGATTGTTCTGACCCAGGTGTAGGACTTGGCATGGTTAAACCTGACAAGGCTGGCATCAGCCCACATCTTTAAAACAGCCCTGCATCTTTCCCATTATTTATCAACTGCCAAATTACAGATGCCTATATAATCCTACTCTGTTTTACTGCTTCTACCCACTATGTAGTAAGAGAGATACTCTCGGACTGCAGAAATACAGTAACTCACCTAAAATAGTATGCATGTCCAAGAGCCATGAAGAAGATAAACAGGATACTATATATATATATATTTGAAGTAGCAAAACTTACATGCAATATTTATTCTCAATGTTTTTGTTTTACTAGAAGCACAATAAAGCAGGAACAAGACTAGCAAAGATTGGTTTTGTATATATATATATGCAGGTAGGAGCTGATAAAAGCCCTACATGAACTGTCTATACATGTATAAAACTAAATTATTTTTTCCAATATTCCTTCAGAAGTGGCTTAAAAAAAAAGGAGGGAGGGCGGGAGGGGGCCCTGCCTCCTTATTAATGGCTCCTAGAAGTGCTGGTACAACTGTGGCCACCTAACTGTCCTCCACATGCACTCAGTCCCCATTAAGTCTTCAGTAGATACTTAAATAACAAAGCTTTTAATTAAATGCAGGACAGGACTTGCTACCCATCCCTGGGTTTCCTTTTCACTAGGATCCTACAGCAGACATTTCTGACATAACTTGCATGTGAAGTCTCATGAAATATCATTTTTCAAACTTGGCTCTCTCCTGACACCCGCTCTTCTGTCCAGAGTGGCAATTCCAGATTTCAGTCTTGTCTTTATTTCAGTAGTTGTCAGTGCCAAAAGCATTTGTTTAAAGTCTTTTGCTCCCCCAGAGAATCTGTATCAATGATCCATTTTTAATGGTGAGGGGAAAAAAAAAAAAAAAATGACCAGATGATCACTGCCCTATCACCAGTGCAAGCTTCACTCTGCTGAAGCCATGAGCTTTTTGTACTTAACCTATCCTTATGGAATACCTAGTTTTCAGAAAATGCCACATACTTCCTACAGCAGTCACAGCAGCTCTCCCTTACCCTTATAGGTACCCATTACTAGACAGAAATTACTCCTACACTGATGAATAGGACTTATCACCTAATTCAGTCTATCACTGGTCTCATCATTATGCCTCATCACTACTACTCAGCCTTTAGGGGAAATGATTCTGTGTTGAGCCAGAACCAGGATGAAAATCGTGGTCTAACTGAAGGAGTCTTCACACTTCATTGCTGTTGCAATGCTATTAAAACCCCCACTAGCCTATTAACCATAAAGTTACTGTTTTGTTCAAGTTTAGCACAAACTAGGCATCTCCACAGGATATAAGCCACAAAGAAAATTCCCCTCATCATTCCTAAAAACATTACCATGTTATACTGTGAGTAACAGACAGCTGTAGGCAATATGAAAGCTTTCACGCTGATACGCAAAGATACTTACCAGTAAATTGTGTAAGCCTCTGCTTGAGCTGGGTCTTGAATATTTGGTTCATTTAGAAGTTCTTGTATTCCTAACAAGATCTGTGGCAGAAGGAATAGAAGAAACATAGGCGTGGATATTACTAAGAGACATTCAATGAAAAAACCCTTAGAAACCAACTGTAGAAACAGTTAACATCTTACATTCACATCAGATAAGCAAGCAAAGCAAAGAAAAGGGCTAAGAATATGTCTAAGTACAGATAATGACCTGTTTAATTGTGATTGCTGGCCTCCAGTCCTTATCCTCCTCTAAGATGGAGAGACACACTGTGCCTGAAGGATACACGTTTGGGTGGAATAATGGTGGTTCAAATTTACCTGATGAGGAAGAGAGAATTACTTGCATGCAGCACTAAGACCAAGATCAGTGAGCTGGTTTAGATAGGGAGGGAGAACAATGGGCAAAGACACCTCTACCCCCCCAAAAAACCCACACAGATTTCTGGTGCTATTAATATTGGTTTTCTTCCTGGCTTAGCCTGCACCTAAAGCAGTAACTTCATCACACCTGTGGTATCAACCCAAGCAATGTAACACTATTGTTGTGACCTGTAATCTTCTGGGTTAGGAATGGAAACTATCAAAATAGTTTGTAGTAGCTTTGTGACAAAAACCTTTTTAACCAATCCTGTCTTTACAGCCTCACATACTACTATAGAATGGAATGCCCTTTGCTCATCTCTTCTCACTTTAAAATACTGCAAGTTCTACACAAAGATGACTTGAGCTCCTAGCATTTTTTTTTCAGTTTCACATTTTCTTAATGTATAAACAAGAGGAACGAAATTCAACTTGCAAGACTGACTCACTGAAGAATTAGGCTTGTGCAACTCTTCTTCTGCCACTCAATCTATATTCTGCCATTTCTTTAATCCTTACAGGACTTCAGTGCAACAGCCACTATGAAATATCTACATGTTAGCAAAGTTTTCTAATCATCTGACATCACTGAGCAGCTCATAAGCAAGATTTACTTGTGAAGTTCAGTAGGAACTCAGAAGCTGCATTGGTATGAAGTCTTACCAGTCACATATACATCCTATTTTAAGACAAGCCAGTTCATTTAACACTTGCACAGTGTGCTAGTTGGTGTTTCTCAAGATGTTAATGTTAAATATTTTCTAGTTAAAACATGTTTCCTTGTGTATTTAGGTGGTAACAAAAGGAGTTGCTGAGACAACCAATACAGCTGAAAGACTAATATGAAATGAGAAATGAACCAAAAGAGCCATCTGTATTCACTGTCATTGATTTGAGATGGAAGCCAGTTTGAGAAACAAAAACTAGGCAAGGCAATAAATACTTTCAGATTTCTAAAGTAAGTCCTTTGAGATGGGATAAGGAAAACTCAAAAAACTCAAACCCCAGTACCTGAAGATATCTGCTGCACATAGTGTCAGAAAAAGAACAGATCCTATTTTAGAGTAAGTTGATGAAAAGGTTAAAGTTTATGAAACTTTTTCTATTTATTATTTTTTCTAAGTTCTTGCCTTCTGAGTTCTTCGCTTAGAAGACCGACTTAATGTTAAGAACACACAAAGAGCTTTGGTCTAACAATGCCTACCCACTAGTTTCCAAACAGTACTGATCAAGTAATGAACACCTCAAGTGCTGCTTTTGTCAAACTCTGAGGAAAGCCACACAGTAATTACCCTCCCATCACAACTTTGTTATACTGAGCCCTTAACTCATTTCATCACAACTTTCTAAATGCAAAGTGATGGGTGGTGAAAAAATAAAAAAGCAACTTTCTGTTAAAGAAAAGATATCTGTAAGAAAGTAACAACCATTCATAGAACCTCGTGGACTAGTTTAACGCTGTTCCAACAAATCTGTGGTTTTTAGTCATTTTACTTACATTTTGGGGGTGAAGAAGGGTAGTCATCCTTGAAAAGCATCCGTAATTTAAATAAGCCTCCTTCCCATGGTGTCTATAAGGAGTTAAGGTAGAGTTTAGATTACAGCAAAGAGAAGTCAAACTTCTAGAAAAAAGCTTATCAGGAATATAATTTCTCAGACAAAGTGCAGGACATCCTTTTGCTATACAGTAGGAAATAGCTGTCCTACACTGTAGCATGCTGTCTATGCTGAGACAAGTTATTCTACCTATAAAACGAGCTGAAGAATTAAACCCCTGCTTTTCCACTTCACTACAGCTAGTAAGTATTGCTGAGTCTTCAACAGAGCCAGGATCATTGATGATAATTCTGTAAACAAGTAAAATTTTCATAGTACACAGATGAACAGAATACTTCTGAAGTTTTTCATGTGTCCTGGTTTCAGCTGTATTGGAGTTAATTTTCTTCCCAGTAGCTGATATGGTGCCTAGTAGCTGGTCCTAGTGCTGGTTTTGGCTTTAATATGAGAATAATGTTGATAACACGACAGTGATGGTTTAGTTGTTGCTCAGTAGTGCTTACCCTGATCAAGAACTATTCAGTTTCTCACGCTCTGCAGTGAGAAGGGGCACAAGAAGCCGTGAGGAAGCAGAGACAGGACACCTGACTAGAACTAGCCAAAGGCATATTCCATACCACAGCATGTCATGCTGGGGATAGAACCTGGGGTGAGTTATCTGGAAGGTACCGATCACTGCCCTGGTCAGGCTGCTTATCGCTCAGCAGGTGCTGAGCAATTGCACTGTGCAGCACTGCTGGTTTTCTGAATTTTCTCTTTTTCTTTGTTGTTGTTCCCTACTATTATTACTGTCAGTATTGTTGGTATTCTATTATCCTTAGGTTTTACTTAATTTCATTTATGAAACTGTTCTTATCTCACTCAACAGGTTTTATATTCTTCTGATTCTCCTGACCATCCCACCTGGGAAGGGAGGAAATGAGCTACTGGCTGGGCTTGAATAATGCAAGATGATACACATTCAGTGAGGAAGGTGGCATTACACCCCCACTTAAAATAAGTTTGAGAAGATAGGATATGGATACACCCCTTAAGCACATGGATGTAAATGGCTTCTATTTTGCCTCATGAGAACGTGGCTAAAAACCACAAATGAACAAAAAAATTTAGACAGCACTGTAGTACTGCTACAGTTAATATGAAGTTCACTAGCCTAAACTAACCCTGTCTGCACTTGGTTGCAAGTAGTTTTAAAGATTCCATCTTTTTGGGTTACAGAAGCTTTTTATCCCCATCAGAAACTGGGAAGAGCACTGATAAAAGCTGTTCCCATGCTACAGACAAAATAAGACAGCACTATTCAAAAGGTTCATATAATGTAGGAAAAGCATCCCACAAAGTACAAAAAGGCTGTCTCAAAAATATATTTCCTTGTCATCTTACTTGGAAATAAGGAGAAAAAAAACCCAAAACTGTCTTCTGACAAGCGGATCTCTGGTAAGTGTAGAAATAGAGAAAAGTTTATCATATATGTAAAATTCAGATCCTTTCTCTAAATTGCCCTTGCTACGGAAACACTGCAATGAGAGTGTTAATTCTTTAAAATGAACCTGAGTAAAGATCAAATCCTATCCTCAGGAGCAGCCAGGTATGTTTGAAGACCACCTTAGGAGGAAATCCCCAATTCTTTTCTACCCTTGTTACATCAGTTTTCGCAGAAGAAAAAAAAATGTAAACAAACAAAAAGCAAACAAACACACACACACCCCCAAGCACTCCACTGTCATTGGCATTCATTGTGCAAATTCTCAAGCTGGAATAGGAAGAAAATGAGCTACAAATACCAAGACAACTGTGTTTTAGAGAGCAAGTAATTTTCATTTCATTTGCTATCGTATATTTGAAGAACTTGTTCTGAACAGCTGTAGTCAGTTATTAACAACTGGAAATATCTGTACTCCAATATTTCCCAGAGGAAATAAACTTGTCCATTTAGAAGAGAGAAGCCTTTTGGTATGATGAACTTTTCCCATTTTGTTTGCTTTCAGTCACAGAGGAAGACAAATAGCTTTTAATAATTTCTTCAAGTAGAACACTAGACAGTCAATCAAGTTTTTACTGTCTTTCTCACAGAGCAACATACCTTGCAGATGAAAGACAGCAGATACTCAAAAGCCTTACTAAGAAAATAATATGACAGCAAGATCGTATTGGACAGGTTGCAGATCATAGAATAGTTAGGGTTGGAAAGGACCTTAAGATCATCCACTTCCAACTCCCCTGCCATGGGCAGGGACACCTCCCACTAAACCATGCCATCCAAGGCTACGTCCAACCCAGCCTTGAACACCACCAGGGATGGAGCATTCACAACTTCCCTGGGAAACCCATTCCAGTGCCTCACCGCCCTAAGAGTAAAGAATTTCTTCCTTATATCCAATCTAAACTTCCCCTGTTTCAGTTTGAACCCGTTACCTCACTACAGGTAAGTACAAGTCCTCTCACTACAGTCCCTCATGAAGAGTCCCACTCCAGCTTCCCTACAGGCCCCCTTCAGATACTGGAAGACTGCTCTGAGGTCTCCACGCAGCCTTCTCTTCTCCAGGCTCAACAGCCCCAACTTTCTCATCCTATCTTCATACGGGAGGTGCTCCAGTCCCTGATCATTCTCGTGGCCTCCTCTGGACTTGTTCCAACAGTTCCATGTCCTTTTTATGTTAAGGACACCAGAACTGCACACAATGCTCCAAGTGAGGTCTCACATGAGCAGAGTAGAGGGGCAGGATCACCTCCCTCAACCTGATGGTCCCATTCTTGGAGTCAGATTCTGGGTAGTTAACAAGTGATTTGCTGTAAAAAAAAAGAAGTGAATGGAGATACCCCAAGACTAACACCACTTTACTTCAATTTTTGATCTGACTGACAAGAAATCATTTTGGTGGTTTCAATCACTCATGTGTCTCAGGGGAAGCAGGTGCAGTACAACATGCCTCCAAACACCAAGGCAACAGAGAGCCACTGGCTGGTCTGGTAGAGACAAACAAGGCACACTCCTTGTTAGAAACAGCATTTTTACTCAAGTGAAAACCCCAATTTTTAAAATACCAGGAATCACGTGAGCAAAACTAATCTTTTCCTGGTGTGATGCATTTTCTAGGATGCAAGATGTTGGCTTCAAGGATCTTGTCTGCTCCATTTTGCGGTTTGTAACACTTTAAAGCACTAGCATGAAGATATATAGGTATTTAAAGTGACATCATGATAAAGTAAGTAACTGGCTATTATAAGGGATAATCTTGTTTTGGCAGAATGCAAGTGGACGAGTCTTACCCCTTTCTTTCCTGGAATAGCACACTCCCAGTTCATTAGATTCATTGTGCCATCTGGATTTTTCGTGGGTACTGCTACAAATCCCTGAATTAAGGCAAAAAGCCAAAGGGTGAGGATTTTGCAAGATGTACTTAGAATACTTCATGACATATTTTATCTTTACAGTTATTTCTTTTTGCACTACATAGCTTTACACAGATTTTATTAAATTAAAAAAAAAAGCAATAAGAAAAATCACATCAGGGTAAAAAGTGAAAAAATCTTCACCAGAACTCCAAACCAACTGCAGAGTCAGAAATTTCACAGTTCTCATACTCACAAATGGATGATCTTTTCTCCAGGCTTTTCTCTCCTGTGCCAGTCTGCTAAGAGCTATGCCAGACATATTCACAGTCCTTCTAAAAGAAAATAATTGCTTTTAGTATAAACTTTTCCTTATAGTGTAAACAACACACTGTACTATCTGTGCGTAAGCCCTGCTCACTCAGGAGTTTCACTACTATATCCAAGACACATTTTTGCACACCCTGCAGAAGTTACCACCAGGAATAACATCCTACAAAATACTATCCCCACCTTGTGTTTTGTATCTGAATCACATCTTAGAAACTACTTCGACAGTAGCTTGGCAACAGAAACACTAGTAGTAATGAGAAAACCAGACATCCTACTTGCACAACTGATAAACACCTATATCCTTCCTAGACCACAGAAAGTTCAGCTGTCTTCTGCAGGCAAACACCTGCATTGCTCCTGTTCCTGGCAAACAGGGGAACAATGCATGTTATTTTTAGACTGAAAATTCCTGTTGAAAGTCCGTATTCTACACAAAAGCAATACAGACACAGCAATTAATAAGATCACCTCAGTTTCACAGTGATGCCACTATAGAACTCGTAGACAGCAACACAGAAGAGAGCTCAGCAGTACACAAGAGCGCTCAGGAATACAGAAGAAAGCTCAGGAATAGCCACTAGCCCACTCATTCTACAAAGCAGGTTTTAAATTCCAGTATAAACTGAATGATCTTTCTACACTTCCACTGCTTTACTGACAGCCAACCATGTCTGACTTCATGACTGAGACTACAGAAGAAATACATACAGCACAGGTTACTACTACAGATGACACAAGAACAGTTCTAGTCACAGTGGCGGCAGGAGTGGTGCTTTCAAATTCATGAAGGATTTTCCATTCACCCAGAACAGTAATCAAAGTGAGAGTTTATTTTTCACTGTCCAGCTGTATCTAAACCTAGGGTTTCGTTAACCACATGGCCAAAACAAACTTCAGTGAAGGTTTTTAATCCTCCTCCCTACTGCTCTTCTACCCATTTTAAATAAGAGCTGATAATTGGCAGTTGGAGAAGTCAGGTCAATTTGTTCTCAACTCCGCACACAGCAAACAAGCCTTTATGACAGCCAGGAGAGGAGAATTCTTCCACCAAACAGACTCACAGAATTAATGAAAGGAGTGTTGCCACTCCATTAAAATAAACATTTAAGTACTCATCCGTAATTAAGCAAAACTCACATTCTATTACTATGTAATTACCTGTAAAAATATTGCCATCTATTACTAGAACCATATGAACAAAGTAGTGCACAAAGATCGTTATTTTAAGGATCTCACACATCATTTAAAGTGATGTTCATGCTCAAAAGATTAACCAAGCAGTAACCTATTCCATGCATGTACACACTGCTTCAGATTTTAGCCTGTTGACACACAGATGCAGAGCCACTGAAAAGATACCACCAGAACAAAAAAACCCTCTCCCTTATGCAAATTATACAGGGAGTAGTTTTAAGGATTTTGTGAGCCCATGCCCATTAGGCAAATGCCAATGAACTATGGAACATACATCAGAATTCCAGTGGTGCTTCCACCTGGTGGTCCCCTCCATGATCATAAACCTGCCCCTAACAATTTGAGAAACTCTTTCTGCTTATAAACCACTGCCAAGACATGCCTTACAGGATACTTTCCAATACATGAATTATATTTCCTGTGGCCAACAGCCAATTAATGACGTGCACCTAAGGGGGAATGTCAACTTCTCAGAGCACATAAACAATGTGTGTCCCGCAAAGCATCACCAATCAATAACCACTCCACGGGCAGGGGGGGAAGGCGTTCCACTTGCTTTGTAGCCGCTCATGCACTGCGCTCTGTCCTAGTAAATTAAACTCTTTTTTTCCCTGTTCTATGAATACCTTTTCAAGTCTTGGGACATTTGCCTTGGTTAAGCACTGACAGGATACATCCAAAATTTCAGTGTATATGAGAAAATGGGCTTCACGTACATGGTCTCCACTGATTTTGGTTACCCTAACAAGGGCAGACAGACATCTAAAACATCACTACAAACTACTACCAAAGACCAATTAGAGACAAAACTGACTGAGAGCCCACTGCAAAAATTAAGTTCCTGCGAGCTAAGCATCCCCTCATAAGCAAATCAACCCACTAACAAATGGCCCGTACATACTCTCTAGCAGCTCTTCAATTTAACTTTAGTTCTGCTAGAGCTTGAGATAGGACAGAGACTGACCACCTCAGTATGTATTCGGTTTCAGACATTATGAAGGAACAGGAACTAAGCGGGTATTAAAGCTGAAGATATGATATTCTCACTGCTACTATTAACTTCTTTAGTAATTTATGTGTATGATTTGTTTGGGTTTTTTTCCGCGTCTCTCCTTTGGAATAGGAGTGTGCCCAAGTATCTGTACATGAGCTTTAGCTCTTGTAAGCTTTTGAAATACCTCACAAATGCAAGAAATCTCAATTAACCTGAAATAGTTACCATTTACAAGCAAATGCACAAGCACAGCACATCCCACCAAAATGACACAAACAAATAACATCTCTCTTCTCCCCACCCAGTTCTTAGGGTTTAGCTGAGTTGGGTTTTGGTTTTTTGGTGTTTTTTTGTTTTTCTTTAAACCGCATCAAATTCGTTTTCTTCACCCAAAAATTTACTGCTATTGCATTCCCAACATAATTATGTGCTACATCACTGGGAAGAACACAAACTTTTGTGCTGGAGGAACTATACCAAGCCTACCTTACACAGACCTAACAGACCAGTCTTCACGTTTGCTTGGTTTTAATCCCTCCCCAGCTTTAAGAGGTAGCAACGTCCCTTTTAATGCTATCAATTCATTAGAAAATTAACACAAATTTCCAAATTCATTCAGCAGCTCAACTCTGCTGCTGTTACTACCAGCTATTTTGGAAAGAACAAAACCAAACCAACACACTCATAGGAACTAACTACGTGCCCTTGCACAACATCTGACCCATCTATACCTTCTGGGGGGCAAGGGACAGGGGAACCTACTTCCACACACAGAAGACAAGTCTCCCAAAGAAGCATTCCCGTTCCACCGGAACAGCTATCACACCCACAAATCCAAGACTCTAAACACACCAACGATGCGCTCTTTAAGCCTCAAAAACTTCCAATAGCTCTCATTAATTCAGAGTAGCGAGAGGGAAAAAAACGTTAACATTCCTAGCCTCATATTTTTATTTTGCAGGTCAAATACTGACACGGGGGGGGATAAAAAACATCAACTGGCCTAGTCTGCCCCCAAACAAGACAAACTTTATTTTCCCGAGAGGGTAGAAAGTCAAAGTCTGACATTTAATCAGAGCGCTCCAACTCTGGACTGGAAAGTCTCTTCCCGTCTGCGGCATGAAAAGATACAGGCGGTACCAGCCCAACAGCCACCCGAGTGGCAAACACAACAAAAGGAGCGGCGTAGCCATAGGTCTCGGTGCGGGGGGTTCCCGCGGCGGGGCCGAGCCCTGCCTGCCTCCGCCGTGGGCCGCTGCGAAGAGGCCACGGCCAACGTCCGAGGCCTACACAGGGCACCCCGGCGTCCGCTGGCTCGCTCCTGGGCGTGTACTCGCTGGGGCGGGAGCCGCGTCGCGCAGACCCGGGGGTGCGGAGACCTTCCCGGAGAGCGCGGCCCGCGGCGACGGAGGCCTCCGGGGGCGGGCCGCGGCAGACGCAGAGCCCGCCTCAGGCGGGCAGCAGCGCCGGCAGGCCCCGCCGCGCGGCCGCAGCAGAAGCCACCAGGCCCGCACGCCCCGCAGCCGCCCGTCCCTTGGCGCCACGGGCAGCGAGAGCCCGCCCAGGCCCCCCTCGCCCGGGCTCCACCGCCCCAGGCCGCGCGCCCGACCAGGCCTCACCGTGATCGGCCGCAGCACTCGCGCGTGTCCCGGATTGAAGCGGCAGCGAATGACCCGGATGTTCCCGGCTCGGCTCCCCCCCTTTGTCTCTGGCCCGGAGTTTCCCTCCCTCCCTCCCTCCTTCCCTCCTCAGTGCGGAGCGCGGCCGTAACGCGTGTCCCTCTGCCCGACCCGTCCGTGCCACTGCGCCGGCGCGAAATGACCCTGAACGCGATCCGTCCACCACGCTTTACGCATCCGCGCTGCGCAGGACCCGGAGGTGCCCAAGCAATGCCTGAGCAGCGAGAGCAGGAAGGAATCCAGCCGGGCTCTGCGCAGCCGCGCCGCTCCCCTCCATCCCCGGGACACCGAGCAAAGTTTTACCTCGGGCGCCACGAGTCCCCGCGCCCTGACCGGCCCCGGCCCCTCGGAGGGCACCAGCGCGATCCTGGCGGCCCTCGGCCGAGGCCCTGCGCCCAGCCAGGCCTCTAATTGGAGACAGGGGTCCTGTGCCCGGGCGGGGCTGCCGCAGGTGACGGGCAGGCAGGACAGCCTATCAGAGGGGGTGAGGGGCGGGGCTTCGGCAATGACGGGCGGGCAGGACAGCCTATCAGAGAGGGTGAGGGGCGGGACTTCTGCAGGTGACGGACAAGCAGGACAGCCTATCAGCGGGGGCGGGGCCAGGCGTCCCGCTCTCGGCCGGTCCGCGCCGCGCCGGAGGCTGCGGGAAGCCCGGCAGCGGCCGCGGGTTCGTGCGGTGCCGCCTTTGGCGGTGCGGTCGGCCCAGAGCTGCCTTTGTGCTGCCGAGATCTGCAGCAGCAGCGGCGCGCTTCGTGCTCTGTTGTTTCCCGTTGCGGGTTTGGGGGGTGGGGGGTGGTGTTCTTTTCGGGTTTGGGGAATGCCTCTTCCGTGGTTCGAGCCGCATTCTGTTCCCATCTTGACTTTTCTGATTTTAATGAAACACGAGCAATTTAAGTGCTGAAACCTCCTGGCCGTGCCTTGCAGTGCTTTATTGGGCTGTGTTCTGTGCAGCGTTAAAGTTCAAAATGGTTCATCTTCTTGGGAACCTTGTTGCCCCGCATCCCACCCAGTAAGCTGGCACCGGCAAGTGATCATCTCGGGCACATTTATATATCTACTGGAGGAATTCTGTTTCCTCATAACCCCAGGCAGGCAACTGGGAATCAGTCACAACTGGCACCTAAAGGTGGCAGAATGAATCTAGGCACTGCGGGATGGTTTAGTTTATGTTTTGTTCTATTTCACTTTTAAAATTCCCACTTAAATTTTTATTTTCTTTGAGCTTTCTGTATCACTTCCGACACGATGTAGAATCCTTCTACTGGCAAAGATACCACAACAGTAGATTGCCTAATGGGGAGAGCATGGGTATGGGATCTTCATCACTTGGGGCTTTAAAGGCAAGTTAGACAGTGGCTGTTATAATTGTTGTCATTCCTGCTTTTATCCAAGGGGACAAGCTCTCTTCAGGCTTTTTTTTTTTTTTTTTTTTTCCCCTCTGAACAATTCATATTCTTGTATACATTTATTTTGGTTTTGTATCCTACAGAAAGGATGCAGAAGGTATTCCTTCTGGCTTTACCTCTGTAGGCTGGTCTCAAGAAAATCATCAAGCTGACAAAGCAATGGATATTGCTTGACATAAGATCTTTGTTTAAACCTCAAATCTGTGTCAACTAGCTAATGTTATAAGACACCTTACTGCCAGCAGAGATGGAGAAGGATGAACTGCTTCCAAAGCTTTCACAGACTTTTTTGTAACAGCTCTTTATCAACAAAAACTCTCATTCCAGGATGGGTCAGAGTTTGTCCTCAGAACTGCACATCTGCCAAGTGCAGAGAAAGAGTTGAAATTGACTGGATTACCTCCACTGGTGAGGGCTGGCCTTAGGCTCGAATTCCTCCCTTGAAGGTGGGTGATTTCAATATCTTCCTACTGCAGTGAGAAATATGAAAAGTGGCATGTCACAGAAAAGTTTAAGAATGAAAGCAATGACTGCACTTTCATGTAAACAAACCAAATCCTTGGGCCACTTGCCCTATTCTCCTCAAGTCCTCGTTTAGCTTCTCTCTGTAAGTTATTTAACAGTAATTATGTTCTCTTGGAATGAACAGTTCCTGTTCACATTTCTGCTTTAGCCACTAATGTATCACAAGGATGTAAAATGGATAGCAGTCTGGCTGTGTGCCCTCACTTTTGTCCAGCTTTCTCTTTTTCCTAATGCACCCACACCTATGGCAGCATCTGCCTTAATTTCTTTATTAACTAGTTAAGTGCTGGAGAAGAGATGGAAGACTGCAGCCATGTGTACAGAAAGCATCCCAGCAGTCACAATTTACTTGGGGAAATAGGGGATCTTCAAAGATCTTAATGTGACCACCAGTTGCAGGCTGATTCATTGAACAGTCACTGGGTGCCATCTCACTGGCATGTTACTTAGAGAAAATCTATTTTGAATGTCTGGTGGTGTCTTGGCACTAATTTGGAACAGAAACTTTCAGCAGGGCTTGTTAAAGTGCTATAGGGGCTATGCCAGATCAGACTAAATATCACTCTAGCTAAGAAATCTTTTGCCAGTAGCAAATGCCCATAGTAGAACCAGGACAAACAGTGATTCCAGTGACATTACCAAAAGCAAAGAGTTTTAGGGGAAGCTGTTAACACACTGCTTACAGGATTTATCGCTTACAATTATGCAGATTCCAGACTTGGGGAACATCACATAAATACAGACTATGCATTTCTGACTGTGAGGCAAGACTTCAGCACAGTGCAAGGTGAATTTGCATGGTCATTTTCATCTTTCTTAACTGAAACTTCCCACTGAAAGGGAAGCTAACTCCAAATAAACTCTGAGTGTTTTAAAAGATCCAAACAGGATGTTAGTGGCTTACTTGTTTCTGTCCTCTGTATTAACTGGTATCTGGTTCCAGGTACACATGCTCTCACTTTTGCTAACTGATGAAAACACTTAAAGCAACAGGTATGTATAGCAAGAATTTGGATTGAAAGTTGTGCTGGTTGACTGTAAAGTCCAAATACTTTTAGTAGGACAGTCTGATAAAAACAGATGCACATGTTGATTAGTTAATTTCTATTAGAGATGTTAGCACTTATTTTAGTAAAATTCAAATGCAATTTGAATCATTTTAGTAATTTGACACCACCTTACTGAAGCTGCAGAATATATAAGGAAATATTAGAATGTGCTTTGCATTTAAAACTGATTGTTAAGCTGAAATTCACCTCATATATAACTGTACAGCCTCTAAGATTTTAGAACTCACAGGTCTTAGCTTCTCATACTTAACTCTTACTCGCTGTTTGGATAATAAAAGCAGTCCAGTGGTCTTCTCAGTGCTAATACTGAATGAAGAACTTTCCTATTCTTGTAGAGGGCAGAGCTGTCAAACTGCCTGAATAATTTCAGCAAAATGTACTTGGTACTTAATCATTTACTTCCTTCACCCATTTCTATCTTTAAAACTTTTGCTGCAAGCACGTACTAAGTGGCTTTGTTTACATTTCTTACGCTTTATGTTGGCCTTATTACAAAGTGTCAATTTCAGTCAGCTTAGTTTTTCAGACAAAAGAAGCTTTTATATTCAAAAGCAAAGTACTGGATTATAAAATAGATCTGAGATGTTAGGCGGGGTTATTTGGGAGCTGTGTGAAAGAAAATGTAAGCAAAGTGATTAGTTAAAACTTGGTACATGAGGTTTTTTTGTGTGATTGTATATCCAGAGGGGACTATTTCCTACTATAATGATCCACAACAGCCATAGTAAACGCAAAGGAAAATACCTTAATTTCCCAATGGATATAAATCTGGATAAACATGACTTTTTCCTGACAATGTCTTTGGGACAGCAGACAAGGATGTATCTCCTTTCCAAAGGAAAAATATTACTGCTTTGAATCACTGCACAAAAATGCAACTGCATTTTATATCTGAAGTGCTACACTAGGAATGTCAGTGGAATTACACTGTCACTGTCAACATTAATGGATTTTGAAAAGAAAGATTTAAGACATCAGACTTTGAAAGGGAAAACAGGTTTATTTCATGCAGTTTACAATACACTAGTGTTATGAAAAGGAGGTTAAAAAAATATCCACACACATTTTAGTTGTATGTTTGTTTTAAAAATGATGGTTAACTGTAACCACCTTCAAATGATTTGGGAAGCCCTAGCAGATTTTTATCCAGGGAAATTCCATGGATTCAGGTTCTTGTCTATGTCTGTGCTAAGAGTTTTGGCTAATGCAAAAGCATTAAAACCAGATCAAAACTCAAACTTTGCTGCAGTAAGAACACTTCAGAGATAATGAATTGGCACAAAATAAAGTGTTATTGCTAATCCACTATCCAGGAAATAACATGTTGCAAGTATGGCCACTTGGATATTAACACAAACAGCTGACGCACTGCTAATGTTGAGACCAGTGACTTTGGAGAAGAGTTTAAAAAACCAAAGACCATCTACTGAATTGGGTAGGTGGGCTTAGAGAGTCTGCAGGAAATAGCTCTGGTAGGAAGGCTCAGATGAGGCTTAGGAAGGAAGCAGGTGGAAATAGTTGCCATCTGATACTCCTTCAGTTTGGTGACCTTGTTTCAGTTTCAGGCAGAAACCTTGTTGAAAACTTGTTTCAGTTTCAGGTAGATGGGCTGCAACATTTCTCCGATAGCTTCTTGGCACTTGCTTCATCCTAGCAAGTACACATGAGCCAGGTTACCTTTGAGTAAAGCTGTTCATAAGCTTTCGGAAAGTCCTCAAGAAGGAGCAAGAATCATGTACATAAATACATTAACTCTATGTTTCAGAAGACCAGGTCTGGAAATCTCAACAGGTGCCAGGTCAGGTCAAAATTTAGGCTCAGCTTTCTAAGGTCTCTTCACCCCCAAAGTAGCAAAATAACTTTCTAAAAGGTCTCTCTCATTACAGCAGTTATTAACACACAACATCCTAAAAAGAACCCTTTGATGGGCCCAGAAAACTATGTTCGCAGCAGTATCTATTCACAGGACCTCTGAGTTTATGCCTAGGCAGGCCTTGATAAAGTAAAGGGCAGCTAAGCTGCAATGCAATGTATTCAGCAACAATTTCACGGGGCAGAATCATCTCAAGGTCTCTCTGTCACCAGTGCTGTTCATAAGAGTCGTTAGATTTCAGCACAGGCAATAACAAAGTGCTGGGCCAGTGTACCGTCTTCTCTGACCAACCTGGATACTGAAATTCCAAACCATCTATGAACACTTGTACCTGCAACTGCTTCAGCCATTTGTAACAATGATTTTGGAATCTGTTAGTTGAAAGAAAACCAGAGCAGCAGCTTTTTAAGTGTCACGTGTCTCTGGAACTTCAGATTAGCCCTGGAAAGGATTTTAGCCCTTAGCATTTCTGCACTGAAAATGGAAAGAGTTCCTCTATCTGACACTCATTTAAGCGAACTGAACAGTAAGATCTACTTAGCCCTTTAAAGCCTCAGTTCAGTAAGAAGCCTTTAAAGACAGATCCTGATTGCTGTGAGCCAAAGAAAAGAAAAGTTGTATGCCACTGAGTTCAGAGAGCCTTCCACCTCTTTTTTTTTTTTTTTTTTTTTTAACTGAATATTTACACTATTTTAAGAATCTGTAATTCTAAAACACAAACCCAGGTAAGATCCTGACATTGTCCTTAAAGCTGGAAATAACTGCAGTTTCAACTGTAACGAAGCAACAGGCAGAATTCTCAGACCATATGTATTTCAAAATTGTTGTGCTAGAAAAGACAATTGTCCAATGACCACAATAGGGTTAAACCAGGAAGTTTTAATCCTCTCGTCCTGAGCTACCAGGTGCTTTTAAAGGCATAACAAAATCTCCTCTCTGTGCAAGGGCCCCACCTTTCAGGGCTGACTGAAGAATTCAATTTGAAAAACTTGAAAGATGCTTTTGATGTGGTGAGAGAATAAAACAGGAGAGTGGCACTTTCTGATTTTATCACATCTCCAGTGGACAGACTCTCTTTCACTTACTTTCATCTCCATGAAAAGCCCAGTACTTCACTTTTGTCTCAGTACTTCTGAAGGAATCTCTTCCAGTACACCTGCATGACTGGACAGTACACGTTATAATCCAGTTTCTAAGGTCGTTTCATTCATCCAGATACTATTGCGGTTTTGCATTTCATGTTCATTTTTTAATACTAATAAAAATAGTAATTGGTAATTAATGTGTGTTACCTTGCTGGTGGTGGCTCTAGATCTCAAAAAGAGACTGACAACTCTTCACCAACAGATATTCAAAGAGCAGTGTTCTGTCCTGAGCAGCAGTTCCCTCAGCACACCTGCAGTCAGGGGTTTGTTTTATCTGCTACAAGTTTTTTCTCCTGAAACTCCTGAAGTTTTTTCTCCAACCAATGAAACCCTCTCAGAGAAAGAAGAGATGGATTCAATTTTGGTATCTTCAGGAAACAGCCCTGTATCTCATCAGCCATAACTGTGCATTCACATTGCTAGAAATGGAGCTATACAGCTACTGTAAGGAAAACTTGGAAGAAAAAAAATGGTAGATGGAGACTTTAAGCTCAATTTCTTAAAAAACATCTTTTACTAATGCTACAACGAAAGACAAAAGGAACCTTCATCATCACAAGAAACCTGAGTTTGGAAAAAAGCACAGTAAATTGTCCAGAGTTTTTGAGTATATGATTCTGAGGGATGAAAGTTTAGCAGAGAATTAATATTAGCTCTTAAATACAATCAGGCCTTTGGCAGATAATAAATGACTGTGGGATAACAGACTGTACAAATCCATGGTGACCCCACAGGAAGTGGGGGAAAATTCCAGGTAACCTCTTGTCTTTCGGTTAAAAAAAAAAAAACATCAAATAACCTCTTTCACATTTACTGTGTGAGCTGCCAAGTCAGACTATACTTTTGGACAGTTATTAGGGACCAGATGCCATTCACATCTTGGAGGCCTCAGGATGACTCATTCATTGCAGATAAACCCTGATTTGATTGCTGCTTGAAGAAGTCAAAAGCCATTTAATACAAAAATGTCATCATCAAGACAGAAAATGAGCCTCTGATAAAGCTTAAGGCCAAAAGTATGCTACCTGTTTCCTTGCTTCTTCAAAGCAAGAAATTGCTATGGCAAATTTGAACCTCTCGGTTTTTAAACAAGTTTTGCAAGAAGTTTGTAACAGCCTTTTAAGAATGTCACTGAAAATCATGTGCTGAAGTAACCCCCTGTTCCATGGGCAACACACCAAAGAACTTCACTGAATATTCATATAGCAAAAGGGTAGAAAGTTAAATCAAAAATTTACATTTCCATCAGAGGTCACCCTGATTAATTGTTATGTTTTGGTATCTCTTCCTTCCTGCTTTATTTTCTTCTGCCACGATCTCTGTGCTCAGGATCTTAAATTCTAACCTAGAATACTGTTTTAAGAATAGAGGAGCTGTGTAAATCCAGAGTTCACATCACAGGCTTCTGCAGTACATCTATGAACCCATCAGCTTTACACAGTCATAGGCAGTTCTCTTGAAGTAACTACTCTTCAAATGACAGAAAACAAACGACTCCAGCTTAAGCTGTATCAGTACATTACCTCATCCTGCAAGATCTTAACAGATGAAGCAATGGTTACAAAACCTGGTGATGTAGACTGGACTCTCATGCAGTGCCCTCGTTACTATAGCTAACTTTATTTGAAATTACAATAGTCAAATAAAAAGAAACCAAACTTAGGGATCAATTGTTAATGCCTTGAAGAAGGCATACAGTAGCACTTCTGTTGATCTGAAAGCTTTACATGTTCACAAAAATTAAAGCAATAATGACATTAGCAAGAACAACAAAGTGGTTAGTTCAGGTCGGTCTCAGACAGCATACTTAAATAATTTGCAAAATACCTGCCTATTACAGTTTATTGTGTTGTTTTTCTTTTTCTTTCTTAACATCCTTGTGAGGTATTGGAAACAAAGTGCAAAATGATGAGCCACTCATTTGCCCAAATTTGCTACAACAGGGACACACTAAACTAGACTGCAGGTAATCTCACTGTAAAAGCATGGTTTTAAACTGAAAATACTCCAGTGGAAAAAAAATACACCTAGAGAAGCCCACTGTTTTACATGTTCCTCATTTGTTCAGTTTGCTCAGTTTGTTACTCACGCTTTGCTGCTGTTATTCTTGAAAATTTCAGTGTATGAAAGAAAATATTCTGTCTTTTTTGGGTTAAATAAGAGAGAAGACAGAAATGCTGATTCAGGAGGAGCACTGCAAAACAGATACTTCAGGCATTAAAATCCACTTCAGCCAATGCCGAATTACTCTGTAGAGCACATCAAGAAAACAAGAAGAAACATGGTTGGCTGCAATTCCATGAGCTTGGGAGCTCAGAGAATTCAGTGGAGTCATACTGCTTAAAAACACAGTGACTACTGCAGCAGAGGAGATGTTTTAATATGCAATTAACACAGACAACTGTTACGCTTATTTTCAGATACACAAGAAAATCTGTTACTATTTTGGGGAAATTTGAGCGCTCAATTTAAGCTGATAAAATATGGGTGCCTAAAAAAGTATAAAAGTATAAACATTTCCCCCTACACAATTACATTTTTAGTAAATTCAATTCAGTTTTAACATCTTTAAAAAAAAAAGACATTTTCTGTGTTGTTGTGGAGGGGCCAGCAGCTTCCTGTGCAGACCACATCCAAGTTGCAAAATGCGTTACAAACCCTTTCAAGCATTAGACGCATGGACAAAACATTCAGCCCATTGCTTAATCTGTTTAGTAGAAATGGTTTTTACAAATTGTTTCTGCCAAACTTTTATCAATGTGTAAGAAGTCCTTTAAAAAAAAAAAAAACAAACCTAAGCCAAACAAACGAACAAAAAACCCCAATCAACCAACCAAAATAACCACAAAAAAACCCCAAACAATCTCAAACAGCCAAGAGCCTGGCTGTTTGGAAACCAGGCATTTGTGTAAAGGACTACCTAGAGAAGATGCCTAAATTCTCAAGTTACTGACAACGGAAACTGTAACATCTTTAGAATTCAAAACAATCTTGTAGATTTTTGAAACTCCCACTGCTTCCATAAGTCAATGAAGCTGAGTTTTATTACTTTTTCATTAAGTGTTTTAAAGATGTGCTAAAGATTTTGCTTAAAACATAGTGTATTAAAAAGCTCCAGTCTTGTGTATTAACCTTCATCAAGGACAAACTAATAAAGCTGCACCAGATGTTTTCAGTGTTCTCTAACTGCATAGTTGAAACAGTATAGAAAGAGAAAGGTTGGTTACAGGTATCCTGAATGTCTGATGTAATTAAGCTTTACAATGGGATAATTTTGTGTTCACACTCAAGGTTGACTTTAATCCCACTCATAGAGACAGGGATCTAGGACTAGCCAGCCATATTTCTGTACAACCTCCAGCTCTTGAAAAATGTCTACCATAATCCACGGAATTCATTGCTTACAGGCATTTCATAAAAGCACAAACACACATATGAGTACAAACATCTCGAAAGAAACAAAATGTTCAGTTCACTTTCAGTGAATTTTGATTCCCTTTCCAAACATCTGGTTAAGACTGGAGCATAACTTTTGCAGGAGGAGACTGTTTCAACAGAAGGAACATCAAGAATAACTCAGATTAAGGCCATTTTCTCTGAGTTTAGTCTTCCCTTTGGGCATGAAAATACGCTATTAATCCAGCCAATATATACACCCTTCCTTTAGAGAAACCTCTTGTCTGCTGTGTAACTTTTTACATGCTAGTTTCAGTTGATCTCCTAGACTGTTATTACATAATAGAGTATGTCACAGAGCCATAAGGAATGTGCAGTATAACACAGTCAACTGGGGCTGTCACTGATTCTGAAACAATGTAGACCCCAAAGATTTGCATTTGTGGGCTGTAATGTGTGTGTAGCACCAATTACATTGTCCTTTAAATGTTTACAATGATTAGTAGGAAAATGTCTCCAAACTGATCAACATTGGGTCATCCAGCACCAGACATCAAGTGCTACATGTCTCAGAGGAAAGTATGAGTGCATGGTCATTTCAAAAGACCAGTGTCTGTCAGCCCACAGGAGAGTACAACCATGCACTACAACCAAAACTTAACACACACTCCCACACCATCTATTCCCATTAGGTAATCTCGCAATGCTTTCAGCCAGTTGACACCAGCTTATAGGCAAAAATGGTTGAACCCAGATCAACAGAATATTGTCTAAATCAGATTTTTTTCTTTTGCAGCTGAGCCTCTTCAGTGTGACAATTCACTGTGTCTTGGAATAAAAGAGAAAAAATTGTCACCGTTCAATACTGTCTTCACATCCTGGAACCTCGTTCTTGCAAAATCTGAAACAGACCAATGAAAATTCTATAAATGAAAATTCATTTAATGTCATTCCTAAAGCATGGAGGTCAAAGAGAATCATGACTATTTCTAATAACTGAGAGTGTCAGGGATCTGGTTCAAGGATATTCCTGAAGTCAGTGCTTTAAGGCTGAAAAAGACAGGTTGACAGATGCAATGTCCACTATCAAACATCATTAAAACAGATGTAAATCAAGGCTAAGAATGAAGTATGATTAATATAACCAAAGCTTAAGGATTGGTAGATGTAAAAAAGTAAGCTATTTCACCTCAACCAACTACATTTCCTCACAGATTTTTACTATACTATTCAGACATACAAAGGTTATCTGCCGGACTGACCAGCTATATAAAAGTAAATACTACTGTGACAGCAGGTTTTAGATATTATTACATCAACATTATGTGCTCATGCAAGATCTCACAAGTTTTTTAGGCATCCTTGTCCACATGAAAATTATTTCTATTGACACAGGACGTAGCACACTGAATTTTTCATGCACTACCTTGTCCGTCATTATCCTCTGAAACGCTGAAGCCAGGCAGCTGACAGGCAGTGCCAGCTCTCACTTAATAACTCTAAGGGATTTGGTTCTCCCACTGTTACTAAGGAACTGAGATTCCCATTACAGTGAGTACAGGATTATTTTTGGTTTCGTGTTGGGTTGGTTTTGTTTGTTTGTTTTTTTTCTAAAAGCAGTTGGTTTGTTTAATATTCACCTTAAAAGGCATATACTAAACATAGGGACCAAAGCCTAATGGAAACTAAATATCTACCCTTGAAAAACCCAGGAATCCTTGTCTAGAGCATCTTACAACATGAAACCCATGTATTCCACTTCCAGTGTGACAACTATTTTCCTTTTCTGTTTCAACTGTGTTTGGCTCTTGGCATAAGTATCCAAGTCTTAGGACTGACTGTCCAAGCAACGTTTCTCATGTTGCTACTCAACACTGACTGGCAATCAGCAATAATGAGCTCAGCTCTTGGGCTGTGCAGCACTGTGGAACTGCATAAGCAAATTGTAAAACCAATCACGTCAGTAACCAAATAAAGCACTAGGAGAAGCTTCAAATATATTGAGCACAACAACTTGATAATGTTAATCTGTAAGTAAAAGTATCTCTTATTATACTTCATTTTCATTTGCTACTGGAAAGGACTGTCCATTTCAAAAGCTGACAGGAAGCAAAGGCACAATCCCTGTACAATGGCATAGCTGTCTTCAATGTAGAATTTCCTTCTATGATGATTTCAGTGTAGTCTGATACAGTGTAGTGTGATCCCAGCACACAGTAAAGCACTCCATCCCAGGAGGACACACAGAATCTGACACCACATAGAAACACTTGAATCTTTGTGCTTGTAAGGTAACAGCTGACGATCACTTAACACAGCAGAGCAGTTTCATGTGTGGTTTGAATAAAAAAAACCATCTAGGTATTTGTTTTCTTTTTAATATTGATAAAGCATTGATAATTTAACCTATCAGCTTTTGTAGGTCATTGAGCCTAATATGTCTTTCATAGTGTAGTCAAGTAGGGTCTCACCTCCTTTGCACAACTCCATGGAACTTTTTAAGGACTGGAGTTTATGAAAGAACTCATCACCACCGGTGTGCCGCAGGGACAGTTTAGAGACAAGTAAGTGTTAGCTTAAAAAAAGAAATAAATCCTCGCTTTATCACCTGCTCACTGCACTTCCTGCAGTACCTGGATCTCCCTGTGCTCAACGAGTTCTTTCTCATTACAAATTCAGTATTATTGAAGTTACGAAGCCAGACGTCACTGCAACTAGTCTGATAAATCTCCAAAATACAGAAAAATGTTTTCAATGGGCCATGACATACTCTAGCGTGCTATTTAGATGCAAACATTGCTTATTTCATAAAGATAATTTACTATGTGTACTAAGCAAAAAGCATTTAATATGAAACTAAGAAAGGTAAAAGTGAATTATGTGAGGAAAAGCCAGGTCCTGAAAATTGCTCAGCCACTGCTAGTATAACACATTCAAAAGGGATTAGACAAGCTTACTCAAGGCAGTGCCATTGGTACCTACTCACGGGATCATAGTGTCATGGTAGCTTTCATACAATGATCTGCATACAGGCTTGAAGCTAAAATTCCTAAACTGAGGCTTACTGGAAGGTGGGCAAATATACCAGGAGTTAATTTTATAAATGCTTCATACTTAAACTCTTTTTCTGAGTATTTGCCATTGCTCACAGCTGTGAACAAGGTGCTGGAGTAGATGCTCACATAGCAGATAACAGCCTGACCCACCAAAAGTAGTCAGGAAGTTAATCTCCAATAGGTGCAAAAACATGGCTACTTCAGTACCTGTGCAGTTAGAAAATATTTGGTCTATTAACTTTGTGAATCTTTCCAATTTAAAATGAAACAATTAAGTTTATTCTTTCCTAGAAGATAAAAAGATAACTCCAAGATTAACAGAACTATTTTCTGCAGCTTCAGAACATGTACAAGAAGATAAAGCTAAGTCAGACCTGGACACTGAAATCTGAACACTTTACTGAGCCAGTAAACCCAACATGAAGTAGAAAATTTTTTAAGATCAGGCAACATTTTAACACATTTTGCTTGCTACTTCGTCTATGGTACCTACCTTTACAAAAAGGGAACTGATTTCTGATCAGCAAACTCTCACGAGAGGTGTTCACAAACTGTGTGGAAAAGGATCTTTTCTAGTCATGGGCAGTGACTTTGTCCCAAAGGAGAAATATAAAAACTGTACTCACTTACTAAGCCCTGGAAGACTGACTCTGTTGCAATTTGAAATTAATCTTTTTTTTTTTTTTTCCCTCCTGAAAAACCCTTTAATAAGACTATTCCTAAAGATTTTAGTGGGTTACTGAGTAAAAATCCTGAGAGAATATGTTTCAAAGCTAAGAGAGGTCAGTTATGGCAGGTCTTCTCCTAATCTGCTAGTAGCCAGGATTGCGGAGTATGCCTGCAGCAGAACCAGGCACAGAAGTTTTTGTTTGAGGACGTGCTCTACTAGCTAGAATTCACTGATAATGCTCCTCTGTCTGCACACTTTAGATCACAGAGTCACTAAATGATTTAGGTTGGAAGGGCCTTTAAAGATCATTTGGTCCAATCCCCTGCTCTGGGCAGGGCCATCTTTCATTAGATTAAATGCTTGAAACGATGCCCAAACCCCACTCAACCCAACTTTGAACACTTTCAGGGATGGGGCATCCATAACTTCTCTGGACAACTTCATAGTAAAGACTTTCATCATTTTATCCAATCTAAATCTACCCACTTTCAGTTTAAAAACATTGTCTTTTGTCCTGTTGCTACGGGCTCTGGTAAAAACTCTGTCTTTTTATAAGCACCTTTCAGGTATTCAAAGGCTGCAATGACATCTCCCTGTGGCATTCCCTTCTCTAAGACAAACAACCCCAATTCTCTCAGCCATTTTTCCCAGCAGAGGTGTTCCAGCCCTCAGACCATTTTTGTGTCCCTCCCCTGGACCCACTCTGAACAGGTACATGTCTTTCTTGTCCTGGGAACCCCAGATCGGGACAGCCCGAATGCTCCAGGTGGTGTCTCCATGAGAGCAGAGTGCAGGGCAAGAATCCCCTCCCTCAACCTGTTGGCCGTATTTCTTTTAATGCAGCTCTGGATAACTGGCTTCCTGGGCTGCAAGTGTACTCAGCTCATACTACCAGTATCTCCAAGTTGTCCTCTGCAGTGCTGCTCTCAATCCATTCATCACCCAGTCTGTACTAGTACTAGAGACTGTCCCTACCCTGGTGCAGATCTGCTGTGTTCAGAATTTTCCTTCTTTTCATGCTCTGTTCTGTTTTTCCTCCAGGTGCACCAGATCCAAAGTTAACTTATAAACTGTAAACAATGCTGAACACATTTTCATATCCTAGGGGCCTGAGTGTGACTGCTTCTTAGGGAAGCAGAACATGAGAACTATTTCCTCCCACTCAAAATAAATCTGCTGCACACAGAACAGCATCTTAAGGAGTGTTCGTCTCTCAGGCAGCTTAAAAACCTTGTCTTCACTTCCAGCACAATGCCAGTTTAGTTTTTTCAATAAAGCTTCAGATTTGACCCGTTCCTTGCAGCCGCTCCTGAAGACTTGGCAAAAGACCTGATTCTATCTCAGCAGTAGTTTCTGTTAGCATCAGCAAGAAGATAATGTAGGTTCTTCCTTAGCCACGTGGAAGCAACTTCAGAGATAAGTATAAGGCTGGTTTACGGCTAAAAAATTCAAGTGTGTAGGTAAGAAGCTTGAATTCAATCTCATGCAATGGTAAATATCTCAAATTTATACTACTCAAGAGACTACACCAAACATATAACTGAACATTCAATGATAAGTTATCCTCTAGAAAATTGGATAGTAGAATAAATATGAATAGTGCTGGCAGATGCATAAGAAGTTGCAAAAGTTGTGCTTTCTGATGCAATTTTTGTGTTCTTCCATTTGTGACCTGATTGTCAATAAGAGATGTTGTACAATGGAAAGGACCTGATCCCTCCCCAGAGACAGTTGTTTCCTATGATAAATATAACCATAGCACTGAGATCACACTACTTACTTATATTTGCCAGGTCCTGATTCAGAAACTATTAATTTCAAAATTATCAGCTGAGACCATCTTTGATGATGTTGTGTTGAGTATGTATCCTGTAGGTGCCTACCAGATGACTCTACATGTGAAAAAAATACTTGAAGTAAAAGCTGGTGCACAGAAAATAAAAATGAAAAGCAATTCTGACCCTAGAATCTACACCAAGAACTTTTCTGCTCAGTGAAGCTGTAAAGGAACCAATCACAATACATCTTATAACAGCAACACCAATTATTCTGTCCAAGAAGCAATATCCAGATCAGGAATTCTATCTTTGCTAACCATGCTACAACTATAATCACAAACACACATACCACCAGGACTAGCCAAAGAACAGTGCTAGTGGGGTAGGAACTGGATGGAGAGGAAAAGCACCTGGGTAAATTCCTAGGGCAACTAATGCTCACCATGACATTTACAATTAATCTGAGTCATTCATATCGTAATCCGTTTCTTCATCCTCACTCTGAGTGGCATGCAGCATGCAGCAAGTATAGAGAAAGGAAGGGAAAAGAAAAGATTGCGAGTGAGTCAAAGCTGCAACAAAGTACAGTCCACTTACACTTGAAGCACCTGTGAATGACATTTATTTACTTTTATCTGGGACTCCCACTCTTTGTAAGACAGTACAATGGCAGACAATTTCAAGGAGGAACATCACAGATTTCATTAAAATTTCCTGTTTCAGATGTCCTAAAGTCAGCAGATAGAAGCCAATAGTGCCAAGCAACATAACAACAGGGACCATAAATATAGAGAAAAGTTAGATGAAATTGTAAAGCTGGTACCTTTACTCCATGTACTCTTCACCACGGATGGGAAAGGATAGCAACTTGAGAATCAAACTTTGGATGCAGATGTTACGAATGACCTTTGGTCATTTGTCCAAAGAGTATCAATAAAGATCAATAAAGGGGTACAAAAGAAAATAATGCTTGTGGGAACCACAGGTTATCTTTTAGTACTGTCATGGCTACCATTAAAAGCCACTGGAACCATTTAAGTCAATGTCCCAAATGCCATCAATTTCCTTAGCTGAAGTGTATTGGAAGGTTACACAGAAGTCAACTACTAACTTACTATGCAAACTGTTTTTAAAAAAAAAAAAGAAGAAACATATGGAAAAGAAGTCTCAGAGAAGGAATGAAGGTAAGCTCGATTACATGGGCTATCTGAAAATGTCTTCTCCTATTCTGACAGTCCGGTACTATTAACTAAAACTGAAGTGCTTGACAATACAAATTACATACTGGCAGTTTTTGTTTTCTCTAACCCAACCTGCTGTAAGAGTAATAGGAAGACTTTCTCTATAGCTTCTAAAAGTCAGTCCCAATACATGAACATATTATCCTGTATACACCACTGGATACCAGAATTTCAATCATATGAACTTCATTAAGACCATCGAGCTACTGAGACAACAGCCCCCAAGGTGCAGGCAAGATTCCTGAGCACAACCATCAGAAACCTCTCAACCAAAAATAATTTTCTATTTTTCTTTTCAGAATTAACACATGCCTATTAAAAATATTTGATCTATTGGTGTTGTGGTTCAACCCAGCACTGCACCAGCTACTAAGAAGAACTGTTACTGCTGAACCTAGGACAAGTAGAAACACAGGATATCAAAGATTATTCTTCAAATATTGCTGTTAGTTGCTAGCAATACCTCAGCTCTTCCAGGACAAAAGGAGCAAATGTTTGTATCTCCAACCTTAATCAGCATCAGTTCTGATTCATTACCTGGACAAATTACACCCTGCTCTCTTTTCTGAAACAATGACCAAGAAGCACTTCAATGCAGAGGTTGAAGATTCAGCCCTTCTCAGAGCTACTGAATTTGCAGAGCTGTACTGCCCTTTGAACTAGCTTTTGTATTTAGGGTTTAATAATTTCATTTTATCAGTATTTTCCATTAAGGGTGCAGTATAACTGGCAACTTCTGAAGTTCCCAGAAGATGTGCTACCATTCCTTATGAAGATCTTTATTAGATTCTAGAGTTCCACGGTTTATTTCAGGTACATAGCCCAGTCCTAAATTATTAACACACATCTCTAACCTGGCAACTTCGCATACTGGCAAACGCAGATCCTGACTGGGGGATTGGAAACAGTGAGCCATGGCTTAGCCAGGTTCACTGCTTACCTTGACTACATTAATCCCTTACAACTCCTTGGAAGTTTTATTTCAACAGCGACAAAAGAGCATAAATTAATCATTTCACTAAGAATCCAATATATACCTGGAGTGTTTCTGCAGTGCAATTTACTAAAATGTCCCCATATATGCGGTTGCATAACCAAGTTACAAAGCATAGAAAGTAGTGAAGTTTCATCTGTTTGAGGCCTCAGTGCCAAGACCCAGACCAATTGTTAAACATTGTTTCAAAATTCACCTCTTCAAATGGTATTCCTGAAAAAGCAAGCTTTGATGTTTTGCCAGTTGTTTCCTATCTACATATACTAAATTAAAAGCTTTTAAGTAAACTACAGAAGTTTCCGGTTGTAGTCATCTCCTCATACAAAACAATAATACAATGATAAAAACTGTTCAATTTGCATGGAAGAGAAGAATATACTTACACATATAACTGGTCTGCCTTACTACTATTCTGTTGTGGTTTTACATTTTCCCTTGTACAAACTCTGAAAGGCAACTGAGCAAAATGCTAAGCTATTGTGCCTGTTCCAATCTTTTTGGAAAGCTAGCTACAGAAAGTAAAGAGAAGTGGGCAGACACGTGAAAATCCTAAGCTAAGAAATACCTTCACTTTGTAACATACTGCACATGACCATATTTTTCAGAGACAGCATATTACAATCTCCAGTCTTGACAGTAAGATTTCTTCTGCTGAAGTGTAGCAAGAAAAATAGTTTTCAACTAAACCACTGACAGAATAAGGAAGCATTCAATTTTTTAGAGAAACAAACCCTAGATTCTCAACTGTAAACAGCAAATATCTGCCAATACTTGAAAAAATCAAGACAGGGATCAGGAACATTGCAGACTATTGGATTTAAAGAACCCATTTGGTATAACAAATGCATGCTGACTGTACCATTTACAGTCATACAACGGACAGGGAAACATTATTAGTCATGAGTGAGGGGAAAAAAAGCAATTAAACAATGGTCCAGAACAGATATAAGCCTAGCAGGACTTAGTGAAGCCCAACTAATTCGACACCATTTCTTTAGTTCAGTGTCTCATAACTTACCTTTGCTTTTTCACTTGGTTCACTGGTTGTGCCATAGGGAGTGTTATGCAATTCCTTTGAGACAACACACAGAAATTCTGCCTGATCTTCGTTGCCATAGTTATAGGAAGAACCAATACTGACCAGCTGAAAGATTGGGGGGGGAGGGGAAAAAAAAAGTCAACTGCATTTCCACATAAAACAAACTGTAAATTCTCATCATTAATACATACACTCCTCACTCTTCAGACTGTTGGCTGTGCCTGAAGCATGATTCTCCACTTCAATGCAAATACATTTTGATGTTGACAAATACATTGACACTCTGATGATAAGATAAACATTGTTTTTCTTTTTAAACCTTTACAGAATTAACGATTGAACGGTTATGATCGTTCTGTGACAGAAAAGGCTACAGAGGCAGGCCAGTGGAGAAGTAGCCTCTTCCTGTTTCTGTTATTTACTGGAAACCTTCCCACCCTCCAAAGTTGATTTTTAAAAAGTCTGTATGTTGTACCTTGATGTGGTGGGATTTAACATGTAAATGGCTGCATGCAGGAAGCACTTTAACCCGAAGGGATACCCATGACTTTACTTACAGATAACAGTACTTCTATTAAAACATATTTTGAGGGTACAAACACGAAATTTGCATTTGATCAGAAAACAGCAAGACACAGCATGGTGGGACACCAAGAATAACATCTGAAATTCATATGTACTGCTACAAGGAAGCTAATTAAGGAAGCACTACAAGCAGAAGCCATGTATAATGTAATGTGACCTATTTACAAGCTTCTACAAGTCTCGATTGAATGATAAATGACAATTTACTGAGCACGAAGGATATACTCATCACCAGTACTACTGTGTATGCAATGTGTTTATCAAACGGCAGAAATTTCATGTAACTTGTCTTACCTTACACACAGTTGTGGAGTAACAGGGGAATTAGAGACACCCTTCCCATTCCCCAAATCATCAAAGTTATGTGACAGTATTAAAGAAATGTTAGGGTAAAACACAACTGCTACTTCTGGGATGGAATATGGTTGACATGCACAGGATCTACCTTATGACAGTTCCCCAGGCAACCCTGTGACCTCAGCATATGCTGAGAGAAATTGAAGGGGAGTGGAGTGGAGCGAAGGCCCTGTGGCCAGGCTTTATTTTCCTCCCTACAGGTGTGGGAACACAAAGACACCATGTACTGATAAACTGCACAGCAGCTGCCAAACCAGCGGTGTAAAGTTAGAGTATTCATACCAAGCATGAGTGTGGCTTGGTGGATGAAGTTGCCAAGCCATTATCCATCATATCTGAGAAGTCGTGGCAGCTCCATCAAGCTCCTGCTGACTGGAAACAGGGAAACATAACCCCCATTTTTAAAAAGGAAAAAAAGGAAGACACAGGGAACTACAAGCTGGTCAGTCTCACCTCAGTGCCTTTACTTAGCTTGCCTCTTTTCCAAGCCAGAATGGAGTCAGATGTAGCTGGTTCATTTATTTTAAAGGTTTATTTCAAAAGCATGACGAAAGAGTGTATGATGCTATTACTGCTGACACAGATCAAAGTCCTAAAAATCAACCTGTTGCACAGATACATTATATCTAAATGTCATTACCAAAAAGTGTAAGAAATCTAACCTACCAAATCACCATACTCATGCGATAAGAGTGTCCTAGTCCCCAGTATCCATTATATCATTAAAGCGCCCTGCTAATCGCCCCATAGAAAAGGCTTGACTTGTTTTTTAGGGCAACAGCACTTGAAACACTGTCATTACCTGTCTAAAAACAGACTGTGTACTTCCATTAGCAGTCTAGCAGAGTACCAAAGAGAGTAAAAGCCTTGTTAAAAGAGGGAAGATGCAGCATAGATGAAATCTTGGTCCAGAATCTGTACCTGAGGGATAAGAATAGTCCTCCAACAAAAGTGGAAGGTAGACCTAGGTTAAAAACAGCTTCCATATAGCACTGTCAGGAGAAAATAAAGCCTCACTGTATTTTTAAGGAGAGAGGAGAGAGATGTTCAGACGTGCCTGCGCTTGGTAAGACAGCTAAGCAAGCACCTCCACAGACAGAGCCAATGTCTCCAAAGAGCAGCAGGAGGCATGCCTGCACAGTGCCAGGTGTCAAAATTTAGGTGATGTCAAATTTTTTGGACCCTGACAGTGGCATACATGGCTCAGCCTTCAATGAGCAGTACTGACAATCAAGATTCAGCACTCTCAAACTACCTACTTTAACTATACTGTCTGGGTGTGATCACCAGGAACCTTTCCCTCCCTTCTCCACTGCTAACATCACTCTAGGTCTGCAAAATACATACATACTCGATAATGAACACAAGATGATCAAAAATGAATGTGGTAAAGAGATTTTTTTCCAGAAAAAAAAACATGTAATGAAGTTACAAAACTCCATTTTTCTTTTAGAAGCACCAATACATCCTCACTGGAATACACAGGCACCATTTATCTTGAGACACTAAGTCAGCTCATTTTCCACTCTGCAGTCCACACCATAACATAGTTGTGCAATACAGAATCACAAAACCTGTAAGGTAACTAGTTGCTTAGTTGGCCTAAGAAAGTCCGCTGAAAAGATGGAAAATAAACCCAGATGTACTTCATATATAGAGATGATTTGTCGCTTCTCTTCCCTACCAGCAAAAAATACCACGCATAAATTTTCAGGAAAAAAAAAAAGGCAGTTAAGATACATTGGCTCCACGCCTGTTGAAGTGTATAAAATTTATCCTACATATTATATAGCAATTACAAAAAATACTAATATAGTAACTGCTTTAATTGTTGAGCTAATACGTAGAACTACTTTAAACAGTAATCTAAACTCATTTAAAGGCTAGGAAGCACTAAAAAAGTTGGATACACATTTAAATGAAGCCACACCTCCTTTGAAGAATAAAATTCAGGCATATGATTTGATTTAGTATACAGTCAAATTTTCTTCTTGTAAAACGGTAAGAACTTGGTATCAGGTAACTATGAAAGCTATGATAACAACTACCAGTAGGAAAAATACTTCTTTACTCATTGACGCTCGAATGAAATAAATGACCTCTCTGAAAGCAGATACGACACAAGATCCAAACACCAGCCAAATCATCAACGCTTATTCAACAAGGTAGATACTAATATCCCACACTAATGCTTCATAATCCAAATAAGTTGACTGTTTGCACATCGGTCTGTTTAGAAGACGCGGCAGACTGACTAATTATTAGCTATTGTACAGGATTACTGATTTAGCCAACTACAAAACATCTGGATGACTTTTTGCCATTATTGATCAGTTGGTGCATTTCAAGATAAAGTTACTTTTGCAACATTAGAAATAAGTTCCTCAATCCTCCCAACACGATACTCTTCTAAGCAGCTCCATGTGTGTGCAACTAGGAATTTATTATCTGCATTTATTATTTGTATTATTTTATCAGTAGCATGCCAGAAACTTCATCATAGGTTTTTGAGAAGCTTCAGCAACAATACGGGCGATGGCAGAAAATGAAACAATGGAAAATGATTGCAGATTAGAACTGACCTTTTGTGTTAGAAAGTATGATTAGAAATAAGGCAGTGTTTCAGCACTTGCATTCCAAAAATCTCCCCTTTGCTCCCAGTGTTGGTGGCAACACTTTAAGAAGGGTGCTGATAAAGTGGAAGGAATTACTAAACTCCCCTAACCTGCAGTCTGTCCAAACCTGCACTACCCCACCACCAAAAAAAACAAACCCCACAACAAAACAGAGTAATCTGAGGCCAGCAAGACATGCATTACAATGCATAGCAAAAGGATTTCAGATTATCCAGCCTACTCTTTCTCAGTCTTCCTGAAAAGACAAACTCTTTCTGGCTCATGGGACTTAAGCAGAGAGGTTTAATGACCAAGAACTTGAGAAGAAAAAGAAATAAAATAGAATTTTGAAACTGTGAATTTCATCCTCTGCATAACTACAGTACACAGATGTATGCATGCATATTCTTCTTCCTTGCTTTTTTCATTCCATGACTTGTTTCCTTACACTCCTTACTATAGCAGTGTGATCCTGCTTGAGTACCTCTGTGAGCCCCAGTGTCATAAGCAAGCAGAGGAAAATGCCAATGTTACTTATCACCTAAATTCAGTAGATCATGATCCATTCACTGTTTGCATAGAATAAGGGTGCTGACACTAGGAGACCAGTCAGATGTAACTACCAAAAGGCAGGTAAGGAAAGCTTTTTTTTTTGTTGCTGTTGCTGTTTATTATATTATTCTTATAATTATTATTATTACTGTTATTACAGTTATTTGTATTCTATTGCTTGACGTGCCAGTACAGGTCAGGATTTTCCTGAGAAGATGAAGAAATAACAACAGGGAAGCTCCTGTCTCATAAAGTCTGAACTTCCAAGTGAAATAAGAGATGACCATCAGAGAGGCAAAGCAAAAAATAAAAACAACTAACAGTTTGGCCTAAGAAAGGTGGACAGAGACTACCTGGTGCCTTGCTACGGCCAGGCTGGTTTTCGACAAGGAAAGGTTTAAGGATGATTTCAGGAACAATAAGGAAAAGTTCTTCAGACAGTTATTTCAGAAGTCTGCAGCTCTGTGAGAGGATAACCGTCTTTCAAAAAAGTCAACTTGAGAAAAACAGATGACAGAAGTGTTATAGCTGAGGGAATAGGTCAAATGATTCCTGCATCAAGCTATTCAACAGCAGCAAAACACGAATCACTTCCTGTCTTAAAATAATGACTGTACAGCTAAAAATATCCCCATGAATAGGCAAAATAGTTGCATCGGTTTTAGGAACCTTATTTTTGAAGTGAACAATTCTCATGCCTAACTGAATTGAGGCAGATCTCAAAACCAGCCACATTTCAATAACTTGCTTCTACAGATTGGCTGCACTTTTTTAACAATACTGATTCAGAATCTATACAGTGCATTTAGAGGACAAATTAGCAATAGTATTACCTACCATCACAGACAATCACTCCAAATTGCACAAACAGCATCCTTGTCTTTCTTTGTTTCGCACTGGACTTACTCATATTAACTAACTCTTCTACTTCATGACTACCGATTTCTTTCTCTTTCTGTGATGGTCTGATTCTCAAAACTGAGTAAATTTCGTAACTATTATTCTCAAATTATATTTTAAATATACTTGCACTTTGAATATTACTGCTTCTGTGTCAGCTACGATAAACTCCTGCCACACCAGAATGCTTGGAAAGTCTTGGAAAGCATGTCTTTCTGGGTTTTCTTTAAATTATACTAACAGTTGTTAGAATGAAAGTCTTCCTCTCAATTTTTTGTTACAAAATCAAGTTGCATGAATGTAAGAATGGCCTCTAAACCATTTAGAGTTATAACGTGCCCATCCTACTGTCTTCTCACAGGATTTGCAAAGGGCTCTAAAGATACATATACACCAGGTGGCAAACTCAGCACTGATGACTGAGACCAGGACTGCAAACATATTTATTTCAGGTCCTTTAATGCAATCGTCAGACTTCAAATCTAGAAGGAAGGAAAATTAAACCCCTTCCTGATTTTTGTTGTTGTTTAAATTTTATACCTTCTCCTATCTCCCATTTTGTTGAGATTTACTTGGACCTATCTAGGACATGAACACAGGAAATCACATCATGCTGCCTGTACTCCAGGTATCCTTAACAATGGGCCACATTTCCTAGTCAGTTCCAGAAAATCTACAAACCCAATGCATTAGTTCTGCATTCCAAATGTTACTTATACAACAGCAAGAAACAGACAGTGCTTGGTACTTGAAATTAGATTCTGGACTACAGCTAGGCAACAGTCCAGCTTCAAAATTTGCAATTGCATGGTTAAGTGCCCATGTAAACTCTTAGATAAAGTTCTGCTCATGTAAAGTCACTTTACTGTCATGTTATTTTCATGATGTTATACTGATCTTTCAGACTGAATAACCATATATACAGCAAGGAATAGAAGCTCTCCAAGTATTTTGTTGACGGAAAATACTAGAGAACATCAGGTTCCCAAATCAGTTCACAAAAGACACTTCAGAATGAGTACACCTATGGGCAGAACTGGAAACTGCCTCCAGTGTTACTGGTTAGCAAAAAACCCTTCCCAAACTCTTGAACACTGGGAAGTAACACAGCAATTTAAAAGTCAGCGACCTAAGGTTGAGAGGAGCAGGAAGGACACGACAACCTAAAAAGCCAATGAGCGAAGCTATGATTCATTTGGGTAGCAATGAAACTTTCCCAAAAAAATTCCTAAAACAAATAAAACCAGAACTAAACAAAACAACAAAAAATCAAGCCACAAAACAAACAAACAAACCAACCCACCCCCCCCAAAAAAAAAAAAAAAAAACACAAAAAAACCCAAAACAAAACCCAACAATGAACAGACAAACAAACCCCAGAAAACCAAACCCATAAAACCCCAAACCCAGGACGTTCTTTCCCCTTGAGACATGATTTAAACCTGCTGATTTTGTTCTCCTCTCGCTCCTTATTTTATTTCTGAAAAAATCTGTTACTCATTGTCCCAGCTTTAACATATTTCGTTCAGCTAAAAAAAGCAATAAAGTTTTGACTTACCAGAAATACAGGGCTCCAACTCAGAACTTAACTGGCTATTAGGTAGATGAAATACATCCAAACTGGAACAATGATTAACACAGAAATGCCCCTTTCTGAGCCCAGTGAACTCAAACCTTTATTTACAGGGCTCCTAATGTTTAAACTGTACCACTATTACTTAACAAGTATGAATCAAATGCTGTTAACTTTGGAGGAAGATTTAAGGAAAAGAAGGTACCTACTGAGAAGATAACAACTCTTCTTAAGAAAACTATAAATAAATAACTGGGGGGGTGGTTGTTTGTATTTTTATTATTTTTACAATATGAACATTCATAATGTATCATGAAATACTGTGATATAAATAAAAGCCAGTCACAAATACACACAAATTACTATGTGCTGTACATCCAGGAATAAAGTGGAATGATTTGAAAGCAGCAGAAACGCAAGGAGGCCAAGCATATCAGTGTGAGGGCAAAAAGAATGGTGTGACACACCTCACTGCAGCATTTCTGGAAGCATCTCTCTTCCCCTTTCACTTCCCGTGACACTATCAGCAGATACTCTGACTGCTGGGCCCGGCCACAGCTGTACTGGGAACCTATACTGACAAGCTGAAATAACCAATCAAAGCAAAACACAAAAAGAAACCTTTGTAAAGCTGAAGCACATACTGTTATCCAAATTGTACAAACAATAGATGAGCTCAAACGTTCAGGTAACATTAACTCACCACTAGAACAGGTTGCTATCAAGCTACAACTTTCATTCAAACATACTTAAAATTTACAAAGGCAGTTGCAAAGCCCTTTGCAATTTCAAGGGACGTTAAGAGTTACTGATAGTAAATAAGAAAACTCACTGTGGTATATCCAGCTACTCTGAAAACCGTAAAGTTTGGTGCATTGTGAAAGTGAACATTATTTTCCTGTCATACTTTCCAAGTGCAGAAGGTATCATGGATATAAGACTGGAAGGTGTCATGTAAAGCAATATAACAAGCCTGGGTACTGGAAGAACTTAACTGTGTTCCAGATATTGATAAACAAAATACAGCTAAGGAAACATATTAAGTCAACCAGAGGGAAAAAAAAAAAAAAAAAGAAGGGGTAACTTACAGAAGATCCAAGAAAATAATTGGAGTAAAAAAAATTGTCTGTCTTGTTTCCATAAATATCAGTACCAAAACCTCTGTTGACACTTGCCAAATATCTAAGAATTCAGAAGTTCAGAACATCAGTTGAATGTCTCCTTATCACAAAAAAATGTTTTATCTTAATAACACACAGCAATTCATAGCCCATTTAAATTCAAGCACAGCCTGCCACTGCACTTGAGAAAGAGTTTTAAAATAAGTGTGAAGAACTAGACAACTGCCTGTTCTGAGTAGGGATTACTACTGACGAGAAGGCTCATGAACAGTAAATTTATTTTTATCCTGCTATTGTTATGTGAATAATTTTGAAGGCAGCAGCTGAATACTGTCCTCCTTATGCAGTGAACTTATTTAAGACAGCATTATGGTGACAGACTCAGGTTACATTAATCATTAAAATTTACATGACTGACACACCACTGCTGTCTGAAGCCTTTGTGTGTAGCAATTTTGTATAGCCCAAAGTTTCTTATTATGCAGTATTGCCTAAACATCGCTTTTTTCTGATTGCTTGAAGAAGTAACAACTGAAACTAAAAACCGACAAAATAACCCACTGGTATCACAAAGTGGGGCAGCACAACCATTGGCAGTAGTTTTTGGGCTGGGGCTGCTACATAATTGCAGCATTCTGGCAGTGCTTTCACTGGTATTCTTTGGAAAAGTGCACCAATACATTCGAAGAAATGTGCCAGAAGTTTAACACCTTCCACTCCTATTTAATCATCACATACAATTGTATTTCACAAGAAAACTTTGAAATGTCAATGGGAATGAAACGCTTTTGATCAAAAGCAACCACTTAAACATGTTATACAGGGGACAGAGCACAAGGACTCTCAACCCATAGGAAAAAGCTGCTGATTTCTGTCCCACCAATAATACGTAAAAAGCACAGTAGGTGCCACCCCAAAGACTGCTTCTGAAGGAAGCATGCTGCTGAGCAACACAGGTTTAGGCAAGGTAAAAAATTACAGAAATGCTACAATGTTCTTAAATCTTAATAATAAAACTGTTTAATTATACAGAATATTCTGATCATGTTTCTAAGGAATGAAGTCCGCTAAAAGCAGGTCTGCAATACAACCAAAGGAGAGAATGGCCTAATCTGAGCTAACAAGAAGCTGAGCATTATGAGACTATATGGTTGTTATGCTTATTTACTTCAACCTATGTGCCCAAGAGAGTGCAACACGGGGGAGGGAGGAAGTAGGAAGACAGCTGGATGAAACAAGGACATAATGTTCAAGAAAACCACTGGAAGTTTCCAGTTCCAAAAGAGCTTCTAAAATTCAGAAGAGATTATCATAGTTCTTTTAGCAGTTGCACTGTCACAGCAGGATTACTCCCACATACAATATCCCCAAAGAATACAAGGCTTTAGGACAAGTAAAAGCCATAGTATCATTTAAACTGTTAAAAAGTAAAGGATCTCTGTTATAAGGAAATTTGGTTTCTCATGCCAAAGATTAAAAAAAAAAAAAACAACCAAAAAACGTTGTAAATGCATTGGAGGGAAAAAAAAATAAATCATGTGCATTGAGAGCTTTTTTCAGGGACTTAAACCAGCTTCTGGCTCCTGGCAGACCAAACAGACCTGGCAATACTTGAGCCAGAGAACTGAAGCACAAGAAACTTTCTCACTGTTGGTTTAGATTATTTATCATGGCTATGAACCACGACACCATCACATGGCACATTTCAACAAATATAAGCAAAATATTCTCTTTCATCTTTGTGTGCCATATTTTTCAAAAATGTTGCTTTGTTGCATTATTACAGTGAGACTGCACAGGGTAAAAGGCTTGTGCTTATTCCAATCTCTCCTAGGGCTGGCATCAGACACTGAAAAAGACGCTGGTGGCTGAGCACTTCTGTCTCACTCCAGAGTTAACAGCTTCATTGCTCCAACCCAGGAGGTTAGGAATGTGAAGGATGAAGATGCCACATAGTTTCTTAATTACAAAGATCAGCAAAGATAACAGAAAGATCTTAGTGCAATTTTACAATGTATTCTTGAATGTACACACAAAGCTGTTTTTATGCAGTGCAAAGAACGAAAACATTCATGTAGTTCTTACCTATCCAGTTTCACATCCATGCTGGTTAAATTCACCCTCTTACGTGTATCAGTCCTTTATCTGAAGAACCATTGTTCAGGCCTGACAAGCATTTACCTCCCAAGCTCATCTCTTTTACCCAGAGCTCCTCATATCTAATTCATATGAACTTGTATTAGCTCATTTTGGTTTATTCACCCTTCAAAAGCTCGTGTGTAGACACCGAAGAATAACATTTCAAACATGATGTAGATGTTTTTGTAGAAAGTCAGCACAATTTACCTCCTGGAAAGCTAGTTTAGTTGTTGTGCTGTTGGTTTTTTTTCTCTGACAAATAAGAATACAAATATCAAATTTCAACTTAACTGTGTATCTTTATCCAATTTCTGAACATGACTGAACTTAGAAAGATGCATACATTTGACTTTACACTCCTCTCTCACATAACTGCATTTTCAGAAGACTTTGTAATTATATCCCATATGGGCTTTTTACCTGTTCAAATTTCCAGCCATCAGACATTGTGGAAACCATTTGAGTGAGTTCCTCTTCCTGGCACTGCAGTACCCTGTACACATGTTTGACTGGCACCTTTGAGAAGAAATATAAGATGCTCAATACAGCATGGAATTCACTATGCTTGTGACTTGTCTAAAGTTGCCCTTACTCTTTAGAAATGGTAAGTAACAAACACCACCTTGAACACCTTGACCTTTTGGGGTTTGGGGTTTTTTGTGTTGTTGTGTTTTGTTTAAGAAATCTCATCTGTTCAGAATCACTTTCGAGAAGACTCAGTGCTTCATGAATGTTTCAGAGACTGAAAGTGCTACTTAACTGTTAGAACAAAATAATCTTAAGACTTACATGTAATTCCATGTAGTAGCAAACCTCATTATTCAAAAAGAAGTTTGAGGTTCTGGAGAAGCCTACCTAATCTTAAGGAATGTCTGACCAGGTTAAAAATGTCATTATTTCCCTGAGAAAGTTTCCCATTCAGAGCAATGAATAACTGGGGCCACTTCAGCTGAAACCCTCTAGAAAATACTTTGAACAATTCTTCAGAATGTTTTCATGTTTTAAACAAGAACTGGAAGCATATGATGTGCCCTGTTTAAGCAGAATGGGAGATACTGGCAATTAAGAATATTAATCTTTGTGTAGCACTGGCTCCAGCTCAGCCAGTGCCAGAGGCAGCCACTTAGAATCTTGAAATGAGCAGTTAAGGGAAAAAATAAAAATGGAACCCACCCACTATTTGCCACAGAACAAATAATCAAAACCACCCCAGAAAACAGCCTCACCTGTGAGATTTTGCTGTCTCTTTCTCTTATTTTGTCTTTTACCAGTTTTATTAGTGATGTGATATTGTAGAATTCAGCCTCTTCCAGTACACCTAGGATGAGAACAGTTTTTGGAAAAGAGTGTAACCAAAGATTCCAGGCCAAACCCATCGATTAGCTCCTAAGCTTATCATCTCTACAGCTATAGAAATGATTTATTTTGCCTTATGGAAAGATTATTTACTAACAATTTACTAAACAATTCTGGATGACTTCAGGTACATGTAGTTCAACACTGAGCTCATTCCAAAAAACTGCCCTAAGAAAAACCCCAGAGAAAACATGCCATTCCACATACAGAATGAGAGGCAGGAAACAAGAAAAAAGGCACACAAATGCCATTGGTAGCAGACTGATGGCCCATCACAGCTCATGCCCTGCCTCAGGCCGGAATATCAAAGAGAAATTCCATTTGTCCTAGTGGAAAGCTCTGAACTTTGCAGAAAAACTTTCTTTCTGTCAGTGAGACAAAAGCTTAAAGGTACATACTAAAGACAGCTCCCACTCACGTTAAAGCCTTGCTTGTTCTCCACACCTACTATGTGTTGAACAATGCACTTGGAAACTACTTTTCACATTATTTCCCACTACTATTGTTAGATTGCATTTTTTTCTGACCAATTTCTTCCACACCTCATCAAAACAGTTTTAGCACTATGGTCTAAAAAAGTCATCCTCCATGAGGGCAAAATTGGTATGAAATTGCGACAGGGAGAGAGAATCTGGGGGCACATTTTACTCTTCAAGAGCATATTCCACACATCTGAACATCCCAGAATTTCACTATTCCTTCACTTTACACCTTCTAAAACTTGTTTCGCAGCCAGTATTCTTGTGCTTGAAGAGGACTAAACCTAAATATTTCACACAGTCATACAGGAAAGAGATGAGATTATAGATTAAAAGGCATCTGCCCACATGTTCATGTATTTATGTTCTAACTGGTGATGGGGGTTGTGAAATCAGGAGTCATACTCAAAACACTCAAATACTACCATATGCTATAACTGCACGATACCCATCAGCTTTGCTTGCAACAGACTGAAATGCTACACTGATTAAGATGCACCTGTAAATTAATTTTGGTGACTCAGAAATGGTGAAAATAATAAGCAAAAGATTTAGTAACATCTTACCTTCCTCAGCTAGGTCCTTGTTAATAACCAGTTTCCCATGTCTGAGATAGTTCAGCACTGGCCCGAAGTAGGTTGGGTCTCTGTCTATTAAATAGGCACCTGTTTCATCCTAGAGTAGAAAAACAAAACAAACCAACCAACCAAAGAAACAAAAGAACCCAAACCCACACACAACCTCCCAACACAAAAGCCAAAAAAACCCAGAATGACTTGAACAACCAAGTGGGAATTGCAAGCTAATATTCAGCTTGGCATCTGAATAGCAAGCAGATATTCAGAACCACATCCCTTAAAGCCAACTTTATTAAAGGCATTAAAAGGAATTCTACAATGTCGTAATTGTATCAGGCTCACCACGCAACTCAATCATGTACTATACCACTTCTCTTACCTGATCTATTCCTGTATCTATTTCCTATACCCTTATCAAAAGATTATCAACACTGTTAGCATGAAATGTTTAAGTGGTGAGAATACTAAAAATTAAGTTTAAAAATATCAGTTTAAACCAGGAAGCTATCTTTTTTAGTTGGAAACCTGAAGGCTCAGAACAAAGGCTACATTACAGTGAAGTCTGGATACTAACTTTTGTTTGTTCATTGTTTCTGAAATTACAGGCAAACAAACCTACCTTCACTTTAACCTCAACACTTTGCTCTAAACCTCAACACTGTCTAAAAACATGTGGTTTTATCTTAGCTCAGATGTACAAATACAGGATACTGAGAACAGCTGCGTACCAATGGTTCTATGTCCATACAGATATAACCCAAAGAAATTAGCTAACAACTGTATGGATTATAAGACAAAAAGTATTATTTACTAAAGGAACAGAAACCAGCAAAGTCAAAAAGGAAGATCTAAAACCGATTAAAACCCCCCACTGTTTCAAAGAAAAAAGCAGAGTCTTTGGTCATCAGTTGAACTGAATTAAGAAATATATAGGCTTACAAAACTGGAAATCATTCCAGCTGAGAGAAGTAAGTTAGAAACAAGCTTAAGTAAAATTACTGTAATCTTTTACACTACAGTGTTTTCTCACATGACCACCTGAAGCAACACCAACCACCATTATGTCTGTAATGTACACCATTACAGATATAGACAGGTGAGTCACAGAAGCAAATTAACTGAAAGCTCTAAATGAACTGGCTGCTCATGGCCTGGACAGGTGGACTCTTTGCTGGGTTAAAAACTGGCTGGATGGAAGGGTCCAAAGCGTGGTGGTAAAAGGCGTCATATGTAGTGGGCAACCAGTCACTAGTTGTGTCCCCCAGGGCTCCGTGTTAGGGCCAGTGTTGTTTCATATCTTCATTAATGATCTAGATGAGCGGATCAAGTGCACCCTCAGTGAACTTGTGGACAACACCAAGTTGGGTGGGAGTGTTGAACTGCTGGAGGGTAGGAAGCTCTGCAGTGGGATCTGGACAGGCTGGATCCATGGGCTGTGGCCAGTGGGATGAGGCTCAAATAGGCAAAGTGTCAGGTTCTACACTTGTGCCACAACAACCCCCTGCAATGCTTGAGGCTTGGGGAAGAGCAGCTGGAAACTGCTCATGGGAAAGAAGCTGCGGGCGCTGATTGACAGAGTTGAACACAAGCAGCAGTGTGCTCAGGCAGCCAAGAAGCCACCAGCATCCTGGCCTGTATCAGCATCACTGTGGCAGCAGGGCCAGGGCAGTGAATGTCTCCACATACTGGACACTGGTGAGGTCGCGTCTCAAATCCTGTGTTCAGTTCTGGGCCCCTCACTACAAGAGAGGTGCTGAAGGGGGGCCAGAGAAGGGCAACGGAGCTGGTGCAGGGCCTGGAGCACAGTGTGATGGGGAACAGCTGAAGGACCTGGGGTGTTTAGTCTGGAGAAGAGAAGGCTTCGGGGGGACCTTATCACTCCCTACAACTGACAGGAGGATGAAGCCAGGAAGAAGCTGGGCTCGCCTCCCAAAGAACAAGGGATGGGACAAGAAAAAACAGCCTCAAGCTGCTCCAGGGAAGGTTTAGATGGAGATGAGGAACAATTCCTTCCTCCAAAGGGTGCTCAGGCACTGGAACAGGCTGCCTGGGGCAGTGCTGGAGTCACTGTCCCTGGAAGTCTTCACACATTGTGCAGACAAAGCCCTCAGTGACATGGGTTAGTGGTGGCTTTGGCAGTGCTGGGGAACAGTTGGACTTGATGATCTCAGAGGTCTTTCCCAACCTGGTTGGTTCTATGATTCTAAGAAATCTCCAGTAACAATGGTTACCTTACTCCTTATACAAAAGGTGTCAATTTATTTATTTATTAATGGACGATGGTATCTGAAATTACTCTTCCCTGAGTAGATTTCTATATACTAGAAAACAGCTTCCAGCAAAACCAAAAAGGGAACAAGCTACATCAAGCCATCTCTTTCAAATTCCACCTAATGAGAGGTCCCAGCAACCCGCATTACCTGAATTCATTAGCCTACCATGCACATCAGAGCTTACCATTAGCACTTGTACCAAACATGGTTTACACATACAGCATCCACTCTGTGAGACCTAAGATAGAATTGCTTTTGTCTTCTACCTACTCTTAACCATCTTCCTCATCATCGACAAACTTTTTTCTATTCTACCATTCCTCATCTCACTTTTTTCATTACGCTTATTCCTTTCACTACCAAGTTTTCTTCCTCACCAAATTACCATCTACAAGCTATAAAAATGCATAATCTTCATACTCATAAATACAAGTATCATACCTAACATATGTATAATATACCGCATACGAATAGAGTTCCATTGCACTACTGTCATAGTTTACTCTGAACTCTTTCAGGCAACAATGTGTCTTCAAAAAAATAATAAAAAAGGAAAACAAAGGAACTCAAAAGTCTTATAATTTATGGGGTAATAGTAACCTCTTTTCTTTTTTGCATTAGTAAACGCTGATAGCTAAAGTTTAAGAACCCTGGCTAAATGGTAACAGCAATCTAAATTCTGTCAATAGGATTCACTTTAGTGTGTAAATTCGATGGAAAATTATGAATTCATTGAACAATTCAGAGTAGCTGGCCACTTGAAAGATATGGAAAACATGCATTAATTAACATCCTTACAAAGACAAGACACGTGTCTTGGACTTTGACCTTACAACTCAGGTATGGTATAAACTAGTGCCAGGGAGTCACAACCCAAAATGGAAATTACTCAGTAAGGAATATTGCAACAATATGCAAAGAATGTACAGGGAAATGAGGCACAAAATCAATTTCCTAGGCAGTCCTAAGGAAAATGCCTTCTTCTGTTCTCCCCTAGAGTGAGCTGCCTGATTATCCTTCAATGTACACTAAGCACTTCATGTTGAAATCACTAAGAAAAGCTGATTACACTAGATCTTCAAGGATATTTATGTAAACATAAATCCAATAAAAGCTGACACAGTAATGCAGTCATCTGCGACCTACCACTCTCAAAATACGGAGAAGTCTTTCCACACCTTCAAAAAATTGTCAGAACTGGCTTCATCCACACATGCATGACAATACCTCATACTCTCATGTATAATTAGCATTGCAAATTGAAAAATATTGCCCAAAACATTTAAATGATCGCATATTCCAGTCTAAAACATTTGGTCTTCAATTTTGTAGAGACTGAGGCTTAAAGGAATCATAGCGCAATACTTAACCTGATCTTCATTTAAAACATACATACAACTCAACCTTTAGAAAGCAGTTGTAAAACCTAACAATTTTATGCAAGCCATTCCAACAACTAATTATTGTTGCTGTTAAGATTATATATACTTATATCAAAACAGATACTTTCTACTTTCACACTTCACTAGCTGGATTCACAATACCTTTGCTAGACTGAACAGACTTCACTATTAGGATTTCTAGTCTCCATATACATACTTCTGGACTGAGAAGTCACTCCTTAAACTCCTTGCCAAAAACTCCTTGGTTTTCCTCTTTATAACCTTCTGCCAAATCGTAATTCATCTTAACCAAGCTCTCAAATTTTTGCAGTGACCTCGAACTGTAGATACCGGAATCAGCTACAGGACTCCAACAGGACTCAAAAGGAGGACCAAATACATACATCTCCCTAATCCCATTTCACATTCACCCCAAGAATTGTATTATAAGACTAGTGGAAACTTCAGGAATTTATTTCCAGGTAACTTGTCTTACACTGAGGTAAAAACAGAAGTCTGAAGACTTCTCCTCAAATACTTTCCAGAATGGACACAACCAGAATCCACCTCGTCAAGCTTCTGGCTCAAAGCTGTGTGCTCCAACATGGGTATCTAAAAAACTGACATCATTTACATATAGTGAGCAAGCACTTCTGCTAAAGGCAGCAATATGCACAGAAATACAGTAATATTTGGCACAAAATCTGGGTTTACAAATTATTATCTCTACTACCCCGTTTGTTCAAATCTTGAGCTAGATGCTCAGAATGCATTTTTCTCAAACTACGTGACCTAAAAACTCTTGAGCATCAGCAGCCTGCCAGTACTAATCAAAACTACATTAATAACACAATCCACCTAACTAGTCAGAAATCTCATGGACACATAAAGCTTCCCTCAGTTATATCTTAGAATAATAACTACAATTAAGATACTTCTTAGTGCTGACAGTTAAGGAGGCGCTACTAGGAAGATTTTTATTTTCTAAAACATTCAGTGCTTGCTTCTTTCTTTCCCTAACAGATTCTACCTCAGCACAATTATGCTTAGCTTTAGAACGGCATTAAAAATCAAGCATAAATACTGTTGCCAAAAACCTCATTAGGAAAGGCTGACAATCTTCTTGCTTAAGGGAAAGTTTTAAGAATGATATAACAGTTTACAAAACAAGAACTGGTATACAGATAAAATGGGAAGGTGCTAAAATAAGGAAGTAACTTAAAAGTGAAACTTACAGTACAAGCATTAAATAAGTTAAACAAGGACGAAAAAGTGAGCAAGATTAATTTTTATGTATTCACCTCTAAAGAAAGATTTAAATACTCCCTAAAACAAATTCTACTGTGACCAGTAGGTACTGACCACTACCACTCATTTGCTGAAATGATTCTCAAATAGTCTTAAATACAAAGATGCATGTGACATTGTGAAACATACTAGATTCAGAGAATGAACTTCACTAGCTCATTCCATTCGACGCTAGTCTTTCTGGGAGTGTGCTAAGGTTAATCTTTTTTCTGTCACAACTGGAAACATATCTGATACCAAGAAACAGGCTGCATAAACTTGTTCAACAATAGCACCTTAAGATAATTTGAAGGTGAACATGCTGCTATTCCTAAAGCCTTCAAATTTGTTTTAATAACAAGAATTAAGGAAATCTTATTATTTATATAGTTAAATAAGAAACATCTTTGTGGTGAAATTAAAGAAGAGGAAGATAGCTATATATGCAACTGATATTTGTAAAGTACAACCTAGAAACTATTTCATTTTCCTATTCTCATTTGTAATAAGTTCATCTGGTTAATTTCTGGCAGAACTTCCTAATGTATCAATATGGACAACTATGATATGCCTCACTTGTCAAGTTCAGGCACAAACAGCTCTATTATTAGGTTTTGGGTTTGCTTATAGGCCTGTTCTCATCTGAGATACGATTTTCTTATGCCTTCAATTTCTAAAGATTCTGGTTTGGCAATCATGCAAAGCAAGAAAGAATGGGAACTAAGCTTCTTCCTTCAAAAGCATATACTTACTGGGGTATGAGCTGACTTCATTATTGGCTCTTCTCCTTGGTCCCGCATCTAGATGTGTGATCTGCCTCCCTCCCTTTTGTCAGTGAGGACAGTGTTAGACCTTTCCAAAAGCTCTTTAACTCACTGAAGTTCTTTAAAAAATACACCTCTCCTTCATTTTGCTGAGTTACACACTAATCAAATGGAGCACGATCAGAGTATATGAAATGTGCCTGTCAACTAGAAAACATGTTTTGTACTATGAGCGCAATCCACTATTAATGTGTTGAAAATACATCTAAAACTTCCCGAAGCGAGTTACTGAAGCGTATCCCTGACAAATTCCCCATACAGGAAACAATATACCTTGTTGAGGCCAGATTTTTCTTAGCTCTTTCAAACAGGGGGCTGTGGCTATCAGTTTTGACAATCTCCTCTGCTGGCTCATCCCTCAGGATCCTCTCCATCCCACCTCCCGCACATCCTCCTCTAGAGGTAGGGACAAGTATGTCTGGGATGGCTGTAACAGGCATCAGCCCACGTATGAGCTCAAATATGCATTCTCTCTCACTTTAAAGTTTAAAATTACAAGATGTTTAAAACCCACGTGATTTTTAGGAAAAAACCACAACGGAATCAAACCCAGAGAATTATAGGTCAAAGACCAGCTCTAATGCCCCAAGCTTTAAGAGGCCAGTATCTACTAGCTGCACCTTGCGTAAGAACTGTTTTATGAGCACAAAATTATGCTGCATAGCAGTCATTGCAAATAATCTTTACCTGATGATTAATATGTCAACTTAGTATCATGTTACAGCTCATGATTGGACTCCAAAAAGTAAAACTACAAGGGGAAAAGAATTATTACTATCACATTTTGATTTATATGTATGTGGCAAAGGAGTCCAGGATGATAACACGAGTAGCACCAATTATTCCCTTGAAATATCTGTGCTCATCAGTTAAAGGCATCTGATACTTCAAAATTAAACCATACAATCTGTTGATGTGCTGCCATATCAGATGGCACATTCACAAGCTAGTGAGATGTCAGGGAAAGATTTTTTTTCTCTTGGAAAGGTCACCTATGATATCTGTTACCACTCAGACGACAAAAAAAGGAACTGATTGGATTATGTTTTGCTGTTTACAGATGATGAATCTAAAGATTCTGAATCAGATCTTTGAAAGAAAGGCTGTCTGTGGTTAGGTTACCTTAGCTACTGTAATTAATACGCTGCGATGGGTAATCTAAAAGGCAGGCCACTTCTGCAAAATCCAAGATAACAGGTGACTGCAGAACCCAGGCTCTGAAAGCTTAAAGTCAAAATCAGTGACTACAGATGGTCAAGAACAAGAAGACACAAAACTGATAGATGTTGTACTGAAAAGATTACCTCAGTGCATATTTAACAAGGAAAGGCTTTGCTTTTTGTACATCAAATTGAAGACGTCCAGGTTCATAAGCCTAGAGAATGCATCTCTGAATAACAGGATTTTATATAAATCCATTTTTCTACAACAATTTGTAGTTCTCTCTCTGTGTGCCGCTTCTCTCACGTTACTGATTTCCACAATAATCCATTCAAGGGAACTACACCACCTACAATTTCATAAGAAAGGCTACTGACAATGACGGGACAACTGCAATTTGTTTGCATCTTGCTAAAGTCGTTTCCATTAGACCTCTATACTGGCAATAAAGGATGATGCTTTGTAATACCAAAGCAGCTCAAGTAATATATGAGCATGTTCCTAGTAAGCAAAGGTTACCTTTCTATAGCTGTGACTGCAGCTAGCTTTATATTGCCATGCACGCTATGACTATTTATAACTACCTAAGTCTAGAAACATGAAAGAAATTTGTCAGGTCTCTCCACATCCTACCAAATAGCTAAATAACCTTAGCATAAATTCGTGATTTGCTGCTAAAACCCCACACATAAGCACAGTAAAAACGTTTAGATTAGTAGCCTCAGGGAATTTTTGCAAGACAGCAACACCTCCCTGATGGTGCTTGTGAGGATGGCTGATTTCTTCAACTGCAAAAACAAATGGTGGGGAAAAAAAAGCCAAATGCTGTAATTAGAACTGATGTCTAAATATACACCTTCTCTCTGACAACACGGACAGCAAATAAGCACCTTTTCGCAGAGGAACACCTGAAACAAGTGCCTTAATAATTAAGAGTGCCTTATCTTTAATTTATGAAACATTAGAAGAAAACTTTCTTACTCCCTCCCAGGTAAAGACCATTTCTGACTTATCAGCAAGCCACCTGAATTTTAAAAATCATTCTTACAGGCCAGTTGAAGCCAATCCTCTCCAAAAACAGCCCCAACCCAAACCAAAGACAACAAAAACCAGTCCCCACACCACCACACTTCAAGGTGTTTTTTCTCTAACTCTGGAACACTGTTCACACTCTGTTCCCTATCTTCCTCACTATTTAAACTTCCTTTCTGGAAGTTATGAAGGAGTCTCACTAGGAAATAAAAAACCAAAACAAATTGATATGTAAAAATTAACTCTTTATTTTTAAACTGCTGGTTATATATTATACACTGTTCCCTTCTTTTCCATACTGGAAGTCCATTTTTGCCCATTACACTCCAAAATCTCTTTCAGAGCCAAAACTATATATGATTACATTATATCCATTATTACAAGCCACTCCATAAATAAAATCTTAATCAGTAACTTGTCTTCCCCTACCAAAAATGAGTCAGAATGGATACCCGGATTCGGTATCACCCACCACTGCAGTCTGTGCAGAATAAGCAACATTCCTCCCAAAGAACTGCAACGCACAGAATGTGATGGATAAGTGAGAGAAGTTATTACCAAAAGTACTTTGATCTGGTTCTTGAAATTGAACAGGAGTGATGACAGTGCAGAAATAACATCAGCGCAGGCAGAGACTCCATTTAAACGCTAAAGCTAAACCCTACCAGACAACATGAAAATTTAAACAAACACACGAGCGATCCTGCGCTGCCTCTGTTGCATTTATAAGCAGTTGTTACCCATGAACCCCACCGCTTTGCAGGAAATCCGCCCGCCCTCACCCCCAAAGCTGAAGTCCCGTCAAGTGCAGGGGCTCGTCCAGCGGCGCGGCCCTGCACAAACCGCCCCTGGCCGGGGAGCCCGCCGCTGCCGAGCCCCCGCTGCCGCCGCTCCGCCTCACCGCCCGCGGGAACGCGGCCCCTGCTCCCAGGCGCTCACCTTATCCGAGTCCAGGTCGGGGTCGGCCTGGCAAAGGCGGAAGAGGAAGGACTTGGGGTCCCTGCAGAGCGTCTGCCGAGTGGTCAGGAAGCAGGTGCCCCCCACGTTCAGCCGCACCCACTTGCCCGGCACCGCGCCGGGCGGCGGCGCTGAGCTGCACCGGCGGCAGGGCCCGCCCGGGCCTCCCAGCCCGAGGCCGCCCCCCGGGGGAACCGGGAAATCGCAGTGGTTCTCCGCCGCCATCCTCGCCGCCGCCGGAAGGGCCCGCCCCGACCGCAGGTCCCTGAGCGCACCTCCCCCGGAAGCGTCCCCGACCCAGTCACCGCCCGCGCCTGCGTCGCAGCGATCCCGTCCGCCCGGGCCGCCCGCGACGCCCCGACCCGAAAGCGCCGCCACTGGGCCGGAGGTATCGGCTCCCTCCCCCTGAGAGCTCCGCGAAAGGAAGAGGCGAGGCCGCGCCAGGACCCTACATGCCTTTATTACAGACTACCAAGCGTAAGTGAAATCCATCATCCAGTCACTAACTACACATCTACAGCACAGAGATCTGTCGAGAGGAGAATAAACAGTCATTAAATTATGAGATATGATTAAATCATCGACCAATAGAAAATTTATATAATAAAGCCAGAAAAAGGTGTAAAATATAGTTTACAATAATTATTCACATTCAAGGCTGTACATCAATACATACAACACCATGGCCCCGAACATGAATTCAATCCAAATAATTCATATATTAGAATTTAAATAACACAGACTGAACTAGAGGCCAACAAGAGCCAGCAAATAACCTTATAAGAATAAAAATACAAAAGTGTTTATCTTATATCGTTGCATTATTTGCTTCTGTTTTCACGAGTTCTTGGAGGAGGGGAGATTGTTTTGTGGTGTTTGGGGAGGGGGGTGGGGGGTGGTTGGAGGGGGTAGGGGTGTGTTTTTTTTCTTTTTTCCTTTTTTTTTTGTGGGTTTTTTGGCTTCCCCCCTCCCCATTTTTTTCTTTTATCTGTACATCACAGTTACAGCTACAAACCAGGTAGAGAATATCACACACGTAACTGACTGCCACCAACCTGAAAACAGTTAGCATACAACTATCAAAACTGATTATGGTTCCTGGTTCCTATTTTTTTCCTCTTTTGTCAGATACGATAATTGTATGTTCTGCCACAATTTTGAAATTTGCCACATCCAATCAGTGTTAGTACATGGTCATAAGAAGCTTTGCCAAACAGCAACCCATGAATCTACATTCACTGCCATGCTGACAGACAGACCAGGTCAACAGGTGCTTAAGAACCTCTCCAACTGTTTGCTGTACAGAAGTTGTATTTCTTCTAAGAGGAAACTTTGTTAAATGACCAGGCTCACTGGAAAGCATGCTATTTTGGATCAGAGAATTACCTGTCTGTGAGCTCACTTGATCAGCTGATGGACAATCTAGTGTCATGAAGCTTTGCAGGATCACTTCCTTTTGACTAGTAATTTTGACCAATACTTTGACTAGTATTTGCATAAAATTTTAGAGTCATTCAGCAAGATTTCAGGTATAAATACCACACCTATTCATGTAATTCACTAGGAGAAAGTGAAAATGAAGTAATTGTGCTGACTTTCCTAAATCGTTCAAAAGAAGCTATTAAATGTACAAGTGGGAAATCCTCAAGATTCTTCAAAGTTCCCATCACAAAATGTAGTGATATCAAGCACATTAAATTAAGCATCTTGAACTATGAAAATGGATTATAGTTATCATATCTTTGTTTCAACTTACAAAGTTTTTTTTGTAGGTTTATATATGCAGATACTTCACAACTAAATCACATCGGAAGGTGAAAAGTGGAGGACAGCACTACCTGATAATCTGATGCCTTCATCATCCCAGTGCTTAGCAAACAAGATCTTAATAGCCAATATCAGTCTGCTCACAATGCCTCAACACCACATCTGAAGCAAGTCTTCCTTAATACAAACCCTTCTCAAAACTGGTCTTTAAGGCCAGTGGTAATCAACTCATCTTTCCAGTTTATCAAAGTGTTTTAAACTTCCTGTGACTGGGCTGGACATCAAGTATAACAGTGTGATTCAAAAATCCTTTCTAGCAGTAGTACTTCACCCTTTCTTTAGTTCCACCCCACAGAAAACGGATGCAATAAACACCTTCCTGAAGTTCAAATTCCAAGCAAAACAGAACTGCTGCATTACTGCCCAGATTCTTTATAAATGATTGGCAAATGCTCAAAACGTAAAAGATGGAATCAACCAAGAGATTGGGTTTTCAGTAGGTTCACATTAAGGAGTCCAAGAAGGGTCTTTAAGTGCCTAACAACCCTTTTTGTGCTTTGAAAGATCTCAGACAAAGAATAGAGAAATTAACTGGCTCATCTGCAGCTTGAAGAACCTTCCTTGTAAATTTCATTCCATGAACTCCCATGAACCACAGGAGTGATCCTCAGGACGAAGATCTGAACCTACCCCATTCAGGTACAACCATTTAAAACAGGAACCAGCCTTTTGTGGTATGCAGCACCTGCCAACACACCTTTAAGTGGACAAAGTGGTGAAATACACTTAAATCCACATGATTCTTTGTCTTGCCTCGCTATTCTTCTGCCATCTTTCAAAACCACAGATTTCACTTACAATCCAAGAAAGACAAATACCTCTCTCAGAAAAGTTCTAATACCTTCCCAAAAAAGCAGCAGCTAAGGAAGACTTGATTTGGAACACTTTAGTTCTAAGGGGGAAGGATGCCTGTAAGAGATGCTCAGTTTCCTAATGACAGCATTGGCAAAAGAAAAAAGGAATACTAGAATGCAGATATCAGCCTTCCAGACACCTTCTTGATAGCTTACTGCTATCAAGATTTCTTTGGCTGAGAGCTTTTGGTGGGCAGGACGGAAGTCTACTGAGAGAGTATTTTCAAGGTGTGAAAAAGCAGGGTGACTATTTTATGGCAAAATGACTACAAGTCTAAATATTACAGAAAAGATGTTTTAGCATTCCTAGATTTCCACCTAGTGAACAGGCTAATGGAGATCACTCCACCTCTTACCGAAGCCACGGTGCTCACTATTAGCAGAACAACTTTGCCGGACTTTTTATGTGAGGCCAGGTTTCGTCATAGCAAAACAGCTGTGACACCATCAATCTCCAACACTGCCACATTTTCCTGTATAAAGTTGAGAATACATTTACATCTCTACACCAAAGACTAAACCAAGAGCAGTAGGGTGGGCTCCAGTGGACCCAAAATAAAAATGGACCCTGACAGCCAGAGAGCAAATGCAACAAACTTACAATACATCTTGGTTAGAATGGTCCATATAGGATTAACACAGGCACAGACAGGAGGGCTGTGCTATCTGAATTTTAGCAACAAGGAGTGTACCCTGTATATGATGAAATTTCTGATAACGCAGATGGAACAGCATTCTTGCTCATCTCAGCCATTTATAGGACACCTCAGCTCCCTTACCACCAGGCACTGCAGGCCAGTGATTTACTTTTGTCAAATCCGCATACATAGGGGGATAACAGAATCCTACAAGAATGCATTTCCTCAAAAAGAAAAGGCAAATGCACTCGCTCCTTTAAAGAATGAAAGATATTGAAAAAACTGAACTGTCATCAAGTTCAAACACACAACAGTTTAAGAGAGAAATAATAAATCTCCTTCACCCCATGCAACAACAAAATATCCAACATTCATGTGTTCTCTGAGAAATCCTGATAAACCACTGCTTTTAAAATGCTGCTTCTAGAACAGTAGCCCATGAGTTTTTCCAACATTGCAATGGAACATTTTTTCTTTGGTGGAAGGAAAAACACCATAGTTAAGAGATCTCGAAATGCAGAGATAGTATGTGTAGAAGAAGAATAAATAGGTGTGATGTTTATACCGCTTTTAAGAAAAGGAAGGAATGCCTTTGTCCAGACCTAGGTCATTCCTCTCTGCAAGGTTCAGGAACAAGGGCATGTTGAAAATGCCATTAGGGAAGTTGTTTTCAGCGCATAGAAAATTATGTCTTTGCAACATTGCAAGAAATGTTTGACCACAAAAAAAAAACCTTAATTTGAAGAGAATAAAGTGGACTGATATGCAAAATAATTTAATTTTATAGATATGCCTTAAGTACCATATATTTTCCCCTTTGCATCAATATTTTCCTTTGAATTTTTAACCAGATTACTATATGGATCTAATATTTCAATTGCTTACATTTTTTTCAAAGTTGCTAAATACTTGGCCAAGGACCAAAAATAGTATTATTTGTACATCTCTTTACACAATGAGACAAAAAAAGTCAAGTAATCAATTGTACAATGCTTTCACACATCCTTCTCTACCCAGGTAAATAGGGTGGCCCCGCTAACACACACAGTACATGCACACCGTGGAAAGAAAGTGTCTAGCCCTTACCTCCTGAAAAGGTGAAAAACTATTTACTAATTCAATAGCAACCCTTGCCCCCAATACTAACTAGTTAATCTTTCAGTTAGCATTAGTTGAAAGCATGCTGGTAAGTTTGTTGTCCCTTGATTAAAGACATGATTCATATTAAAATTTAAATTGAATCTTTAAAATCTTCTATGCTTCAGAAGCCAACATTTCAATTTTAGAAAACTTCCAGTGCCATGTTCAGCATTTTACTCTCTTAAAACCTGTATCATTGGAGCCTGTCTGCCAGACACATACATCTGATTCATTCACATAATTACTGAAGTACCACATAAATCCTGCAACCAGAACTATGTTAGGAATTACACAAGGGTGTGACTGACCTGGCTACAAATGCCATATACCAATAAGCTGGGGGACTGTGAGGAAAGGAGGAGAAAACAAAGAGGTGGTGCTTAGGAGAGGCATATAAAAGCTCCCTGATGAAATACAGTTTAATGATAATCTGAAAGTCACAGACAACTCCAGCCCCATAAAATGCAAGGCTGGTATATGATTCGGTGTGTGTGCGTGTGGATTGGTTTTAACTCATCTTAAGTGAAGCTGGAATGCAAGGTCTATCCACTAGTCTGCAGCAGAAGTTGAGCTGAAGTGCACAAAAGCAAGATCTTCACTGCAATGATATGCATGTGGAAGCCTCAACAGAAGCACAATGAGCAAGCAAAGTGACCCTGAATTCCATTAGGTTTTTGCTTTTCTTTTTTCTTTAAAAAAAAAAGAAGGAAAAAAAAAAAGAAAATATGTCCGAAAACCAAACAAGAACCAAAAAGAAAAGAACAAACAAAAAACAAAAGCCACCAAAAAAAAAAAAAAAAAAAAAAAAACAAAAACAACAAACCCAAAACCAACAACCAACCAACCAAAACAAAACCCAAAAGCAGAACATTTCAGACATATGCTTCCCCTTGAGATGGTAATAGGTAGGTTGAAAAGATTCCTCTCATCGGCTGCATATGGAGTTCTAGCAGCAAGTAGGGAAACTGGGAAGTTTTGGATAAGCTTTACTATTTAGCAGCATTCTGGTGGTATCTGTGCCGCCAAACTTCATGTATCTTTTTGCACCATTTATGAGCATTCCCACTCGGGTCCATCAGGTAGTACGTCCTGTTTGGCTATAAGTGAACAACATTGTAATGAGTACTCCAAATACAGTTTAACCAAAAAGCAGTAATTACTCTGCATCTATCAATGAAATAATTATTCAGAATCAATTAATAAACTTTCTCAGAACTAATTCAATTAGTTATATAATATTCTATATTACTGAATAACAAGACATCTGGCATCCTAATACTGATAAGAAGTCAACAGCCAATATGTTGTTGGTACACTCCTTACAAACCACTGTATTAAAAAGGGCTAAATTTTCAGTATTTCTTTAAAACCCCCTTCAAATCCCCAAACCCACTTAAAGTCTATTTACACACGAATGCACATATTAGGTGGTTGCTGTTTGCTTGTTGTTTTGCCTTAGGGGGGCTGGTGACTTTTTTTTGTTACAAATTAAAACTATCAACACTTGTGTTTAAGGAATTCTATTTTTCTCCAGAAAAAATTGCTTGCTAACAACTTATATAAGAATCATCCAAGAACCTCAGTGCAACTTTCAAAGACATGAAAGAAAGTCACTTACCGTGTGAACAAAAAAGGTCTTAAAATTCTTAGCTTCTGGCCGCAACTCTAAAGACCATGGAATTTCTCCTTTTAGAACCTTGTTGACAGGATCCACATAATACAAGTGGGGCCCTTCTGTGAGCAGCAACTGGCGCCGACGTGCAAACAATCCCTAACAAGAAAAACAGCAATGCAAAAAAGGTATGAGGGGAAAAAAAGTGTAGGTTCCTGAATTTAACAACAGAAGTAGAATTAAAAGAGTTCAGTGATAGGACTGTACATTTGCGTCTGAGGGACCTTTGTTTTCCTTTTGCTTTACCTATTTGACCTCACCCCTTGTTTTGGGCTTGCAGTACATTCCTACCACATGGCAAAACATAAGTACAATTTTCAGAAGGCATCTTCCAAGTTCTAACATAAAAATACTATCTGTACAGAGTGAAGCAAAGTCTATTTGTCAAAGATTCCAGCACAGAAATCGATGCTTATGATTTTGTGGAGAAAATTAGGAAGAAGCAGGTAGTAACTCAGATGAAAGACAAGCTACAGCCCTGTAAAGCTGATGCAGACTATAGCTGTTCATCTGTACCATGTTAAAGTTAATACTTAAAAGTTTTTCTAACATCACCTCTGCTTCTCTCAGGACACAGGCACTAGTCATATCCAGAAAAAACACTACAGTTAAGGTCAATACAGGCTTGTATTTTATTTCCTAATCTTTGTAGCTTGATCCACACGCAGATATGTATCAATACAAGGTGTTTATGGACTGTAGCAGACTGGGAAGGGAGGACAAAATCTCCCTCACTACGATCTCAAAGTGAAAGTATCAATAGCACACTTTTAGCCTTTTCCAAAACTCAAGAGCACACCACTAAATTAAGAAAAACCAATCTATTCACAATCCTAGATTTAAAACACAAACAAAACAATCTGATACTTACAAATAAGTTAAACAAGGAAGCTCTGAAACCTGTTCCTTATCTATGTGCAACTGTGCAAATACACATCAGCTGAAGCTTGTTACAGGAAATTAAGAGAAGCCCTTACCTTTCTTTTGTCCACTGGACCCATTTTTAGGATTAAGTTATTTTCTACAAACTGATGCCTGAAAAAAAAAAAAAAAAAGGAAATAACCTATTACACCAGAAATAATTCTTCCACAGAAGCAGCTTTCATTATTACTATTATTATCAAGCAATTTTCCATGTCTCTCCCAACTGTCTCCTTTTGCAGCAAGGAGTCCTGAACAACTTTACTAGAGGAGTTTTGGACTCTTCCTCATTCCAACTCAAAGAGTTTTTTCTAAGATCTGATGTGGGATGGGTGGGGGAAATCACAAATGAGAAGCTCCTCTCAAGAGTGAAGAGAAACACTAATAATTACATGATTTGGGAGTATTTTGCTTAGGAATCGACAGAATATTATCCATAAAAATAAATCACTTATGGCAAAGTTAAGAGGGAAGGACCTTTTCTAGTTCTAGGTCTCTGTAGAGGGAAGACTTCTCTAGTATAGCACCATTTCTGCCTATCCTGTAAACATACCTGACAACACCTTCTAGACCTTGTAAACTTTAGAAACATAACATCAGGTTTTTGCTGCTGCTGCTTTAAAAATAGAAGTAAATAAAAATATAGTTGCTAATCATTTGCTTGAAGGCATTAAGAAGGACAAATGAAGTTATTTTTTTCTGGATTCCTTACTGCTGTGTAAGTAACAGATGAGTCGTATTCAAAGATCTTACCAAGGATTTCCACCAGCTTGTTTTGCTAGAAGTAACCTCTTTTCATCTTCAGAAAACTGTAAGTCCAGCTCAAAGGAATTGTTGTCAAGATCATGAATGTACTGTTCAATATTTCCTCCTGATGTCTGTGGTGTACTTGTCTCTGGGACAGACAGTGAATGGGAAGAGGCAGAACCAGAAACTTGCATGCAACCAAACTGACTCAGGAGATTGTCATACTAAAGGAGGAAACAAAATGAAGTAAAGGAAATTCTTTCATTAAACAGCTTACTTTGCACTAAACTGCACCTTGTAATTTAAGCATGCTTCTGTTTTTCATGGACAAAAAAGCCTGCTCTCTACAGATGAACAAGATCAACTTATCCAGAAAAGTATGTTTGGTCAAGAGCAAGCCAAGCAGTATTTTTTTCAAACACTCACTTCATCAGGGGAAAAAGAAACAAACCACTGTAACCATCAATTTTATATTACATTATTAATAACTGAGTTTTCATTAAAATATAAGTAGTTTCAATGAAATATTTAAGGTGCAATGATTATGCTTTACTTAAAGTCTCAGGCAGCATCAGAGCTGAATATAGCAACAGGCAAACATACATTTCCGTAACAGTCTTCATCATCCTCTGACATAGCAGGTAAATACGCTGTAAGTTTTGGGGGTGTCTGAAGATGCAGGTTCTCCCACACAATAGATTCAAAGAAGGGATGAGCCTTAAGAGGTCCATATCCTCCCATTTCTTCACAACCTAATCTGTTGGTGGCATCTAGAACCTGAGCAAATTACACTTAAGTTAAAATAATGACAAGGAAGGGGCGAGCACCATTTACGTTTGCACAGTAACATGCAAAAACTTAAAACCAGTTGGTCATAAACATACATCACTAGAATATAAGGAGACTGCTTACAATACAAGATATTATTTATCAGTATGCCTTGTAGTAACATTTTGTATTAGACCAGCTCACAGATCTAAAGAAAGGAGCACCTTTTTGAGTCCACACAATTTTTTGGCTTTGTTTCTTCATAAAGTCCTTTGTTTCTTCATGAAGTCCAGCTCATTTAAGTATAGCCCAGCATCATGTTCTAGTGATGCAAGCAGCTATGGGAGCTATGATTGGTGCCAAACACCAACCTCTCAAGCACTCTGAAACTGCACGCTTCTCAGGATGTTTATGCAACCTGGACCTTACCCTGTAGCATACAGTGTCTCAGTTATAAAGCTGGCCTGGAGAGAGGAACATACTGCTAGATCCTTTACAATGGTTGCACTGATAATCATCCAGAGACATAAGAGTTTCCTCCTGCACCATGCTGTCGTGGTTTAAGCCATAAATATCACTTCTCCCTCCCTTTGCCCCCCCCACTCTGATGGGGGGGAAATGGGAAGAAGAACCGAAAGAATGTAACTCCCATGGGTTGAGATAAGAACAGTCCAGTAACTGAGATATAATACAAATCACTACTGCTGCCACCAATAATAATAATAATGACAAGGCAAATACAAGGAAAAAGGATACAACCGCTCGCCGCCCGACCGAGCTGAGAGAGAGAGAGAGCCACTTCCGGGTTCCTGCCCCCAGTATTTTACATCCTGGGTATGAGGTGCTGTGGCATGGAATAGCTCTTTGGTCAGTTTGTGTCAGGTGTCCTGCCTCTGTCTCCTCCCGGCTCCCCTCCTCCCTGGCATAGCATGAGGCTCAGAAAGTCCTTGGCCAGACAAAACATCACCAAGTGTAACTGAAAACACTGGTGTTATCAGCACAGTTCCCAGGCACAAAATTAAAAACACAGTGCTGCACCAGCTACCAAGAATGAGAAAAATGACTGCTGCTGCTGAACCCATGACACATGCTAATACTACTGAACTTCAAAAAACTTATACCACCCAAAACGTTCTCTGCATATTCGTTTCAGCATTATGGTTATATCTCACTAATGAGATAGAACTATTTTTTTCTTCCTACCTGTCAAATACACCCATGCAGAGTAATTCTTTGGCTCATATGGCTCATACTATTGAGACATGCATTAAGTGCAAGGTAAGTGCCTAATAAATTGCAAGGTAAGTAGGTGTACATTGTAATGAGTATATCTCCCTGTCATATATAGAAAACTCATTATACAACTCAACAATTAATCCAAGTACTAAGTATTTGAATTCTAACTTCTGTGTGTTATTTAGGTATTTAGAACCATTTACTTGCATTTCACTGAGAGGCATTCCTTATCCATGCTTTAGAATTCAGATTCAAAATAATTAAGTGCTGTTTACCAACGGATGCTGATTTTCCAGACACTCCCCTATGCACTCAATAATGCTCACACTCTTTCTTATTACAGGGTTTGCAACAGAGTGCATAAAACTTTAGGAAAGAAAGAACTACAGAAGCTGATTACATTCCAGTGTAAACAAATCATTTAACAGCAGCAAATACTTACCAATAGCTTTTCAACAAGGTCTTTTGCCTTGGGAAAAAATTTTTCTGGAAAGTCATATTCCAACTTTATTATCTTCTGGAATATAAGATACTCATTTCTGCAAAAGAGAAAAATATTAGCTCTTGTTACTAGTTCTCAATGGTTCTTTCACCTTACCAGTGCATAACCTGGACAAATATTAAACAGGAGATCTACAAGTTAAGCCACATTCCCACAAAACTGTCTAGGGTAAAGGAGTACAGTCTTCTGTACTTCCTTAAGTTCAAAGGGCTCAATGTAGAGGTGCTTCGTACCCTCTTCATGTAGACAGTTACTTTTATGGTATAAATTACATATGAAACCCTAGGATAAACTAAGGAATTTCTCTCGGGAATTCTAGTTACAGCTAGATATATATATATATATATATGTACATGTATATATATACAGCTGTATAAGCATCTTCATGACATCAGAAAGGACAAATAAAAGCTGGCACGACATTAACACCAACACTGCACTGGGAAAAGCTGTGCTTCAGAACTGGCAGCAAGGTAAAAACCAAACCCAAATCAATGCATTTATGATCCATATGTAAAGTAATAGTTTAAATCTCTTACCCAGCTCTAAATGGAGGCAATCCAGCTACAAGCTGATATATTATACATCCCAGAGCCCAGAGGTCAGAGCTTCAAATGAGAAGAAGAAACACGGATTATGCTTTCCTACAGGAAGTCTTTAAACTACAATTTAAAAAAATTCTTCAGCTTCTGCTGGTTAGAACATGGCACAAGCACTGGAGACAAACTGCCATCATCTCCACCCTGGTTTCACTTTGTCCCTTGACAGAAGAGTAGGCTAGCAACAAGTCTAAAAGCAGGTATTCGGTAACCACTCCACAACAACTGACTACAAGCACAGCTACAAAAACACTGAATGCTCAGTCAAAATAATTAATAGGTATGTAATGAGACTGAAAAGAATACTTATTATCCCCCACGACAATTCAAACGTGCATCCAACAATGCAATATATGCTCCTTCAGAACCAAAATCCTTTCCTCAAAATACTGGCGGGGGTGCGGACGGACAACTTTTTCACCTAAAGTTTTTCTTAATATACAAAAAGCCAGGCTACTATATGGTACATGGGCGAGGGAAGGTCTCAAGTTTTACTGTGTTGGTCTGAAAGAGTATTTTTAGCATTTTACCTTTAGGAAAACTATACATAGATTGGTTTAAAGCTTAGAAATAGAAGACTAAAATGCTAATAAAGACTCAAAACTACTCAAATTAAGAGTCTTCTGCAAAGGTGAAGCATTATGTAACTTTTAAAAGGAGATGATAGCCTGATGAAGGCTTTTCATCAGCCAAAACATCCTTAGTAGAAGCCAAAGTGGAAAGTCTAATGGTATTCCTATCATTTTGAGAAACAGTAGCACAAATTGTTACAGTTATTCATGTAAGAGATCTTTTTCCCTGTGGTTTGTCAGTGATTGCTATGATTATTCTTCCATCATTCTAATAAAATAAATATACAACAGTCTGTAAGTTACCATCATGAACAAGTTTAAATAAGAAATTCCTTACAGGTATCACTCATACAAGGCACAAAAATCAGCTTTAAACCACTGCAACTCTCAAGCACAGTTTAGCAGAGGTAACTGCTAGCTGATCTAAATACAAGACAAAGAAAGCTGTAGCCTTTCCCCTAACTGACAGAATTTAACATTCTGTTGCTTTTACAGCAAGGATTACCGTCTTAGAGCAAGCTTATATAAAACACAATTAAACCAAGTATAGTAACTGGATAACAGAAAAAGTTTTCCTGATTTATTTATGGGTAAGAGAAATTCAAATGCACACTACACACCACCTTCTCCTGACAGCACCTGATCCTGTCTGTAACTCCAGAAGGTAGATTAACTGAGGAAACCTGCACTCAGACAAGCAGCAATACTTGTGCAGAAAAAAATATTTCAAACTCTTAACAAAAATTTATACTGAGCACCTTGTTTCTTTGAAATACTCAGTTTGCTTAATGTATCTCCTCCCCATTTGACAGTGTCCTGACAGAGTCAGTGAAGTCCTGAAATACAGTAGTCCTCACCTTTTGCAGGCAGATTTCTCTGTCAGCAGTTCTGGAGAAACATACTGTGCTGTCCCTACAAACGAGTTTGCCCGTGCTGGTAAGAAAATGGAAAGAAATAAGCCAACACATACTTACAGAGAAGCCAACCTCCCTCTTTCCCACCCAATTAAAACAAAAGAAAGCCCACCAAACAAACCCAACCAAACAAAAACCCACAACAACTAAACAAACCACAAAACTAAGGCAATCTATTGCAAGTTATGTAATACCACACAGAATTCACAGGCATTTCATTTTTCTATCCATTCACAAAAACGAAGAGCCAAATCAATCTCAGTGATACCTATTTAGTTCAAGAAGCTTGGCACCTGGGTACTTGGCTAGGTATAAAATCTACCAATACAAGCTTACTACATTAAAGTAAAAAATAAAGTTCATAAAATTCAATTCAGCCCGGTGCTTTTTACCAGGCACTGTATGCAGCATAATTAATTCACAGGTTAATACTAAGCAACTAGTGACACAAGAATTCTATAACCTTCACATTTGAGCAACTCTGATAATCAGCCACTGAGCTTAAATACATAAGCAAAAAACTGTTTAAGCCACAGTACCTACCTGCATGTGTGCTTGTCTTGCAAATGAAAAGCAATCTGAAGTAGTTCAACTTCCCACTATATTTGGTGATCTAGCTGGCTATACCACTACACCAAATATTACCTCTTCTGACATAATCTAAGCAGTGACAGTCAAAAACTGTTTCAAGATCTTTCAGTGATTTTGTTATGTAAGAGGTAATGGTATTTGAGGGTTACAATTTGGTATATATGTACACTTTCAAAGTAACACTTGCTATAGTTGTCCGTGTCACACTATGAAGTAAATAATGGCATACCTTGTCTGCTATCTGCAGATAATACTTTTGCTGTTCCAAAGTCTGTTATTTGAATGTGCATATCTTCATTTAGCAGGATGTTCTCTGGCTTAAGGTCCCTGGAAAAGGCAAATTCTTATATTTAAAGAGCACACAAATTAAAGTTGCGAAACTGCCTAGTGACTTATGTACATAACACTACCATAAACGATGCAGGCATTCTATAAACACTGTTGTGTCAACTTTCCCCTAACTTGGAGCTGTCAACACGCAAACTGCTGACAGATTGCAAAAACCCCATCCATTAAGGTGGGTTTTGGTTTTGGGTTTTTTTTTTGCGAAAGACTTGAAACTCTTTCATAATACAAGATTTCCAATATAGGCTTAGTAATACCGACAATCATGCTATAGCAATTTCATTAGCATTCTCCAGCCTAACACATGGGCTACAGAATCAAAGTGAAACTGGGAATTCTGGAACGTTTTTTAACCCTGAAAAAAAAATCTATGCTTTTGGTATTCTCCACATCCAGGCCCCTTAGCTTTTGTTCCAAGTTATTTCATGGAAAAGTACTAGGAAAATACTTTGTCCTTTTAAATGTAACTGGAAGAAGTAATACTACTATCAGAATTATAATTAGCCATCTTTCTGCCAATTAGCATCTGCTGTTCCCTTAAAAACTGCTTGGGAACCTACAGATACAAAAGAATTCTTACCTAAAAAGAAGTTCTGCAGTTCCAATTTCTCACATTTACAACTTTAAGTTGTTTAACAAACATGAATTACAAAGCACACTTATCCAGACAATGTAATTACATCAAGAACAACTGCAAAGGTCCTGTTAAAAACTCTGCTAAATTTTACCATTTGCTCACTTACTGCTTCAGCTTTGTGGAAATTGCTCACTGACATACATTCATGTTACTTTTCTTGATGATACGCTGCACACTGACTCACACCCGCAGAATTCTAGTTCTGGTACATAACACACCAGAAAGAAGAAACGTACTTAAACAAAAGGTCATCTTCTGCTTTACGCCAACTGATCAATCTTGAAGAAGACAAGCTCTGGTAATGTTAATTCTTACTTTTTCACCACTAGAATAGTTGGTCAAGTAACAGAGATTATCTCTCCTCCGAAAGTTGCCTTTGTTTAGCTCCCAGTTTTACCAACAGTACTAATGTTAATGAAATGCTATTATTCTCTCATTAACTTTCCACAAAATCTGTATTTGCTTCAGACTTCACAAAGAACACTTCCAGAAAAAACACCTTGTGCATCATCAAATGCACACTGGTTTCAGCTTTGTAATTACCTGTGAATTATTCCTTTCCCATGCAAATACTCCAGAGCTGATACAATTTCAGCAGTATAGAACCTGGTGCAGGTCTCATCAAATGAGCCAATTTTGCGTATATACTTAAGCAGCTCTCCATTTTTGGCATAGCTAAGCCCAAAATCTGAATATAAGTTAGTTAAGGTCTATCAATAAAGCACCCAAAATAAAAGTCCTCACACTTCATTTCAGAGACAAGAACAATACTAAACATACATAAGCAATGGGAAAAGAACTGAAGTCAGTTCATTTGAAACTTTAAATGGCAGCAACCCAAAACAATTTCTTGAATATATTAACAACCTAGGACCCATGTCCCAGGTTCTTATTATAGCAAAGACTACTGAGTAAATGGTAAATTCTGTAGTTTTCCAGACAGTGACCTAATAATTAACTTAAACTGCGTATATAATTGCCCTTAAAGAGAGCTATTTACAGTCATAACAAACATTCAACCCAAGCTTAAAACTGCCCCATCATCTGTAAAGTTATAGAGCTTTTAAAGTTTGCATTACAAAGACAGTGCAGGTTCTGTTAGTGCATGGATATGTGTATGCACAGATACAGGGCCTATTAAAACTGCTTGCAGCCTCTGTGAAAAACACTACTTACTGACCCCAGCAATGGACTTGAATAAAACAATAAAAAGCATAGACATCTCCCTTGGCCTGCAAGTTGCCGACTCCGCTCTTTGAGGGGGCACACTCCAACCACTTGCTTAATTGCTATTAAAAGCATGACTGCAAAAATGATATCATAAACATGAGGATAATTTAAATACCTGCAGTTATTTTCATAATTCCTGTCAGACAATATTTTAAAGAAACCCAGAGTGGGGATTGTTTCTTTCAAGAAAGCATCACAGCAAGTTTGAAACTCCAAAGGATACACAGCTTTTCATCGTCCTGAAAGGTGAAGTAGAGTTTCACAAAGAACGGGTGATCCAGGCGGGACATTACATCTCTCTCCCGTGTCACGTATGGCACCTTGTTTTCTTTTATGATATGACGTTTCTCTAGAATTTTAACTTAATGAAAAGAAGACAGAGTGCAGTCAGGAGCTGCGGCTCCACAGAGCCACCCGAGTCATCCGCATGGCTTGGCTGCTTGATTCTTTTTGTTAGATAAAATGATCATAAACCCACTAATTCTGTCCTTTGAACAGGTGTCTTTTAACAGCACTACTTTGATACTGTATTTGCAAACAGTTTATGTTGAAGGAGTCAATACTTACTGGCATATTCCCTAGAACTTGACAATTCTCGAGCCAAGACAACCTGTTGCCAGAGGAAAGAAAATAATTGTAACCATTCATTAAAGACGTACACTCAGGTGGATTCTGATCTGTCAATAGGTATTTAGGACACTGATTGTCCAAAATAAGCTATCACAACTGCAAGCAGCAAAATATTTAAGCATATTTCATATTATGCTGGCTTCAGCAAGACATCTGCAGACATTCAGTTTGGCACAACAACATTTTTTTTTGCCAGAAGACTTATACATCTGGCTGGGTAAACACCAATTTGCTCTTCTTTTTTCCCCCAGAGGAACTGTGAAGACTGTAACATAAGCCACAGTAAATTGCCAAAGCTTCTTAAAGGGGGAAAAAAGCAACAACTGCGCTGAAGAATATTTACAAAAATCTAGCTGCCACAGTACTTTTCCTTAACATAAATGGCAAATATTGAGAGATTGAATTTTACCTAAAAGTTCAAAAGTAGGAAACAAGACAGAGCTTTCAACTATTTACAGCTTTCCAGGAAAACGTTTTAAAGCAAGGGAAGAAAGATTTCCAATTAGTAGAAGCAAGGGATAAAGTTTCAGGGAAGCAGATCATTTTTCAAGAGAAAAGCTTTTTGAGGAACACGTAATAAAGCTCATCTTAAAAAAAGATCCTTGGCACTTCTTATAAAAAAGTAAAGTTACCGTTGAAAAAGATCCTTCACCCAGAATTTTCCCAAATTTGAAGTCATCAGGTCGTTTCTTTCGAGGCTGTGGAGGCTGCTGTCCTGTATGTTGCTGCAAGGAATTTGAACTGGATCTCGATTCAGCTGCAGTGCCCTCCATGTTAGATCCTTGTCTGCTGCCACAGGTGGAAATGACAGATGGAGTGCTGGAATCTGCTTGGTTCCTCACCATTGATGGGGATGAACAGGAGCATAACACCACGCTAGACTGGATTGGAACAGCATCATACTGAAAAGAGAAATTAAACTGTTATTCCTATACCTTCAAATAATTACCATGCGGAGTTGAGCTATTTCCATACAAGCATCATGTGCAGTCCTACTTGAAAGGGTTATCATTAAAATGTATTTAGGAGGGAATGTTAGTATTTATTTCAGGAATGGCAGCTCTTAAATTGTTACACAACTCTGTTCAGGTCATGCTGTGCACATACGTACAGCCATAAGCCAAACATCTGAATGCTTTAATTCAAGAATGCTTTTTCCCCAAGCTCAAAAAAATGCTCCCTACCACCAAAAAATCAAGTTTCACTGTATATTCTCCTACAAATAACATGATCTTTAAACTTGATTTCCGGCTTACAGGCAGAGCCATACACACAGTCTTAGGAAGTAGTAGTTTTTCTGAAAGCAAAAAATTGTCTCCTTAAGCAAGGAGCACCTGTATTCACAAGTAACATCAGTTTAGAGATCCCAGTTACAGGGAACAGTAAATAAATAAGTAAAGCATGAGAACTTTCATGGAGACAGAGGATACTTTACTCCATTTTTACTTGGAATCTCACTTTCTCCAATAGTATTTCTCTAATACAAACTGGGGAAAGACAGGAGGAAAAGCGAGAACAACATAAAAGAGGCAGATCGGCTGCATTGTTTAATAACCAGCACTATCTGATACTTTTTTTGAAGAATGCTCTGGTCCATGACCTTTTAAAACAAGGGAGATTACACTATGCACATTATACGCAGGGTCACATGAAGACATCCCAACTCCAAAGCAAAGAACCAGATGTAGCCCAGAAAACAGCAAGCACAATGGAAAGTCAAGATTAAGAACAAGAACAGAGGCAATGTAACAGATCTGAGGTATCCGTTACCTAAGAAATGACAGAACTGTGCAACTATGTTGTATGTAACACTATGTTGCACCTGAACATTTACAGAGAAGCTTACTCCTACATTTCTCTTTCCACACTCCCCCTTCTTGCCTTAGTGGCTTATGTCCTGTATTTACCTTCTCAGTTTTGCTTTCAAAGACCCCAAGACACACATCTGTGGAGACTACATGTTTCTACATCTGTCTCCACATATGCCAGAGTACAGGCTAGCTCATCTAGTCTAACCTTATACAGCCGCTCTCCTGCAAAACTCAGACTGAAGAGTCTGACAGATCCAGACTATTTTAGCGAGACACGAGGTCAGTCACTGAAGAATCTTAAAATGTTCCAAACTGTGTCTGCACCTCCCAGAAGCCTGAGGATGCTCCTTCCTGCATCTCCCAATACTACCCAGCTGGCACGCCACAGGTCACAACACACCTATTGTGTGGCATGGATCACTAGTGGCCACCCCGATAACCACTGATGTAATCTTCATATGTCTACTTTTTAAAACTAGCCTCTAACACCATCTACTTCCCCAGGTACTTTTAAGGGTACTGTTTCTAATTTGCATCCATATAGAAATTGTTTCTTTCTTAGTGCAACATAGTGTGAGTTTGAAAACCTAGTAAGAAAGAGAATAACAGATCTGCTGAAGTAGAATTATAGGATCAACAGACATATGAAAACTTTCATTAACTTATTTTCACTAAATCCCTAGAAAGAGGCTTCTTTTCATTTACATGCCATGGGAAGCAAGTCCTTATATTGTTCTTTTCCCCTCTTGCCTGCAAACAGTAGAAATAAACCTTACAAGAACTTGAATCAATGCGAGACGCCCACTAGATATCACATTTTTCCTTTTATACTCTTCTCACCCCCCCTTTGCATGAAAAGCCAGTCACAGGCAAAGCTCCAGCTATCTAAAAGGAGCTACAGCTTGGGAATATTTTTTGCAATTCAGCACTTCGACATTAGCACTACCACTACAACTTTTCATGTATCTAAGCACATAGTAAGCATCAAAAAAATATCACACTGCTCTGAAGCAAGCACAGCCACAACAACTGCATCTCTACTAGCTTTTTCCCACTGCACAATCTGCAATGCTGTTTTGCTGATGTGGCTCTATCAATACCAACAGCAACAAAAAATACTTGTAGAGACTAGGCCTTCTGAAGCTTCCAGCATCTTCTGTCCTGACCTGAAACTGAACTCTGAAGGCGACCAAGTATCCTTGCTACTACTGAAACTCTACTAGCAAGATCACATTTCTGTTACAAAGTCAGCATGACCAGGGTCCTAACCTACGGCTCACCTGACAGCACTGTGTCTAACTGCCATTACTGACTCTAACTGCATTAAGACATAAGGCAGACGCGGTGAGAAAAGCACTTCCAACCACTTACCTACAAGGCAAATATTTTTTGGAAGCAGATCTTGCTAACTGCTATTATTACTTACACAAAGCAACACGAGTGCTACACCTCAACCGGTACATTTGGTTGGATTATAAACAATGCTGATGAGACCCTATAAGCTAGAACATTAGCATAAGCTTCTCACCAATGTTTTTAATGGAAAATTGGATTACAGGTCTACTCAATGAAATACTGCAAACAGATGTCTATAAAGCATTTGACTTGGCATTATATGATGTCTGAAATACGGAATACTGTTAAGGAAAGTGAATATAGGACATATTTTGAGTAACACTGTTTACAACTTTTAATTAACAGTCATTCGCAAACAAGGATCTCTTCAGTTCACACCTGGATTGACTCTCAAATCAAAAAGGTTGAAAGAACAATAACTGAATATATTTAAAGACTGAGGCGGAAAAAAAAAAAATCCAAACAAACCCAAACACCCACACCATTTGTCAAAAAATTCATCTCTTACCTAAAGCAATCTACAGACAAACAGTGAGGCTTTACTTTTATTTCTACCAGAACATTACTACAAATTAAAATATGATCCAAGAGCTTAGGCACAATGGTGGGAAACAAGTGGACAAGGACTTAAGTTGGTCCATACCTGGATATACAGAACTAGAAAGCATCACCTAGGAGAAGCGAAGCCGCACTGCCACTAGTACTGCACAAAGATCAAGTAGAAAACCAAACAGACCAGTTTCAGGAGAAAAATCAAGACACTGAATTCCTGGGGGAAAAAAAAATCTAATCCTCTGGCTACAGTTAGCTTCTGAAATCTGTATTTATTAAATAATCCAACTGGTTTGGCCCTGTGGTATTAGGAAATACAGAGCTCTAAAAATTAGGATCACCTGCAATTCAAGTCCTACTGCATGTACAGATCACAGAGTGGTGAATGTCACAACTGTTAGACTGAATTACGGTAAGAAGCTCGCAGACTATCAGGAAGATACAAACAGCAAAGTCTGCTTAAGGAAGTATAAGATTCAGAAAGCAACACAGCAGCACTCTAGGCTATCTATGACTTAACCGTTTCACTTGCAAACGGAATTCAAGAGGCTTTCAAAACAGGTACTACATAATACTGTATGATACCCTCGCCACCATCACAATAGCAAACCAAAGTTTCTATGTCTCTGCCAAACATAGCCTTTTGATAGAGAAACGGGAAGATATCCCAAAAATATGAGTGTAAGATTCAATGTCCAACTTAATACATTTGCCTTCAAGTAAAAATACGGAATTCATCTATTTATCTATGCAATTAAGGAAGAATAAAGGCCTTTATTTCACACAGAAAATAGATAATTATTTTCACTGCAAAGGTGTTTCATAGTTTTAGAGATAAAGCTACTACTTACCAATACTGAGATTCTGCTGAAGACAGTTTAAATTACAAAGGCTTGGCCTGAGAGGTTTTGTAAAGTATTTTGATACTGTCACACAACCTACAAATTCTGAAACTAAATTTATTTTGTATTGCTTATAATTTAAATATCAACAACCTGGGGTCTCCTAAGGATTTATCTGCAAAATGCAAAGGATAAAAATGAACAGCTAGGCAGTTATATTTAATATTTTCTTTTCATGACACAATGGTGTTTCAGAGAGGTGACAAAAATGCAGCACCTGCATCTGGCACATACACTGTATCTGAAAAAACCATAAGAAGGAGCAATTAGCAGATATTATGCTTGTCTTTCCCATGGCCTCCTCCCCCTTCATATGCCACAATGAAAACGTTGACCTTCTCCAAGTTCTCCAATATGTGTTTGTGACAGGCTCTGCTTTAAAGGCTAGAGTGCAACACATCCTGGAAAGTCCAGCGTATTTCGGAAGAAAGCAACTCAATGGGTCGGATACTAAGATGAGCCTGAATACATGTCCTCAAACTATTCCTCACAGTGCCTAAAAAGAGAATGCAGGCAAAACCAAGGTAGTTCAGCTACAAGAAATGTTAAGATACGAAGAAACACTGATTCAGAATAACAACATCCAAACAAAAGCCTCATCTTCCAGTGCAGAGAGCATAGGAAACATAGGTGGCACTTCCACTTATATACTACTCCTATCCAGGAGAACTTTGCAGGAAGTGTCATGATTATGATGTGATCCCTATCAATATTCAGATTTTCATAAACTCTTGCTACACCAGAGTGACTGGCATGGATGAAGACAATCCAGAATACCAATAGATGGTGTGCTTTCAGAAACTGCAGTAAACATCAGTTCTCATACTTCATATGTTTTTGTCTACTTATGCTCTGGACTTCTATCCAAAAATGGACTTTCAGAATTTCTAAGTAACCAATTGCATCCCCTTTCTATTAACCAATTGCATATGTGCGTGTGTATAGAGAGAAACAGCATACTGAATAATTCGCAAAACTCCACTTGGAAATGGAAATGTCGGTTTCCATTTATATATACTTAGAAGTTTGACAGATACTTTAAAGTATTAATACACCTTTTTGTTAACATTATTATTACCTTTAAGAAATTAAAACATTTGCCTAAAGAAAAAATCCACTCACATGGATCCACATGGATTAAACAGTGTCACTGGATGCCGCCTAACATTACAACATAAAATCATGCATGTAATGGACAGGGCAAAATGCAGATTAAAGCAAGTGTCAAGAGTACTTCTGTATGCACTACACAAGTAGTAAATTGTTCACACATCTGAAAGTTCACTTTGACAAGCAAATACATACAGCCATACAAAAAAAAGCCACCAAAAAACAAGCCCAGAAGACCAAGCCTCAATGTAATTTGGAGATATTTAAAACCATGTACTCTGCGTGCACTTTCAGCTTGATGAAGATCACTTATCTTCCCCAGTTAAGGAGTACTGCTAGACAGGAACAGGAGGAAAAACAGACCTAGACGTATGCTTTCAGATTCTGAAATCTGAGGAAAAGGATGCAAAGGGATTTAAAGAACCACACTCAACATTCACTTATTGAAAAGAAGCAATATATTAAATACATAGAGAGAGAGTAACCGAGTAATAAGTTGGCAAGTACCTAGTCTTCTCTGGGATGGAAACATTAAGTCATACTTCAATGACTTGTCTCTGTGCAGCGAAGAGTGAAAAAGGTAGCATTAAAAAAAAACCTGTAAACCAGGATCTGAGCAAAAGGGGTGATCTTAAGGCATTTTTTAAAAATCTGGGTTTAGGTACAACACAAAGCAGTGAACAAGCTGATTAATCTTCAACATATCACAAGAAGTAAAAATTATATTGAAATGATGGAGCTTGTTCAACTTTTGAGGCAAGTAACTCAAACGTCTAACAGACAAATCCTAACTAACAAAACCAACAGGCATCTCTAAGAACAAACACTCCTCGCCAAAGAACCAAGTGAGGCATTTATCAAAAACTTGTACTAGGTTACAAAGATGCTGAAGATATTTTCCTGGGACAACAGGAAATTCTTTTCTACAGAGAAGTCCTTTGAAGATCATAGTAAGCCATTTCTTCAAACTGCTGTAAACAAACCCTACTCTCCAAGTATCAGTTATTTGTAGATGTTTTAAAGAAATAAAGCATGAACATAAACCGTTAATCTTCTGTAGCACAGCCATTCATGCTTCTGTTGTGTAGAGCTGCACCAGTACTCTTTCAAACCTCTTCATCAAGTGGTAGGCAAAGATTACTGTAGAGAACTTAAGATCTAGCTCATAACCCAGCAAATTGCCCATTAACTCCGCATCTTGAAGAAACTGACCATTACAGTCAGCAAAAGAGCCTGAAGCGAAACAATTTGTCAAAATCTATACTTTGATCCAGGTTCATAAATGTTTAATGATTACTACGTTTAAAAGAGCAGACTGACATCTAGTATTTCAATTACAAAAGCTGTTTTAACACAACTTTGTTTTGCAGAAGAATCTGAAGTCACACATTAATCTGGAGTGAAATTTTTTTGATCTCAGAAGTTGCCACATGAAAAAAATCTGTTGCTTAATAGACCATTTCATGAATCAAGCATGCAAATTTCAAAAGTGCTCAGCTGCATAAAAGGAGGATTTTTGTTGTTTAAACAGATTGCCATGCAGCTGATGAAAGAAGCCTAGGCTCTGACCCACCAGAACAACTATGCTGGCCTTCAGGCACAGCATCATTTGAAACCTCTCAAATGTTGGAAGGTTTTGCATTCACTGTGAGGCAAACAAAACAAAAAAAAAAAATCAACCACTCCCCTTTAATTATTTTGATAGAAATGACCATCATTTAAAAGAATAGACAACTTCTTTAAAAATAATGTCCTGTAATAAATTTTAACATTTAAGGTTGTGTTAGTGGAAGGGGAAAGCTTGGAGCAGATAGTTCTTCAACGATACTATTGTATCTAAACCGGCTGGGACCTTTGCAATAGTAGGAAACAGAAGCATGGAAATATTTCAAGTTGTTGTAGCCTGCTTGATATACTAACAGCCCTAATAAGATTTAAAGAAAAAAAAAACAACACAGTAATATGAAGGTAATATTGAAAATACTTGCAGTAAATCATCATAAGATACAGTTACTATTTCAGAGGAAATACATGTAAAGCCCTGGCTAAGCCTGACATATTGCCATGCTCTGACAACCCATACAAACCTTTTCTTTGTATTACTGTAAAGCACTAGTAGGTAGTTAAAACAGACTCTAGTACCTAGTTGGCAGTTGTTTCCCTCATACTTGAAATCAATTTTGGAATTTACTAGTCCTATCTTCAAAATACAATCAAAAATATTAACTTTGAAGAAGAATCAAAATTAATTGATTTTTCTTCTTAAGCTGTCTGGACATACAACCTCACAAAATTCACAGTATACAAAGAAAAGGTTTAAAGTTTGGGAAAATACATTACATTGTTCATACGATCTCAAAACACCAGAAACAAAGCTCAGCTCTGACACTACCTCCTTCACAACTGAACTGATCACCTTACCTTCTGCAGTAAATCAGTAACACAGTTTATCTGTGAGCAGTGGGGAAATTAGATTTGAGTTGGCTGTATTTTTTCTGATACAATAGGCTCAAGGATCTGGGAGCACAGAGAACACCTCTGCTGGTAAACTGTCTGGACTCTTCACTTTGGGAATACAGGTATTTTATCCACAAGACTGATTTTGGACCTATGGAAATAAATTTCTCACGTACAGAGCAGCGTTGATCCAAAATTTCAGTTAATACAAATACCTTTTATTAAATTAACAACCTCACACATATGGTGGTATTTTCTGTCACTCATTTCCAGGATTCTAATTCCAAATTCAGGCAGGAGTTAAAGCTAATTAAAGGTTTCCTAAGAACCTGCATATCAGTCAGTGTCCTCTAACCTGCCTACTGCTAAGCAAAACACTCAAGTTCCAAGCACCTTCAGAGGCAGAGACTATGTGAGGCCTCCTTCCATTAGCCCCCCACCCCCACAAACACCCCTTGAGCCTCAAAACAGATCAGAAACAGGAAACCACAAAAATCTCTAAGAACCTAAAGTCAGCCTGTAGCCCAAATAGCTGTATGTGTAAACAAGCCATTGAGAATTCATTTCACAAAACAGATCTAGGCCAGCTCACCAGAAAATAAAAGCCATCTGCAATCACAGTATAACAGACGACATTCTACACCATCAAGTTATCTCATGAAGCACACCAATATTAAGAAGTGTTGCACAGAATGGATGGGGGCTCATGTTAACAAACACAAAAGGACTTCCTATACTAAGCCTCTTGTTGGCAATTCTAGGAAGCAGAGAACTGCTTTGGGTGAACAGCAAAGCAGCCACACAGAGGTAGCAGTAGATGGGGTGTACAAAGGTGGGACAGCACAGGCAAGAACTGTACACTGAATTCCTGTAGGATAACTAAAGAACTGAACATAAATGTTAATACTTTCTTTTCAGAAAAAGCTTCTAAGCAAGTTAATCCTTGCAATTTTTCACTGTAAAGAATTAAGAGAGTATTCGCCAGGTGACATATTTACAGCTTATTTTTTAAGCCAGAAAGCTAGTTTCAACTTCAATCTGTAGCCACAAAACAAGCCAGCTGTTTTCTACAGCACAGTTGAGTAGAATCCATCAGGTGTGAAAAATAAGTTTCTAGAGCAAAGGGCAAACTTTGCGCGCACTGTGTTCAGCCCTTTCAGACACTTCAGCTAGATCTTATTAACTTTCTACAAGGTTACCTGCAAATAAGATGTCAGAAAGGGAAGTGAGGAGGGAGAAAAATCAGCTCCTTCCCTTTCTGTTTCTGTATTACATATACAGAATCTAACTTGGCCACCTGCAAAAAAAGTTTTCCCACTTGAAATATCAGAAACAGTAATTCCTTGGTTTCATACCAATTCTTCAGGAGGCTCCACCAGGAGGAACTCAGAGAAGGATTTTCTCTCTCAAACACAGTTTGCTGAAGTAAGTTTTTATCTTTCTACACTATAAAGTAATTTCTTGTTTGCATATTTCCTGATGCAATAAATGTGCTAGCTCTACAGCAATCCACACAGCTTTTCTAGCAAAACAACACCCAAATGAGTTTACCATTACAAACCAGGAATTACTAAAATATTTCACATCCTCAGAGATCAAACCTATTTTTACGACTTTGCCAGTGTATTACTTCTCTCATTCTAACCAAGTGATTATGTCCCTGATTTCATGCTTTCTGCACCAGAATTCCTGCAAGTACTTCAGTAGTCAGCATCCCTTTTCAAAGTGTTTCCTGCAATGTTGCCTTCCAACTGATGTACTTTAGGGAAGTGAAATGAGCCCAGGTCTCCAGGGTGACCCACAATGTCCAGCTACAGCAATCTACTTGCAGAGTTTCATGAGCCATATGAAACAGACATTACCTCTAGCACCGGAAGTAACAGACCAATAATCCAAAGAATAACTTGCCTTAAAAAAACCCCAAACCACCCCCACTGCAGATTCATTGTTTAGTTGAACATCACTGTTATATCCAGATTATTCTCTGGATTATCTCCTTTCCACTAGCTATCAGCACTTCCCACGTTAGAAACATGAATGCATATAAAATTGCTCCTCTTAAGACAGCACCATTTCTTCACTTCTGAGCACCTTCTCAGAGCCTGGATTTTTTTACTTTTTACTAGTATTTTTTTACTATTACTCTATACTATTTTTTCTATTCCTGCAGCCTGCTTTGGTTAGAGATTCACAGAAATCTTATCCCGTGAGTGTTAAGTCTAGTCACAGGTTATGTCAAAAACCCAAGAGAAGAGAGTATTAAGGAGACATATGTAGGGAACACTTCTCAAGCCTGTCTGAAAGTTTTATACCTACTAATAACGACAAACAGAACCCTTACCATAGCCCAGTCTAATTCCTAGAACAGATGCAGAACACAGTTCTTTGAAAAGTGCAGTTTATACTACTTCCACAGGGGGAAAAAAAAGCTGCAGTTTAGTTCAGACATACCCACGACTATACTGCAATTTTTATCAAGACAGAAACACTGGTGAAATCTAACAATCACAAGAGCAGCTAAACCTTCTAGCAAAGATGGTGCTGAAAATGCCCATCCACATGAGACCCAACATGCTTATAATGAAGCCATTAACAGAAAACAACTGAGACTACCCTGACACCTGCAAATAAAGCAGCACTGAAGTTGTTCCCTTCTTAAAAGTACAACTTTTCCCTTTGGACCACATCTTCAGAAGACAGCAGAATGTTTCAGGAATATATATTATTCCACATATACAAATACAAAAAATAAAATAACTGCTTTGGCAGAGGAATGCAGGAATATTCCTTTCAAAGCTGTGCTCTATATTCTCCCTTTGCTCTGCAGTGTTTTGCATTTATAGTAGAATGATCACAGAACTCACTGATGTCATTAATAATCCCAACACACAGGCATTAACAGTAACTTGCTCAGAACATCAGAAATACTGGCTTTCCCATATTTGATATCATCTGAACCACAAAAATGTTGGCTGCATCAGTCCACCTCTATGTGCTACTGCCAGTCAGTACACTCACCTGACCACAGAAATATTAAACAGGATCGAAGAGAGGGAATTCAAAATAAGTTACGCTAATAAAACATTTTAAACACTGATTGTCACCTTTGCTCTTTGTTCATTCTCTCTCTGCACATTTCTCTTACAGACAGGGACCTAAGGTGTATGTAGAAAAGGAACAGAACTGCAAGTATTTTGGAGAGGCAACAATGGAGGACAGAAGCACAAAGGGAAGCATACTCCCTGTTTAAAAGAGTCCCAAGCAAACACAACTCATCTCTGATGCCGAGAAGCAGCCATGTGGAGCTCTAACAAGTGGAAGGACAGGAAAACTAATTCCTTTAACAATCAAACATTGCTTTATTTCATAATCCTCAATGCAGTATTCCGCGTTCTCCCCAGTAGGGCTATTCCACAGAATCATTCTCATCTTCAGCCAACAAATATGATTCTGTGTAACACCCCGACGAAACAAGCACTGAGCATGAAGAGGAGCACACACTGGAACAGGGCATCAACATAGCTATGCCAGTCTCCACGGAGAAGAACCTCCTCAGCCAATTCCAACGGACTGGAAAGTTTTAAGTGCTGGACAGTGGAGCTCGGCAGCTTGCAAGTGACTGCAAGAATAAGAGACCCAAAAGCACAGCAGCGTGCACACACGCATGAGAAACGGATCACTGCGAGTTACTTACACCAGTATCGATGACAGTTGGCAGTTATTTCTGTAAAAAACACTACATTCTTTTCATAAGGGAATTTCTACACTAACTAAGCTGCATAATCTACAACGTAAACTACGATTCACTGTTTACTAAAACACGATTTACTATGACCAATTCGGTGTATCGGCTACAGCTCCGTCCTGCATTAGTCAGTGCTCACAAAGCGTCAGTTTTAGCCTGCCAGACTCGCGGAAACAACCGCGTTCGAAACAGTCCTGTTGCGACCCTCACGGTCTTCCTCACGCGTTTGTTTCCACTACGAAGGAACTCGAGTAACGGGTGGCTCCCCCTGGAAACAATGCCGGCTCTCCGGTGGGACATGGCCCGGCAAAGACACGCCACCGCCCGGCACCCGGAACCGAGGACGAAGCTCCGCCAGAGGCCGCGGGGCGGCCGCTGCAGCCTCGGCCCCAGCCCCGCTTTCTCCCGCGGACGGGCCGGGAGCGCTGCTCTCACCTCCGGGCCTCCGCCGGCGCCTTGGGCGGAACCGGGGCTCTCCCGCGAGGCCCGCGGCGACCCAGGACGCGGGGGAGGGACGGGCAGAACGCGGACCGGGAGCGGCAGCGCCGAGCCCGGCCCCACGGCGGGCAGCGCTCGTCCGAGCGGTCTGCGAACCCCCGCCGCCCAGCAGCGTGGATGGAACGGGCGGCCCCAGCCCAGCGGGCCGACCCCGGCGCCCGCGGCCGGCAGCCGCCCGCCCGCCCTCACTCACTCACTCACTCACCAGGGGGCTGCCGGTGCTGGCCATGGGCCCGCCGGCCCCCGCGGCCGCGCTGCCCTCGCGCCTCACGACCCCGGCGCGCGGCCGCCGAGCGCGAGCCAATGGGGCGCCCGCATCCCCCGCCCGTGACGTCACCCACAACAAAGCCCGCTCCCCCCTCCCACCGACGCGGGCGGGACTTCCGGGCGCCGCGGCCGCTCATTGGCGGCGCGGCCCGCAGCTCACGCTCGCGCCCGGCCGGGGCGCTCCCGGCAGCCTCAGCGCGCGCGGCCCCGCCGAGCCTGCGCAGTCGCGGCGGTGACGCCGGGGCCCTCGGGCGGAAGCGGCCTCGGGGCCGCCGCCGCCGCCCCCGCGCGCTCACATCCGGGTTGGTGCCACGAGGCGAGAGCGGCGGCGTGGTGACGTCACAGAGCGCGGGGGCGGCCGTGGCGGGAAGCGCGTGCTCCGCGCGTGCCCGGGGCAGGGCGCGCTCCCGGCCCCGCGCTGTGCCTCCCGCCGGGGTGCGCGGTCACGTGCGTGCCTTGGCGGGGTCCGGGCCGGTGCTGGGCGCCCGTTGGCGCTCTGCGCAGCGCGGTTGGGTTTGCGGGGGGGGGGGTGGCGCTGAGCCGCCGGGGTGCGTTCGGGGGCCCGCGCAGGGAGGACCCACCCGGGACACTGCGCACAGTCCGCGGGACGGATTCGCCGTCAGCTGGGCCGGGGCGGAGGGCCGGGGCAGCCGCCGCGGGCCGGGGCTGAGCTGGTTTCCGCAGGGAGGTTGCTGCTGCAGCCAGCCTGCATCAGCTTTCCTGCGCGAGTCTCTCGTCTTCAGCGCACGGGTAGAGCTCCTGATCAGGGTCTCGTAACAGGCTGTGGGGGGAGCTGGTTTTAAGTATACCTCTGCTTGTGTTCGGGCTGTGTCCCAATTTTCTCTCATAGGCAACGTTTTCTTCCCAGGATTCTTTCCAACCGATTTGCATCTTCCTGAAGGTATTATGCCTAGGCTTGGATCTACTGTTCAACTGCAGCCTCGTTTGTTACAAGTAGAATGAAATAAGTACCTCCTACCATTTCCAACTTACCTGTGTCATTATGAGCTATTTGTCTGCCCTAACATTTCACTGTTAACTCATTTTTTATATCATGGTTCACTGAAGCTTTCACATCCTATTTCAGTGTGTTGCTAAAACCCTTCCCAGAACAAATCTTGTACGTGCATACTTTCTATTTCATCACCAAAATTACAGAATCAGACCAAGATTGCGTCAGGATAGACTCCTGTATCACCGCTTGAAATGCCATATCAGTTAATGGGGAACTGTTAACGATTAGGCTGTAATGCATTTTCAAACAGTGTAATCATTCATTCATAAATCAAGTGGTATCATTTAGGCCAACTGGTGTCCTTACTATTCCTTTAAAATTGTATAAAAAAATCTTACCAAGGTCAGATTATATAGGATCTACTTCTTCACCATCAGCAGCAGCTGAACTCTCGTGTCAGCCACAGAAGCAGAGGGATCACTTTTTAATCCTCTAGATTGTTAAAAATGTATTTTTTAGTAACTTCTTCCAGCATCCTTTTAAAGGCAGATGTTTCCCTGGTTGAGTTCGTATTTTGGGCCCTGTTTTGCCTACATTTAAAGATGACGCTGTTTCAGAGTTCTCTAGATTTCTTTTTCTGCATGTACTTCTGAGAAATAACTTTCAGCATTGCAGAGGCTGGTCTGGGATATAAAGAAGAACTCCTTTCCTAGAGGAAATGTGTGTTGTCTCGGATGAGACAGTATTGAGAGGTGAACTGCATGTCCCCTGCACTGCTGAGTAACTGCAGTGGTGGGGGTTTGAGTATCTTTGCTATCCACCTGGTGACAGACATTTAATTACCAAGCTGAGGGAAAACATAGTATTAATGTAATGGATTAGTGTGGAGCACCGAGACCATTCAGGAAAGGCCTGTGGGCTCTCGGGGCTGTGCTTCCTGGGCAGGGGGCAGTGCAGCAGGCACAGTGCAGGCACGGGCACCGCAGGGAATATGCATTTCTGAATGTAAAAGTATGTCACAAAGAAGTCTTAGCTTAGCGAGCTGTCTACATTGGTGCCCCAGTTCCTTTCTTCAGTGCTTTATTTAGACTTGCATGTGGCTTACAACTATTCCAGCATTTGGCAGCCGGTGTTGATAGTACAAAAGACAGCTTATTACTTGCCTTTGCACTGTAATGACTGTTACTTCTGCCCTCTGGCACTGCCTATATCAGGCTACATGTGAATCAGGTGGCTGAAAAATCCATATTGTGTTGAGCCTGCAGTGCCATGTAAATATACTACTTCTAGACAGAGGCAAATGTGGCATAATACTGGGCTGTTGTAAATGCGTGTGGTATCAGAGCTGATGCTGTCACAGCAGATTCTGTGCTGCGCTCCAGTATGCACTGAAAATAGGAAGTGTGTTGATTAAATCAATCTGTTCACCAGCCCTAAAGTGATAAGATTTGACACTGGGGTTTGGGATTTTGTCAATTAACTTGGCTCCATGAGCAGCAAGGAAGAAGCAATCCAAGTGCTGTAGTTTTGTGTTGCAACTTAATCCTTGGCTTGCATGTTGTTAAAAACAAACAACCTTCTGTGTGTTCATTCCCTTTCCTAGCATTAAAAATAACATCCCCTCCTCCTTTCCAGTTACAATCAGCAATACATAAATATGCATGTCTTCAAATGGTACAGTTCTTGCTTTAGAACTGATGGTTTAGATCTCTGCACTTGATTAGTGCTTCTGTCTTCAGAACTGCTGCGCCTTGAGCAGAAACAGATCTGCAGATTAGATTAAATTACTGCAGATTAAACAGCCTATTTTTAATTTCTGGTGCTTTTGCTGACAAGATGAGTGAACACGTGGATGGCTGTAAGAGCATATACTCTGCTGAGGGGTTCTGGGAGACTCAAGGGCCTATGCTTGTCTGGAAAGCCCTGTGGTGACAAAGACTTCTGCAGCACAGGATTCATGACTCAAAGAAGCACAGCCATACAGAAAAGATGGGAGCAAAAGGGCTGTGGAGCTGGAAATGGCAGAGTTCACACTGGGCAGTTGTTAAGATGGCGCTACTCTGAGTCTAACCAACATTCTCTGTTTATACAATGATCAGATTTAAGAGAAGTAAACTGAAAAGAACAAACTTGTCTCTCTGGTCTCTGTAATTACTCTCCTCCTATCTGCTTACTTAACAAGGGAATGATTTATGGGTTTATTTGGATCTTGACTAATGGGAGTCTTGGGGGGAAAAGATTGCTTTCAATCTTCTTCACTCTGGAGCAGGAGTCTGCAGATCAGTGATGCATGGCAAACACCACTACTTGAGCTTTGTTTTGATGCATTAAAAACCACACTGTGAAGACAAGTCATCCTAAGTGACGGGACACAACAGGTTGAGTGCTGTGTCTTACTATTTGTGACTTGTTTGCTTCTCTTTCAAGATGAGTTTGTGTCAGTGCTGTGATACTTACACTGTTGACAAACATGCAGTCTGAGATTCTCACCCCTGTTGAAATGACTAAACAGCAGGATGTCTGACACATACAGGTGCTATCACTCATTGCTGGGAACACCAATACTTCCAGGGCCATTGGGTGGGCACTAGCAGAATTATACTGATGTTCACATGCTAGACACATGGGATTGCTCACCATGCTGCTCCCCCTTGGCTTTATGAGCCGTAAAATACATTTTCAGTCAGGAGCCTCCTTACCCCTCTTTCTGTTGATGGTGGTAGCAGCAGCACTGGCTCAGTGCTTTGGTCTGCAAACAAGGGAGAACAGTATGTGTCCCTCTCCTGCTATGTTTTCAAACTGACTTTTACTAGTACTTATATAGCCAATGTTTTCTAAAGTTCTTCAAAAACTCTAGGACACCAACTTCTGAAAAATCAAAGTTTGCATCAGTTCCTTTATTTACCTCCTAATAATTGTGCAGTGCCAGTTCCCAACCCCCACCCCCAAACCAAACTCACAACTAAATGAAAATCTTTAGCACAGATCATTTTCAACTCCTTAGTGGCTTACAGGCATTACTTAAGTATCTTCCGAAATTGTTTCCCCTGGCAAAACTCAACAGGAAGAAAAGAAAGGGGAAGATACTGGCCACTTCGTTCTGGTTGCAGGCAACCCACGTTGCAGGCACTCAGTAGTCCCAGGAAATGAAAGGCTTCAAAGGCTTGGCCAGAGCCCACGTTACTGTTACTAGATGGTAGTTCTTTGTCTTCTACTAGAAAGATGCATATCGCACTTAGAGGCAAAAATTCATCCTTAGACTAGCTCAGAGATTCTGGGAGAAGCTGTGAAAAACCACAGCTTGAATCTAATACCAGCCTCAATCATGACACACAAAAAAAGAACAAAAATACCAGACAACAAAACCCCAAACTAAAACAAAAACCCGAAGCAGAAGGGCAGGAAAAGGGCTTTTATCTTACACTGCTTTTCTAAAAGAAAAAAAAAAAAAAGAAAAAAGTAGGTTTTCCTTGGCTGAACAAAAATGGGGCTTTGATTGTTCCAAAGACCTAATTGTAAAGCGGAGGCATTTTGTTCTTTTTTTCTAGCTACAATTAACATTCTGTATGGGACCTCTCCTCTTTGCAATGTTCCCATTTTATACGTAGCTGTATAAAAGCAGAAGCAGCTCAAATTTCTTAAGAGTTCTCCTGGAGAACTGCAGATGCTGCAGTATCATTTCAACTCTTTAACCATCAGCCTGTCATCTTCTCTGGAGTCAGTTCTTGTAGTCTTCCTGTCTGACAGACACAGGCAGCATCATCTTTGACTTTTCATTTGTCTCAAGTAATTTACTACTACATTAAGGCTCTCTATTTCCTTTTGCTTCTCTGTCTCATTAAGTTTTGCGCTCTCCCTTCCATAGCCTGACCTGCTGCTTCCTGCTCATCTCTGAATATAATTGCTCCTGTTCTCCTTTTGCTGATATCTTGTAACCAGTACAGAATACCTTGGTAACTGAGTAAGACTTTATGAAACCGGATCAGTTTCTGTGCAGACATGTTCATAAGCCCAGGCTGTGAAGATCTGAGAGATTTAAGATACAATTGATCTGACGGTTTCAGGAAGCATCCATCCGATTCTGAAGATTTGAAATTTGGGACACTACATCAAGCCACACTGGGGGGTCTAAGAGTTTAGGATCACCAAAATCCTTTAGACTGGTGGTCTTGTTTTACAGACTTTCTTTTCCAGAGGATATTATAGCTAGTGTTAATTACAGTAACATCATATTCTTCTGCCATTACATTGTGGTATAGTATAAAAAGCATCCTTGAAAATAGTTCGTACAAGATAAAAAGCACAACGGACCAGAAAGGGGATATTTTTTCAGATATCAGAAAAGCCTTTTGCTTACCACGCCAGAAACAAATCAGTGCTGGCACCTCCTGTGGGTGTCACACAAGCTGGATGTGGACTCCTCATCCTGTTGCTGCTTCTCTCCCAGGTGAAGAATTTCCACAACAGTTCTCTGGCTTAGCACATGTTTTTGGGAAGGGTGTCTCAATCTGCTTTGTTACTGATAACTGACATTTTTCTTTTCATTGTCAGAACTAATCAGTGCTAACAATCACCAGAGAGTCGAGGGAAGAAGTCCCAAAGAGGAAGGAATGAATGTGTGTGACTGTATGTATGCATGTGCCAGCTAGTGTAGTTACATCTGTAAATTTCTCAGTATGCTTGCTAAAACGCTGGAGCCCTTTAAGCCTAGGAGATGTAACTAAGACTTCAGGAACCTGCTTGGTGAGCAGTCAATCACATCTCGGGTTTTCTGTGTCTAGGGCAGGCAGTAAACCTCCGGGGGTTCATCTCAGAAAGGCTGCCCGGTTGAGCAGATAGGCAAAGAACTCCTCAGTTCTGGATAAATAATAAAAGCCCTGGAGAGGCAGGTGGCCTGGCCTGCTTTTTGGTTAAATAAAGCTCATTTGTTCTATTCTTGCTTTTCACCTTTCTCCAGTAGATCAGCTCAAAATCAAAGCAGTATATGGGGCTTAGTTACTGCACAATAGAAAGTTAGAGCCATTCAGATTAATAAAGAGCAAGGCCACTGCCTGATTAAATAGAGCAATTATGAATTGTGAAGAAATTGGGAACCATTTGAAGTCGTTAATATCATATTAAGAAGCAAATATTAAAAAGCAAAATTACCCTTTTTAGCAAAAATTGTTTATGTTTTTGTGAAGAATTGTGCTACTTTATAAAATAACAATGGAGTTTAAGTCGTGGTTCAGCACATTTCAAGTATTGCTGCTTCTGAGAGGCACCCAACCCCAATAGCTCCTCCTGAGGAAAAACAGCAGGTCTGCTGCTGGTTCCTTAGCCAGAGCATTGCTGGACTTCTGCTGCTGCCAGGTGGCTAGTTTAGGGAAGAGCATGGTCTTGTGCCCCCTGAGACAGCAGATGCTGCTGGAGTCAGGCCTTGTGATGTCTGTAGGAGTAGTATCTGCTAGCCAGAGGGGTTGTCACAATCTTCTTTTGAAGTACAGAAATTGGGGATTTATGTAAAAATGATACGTTTGTAATTGTCTGCACAGTCACTGTTTAAGCCACTTGGGAAGACAGTGCTGGGAGGTGAGAGGACAGCACAAAGATCTTTGTAGGCAGTACTCCTCAGGGAAGGTCACTGATCATTTTGATGTTTGAGAAGACTATTGCCATTGGAGAGCTTCAGTAGTTCAGCAGGAATCAAACCTCCTGTGGTATGATTGTCACATAAGGTACAATAGTCACTACTGCTGAAGGACACATTTCCTATCTCTAAAGATTCCTGAAGCATAAGAAAGTCACCCTTTCCATGCTGTGAGTGAGAGGAAGAATTCCTTCCCACGCTGAGGCTCTCAAGGTTGGCTTTAATTTTTTCAGAGATTTTCAGGCCAGCTGTATCATCACCACGGGCTTGCGCATACAGTAGTCCCAGCCTCACTTCTGTCTCTTCTGCTCTTACATACCTGCTGGGGACGTACTGCTGGCTTTGAACTGAGGCAGATACTAAGTTTTCTTCTGCAGCAGCCAGATTTGTGCTTTCCATAGGTTTCAAGGAAAAAATCTGGGAAATCTGTTCTTGGGTGTTTAGATCAGAAACATCATCTGCAGTCACTTTGTTTGAGTTGCTGGCCTCTTCTCTTCTGAGCTGACTACAAGCCTCATTAGGTCCAACCCAGTCCTAGTGAAAGGATCAGTAAGTTCAGCATGTTTTGCTTAGAGTTGGAACTTGCAAAATAACTGTTCTTTCTATATGGCTTTGGCACACTAATCCAGAGGTTTAATGCAAATCTACTGAGCAAACAGAGTAATAGCGTGGAGAATCTAGCTGCTAATGTCACAAGAAGTTTTCAAGATTTCACCTCCAGAACATACTGCAAGCTGCTCCTGTTGCTTTGGCTTTGCAAACACAGTGTGCACCGGTCACATTCAGCATGGATAGGAGTGACTGACTGGAGGGAGCTTATTTCTAAGGAGAGAGAAGCTGGGTAGAAGTTTTGGTGGTGTCGCTAGTATGTGGAGGCAGGACACTGAGAAACTGTAAAGCTCCAGAAAGACTGGAACCATGTCGGTAACTGACAGGAGCCAGAATGATTAACCCCCAAGGAAAAAAAAAAGAAAAGTGGTCTCCTCATAAATTGAGGGTCATAAGAAATAAAAGAAACTTATTTCTTACCTTAAAATTCCCGTTGTGCAAATTATAGAGAGGCTGAAAGAAAGCAGCTGGTGTGGGAATGTTGAAGCAGGAGAGGCCTTTTGCCCTGAAGTGAGAAAACAACACTTCAAGTTAAAAAAAGCCAAAGACAACAGCGGTTTTCCTGTGCTCTGTCTCGATGCTGTAGCACTTTTAGATGAAAGTGCCACACTTATATTAGAAAAATTGCACAAGAAGTCCATTTCACAAGGTTTCTGACATCTCATGCAAGTGTATGACTCCTTAGCATGCATTTAATGTTTCTAGCCTGAAGCACAGTCACAAAAATTCTGAGGAATGCTATATGCTACAAACTCAGTACTAGTCTATTACTCATTATATGACTGAGCTATTTATGCATTTGTTTAGCAACTTATTTGATCTAAAACAGTGTCTCTGGAATCGTTTTAGAGCGTTCTAATTTCATTACATTTAGACAGAGAAATTCTGCCAGACATCCTAGTCCCTTTATGAGAGTCTGTCCTGTAAAAATGTTTTACTATACGGGCATCATGTATTCTGTTTCTCTGAGAGTGATGTGCACGTAGCAGAATAATTTATGTCAAGACAGCAAAGGAAGAGGTGGAGATTCACCTTTGCTCTTCCAGCATAAAAAAATCGCAGAGGATAATTGAACCAAGGTTCTAGAGACACTTTTTTCTCAGTACAACTTGGTCCCAAAACCATAAGGAGCACTGAATAGGAGTCAGTTCAGTTTGCTTATATTGGTATTTTGCATACTGACTACTACCAGGTATGTCACCAGTAGCTTAACATTTGAAAGCAGTTTAACCACCCTTATGGATTACTGTGTATTTGCACTTTTATCTACGAAAACAAGTAATTTCCATGGGTTTAAATTTCTATAACTTCAAGACAAAGAGACCCTCAACCTCAAGGTTTAGCTGAGTTTGGGTGCCAAAAAGGCACTTTGTTCTTTTTAAGGATTGTGTAATGGGCCATTAACAATCATCAGCCAAGGAACATGTCATATCCCAAGACTGTCAAAAGTACTTTTGGAAATGACTGAGTCTGTGCAGCACAAACAGGAAGCAAGAAGAGCATAAGGACACACGATTTACCTTCCTCAGGCTGTACAGATCAAAGGGAACTTACTGAAAAACTATAACATACCTTGAAGAAAGCTTGCAGTTCCAAAATAAATACACCAGCATGCCAAAAGTCAGAGGAATGAACAAGAACTGCATCGTTCTGGTATTTAGGATCTTTTCAGGCAGTTCTAGGAGAAGAATCAACACAAAAATATTGGATAAAAAGTCTGGGAATAAAGATTGAACCCCAAATAACCAAGCAAGGCAAATGAAACAGTCTGCTAAAGGCAGCTAGTTCTGATTTGAAAAGCTTCATTTTACCAGGTGTCTTCCTTTTTTGAACATGAATTCATGAAAAGACATGAATTAAAGTAAAAGCAACATTCTTTGTACCTGCTCTTTGAAACACTGTTGTCTGGCTCCACTCACTCCACTGGCTATGATACGAATCCTCATTCTCAGAAACCTTGCACCGAACTCGAGCAGCATAAGCAATGCCGCTGCGGAGCTCAGCAGCTTCAATTTCGACCTGGGGCAGTGAACTGGGGGGCGTCTTGTTCAGTGCAATCTGCAAAGCAGTGCAAAGAATTTCTGTAAATGAGGCTGGGCGTGGAATGGTCTTTTAAATACTCTTTCCCTCCCTCCTTTTCCAAATCTTTTCTCAGATGCAAGAAGAGGGCCTGTGTGATGATGGGTGACTTCTGAATGCAGGACCCAGGAGAGATTTACTGACCTTCAGTGTTGATGGCTTACATAAAATCTTTCAGCAATGATGTGGGAAAACAGAAAGGCCAGCTTAGAACAGCCAGCTGCCAGGAGGCCCAGAGAGCAAGGCAGTATCAGTGTGTGTTTCATCCGGTTACCTCCCAGGACTTGCTGTACTCCTTATACTGCAACTCATACTGAAGAATTTCGACGAGGTACCAAGGCACACTCCACCATATCTGGCACTTGCTGGCAGTGGCATTGCTCTGGATGTTCAAAGGGGGGTCAAGTTTTACTGCAAATAGAGAGGAAGGTTTTTTCACACTATTTGGGACATGAACACCACAGACAAAGATGTGTGATACTGGGCTGAATGAAGTCTTGGAAGATAAAGCTGCGTCTAACAAGTCATATTAAGACCAGCAGTAGACCAAATTAGCTTACAGGGTAGGCCAGAACAACTACAGAATTGACAGAAATTAACAATAACTCAAATAGCCCCTGGGGCTAATCCTGCAAGCAAAGAGCCACTCTGGATGTCACATTCTGCTTGTCCAACATACCACTAATACATACAGGATCTGAGATCTCAAATACTAGAGCATTTCTCTGAGGTACCAGGCCATGGGACATTGAATTAGATCCGTGACTTTGATTCCTCATGGCTTCGTTTCCTAGAAAAAAACCACAGCTACAGAGGTGATCCAATTGGGCATCACCATGGCACAAGAAAACACGATGCAAGTAAGAAGTACAGTCGAAAGGTACTCCAGAGCTCTCTCTAAAGTCCTGGAAAAGTCAGAATGGAGAGACACTGGGACAACATCCTTAATGATGAAGTCCACATAGTACATTCTCCAGGGGTGAGCAGTCCGGCCTGTTTCAATTATTTTCACTTTGTACCCCAAAGCTTAAGGCAGAGCCTCAGCCCACAGCTGCCCTGCTTCATACTTACTGTGCTCGCGGGGATTGTACTCTGGAAAGATGATGTACGTGTGATTGCGTCCAAAGAAGTTGCCTTGGAGAGTGACTCTATAACCATCTGTTTCCAAGATCTGGCTGACTAAATGGATTGTGCAGTGGTACTGGTTCTGCATGCTTTCTCTGGCAGTAAGCCTGCAGCTGGCGTTGTGGCCCTTTGACCAGAGGCTAGAGGAATAAAAGAGCTGAAAGCTTCTTTTAAGTTGTATGATTAAGTGCTTTTCAGTTTATGAAAGATGGGTGGCAGCTTAGCACAGCGTCGCATTCCGGAAGAACACAAACCTCTTCAGTGCAGGCAGCAGAGAAAGCAATGCTAAAGCTGGCTGGATGGCAGAGCTGAACAGGGTGGAGGGAATCAGGTTCATAACCTCACTGCTGAGGGCACCCCACCTCCCAGGAGCTGCACACACAACCCAGTACCTGCCCCCTGCTCCCCCGTGGAAGCGGAAGGCTGCTACATGTTGCTGCCAGCAAAGCAGCTGGTACAAGGGGGTAAAAATGGGTGGACAGTTGGTTACGAGCGCACAGCACAGAGCTAACAAGTTGCGCATTAAAGCCTCTTTCACGATGAACAAACCAGTGCTGACAGCAGAACACCTCGGAGGTTGAATTTTTCCTTTTTTTCAGTGCTGTTTTTGCTTGTTTTAAGGGGGTTTTAATATTCTCAATCTCCAGCACAGCATAACAGGATGAATGACAGAAAATATCACCTTCGGGAAATGGCTCCAAAGAACAGTCTCGTGTTATTAAATTGTCTAATGCAGCCATTTGTCACGTTGCACGTGATCCCACAGTAAACTGGGACACCACAGTTCATCAGCTTGGCTTTTGTTCATAGATCTGAAATCCACTATAGTTAAGAGTTAGGCTGGTTTTGACTTAACTTTACCAGAATATATAAGGCATCTAATGGCAGCATGGCTTACCCTCATGCAACACTAGTTACTGGGAGTTAAGACAATGTGATTACACAATCAAAACGCATTCATCTCAGATTATCGCACCACAGTGCTTATTATCCTATCACCTAGGAAGCTGCTCACCTGATTTCTTCTGTTAGAGAAAAAGCTATTCACATAGCACTCTAAATGTGTTACTATATCTCACTGGACTTTCAAAATCCTTTTGCATATATATTAACTCATTTACATTAAACCCCTACGGGTTTAATTTCTAGGCGACAAGAAGCAGTTAGAAATTGATTAGGCAGCACCATGTAGGATGGGCTCTGGAAGTGCCCTGATCACAGGGAGCAGCGCCTGGGCTGGGGGGCTCTCTGTGCTGAGAGGGGATGGATGGATGGATGAACTGAACCTCTGCTGCATGCGTGCAGCCAAGTGTGCTGAACCTCTGTTGCACCTCCCAAGGCAGCTGGCCCACAAAAAAAGAGCAGCTTTCAAGGTAGCCAACAGGTCTCCTGCTGTGGAGGGAGCAAAGCCCACAGCCAGGTCACATCTTTGCTCTTCTTGCCCATGCCAGGGTCAGGGCTGCCATAGAAGCCTTGGTGCTGTGCTGGCTTTGGCAGGGACAGAATTAATTTTCTTCGCAATAGCTGGCATGGAGCTGTGTTTGGACTGGTGCTGAAAACAATACTGGTAACACAGGGATGTTCTAGTTACTGCTGAGCAGTGCTTACACAGCATCAAGGCTTTTTCTGCTCCTCAGCCCGCTCCATCAGTGAGCAGGCTGAGGGTGCACAAGGAGTTGGGAAAGGACAGAGCCAGGACAGCTGACCCCTACTGACCCCAGAGAGATTCCAGAACATAGGACATCACGCTCAGCATGTAACACTGGGGGAATAAGGAGGAAGAGGGGGATGTTTGAAGCTATGGTGTTTGCCTTCCCAACTGTTATGCATGATGGAGCCCTGCTTTCCTGGACATGGCTGAACATCTGCCTGCAGTGGGAAGTGGTGAATGAATTCCTTGCTTTGCTTTGCTTGTGCTCACAGCTTTTGCATTATCCATTAAACTGTCTTAAGCTCAACCTCTGAGTTTTCTTGCTTTTACGCTTCCGATTCTCACCCCCATCGCACCCGGGGGGGCTGGGTTGTGTCTGGGGTTCAACCACGACAGGCTCTTACTTGGTGAAATGCAGGTGGAAAGGTCCCTCGCCCATGGGCTCCTCCATTTCCCACAGGCAGCTCACGGTAGTCACATAGTTATTCAGGCAGCTCAGCCCGCCCTGGAGCTCTGCAGGGGAAGGAGACCAGAGATGCATTTGTGCATCACCTGATGAGGCCTTGCTTGGTATGTCAAATAAATGCATTTGTTTCTAGTGCTTCCTTCAGTGATACTTCATCTATCCTTTCTCGTGATGCCCCCCCATTGCACCACACTTCGCTGCCTGAGATGAGTGTAAGATCTTAGGGAAGGGACTTTGGGCACTGGCTAAGATTTTTCTGCTGTGCAGTTTGTCCAGTACGTGCTGGGTTCCCCAGGCCTGGCATTACCAGCCAGTACTGGTTCCTGGGACTGGGGAAAAGGCAGTCACAGGATCTTGTGTTGCATACTCTGGGGTCTGTGAATGAAAGATGAGCACATGCATGTGCCTATTCCCATGGTGGACCTATTCCAGATCTCCTCTTACCTCTCCCTCTTCCTCTACCAAAGAGCAGCAGAGAAGCAATGCACAGCTGGAGGCACAGCTGCCACACATCTCCTCCCATTTCAGACAGTGTCTAAAATAGAACAGTCATTAGAAGCAGTTTTGTCAGTATTCATACCAGCAGGTTGAATATCTGCTGCTGCCAGCCCTGACACAAGCTGACCTTGGCTCTGTCAGACTCAGTTACGCAATTTCTTCATTTCAACATTTGCCAGGGGTTATGATCTCTCTTTCAGAAGAAGCTGCAGAGAAGGAGAGCGAAGTGTCAGTATAGGAGAAAACACTAAGGTCAGCATTGCCACAGACCAGATGAGTACAGCCTGGCTATAGAATAAGATTGTGGTTTCTAACCAAGAAAGGGTTTGAAGTAGTCTAGAATAGGTGTGAGTGAGAAAGAGCGCGCACTTAGCAAGGACTGCAGTATTTTAATCACTAGGACTGCTTTACTGAAGAGATTAAACTAAAATCTGATGGCTACTGTAGCAGGAAATACTTTCAGTTCCAGATTTCACAAAGCAAGGCAGCAGCATCCACATATCAACTTTTTTCCTGTAATTATGCCTGCTTATAGTGTCCCTTTTCTGAATTAAATAGTAAAATAATCACAATGTTTCAGAATCTTTCTGGCTTCCACTTCAGCACCTCTTCATTCATGGGTTTTTCATAAATATCCTGTTTTGCTGCAGACCTTCAGAGTGGGGGTTGTTGAAAGGAAGCGTCACGATTAGCTGACTTTAGCTGAGGGAGGCTGAGAGGCATGAAGGCTCTCCTGCTTATCATTCAAATCAAGGTTGTGTATGATCCCTGTGATAAACACAGTAAGACTGACTAAATATGAAATAGAGAGAGCTGCATTAAATAGAATTATATATGTGCTTACAAGAACTTGCTCAGACACACAAACAAATAAATCTAAGTCAAGATAACTAAACAGACAATTTCCAGGTAATTGCTGCTAATTTGATATCTCCTCTTCCCAACAGAAGTTCTTTGTTCAGTTCTGCAATGTTTGAAACATTCTGGATGTTTCCTGGCTCTCTAATTCACCTGGAAACAAACAGAGCACGTTTAAATGCAGGTTTTTATGTTAGTCATGAATGTGTCATAAACAGGTCATGGAACACAGGATTCTGAAAGGCTTTATCAGAACATTATTTTGGGAAATAGCACATAACCAGCTGAACAAGCTCCTGCAGTACATCCATGCCGTTAGAGGGGCCAACACACGGCCCGTGGATGCAGATCAATTAACAGAAATGTTACCACAGGTACATGCAGCATTCCTAACAGCATTATTAGTTCATCTCTTCTGTTGGGATCCACACTTCTGACAAAAAGTTGCTGAAAAGATGAAAATTTCTGGAAAAAGCTGTAAGAATGATTGAATCCTGGGTAGCTGTCCTCAGAAATGAAGAGCTAAAATGTCTTTAACTAAACCAAAGGAAAGGCTGAGTAATAACTTCACACCGGCAACAAGTACCTTACGTGGGAAAAAGTGTTCAGCTAAGAGAAAAGTTCTGGGGTTGGTTTTTTTGGTGGTGGTCTTGTTTGGGTGAGTTTGGTTTTTCCTTTCAATCTCCTAGAGATGGAAAGAATCCAATAGCTGAATCCTGAAGGTAGATACAGCTAAAGTGAAACAAAGTGCAGAATTTGGATAAAGGAGAAGTACCTTTATTGCTGGAACCTTTTGCTTTCAGATATGGCCCAAGACCTGTTGTTTATAAATCTTTGCTAGAGATCTTAAATAAATCAATTAAATCCTCAGCTCAGATGCTGCAGCAAGGGCGCCACTGCAGCAGCTGGGGACTGGAAGACAAACTGTCTTTCTAGCCAGGATGCTTGATGCTGTTTTTTGTTCTAATGCCCGGTTTCTGCAACACTGCTGAGTCGTGGGGAAAGGCAGAAAAGCCCTGTGAAAAATGCAAATGTGGGAGAGGAAGGGAGAAGAACCACCTTCACTCTGCAGAGACCTGGGAGAGACCTCTGAAATGATACTTCAGCTATGTTGCCACCAGTGCAGAATTGGCTCAGTACCAGAAGCTGACTGGTGGCTCCGAGTTCCCAGGTGGTCTCAAGCAGGTTGCAATAGTGTTTCTGTCCTTTCTGCATGTTTCCAGGGCAGAGTTGTTCTGCCTGTTACCTGCTCCAGGACATGAGGCCTTGCAGCCATGCCTTTCCCCTCTCCACTTATGGTTCCATCAGCTGCTCCCATTTCCCAAAAGTGATTTCAAGTAATTTTAACCAAAATCTGTGCAACACAGATTTTCCAAATACTGTCAACTGCTTATCAACAGGACAGGGGATCAAATGTTTTTGCTGTGTTTGGCTGTATTACCAGACAACTATAATCAAAGTTCTGGCTAACGCCAATGTTAGTGGTCCAGTAGAACACACAATAAAAATATGAACTTTGCCTTTAAGAACTTATAGCATAAAATAAATTATCTGACAGATACCACTGGCAGGGGAAGTAATACAAGAAGGTGATGGCAGTCTCAGCACATGGGTAGCCTAGATATCGTCTGGGGTTTAAAGATCTGCTTTGCTGAGTTGCTAAGGAGAGACTTACAAATGAGGTTGAGGTAGCCCAAGAGGATTGTAGGCAGCACCTTCAGTGTGTAAGCAGTAGCATGGAGGACAGAGGAGTTGATTAAACGATCATAGAAAGAGTTGAGCTCCTGATATGGAAATAGGAGATGACAAGAGGACAAGGAGAAGCTGTCAATGACTTTGAAAGTGGGGAGAAGAAGCTTACATTTGATGTCAAGAATTGTGTAGAGAACACAATGAGTTCAAAGTGACGGACCTTTGCATCCCCGACCATTGGATGACTACAAGACAAGATCAGCTTTACAAAGGCCTGATAAAACATGAAATAGCAAGAGCAAGGATTTCATGTAGAGATGTGTGCATAAGATTCTTCAACGTGCTCAGGTACCCTTTGATACATGTAGTGGTATGCCAGCACACAGCAGACAGCCAGGACTCCTAGGTTCTATCTCACTTCTGCCATCAACTTTTATATAGAGTAGATAGTTTTGTCAGTGCAATTTTTATTGTTACAGCTCATTTGTGTGGTCTGACTCGCACCCATGAGGTAAAGCAGTGACAGGCAATAGTGTGTCTAGCAACAGGCACATCCCTCCACCCATTAAGGTTAGCCCCAAGTGCACGTTCTCCAGAGTGATCCATTGTGCTACCAAGTGTGATTGTTCATCAAGGGCACTCTTTCACTCATCCCTGCCTACAGGAAAATATTTCATGGGCTCTTTGAGAATAATACAGCGACAGATTATCTGCCTTCTGAATACCTTGGCCTCTAAGCACATGTCTGACAGAACCACATCAAGTGCACATAACAGACTCACATGATGAGCATGTGAACTGCTGAAGAATAAGGAAAAGTAATAGGATTTCCTCGTTTGCAGAGATGGTAAGAAAGAACCCACTAACACCAATCTTTTTATCCTTTCATCTTTGGAGAGCCATTTTCCCACAATTTGATGCTCACAAACAGCTACATGCTTCTAGATTGGGCAGACTTGGATCCTAGAGGCTGCTATAAATTACAACTACTGCCGTAAAGCAATATTCAAACACACACATATACATACATGCATTTAAAAAGCATATTTTTGTTTGCAAAGTCCCAAATCCTGAGGGCTATTTTGCCTGGATTCCTTTACATTCATCTATTTCAGTCAGAGAGGAGAACGTAAGAATCATTTATTCAAAACGATTCTTCTTTCTGGCACAACCCATATCAGAGTTAATGCAATAGTTGGATTTGTGCTCAGCAAACTTGCAGAACAGAAGTGCAGGGACCCTCCTGTTACTTTTATTGCTCTAGGCTCCCAGTGCAAGAGACAATATAGAATTCCAGATTAGGTAAAGAAATCATTTTGCACTATCGTAGCTCAGTAGATGTATCCTATCATTATTTAGTGGCATGCATAGCACAGAAATACTTTAAACTGTCTTACCAGCTCAAAGGAAACTTCACTTTTCACACTGCTTCTGCCCCTTGATAGCTTTGGCTGTGCGGTTTGATGATCAGGCAGTAGCAGCAGTGGCATAATAAAGCAAAAGTTGCTGAGCCTGATTTTGAAGATAATCTCAAGAACCAATGAAAACCTGCTCAGATTATCAGATTGAGCTAAAGTAGCTGCATCTGCAGTTACTCATTAGCAATGGAGAAACTGAAGAATTTCTGCTAAAGGGTTAACATTTAAAAGGCCAAGTAATTTGTTGAATATAAAAGTACCTGCTTGCAACATTTATGTAATAGAAGGCCAACAGAAGAGCTCTTTAAGTGATCCCAAACAATTTCCTAGCTCTGTCTGGATATGAGGCAAGACTACTCCCATCCAAGGCCTTTGCACAACTACGCTCAGACACCTGAGGCATTCCTGAGCTTCCCTGTCCTGTGCTTCTTCCACGGCCTATTGCTGCACCGTGCTTAAAGGGCCAAAGGCAAACAAGCATTGCAGTGCTTCTATGTCCAAATCCTAGAGTGTACAAGGAACAGATCTTTCCATAGCCTCCTGTAATGCTGCAGTGGTTGTATTACACTCAGGATCCATCAAGTCCGTTACGTACGTGTGCCAGAGAAGGGAATGGGAGAAGCAGGCAAAACACAGACTGAATAACAGTCTGCCAGTATTAGTTTTAACTGCCAAGAGAGGAAGGCAGGGGCCATGCAGAAACGGGAACAGACACTTCCAAACTGGTACTACAGGTTGAGTTATGGTGCTTCTCCCAGTACCTGCTTTTCAGCATTCCCCCTCCAGTAAGACTCCTGCCAACTCCCATGAGGCCCCATGGTTACCCATCTAAATGTATATTACACTTTTTATTGTTACAACAGGCCTCAACGGGAGCAGAAATTGAAAGCCCCTAAAACACGAGCAGCCTTCAGAGCGTCATGTAAGCAAATAACAACTGCTGCCTCAGAACTGCCCAGATGCTTGCAGTACACCCTGCTGCAGCAGAAAATATGTTGTCTCCTGCAGAGATAAACCGTATCCTCCCTGCCTACTGTTGCAGGTCGCCATAAAGATGCAATGGCCATATAAGACACACATCTTCTATAATATTCTGCCTACAGGGCAGACAGGAAAAGATCTTTACAGGAGTTCAGCAGCAGTTTGGTTCAAATGGCAAAGCAAAACTTTCTTCCTCAGTTTCCTTTCATGTTACTATTCCAAACTACAGAGCAGTATATGCAACATGAACATCACAGCTCTCTGCAGTTGCCTTTTTTTCATACTTCCCTCATGCCTCAAATGCCACCCAGCCCAGGCCATTAACTGAACTGCCCCTGATCGTTGTGAATACCAGGCAAAGCACAGCAGAGCACAGCCACCTAAAGGCTTTATCTAAACGGGTGGTGCTGCTGGCATCTTCTTGCTACCTCATCCCACTGCTCAGTGCATGACCAACCTCACCTCTGCAAGGCTTAGGTTAGATCACCTGGTTTCCTGGGCATGGCAGGAGCGGCCGAGCAGATTCCCCTGCAGGCTGCGCATTGCAACTGTTGTTTTAAGCAGGTCCTGTGGACCAAGCAGCAAAACAGCAACTGCTTTTACAGCACGACTGTCATCACTCTGTGCTTCACGCTGCTGTTCAGGAATCTGCCGCTGTGCGTTTTTGAGGACACAGAAGAGTGGAGTGAGACCTTTCAGAGAGAGCTTGTTTGAGAGCCCAGGAGGCTTCCCCAGAACCCACAGCCATGGACTTGCATGGCCACCAATGGCCCTAGCATTCCTGCAGAAACAGTCTTTCCAAATTAGACACTGCTGAGACCGGGACATCTGCAGTTCGCTGCTAGAAGCCATGGGAAAAAAGCCATCTCCAACCGCTCCACATCCACAGTGTCAACAACCCATTGGTCAAAAGCTTAATTGTTACAATGGCTTCAAAGGGAAGAGTCTCCTTTGCTTTAGTATCCTTATACCATGTATCAAAACGAGCTCTTCTCTGCCCATGAAGTCAGTCTTCTAAGGTTGATCAGAGGCAACTTCTAGGCCAATGTAGCACCAAACCCTCACAAGCTACCAGATGTGCAGCTAGATAGTATTTCAGTAATAGGAACAGCTCCTTCAGCAGTTCTGGGGCCAACCATACAGAAACAAGAAGCACACAGGATTAAGGGCCCGAGGAAAGCTACGCAAGTGTCCCCTCTTTCCTTAAGCAGCCTGGGGTCAGTTACCACAATGTAGTTTCTGAAATGCAAATAACTGAGAGATGAGCAGCAGAAGGCTGTGCTACAGACCATCAGAGATGCTTCTGCTCAGTACACATTTGCATAGACGTAAGTGCAGTGTGAGCAGACCTTGCAAGACAGTGCATAGCAGGATCAGCTCATCAGTAAGGAAGTGGAGTTGGCTCAGTTCTCTGCTGCCTCATGAAGGGCATGCAGGGTACTTGCAGCACAGCAGGAAGGACATATAAGCAGGCTAAGACAATACCTTCCCACAAGAAAAATGGAAAATAAGGAGAGAAGGAACCAAAAATAGCCCCACTATTTTGGAGCAGTGCCCAGGAAGACCCTAAGCTAGGGGTATATTGGGGGAGTAACAACAATATGGGCAAAGCTAAGCCCAGTAGGTTCAAAATCACAACAGCCATGGTCTCTACTATGTTGTATAATCAAACCAGGGATGTGGACACGTAGAAAAACTCTCCCAGCACTCACCTGTGAAAGGAACAGCTTCTCTTCATTACAGTGCTCCCTCTTGTTTAGGGAGCTGTGGGGTTGGCTAAAGTCTTGGGTGAGAGATGGGGGAGAGGGAAGAGTTTATTGGAATCACAGCAACAACAGATTACTGTTAATACTACACTGGAAACATACATCATTCATCACAAAGCTTCTCTCAGTATGAGGCCTTCTGGACCCAAGCAGCCCATGGGTCCAGAGTGCTATGCCTACAAAAGATTCATTCAGTATCAGCATTACAGAGACATTTAAAGGCAATTATCTTAAACAAAACAGAGACATAGAGATGTCAGGCAGAAATATATTTACAGTTACAGTGCAAATAGCAGTTTCATGGTTGGCTTTATTAGCTAGCAGAGATGGCTCAAAATCTGGGCTACTGACCTGTTGACTGCAGCAGACCAGGTCCAAGGCAGAAGATGGAGCTGCAGGCACATCCAGGCAGTACAACACTTCTGAAATTTCTGCCTAGCTCTAAAAGCTGCTCAATGTTTCAATTAATGTGCTTGGAAAATGCTGGGAGAGATGCTGCTGCAGCAGAAGAGCACCATAGCAAGAGTTCATCTGGAATTACACATTTTGAAGACTTTCCATTAGCAGACTCCACCTGGAAAGGCAAAGTCTTTCTGGAGCCTGAGTTCTGTTTGCTCTCTTGGCCACAGGCTTCTGTGATGATTATATGAGAACTGGGTTTGATCATACCCCATGGTCAGGGCTGGGAGCCTCCATAATTAACTAGTGATTATAGCTGGGTTTAAAGAGCCAAAGATATCAGTAGGAAAAGTAATACCACCTGTGTTATTGGGGAAGTGTAGGGGAACTAACAAACATGCTTGGCATGGGTTATACTTCTAAGATTCCATCTGCATCCAAACTCTCAAGTCATGTGATAATACCAGGGAAAGTAGTTTAAAGTTTTGTTGTACTCTTTACAAGGTCACTACCAAAAAGAATTGCACATATACATAAGCCAAGGGGTAATTTTCAAGGTACAGTTCTTTTTCTGCCATTATAAAGGGGGCTGAAGGTGGGGGGATAAAAATATTAAAATCAATAATGTCAAGCATAAGGCATGAACAGAATAAGGGACAGTAGAAATAGGTAGATGTATTTCTACGGACCTAACAGTTTTCAGTAGTATGCAATCCAGCTTACACAAAGTAAATTTTGCTTCTTTTATGAATTTTTCTAACACTTTGCTCCTGGCACAGTACGGAAAAGGCTGAACACTCTTGTTTCAAGGCAACATCAAGTCCTTAGTTTGTCTGTGCTCCACTGACAGGGCTGTCAGAGCAACAGGAGACCCACTGCTTGACGTAGCTCCGTGGAAAATCCTCCCCTTCCTGCTCAAGAGGGATGGACCCACAGTTGGTCTGACTGTTTTGCTCAAATTCACAGTCAACCGGACTCCCACAGTCCGAGTCCACAAAGCCACTGTCAATAGTGTCCAAATCTACGCAGATCACAGGGTAGCTATCACCAGGCCTTGCAATGTGAGGGAAGAAGTCACAGGAACCTTCACTGTAGGAAACACTTTCACCATCAGGAGAAGGGAGAGAACCTGGATTTTCCAAATCCCAGTGATTAGGCTGCAAGCAAAGGGCTTCTAGGATGCTCCCTATCCTTCCTTCCAAAGCCCTTTCTACTTGCTGGTGGGCTGGGACATTTGTACTCCGCAGGTGGTCTGTAGACACAGAGCCTGAAGCAAGTATTTTGTCTTGAGTGCTCAGGTCAGCCAGATGCAAGTCACTGGGTATCTTTCTGTCTTCATCATCAACATTAACCTTGGGGTAACCAGTTTCTCCAGTGCTATCTTCCTCCCTGGTATGCTCATGTCCCCTGTACATACGGTTACAGTTGTATTGGCAATTACAGGGCATGAATTCCTCAGCCACAGTCACTGTATCAATGAACAAATGCCCGTATGACTGGTCCTGAGTCCCACTAGAGAGCAGGGACTGGCCATCCTGACCTGGGGCAGTCAGGCACGACGCACAGGGCTTGCAAGGCAGATCTCTTCTCATCTCGTGCAGCTCCTCCTGTGAGGTGCTGTTGGAATTACGCATGGTGCAAACTTCTAGAACTTCTGGAAGCACTATCCCCCAGTCAAAGAAATCAAAAGTGATTTTTGAATGGGGTGCACCAACCCACTTCTGCACAAAGAGACACAGAGGGAGAAAGGGAGGGGAAGAGAGAGGTTAGTGTCATCAGGTTTGAGGTTCTACAGAAATTACCAAAGTTCTTACAGCTTTAGAGGCAAAGTCAAAGTCTAAAAATCCCTGACTCCTCAAAGCGAGCAGGGTACGAGATGCTGCTGTCACCACACGCAGCAGCTGCAGGTGAACTGACTCAACTGATTGAAAATTATTAGCTCTGATAGGTTTGTGTAGCTTTGCAGTTTTCTCCATGCTGCAAAGAATGCCACTGCCCATGGCAGCATTCCTTCCTGCATCAGCCAGAGGTCCCAAGCCACCCCGTCTCCTCTGCCCTTTTGTCCTGGACACTGCTTCTCTCAGGAAGGATGGTCAGCTTCCCACCAGGTGTGCTGCACTTGCACCCGACAACACAGCCCTGCTTTGTCACTTCCCTCACCCAAGTTCCCTGTGAAGGGTGTCAAGGCAAGGCTGCTTCCAATCTTCTGTCTGCAACCATGCCCCAGACCAGCCTTTTCTCCCACAGTGACAACAAGGAAGCAGGAGTAGGCAGGGGATGAAGACCTCAAAGAGCTGTAACCACTGTCCCTGCAGATTACTCTCACTGAGATGATTAGGGAGTGCCACACACTGAATCTTGCCCTTCTGTATCACCATTAGTATTACATTCTTCCCTGTATTACCTCTAGGTCACGAGCCCCTTGCATTCAGTCACATGTGTGAGTAAAGGCACCTCTGGGTTTCTGTGATCTAAGAACAAAGTAAGAGTTTCTGTTCTTTTAGAAGAAGTCATTGAATCAGACACTCAGATCACAAGCTTTAGGCATGTGACACTAATAAATGCCAGTCCCACTAGAGGATTCTGCAGTCCAGAGGCTGGGCTCAGCACAGACTCAAGACTTGGTTCTGCTCCCTGTCTGAGACTTGCCTAATGGCTGAGCTGTGTCAAGGCCCTCCTAAGTGCACCGCTTTCTGCCCTATATAACGCTGGTAACAACACTGGGCTTCAGAAACACTGTGAAGGCTTCTGACAGAGGGCTGCATGAGAGCTGTGTGTTGCTACAGCTGTCAGACTGCCTTAATCCTATCAGCCTCCTGCACAAACTGCACTCAGCATAACTAGACATGAGCAAAGAATATGGGAGGAGAACATCTTCACACAGCCTGTTAGCCTCTGAGACAGAGCATGGGAAAGTCTTCATTACAGTAGGAAGCACCAAGTCTAGTTTAATGTCTTTTTAACCTAAGCTATGAAGACCTTATTATTAAAACTGTAATGGGCAGAAAGGCACCTGAGGTGCAAATGGCTATTTGAAGAAACAGCAGGAAATCCCTTTGTAAAATTCCTGCTCAACATGATCTTGTGTACACACAAGAGTAAACAATGTATCTCTGCTTTCCCTTCTCTTTTTAGGTCTTTTCCTACAACATTTCACTGCTTCCTACCCAGTCCAGGACTCTCATCTGCAGAGCATCACTATAGTACTTTGCTGATCATTATTCACAGACATAACCTAACCACTTGCTCTGGGTCAGGCAGGATGCAGTTGAACAAGCCCTGCATCAACTGGTTTCTTGCCAGCTGAAAGAAATTAGTCTGTTCACGTATTAGTGATGTCACCACATCCTCTGACAGCCTCTGCCTGTGCATCTTGTGCTGTGGGGGCAATAGCACAAGCTGCTGTGCTGCTTTCACCTGCACATTTATTATGAAGTAACTCAGCTTCAGCAACTGAAGCTCATTCCCTTCTCAGCAGCACTGAACAGCGCAACTAGCAAGAACGTAATTCCCACAGAACAGAGAACCCCATATGGCCTCAAACCGAGAGGAGCGTGGCTCTTGGCACGCAGGGTGCTTCCACTTCTACTGTGAGCACTAGATAGCCTGTGACACTCAGGAATTCCCACAGAGTCCACCTGGTCTTGGATCCTTTCTCCAAGAGCAACCAGCGCCACTTGCCTCACAAGGGGATGCAAGTACCTATCTGGAGCATATATGGGAAGCCATAATAAGGCTGAAAGAGGAAGGCAGCAGGAAGGGAGGCAGTCAGTGCCAACTTCGGCTTGAATGGCAAACCTCCAAGACTACTTGTTTAACCTAACTGCAAACATCAGACATACAGCAGTGGGAAAGTACATGAAGATCATTAGGGCTCAGCTGGTGTCCCTTTCCCAGAGGGACTAAGAAAAAGCAGAAACAAAAAGCAGACACTGAAGTGTCTCAGGTCAGTGCTGCTGTAGCAACAGGAACTTGTTCAGAAAGAGGCAGTGAAGTCTGCACTGACATGCCAAGAGTTTACAGTTTGATAATGGCATTGTGAGCTGCTGTTCAGCTTAATACAACCATTATTTATGGATGCTCAGTGGTTTTAGTTTTGTAGCCTAAGAATTCCAGCAAACTCTGCAGTCTCTGCAAATCATTTTGCCACATGAGCAAGTTTGGCTGTTGTTAAATAGGAAGAGAATTTGGGAAGGCTAGGCAAGGTTTGTCAAAGATACTTCCTGTACAGGGAGGCAGCTGCACTGTACTATAACACAGCAGTTATCTGCCCACAAAGCTCTAGCCATTTTTCCAGGATGATACGCAGAGCTACTGTCTGTATGAGTGACTCTTCAGAGAGAACTACAAGTCTTGATGTTGAGCTCATGTCACGTGCAGTGGCTAGAGTAAGAGACGGCTCTACAATGAAGTCTGCTCCATGGCCTTCATGCAGCACAGGACTGGAGCTTTGGAAAAATCCCAGTTACTGTCCTGGTATCCCTTTGTCCACTCCCTTCAGGTTTCCAGGCTTCACAGATTATATATAAGCTCAGCTCACCCACTGAAACCTACAGGGAATAAGCAGCATGGATGTGACATAAAGGCCTTCATGGCACAGAGTAAACACTGGAGTGCTGGTCCTTATATCTGCAGCTGTTTGGTATTCTCTTGAGATAGATTCCACCTCCCACTACCCTAAAAAGAACCCCTTATAGCATGATGGGATTTTTAGTTTGATTTTGACATGGGCTCCATTTGCTTGTGTAGCCCATCAATACCTTGAAATCTCCATTGTGAACCAGGTAAAGTGGTTTGAAAAAGGGAGCAGGGTCTGGGATGCAAGACATCTTCTTCCATAACCTCGAAGAGAAAAGAGAAAGGCTTTGTGGTTAAGTACACATTACAAATGCAAAACAAGGCATTTCCAGGCCTGATTCAGGCAGCTGCAATCACCTGCCCAGCCTCACTGGCCTCACAAGTTAGCCAGTGGCTGAGCATACAAGGATGCCTTGTGCTATCAGAGCCATATAATGGCCTTTCTTGTGAGCATCACAGGAGGAGGGCCTCAGCCCTCAAGACTTCTGCACACAATATTCATGCTAAGGAAAGAGGTTTTTCTTTTCTTCCTGCAAAGGCACAAGCTGCTGGAAATGCATTTTCCCCTCAGGCTGCGCCTGGTCTACACCTCCAGGCCAGAATTATGCCATGTGCGCTTCTTCTGTGGACAGGGGCTGTACCAGCCCTGTTGTGCAGCAGCCCAGCGCCATTCCCGCTGTGCTGCAGGCACCTCATCCCTCTGCAATGGCACCTGACCCTCCAGAAAGTAGGGAGCCTTCAGCCAGCACTGAGCAGACTGTGTCAGCTCTGCAAAGGGACAGGCCAGCCATGGATATTGCTCCCATCTGGCAAATGCAGAGCACAGACGGGACCAGGCTGGGTAGCCCCTTCTCAGCCCCATGTGCTATTGTCTTGTCCCAGCCAGCTGAATGGCAGCAGAGTCCCAGAGAAAAGCAAGGTGCTCTTGGCAGTACATCAGCTGGACACCATACTTTGCTGTCTGTGCATGGATACACAAGATGCAAAGAGGGCTGCATGTGGGTAACACATCTTTAGCAACAGAATTGTAGTATTTACTCCAGCTTCCTGAAGCATTCTTACCTCTGCTGTTTGGCCAGAAAGGTTGTGATTGAGGCAGTGATTGCCATGACACCACCCAACAGCAGCAGCCATCCCATGCCTGCTGTCTGTGTCACTGCTAGAGAAAGAGACAGGATCATTCAGGCCCACCTTGCATTTCTACCCTGGTCAAAAAGCAAGAGGTGGTGAGGAGAGACCCTCAGCTTCCACCCCAGGCTTTCTCTTAGGGACTAGGCTTTGAAGGGTAGTAAGAAGGTCAGTATAGACAGCACATATCAGCCCAGCCCTTGGGGTTCACGTACTCAGTAAGCAACCCAAACATGCTTGTCTTTACTAGACTATTTGCTCTAATTAATTAGATTTGATTAGAGTTCTGGAAGTATTCTCTGCCATTGGGCTGGAAGGGCAAGGAGAGCTGGCTGTATGTACCGGCAGGGCCAGTTGTCAACATGAGAGGATGACTCCATTCACTCCAAAATCCATGGTAACTAGTGCCTTCTCGGGGTCTGGCTCTCACTTGGAACTCATACTCAGTGTTCGCCTGGAGTTCCTGTGGCAGAATTACCAGTGTCCTTTTATCTTCATGAACAGCTTTAGTCTTCCAAGTCTGTGAATGATGAAACACCAGGCACTCAGGGCTGGAGTGACTGCTCCTACGTTACCCTCACTGCTGCCCAGGGAGGAGCCCTACAAAGTCATTTCCTCTGCTCTCATGTTGTTTCTGCAAGGCTGTGCTCTGGCTGGGCAGCAGCTGCATGGGGCCCTCAGGGATCCTTCCATGCAGGACAGCACGAGAAGCAAATGAACTGTCAGCCTTCCCCACAGGACCTAGTACTTCTTAAACAGCTTCTCAATTGTTTTTTCAGTTTTACCTGTTTTCAGTCTGGGCAAGCAAAAGAGACACCTTTTCCAAATCAGGAAACCCCTTCTCCCCACCAGTGCTCCTGTCCTGGTTGTGAGGGCCCCCTCTTTGCTACTACATCCTACTTGATGGCAAACTGACATCTCACCTCCCAGGCGTCGATCCTTCTCTTGTAACGCAGCTGATATTCCAGCTCCTCATTCAAAAAGTAGAAAGGAAAGTTCTGGTAGATGGTTTCCCAAGAAATATTGTAACCCTCTGAGAACACAGCAGTCAGATTGAATGGAGGCTGTGGTTTGACTGAAAGACAGGATGGTGTTACCCTTCCCAACATTACTGCAGACAAGAGGTGGCCCAGCGTGGTATCAGCAATGCGAGAGCGAGCAGGGAGCAAAAGTGCCATGGCAGGGTGGGCCCCCCCTCCACAGGACAACATCAACAACACTGCTGCTTCTCAAGCTGGGCCTCCATGCACAGAACCCCACACCTCCACACACCTCTTTAAACATGCCTTTTGCCTGTCTCTGAACCTCCTCATCACCTAAGGAACAGGAGAAGATAGCACAAGGGGCTAATACGTGCTGGGAAACATAAAGAGTACAGCATCTTGTTCTTCTCATGGCATGGGAGGATTCTGTGTAGTCATAGTCACTTGCACAGTTAGGGAAATACCCCTCAGTGTAACAGAGACATCAGGAAAAGCTGATGATAGTAGACATCACGTAAACCCAGTGCAAATCCCTGTGTCTTAAGTGCTTAAAAGGCAAGCTTCTCTATCCCCTGCAGGCTGTTTTTGTATGTCCAAAAGCAGTAATGCACAAACTCCAGCACTAGGTCTACAGGGTCCATCACTAAGCTATGATGCCTTTGTATGGGACATCTAGGAGACATGCAAAGCACCACAATAGTCTCCAATGGAGACAAGAGGCTTTCCTGAAATGTTATGGTATTTTTTTAAGAGATGACACTTTTCAAATAAAGTTTAATTTGAGAAGAATCCAAGTAGATAAATCCTTTTTCACATGACTATATGGCAGCTGTCTGCCTGGCTAACCACCCCTTCTCATCACAGTTTGCTGCACAACTCAGAACACACCAGCATTCCACCAAGTCAACCAAATGGTTGCATCCAAATCTCCTGTCATGCAGAAGAGATGGTTTGGAGTTGCCCCAAAAAGAACTGGTACATCCATTATGTCTGGGACATCTTGTGCCGCCCACAAGGTCATGCTGGTTCAGGTATCCACTGCAAGAGCATTTTGGGACTCCTGTGAGGACGTTTGGGCATTTTCAACTATATCAATTCCTACTGGCCTTCAGATTCTAGCCAAGAACAAACACCTGCATAGTCTACATATGAGACTGGTCTAAGTTAGAAATTTATCACCTCTTGCTTCATGGGGAAAAGAAATTTCCCCACAAAAAGGCTGGGACCAAGCCAGCTCTAAGCTCAGCCTCAAGCGTAAATGTTTCTATAGTTTACAATACGGGCACAGTGCTGTGTAGATGAGTGCACACCAAACACAGGTCCCCAGCACTCCCTGCCATGCTTGCTCCTTGCCCAGACTATCTAGGACACAGGTACAAGGCCAGACAGTATTTATGATATTCACCATTTTTCTACTTACTGTTCTCAGACATATAAAAGCCATTGGAAATCACATGCTGCTTATCAGCTATCTCTGTGACATCCACCTGGACTTTGATATCTGCCAGCAGTTCAGTCATGTCCACAGTGCACATGTACTCTGTGTGACTGGTGTTCCTGGACAATTGTAGGAGACTGCAGGCAGCCACAGTGTTTTCTGGAACTTCCTCGGAAACCCTAAAAACCACCAAAAAAACCAAACAAGTCCACATCTGCCAAAGCTGTAGTTTGAATAAAGCACCAGGCACAGAAATGATGAGGAAAAGCCCGCAACATGTTCAAATAAAAAGATATCTTTGAACTTTGACAGTTTTTGTATCCGTCTTTTGCCTGTCCATCCCCCTGCCCTTCTCTTTGCCCAGCTTAAGATCTCTGAGAGCAGTAGGAAAGTGTCTGTGGAAAGGAAAGGAGTTGACCAGGGTTACACAGCTCAGGACTGCACCCACTTCCTTGCTGGGGCAGAGCAGCAGCTGCATGAGACTTGGTCAGGCAGGAGCCCTTCCAGCACACAGGAGTGAAAGTCCATTGTTAACAGCAGCAAAAGGCAAGATATTCCCAGGGCAGGAGAGAAAACAATGCCAAACAAGCCAGAGGCAATGTAGCAGTCAGTGGCAAGCAAAGTAGTCAGTGGACACAGGAACCAGGGATCCTTTGCAAAGGGAGATGCCAGACAAAAACTGGAGTGTGAAGTACCAAATAAAAACCAGCATGGCAGCAAGAACAAGATTTCTACCTAACAAAGGGGTCAGAAGGACACTGCTGTGCTATGGTTATGTTACAAGTTCCTGCTAACTTCACTTTACTCATCCTACTGAGACATACCATGTTGCAGTGAGGTTATATGAACTGGCACTCAAGTCATTCCTCAGGACACAGGACAGGGTCTGTACATAGTCCACAAAACAAGTGAGGTTTTCACAACACGTAGCTGTAGGTTGGGAAAGAGAAAACACAATATCAACTTCCATGGTGAAGCAAGCAGAACTTTATATCGATATACAGAGTCCTCAGGGCTCCCACTAAATCTGAAGGTAACAGACCACTCTGTGACAGCCCCCCAGAAGTCTCCAGTCTTAGACTGCAGGGTGTGCTCACCTCTATAGGAAGGCAAGACACTGACAGCAAGATAAGTGTCAAACAAAAATCTATTAAAAATGCAGTGGCAGCAAATGGCATGTCAGTGTGTAGGAGCTGCTCAGATTGTGCCCAAGTCGCCAAAATTATCTCTGTCCCATCTTATACAGTCACTATAGCAGAGTCACATACTCTTTCTGCAAGAGCCCTGGCTTATGCAGCACAAGGCATGACTACCCCATCACGAACAGCAGCATATTGAAACAATTTGAACGATACCATTTCCTAAATCGAGTTCTGTTCTTTGCTGTTTTCATTTACAGCACGGACAGGGAATTTTGCACATTTTAAAAAGTGATATTTTAGCAATTCTTTCTTTACCACACTCTCTGCGCACTATTTTTCTGCAGCTTGATATCTGCAGCATCGCTACTTTTCATGTCCAGCTCCAGGGGCTCCGAATATACTTTTAACAGAATTTTGAAAAAAAAAATAAATGTTGCAAATTGGTAGTTACTAGAACTTCCATAAATCATTCTGATAGTAAAGTGACAGGCACAATATATTAATCACTTAAATTGAAACAGCCTTCTAAAGAGAACTTGTGAGGAAATGGAAGGATTTATGCTGGTCATTAAGAGAATGAGCTAATTTGAAAGTGTTCACAAAGCAGTTTTTATGGTCTCCTAATTGTTCTGCAGGAGCTCTGCTCACATATCAGTATCTGGAGTGCACTGCACAACAACACTGCTGTTCTGTGCATAACACACTTAAGTTATCTCCCTGGATTTCATGGCAGAGCAGACAGCAGCACAGTGAGAAATGTCTGCACTGGTGAGTCCTCTGCTGACAGCACTTTGGGCTGACAAGAGACACTGCTACTATGCTAGTGAGGAAAGGCCTGTAGGAGATGCTGGTGCAAACCATGCCTACTAGAGTGACTATTCATCTCTTCCATGCACAGTATCACCCCTTTTTGATGGGAATAAAATTGTCATCATCCAGAGAAAGATGTCAAGGTTGTTACATCCACGTAACGTGATCCCCCGCTACCGTCAGGACTGCTCCCAGCCCAATGGGAATCATGTTACTTCACAACCATCAGGCACCCAAGTCCTCCGATGCTTCGCCTCCCTTTGTCGTTCTGATGTTTAACTACTTCTTCCCTTCCCCCAGTTGAACAAGCTTTGTGTTCAGAAGGGTGGTTTGCATACGATGAAAGCAGGCCTACATGATATGCTTAACAACCACAATGCCTGATTTTAAAGAGAATGCTGTATGCAAAGAGCAACCGTCAATGTGGAATGCAGGCAATGTGTGCACTGATGGACCAGAAATACCGTTCCACCCTCCAGATCAAATGACAGTCCTCCAAAACAAGTTGTCTCTGCGTTTGAAGACACAATGCACAACAGGCATGTCCACTAGAAGGTGCAGCCCAGTTGTAGGCCAGAGTAAGTTCAAAGGAAAACAAAGTCCAACTTTTCCCCTAATTTCATTCATCACAAAAGTTTCTTCCTAGCCCTGCTGGATCAGAGCACACGCTGCTCTCCCTGCATGAGTTCTAGGCAGCACTCAAATCCATGTACAAGACACTCTCAGCCCCCAGAGACTACAGAAATCTGGGGATGCTTGGGACAGCCCGGCCCAAGGATGTACATACACTTTATGAAACTGCAAATTATTCAAATTATGTGGCTGTCACTTTGTTTCATTTTGACTTTTTCATTTCACGCTGACTTCAGAATATTGTTCTAAAATTTTCATTAAGTTTAACTTGTCATTGTGAGCCCTGAGTAGGCTCTTCCAAGGGCCCTGGTACAAACAGTGTTTGTTCCAGAGGCCGGAACAACACGCTTTTTCTTCCTTAGCCTAAACTTTACTCTCCTACAAACACAGGGTTATAAACCCCTTGCTTTCCTGATGGACTATTATGCTTAGGTAGCTGGTAAGCTGCAAGTGTATCTTTGGGCAAGAATCTGTTAGGAAAATTAAGAAGATGGCAGTTTTTTACTGTGTAGGAAATAATTAATTGTCCCAAACCCAGTTTGACCTAGATGAATTGTCCATCCTTGGCAGCATCAGAAACAAAAATCAAATACTTTCAATAGAAGACTCTAGCTTGGTCCAAACTGAAATTAGTACAGGATAATACCCTGGCTAGTGTTACACAAAATTCAGATCAGACATCACAGTGGTCCTATATGACAGGAAGATAAACCTCAGAATTCATCTTTTCTGCTAATTTTGGTTTGGACGAGGTCCAATGCTCTGCCTAGAAAACCCTGTAAAGGCTAAACTTGTGCCTGCTCCCTGCAGACGCTGCTGTAGCTGCCTTTTTCTGCCCAGATGACCTGTTCAGAAAGTCAGCTCTGAGTCAGTTGGAGCTTGCCTGGTGGGTAGGAACCAGCAAGGGGGGAAGGGGGTTGGGGGGAACAACACTGACTGCAGGGTGCATCCCTGAGCAAGGGGGCTTGGACCAGGAGAGGTTCACTCCACTGTTCCTGGCTGGCCTGCCAACAGCAGCCATAAGCTCCAGGGATATCCTGGTCTTGGCCACCAGAACCTTTCTTATGGCAAAGGTGGGTTTGGGGCGGTATGCAGTCAGGCTGAGCTCTGCCCAGCTGTGCAGCTCCACGAGTGTGCTCTCTATGACCCATGGAGCCTCTTTCATAACTCATCATCATAGAACCTTCTCCCCTAGTATCCTACCTTGTGCTTGCTCTCCCATGACAACTTGGTAGCATGCACATCTCAGCAGGGCCTGTGTCATAAGCCACTAAGATAAATCCTATGGGTGTACAGCCTGGAAGAGGTATCTGGGAACTTACTGTACTGGAATAAGAGGAAGAAGGAAATACTCCGGAGCCACAGTTTGTTCCTCATGTTGGTTCTGACTCGATGTCCTGGGGGAAAAAAAACAAAACAAAACCAAAAAGCCACACACCTTAAAAAATCCCAAACAATTTAAAGTTCATCTCTGCCATCTCTCGTATGTTGAAAGTTGAGGTGGAATTAATTTTGCTTTCATTTAAATGTCTATAACTAAAGTGCCTGATTTAGGCAAGTCATCCTGTGTGTACCTATTCCATGGGTCAGGAAGAGTGACCAACAGCCCTGCCAATTGCTGATAACCAAGTTAGTGAAATTTCTGCTCCTTGCCAGCAGCATGCACTCAGAGAAGGCAGGAAAGTGGCTGCAGCCATAGTCTATCCATGCAACAGGAAGGCACTTGGGTTAAGCACTAACCTGTTTTTTCTTCATTGGTTTCCTGCAACTAGAAATGGTTTGCAAATAGAAGAAGTGACATGGCTGTGGCTTCAATATCTGTACAGTGAATTAGTCATAGCCTGAATGTCACTGTGGGTCTGTGTAAGCAAGGCTTGTGAGAACTCATTGGCTTGTTCTACTCATTGTTTAATAAGCATGGAGTTCCTGGTTAAGCAACTCCAGCAAGGCAAACCAGTCAAAAAACCAAAAAGCTTCCCATATGGCACAGAAGAGAATGATGTACAGTACTCACTTCAGGGAAACGCTGTCCTGATGCACTTTGGTGAAGAGAACCTACAGAGAAAAGGACAGCAGGATGTTTACAACAATATGAGGAAACAGCATCGCATACAAATGACTGCTCAACTCACAGTCCCCACTCCAAGACCAACCCCAGAAGCCACATAACACACTAAGGCTGTGTTTTCACAGCATTTAACGTTTACAGAAACACACAGATGTGCACAGAAGGACTCAAAATGAGCTCTCTGCCGAGTACTGGGAGTCCTCCTCAGGCTGCTCCCAATCCCTTCATTCCAAGCCTGCATCGATACCGATATCAGGTGCCGTGACCCAGGTGCAGGAGCAGGTCCTGGTTGCCTTGTACCTCCCCAGCACCAGCAGCAAGCTGCAGACCGTCACTCGGCAGAGAACGGCAGCGACGCTTCTCCCACCCACGGAACATTTGTGGTGGTGAAAAATTTCCCAGGGTTACTCAAATAATGAAAGCAAAATAAATTTAGCAGCCCCCAGAAAGCCCCTGCAGAGCCGCAGGGCTCGGGGCCTCGCCCTCAGGCACCAGCGCCCAGATGAGACCAGCCAGGCTCCCAGGAGGTGCCAGGAACGCCTCATGGCCGCAGGCCTGCGGTGGGAGCAGCCGTGGTGCCACTGCCCCTCCTTTCCTGCCAAAGGCATCGTGCGGGTGAAGCACCCTGCCAGCCTGCCCCAGCTGCTGCGAGTGGCAGGACAGGAGCTCTTTCCCCACGCTCCAGCACTTCCTTCTGCACCATACACTTCCTCAAGGAAACGCCTTTCCTTGACCCCTCTCGTCCCAGTTCAAGTTTTCTCTGCAGGGTAACTATTGTCACCACCGCTATTTCTGGTGATTTCTGATGACTAAGACGCAGGCCACTGCCTAAACCCACCGTGTGCTCCCTTTCACCCTTCTGCTGCTCTTCTCCAACTTCCTTTGAGTGTTCTCCTGCCATCCGGAACCTGCTCACCTGACTTCATGCTAAGACCGCCTGCACTGTGAAGCAGACGCCCTCAAGGTGGGCAGCCTCCTGAGGCAGCTTCTGGTCCCGACGTCCCAGCATCGAGGCCCCTGTTCCTTGCAGCACATTTCACACAAGAACTGGCCATGGGGCCTGTGTCACTCGTGCTGGAGACACGATGCACGCACTTGTCCGCTGCCTGTTTACCTCATCCTCCTCCCTGGGACATACCTAGAACCTGCTACTGCTGGGCTCAGCACACTCAGGGCTGCCCTGGCTTAGGAGGACAGCAACCTGCCCAAACGGGCCCGCTCCCACCCCAGAGCACAGCGCCTGCTCCCCTCAGCCCTTGTGCCCTCCTCCTGGCTGCAACCCAGCGCAGGCCACAGCGCTGGGGCCCCGCGGCACAGCCCACCTCAGTGCCACTGCCACATGGCTGCCATGCGCCGCAGCCCTGCTCACCCTGCACGGCCGAGAAAGGCAACTTGCTGCCTCTTCTTCAGCAGAGCAAGGAAGGGTTGGGCCGTCAGGAGGGCTCTGCAGCCCCAGGGCTTGTTTCAGAACCCAACTGGCAGTGCCCCAGTGTTTCATGTTCAAGCTATTTCTGTAGTTCCCTCATTTTATCCCCATTCCTGCCTGAATGGACAGAGCAATGCAAGGGAACCCTTTGCTGGTTTTAGCTGCTGGACTGTGGTTTCTTTAAAGTGCCATCCCTATCTTCCTTCCTCGGCTCAGAGAATAGCCTGTACCATCAATCCAGCAGTAGAGGAAGGACTGAACAGGAAAAAGTCAAACCAACAAGCTCATTAAGGAAGATGTCTTATGGAGATATCACAGGCTGCCATTACACACTGGAGAGAGGTTAACATACAAGGTTGTAATTTAGAAGGAAGCTTCCTGAATAAGAGCACGGTAGCAATAATAAGACAGAAAAGCAGTAAGATCTGCTAATACGGATGGAGCAAGGAGGCAATGCTTCCTCACCCGGGGCTCTGCTGTCCCACCTCTTACCCTTGCCAGTGCATACAGATTAGTCCAGCACTTATCCCCTTCACTTCTTGCACAATTCTCCTACCTCAGTGTGCTGGGAAAGCACTGCTGCTTCTAAGTGCACCACAGAAAGCGCCAGTGCCGTGTGTCTGACCTCCTGGCTGTGCTCCAGGTTGTTATGACAAGACACGGATGCATGTGCAGAATAGCTGGGAAAGATGCAGCCTTGCAGCAGTGCCTCTGTGGACTTTGCTGGCTGAAAGACCTCATGGCTTCACAGACATACACAGCAGACCCTGTTCTGAAGTTCCCTCCAGTCAGGCCCTTTGCAGGCTTCAATCCCAGTTTGGAATTAAGACCCCTGCTTTTCCTGCATTCCTCCATTTGTTACACTCTCCCACGTGCTTCCATGTGTCAGCACCTGGCTTGTGTGATTGTTCACGTGGAAGGAAGAATGGCAGTTGGCAACGAGCAGAGGCAGGAACTTATTCCCTGTCTCGCATTAGAAGAGTCCTTTCTACCACCTCATTTCAATTTCTCTGTGAAACGGGGGCTCTGAGACAGCTTCATGCATCCTTGAAACATAGCTGTTTAATTCTTATAAAATGTCAAGCGTTGTACAGCTGCTAAGCACCACCGCTGCAAACTCTGTAGTGTCCAAGGAACAGTATGTGAGAACACAGGAATAAAGCTGATCAGCCATTCATATAGATGTGCACATGTAAATGATGCTACAAGGTTTTGATATACCAGAGAATAAGAAATATGGCCAATACAGACAGATATTTACAGACACAAAGATGATTTTAGTGAAGGATCTGGTAATATGGCGCTATGAGCTGCCAAAGATGGACACAGTCTGAGCTCACAGTTTGAAGTGTCTCCAGGAAATGTAGATACTTACCAAACTTCCCCAAAAGAACCCTAATTAAGAACTCAGTTGAAGTAAAAAACAAAACCAAACAGCCCCCTCGGTATTTCCAAGCATGAGAAAATAAATGTCTTTGCTACACCCAGGCAAAAACCCGAAGTCTCTCAGTCACCCTCTGTATGAGAAACAGAGCTTTCTTCTTGACAGAAAGTTGATTATCAGCGGACACCATCATCTCATCACACAGCCAAAGTAACAGGGAGACAGAAGGATTCTCTAGCTGCCCGGTAGAGACCAACAGCAACGACAGTAGGGGCAAAAGGGACACATCAGCTATGAGAAAGCTTTACAGTGAAGTCACAGATCTCAAGCAGCAGCAAACTGGCAGCAGGGAAAGTTGGAGGAAACACAAACATTACCTTGCCCTGTCCCTGTCCTCTCAACTGTCCATTTCAGCCTTCCAACACGTCCATGACTGGCCTGGCTAAATCACCACTGCGGCTGCAGATGCTGCGTACGCAGGAGCTGGGGAGCAGGTGGGTTTCATGAGCACTGAGTAAGGGTAAAGCCTGCTTGTGCACAACCCGGGCTGTAGGTATTGGAATACAGTGATAAATGGTGGTTGACGTCACCACTGTACTGGTATTACTGTGCAGATAGAAGGATGTGGTGAGCAGAGGAGGCAATGAATTTGGGTCTGAACACCCACACAGCATTTATTACTGCATTGCTCTGCTTTGTTTCTCCCATGTGAGAAAAAAGTGGGAGAGCAGATAAAAACTCACAAGCCTCCAATCTAAAAGGTCACAGTGGGGCTAGTGGGTTAGAGCTTTGCAGTGGGGAGGCATCAGTGTCAGGGCATTAAATGGCCAAACCTACTTATATAGTACAGTGTATATCCCACTAGAGACAGTCAGGAGCCACTGCACTGCACTTCTGCCTGTCCCCAGAATGGCCCCTGGGCCCAGGGCAGCAGCACCAATCCTCAGACCACAGGCAGGGAGCTGGTCTGGCTCCTGCAGGGGAGAGGGGCTCACTCCTGCCCTGCCCTCCTGTCTGCAGCTCGGGCCTGCTCAGGAGCTCTGCAGGTTGCAAGGCTGACACTGAGGAAGAACAGGACAGGCCACTCCTGCGTACATGAATGGGGGCTGCAAGGAGTCCAGTGCATGCTCCTTGTGTCCTTGGGCAAGAGGGAATGGAGCAGTGCTATAAGGGGGCTTTGCATGCACAGCATAGTGTGGTGGTAGGAGGGTAAAGAACAAGGAGCTCAAATAACCCAAGGAGACTGCAGCAGTGAAGCAGGCACAAAGCAGCTGGGTGCAGGGTGAGCAGGCTCTGTGCTCAGCCCCTGCTGCACCCACCACACTGCAAAAGGAGGTGCAAAGACTTGGCACAGCACAGGCAGCTTGACGCACCAGATGCACACCCAAGGAGGGGCCAACTCTCACCCAGACCTCAGGGCTCCTCAGGTATCTGTAAGGGAAATTACAGATATGGGAGAGTCAGGCTGGTCACATGTACATGTGCCTGTACACTGTGTCTGTACATGCGTGCATGTGCAAGTACATGCATGTACACATGTGAAGGTGTGCGAGTATTGCAATGTGAAGAACAACAAGTAGTCTTGCCCTGCAGAACAAATGCTTAACATACAACTGGCTCTTCAGTGCTGGGAGCCCAGCACAGTGTGACCCACCAGATCTCTTTCATTCTTGAGGGCTGTACCTACCATACACAGCCTAGGAAGAGCCATCACGTAGGACACACATGCAGGATCTCTGGGGGCTCTGATACTTGTTCGCACCTGGCACAGTACATAGGTACATCTGCATGGAACAAAGCAAGTCAGTGGGCTCAGTGCCCAGTGACTGTCTCCACAAGCACGCAGCTCTTGAGCTGCTCTGTGCTGTGAGGGCACTGACTCCTCTGCACTTGAGGTTCCAATCCAGCCCCAAAAGTAAAGCACTTGGAGACCTGAAGCAGTTCAATTGCCACATATTTATGTTGATTTGAGAAAAGAGACAACTACTTTCATCCAGCTGTAACTGCATATTCACCAGAAGCAAGTGTGAAGGGTGCAGCAGGGAAGTCTTGGTAGACTCTGCTAAAGCTATTGATGACTCAAGAGCATTTTGCCACAAGTAGAAGGGCAACATCTGTAAGTATTTATAAGCAGGAATAAATACACACAGAGGAAATAACAATCAGAGCTGACATTTCCTTTCCCTAGAAGAGAGAATTAGTGATACTTGCAGTTACCAAGTTCATGATATGGGGGTGAAAATTCCACACAAACAGTACTACATGTATATTTTCTTCCTGCCACAATGGAATTAAAATGTCCTCTGCATTGTCAAATATGCAGAGCTGGTATAACTCTAGGGTCAAAGGCACCTTTACTAGCTGGTGACATTTAGGAGGAAGATAATAATCCATTACAATAACCAATGAGTAAAACATGGCAGGAGAACAGCTGAAACACGAGTAACAGTGTTCTAGTGGAAGGGAAAGCAATAGAAGAAACCACCTCAAAGCTCAGGAAATGGGGTAAAACATGAATGAGCCAGGCAGAAAGCGGAGGTGTTAGTCAGCAAAGCAGCAGGCTGAAAAACAACAAAGCCCCCCAGCTGGCAGGCTGGGAGCTGGCAAGATGCTGCAGAGGAGGAAGCAGTGCTCTGCTTTTGCTCTGGGGAATGCTGAGTGCCACCTACAGAGACCACAGCACCCTGCCCTCCCGCCCCCCTTTTGCTTTTGCCAGTTGTCTCTTCGTAGCCACCAACATTGGGCTCAGCCTCTTGTTTTCCCCAATATACATCAAATCTGAACCCACTCTGCATGAAGGCTGCAGTATGAGGACATCGCTTTGGCTCCTGCCAGAGGAAAAGGGCTTACCATCACAAAGCTTTGACTGCACATTTTGCTCACAAGGAGGGGATCGCACAGAGGCTTTTATCTTCTCTTAGGAAATCACCAGACACATGCTCGTAAACAGAAACAGCAATGACTGTGCCAGTGAACTCACCCTGACCATCTGGAACAGAAACCTACAGCTCTCATACAGCACGCAAACTGTGCCCAGAGCATCTCCCTGAGGCCTCACTATGCTGAATACATTCAGCCCACAGGGAAGCATGCCTTCCCCAAGACAGCCTCCATGCCAGCCTTCTCTGAGGGCTGAGACCCCTGTGGATAGCCCACAGACAGTTCTTTGCCTCCATCAGAGCTCTGCCCCACAGCTGGGTTCCTGCAGCTTCACAAACCAAGTATCAGCCTGTTCTGGTCTGATCAACCGATGTGCCTCATCCTCTCCAACCTCCCCACCACAGCCATTCTCAAACTGGTCCCAGGTCACACACTACATGTCTGTACTCTCAAAGAGCTCTGACCCTGCGTGAGGTCAGCAAGTCCATCACGTATTCCACAGTGCTCACCTGAGTCAGCAGCGCCGGCAGAACTCTGCTCCTTCCACACAGGATGGCAGAAACTGACCCACGTAGAGCCAGCATCCACCAGCTGGTCCCCAGGTCTCTGCTCATAGGGATGCACCAAGGCCAGAACCCTGCTGCTGGCACAGAGCTCTATATGCAAGAGCCCCACCTGAGCCTCTCTGATCTTTGTTTTGCCACAGCCCTCACAACCCAGCACGCCTCAGCCCTGCAGCAGCTTGCCCAGCCACCAGCTCTCGCAGCAGGCCTCCACACTGAGTGCGCCTTGGAATCCTCTGCCACCTCTAATGGGGTGAAAACACGTGGGCTACCTTCAATCTCTGACTGTGGAGGCACTTGCAAAGCAAGAGCTAATGGCTGGCACGGCAGAGCTGCCTCCAGCGGCGAGCAGCAGGAGGTGATGGCATGGCAGATCACAGACCAGCAGCACTGCTGGCTCCATCCCAAACCCACAGAACAGGCCTGACATAAGCAGTGGCTTCTTGCGTCACTGTGTCCTTAGGAGAAAAGGCGGGTGGGGGTACAGGCTGGACAAACAGGCAGAGATGGAGAAGCACCTTGCAATATGCTGGGGCATATTAATAACACTGAAGACATACAGGATTTTCTTGGAAACGGATTGCTCCAAAGTAACCAGCGTTTCCAAAATTTCAAAATACAATCCTGCACAGAGAAGCCAAAAGGCTTTGTAAGACTCTTGGGGCAGTCCAAGTTTTGTGAAGCTGTGCCTTTGCTATGATGCTGTATTAGGAGTTCATTGGAAGCTGGCAGAAGGCAGGAGATTGCTTTATTTGAGGCTAAAAAGGCCAAATTATGGGGTTATTTGCTCCATAGAGCACAGGGACTAATGCAATGAAATTGTGTCACATCAGTGTATCCGCACCCAAAGCAGCACTGGTAAACACAGTGCTCTGCAAGAAGAGGAGGAGTCTGAGGATTGTTCCTACAAAATTCAGAGTCGGGGGATGCCGTGCTCCACAGTGACTGGTTGTGGTGTGAGGCTCCTGCTCAAAGAAGGAAGCTGAGCTGCTGGTTGCTGTCCTGTACCAACTCTGCACTGCCCCAGCTTCCACATCCCTTCCCTGCCACTGTGCATGTGCAGAAGTTGGGAAGAGAGCGTGGAGAAGCTGGAATGTGCTAAGAGGAGCACGAAGCTAAACATGGCAGGTAACTGGCAAAATAGAGATAACATGAACAGCAGCTGAATGTGTTGGTCCTTCCTGCTGGGGAGCACAGGTGGAGGTTCATAAGACATCTCATAAGAACTGCAAAGGTGGGAAGAATCGCTGATGCTTCTGGATGAGTGCCTTGCAGCAGCTCGGAGCAAGGCCATGGAATGGGTAACACATGCTAAACTGCAGGTCCTAATTCCTGCTTTGTGGGGGAACCAAGGCATATGATGGCTCTGTTGCCTAGCTCACGCTGTGGGAGGATACTGTGTGCTTCTGGAGAGCTTTAAGCAGGCAGTGCCACCCAGCAGTGAACTGTTCTCCATAACCTTCAAGCCTGGAGCCTGCCAGACACATGCACTGGACAGTGACTGCAGCACAGCAAGAGCCTCCCAGAGCCAGCTCCTGGAGACCTCACTCACCAAAGGCCAAGAGGGCAGACGTTGGGGCCAACCTCAGCCAGAGCAGACCTGGCTCTCAGAGCAACTCTCTAGAGGATCTGGACAAGAACTGGGAACCGGTTACAGCCCTGAGCCAGGTGTGGAAATTCTCCCCTCAAGAGGCACTCCAGTGTTTCTCACCCTGTTGTAATTCTTGTTGCTGTGTGGGTGGCTCACTGCAGGTGAAACCAGCAGCAGCTGAGCTGGGGAGAAGCAGCCAACCTCAAACTCTTCAGCTTATGCCAAATTCCCCCATGTCTGAGAGCTGGGGAAACAGCCACAAGTAGGAAAGTCCCAGTGACAGGTTAGGCACTGACTCAGTAACCTTCAAGCAGAGAACAAACAACACACTGCTGTGAATGCCTGCTCTTATGCAATGGGGCACAGACAGGACCATGGAAGCTGCTGATCCACCACAGATCAGGGACAGGAACTCCTTGGGGCACCTGCCCCACTCCATGGACAGGTCTAGGACAGTCGTCCCTCTATCAAGGACAGGCTGTGGGTCACAGGCTGTACTCTACCTACTCTTGCCATTACAATTGCCTCTCTGCATTCAGTATACAGAAATTTAGGCCTCCTGCACAGATGGTCAGTTCTGTTAACAGCAGAGCAAAAAAGGAAATGGTGCTCCTGCCCCTGCGGCAGCACTTGGTTCCCACCTCTGTTCATCCACAGCTGCAGCCACTTTTTCTTCTCTGTCTTGCAGTCTTGCTGGTGGGGCAGAAGGCAGCTGTGCGGACAACTCCATGCTGTAGAAAGCCATTGGACAGACAAGATAGAAACAGGACAGCACAAGGGACAGAGAAAAGCACCTCTGGCCAGAGTTCAGCAGAGCTGCAAAGTTCCTCTCAACACTCCTTTCTCAGCTCGCCACAAGAATGAGAATACTCAGGACCTGGCAAACCAGTGGTGCTGCTGATGGCTGTTACTGGGTACTCAAGACAAAACACACTGAGGCGTAGCTTTAACTTTGCTTAACTATGTTGGCGAGGTACCTGGGCAGTGCCCTCTTCCTCACTTGGCTGGTCTGCAGAGGGGATGCTCTGTGTGTGGGGGTGCACTGCATGGGCACAGTTCCCCAGAGAATTAGTCAAAACCACCTATTCTTTGTGAAAGCAACTGTATGCAGAATTACACCTCTGTCAGAACTAGAATGCAAATGGCACACATCATGTTCCCTAAGGAATTTTCTACAGAAAAGATATGGCTACGAGAAAGCAAACTGCCTGCTCAGTCTCCATTCACTAAGGAGTCACATAATTCTAGTCACAAGAAAACGTTAGAGAGCCGGATTGTGGAAATCACAGCCCCCTCAATTTGATTCTCTCACCCTTTGCTCCTTTGCTATGCTACTGCTATTATGCAACACCTAAAAGAACTTGTTTTCTTAGATGAAAGTTTGTAGCTCATGATGGATAAGTGCTTGCATCCTGCCTGAACAGCGCAGGGTCCTAAAGCAAGATGCACAGACAAGTTATTTTAAAAGCTGGCTCCTCCTTTATCTTAAATTATCTGCTCCCACCGCCAAGAACTTGACCCCACATCCTCAAACTCCTGCTCCACACCAGTCTCATCCTCTTGTGGTTATTGTTGGTTTTCCACAGGCAATGACAAGCCTTATGATTGACAGGAATTTGCCAACAGCTGATCCACATAGGTGTGTATTTTTAAGGAGCCAATACTGTTCAGAAAGAAAAGGAGAGGCTGTGGCACTCTGCAAAGGAAAAGCATGTATCAGAACTAGCTCCTCCTGAACCGGGAATACACCTGCTTTTCTCAGGAACCCATTTTACTCATAGTGAGTCAGGTTGCTAGCACATGGTAGGGAGCTAGGTAAAAGATGTGAAGGTGGACTGACAGTGAGAAGGTTATGAAGTGCTTCATAACTAGGCTAAAACTTGGCACTAGCCCCCACTTGCACTGCAGTCCTTACAAACACACTGGAAAACACAGAATACAGTTACTGTGGTCAGTAATGCTGTCCTGGTAAGAGCTCTGTGCTAGCACAACGGGCCACTCTTGGCGCGTCCCAGCCGCCAGGAACGAAGCTCCTCTCTCAGGAGGGCTGCTCTGCAAGCACGGGCGGTCGCCACAGGCGGCTCAGGCCAGTGCACCTCGTTGGCAGCCTGGGGCCAGCCCAAGCCACAACTCCTCATGCTCTGGGCAGATCATCTCAGGCTGGAAACCCATCATTGAAACCTCCCTGTGTTTTATAGCGCTGCAACCACTGCGGGCGGCAGAAGTGGAGGCACTGGAGGACGGAGCATGAGCTGCAGACATGAGCCATGCCTGCAGCAGCACAGGCTGAGCTGCCCACCTGCCCCAGAGTCCATCACCAGCTCTGGGTTATGCAAAGGCATAGGAATAGGGCTTCCCCTTCTTGAAGAGTTACAGTTTGATTTCACCAGAGAAATACTGAAGGGAGAAAAGGGGAAGAATACCCCCCCACAGAAAGCTATCCAACAGAGGTCACAGCTACGTAGAAGGCAAAGCTAGGGAAAGGCAGGATGAAGCTGCTCCAGCCAAGTGCAAGCCTTCCAGGAGGATTTCACAAAGAGCACAAGGGAGAGCGCAGGAGCAGAAGGGGAAGAAAGCACCACTGGTGTCCCTGTGCCTCCCTGAACAGCCCTGTGCTATCACAGCAAACAGTGAGTCACCCATTATGGGCAGCTACAGTGACTAGATGTGGGATTTTGCTTCAGCTTGACTTTGCTTGGATTTAGGGAAGTGAGGCTTACTCATGAGGCAGACCATGGCCTCTGCATCTTCCTGTTCCACCATTTCAGCTGCAGGTTTGGTTGATGGGTCCTAGAAAGCCTCTTAATCCATCTGCCTCACACCCCTCCCACTTCACAGAGCTTGTGCTCATGTTACGTACAGCAGTGACACCCCTCGTGCAAAGAGTAATTCTGATAGAAATCAACCTCACCTGAGCGGAAATAAAACTCAACCTGATATTTTCGGTAAAAACAAATAAATAACATGTTCACCAACACCTTAGCTACAAGCAGCGAAGTCTTTCACCAACCACCACCTCAGTGAAAGTGAGCTACAAGCCAGTGCCTATGATTAACTATATTACCTAAATATTAACCATCATATCTAAATACAGACATTTCACTGTGCACCTCCTCCCAGGGCTTACAAACCTTTTTTTACTGCTGCAAAACTGATGGGGAAATACCTCTCCCACTTGGCCAATCCGAACTTTGAAGCTGAGATTTGCAGTACAAAAATCCTACAAACCACGTTAAATAAGTTTCTGTGCTCAGCATTATGGCTTCCTTATGCATGGTAATGCAAATAGGGCTTTCTAACCTAATAAGAACATACATACATATTTTAGTACACATAAAGTGTCTTAATGGTTCCTAACTATTCTGTGCCACTGCCAGCTGACTGGGGTGGAATGTACCACATCAGAATCTATAATGCCCTAGAAATGTGCAGAGTTACGAGTACAACTTTTGCAACAATTAACCAACAAGCAGCATATGCTGCCTTAAAGAACCCTCCCAAAAGATCCATCAATTAAGGGGGTCTGACCTTAAACTGATAAACGTCCTGGGAAAATACTGCTTAGAAGCATCTGATTCCAGCTACAGCTGTAGAAGTATGAAATAACTTCTTGCTTCTACAAAATAAGAAACTAATCATCAATAACAGCATTGTGTAAGCTCAAATAACAGGAAGCTTTATTTTGGGTCTTGATTGAGCATGTGTAGAAACAATACCCCATGCTGGGGCTAGGCACACAGGACCTACCCCCTCCCTTCACCCCAATAAATAAGTTATGGAAGCTCCCCTTTGATGTGCACCTACATCCTACTTCCAGGTGTGTCAGCACCTTCCACATCACCTCTGTGTGCTTCCCAAGCAGCACAGAGCTGGGGCATAACCACAGGAGCTGAACCAAGAACTCCTACATTATGCAGCTGCTGCTGACTTTAGAGAACAGTCAAGGCCAGAGAAGCTTTAGCTCTGGCTTTGCACCCGACAGATCTGTAGCTCCAATTGTTAGGTACCAATCCCCACTGTCCACTGGGGCCTGCATCACATACCCATTGCCAGCCCTGCAGCAGGCATGAGTATCATACCCCAACAGAATCCTTGTCTGAGCTGCAGCAGCCCTCATTTCGGTTAAGACTGGAAGAACAAACAACACTGCAATCTGCCATACAGCTTATGACTAAGGACTGGTTTGGTGCAGCCCTGGCAAGTGTGTCTAGGCTGACGTCCATGTAGTAGTTGTCCTCCTGGACAAGGCCTCGCACACAATTCATTGTTCTCTCATTCTTCCTGTTTTCTCTCAAAAGCTCTACTGGTTTTTTTGAACGGCAGGTGCCAGTCTGGAACCCTCACTGGGAACGGTGTGAGAATCAGCAGCACAGGAGCTACCCACAGAAAGAGGAGGCACCAACCTGTCTGAGACCAGGAGCTCTGGGGGCTCTGCAGTTTTTCTTTCTAAGTTTAGCCCAGTGCTGGCCAGTGATTGTCCTGGCAAAGCAGCTGCAGAACCACACCTCCTGCCTACTGCGGGCTCCATCACCTCCTGATTTTCCCCTGGATTGCCACGTTTCCTCAAGTGGTTGTGCATGTGGCAGTGGAAGGCAGTATTCAGTCTGTTACTGCTGCTCTCCTGCATTCCTTTACCAGTACAGTTAAAGCTGTTAGGCTCTGTCCCCTTTGTAGTTCTCTCTCTGCTGTCAAAATCTTGATAGTTTGGCTCTAACATATGCAACATCAGCTCCACTCTGCTGGTATTTTCATCTTTGCTATCACCAGACAGCTCATTAGAACTCATGATCCAAAGGCTGCCATCACCAGTCCGTGCAACATCCTCACTAAAGACTAAATCTGGGACAATTTTGCCATCAAACCCCTGTGCAATCAAACATACACGGCCATCTGTCTTCAGGTCAGGTTCACAGATCATCGTTTCTGGAGGTGTTCCTCTCAGGCTGTTGTATAAAAGATGAGTGAAGGATTTGCACTGTGACCTGGAGATAATCTCACTGTCATTGCCATGGTATGTACCATTACACTTAACTACATTACCAAAAGGTTGATAACCAGATGGCTGAGGTCCAGTGGGGCAAGAAATGACATTGACTTTCTTTCGAACATTTTATGTTACTTGGTTATTGCATGTGTGGGGAAAGACAGAAAATCACTATGTTCTGAAGAGGTGTTGTGAACATCAAGCTCAGTGCAGGGAGATCTGTAGCTGGTGTAACATGTCTGATTGCGAGGGGGCTGATAAATTTGATCTCTGCAGCTCAGTTCTGGTGTGTCTGAAAACTGTGTTAAAGGTGGTGAGGAGCATACATTTTCGAAGTACAGACTCAGGCTACTGTCAGCCATAGACTGAGACATAAGGGTGTCAACGCCCTTGTAGGCAGAACCACAGGGCTCCATGGATGGAGATGTAAGGGTGTCAAAGCTCTTGTAGCCAGAATCACAGGGCTCCATGGATGGAGACATAAGGGTGTCAAAGCTCTTGTAGGCAGAACCACAGGGCTCCATGGATGGAGACGTAAGGGTGTCAAAGCTCTTGTAGGCAGAACCACAGGGCTCCATGGATGGAGATGTAAGGGTGTCAAAGCTCTTGTAGGCAGAACCACAGGGCTCCACGGATGGAGGCGTAAGGGTGTCAAAGCTCTTATATGCAGAGCTACACAGCCCCATGGATGGAGACAGAAGGGTATCAAAACTCTTGTGTGCAGGGTTGCTTACTCTGTCTTTTTTGGTCTCAAATGATGATTTATTTGGAGATTCCTGGATCAGGACACACGAATCATGCTGACTTTCAGAACTGCATGGAAAAAGGCTTTTATGAACCATACATTGAAGCTCTCCTGCATCCAGAGAAACAGAATTTATGCTGGAGCTGTGATAGCCAGATTCAAAGGATTCTTCTGATTGCTCTGACTTCTTGCTGGCTGTACTACAATTGTAGTCATCTTGAGAAGCTCTGGTGAAAAGGGAAACATCACATGGCTGCCGACTCTGGGCTGTGCTTTCATTTGTGTTTTGCTGTGAGGGATTTTCTGACTCAAGTTTCTCAAAGGTTTTGTTCTCACCCGTGATGATGCCTGGGTCTTTATGGTCCTGCATGTTTTCATCTGCCAGGAGCTTAATAAACATGCTAGCTAGTACATCATTGTGTTCAGTGTGCTCTCTGAAAGCACTGACACTGCTCTCGGAAGGCTCAAACGCAGCAGTATGATCACTAGTCTCTTCCTGGTGCTCAGCCTCAGTGTCTGTTAAGCACTCACAAATTTCTATCGACTCTTCAACCAGCATTGTCTCGGGAGTTAAAACTGCGCTGCCGCCTTTCAGAAACCACTCCCCAGACTTGTTGTGGCAACTACAAGATTTCTCAACATTTCTGATGTTATCTTTTCCCTTGAAGTTTTGGCTTGACAAGATTTGAGCCAGGCAGTTCTTGCAACTTCTGTTTTCGGAAATCAAAAGGAAAGGAGAGTTAAAGTTTATGTAAGAGGGAACTATTTCATGCTGTAAAGCAGTTTAATGCTTTTCCTCCTTTGTTTTACTTACATTTCCTTTTCCATATGATTCTGTTTTAAGTCGTGGAAAGGGAGCTTAATTTCATGAATGTAGCACAAAACTGAAAACTGATAAAGACACAAATGAGATTTAGGACACATGTGAATTGTATTTCCTAACCCCTGCACAAGCCCGCCAATAGCACTTATTACATATTCTACTTCTGGTGATCAGGAAAAGGGTTTTTTTGCAAAGCCTTTAAACTACCTTGACATTTTTTACGACCAAATGGCTCTTTGCCGGATTCGGGATTTGATCCCACCATTCTTTCTTCACTCTGTAAGGGAAGAATTAAAATTGTTTGCTTTGACTGCATTTTGCTTGATCAATGTGCACTTCCCTCTTCTGTTCTTCTCTCCCTCTTAGCCACCTGCACTGCAGCAAGAAGTGCTTGCTCTGTGCACCTTCAAGTGCTGCTTTTCATTAAACTATTGCAGAGATATTTGCATGTTTGGTGCACGACTGCTCTACAAAACCAGTGTCACACGTTCTTCTAGTCATGTTTGAACTGACGCACAAAACAGATGGGATCCCACTTCCACATTAACACTGAGAAATTTAAAAATAAATACAGATATTTGACCATCATTACTGGAACTCCAGCAGAGATGGGCCAAAAACTGACAACCCCCAGAAGTGCAGCCTGTTTGGACACTCTAACAAGCCCATTCTGATGAGACTAATAGAGAACATTCAATTATCAGTTTGGAAAATGAAAGTGCAACTGATTCATGTTTATAAAACATTTGCTTGTAGAGAGCCAGACGCAGGTGCTGAGGAAAAGCAAACCCTTAGATTCCTGACCAAGACACTCAGCAACTGACAGCAACACTGCTATCTGTGCAAAGTGCTGCTCTGGGAAACCCGTGGACAGCACGCTATGTACCTGGTAAAACAGAAGTAACAAACGACAGACAGTGCCATGATCACAATGCAGGACACAGGAAGAGCCATCTGCAGAATGTCTTCAGTTGTCACTCGGTATTCTGTTAAACACACACGTACACTTACATGCGTCTGTGCACTAAATACAGGTACTGGCAATATGAAATCCATTGCTGCTCTCCTGCGTCTTAAAAAATGCTCCTTCAGAGGATGTAAAATCAAGTCTCCAGCAGATAAACAACAGAACATAAACAGCTACCTGTGGTGATGGTGCGTGGCATGTCTGACACATCAGTGCAGACACTGCAGCCAGTTATGGTGTGAGGAGCCACCACTCTGTACTGTGAGGCCATTTGCAAGCTCTTGGGGACAACCTCTCACACAGTCCCTAACAATATCATCCCCTCTGTAGTGCACCTATGCTTCTTCTCCCCTCTGTTGCTCTTCAGAGGTTTCCAAAACCCTCAGCTCTCTGCTGGCTAAAGTATTGCTTAATTTGCAGCCTAAATATGTCTTGCTCATTCACACCCACTTGCTGTTGTGTCAATGGTGTTTTTTAGTTTAAATCTCTCTTCTTCCCTGGTGTCTACTTCATGAAATAATTATAGAGAATAAACCCATTCCCTTTCAGCCTTTTTTTCACAAGGCTAAGCAATCCAACTTCCCTTAGTCTGCTCTTCCTCAGTTTCCCATTTTATGTTTAGTCTGTTTGGAAGCCTTTACAGGTGTATCCACAATACATTCAAAAGGATGGAGATGTTGATTCGTAACCCTTCCCTGAGAAGAGAGCTGAGGGCTTGTTTGTAAAACTGCACCATCCCTTTATCCAGCTGGTATTTGACACAATACTTACCACAGTAAAATTCAACTTCTTCACTCCATTCACTCCAGTAAGCTGGGTAGTCTGTATAGTTACACCTCACACTTGCAACGTAATCATAGCCTCTCCTCAAGGAGTTTGCAGTGATTTCAAAGCTTTTTGCCCCGTACTTAATTGCTTTTACAAAAACCTGAAAAAGAGATGAGAAACTTTCCTTTGGTTTCTTTCTGAGGTAAAGGGTCAGTGACAGCAATTAACAACGGTGTTACATGCTTCAGTGGCCCTTCACAAGTCAGCAAATGAATGACTGTGCACCTAATCTGGTGTATGAGATACTGCATTTTGTTGTCATGAGTGGGTGGCATTTGTGACATGCCACCAAGCATGTTCTCCCCCTGCCAGAAAAAGCCTTGTCCTAAAGTGCTGGGAAGTGGTTGAAATGCCTCAACTGCACCATGGAGTCATGAGCAGCTTCCAGCTTCCTGATACCTAAGGAGCAAGTTAAGTTCAGGAACAGAAGCGTATTTTCAATCTCTGCTCTGTCTACTGTGAGCAGCAGACAATTCTGGGGTGGCAGTCAGTAGAGTTTCAATCCTTTGAAGCCCTGCTGAACCACTCCGGGGCAATGTGACCCGTGGCAAAACCATTATTCTTTAAAAGGTTTCTAGACTTTTCAGAGGACTTTTCAGGCCTGAGAAGTCCAGAGAGACAGCAGATGAAGAGACTGGCTTCCTCTTACCTCTGTCGGGTGCTGTTTCCTCCAGTATTTCACTTCATGGATGACTGGCTGTCCAAAGAGCATGGATGGACGAGAGTAGCTCTCCTCCCAGCTCAGATTGAAATTACCATTTTCAGCTTTCTCAATGGCAAGGTTTTTGGGGGCCCTTGGCTTAACTGTACATTAAAAAAACTACAATCAAGAAGAATGGCAATAGCAAAGCACTGATGGAGAGAAGCAGGGACAAACACTCACTAGAGATCAGAATCTCATCACAGTCAACGCATTTAGCCCTTTCACTATACAGCACAAGGATATAGAGGCCAAAAAAGAGCAACTGCAAGGTATTCACTAACAAGCACTAACTCTTCAAGCTGGCTGAACAAACTGCAAGTCCAACCTTTTGGTGCACTGGGTGCAGCTTTCAGTCTGGAAAAACGCAATGATGCAGACGAACACCTGCCTGAAGTGTGTGACTGATTCTCCGAGTGTTTGAGGTGACAAGTGTTATGAACAAGCATGCTGCTATAAACAAGCAAGGTGCCTGTAGAAAGATATAAACTGTTCCTATGCTCTGTCTTGTGAAGAGCAGTCATTACCTTCTTTTCACTGGTTGTTACAATCCAACAGCAATTATTGTAATAATTTCTGCCTGCAGATGACTCAATTTATATGAAAAATCAGAGTGTGGCAGAGGCAGGAATGGAAGAAATTTCAGCAGGGATAACCTAGTGTCTTTCTAGAACCTAGAAGCAGCACATTTCCTCTTCATCCCTGAATTCCACAGCCACAAGTGAAAATACATTAAAGACATGCCTAAGCCCCAGAATTGCTGCTTTCTGGTAACTGAGAGGGTACTGCTAGAGGAAGAATCACTCCCTGCTTGCCTCGTTACTTAGACCCTTTTCTTAAGAACCTACTCCAGAATCACGTTTCTAAGCCAAATGGAGTTTGCATTTAAGCCAGCATGACACTTCACCTCGGATAAGGGAAAACCATTCCAGTGACTTGAATGAGGAGTTAGCTAGGATTACAAAGCCTGCAGCCAGATGTCCTGGTGAAAAAGTAAACAGTTTCTTACCAACCAGGGCTGGTGTAACACTGTAATTCCACATATCAGTCCCATTGTACTGTAGAGCTAGAACATATGTGAGGCCTGATACAAAATAATCCGGACATATTGTGCAAGTGCACTTTAAACTCTCTTTTCCATTCTCGGGGACACACACACTGTTTCTGGAAAACAGGTAGAAAATGATGTGACGTTTAGAGAGTGTGGCACACTATTTCTTGAAAGGGTGAAATCAAGCTTCCCAATGTGTAGAGCTAATCAAACCTGAGACATATAAGCTCAGTTCCTGGAAATGTTTAGCCCAAACAAATCCAAACCAAACCTGCGTTCCCCCAGACAACCTGTCCTCTCCAGACACCCCTCAGGTATCTGCATTGCACAAATAAAACCTGACAGAAAGGCTGAGGACTGATCCCAAGAGGGAAAATTAACACCCTTCATCACGCTCCAGCCTCTGAAGGAGCAGACTGACAGCCTGCTAGCATACGAACAGGTTTACTATGGTGTAAACAGTGTTATTTGGATGTCTGTGTGCAGAAATCACATGGAGAGGAACAGGAGGGCACAAGTGCATCCTCCTTTGTAGGAGATGACAACTGGCCCTGCTGCAGAACAGGGACAACAGCTGGTGTTTGAACACGGAGTCAGACTGTGAACAGAGATAATCACCTGGGCTGCAGGGGAGAGTACCTTTCACACAGGCTGCGGATGGGGAATCAGGTCAGGTTTCTCCTGAAGGAGGTAACACTGCATGAAACTAAGGTTTGGTAAACTTACGAGAGCCCCACCACTGCTACAGGTGGGACTTGATCACTCCTCTATTCTAAGCTTACAGAGGTCTGCCGAAGAACAGACCACTGAACAGTGTGCTGCAACCCCTCATCCTCCTGGCAAGAATAATAACATGGATTACATTTGTCTCAGGCAGTCATGGTAGAGGGAGGGGATCAGAGCTGATACCAGCTACAGGACAGACGAAATTTCAACACTGGTAACATCTTATTAAATACTTACGGCAGAGGAAAAAATTCCTTCCTGTAGTAGAGGAGGAATTCTTTGGAGCAATTCATGTGTGCAGGCACCTTCCAGTGACAAACCAGCTCTTTGTCATAGTCTGTGAAGCACGCGAATTCCTGCACGTGTCCTGCAGCCATGACTAGGGAGAAACAGCACACAGGGAGAAGCAAAAGAATAAAAAACCCACATAAATAGGACTAAGCACAAATATTCACTTTTCCATCTAAAAGGAGTCACCAACCCCTGTGAATTCAGTTCAAGCATTGTTATTTTTCATGTTTGAGGTAAATGGAAAGAAATGCAAGTCCCCAAATGTCTCCACCTTTCTGGAGACATTTATTTAGTGTGAGGTGTCCCTGCCCCTGGCAGGGGGGTTGGAACTAGATGATCTCAAGGCCCTTTCCAACCCTAACTACTCTATGATTCTGTGATTGTCTACGGTCTGACAAGTTAAAGGTCTGCAGAAGTAATAGTGAAATAGAAAGGCACAACTCAGCCAACATTCTTCCAAGCATAGAAAATCTGACTCTGATAGCTTTTAATTTAATTACAAAACATTTAATTACAAGACAGCATCATCCTATGTGTTAAACACAAAATGTTCAAAAGCCAACATGTAATTACCAATCCAAAATCCCTGCCCAAAGATCACGCACTCCTGCTTTATCTACAATGGTTCTAAGCCTCCCAGTGCATGCTCTCTGCCTCCCCAGAGCAGTTCCCCCATTGCCTAGGTGAAATTCCTGTCACAAGCTTTCTCTTAGTATACACCTTTTCTTAATTTCACTCAGTATTTCCTGTTCTGTCTTCTACTTTTCATTGTTATGACAGTGTTCAGAGACCTGGAAAGATTGAGTCACATTGCTCCAGGCACTGAGAAGGTTCAGCAAAGCCCAAAGTCTCCTCACTCCCAGTGTTCACAATCACAATCTTCCACTAGCAGCATTTAAGGAAAAAAATAGAAAACACTGGTTAAACTCTCTTTGTCAGTTCTGGAAGGGAAATGGAATATGCAACCCTCGGCACCCCTCCCTGCCTCGTTTTACACTCTCCTTATGCACTTGACATGAGTGAAACAAAGCACAGAGAAGGAGCAGCTGTGTGACAGTAAGGTCATGCAGTTATCAGAACTGACAGTGAGCCAGACATGGGACCAGAGGCAGTCAATCCTGAATGAAGCAGTCAGAAATAGCCAATACTTTCATCATCCCAGACAATTCTTTGCCTGCTCTAATGTTTGACTTCTCTGTTATTGGTAAATATTAACAACATCTCTCTTTTCCTGCACAAGTTGTACAGATCTAAATCCTCTTTTCCTGCTCAACAGTCAACAGAATTTAGAATAGCTTTTGCTGGGGCTTAGAATCCCACTAATTGATATTTTTCTGACAGCTTCCTAAGGGGCTCTGCTACAAGGTTTCCTACAGCAATTACACAAGGGCCAGTTCTGTTCACAAGGCCTAGCACATTACTAACTCTCCATTCTTGTCATTTGCATTGCAAATTCAGGATTAAGTAAGTTGTGAACAATTCACATCCTGTAAGGTCCTTGTCCTTCAGTCACTGCTTCTTCACAGGCTTGTTCTTTCCAATGGATACTTAAGTTTCAGATTATTCCTTCCAAGCAAAACCTTTTGCTGTCAAAAATACCTAATTTCATTTTATCCTCCCTTCATTTCTACTTTTCTGTAGTCCACTCGTCTTACTTATTGATATAACTTCTGACACAGTACAGCATCTGCAAGTACAATGAACAAGATAGTCAAATGCCTTTTAGATACTTAACATACAACAGCATCTACCACCTCTGGTACTTCAATAAAAGCCTGACTCAAACGAACACTTCACTGTTGAGAACTCTCAGTGTACAGTCTTTCACCAGCATTAAAAAGCACATATCACTTGCACTTGCCTTTCTAAAAGGTCTCCCACAAAACTTGGCTACCAAGCAGGCCTGAGTCAGGTAAGCAAACTCAGTCACCTCACTGAGGCTCACTCATGCCAAGAAGAGGTTTGGCAATGTAAAAGAGCCACTTAAAATTTCTGTACAAATAATGAACTGAATTGTCTGGTACATCCACTGGTTCTAAACCTGTGTCTGAGGCAGCTCACAGCTTCACTGGTGTTCAGATACTTAGAAAATGTTTTTAGTTAGAACATCAGTCAGCTGGTTAGTTAGTTTAGTTAGAACTATCACTGTTGTATCCTTTCTGGATGGCAGCACCGCATTTAGTTCCCTTTCCTTCTGCACAGTCCCTGATTCTTCAAAAGACCGCAGGAATCATCACAAGAAAGCAGCGGTGACATCTGAAGCCTTTCAGAGATCAACGTCATTATTTTTCAATGTGTTAATGATCTTACACTCACAAGAATACTTCAACTAACCGAAGCTCCTCCTGCTGCGTTAAGCTATGCTGATTTGCAGCTTTGCTTTACCTTTCTGTGTCCTCAGGTCTTTCCAGATCTGTACATTATTTTCTCTCCTCTTTTCCTGTGACCTCCCTTTCCCTCTCTGGTACACCATACTTTGTTTAAACATCAGATATAGGAGAATTTCCTTTTGAAACCACATAGAGCACAGAGGTTGATTTCAGTTCATGCAGTTAAAAAAGGGAACTGAAACACTGGATTTATTTTTTAATCCCCAACTAGAACATCATGCTGAAGAAACCAGAAACATACAGTTAACCAGGGGAAAAATGTGTAAAATTAAACACTGATAAAGATAATTTACAGAGAACAGGGGATGTGTTCTACTTTCATGGGATTTCTATAGAGATGTCCTTGGGTTACTGCTGAGCACCTTGTTTGGAGCAAAGTGTCCAAAAGAGGCTAGAGGTTAGGTAATGGGGAAGCAGGGAGATGACATTCCAAACTTCAGTTTCTCCTTCCTGCAAATTCCTATTTTTTCTTGCCTATGTGGAAAAGGTCAAGAAAGAAAAAAAAAAAACCCACCAAAACCTTTGAACTTGCGAGTATATGGGTATTTCTGACACATTTTATAGTAGCTAATGAATGGTAATGGTGTTGCCTACTGGCCAGGGGAAATGCTGCTGATAAAAACCTCTGAATAATCATTGAAAACATGGACAAATGTACCTTCATTTGTTGCATATGAAAAGAAAAGGATCCACAGGGTATGCGGTGCAGCACTTGTAAGCCTTGCCATCACTGACACTGGCCAGGCTCAGCAGGACAAGCTGTGCTGAAATCCTGCCAACAGAAAACATTATTACAAGCTTACATCAGTGTCCCAGTGAAGTTAAAGGTGTAGTTCTTCTTATTGCTTCTGCTAGATGTTAGGATTCAGATCCCCTGCAGTGCCTCATCCCCCTAAAGTCAGCTCATGGAACAACAAGAAGTGTAGAAGAAAAATATAAATGAGCTCGAAGACTTTTCTGCAGAGTCTGAATTGCAGGATCCTGGCCTGGCACTGGAGATACCCATTTTAGCTACCAGAAAAACAAAGCTGCCCGTGAGGTACTGAAAGGGTAAAGACTAAACCAAAATCACTGACAAGCAACACATCACCAAAGCCCTATGATTCCACTCAGATAACTGAAAGAATCTAAGCATGAAGTGTCTGATCTATTTACTAAAGTGTTTTCCCCAGGTCTTATCATAGTACCCCGATAATATCATCCTCTTGAAAAAGACTTTAGCAAAGACCTCTGAGCCCCGCTTCAGCAGAATGCAGATTCTTTAGACCAGTAAATAATCAGAAGCTGTGAAACACACACCTAAGTCATGATATAACCAGCACAATTTTGGAGAGGAAAATTATGCAGCTTTCACATACTAGAATTCCTTAAGCACAGCAAAGCTGCTCAAGTAAACTGAAACAGATGAAATAATTCATTTAAGACTTTCAAACCACATGATTCCCTAAGATTCTTTTGCTGATGCAACACAACCACATAGTGGAATAACATATTTTGGATTATCTATGGCTACCAATGCTCATGTTACTAGAAATGTACCCAATGCAGTTAAGATTTTGAGCTTTTCACATTTTGGGAACAAAACATGACTGCAGCATAGTAGCAATTATTTGAGAAGAACACAAGCGCTTTTGCTGCTGCTCAGAAGAAAAAAAGAGCAAACTGCTCCAGCATACAAAAACTCTTCAGCTTTCCCCAGTTTTTCCTGGAATTCCCAAGAGAGGACGTGTTTGCTTTCCAGCCTATTGTTAAGTAGCTGTTGCATGACTTAAGTTCCAAGAAACTCTGCAACGTCTGGCAGAGAATCCTGCATCACGCAAGCACGCGTGAATCAGAGACGGCACGGCAAAATCACCTCCATGCACATGCAGCAAGTGGTGGTACCCCACGGATGGCGCTGCCCCGCGGCTCTAACTGCAAACCCTGGGCAAACCCTGCTGATAAAAACGGAAAGCTTTCTTTTAAAACCAGCAGTGGACGATGAACCCGACGCAAAGGGAGGAGATGTTAACATGGAACAGCTTTCCTGTCTGCTAGCCCTTACGGCTGGTCTCACACAGGATTTCCTGTCTTGTATGATCACTAAAGAAGAAACTGTACTTCAGCCTGGTGGATTTTAACGGACCAAGGCATTTTTTATTTAAATGACTGATTTTACTAACATTTTAATGTCCTTTTAATCCTCATTCCACAAATTCCTTCAGGTAATTTGGGATACCTTCCTGCTAACGTGTTACACACCAACACAGAAATGGTATCTGCATTTCTGGAGCTGGACGCGGCACATCTGGATAAACCCCTACTGACAGATACGGGGAGAGCCTCTCAAAATGAGCAGATGGGTGCTCTTGGAAAAACGTGGGTCGAGTCAGATTTGGGCGATGTCTTCAGCTGAAGTTCCTGCTCTCCAGCATGTTCTCATATTGAGATGACAGAAGTCAGCAAAGGCGATAAGGACACGGCGCGCCCGTGACGGGAGGGGCCGCAGGTCGAGCCCCACGGGTGCTCTGTCACGGCAGAGACCGAACCGGGACAGGCTGGAAATAAAACCCGCTCGAAGTGCAAACCGTGAGCACCACAGCCCGGGGCAGGAGCCCGTGCTCCGCCGCCTCGTCCCGCACCCGCCGGGCGGTATTCCAGAAAGGACACTTCTGGAAATTCCATCCGTTTTGTCGGGATTCGCCTCAGCCGCACGCGCCCGAGTCCAGCGGCCTCGGCGAGGGACAGAGGAAAACTGCGGCGTCGCTTCCCCGGCCCCGCCGCCACTCCCCGGGACATTCCGAGCAGCAGCCGGAGCTCCGCCCGTGCCCCCGCCCGCACCGCGCACACCCATCCGGCCCCGGCGGAGACAGCGGCAGCCCCGGCCGCAACACGCGAGAACCCGGCCCCGCAACAGGGAAGAGCCCGCGCCGCCACCGAGCCGGGAGGGGCGGAGGAGCCGCCGGAGGTACCTGGCCTGGTCCGGGTCAGGGTCCTGCTCGGCGCGGCGCGCTCCTGCGGCCGGGCTTCGGTCTGGACCGGGTCGGTACCGACCCGCGGTACCTGCGGGTCCGCCGCACACGAGCTCCGCGTTCCCCAGGCCCGCGTCCTATGCCGGAACGGAGCGGAACGGAACGGAGCGGAGCTCAGCACTGCCCCAGCCCGACCCGAGCGGCGGAAACGCCTCCGCCGCCGGACGGCGCTGAACGCACGACGGGGCGGGGCCACCCCCCAGCGGCGTCACGGGGCGGGCCCTGCGCAGAGCCGATCGATCGCAGGCGGCTGCAGCGATCGCCGGAGGCTCGAGCGCGGGGGGGAAGCGGTCAGCGGATGAGGCGGGGCCCGAGGCCTCGGCGGTTACCTCCTCCTTCACCGGCGGGTTGGGCGGGCGCCCGAGGCCGAGGGGGCGGTGAAGCGGCGGTGCCGGGAGGCCGGGCTCGGCCGGAGGCTGTCGGTCGCTCTTCTGGAGGAGGAGCCGAGGACGCTTTGTCACCCTGCCGGAGCAGCTCCCGCTCCCGGGTCTGCTCCCCGGCTCAGCCGAGTGTCGGGGCGGGACCTCGGCCTGGGCCTCGCAGGGGCCCGGAAGCTTCGTCGGTCTGGTGAGCTGTTAGCGGTGGTTTGGCTGCAGCGGTCACGGATTTCTGGAGATGCGTTTATTTAGTCCCGGTGTTGTTCAGGACGTTTAGAGGAGGGTTTCTGTCCGGAGCAAGCTGCACTCCTAATTACACAAGTCACCGGGGTATGTGGTGAGCAGAAGCATCAACACAAACCGTGCAAGGTGTTGGTGGTTACAGATACAGCACTGCCATGTCCATTGTGGGTATGAGTGCACAGTGCCTATGCTCGTCTCTTCTGTAGCTAAATTAGTTGGGCTTTGTCTTTTGCATCCTTCTAAAACCTTGGAGTAAGCCCCTGCCTGTGTTCTGAGAACAGCTGGGGATTTTTTTTTTTGCCCTGACTCAGTGTCAGTTTAATTGAATTCTGTGTGTGCTTGCAGTGTGTGTTCTTCATCTGCATGAACATGTGCACTAATTCCCGTGTGTGCCTCTTGCAGCATTCGGAACCTGGTGGAGTATCGGGATGGCAGCTCAGATGACTGATGCTCATCGACGGTTCCTGCAGGTCCTGATGTCTCATGGGATAATGGAAGGATCCGAAGCAAGGAAATTACACAAACATTGCTGTGAAGTCCATAACGGTGTGTCTCTCTTTGGGAGAAAAAGTGGGGAGATGGAAGAACTGTTTTTTTCCTGGTTGCAAATAATTGTATTTCTGAAAAGCATATGCCATCTAAAGAACGTTTAAAACTTTAATGATGGGAGTGTTCTCACAAGGAATGTTCAAGAACAAAAAAGGGGCATTTAAAGGAAACACCCAAATACTGTTCAAATTACTGATTTTAAACCATTACTATTGAAAGGCGGGTAACTCCAGCAGGCATTGTTTTAAATTACACATCCTGAGATCTAGCATGCACTGAATATATGAGTGCTGCACAGCCCACTGACCTGCATGCTGAAAACATGTTGGACATCTGCTTACAGCATTAGCTGAGTTGCATTTTATGCCCTACAGAGGGACGTAATTTATTTCTGTTTCAAAAAATAAGTTGCAGTAATTGTAACTATTTTTTTATTTTATAAGGCACTGCATTTTACAGGGGGAGTTATTAGAAATTCAGGCTTTTCAAACAGTGTAATCCAGTGCTTTGGAAAGTAGGGTAGTCCTGGCAGAATGACTGGGAGCTGAGCTTCTCTGAAGGAAGTAGTCAGCAGCATAAGAAAATGACCTATCTGCTGAACATGACAGACCTGTTTGAATACTGCCTTATTAAGTTCAGTTCCTTACCGAGTTACAATAAAGTTTCAGCAGATAAACCACACAAAGATCTGTCTGATGTGGAGCTGTTTGGGTTGTTTGTCTATGTGCTCTTTCTTATTTATTTTCAGTCTACTATGCGCATGATAAACTGGCTGATTTCATCAGTACCATCAACAGGCATCTACAGCCTTTGTTTATGCAGATCCGGAAGGGAATGTCAGAAGATGATGGGAGAGCGCATTATGCTTTAGTAAGTATATATATGATGCTGCCATCACCTGGTTTAAGTGGAGCTGTTCCTGTTATGCTGGCAGCTGCTGTAGAAGCTACTTGCAGAAGAGGGAAGTGGGAGGATAAACTGCCAACAACTAAGGTGCATGGAAATGGAACATGGCAGCAGGACTGCAGCAGTGCTTATTTATTTAGCATTAACACTCCTGACATGAATTTCTTTTTCATAGGGGCTTTCTTTTCACAAGACTAATTTTTAAACTAGAAAACAGAGAGCCCCCCAACATCAGTTTTGTCTCTTAGTCAAAAATCAACCTAGCATAAAAGGGTTCCTAAGGAATGGCCTATAAAAGTTTCCCTAAATGCTGTCCATTGTGCATGTCAGAGAGGGAAGGTTATATAGAAATTTCAAAAGACTGTACAGGAGGTATTCTAACATTAGCTGCTGCTTTAACTTTTTTGGGTCATTTTGCCAATTTAGTTGAGCTAATAATCAATAGCAGTAGCATATGCAGTAAGAATACGAAATAGCAGCAACTGTTCTTCAGAGCAAAACAAGAATGTTTTGTAACGTAGTTACTGCTACTGTCCAGCACAGTATCCTGGTGTTCTACTACATGGAATTAATATCCTGTGTTAGAGCTATAGTGGGGAGGTTGGGCTGTTGAAGAGCTTGGACCAGGCAGAGACAGCTGTGGAGGACACATGGCTGAAGATCAGTCCTGAAGAAAGGACTCGAGTACCACTGAGTGCCATCTTTAAGGAACAGTCTCTTTCATGCCACTTAAGGAAACAACATGTCTGTGCATTGATGTATTCTTTACCCCAGAAGATCTTTTACAATTTATGGTGCAGAAACACAAAGGCAACTTTGATGGCAATTTAAATATTATTATTTTCTTTTTTGTAGGTGAATTTGGCAGAAACTGAAATAACTAAAATGGCATCTGACTATACCGAAAATGAATTAGAGTTGTTCAGAAAAACAGTAAGTGAGTCAGTTATTAGGTAGCAAGTAACATTTGTGGAGGTACCACCTTAAAATGCATGAAAATGGAAGTGATTTTTTCCACACTCATGAAGTTTTCTGTACAAACTGGCAAGAGGTACATTGCCTGTGCTGTGCCACCTGCAAAGCCTAGTCTGCATGGATAGTACCCACAGATTTCCCTGCCCTCCCCCGTAACTGGTGAAGCACCTCTGCAGGCCTATCAGCACTGATGGCATTGTCATGGCACAAAATCCTACTGGCTCTGTATGCTGCTCTGTGATAATGGGAAGCAAATGTCTCAGGTAAGAGATTCTGCAGATTGGTACCACTGCTACAGCCTTCAAATGCCAGGTAAGTTCAGCAGTGATGCTGACTCCAGCATGGGCAAACTTACATTCACTTGAGTAGGGAGAGGGTTTTCCTCAAAAGAACCTTGACAAAGACCAAGTAAAAGGAAATGGATCTCTTACCCCCGAGTATGCTCAAGGTCCCTGAGCGCAGCTTCCTTTAAGCAGCACTGTACAGTTGTGGAAATGTTTTCTTGGCAAGGTTTAAAGCTGTCAAGGTAACAACAATTGTTTCAGCTTTTGGCCATTGTGTTACAGTTCTGGGTCAAGCCATATACTGTAATATATCTCCTACGTATGGAAGCTAAAAGAGCTGCACATTACTGTAAGGTGTGTCTGTCTAATTGCATGGGGTTTTTTAATAGCTGAACATGTTTCTTTCTGCAGATGGACTTAATCATTTTATCAGAAAATGGCTTTGCCCCTTCTACAGATGTTTTAAACTTGGCTGACCAACTTAAGACAAAGAAAATGAAGAAAAAGGAAGCAGAACAAGTGCTGAAAATTTTTGTGGAGGATAAGTGGCTCTCTGAGGTAACTGCTGTGTCTTTAAGTGTCTGTATTTTAGTAGGTGCAGCTATTATTTTCTTATGGCTGAAACTGGAGCTTTCTTTAATGAATGACGGCAAAAATGTTTTTGTGGGACATGTGCTTATTGCTGCTTCAGTGTTTGTTGCAGAAAAGGTAGTACATTGACAAGGAAAAAGTCCTTGGGTAGGTCTATTCAGGACATGATTCTAGTTTCTTGCCCCTGAGCTAGATGCACATGTGCGTACAGCCCTGCATTGTGGCATAGAGACCTCCTTGGTTCACGACAGCATGGCTTACTTAAACTTGGAAGCAGACCTGAGGAAAGCTTTTTCAGGTGATCAGTGCCATTATGGTTAATGTAAATGTCCACTGTAACTGTTAAGTTTATAATATCCTGAAAAGCTGTGAGGCCAAACATGTTGAAAACTCCTGTACCAGAAGTGCATAGGCATTAAACTGCACATTTTTAAATCTCCTTTAATTTTCATGAGGGAGAAACCAAGCTGAGCTTACCATGTGGACACTGCAGTTGCTTGTCAGGACAAGTGAGACCTTGATCCTTTTATTTCTGGATTCCTTGCGTCAGTCTTTAGCCTGCTGCCACAGGTTTACTTATGTTAGTGATTTAGCAGAGATTTTCAAAGATACCTCAAGCAGTAAATGCCTAGTTCTTGCTGAAAGCCAGCAGAATTTCTGCTGATGGGCAAATGGAAGGTCCAAAAACTGCATGTCTTTAAGGAGAGCATGCCTGCTAATATATACCTTCTTAGGACTAGATAAATCTCTGTTAAAGGTGTGAGATCTTTATTCTGATCCTCTAAACACATTAATTCTGCTACCTCAAAATTATTTTGACTTTGCATTGCATCAGTGTCAGCCTGTTAGTTTCATGATGGCAGAAGAAAGTGGATGTCAAATGCTTGCTAGCAGGTGACCAGAAGAGTCAAGAAGGTAAAAGGAATTAAAAGAAATTCCTTGTCTTGCCACTTGTTTCCATAGAGAAATGGAGAATTTACTCTGCATACTCGCTGCATAATTGAGATGGAACAATACATTCTCAGCAACTACCAAGATGTGGCAAGGAAGTGTAACATCTGTCACAGCCTTGCCATACAGGTAACATTTATTTTATTTCCTCAGTGGCATCTGCCAACATACCATGGGAGTATCCATGTTAGTGTTTCCATCCCAGTTGTCTCCTTCATTGCATCCAAATAGCTCAGCGTAGTTTGTCTTTCAAGCTAGATTTTGCCCATAAAGGGAAACAGTAGTTCCTAGTTTCCAGGACAATACCTCCTTTATCATTTAGCAGCTTTGAGTACTCACCAGCTCTACTTTGGAACGCCCCAGTGCATGTCTGCTGCCCTTTTAAGAAGGTTAAACTGAAGCACAGATAATAGTTTTTCTTTTTCAATGCTTTTGATTTCAGAGCCAAGTATGTGAATCCTGTGGAATTGTAATGCATTTACCTTGCATCAGAAAGTACTTTAGAGCTCAGACTGAACCTCGCTGTCCACAGTGTAATGATTTCTGGACTTGTGACATCCCAGGTACCAAGAACCTATTTAAAACAAAAAAAGATGAGTATAATAATGCTTAAGAAGGGGCTGATACCCAGGGCACTGCCTGTGTTAGTGACAGCTGTAGTAGGGTTGCCAGTTATTTCTGACTTCAGTTGTACATTTCACAGAGAAAACCATACAGGGGCAACACTGAGCCCTGAAAGCACAAGGGTTATGCCTTGTGGTCACGAGCAGGTAATGTGCATATTGTTTGTAACAGGAGAGCAGGGGACACAGCACATCACACTAAAACCTTTGGAAATACTGAGCTTCCAAGACCACCACAATCTCTTTGGAATTCCTTTATTTAGCCAGGGAAACTGGACACTGAACAGGAACACAGGAGTGTATAAAGCATTTTAGAAATCTGCAGGTTATATAGTATCAACCTTTTTTATGTCTGTCATTGACCTTTTGTTTTCTTCACAGGAGTGAGTCGCACAGACTCCCAGTCACCACCAAAACCAGGGCGAACAGAGAAGAGCTTCATGCTCAGCACGAGACGATCCTAGGAAAGCTGGATTTTAGTGGAATCTCTTTTCCCCACTCCTGCAGAACAGCCAGGCTTGTATTGTATTCATTAGCAACAAGGCACTGGTCAGTGTACTTGGTTTTTCCTCAAGCTTTTAAGAATTTTACAATAAAATTCATTGACCTTCCTGTTCTCCTTCAGTTATGCCTGCACAGCTCTCTTGGAGGCTGTTTGTTTTTGTAGTTCTCCATGCTCTTGGGCTGGGACACAAGTGAAAATGAAACCTGTTCCTAGCACCAAAGGGCTTCAAGCAGGTGAAAAATCAGTGCAGCACTTGTGGTGTCTCACTAAGGCGGACAGCTGAATATCTGACCTAGGGCTAGACTTTGAATGCTTTCAGTGGGCACTGTTGCTTGGGTTTTGTTCCTTCTGGAGACATAGGACTGTTTATCCAACAGAAGGACAGGTTGTGAGCAGCTGTGCTCAGTAAAAGAGGGAATATTCTCACAGTCAAAACGATTGGGCAGGAGCCGGACAGAACGCCAGGGCAATGGAAGCTTTTGTATGTGAAGTGTGGAAAAAAATTGTAATTAAAATGAGCTTTTGGTATTAGCACTTCACTGTACAGTTTTATGCAAGGATGCTTTTTACTTCAGTAGTGACTTAAAGAAACAGAAGGATCAAATCTTGCCAGGTGTCAGTGTGGAATGGCAGCATATCTGCTGAAGGCAGATATTCACAGCATGATTAAGCTTCAGTGTGTTTAACTGCAATTAAACTGTGGATTAGCCACAATTAATTATGTTCCTAGGTCTTAACACTGGTAACTTTTTCTGTATAGGAGACTGACATCTTGCTACCTTTGGGTAGCAACATCCCTCACTGGGAATTACACCCTGCTTGTGTAACTGCCATTTGTTATTAAATCCAAGCAGAAGATAACACTAACCTGATGTGCCCAATATAGTTAGAAGCAGAGTCCTGGCAGTGCCCATAGATAGAGCTGTTTCAGACATAGACACACACATAACGGCCTAACATAAGCTCTTTATGAGGCGTTCATATTTGAAACACCTACAACAATAAAGTGGCTGCAGTATCTTCTGTCTGTCCATCCAGATCCTTTCACCATGCTGAAGCATGAGTTTGTTGGTTTTTTTAATCCACTTCTAACTTCTGGATAGGGGAGAACATTCTTGTACTTAAGAAGAATTCTTAATTCCTGTTGCAGTGCTGACAGACTTGATGCATGCTTCAGAGCTATGACCACCAGAAGCTGACTGAGAAGCTGACATCAAGCGATCGTACATAGTGCCAATATTTAACTGGAATAAACAGAACCTCTCCAGGCATCAGAATACAGGATTGAAACGCGGCCTTTCTGAAATTGGGGAACTTGACTAAGTCAGGGTCTTCCACATCAACCTATGAAAAACCAAAACAATCATCAGTACCATCTCTCTTCTCAAATTCAGTTTGATAAAACAACATTTTACTGATATTAAAATTTCAGGTAACTATTTACCTGACTGGTGTTGTGAAGAATTTGACTTTCATGTGGGTACAGGTTTTCTGAATCTTGTGGTGAACACAGGCGGATATACTTCCTTCCAAATACCTGTGTATATGACAGTAAACATTTTCCATGTGTCATTAACCTGCACATTATATTACAAACTGTGGCCAAAGCTGGCACTTCACGGTAAAATAAACCTGATTACAAGAAACATCATTGTCTTTGTTCACAATAAACAGACGCTGCCATAATAAAAAGTTAAATCAGACTATTGGAGTTGTAAAAACTCACATTAGGGAGGCCTGAATTAAGCCTCAGTTAAAAGTGGAAACACAGGTTAGCAAGATGCAACTGTTTGGGACAGAGGAACTAAGGCTCAACCCGCCATTTAAGAAACAGCAAACTCCTTCCAATAAAACCAAAGCCCATCAGGGTCTGAAGTTGTCAGCTGCCCGGACCAGGAATACATCTTTGGACTTGCATATAGACGTCACAAGAAGGGCCCCAGTGCATAACTGTGTCACACTGAAGCCTACAAACAGCATCTCCCTTAGCAGCAGTGAGATCACGGTGCAAATACTACTACATCTGACTCAATGCATGCATGAGTAGGTATTTTACCGGGCAGCCTGAAGTTGTTAAAGTATGCACCTACATCCACCCCAAAATCTTGCAGTTACAGAAAAGCAAATTCCTTGGTATGCTATGACAGGATCTATGTTCTTTCCAACTCTTACAAAATCTGTGTGTGACCTTGGAAAAGCTGCTTCTTGTGATACCAAATTATCATCTGCAAAATGAGGGTAAGTAATGATCTATCTCAATGAGGAGCACTTGTGGCCTACAAGATTAAGTTGCAGTAGCAACAAATGCAATAGAATAGCAAAACAGTATCTGCATATTCCCTACCCTTCAATTGTTCATCAAGTTGTCTGCTACCCTTGTCTCTAGCACTTGCACACCATGAGCACTTTTCCTAGGTACAGCATTAATGGCATGTACAGAGTAAGCACAGTACAGACCTGAGCTAAAAAATTTTGCTGGGGATCCTGATGAAGAGGTGAGATAGTGCCTTCTGGACCAAACCAAGCATTGATGGTGATGTGCTCTTCCTCCCCTTCCCCCAGGCAGCAGTAGTCAGGGATACTGATATCTTCTTTCAATTCTGGGATCTACTCCCATAAAGAAATAGAGATTAAAAGCGTTGGTGCTGACTAGCTAAAGGTATGTCCTTCATAGAACAGAGGAACAAGGCTTGACACAAAGAAAACAAATGACCTGCTTGTCCAGCAAAGGTGGGAGAGAAGTAGCTGAACTGCTAGGAACCTGCAGGAAATGTCCTCCCACCTTCTGTCCTAGCAAGCAGATTCTGTTGGAAGGAGAGGTGGAGAAAGAAGGGGGTTTCTCACTCTTCAGAGAATCTCTGTGAGATACCTTTTTATACCTCCCATCAACCTGACCTCTGGTTAACAGGAATGACATTTCAGAATATGATGAACATATCACCACTGAAGTCTGTTTCTTGACCAAACCTATTCCCTGATTTACATATTCTTCAGGGAAATTCTGCTTTCCAGGTGATATCCCTACATGTTTATGCTACATTGTGCTGAAAAACACTAAGACTGAATGTCTTCACCCCTGAAATAGTTTTTTTTCCCATGCCTTTCAGCCAAATGGAACAAACCCCTCCCTCTGTTCCTTCAAACTGTGGGACTAGAAACATAAGAAATACTGTGAATTCTCCATATGCCCTTCCATCTAGCAGAGATGACATCCTCAGAGATGACAAAGGGAACACTGGACTGCAGAAAGATAAAAGCATTCACTCAGTTTTACCTGATCAAAGAGCTGGTGCTGGGCAAGGTATCCCACACTCTTCTGAAATCACAGCAGAGAAAGAAAAAACCACAGAAACAGAGAATGACACATAGGTAAGAATTCTCAGACAGTTAATTTTCTTATAGGTGAGCAGAATTACTTATAGGAAACCACCATTTTCAGTGTCTATTTCAGAGCATTAGAATTGTTTCAACAGTTGACCAGGATAAGGGGTCTTCTGAGATAGTAACTTCCAGCTGTCACAAAATGGCAAATGCAGCTGTATCCCCACCTCCAACACATGAGCTAACCCAAAGCAGCCCAGTTACAACTGCAGCGCCCACCAGCTCTGCTGCCAGTCCTGTGACAGTGCTCTGCATCGTTACTGCCAGGCCCTGCTGGAACACAGACCTTCCCTCTGTAAGCATCCTGGATTCCATCCCAGACAGTACCACAGACCATGTGCGCATGGTCCTCCCTACCAGAAGGCTTGGAAATGGAAATGAGGGCTCTGGATCCTCAGCTGAGAAAGTCAAGGGACATTCAATTGCTAATCAAGTCTTTATTCTTTCACCAGGTGACACAGGAATTTGGATCCTACATCTCACTAAGCAGTTAAATAACCAAGAGAAACAAAACCGCTGGCTGAGTATCCCTTATCCTTAGACTCCACCACTCAGGTTTTTGCTGAAGAAGGTATTCATCTATTCATCAAATTCCAGCTGCTGTACACTTGATTATATATAAAAATCAAACCTAGCTATTGTTACAATAACTAATACAATAGGTTAATAATAAATAGGTTGAGACCTTGAAAACATCAAACCTTCTAATTCAGGGTTGTGCTTATAGAACACCCCTCCCTGACTTCACCTAAGCAGAAATTTGGTACCAGTTATTTGGTACCGTACCACATTGCTGTATGAACCAAAATGAGAGTAACAGACCTCATTCACAATATACTGGCTGATGAAGTCACCGACAGTCATGAGCTTCTGAGACCATTCCTCATCTGTGTATCTGGTGCCCAATTCCACAGGCACTGTGCGGCACCCAGCGACTTGACAGAAATAGTCCACGCTGAAATAAAGAAAGTTCCCTTACCCCTTTATTCTGCTGCTCTTACTGATTTCGAACGCAAGGCAATCAAGCAAAAATAATCTTTTAGAGTAATAAAGCTCTACTACCATGAGTTTATCTCTAAAACCAGCCAATGAGACACAACAGGTACCAGAAAAGGACAGAAGCAGCAAGAAAAAAAAAGCAGTGAAGTTTGTGTGTACATTATGCCACAATGTCCTCCTTGTTTTGTTTCCAAACCCGGTTCACCTCAGTTCACTGCTGCTTCCTACCAGCTGAGGAGATGTCAGCTGTTAGTCTCTCTTGCCCAGTGATGGCTTATCTTTCTACTGCCTGCTGCCACATTTGCTAAACACGTTTTACGCTTTCATCATCGTGCCAGATCAGCCCTCCATCAGGGCCAAACTCTGTTTGCAGGTGCCAGCAATACCCATCCTGGCTAAAGGTGGAGTTACTTTGACGGGTGGCATACATCTCACCATTGACAATGACATTCACTAAACAGGGACGTTCATCTTTTTAAGTGTCTGAAGTTAAGCAGTGGAAAATCTTCCCTCAAAACAGAACAAACCCCCTATGAAATAAGTGTGTTTGGTTCACGTCAATTTCACCCTTGGCTGTGGCATGAAAGCAATGGCTCGAACTAAGCAGAAGTGTAGTTTCCCCTTTGCAAGGGAATCATGAGCTTTACCTCACAAATACCGATTCTCAGCGTTGGAAACGCTGGCTCCATTGCTTACATGGCACACGCAGCAGGTTATCACACTCCTGAACGACGGTGTCAGGAACTCAACACTCAAACACGCCTCACGAAGGAGCCGGTCACACCGACCCGCGCCTCCCGAATTCCCCTTCCGAGCTCCCAACCTCGCTGCTGCGCCTGACCCCGGCGTGTGCGGCTCGCTGGAGCGCTCAGCGGCACGCACCGGCTCCCGCCCCGTACCGGACACGGAACGATCCCCGCCCTCGCCAGGACAGGGAACAACCTCCCGCTCCTCACCTCCACTTCTTCATGCAGGGCCAGTGGTCCATGATCCCCTCCAGCACCACGGGTTTCTGCGGGATGAGGTAGTTGTCTCGGAAGTGCTCCAGCGAAGGGCACCGCAGCCGCGGCAGCGCGTCCTCCGGCCGCACAACAGGGGCTGGGCGAGGCTCGGTCCGGGCGCTCTGCAACACCGCGTTGGGTCCCGCAGCTGCCGGCGGCGGCCCCGCCGAGCCCCGGCCCGGGGAGAGAGAAGGGAAAAGGGAGAGCGGCGCGGGGGGGCCGGGCCCCTCAGGCCGTACCTCACCGGTCAGCCGGGCTGCGCCGCGCCGCTGCTCCCGGGGCAGGTGCTGCTGCAGGACGCGGACGAGGCGCGCGAGGACGTTGTCCAGGACGGAGGCGCCCATGAGCAGCCCCATGTCGCAGAGGCGGACGGCGGGCGCCAGCGGGCGGCCCGCGGCGACCTCGGCCAGCGCCCCGAAGAGGCAGCCGTAGGCGTAGACCTGCCGCCAGGCCTTGCTGACCTCCCGCCACGGGCCCGCGTTCAGCTTCTCCCACGAGTAGTCCCGCAGGACGTCGCCCAGGCGCCGCAGCGCCGCCGCCGCCTCCCCGCCGGGCCGGCCCCCCGCGCCGTACAGCAGCCCGCGGGCCCGCCGCAGCAGCGGCTGCACGCAGCCGTCCACCTCTCCGCTCAGCGCCAAGGTGAGCTCCTCCTCGGTGCCGGGCAGCAGCGCCCACACCTCGGCCCAGAGCGCGCCGCCCGCCGCGGGGTCGGCAGCCGGATCCCCCGCGCCAACGGGCGCCGCCATGGCAGCGCGCGGCCCCCGGGCCTGCCCCGGCGGAGCGGCCGGCGCGGGGCGGGGCCGCTCTCCTGAGGCTCTATCCCGCCTCCGGCTCCGCCCCGCGCCGGGAGTCCGGGGGCCGAGCGCGGTGCTCTGCCGCGAGCGGCGGGGAGGCCTCTTCCAGATTAAAAGCCCCGCTCGTTGCCTCGGGTCAGTCCTGGCCCCCAGCAGTCACTGCCCGCTTCCTCACGTAAGCCGGCTTTGTTTCTGCCGCCGGGAAGGGGGCGGCAGCGGGCGCAGCGGCATGAGGCGAGCGGAGCCTTCCCTTCCGCAGCTGTTGCTGGTTTTTCGGGTTAAGGCTCCGTGGAGCTGCAGCGCAGGCCTCCGCCGTCAGTGGAGCGTCAGTAAAACTCTCCAGGTAGTGCTGTTGGGGCTCTTGTGCAGCGCCTCTGTTGGAATTCAGTAGCTATAACTGGTGCAGCTGTTTGTGTTGAAGAGAAATACGTAAATCTAGCGTAGTCTTATTTCTGCTGTACTTATTTCTGCTTCTTAACCACACAGCCATGGTATGAGGAAGATAGCAGTTTTACTTTGGAAGTCTCCCTGTTCCAGAAGTGGGATAGCTATTCACAAGTAGATGACTACTGCAAGATGAGGAGATGCTCTAATCAATGTTGTTCTCAAGTATTAGAAAGAAAGCCTATCTGGGAACTTGCGTGATGAGCTGAGTAACCTGAGGAGCCTGGAAGCGTCAAGGCTGAATACCACTGCGAGGCAGTGTCCTTTGGGTTTTTCATGCTGTGTGGTTTTAATCTATGCTTAGGTCGTGTTTCTTGTGTAGAGTATGCACCTCAGGCTTGCTGCACACTTCACTTGGTGTCTTTCAGCCCCACCTTGCTTTGATAATGTGCCCTGAACGTGTTCTCAGTACTTCATATGTGACTGTAAATATTATTTTGCTTAAAATTCAGCAACTCCGAGGAGAGTCCTAACATCAGGAGCCAAAATTTAAAGCAACATAACAAGAAATGAGGAATTTGTAACTCGTGAGAAAACATCGCTTGTCTGGGCTTGAAATCTGGCTTGATGCAAAATCTTACGTTTACAAAAAAAGTTAAACCCATCACCTTTTGTACTGAGAGAGCGCCCATTCCTCTGTCCCCCCTGCTCAGCGGCTACTAGTGCCTCTGAAGAGAGCTGCTGTGAGTCCTCTCACTGCTGCTTGTGCCTCTCCTCTGCCCCATCTCCTGCTGTCTGGTTTGAATGACCTCCATCACACTTCAGACTTGGTGCAGCAGCTTATCCTGCTGGCCCGCCTGTCCTCCTCCTTTCTCTTGGAACCTAAATTTGTCCTGTGACTGTGTGATTTTTTTAGCACCTTCATTTAGAATTTTCTCCTCTTTGATTGCTAAATGTTAATTTATGCTGCTCTAGGAGGAAGTATTGAACTGTCAAGGAAAACTTCTTAGACTTGTGTTCAATATTTGTAATTTGTTTTTCTGGGCTTGTACTTACAGACTGCCCAATTTTTATTGCCATTTGTAGTAACTTTTCTTCCTCTAAGTTTATTCATACAACTTTTGCTAAATGGTAGTTTTCCTAGCTTAAATGCTAGGATTCCCCCCCCCCCCCCCCCAACGACATTTTTGAGATTTGGGTTTTCTTTCTGGTATTTTAAATAGCACCCAATTCTGAACACGCTATCTGTAGTGCAATGGTAGGGCGTTAAGTTTGCAGTGAGCTTTATTTATCAGTTTTAGTGTAGGTGAAGAAGTATTGGGTCAATTTTAGGTTTTGGGTATTCAGGGAGGTTCAGTGTTTCTCTGTTTCTATGCAGTCATGTTTTGGCACAATGGTTTAAATGCTGACATAGCATCAATAGTCTTGAAAGGGCTGAGCTGTATATCTGCTAAGCTAATAAGGCCAGGTTTTCAGACGTGTAGCCTTGTTGTAGTGTGTGAGTTTGGCTTTTAGTCTAGGAGGAAAATTCACTAAAAGCGCATAATATTGTGCTCTGTGTTAGCAACTTGTTGGAATTGTCTTTATTGGGAAAACCCCAACAGGTTTTCAGAAGCCAAACTGGGAATTTTTGCTGTCAGAGTAATTGACCTTGCAGTACATGTGTACTAGTGTAGAAATGGCTGTAAACTAATGCAGATGGGGTTTTTGTGAGCTATCTCACCAAGGAAGTGGAACCCTTCAGTGCTGGATGTTTCCCTTTTAAGTCAGCAAGAGATAATTTAATTCCTGGTGCCAGCTGACAAAGATTATTGTCACCTGTGTAACCTGCAGAAGTGGACGTGGGTTAGGCTACTACCACTGAAAGGTGGGCTGGCCTCATGTTGTGGTTTAAACCCAGTTGGTAACTCAGCCACACAGCCCTTGCTCACTCCCCTTCTTCCTCCCCCCTGCTCCCAGAGGGATGGGGAGGAGAATGGAAAGCATGTAACTCCCACGGGGTTGAGATAAGAACAGTTTAGTAACTAAGGTATAACACAAACCACTGCTGCTACCACCAATAATAATAATGATAAGGGAAATAACAAGGGAAGAGAATACAACTGCTCACCACCCACCCACCAATACCCAGCCTGACCAAGCAGTGATCTCACCCTTCCAGGTAACTGCCCCCAGTTCATATAGTGGGCATGATGTGCTGTGGTATGGAATACCTCTTTGGTTAATTTGGGTCAGGTGTCCTGTCTCTGCTTCCTCCCGGCTTCCTCTCCTCCCTGGCAGAGCATGAGGCTTAGAAAGTCCTTGGTCAGACCAAACGTTACTGAGCAGCAACACCAGTGTTATCAGCGCTGTTCCCAGGCTGGAAGTCAAAAACACAGCACTGCGCCAGCTACTAAGGAGAAAAATGACCGCTACTGCTGAACCCAGGACACCTCATCAGAATTGAATTCTTTAAAGACTGTGGAAGCCAAACTGCCTGACCTTGCAGGAAGATGTCCCTTCTCAAACACAGAGGACATGATTTCTTTCCTGCATCTTCCTGTGGCATAGTCTGCAAAGTACTGCTTGTTCTCTTTTATAGTCTGTGTGGGTTCTAAATGTGGAGTACACACTCACTTTCTCCTAGCACTGACATCCAGAAAGAAATGACCCAGTTAACCTCCCAATAAAGAGCACACAATTAGCACAGCTAACAAAGCCTGTATTTCTTCTGTTTGCATTCAGATTCCAGGTCCCATGGTTACTTGATGTTACCTTGTCTGCCACTGGTGTGAAAGTGGTCAGTTGCACCAAATACCAAACCCTATGCTTTGTATCTTACTTTGCCTTTGTGTTTATTGGGAAGAACAGGTGTTTGGCCTGTTCAGAATATAATTATTTATTTGTAGTAAATTCTCTTTCATAACACTTTCCTCATTTACTCATTTGAATTAATAAACAAAGTCAATTGGGTTTGGATTTTATGAACGTGATCTCAAAACACATGCTCAGTGATTCAGCACTTCAGTCCTGAGCAGGATGGTTTTACTCGGAGGATCAGTTTTTGAAATGACAGCATCTGCTTGCTTGTACACATTCATTTATGACTCTTCTCCAGGTGAGTGTAGCAGGAGGCTGGAGAGTAATAACCAGCTGCTGAAATTAGCAGCAAGGGAAAGCAGTTACTTGATCTGTGAAGGAGTGTGGGATCCAAGGCCAGAGGTAATAAAAACTAAACAGATGCCCCAAATACATAAACCTGAGTAGGGATGTGTAAATTACTTGCTCTGCTGATGGGCAAAAGAGTGTCAGATGAGTTGACTTTGGAGTTTTCATCAAAGATGAAATGTTCTCCACCACCCTGTGGCATCCAGCAATCTGGAGAGCATCCTGGTGTGATCCTGGGATCCCTGCAATGCTCGGCTGGCATGAGCTGTGGTGTCTAGGCACACAGCTCTCTCTGGTGGCTTCTGGCAGTTGCCAAGACAGGAAAGCCTGTCCGGAGCGTTTGTGTTCCTTCCACCGGGACTTTTGGCTAATGATGGTTTCCTAAGCAGGAGTTTGCATCATGCTCCTCAATGACTGCAGTTACTCTTAAATAAAAACAAATTTATGCCAACAACCGGAAAATGTATGTTGTTGGTACATGACCTTCCCGTTTTGTAAAGATGAGAAACCAAGGTGAAGCTATGGAAGTTTCACTGAAGCTTTCCTAACATTTCATAATGTTTTGATGGTTGTCTGGGTATTTTATAAATCACGTGTATAAAAATTAGTGTGTTTGAAGATATCTTATCTTGCCATCAGCTGGCATAAACTGCATCTCTGTGGTATGTAAAGTGGGACCCTCAAACCTCTAAACTGAGTAGTTATACAAAGGAAAGAGGGTCTAGCATTATTTAAAGTGGGCTATTAAAGGAAAGGGCTCTCTAGTCATGTCAAGTGAGCATAGATCCAGAATTTCATGATGCCTTTGTGAGTGGAAAGCATTCAAGTTCAAAACCAACCTGGAAGATGAAGCCTATCCTGTTCAGGGCATGAGGAGTGAGGTAGACCTTGCAGAGGTCCAAGGTTTGCACCCACATTTTTAACCACCAGGTATTTTGATGACGATTAACGATTGCAGTTGTGATTTGGCTGCAGTAGGTGTCAAGCTTCTGGTCTAAGTTACTCTGATTACTAAATAAGGAAGGATGGAATAAATTTTAAAAAGGTATCATGGTTTGAAGTCGTATATTAAACATTTTATATGCATTTTACGTTTGTGCCCCAGTTCTAGATTTGCTGTTACAAAAGCTAACAGGTTTTCAGCTAGACCTTAAAATTCTGGTTGATTTTATTTGTTTGCCTACTTGAAAAGAAAGCCTTACTATAACCAAGAGTCTCAGTGGCATTAAGAGGTTGTGAATATTGTTTAGCACCCTTGTTCTCTGCAGTAGTATTTCTGTGAGACGATGGCAGTGGGTCCCTGCCAGCTGTCAGCACCAGCAGGATGTGTGCAGCTTCCGTGCCCACTGCAGCGGAAGTGCCCGCAGTGTTAGCAGTGCCCTGTCTGCAGGGCAGGGATGAAGGGGCTGGAGGGCTGCTTCTGCTCCTGCCCCTGCCCTGCCATGTGTGCCCTGGGGTAAGGATGCTGTTTCTGCTTCCGGAAGTGGTTGGCTGGTACCTTCCATGAGCAATGTTCTCATTTAACAACTTCCCCCGTAAAAAAAAAAGGGTTTTTGTTGTTGTTGTTGTTTGTTTTTAACAAGAAGTGACAATGGGAGGTGATGTGTCCCCTGGCCCTTAGTGTCGATTGAGGGTTGCTGCAAGTGGTATCCTGGCTCAGTCTGGATTTGCATTACAGGGCATGAAAAGTTCTCTCCCTCAGCCAGAATGGAAGCATGGTGAACACATAAAATTTTGGATGTCTTTCCTGGGTGTTTTTTCTGTTCCTGTGAACAGGAGATGAAAAATTATTCTGATTAATGATATGTAGAAAGTTAATTGTCCTATGAGAGTTATTTTCCTTAGATGAACAGGGTCCTTCCTGCTCAAGAGTGACCCTGCCATGCATTTCAGTTGTATCTTGGAGCTGAGTGTAATTGCGCAGCGAGTGTGATGAGGGCTGTGTCTTTATCAACCTGTTCCCTGCATTGTGTTTTTATCAGTGCCATCTGCTGTGCCAAGAGTGGCAGCTGCCAGGTCTCACAAATAGCGCTGTCATGTACTTTCATGTAGAACAACATATTGTCATCATTTCTCTGATATTACTAGATGGAATAACTTTAAGTGAGACAAGGTGACATTTTGCATGGCACTTCGGAATGCATTTCATTGCAGCGTGTGTAGGACACACGGTGTTCTTTCTGGAGCAGACTATAGCAGCACACCCAGTTCTACTTTCAGAAATCACTGGAAAATGCTTATTTTTCCAAAAACATTATGTAACATCCAGTCTGGGACATATGTGTCAGAGCTGGGATGTAACCGAGACACAGTCAGCATTAGTATTGTACATATGTAGCCTTAGCTGCCTTTGCTGCAAGGAAGTTATGTAAGTTAGACTATTTTTAAAATCTAGTTATTTCTTTTTTTTGTTTGTTATACCAACTTGAATCTCCTTCGTATTTGCAAACATGTTCAGGCAGCTCCTTCAGCATGAACAGAAACCAAAACTCTTTACAACAAACCTTTAGAAACATCTCCACGGCAGTAGGGACTCTTTATGTTGTCTCTGCTGGACCTCAGGTTGGAGATCTACTTTTAGACTAGGCCAGGTTCCACTAGGTGTCCAGCCTAAACCGGTCCTCTGGGCTCCCTGGAGTTGTTTGGGAGAAAAAGATCCATCCCAGCAGAGATGGGATACTTGGGGTAGGCAAGCACCCCCTCTGTGGGTGTCTGTTTCCTCAGGCCATGAAAGGAAAGGGCTAGCTTAGGTGGCCTTGACTTTTTGGCAGATAAATGTAGGTGAAGTGAATCACATCCTGAATATATGCCAACATATCCTCTTGTTCTGAGTGCCTGCCAAAATCCTGCTTGTGCACCAAGTGTAGGAAGATATTTGGTGTAATACACTTCACAGAGGTGCCCATCCTTAAAAGCAGTGAGGTACATCCTCTTTTGCATAGTCACCACACTCTTTTGGATGTGCAGGTTTTCCTATGGAGGCAGTCCCAGAGATTTCTAGAACAAGTGGCTGGCTGATCTCTTCTTGTCATAGTCCCTATTGCTGCTTGCAAAGGATAAGCAGTGAGGAAGGAAGGAGGAAAAGTGGTGTGCTACTTGGAGAACGTACCTCTCTGTTGCAATATACCTGGCTCATACTTGTGCTTTGTAAAACTGTGGCACCAAATCTGGCTGCCTACTGGGAAGATGTATGAGGAAAACTGATTTGGGATATTTCTTCTTACTAATGAGCATTTATGAGAAACAGCCTTTCAACATGTCAAAACCCCAGTTGTGATGAAGAAGGTGGAATATGTATTCTTGATTCTTGTGTCATTTTCTTTTCAAGTGTGATAGAGTGTAAAATGCTGAGCAGCTGATTACCAATGTAAAGGATGGCAGCTTGCTTGGGAGGCAGCCTGCTTGGAACGGTGCTGAAGGTGGGAAGCTCTTCTGCCAGGAGTGTGGAAGGAAGCCAGGGCATGGCTCTTGCCTCGGTGAATGGATGCATAGTGTCAGCACTTCATCGCTAGCCAAGCAGAGGCCATGTGAATTGTGAATAGTGTTCTCCCAATGCAAACAGGAATCAGCCTGGAGAAAAGTCTTTTGGCATGTAGATGAAGTCGTACACTCTAGAAATGTGTTGCTTTTGGATTGCCTTTCTTGCCTTGAAAAGTGGTGCTTTTCTAGAGCTGATACAGGCCTCTAGCACTGTACTGCTCTTGAGCACAAGCCAGATCATCTTTTTATCCTAAGGGCAGGGATTAACCATTAACCACACTTTATATACATGGATGTACCTTAAGAGGAAGAATATATAATATAAATATATGTTGTTGGTTTTTTTTTTCTTCATCCCAAGATTTACAAATCACACCTGAAATTTCTGTTTGATTTATCCCTCAGAATAGTGCTATAGATGCTGCATGAATTTGTTTTTGTACTCTGTTTGAAATATATTTAGATGTACACAGTTAGTTGTGCTCATACATCACATTCCCATTAATGAGCACAGTGTAATTTTTGGTTGTATTGACTTTTGTTTCTGTGGATGTTTTTAAAAGATACTTTAAGGGCTTTGCTGGAGTTTGCATGTGCTTCAGAAATTAAATTTAGTCTGTGATTTTATTACCCTTTTTATTTAATTTATCTTAACTGTTGCTTTCAAGCTGTGAAACAGCTGTTGACTTTGAAAAAACATTGTTCAATTTGAAAGGAGCATTTTAAAGCTTAATGTAATGGCTGTAAGTAATCACCGCAGCAATTATATTCTCTGGTGTTGTGCGTCACTGTAATAATATTGGAGGTTGTGAGAAAATGCAGGAGAGAAACACAACAAGCTCAGAGTTCCCAGCGCTGCCTGGGATGCCCAGCGTGGGTTCCATGCGGAGCCCGGTGTCGGCGCTCGCTGCAGCCTCCCTGCTGTGCCTGCGTGCCGGGGCTGGGCAGGGGCCGCTCCCGCCCTGCCGGGGCAGGTCGTAGCTGGCCCCCGCGGCAGTGCAGGAGCTCCCCCACCTGGTTCCGAGGTGTTCCACTTGGCATGGGGTGGAACCTCGGTGTTGACTCCTTGAGAGGCTGCCCCGCACCTTGTATGGTGCTGGTGAGGGCAGAGCTCCCCACAGAGCATACAGGGCAGCAGAGCGTGGCGTCCTGCCAAGGCAGGTCATGCTCTGGAGATGAGCAGCTACCTGCCATGGTGAGGAGAATTAATAGGAGTGGGTGGTTTTTCATCCACGTTCTAAGGAGGAACCTTCTCCCTTTGAGCAAGTCTCCAGTTCCAGCAGGCTGGAGCTCTTGGGGAAGAGACCTTTCTGGGTCACTGCAGTGACGGTCAGAGAAGCAGCATGCACTCGGGATCCCTGCCTGTTGTAACAGTGACAGTGCTGTGCAGCTTCCTCTGCCCTGGGAATTCTCTCCATAACGATCTTAGAAGGAATGTAACCCTCGTCATCATGGGGGTGAGCTACATTTCACAGTGACTGGCTCTGCTTTGCACAGCTCCTGGTTGGACACTGTGGGCTATATTGCTCTATAAAAGTGCTCACCAGCCTGCATAGCTGTGCAGGACCTTTCTCGGCTTTTACCAGTGTGTGTTGTGCAGCAGGGCCAGGTCACCCACCAAGCTACACCTTCAGGTCCTGTTAACAGGAATTGTTAACACGTTGCTTTGTGAAGCAATAATGCAGCTGGGGAAGGCCCAGTAGGAAGCTTAGACTCGGCAATGTACTAAGCCTTCCCCAAATTTACGTTGTAGCAAGATCCTCCAGGACAGGATCTAAACCCGTAAGATCTGAGCCAATCCAATATAGCGACAACAAGAGGAAGGACAAGCGTGCTGGGAGGTGGAGGGTTGTGAGCATGGCACAAATGGGAGACCAGGCTTATTACTGAGGCAAAATTGCTCAATGGTTTGTTTGCCGTGGTTATAAAGGAAGAATAGATGATGCATTTGGAAGTGATGGCGCTTCTCATGGGTGGCAGTCCTGGTGCTGGGGTGGGGATGATCCTTTACTAAGAGGCAGTCCTGCTTAGGCATGGTAGTGCTCAGTGAGCATGGCCTGCATTGTACCCTAAAAGATAAAGTAAGATTAACAGGAGGGTGAAATCGTACTGTGTGCATCACCATGTGCAGTGTGTCTGTACAACATCTGCAGCAAATGAACTTTGATGTAGCTCCCTGCTTCACCTGTGTGCAGCGCACAGGATCTAGGTGTGCTATGGAGCTCAGGGTGTCCCTTCTGGACCAGAGTGGTGGCAGCTGGGCTGGTGAGCGTGGATTTGGCACAAAGGGATAGAGACAAAATCCTCATTGTGACAAAGGCAATGTGACATGTGGATTGCATTGAATACATATATGTATGTATAAATTAGACATTCAAAGAAGGTAGCTGCTGAGATGGAGACAGACATGGAACAGAGTGTTCTGGAAAGTTAAAAGCTTAGCCAGCGTCCCAAGGTATTTTTTAATGTAGCAGAATGAAATTCCTTTGGGTGCAGCAAATGAGACACATAAAGTGTAATGCCCTGTGAAATCACAAAGAGCCACTTTCAACAGATGGAAAAAACAACTTTAATACAAAACAAAAATTGATAGACTCTGCCTTTGATAATCCAAATACGAGGTTACACTTTTACAGTATCCATTACTGTCTATAAAGTATATTTTGGTTGTTAAATGCACTTGCTGGTTTGTCTCTATATAGAATTTAAAGTAATGAATCCTATATTCTTCTGTCTTCTTCACTCTAAGAAATTAAAGGCTGTGACGAATGGCTCCCAAGCTACACATGTGATTTCACTCTGCTCTGTACTGCACCTGCGCTACTGCTCAGTGGGGAGCCAAACCCGTTGTGCTGGGGCTGCATGTAGGAGTCCCTGCGGGAGGGACACAGCTGAACAGCCCATTGCCCAACAGAGCCAGGGCCTTTCCTGTGCCCTCAGAGAAGGAGCACCACCATGCCCATGGGATGGGAGTGCTCACCCTCCCCTCCCGCCTTCCTGAGGCAGCTTCTCTCCCAGCTGTCCCGCACTGCTTTCTGCGGCTGCAGGCAGGGATTCATGGGGATGTTTGGCTGAATATGCCCAGGATATGTCAAAGCTGGCACTTGGCAAAACTCCCTGGACACCATTCCTTGTAACCTAGCCAGGGAAAACCTGGAGACAGCACAGGGTGCGGGAGGAATCGGTGTCTTGTTCTTTTAGGAATGCATGAAGTCAGTAGCACCTAAGTAAATGTGACACACTGAAGGCTTAGGGCTCCTGTAGAGAAGGGGATGTCTCACGGATCCCTGGGAGTTCTCTTGTGCCAGGATGCTGTAGGTGCTAAAAGTTTCAGAGAATGGAAGTGTAAAATTCGGAAGAAACCCCCATCTGTGAACATCAGATCGCAAGCAGCCACCGCCCTCCGGCTCAGGAAGCTTCTGAAGTGCAGCACTGGAGGCTGGCCTGTGCCTACCTGCTCTTCTAAGTGCTGTGTTTTTCTCTAGCCATTCTTCTGTCATTGCCAACAGCAGGGTATTGGGCTGAATGGGCTTTAGATTGGAAGTCCAGGTTAGACTGGTGTTGCCAGCAGTGGAAGCCAGATCTAAAGACAGGAGACAAGCAAATGCCTTGTTGTGTGGATGTCAGATCCCGCTGGACTTGGGTAGGAGAGCCCCTGATCTTGTGATGTTTTGGTGATTGTTTGGGGTGGAGGAAGAAAAGAGAGGAAGAGGCTCAGTCAGCGTCTGGGATCCACTCAGTTCTCAGTGAGGCGCTGAGGATCTGGGAATATTTAAGGAGGCTTCTGTGCAGTGGATGGTGATCTAAGTCTCTGCACTTTTGGTGAGGTTCTTCATGCCTGTGCAAGGGGTTGCTAGCATGGAGATGGGCAGAAGCTTGTGGCCTTTCTAGATGGAAATCTTGACATGCTGGCTCCACTCTCCAGCATTCGCATTCCTTTGCGCACTTGGTTGCTCACTGTGTAGCACAAGAGTCATGGGGATAAGTTCTGGGCTTCCTCTCACTCCATGTCTGTGTTGCTCTCAGGATGGAGCCAGCTCCCCAGCTTTTCCTCTGCAGGAATCTTCCCATTTACATGCCTCAGAAATAATTCCTGTGAATTTAATTCATCACAGTTTACATGGTAATAACCCTTGGAATATTTTGTATGGGTAAATAATGTGTATCCCCTGCTGGGGGGAGTCTGCTGGTTCCAACATTCAATTACTGCGTAAGCTACTTCCTATTAAATGATCAGAGAGTGAGATCAAAGGGAACTAACAGCAGTGGGAATAATTAGCAGCTTTGTTGTGTTTGGGGCAGGGACGAGCCTTCTCAGTGCAGCAATCCCTGTGGTTAAGGGGAATGCAGGTTTTGGTGCTGCCAAGCAAGCGCCGCAGAGGGAAGGTCCATTTGGCAGCATGGTGCTGTGGCAGGGACATGGCTTTTCTCCGTATGAGGAGCCTTAAACCATGTGAATGAGGCTTCTCAGCCCTTGGTACCTGTCCGAAGAAGGGCCCCTTCCTAACTCAGGTCTGGCTGTGAGCTGTGTTGCAAGGGGGCCTGGGAGTACCCAACTGCAGGATTTTGCTCAGTCCCCCTTGTACTGTCAGGCAGTCTCAGAGTGCCTCTGCTTGGTCACGAGTACATCGCTTTTGTGTGAGACAGTGAGGAGTGTCCTCGTCACCCAGCACCTCTGACACAAGAGAAGCTGGAGAGGCTTGTGCAGGGTCTGCAGCAGAGTTGGGGTGTCTGTGGCTGGCAGTTATCAGCGCCATGCTCCGCTGCAGCCAGCCAGGACCCTCTGCTGAGCAGTGGCCCAGGAGCCACCGCCAGTGCAGCCCAGTGGGGACACAGTGCACGGGGAGAGCTGCTCCGAGAGGAGGTGATGTCTGATCGGGATGTGCTTGTGCAGGAGCCCGCTCCAGCCCCTGCACTGGGGTTACCCGGAGCACCAGTGCATTTTCCCCAATTTATGGTTCCTTTTTCTCCCTTGTCTTTGCTGGTTTTGCTTTTGTTTAATCTTGTATTCTCTGTTGTAATTACTTCTCTGATCTGTAGTGTTGTCACCTGCCCGACTCCCCCAGCTGCTGGCCGCCTTTAGCACCAGCGCTGTAAACAAGTCTTGGTGTCTCTCAGCAGCAAGGTTCTTGCTGAAATAACTCCCTAAATAAATAAAGGGAAAATTGGATATTGAAAAAGAACTTTAAGTAACATCTGAATTCCTAGGGAACTACATCTTACGTCTCCGTTAGGGGCAAATGGGTTCAACGTAAGTAATAATCCTCTGGAATGAAAAATAAAGGAACACTCTTCATCAGCCTTTATGGGCTGGAATGAGAATAGGCTTTGGTAATAAATAAAAGGAAAATGCAAAGATGCCCCTGGGAAGTAGATGGGAGCAAAAGATTTAAACACTTGTTGACCTGTGAACACATGATCTCTGAAATGGGCCGCAGTTTGCCTCCAGATAGCTGCTTTGGACATGCTGGGTCCAGCTTTTTCCTCTTGTGTTTCTTCTGTGTGGCAGAAGTTAAAAGCCCATTTCTGAGGCAGCGTGACTGGTGGGCCTTTGTGGCACGTGCCGGACCACGACCTTCCCAGATGTAGCTTTGCCCTTCAAACACAGCCTTGCTGTGCTGAATTCTAGCTCTTTAATGAAACATAACTAGTTGAAATTCTCTCAATGCCTTTCTTTCTGGCCTTCCCCATACTGATGTAATGCTAAAATCCTCCCTTGTTCTTGCTTTCAGGTGACCTGTTAGTTTTTGGATTTTGATGGCTCTGTCCCTGTTGTTTGATACCCCTTCTCCACCCCCGCTTCAGGAGTTCATGACTGGACAAGGCCAGCACAGTTCGTGTGCTGGCTCCTGGCGTTCTTCCTCTCCTGTGTAGGACATGCTCATCCTTCTCATTCTGGGGCGGCGTATTCATCTCACAGTGACTGCTTTGTCACTGGATGATTTGCTTCCCGAACTATAAAGTCCTCTGTTGAAGCAGGAGGTGCCAGTGTTTCAAGCCCATGCCTGTGGTGTGGGTGTGATGGCATGCGCCATCACGGAATCCCCTGCATCAGAATGTGACGCAGGGAGTATGGATTTTGCTACCCTTCGTCTCCTTCCATCTGTTTGCTCCTGGAGTTACAGGCAGTGGGTACAGCTACTCCTTACTCCTACAACTTCCTTTGCGCCTCCTGGCTGCATGTTCTACCTAGAGAAAAGCTGGTTCTTGCTCCTATGAGCCTGAGCTAAAGATTAGGGCGTTTAGTGCCACAGAAGAAGCCCTTCCTTTTCAGCAGCACTTTATCTTCCCCAAATGAAGTTCGTGATGTGCCTGTTCACGAAAACCAGCCCAAATCACTCCCTGCCCGGCAGGGTTGTGCTCGGGTAATGATTTAATAGTAGCAGCTCCTGAAGAGGGCAGCATGGGTTAGCTGATGCTCCTGCACGTGGAATTACACTTGATATTCCAGCCATGTCTGAGGCAGAGCTAGTGAAATGTAAAAGAGCATTGAAGGAATTGGTAGTAAAACTCTTGGCGCTGTGATAAGATGCCTGGGCTGAGCAGGCAGAGTTATCCTCGCTCCTGTTACTACAGGAGAGGGTGCCTCTCCCCAGCAGTTGTGCTGCCTGCCGCAGGCTGACGTGAGCTGCCCAGTGCCTGCGGGAGGGTGCAGCCATGGAGGGGCACATGGAGGCACCCCCGGCTGCTCCCCTCGCTTTAAAGACTGACCCCACACATCGCATGGGTTTGAGGCGGCAGAGCTGTGGGCAGGTGGTTGTTGAGTGTTGCGCACTGGTGTTGCACTTGGCTCTGGAGTGTGGGCAAAGTAACCAAATGGGAACACAGGTTCCCTGTGCCAAGGAGCTTGGTGGGCTCTGAGGGCAATTTTTCACCGAGAGGAGTACCTAAGAGAAGAGGACCAGCTTAGTTAATGAATCCTGGTGCTTCGGTGCCCAGCTGTCCTACGGATGAACGAACTGCTTTTTATCTTGAAGCAGAAACCAGGATGGTCTTAAGCAAACAAGCCTGGAAAATCATGTGGAAGTACTTGTGACATCCACATTAATACCAGAGGAACTAATCAGGATGAATGTTAGTGGGAGTGATCCAGTGGATAGCATAGTGATTAGATTATTACAATAATGAGTTTTCCAGGGAGGATGATGACAGGTAATTTATATATGGTGCAGGTATTTCTTCTGTGCATCCAGGTGATAAGCAACTCTGGCACTTTGCTATAAGAAGATTGGATTTTTTCCTTAATCCTGGAGTTGCTCAGAATGTGGATCTCTTCTAGCTAGTTAGTTGCCTAAAAAGATCCTGGTCAGGAGGGGAGGGAGGGCTGAGTGGACGAAAAGAATGCTGGTGTTCCATTGCTTAACTGCTTGGAGAGTGCTGTTGCGACCCTAGTCCTGAGATGTTTTCTGTCCTTGCTGGGAAAAATGAGGAGGACTCTGGAGATGTGATGCAGGGACAGTTCCACAAGCACCGAAGTACTTATAGGCAGTAAAGTGATGAAGGTCTGACTGCTGTTTTATCACAAGCTCTTCCCCTGTGAGCGGGTGGGGTGGGTGAGACTCTGCACTGGCTGTACTTCTTATTTCAGGGAATTCAAAGCAATCCATGTTAAGTGTTGGTTTGGAAGCGTTTGGAAATGTATGTAACCCTAGGCACATACACCTCAGCTTAATGTGTTCTCAGTGTTGCACCGGAGAACACTGTTACACGCTGGTTAGATACACAAACATGTTTTTATGAACAGTGCCCCCGTCGCTACTTGTGGTTTATTTTAAGCTATGTCAGGAAGGGCAGCCGGTAACGTATATTGAAGCAAGGCTGTGCTGTGCCATGCTGCCCTGGAGCACTGAAATACCCCAGGCTCTTGCAGGTTCCCAGGTGACTGTGTCATCTCTGCGTGCAGCTCAGAGGGTCTCTTGGCCAGGTCCGGGCTGGGAGGGAAGGCAGGCCAGACTTGGGTACTCATTGCCTGCAGTCTGAGCTTACTCTGCTTGATGCTTGAATTGCTGTACTTTGAACCTGTGATGAGCCTTTGCAGGTACCTCGCTGATAGGCAGATGTCAGCCTGGGAAGTAGCCTCATGCCCTAGGAGAGCTTCTGTGAGGTGGTGGCTCCTGCTGTGCCTGCAGGGCCTTCTGAACAGGCAGCACTTGGCCTTGATGGGCTGAGGGCTTGGTACTGCCTTGTCAGAGGTCCTGTCTCTGCTCAACCTCCATCAAAGTGCGTTCTGATCTGTACTGAAGAATGAGATGCCTGGTTCAGTTCTAGGTTAACTCGGTCTCTCCTTTATGATGTAGATTTACCAAGGATACCTGCTGGGGAAATCAAATGGAGTACCATCCTGCTGGAGCATGTTAGGTCTCTTGTCACCAGCTAAAGATCAAGACGCTGCATTCAGCTCATTTGTTTCGGAAGTGAAACAGGAATACGTGAACACTGCTGAGGCCTGGCTCCATGGTGCTGGGCTGGCTCCACAGTGAGCAATCCCACAGCCAGGAGTGGAGGCAGCGTGACTTCTGCCAGAAGCGTTTTCACCTCCCTGCAGTCGCTGGTTCTGTGGTCTGCACTGGTCATATGAGGTTGAGCCTTTGCTGGGGCATGCAGCAAACTGGCTGATTTTGTACAGCCTTGGATCAAGGGAGCAGCAGAACTGCCTGGGAGCTGGAGCTGGAGACTTCAGTAATTTTACCCCCAGAGCCCCATTAACTATAAAGGGGATAAAGTGATCTGTAAAGCAAGCTCTTGTCATGTTTGTCTCCTGTGCTGTCAGTTTATCAGGCAGAGACATTACACAGTGCTCATGCAGGAGTAAGTGATACTTGTCTCTCCCTGATTTGTGCTCCTGGGATGAAGTGACAGTACAGCACAGCTGGACTGACTGTGGCACTGTGAGTCTCTAGCTTGGTAGTGTAAAGAAAGGGTATGTACATTGATGGTCTTAAAAGCAGTTGAGAAGGGGGTGATGGATACTGAGAACATGAGGGTGTCCACTGAGGTTGCCAAGAGCTATGCAGAGCTCTACCTTTGGAGGCCAACAAAGGAATTCCTGCTTGCCAGGGAAGAGTTTTCTCCTTGGTCAGGACCTGCATAGCGTTCTGTGTCCACTTTTCTGCATGGGTTCACATTTTCTTCCAGATAGCTGGCTACATCCAGTGGCTTTGGGAGTTATTTTTGTAGCCTCTTTGCATAGCAGGGCTCAGCCTCTGAATTACCAGCAGCTGCCTGAGGCACCATGAGCTGAGGGAGGAGGACTAGGAGAGGTTCTGCAGCCAGCAGAGCAGGTCAAGGACTGCACGAGCGGGGCAACCACATGCACCTTCTAAGAGGCAGAGATAAGAAAGGCCATGGCTAGGATCAGGATGCCTGTGTAAGGCTGGGAGGCAAGATGAGACCATGTGAACAGCCAATGTCTTTGCTATGGATAACTGGCTTGTGCCTCCAGAGAGCCTCATCTCTTCCCTGACTGCTGATGCTCTTGTCTGCCCTCGCCTCCCCATCCTTGCATCTGCCCTTGCTGGCTGCCTGCTTTGGTTCTCTTTTTCAGCTAATCACTCTCTGTCTTCTGCCTCTTGATCCTGCCATGTAAAACACTGCTGTACATAATAAAATCAATGAAATTTCTACTCAGACATGACGTGTCAGCCCAACCAGTGGAGTCTGAGTAGGGCAAAGGCAGCCTGTAATGAACACCTCCTGTGGAGGAGCAGGAAGGTTGTCTCACTGCAGAGGCACAAGGGCATGCCCTGTCCAGGCAGGCTTCCAGGTGCTTGGCTTGCAGGAGACAGAGTTTTATTGTTTGTGTGTCTTTCTCTGTAAGGAGGTGCAGGGTAAGAACTTCAGCTTGGTGTCAGGCAGCTGTTTTAAGCCAGGCTACACTGCAGGCTGCTTCCATGTGTCCTTGGGAAGAGGCAGAGTCCAGCAGCTTGAGTCATCCACTTTCAGAATCATGCTAATCTTGTCCTATATGCTGCAGGCAGACTCTTCCCAGTGCGTACAGACCCACTGTGCTACACGCTACAGATAGAAGTACTCAGGGCCCTAGGTGCAGGAATTGCTGAAACATGCCATGGAGCTGAGTTCAGGGTCAATGTCCACAATGAGGCATCTGGAGACCCCAGGGTTCAGTTTCCTAGAGCTGTTCTCTGTGCACAGGGCATACATTGCATCACCTTCCTGCTCTCACTGAAGGATGTCACCTGGCACTGCATGGGAAGTTTGCCAACAGGAGCTTGCCAGCCTTGGTGTGGACTGGCTGCCTCCCTCTTCTGTTAGCTGTAGACTTACAAAGAGGTGTTCATATTTTAAATATGGTGCAATGACACCAATAGTACTAATTCTTGCATGCATCAAAGCTTTGGAGATGAGTCACGGATCATGCATCTAAATGGCAAATGGTTATAATGGTTCCACACGTGAAACATCAAAGTGAGGAAATGTTGCTCTGTTATAAAAAATACATCAGAATGATCATTCCACTGCAAGCAAAGTGCAGAACTGGAGACGTGCATGGAACAAATGCAACACATTTCATACTCATTTGGGTGTTTCAAGTATGGGAAAAATTGATTCCACAGGTCCAATTGCCAGTCTATGTCCAGCGAGGACTGTATTGAAATGATGAGATTTCACACGATATTAAGCTTGACTCCTCCTTGTGAAAATATATTTATAATTAGGGCGTAGAAAAGCTTCTTGCTTTTTTTGGGTTTTAATTTTTTATGTGCTCCCTGGCAGAGAGAGACGTGGCTGAGATTGCATAAAGTTCTTAAACCCAAGTATCCCTTTGCTGAATTGAGTGGCTTGCTTGTAGATTAAAGAAGCTGCGCTGTTGTTTTCTTTGTTAGGAGACAAACCTTCCAAACCCGGGAAGGCACAGGCTGAGCCTGGGGACAGCTGCTGCAATGAGGAAAGGCAGAGCAGTCCCTACAGCAACAGAACCTCTGAACTCAGCAGCTGAGATTCCCATTTACACCACGCTGCTGTTGCTGCTCCCTCCTCATGGCTGTTGAGCTTGATCTGTGCTATCGCCGGGCAGCTGTGGAGCCACAGGAGCTCCCACAGCCAAATCAAAGCCAAGCCTGAGCTTTAGCCACGAGCCTGGAGGAAAGCAGAGCCCCTCAGGGAAGATTCAGAACAGCCTAACTGGTGTGAAGATGGCGTTCCAAAATGTAGTTGGGGAAAACAAATATTGTTTTAACTCTATTAATAATTGATGTGTTGCCAGCAGAGATCCTCATAGCATTAAGGGAATTGAAAATTAAAGGCACAAAGACACTACTTTAAGAAAACATCTTGATAAATAATTAATATGACATAAGCCTACTGGAATCTGAAGAGTGGAGGTTTTATGCTTTCTAATACCACAGTTTCTTCCAGAATGCGAGCATGGTCATTTTCATTTGATGTCCACAAAAGCTCTTACTTGTTTGTGCTGCTCAGCTAAAGTAATTTACCGGCTCCTCTTCCAGTTGCTTGTGCTGAGCCCCCAGGATCCAAAGCAACACATAACTAAAGATCATGGCTAGCTCAAATCAAGAGGGAGAAAAGATTCATGATTATTTGGAAAACAGAAGAGAACATGTCTGGTTCAGGGAAACTTCTGTTTGTCAGGGTCAAACTGGATGAGAAAAAGAAACCCTGGCAATGCCTGTTTAGCAATAGGATGTATAAATAGCTGGGAGAGGTGTCTTGGGATGTGTAAAGCTACTGCTTTAGTCTGTGTGTCTCTAGAGAGATGCATTTTCAATGGTGAGGCCAATCTTGGGGACTACACTGAATAATTCAGTGGCTGGCACTTCCCCTGTGCATTCTATCTGTTGGGGATCTTAAGGACAAGAAATAGCTCAACCCAGCATTCCGCAGAACACAGCCCAGCAGTGAGATAAGAGAAGGGCAGCTGAGATGGCTGGATTCTGGCTGATGCATGGCTGACATGGGCAGACATTGGTTCCAAAAGAAAACACCGAGCGCTGCGTTAGCTGACAGAGCTTCTGCCATCTCTGAAACCTGTTATCACTGAAGGGCGTCCGAGCGCTTTAAAGTCCCCTTGTATTCCAGTCCACTCTTCTCTTAGGCTGTTGCAGTGAAGCAGGGAGGAAGTCAGGCAGAGCTGCTGGCAGGCTTTTGGGTTTAAGAAACTGCACTGAGAGCATCCACAGGCTATATTTATTCATTACTTTAAATAAAGAAAAAGTGAATGCTGCTTCTTCATTACAAATGTCTCCGTGCTTTACATGCAAAAGGTTTGTAGTGATTGATGGAATTCATAAACACCCTTTATTTACTACAGCAAGGTTAATAATTAAGCAGAAGAAAGAATGACCGTGAATGCTGCTATAAAGATAATTCTTGACCTAGTTTCAAGCAAAAGCCCATGTAAATTAGAGATTGAGAATGTCAGGGTGATCCACTGGAGCTATAGAGGGGAGTTAATTTTATCTGTTCTTGATAAAGCAAATGCAGTGGTCAGACACTGGGCAATGCAGTATCACACAGGCTGCAGCTGAGTGTGCTCTGTCCCAGGTGGATGCTCCTCTCTCCATCCCCTGGGGCACGCACCACATTCACTGTATCTGCCCAGTGCTGCTCTCCACTCCAGCAACGTCAGGCCCTCATTGAAACTGAAATGTAAAGCACGGGGGCTGGCAACCACTGGGAAGGTTGGGCCTGGCATGCCAGAGAAAGGGTTGTGGAACATCAGCCCTTGCCCACAGTACAAAGAAGTGGATTCTCTTGGAGAACCTGTTGGTTTCAGTGCATCACCTCCTCTGCACCGCATTGCCATCCTTCTGCAGCAAGGCTCGGCTGGGGCACAGCAGCGCTGCAGTGGGGCACCAGGAGCCCCAGGCAGGGGGTGAGGTGTATGGGCCTGCCCCGTAGGCAGCTCTTCCTCTGAGCACTGTCAAGGCTAGAGCTGCTGCTCCGCAGGGAGCGGCTCCTGCAGCACTGACACTTCCTGCTGCTGCAGCTGCAGTGGTGCCTCGGTTCTGCAGCGTGTCCTTGCCTGTGGCTCCCTGTGCCTCTGCTCCCACACCTGCCCTGCAGTCCCCTCCCTGCATTCCTCCCCTCTCCCTGCTCTGGTCTGCCACTGCCTGTCCCATCTCCCAGCATTGCTTCCACAGTGCCCCTAACCCTTTCTGCTTTGCTTTCCTAGAGTAGAGGCCTTCTATCCATCGTGCTGCTGGGTGGCAGTGCTTGCCAGACAGCCCTATTGTTATTTAAAGATGCTGACTCTGGGAGCCTCATCCACCTCAGGCAGAGCTGAGAGTGTCTAATTTAACAAAGCAGGGAAACACGCCAGTCAGTTATCTTGATCTGAAGCATATTCTAGGAGTGATTAGCTGCCTAAACTTACACTGTAATTATCTGTGCTGAGTGGCTTCTGCACGTCATTGCCCATTTTTCTGAGTGTTTTTATTTAAGTTGATAATGGAAAATGAATAAAGCTTTGGTTCCACTCTGATTTTGACACTTGTGCCAGAAAATATCTGAAGATGAGCATTTTTGTGTTCACAATAGTTAGATTAATATTTAATTTGCTGGCATCCAACAAGCTGATTAGTTTTCCTCTGATATGGCTCAACTTTTTAATTACAGGAACTGGCTCCTCCTGGTTTGTGCCTGGGGTAAGAAGCTCAGCAACCATCCTGACATCGGTGTGACGGCGATTTTACCGTGCTCACGCACTGCAAGGCTGTCATCATCTGAAGCCTCTGCTCCTGGAAACAGGTACACACTGGGACCTGCTCTGTATCTGCTGAGGGTGGAGATCTGTCCTTAATTGAATTTAAACTGAAGGGAATGAGCGTGGAAGCAAGATGCAGCTATGTCAGGTCTCAAGGAATGCATGATACATGCCTGCTGCTGCAAGCCAGGTGTAGGAGGGAGCCCACCACACTGTAGTTTGTCTTACACCAGGTATGGGCAGAGCTAACCCAGACACAGGAGATCCCCCCTTGAGCATGATCCTCTGCTGAGCGTGGGGAATGCTGCAGGGGGTGCTGGCTGTGACAAGCCTTTGAATGACCCCCAGCACCACCATGGATGTGGTCTGAGAGAAGGCTCAGTGTGGCATGGGGCGCTGGCTAGCTTGGGGCTTTTTTTTGCCCTAGCCTTTAGGAGATGCTTGTGAAAACCCCTAGCAGACAGGGCATGGATTACAGGATTGTTTGCCTGCAGTCCTCAGGGATCCTGCTCACAGTCCTGCTGGAGCAGTGGTTGTGTCTGACCATTGCACTGAACTGGTAGGTGAGGCTCTGCTGGAGGGAGGTCTCTGAAGCCTCTTGAAACCCATGAATACCGAGGGGCTCCACAGTGTTCTGGGCAAACAGCCACGTTCGATTCTGGGATCACACTGCCCATCGTCTTGCAGCTTGAATGATCTCACTGGCACTTCGTGATTCCAGTGCACGTTTGGTGTGCTCTAGGGATCCCTCCTGTGAGGGACAGTCCTGCCTCCCTGCCTGCATCTGCAGGGGAGTACAAGAAGTCTACCTGAGCTCTGCTGGGCCCTCACGGGCGGGCAGGGGCTCTGCCGGCGCTGAAGGAGGCAGAGGCAACAGGCAAACTTGCATCCTTGCTCCCAGGACCATGCTCCCAATGCTCCCTTCATGAACGGCACTGCTGCCTGGGGCTCAGTTGTCCAAGTGATTAAGCCTTCCCTGTTTGCTTGGAGAGCAGCTATGGCTTAGGATCAAATCCAGCCTTTAGAATTAACCCATCTGTAATGTCCATTAAGTCTGGATTCCCCTGACCAGCCATGCAAAGTAACATCTCATCTTAGTGCCATATTCATCTTACACTGTCAGTTCTACCCAACTCCTAAGCACTCAGTAACAGCAAGACTGTCAGGGTGTTAGTTATTCATTAGTTTTCACTCACTTGAGGAATATATCGTTGTCATAATATGGCACATTGCACTGGGAACAAACTCCCTGTGCAGACAGGGATTAGGGCCATTTTTCAAATGCTGCTGACTATTAATCTGTACATTGTTTGAAGGGAAAAGGTCTTGTTAAAACTCGATTTTGAACGCTACTTTGGCAGAGCATAGTGGGCAGTTTTGGCATATTCTCTGAGGGCTATGGGTGACGGATGCAGCACACCAACCCCTGTGGCAGTATGTGCTCGGCACCGCACACACAGTGCTTGTTTCTGCACCCAAAGCTAACCAGGTGAGCCTCAGCTGGTGGCTGCTCAGCCTCCAACCCTCATTGCTGTCCTCCAGAGCTGTCTGCCAGAACTCCATCACTGGGAAGTTCAGATGTCTTGTTCAGGTGCAGCACAACCCTGGCTGCTGTGAGAAGAGCACCGGGACAGTGCCACAATGAACAGAGCACTGGGAGCAGTCGGCTCATGGGCAGCTGCTTCCGCTCAGGAGAGGCATGGCTGGTGACAGGGATAAGTCTGATAAAACTGGGAAGGAGAAGTTGATCTTATATGGAAAAGGTGAAGATAGCCACAAGTCTGCAGGCTGGTGTGGAGGGAAGCTGTCTTTGGTGAGGAGGGGAGACCCTTTCATGCCAGCTACACGGCTCCTGTTGTGTTCCCACCGCTGAGGAGAAATAAAAAAGGAGAATTAATCTCTCAGGGGCAAACGCATCCAACCAGCAGCCTCTGCTACAGCTCTCAGCTGTGGAGGCACAGGTCTGGACTAGAACATTTGTCGCAGCTGTTTAGTGACCCACGCTCTTCCCAGATTCATTTTATGAACTGGAAAAGCAGTTTGTCTGTCTGTGGGCCCTGAAGTACTGATATTTGTTAAATCCACATGCTTTGAAAGCCCTAGAGTTGCACTACTGGATATGTAAAGAGAAAAGCAAATAAAGCTGGCCATATGTCTGTTTCATCTAGATAATATTCTGGTAAGGCCTGATTCATTACCTTCATGTCTTAAGGCCAGGCAAGCCACACTGCGGTCTCACCTTCATCCCGGGCAGAAAGAGAGCTTGAGAAAGAGAGCCAGAAATCCCATTTGCCTGTGGAGGTCCCGGGGTGCTTCCTGTCCCAGCATGCCCGTTCACACTGTGTCTAGTTCATCAGGCTGCTGGCTCTTCAGATGCCCCTTGTCTCAGTGCCAGTGGCTCTGGGGTGGCCGTGGCAGCGCCGGGGCTCAGCCTCACCCCTGTGCTCTGCTCTCCTGTGCAGAGCCTCAGCTTCCTGCTTTGAAAAATGTCACAGTAAAAAAGCCCAGGCTGAAACTGACTTATCAGTGACAAGGACGACATGAGTCTTACCTGGGAACGAGGGATAGATGATAAGGCAAGACAAACACAGGGTGCACGGAGGGTTGTTAAACCCACGATACCTGAGGATATTCCTAAATGAAAAAATGATCTGCACACTGAAATCGCAAAACAATGCATCTCAGTGCCCAAAGTACCCCAAATTAGCAGTGCCTAAAGACCTGCTATCTTATCTGCTAGCTTCAGAGAGACTGCTGGGTGAGCAGAGCAACAGGGCTTTGGTGTCACTGCGCAGTGTGGCATGGTCTTGGGGACTGTGGGTGGGGAGGTGGCACTTACTGTGTTTGTGCACTGAGTCCAGAGTGATGGTGCACAGCCTGAGCTCCTCTGAGCTCCCTGTGTCCGGTCCTGAGCAGCAGCACAGGCTGAGCTCCCGGTGCAGGCAGGGGGGAGCAGGCAGGCGCAGGATTCCGCAGCAAAATGCCTGCTTTGTGGCATCCAGCGCCTTCCAGGAGGACCTTGGAGCAAAAAAGTCACAGAAATCTTCCAGGAGATTGGTTCCTTTCTAATTACATGGGATCCCGGTGTGTGTAATTCAGGCGGAGTGACGCGGTGCCTTTCATGTGCACCCATTCCAGGCAGAGTGGACGGTCAGTCGAAGCAGACCTGGGCCAGGGCATTTTGTCATTGTTCTGAATATTCTCTATCCGATGAAATTGAGGGCCTTGAGGAGACTGGAGCCATTGTAAAGGATAGAGCATCAGAGAATAGGTCACACAGTATATTAAGGAATGAAAATTGATTCATTCTTTCCTCTGTTGAATAAGCAGCTGTACTTTGGTCCCTGTGATCCATGAAATAAGCTGTCAGGGAAATAGGAAATGTGCCATATTTGAACTTCACTTATTGATTCCGTTCTGAGCTGAGGTGCAATATTAACATGCATTCTGGTGGGTGCAGGATGTGCTGCAGGAGGGTGGCTGGGTCCGGCATGCTCGTCACTTGCCTGCGTTATTTGCTCCTGCATTAATCAGTGCTGTACAAGGCTGTGACTCATTACTTAGGTCAGAGCCAGCCACCAGGAGGAATTTCTCGAAAGCAGCATTTGTTAGTTTGAAATGAAATCAGAGGCTCCAGAGGGGGCTCGGGAGGAGCGGCTCCGATGTGGTTCAGCGGCCCTTTTGTCTGGAGAAACGGTGTTGGACGATTCAGAGGCCCTGACAGTCATCAGCGTAAGAAGGGGCAGTGGAGGTTTCTAGAACATGGGGTTACCAACAGGAGCACATTAGGCCAGCAATGCCTGCAAGTCTAATGGACTGCTTAGCTGCAAAATTCAACGTGGGACATTCCCATTATTGCACAAAATCGACTCAGTTTCATCTCCTGTAACAGAACACACCTTCCTTTACACTCCTGTTCCCAAGTAAAAGGTTAACCTTCTTGTGGTGTCCATAAGTAGCGCCCAGAGAACTGCCTGCAGCTCTCACTTACTATGGCAGGCCTGTGTTATCCATACTGAAGTGTCTGTTGCTTCTTTTGTGAATTCTTAAAAGTTTTAACTGAAACATCACTTTTGCTGCCTTTGCTTTATTTGCCTCAAAACTGTGATTCATAAAGATAGATTTTTATAATTAAGGTAGAAATGAGAAATAACCCCCTATATATAATTTAAAATGTTGAAATTATAGACACTATCTAACTTCTGCTTTAAATCACGGGAATAAACTGTTCCCCATTACCAGCCCTAATTAAATCCATTTTTCTGTGAGTCTTTGGCAAATTCCATTTTAGTAAAGCTGTATTAAGCTCTCTTTTATTTCCTCTTGCTTTGCAGAATTCTCTGTTTGAGATGAATAATGGGCTGAATGTGGTATGTGGTGGCTCTGTCGACTCGGAAGATACAACATGAACAAATACATTGCTCTGGAAAGGTGATATAACAACGCTACTGAGGATTTAGAAGCATCTCCTCTACCAGACAGGTAGGAGCCGTACCACCATTCTGGCTTGGGGAGTTTATATGTGGTGCAAGAATTGGCAAATGCTGTGTAGCAAAGAGGCTGTGGAAGGGTAGAGAAGGGTTGGAGAAGGGGCAGAGCAACCTGCAACAGCAAGCAGCCTGCTGTTCCCCTCCATACACATTTGGGCGTTGCACGCTGGAGGTCTACCTGCTGTGCCCTGTGGTGCTGTCCTTCGCCTCTTCTGAGGAATGAGCAGTTGCAGAGGGATGGAGAGGATGAAACTTCCAAGGATTGCTCTGCTTTGCTTCAGTATGTGCAGGGATGGAGATGTGCTTTCTGCCAGGCTGTGCTGAGTTGCCTGTAGCATCTGTCCGAGTATTTGTGTCAAACCTGCCTGGCAGGGGCCATGCTCCTGCTGAACTCAGACCCATTTCTGCACATAGATCAAAATATGGCCTTGGTCACAGGTCTTGTGCACAGACAGCTTTGTTAGGGTGATGCTCATTGATGACCTGACTGAGAAAGCAGTGCTCAGAACCCACCTGAAACAGCCTCGCCTCTTGCGGTCCTTGTGTATGAAGATTAACTTACTCCCAATAACCTGCAGCGGTCCCAGAGCAGCAGTCCCAGAGCAGAAGCTTACTCCTACCCTCAAGCGGCTCCATCAGTCATTTACTGTAACGATTGGCTTCAGCCTTCGATTTCCTCTGTGGAGCATATTGGAAAGAGAGAGGCTGAGCTGTGAACATTAATAACAATGAGTAATAACAGTACGAGTTCCACAAGCTTTAACAATCAAATGAATCAAAAATCAGGAGAGTTTCATTAATAAATACTTGCTGGGGTTAGTTGACAAGGGAGCTAGTGCCAGAGGTGTGCGTATCAGTTAAAGGCACTTGTGTGATCCATTCTCAGACCTTTTGCTTACCTGGTAGGTCCCATACTGTCCTCCATGATCTGCTGCGGAGGGGGCAGGAGTCAGAAGGAGCAGATGGCTTGGGCTGTGTTGCTTTGTCGGTGTCTGTACTAGGTTTATGTGGCAAGGTTTTGGTAGTGGGGGGTTTGTGAGGGTGGCTTCAGTGAGAAGATGCAGGAAGCTACACCCCTGTTGGACAGAGCCAGTTCCAGCCAGCTCTGATGTGGACCTGCCCTTTACCAACCTGAGCCCACAGGGGATGGTGATAGTGCCTCTGGGATAACTTATTTAAGAAAGGGTAAAAACTGTGCAACAACAGTCAGGAGAGAGGAGTGAGAAAATGTGAGAGAAACGCTGCAGACACCAAGGTCAGTGAGGAAGGAGGGGAGGAGGTGCTCCAGGAGCTGCAGAAGATTCCCCTGCAGCCCATGGTGCAGCCCATGGCGCAGCCCATGGTGAGGCAGGCTGTGCCCCGTGCAGCCCCTGGAAGTCCATGGTGGAGCAGATACCCACCTGCAGCCTGGGGAGGATCCCACACCAGAGCAGGGGTATGTGCCTATGACCCCATGGAGAGCCCTCCCTGGAGCAGGCTTCTCATAGGACTGGGGACCCATGGGGAGGGGCCCACACTGGAATGGGTTTTTTGGCAAGACCAAGCTGGAGCAGTCTGCTCCTGAAGGACCCCGCGCTGGCAGGACTGCAGCCCATGGGAAGGACCCCTATTGGAGAAGCTTGTGCAGGACTGTCTCCCATGGGAGGGGCTCCATGCAGGAGCAGGGGAGGAACGTGAGAAAGAAGGAGCCTTAGGGACGTGTGACGAACTGACCGCAACCCCCATTCCCCATCCCGCTGTGCCGCTCAGGGGGAGAAGATGGAGAGGTGGTGGTGAAGTTGAGCACAGGAAGGGAAGGCTGGGGAAGGTGCTTTCAGATTTGCTGTTATTTCTCGTTATCCTGCGCTGGTTTGATTACGATGAATTAAATGAATTTCCCCAAGCCATATCTGTTTGCCTGTGATGGTAACTGCTGAGCCATGTCCCTGTGCCCATCCCCTGGCCCTGTCCTTATCTCTATCCAGAATCCTTTTGCTGTATTTTCTCCCCCTGTACCTGTTGGGAAAGGGGAGTAATGGAGTGGCTGGGTGGGCACCTGGTGGCCAGCCAAGGCCACCCCACCACGGTGTCATGCAGCAGGAAGGCACATGTCCTTCAGTGCAGGGAGGTGGGTTCTGCTTCCTCTTGGCAGAAATCTCTGCTGGGTGCAACAGTTCCATGTGCCACCCCTGCTTCACTGCCTTCGTCTTCCTGGGGGACCAGAGGAGCTTGTTACACTGCAGAGGCCGTGGTGCAGTCTGGGGTTACCTGTACTTCCCCGAAACACAGGTGGAGTCTTGACAGATGTAGTCCCTGTGTTGGTAATGGAACGGGAGATCACTGGGGAAGGCCAGAGCTGTTACTGCAAGAACATAGTCATGAAGCAGCCCTGGAATGTGTATTATCAGTTAAAAGTGACCAATGCAGATATGAATTATTAAATCTATTAGCATGGGGCTGCCATAATGAAGTGTCAAATTCTTCATGACGCCAATTCCTATTAAAAAGACCTAAGATTAAAAGCAGGGTAGATTCTAAAATGATGGGAACTGAGGAATGAGAGAATGCAGTATTGATCATCCACACCAGTCATGTCTGTCTCGATTTAGAAATGTGAAAAACAGATTAACAAATTCATGATTCAGTGTCAAAAAGGGGCCCAGCAGGAGCAGCTCTATTTAAATCATGTGAGTGTAAAGGCCTTGGCACTATTGAGAGCAGAAGGAGGATGGGAATGCGCAAAGGGCTGCGTGGCAGTGGTGCAAAACCCCAGCACAGGCAGAACGGGGAAGGGATGGGCCAGATTTTAACCCGTGACAGAAGATGGGCAGTGAAGGCCTGGGTTCTTGGGCACACAGCAGAGGCAGGGAGCACAGAGGCAGAGGAAGCAGCGGTATCCATTGTGTTGAGGCTCTTGTTTTCCAGCGCAGCCATTAACAGATGTGGTGCGTTAACCCTGGCTGCTGTCAGGTACCCACCAAGATGCTCTCGTTCCACCCTCTCCAGAAGGCTGGGGGAAAGTGAGGTGAAAACTCCCAAGTGAAGATGAGGACGGGGGAATTGCCCACAGTTACCATCACAGGCAAAAGAGATTCATTTACTGTGTTACAAAGTAAACTAGAATAGGACAGTGACAAAACCAAGCACCTTGCCCCTGCCCTCCCTTCCTCCTGGGCTCACTTCGCTCCTTCACTCCCAGCTCCTCTCTTTCTTTCCTCTGACTGGCTCAGGGGGACAGGGATCGGGGATTGTGCTCAGTTCTTTATGCTTTGTTCTGCTGTTCCTTCACCCTCATGCCCTTCCTTGCTCCAGCATGGGGTCCCTCTCATGGGAGACTCCTTTGGGAACAGACTGCTCCAGGCTGGGTCCTCTATGGCTGCGATTCCTGCTCCAGTGTGGGGTCTCCACATGGTCACAGCTTCAGGCACATCCACCTGCTCCAGCTTTTCCTTGCTCCAGCGTGAAGCTGCATCCAGAAAGACAGACAGTGCATTGTGGAAGACTGGAAAATGAAGCCAAGGCACCAGGCAGCAGCTCACACCCTGAGTTTGCCTTTTGAGATGGAGACTGGTGACAGGAACTGGTAAAAGATGTAGAAACAAAGTTAAAGAGAGCTTTGATGGAGCTTTTGTTTTCAGGAATAGCAGTTGCCAGCATTTGTTAGCATTCAGTATAAATTGGCATGTCTGTCAATCAGCTCTCATTTATGGTTTCGTAACGGTCTCAGTGAGATCAAGTAACTTGTGAAGGCAGGGTTTACCCAGCAGGGTTCTTGTCTCCGTGTGGCTGGTTGCTTGCTGCTCTCGTCAGGGCTGGTGCAGTCGGCACTTCTGTTGCGAGTGCTGAAGCACCTCCTGGCTCGTGCCATGGCAAGGCAGAACTGAGTTAATCGCGTTAGCAAAATGGGTCTTAAACCATTCCAGAGCGTTCTGTCAGCCTGACAGGTGAAGGGAATGCTACGAAATGAATTTTGTTGACAAAATAATTTCAGGGTGTTGATAAAATGCATTTTGTCTTCAGATGAGGAATACCAGAGTGACAAACGCGATTGTCCTTAGAAGGGTTTTGTTTAGCTGTCAGTCAATTATTCCCTTTTTAAGCCAGCCAATGATAGTTCTTCATGTCTGGAAAACTTCTGTAAAAGATGGCAAGAAGCTCTGGAGGACAAAACTGATTAAACTTTGATTTGGTGCTTTCACACTGAAAGCAGCTTTGCTCCTGTGAGGACAAGATGGGTCGCTGCACAGTGGGAACAGATGAGGTGTGCGACAGGGCTTGGCCGTGCCTGTGCGGGAGCAAGGGGGTTCCGAGCTCTCTGTCTGGAGACATGCTGCCAGGCTGCTGGCACGGGATTCCTGCAGGTTCCAGTGGGCCGTGGGCTCACACCCAGAGCTCTCCCTGTGTCTTTCCATGGTGCTGCACTTCCTGAGCATGGCACAAGGGATGTGCAGCTGGTTTTCTGCTGTTCTGCCAGCGCTTTTACTGCAAGCTTCTGGTTTCTTACTTGGATCTTGGGTTCAACAGACACCCCCCTTCCTTTTGTCCTTCAGCACAGGAAAGAAAGAACAGTCTTGTGTTATGTATGAGCTGGACTCTACCGGGATTTTTGAGGAAGCTTGAACTCAGGGAGATAATATTGCGTATAATGTAATGATGCTTCATTGCCAGGTTGTAGTTATTTTCTTCTCTATCAATATTGGCATATCTGATTGCATTAAAGCATAAATGACCTTGTTGGAACAGCTACTCTTTGTAAGTGAGCATGCCACTCGCATGAGTCCCTCAAATGACACTTAGCTCCTTAATATGTGGAACATCTGTTCTTTGTTTTTGAAATAGTCAGTGACTCTTCCTCACTGCCTTCACTTCCCAGGGCCAAAGGGAGCCAGCCATCCCTGGCATAGCATTTAACCTTTTCCACTTTTGGCTGAATGGACTTTTGAAACACTGACAAGAAAATAAGCAATCAAAACTACAAATCATCTGAAATCCCTGTTGCAATAATGCGTGAGAACTAACTAATGGCAGTTAATGGCACTGGCCAATAAATTCACAAAAGCACAGTTTCTCTTTTGGAATTAGACTAGTGGGATGCTAGCGACATCAAATATGCCTTCAGTCTTCTATGGTTTTATGCTTTTAAGGGAGGCTGTTGCTGTGTTGAAACCCCTCCAACAAGCTGTTCAGCCACACCACCAGCAGAGCTGGCTGCTGTGTGGTGACTGTGCTCACTGCAGCAGCACCCAGACTGCTCCGACACTGCCTCGGGAGGGCCAGGGAAGAGATGAGCTTCCTGAGGCCCTGGGTGCTGCTGAGCTCTGGTCCTTTCCCTGCTGGAGAGCAGCTCCAGCACTGTCTGCCTGGGTGCTTCTGTGACTTGTGCCAGGGACACTGCCATAGGCAGAACGTGCCTCAGATGGCAGCTGAGCCATGCTTGGCTCCTCTGGCACAAATCGACCCCTCCAGCTTGGTTTCGGGCAGCAGGGAAACCCGGAATGGCCATTCTCCAGGGCAGCTGGGGCAGCTGAATATTATTTGCTGAATGAACTTCAAAAGACCCATGCTTTCCCCTTCCATGCTGTCTATCTTTAGCAGGCAGATAGCAGCAGCCTGGCTTCTCCCTGCTGGGGCATGGAGGACAGGGGGGATCAATGCTTACTAATCTGCCTTCAGTTCACATCTGCCTTTTAGGCTGCTTGGTCCCGTGGTGCAATCACAACAATGCTCGGATAACACCTTAGAACCAATCATTTTTATGGGAGCACACATAGTATAAAAGGTCTGACTGTCTGTGCACACAAATACCATCAGTGGCTATTACCCAATAAAGCTGTCAGATAGAGAAACATCACAGCAAGTCCTTGAACAGTATCTCCTCAAGTTTAAACAGAGCAAAAGCTCCTCGCAATTCATTTCTCATAAAAATAAAGAAAAGAGGATCAATATGAGCTGAATGAATGAATCAGGGTTGCTTCCTGTAGACAAGGAGAGAAATAGGGTTTGTGGCCGCAGGTGCTGGCTTTGGCAGCTCCAGGCCATGCGAATCATCCTGAGAGATGTGGCAAGAGCCACTGGCAAACACCAGTGCTGGCCACATGCATTGTTCTGGAGAAGAGCAGGAGCCCAGGGTCCTTCCCGAGAGCTGCCAGGCCAGGGCACAAGCAGCCAGACAACCCTCTGTATCCTCCACTGTGAGAACAGTGCTGGCACAATGGCAGCCCCAGAACGATGAGCTGCTCTGCTGCACTGGAGTCCTCGTCCTCCCATTTTTGCAGCACTTCCTGGCCCCAAAAGGAGTGGTAGAAAGTGCTTTAATTTCTCTGTAGTGATTAGGAACACAGTGCCTCCATCATGACATACTGTCTCTGCTTCTCAGGCTCCTGCACACTGAGCCCTTTATGTCCTCTCTTCACAGTGAGTCCCACAATGCTCCATTTAATGGGTGTTATTTAGGTTGAAAGGTAAGCAGCTTAAATGCTTTGCTTTCTAGCATCTGTGCCCTGTTAGAGCCATCTCTTACTCACTCTCAATTGCACATTTTGTTACATGAACATGTTTAGATACAACAAGGGTTTTTCTCTCTTTCAAATATTTATAGTGATGACTTGTGATGTAATCAATGGGGTTTGCAGAATCTCACCCTGCACCATCACATCTTTATTCTTCAGAATGGTGCTTGCTGCAATATTATAGCTCAGGCTGACAAGATAAAGCTGAGTTAAAACAAATTGCACATTATCTGCTTCCATCCTGTTGTTGAGATTGCGAAAGAGAACAAAGGGAATTCTATCAGAGAAGCTCTTCTCCCTCCTCCAGGCAGAGGAGTGGCAGCTATTGAGGCAGACTCAGAGCAGCTCTGACAGAAGCTGTGCTGAGGTGGGGCTCCTATTCCCTCACGCCAGCTCTGCACCAGGTTTCCAGGGCCCTGTGCATCTCTCCTCCATGCTAGATCCTGAGCACATCTTTCCCAACCCCTCTTCAGTCTTTGCTCAGTCAGCTCCTGGAGGATCTCCAGAATTCAGCGCGTTGTTATAGGCCATGCAGGAGGATGGTCTGAGCTGTCCTGCATTACACCCCTGGAGGTGCAGCAGTAGCTTGCACCCACTGTTGCCTCATCTCCTTGTCTCCTTCACCCAAGAACCAGTGCAAGGAGGAGCACTATCAGGGAGCTGGGATGGCAAGACAGTTTGCGTTATTGTCAACAGAGACTAACCTGGTGGTTTAGAGCATACATGTGGTGGGCCACCTCCTGTTCCTGTGTCAGGGGAACCCAGCTAATGACCCAGGAAACAGAAGTCCATGGCAGTGGAGCAGGGCACATGTGTCTCTCCCAGCCTCTTTCAAATGCACACAGACCCTGGGGCAGGGCAGAGGCAGCCAGCCTACTTGCTGATGCTAACCGTGTCCTGCACCTGCAGCACTGTCCCACCCCAGTAAGGATGCTGTTATTATATGTAGAGCTTGACACTGCCAGGCAGGACCAAAACAGGGCTGAAATTACAAGCGCAGCAGCAAAGCTGATGTGGCTCTCTGTTAAGCAAGTCTGCTGTATATCCCATTCCATAGAGCTCTGAGGAGGCACTGCAGATTGCTTGCCCCATCCCATTCAAAGGAGCCCTGTCTGCTTTGAAAGCCTGGTTTTTTTCCAGAATATCAAGGGCTTGGTTTCTTTGGACCTGACTGCAAAGCCAGGAGGTCTTTGTGTGCATTTCACAGGGCTCTGTCCCAGCAAACAGGCTCCTTTGGTTTTCAAGCTAGTCAGGCCCAGGACTTGCTCTATGTTCTCTCCCTTTGTATCACTGTTCTGTTGCAGCAAGGTGCTGCAGGGGGGAGATGAAAAGAAGCTTGGAAGTGTGTTTCTATGAAAGTGTGGATTTATTTTTAGATCTCTTGAATTATTTACTTTGTTTGCCTTTTTTTAATGACAGCTTATGACTTGTTCTCTTTCCCAAGGTAGCGCTTGGCATGAAGGGAATTAATTACATGAAGAGTAAATGCATCTGATGTTAATTTTCAAGTCAAGTTTCAGCTTTGCTGAAATTTCAGAAAGTAATGGTTTATAAATTAAACTGATTTGTATGCTTTCGTTTTAAAGCAGGAACAGAAAACAAACTAGATGAGGGAACTTGTCTTTGAGGATGCACTCCCTCGCAGATATGGCTGTGAGAGATCGGAGTGGCAGCCCAGCAGCTGTGTGTGGAGTGTGACAGACTCAGCAGCTCACCAGTGCCCTGGCAGGTATTGGTTTCAGTGGCAATTTGCTGGACTGTGGCATGAGAAGCTGCTTTGGGCTGACAGGGTGGTTAAACTACCTGCTCCTTCCCTGTGAGAGAGTGCATGGCCTGTGCACTGCCAGAAAACCTCCTCCTGCTTCAGAGCAGTTGAGGTACTGATACCATCAGAGCTGAACTGAAAAGGATCCTGCTCTCTCTGTGCTGGTGCGTGGCTGGAGGACAGGCAAGGCTGTGCTTCCTGGGAAAATCGAACTACCGCCAGCATCCATGGACAGACTGGTCCCCGCTGTTGTTCCGTCTAAGGGCACTGTGAGCATTTCAGTTCCTCCCTCCAGAAGGTTGGAATGATCTCACAACAGCTCGGGAGCACGGTGCCGGGAGTGTGCGGTCGGCTGGAGGATGGTGCTGGTTGGCAATGGGACAGCACGGGAGCAGTGGCCTGGCAGCTGCTTGCCAGCCCTCAGTAACTTGGCCCTGCAGGCAGCTAACATGGGGAGGGTCATACTTAGTTTAACTCTCCATCTGTCAAATCCAGTTTCTGCCCCTGTAATGACAACTCATATGTGATGCTTTCGAAGAGAGCAGCTCCTTCCAGCCTCCAGTGCTGCTTATAGGTAGTGGTGCTCTGTGCAGCTTGGCAGACAGCAGATCTGTTTTTAATGTGGTCTTTGGCTTTCATATGCTGTAGTATTTACTATCCAAGTTCTTGGGTCCCAGATTTCTGGCTGCTGTGTTTAAATCTGATGGAGATGACCCCAGGAGCAGAGCGAGAACCCCTGCTGGGGTGAAACTCCTGCTGGTGAAGCAATGAGCTGAGCTAGGTGAGTTGCAGTATAACCCATGTCTCATCTGCATCATTTCATCTGCTTTTAACAAGCAGGTCATAGTTCAGGGTGTCCTGAGTGAATTTATTGTTCTGGGTCTTATTCTGAGGAGCAATGACCACTGGGTGCCCCATTATCTTTTAGCTCATGTGTGTATGAAACAAAGTCATCTCATGTTTCCTGTAGCTTATGGCCCATACCTGATAGTGGAATGCAAAATGAGTTTATGATTTAGAAGTAGAAAAGGTTAATTCTACATAATAATAAAAAGTTAAAATGCAGAATAGAAAAGTTGCTTTAGTTTCTATGGGTTCTACATCATTTTGGCTCCTTCCCTCATGGCTTCAGTATAACTCAATGAGAAAATTGCATTCAAATCCTGTGGGCTGCTCTGCTGCGGCTGAACTGATGCTGGGGGAGATGCACAAAGTGGTTTTATAGAAGCTGTTTGGATGGCTGCCTGCTGGGGGAAGCACTCAGTGCCTGGGCTCTGCTCTCTCTTGAACAGGACAGAGATGGGACAACAGCAGGCTTGTGGGAAGAAGGGAGGACACAGCTGCGTGCTCCTGAGGCCGCAGTGCTGCACTGATGGTCCCAGGGGACCTGAGTGCACAGTGGCCTCTGCATGCAGTTCCTGCCCCTGGGATGCTTGTTGAGAGCTACAGGGAGGGAGCTCATCAGATGACTTCTTTCTCAGTGTGATTCTTGTTCTGTATGCGTTGTTGGCTTGCTGATGGCAATTTACCCTCCTGGGGCTGCTCACCATCCAGTGCAGTGGTCTGAGGCCTCACAGGTGGAGGAAATACCAGTGAGATTTTACCATCTAGCCCAGATCCATGGGCACTGCTCCTGTCCCACTCCTTGGCTTTGCCTGGGGTGTTTGCTGCGCTCCAGAACTCCTTTTGAGCACATGCACAACCACACTGTGGCTTTGCCTGTCCCTCACAGAGCACCATGGGAGAATCCTCATGTGCACAGGCAAGGTGCTCTGCCTCTTTTCCCTGTGAATGCTGTGTGGCACACGGCTGGGAAAAGGTCTTAGCTTCTGGGCTTTGTGAACAGAGAGGTTAAAATCATGAAGTAACTGTGGGTCTCTGCCCATGAGGGCCCTTGGGAAGGGCTCTGCAGTGAGAAGGACCAGCGGGGCTCTGCACAAGCACTGCACAGGGTGTGCTGCAGGGCTCAGCGCTCTGCAGCGCTTGACTGATGCACCTGGGGCTGTGAGCACGCAAAGGACCTGGGCTGTTACTCAGTGCTGGCATTCCAGACATGACTAAGCCATTTTGATGAAAGAGGTGGGATCTGACAGTTTTACTATTCAGTTGTTTCTTATAGATTTCAAATAAAAATAAATTGGCTTCTTTTAAAAGAACAAACTGTGGAAAAGCTTTTGTAAGCAGCAGTGGTCTCTGAAGCGTGGCAGGCAGCCCTGTGTTCACAGCCAGGCTAACAAGCTTCTCAAGGCCCAGTGCAGAGGGGGCTGGACTGACAAAGGCCTCTCCTCAGCTTTAGCGTTGCCTTGAGGCACTGGGGAAAGACATGCACAGGAGGAAGGGGAGGAGGTTTTGGAGTCCGAGCACCCCTAGAAGGCAGGCACATCCCCAGCACCAGTGCAGCAGCACCGCAGCCAGTGCTGCTCAGCCCAGCGGCGGGCACTTCCTGCAGCAGCAGCAATGAGACCCTGTGTCAGGCTGGCAGTGTCTCAGTGCCTTTGTTCAAGGGGCTGGCTAGAGAGTCTGATGGCTCTCCTCAGGCTCTTTGCATCTTTTAGCTTCGCTCCAAAGGACTGGTGTGTGCTGGGCTATCTGTTTATCAGCTGGGGTTGGCTAATGAAGGTATAAGTATTCTGGATTCTTTGGAAGACTTTGTTTGCAAAGACCCTGGGATACATGAGCAAATGGCTGTAGGGAAAATGCCTTTCATCGTTCAAGATAAAGAACATCACAAAGCCTTGGAGACATCACTTCATTCAGGAATTAAATAGCAAGAGTCATCTGGTGTCAAATAAGTTTCATTTAATAGGTCACTCACTTAAATAAAGTTTCTGTAGAAATCAATATCACTTTCTCCTGCAACTGACAGCTCCAGACATTGAAAATGGCGTTTTCCACATCAGCTTTATTTAATTTTAGGAGGAAGAATCCCTCCCACACCTTCTGCTTGGTCTGGGCAGCACCGGTACGAGGTTAACAGTCTGCTGAGGTGGAAACCTGCCCTGTCCTTACCCATGGGGACGATGTGAGGTCATTGTAGCACAGGCTCGCCAGGGCATAGTCAGTCAGGGTGCCACTGTCACATTGGGCTGTATCCGAGGTGTGTCCACAGCTCACTGAAGGAAATGGGGGCGAGTCATTGTGTAATCTCTTGCAGATGAGTCTGGCAGGGCAAAATGCCTCATCATGCATCTTAGCAGAACCAGGTCGTCTATAGGGGCAGATCTGTGGGCTGTGGAGGCTGGAGATTGCAACAGGGATGCTGCTGTGTCCAGGGTAGGTGAATCTTGCAGTTTCAGCCTCTCTCAAGAAAATGGGACGCCTTTGCTCCGTGATTTTTATTTCAGTCCAATGGTAGCCCAGTGGGAAGGGAGGAGACGCTGGCACTTTTCTGCATCATCTCTCAAGAGAACTGTGTGTGGGAAATGAGAGCTGTTATTATTCCTACTGTAGTGAAATAATTGTTTCTGAACACTTGCTGTTTCCTCCACTTGCTTTTCAGTCTTTAGCATTTCTGAGGTTGACACACCATCTCCAGTCACATTTGTCTTGTTGTGTGCCATGACTGGTGCAATTACAGCTGACACTCTCACTGCTTTTTGCACAAATGCCTTCAATTGCAGGCTAGCAGATGACCCCTGAAACGAGCAGCAGGAGACATCAATGCCCTAAACTCCCTCCACAGGAAAGAGCTGCTGGCTCTCAGGGTAATGTGGGACCAGTGTCAGGGTTTTAAATCAAAGGCTTTTCTGCCGGTGGTGGGCAGGGAGCAGTGTTATCATTCCACTCTTGCAGAGCCTGCGTGTGGACTTTCCCTGCCTGGCTCTTTTGGCCATGATACCATCTGCAGCTGATGAGGGTGACTGCGCTGGCGCAGCCATCAGCGGAGCACGAGGTGCGTTACCGCCTCTGCCCTGACACAAGCAGAGGGAGCAGGGTCGGGTCTGGCCCTGCTCAAAACCAAGGCTCCGAGAGGGGAAAAGAAGCTGAGGTGTTGGGGCTCCTGTGCTGGCACAAGGGACCTTCACCCGGCCTGATGGACAGCTGGTGTGGGAACTGGAAATTGCATCTCCTTGGAGCGTACCGCTCCGGAGGTGAATGTCCATTGGGCAGCAGAGGCCAGCTCTGGTGCAGGGGACGGCTGCTGGGCACTGGAGCAGCTTCTGCTGTACATGGGAGAAGCCACTTGGGCTGCAGGAGGGACAGGAGTGGCTGTGCCCTGATCTCATTGCTCTGAGGGTGCAGGAAGGCACTTTCAGGACATGGTCGAAGCAACTGGTAGCAGCAGCTAACCCGGAGCTGGCAGTTCCCCACTCCCCACCTGCCAGACAGGATTAGGTGCTATGTAAAACCAGCCTGGCTTTTAATGACCTCTTTCAGACACAAACTGACCATCTAACTTTGCACGACTCACTGAGATTCCATTTTACTCAAGGAAATAAAAATAATAGTTTAAACCATTTCAAATATAGCTGTAAATCCCTAACAAGCATTAACCTTTTCCAAAGCATTAAACTGATCCCTGGTGGATTCTCAGAATTACTATTAGGAGGAAGCACGAGATACTCTCTCCAGAACTTCATGTTCCTAAAGTAAACAACAAGCCACGCTGAGTGTGGATTTTATTAGCTCTCCGAGTGGTGCCTGCCTGTCTCCTCGCCCTATCCTGAGTCATCAAGCATTACCACTTGCTGCATTATGAAGGCAAAAGTCCATGCAGAGGATCAGGGATGTGAGAAGGGGGACCAGGTGATGTCTGGGCTCAAGGAGGGAGCAGGGAGCGTGGGAGCGGAGGGACTCACGCAGCACGGAGGCCTTTGAAGAGGTGTGAGGCTCTGCTGTCTGGAGCACACCTCCAGCAGTCAGGCTTCTCTGTCCTGAGTAAGAGAAGAGAGCCAGACTGCTCTCACTGTGCACTCGCGGGAAGCAGAGGAAGGATGCTTTATAGAATTAATTCTAATAGCCTTAGATGTTTTCACCAGTGTCCATGACTCATTCAAAGGGCCAGTGAAAGAGTGGCACAAGCCCAGTATTCCAGGGAAATGCTGCCCGGTGACTCATGCTGGCTGGACAGAGCTCTGACCCTTGTCTGCAGGACCTCAGTTCTCTCCATTAGTTATGTTTCCATGGGCAAATCTCATGAGATAGAAATGAACCTGAGATAAATACAGTTTCTATAGAGTTTTGCTCTTCCTTCGGAGAAGAAAGTGTACTGATGCAGGTTAACAAATGCAGGTTTCGTTTGGTCATGTTTATCCATAGCTGACTCTCTGATTTCAATATGATTATACTGAAGGGAACAGGCGGGGTTTGCTGCAGCAAATTCCTTCAGCTGGCCAAAGCCCAGTCTAGGGCTTGGTGCTTAACATGCTGCTGCAGTACAGACGCATCCTTTAAGCATCAGGAAAGAGATGTGGATCAGGCCTTTTTTTCCCTCAAAAAATGACATTTTGAAGTAGGTTAAATCTACCACTTTTCCACATTTTCTCAGCAAGAGATTTTGTCTGGCTGGTGTACGTGCTCTCCATGGGAAATTATTTATGAGCTCTTCTGTCCCCCATCTACTCTTCTTGATGTAACAATAGGAGATCTGGGGAATGACCAAGGTTAGGTTTATAGCCTCACTTCAGTTGTAGTGCCAAGTTACTCAGCGCTTTGTTTTGTTAGTGCCTGAACCAAAGAGCAGTTTCTCTCAGCAGTGTCCTTCAGACAATACCTATCTACCATTTTACCAATAAGGTGTGTGCCTGGTGCTCCAATCCCAGAAGAAATCAGTGTTTCATTTCAGAGATGCTCATTCTTTGCTCTCCCTCCTTTTGCCATTCTTATGAAGGCAAACTTTTTTGGGGGTGTGGGAAGAAATGGAAGATTTCCATTGGAGGACTGTGGAAAAACCTTGTCTGCTTCAGCTGCCATGTCCTGTTCAACTCTGAGTAACAGGCCAGGTCACTGCAGGGCAGGGTCGTCAGGGTTTAAGTGATCATGTATATGAATATAGATGAAAGCATATTCTTTGTTGGAGTCCCACCCAAGTATTTGGCCTAAGCTTCTGCAGCCCTAGTGGGGGGTGTAAGATGTGACCGCGTTGTTACTGTCCTTGCTGGGCAGATGCAAGGCTGTAATTCAGCTCCTTCCTCACAGCTGGCCATCTCTGCTGGCACTTGTATCATTGTAATGCATGCTTTACTGCTTGTCAATGTTTTAACCTTTCTGACACATCATCCCCTAGGGCGGCTCAGCAACCTTAATAATACAGCTGATAATTATCCTCCACATGAATAAAGTTACCACCAGGGTCCTGTATAAATCACACAGAAAGATGGCAGATTCCATTGTCTGGTCGTCATGAAGCAGGAAGAGGCACAGATTGTGACAGCTTAATGGGGAAGGTAATAAAGCCAACAGTAAAGTCATTTATAAAATAAGCTATGATTCTTAGGCCCTTCTATTTGTTTTCATGCTAATAGAAGATAAATGTCAGATTAGGAACAAGATCTGAAATTTCCATTAAAAATATTTGGAAAATGTCATTAAATATCAGCAATTCACAGCTCAAGAAGTGGCAGCGTGGGTCTTCTTGGGGATAACAGTATGTGCTTTGCTGTTTCCTGGGGAGCTGTGAGGAGTGAAGTTTCTACAGTGCTGAGAGTACCAGGACCCTGTTCTGTCCCTGCAGGCAGCAGCTACCCCTCACTTCAGGAAGGAGGAAGATGTGTGGTGCCTCAACAAGAGGAAGCTCCTGGGCACTAGTGGGGAGTGGGACAGATCCCTGTCAGGGATCCCAAAGTCAGCATACCTCCCTGACTGGGTGGCAGGCTGCAGGGTTCCCAGGGAGCACAGCCTGACATTGCAAGTGAAAAGAGAAAGGCTTCAGGGCAGGTGTGAAAAAGCCCTGCAGCAGTACCAGGGTGGTGAGAAAGGGGAGTGTGCGTTATGGGGTATATGGCGGTGTAAGACACACTAGAAATACACGGAGACCTGGTCTTTGCACCCTGCTGCTGCAGCTCCTGGAGGTGCCGGGGTGCCCGGGCACTGGATGGGGGGTGCTGGGAAGCTGGAGCAGGCCAGGACTGTCATGGTGCTCCCCAGCAGAGAAGCTCGGGAGCTGCCTGGGCATCCCACCTGTGCCCCAGCTGCCAGCCAGGCCAGCGGTGCTGTGGCTGGAAAAGAGGCATGGCTCTTCCCAGCAAACAGCCTGACTCGGGTTGTCCTGGCTCTGGGTGGTCCCTTCAGCTCAGGGGTTAACCTGAGGATGCCTCTCTGATGCGGGCTGGGGAAGGGAGGGTGATGGAAATCGTATTTGTATCTGTGCTGAACATTGGTGGGGTGTTCTTTCACTTGCATTGCTCCTAACAAGCACTTTGAGGTCTGAGCCCTGCTGCCTGTAATCTAGTGAGTGCCTTATTGATCAAGTCTTGCCATTTGATCCCCTGAGCTGCCGGAGTCGCACAGAAGGGGTAAAATTGCTCCTATACTTTAAACAATCAGAATGGTTTTGGTGCATGTAGACCAGTATGATAAATACAGAGGCACAGCTGGGATGAGAATAGCGAAAAGCAGAGGGATAATTAACAGCTGCAACAGCACAAGCCAGTTCCCCAGCCCAGGCCCGGGAGGAGCTGATCCATTCATCATGTTGCTCTCTGGGCTGATGCTGCAGCTCTGGGGTGTGAGGTATTGAATTACAGTCTCTAGAAAATGTTATTTGGGGAATGCTGAGGAAAGCTGGTGAACAACGCGCGGGAGGGTGACATACGTTTGCAGCTTCATGTAGTGCTTTCCCAATCGAGAGCGCCATGCGGGGGTCCCGCACTGCCCGGCTGCAGGCAGCTGCAGCAGGCTGGCTGCCAGGGGAGGTCATACAGCAGCCAGGGGCCTTGCTTAGTTCTGGTGACCGTTCCCTTTAAATGATTATTTGATTATGGAGCGCAGCACTAACAGTGGCTGATGAATCTCAGGCTTAATGAAGCACCATCTGTGGTTCAGCTGTTGTAGAAAACGACACGGAGAGGGATCTGAGCACTGGCACTGGACACGATCTATCCCAAACACCCCTCCTGAGCTCTCCTGTCCTTGAGGTGGTGTCACGGAAGATGCCACAGAGACTCTGAGCTGCTGTCACATGGACTGGGTACCACTGGCAGCCTCCCCTGGGCTTGCACCACAGCCACATGAAGCCTGGGGTGGTGGAGGTGGCAGGATCTGCTCTAAAAGAGGCTTTCCTTTCTATCCCCCTTCACAGGGAATCATTGAGGAGACTTTGATCTAGGATGACACTTCACTCCTACAAAGCTGCCAGCGAGTCATGGCAGTCTCCCTGTCTGAAGTGTGGGATTAGTTTATTCCATCCTTGCTCATGTGCCACCTCCGAGGGGGATGTTTGGTAACTGGTACAGCACTAGAAGCACTGCTTCAGAAACCCTGAGTGCATGGGGATCCCTGAGCTGGAGAGCTCCGAGCCACTCCCAGCAGGAATCACAGCGCGTGTCTTTGCAGTGCCATGATTATGGATATCTGTGAGGCCCAGGTTATGGACCCTGGGGCTGGAAGGACACAGCAATTGCCTAGTCTGATGTCTTGCATAGGCTTGGTGATGGGTCTTCCTGCAGGAATTGGAGAGCTCTACAGCCAAAGGGAAAAAATTGCCCAGTGCTGGAGTGGTCCCTGGCTTCCTGGGGAAGCCCTTCCCATGATGAACTGTCACTGCTGCTGAACTGTTCCTTTCAGACTCTCGTCCTCATGCGCACCAGGACTGCCCAGGCACTGCATGAGAAATGGGATATTCCCGTGCAGGCAGCCATTTAGCTACAGGGCAGACAGGGATAAGGATGCTTGTTACACAGCCTGTCTCATGTCAGGAGCCCCAGCAAGGAGCTGTGGTTCTCAGGGAAGTACAGTGCACCAGGGCTTCACTGCTCCCCAGTGAGTTTGCCCTGCAGTGCAATCTCAGTGTAAATTTCTACCCTGTCCCTGCACCTTGAAGAACAGAAAAAGCAGCAGTGGAGAAGGACAGGAGAAGGAAGAGCAAATGGATTTTGCAGCTCCAATCCTGGCGCACTCCCATGTGAGAGAAAGGGATGAGATGTCACAGATGCGGTGGGAAGTGAGGTGTTAGACGGGAGGGCACATTGTGGAGAAGCCAGCAAGAGCTATTTGGGTTTATTTTAAGACCTGCCACTCTCTTGCTGAATTTCTTTGTCTTCCTGGGGAAGCACCTGGGGGGTTTCTGAAAACTCAGGTGAAATCTCTGCTATATATTGACCTGTGCTTCCTCAGTGCTTTGGTGGGGCTGTGCCAGGGCACACATCACCAGAGGAGCGGATCCTGCTGGTGCTGGACTTGGATGCTGGATGTGCAGTCTCTCCTTGTGCATGTGATGTGTGTTGCCATGTTTGTGCCTCCGGCTTTGCCTCAGCAGGTGCCTGGGGCCATGCTGAGCCTCCTCCCCATGTTCAGATGGGCCAGGGGTCAGCAGGGAGAATGGATGTGTCCCACGTCCTGATGCACACGTGTTGCATGAGCAGAGAGCAGCCAGAGCCGTTCCAGAGGGGCTGCACAGGGCATCTGCTTCCCCTCCAGCATGGGGCTGGCTGAGCCAGCAGCTTTTATGGGCTGTGTTCCTGCTCCAGAGCAGTACTGTGGTTACAGGACAGACATAAAGTCACAGAATCACTGTTGAAACCTGAAGTAAAGAGTTTGGCTCATAAAAAATGTGTCACCCAAACAGAAAGAATTATGACTTTTCATTCTCCCTTCCGGGAGCCAAGGGGAGCGTGTGCCACTACAGCACATGCCTGAGGAGCTGACAGTGGCCAAAGTGGAGCATTTCACTGCCCCTGGAGAGGCTCTTTCAGAGTTATTAGTCATAAGTTTCTATTTAATGTGCTGATTAGGACCAAGACTCGTAGACAGCCACTGACTGTGCATGTGAATTGACTTAAGCATTACTATGTATGACCATCGTCAGCTCTGCTGCCCAGGAAGATTGATACACAGAATGAATCTTCTCAAGCTGTTTCTGAAAAGATTCACAGCACTGCAGTGAAAGTGGCTTCCAGTGGGAACCTCTGTGTACTGATGTCAGCATATATTTTATTCCTCTTGACTACAAGGGCTGGTTAGGTTATGAGCCTCCCACTGAAATGAACTGCATACAATTGCCAGATAATTGGTTCTTCTCCTTGTAGGCTGATGAAGTTATGATTCACCCCTGACGCCCCCAGGAGAAGCAGTCACAGCACCATGGGTGGCTTATCTCTCATCCAGCTGTACTCACTTGCTTCTGTTTCCTCCTGGCATGGCAGAAGGGAAACCCCAAGAGCAGAGGGCAGGGGGCAGGAGCTGAGCATGGCTTTGAACCCTGGGCTTGCTGCGTGAGCAGGCACTGGCACTGCAGGACCACACAGCTCCACAGGCTGGTCCAGGTGAGCTGGGGAGCAGTGATGCTGAACGTGGGCAGGGGTCCGTGGCAGCTGCGGCCTGCTGTGCCCAGCTCTCCTGCCTGTGTCCGTGGACCACACAGGAGTTTTGTGCTTGGCATGTCACAGCCTCTGCTCATGGTGATGCTGCTCAGGGCATCGGATCCATTCAGATCTGATGCTGGTTGTATCCAGCTGTGGTGAAGGCTCGGGAGGCCATTGGAAACAGCTTGTCTCCTTGCCCCTCTCTCACATCCCTGTCTGATTTGGTTTGACACACAGAGAGCATAGGATGCCTGTCCTCCTCCTTTGGCCTTGTCTTTCCTCAGACACTGGCCCTCACCCCAACACAGCTCCTCTACTCTGCTAGACATGCTTCTTTCTGCAAACATGTGGCTCTCCTCTGTGCTGTCATTTTGCAGTGGGACTGAGCAGTGCTGCTGCTTGGAGCCACCCTGCTTCTTGCTCTGCCACTCCTCCTTGCAGGCTTGTAAAGCACCTTCACCCTGCATGAGTGGAATCTGGGCTTACGTGGGGCAGGGTGGTGGGAAGACCATGCTTGACCTCTTAGGTTGTGCTCTAGGAACAAACCTTTCTCTAAAACCTGTTTACTTCTCTTGTGTCCTGAGTGCTTTTCCCTGCTGCGGGGATATCATTTGAATTTCAAGACATGTACCCTGCTTCCCTGGCTGAGTGTCCATCTCCTGGAGTGCCAGTCAGAGGTGGTGCGTGGTGAGGATCACCCCAACAAAGCCAGTGCAGCCAGGAATGGGTAAGTATGTGCAGCAGAGACTTCAGGCAGGAGTTTGTATGCAGTTCTCCTTGTACCAGTGGCAGCTGAGAGCCAGTTGCAGTGGGGTGTTACCCACCACTGACAAATGTGGAGCAAGGCACACTGGAATGTGCAGTCTGAATTATTCATGTACCTTGCAGGTTCTAATCAAGTGCAGCATTGTTGCAGGCAAGCCAAGGAAACTGTTCTGTGTGTGCTAGGAGTCAAAATACAAACCATTATCTAAGAATTCACAGGAAATGTGATAAGAAACAATATTGGGTGCATCACATCGTCATGCAAATGGCTGGCTCCTCTGCTCTTGCTTTGCATACTGGGTCCTTGATCATTTCCCTTTCCAAAAGGCACTGCAGATAGAGTGAAGAGGGAGAGATGCACATCAAATCTGTGCAAGATAAATGCGTTTTGGCTGACTTGGGCAGGGACAAGTATGAAAGGGGACATGAGAGAAGAAACAAACATCTCTGTTCAGAGAATATGATGTCCTAGCAGTACAATACCACCCGATGCAGATGGTCTATTTAGCAGGTTTTTCCTAGATATGCTGTCCAAAGAGAAATTGGCTTCTTAAAGGCATGAGTTAGTTGTAAGCAGTGAAATCTGCTCTAGGAACATAAAGCTTTGCTAACTGCTGTCCCAGCATTGTCTCATCATGACGTGTAGCCAGTTTGTCTGATGCTCTTCATTCTTCTCATCTGCCATCAAACTGAAACACCTCATAGCCAGGCAAGATGCACCAGCACCTTCTCTGTATGGAGGCCATGGTTCCTCCAAGAAAATCAGAGCAAATTGTAATACACTGTTCAAGACAAAACATGTAGAAAGCTGTTGCCATTTACTTTGTCACAGCAAGATGCCTTATTTCCAGTAATATCAATCATTTTTATGACAAGACCAGCAAAACATTGCACTCATTTTTCACCATCTTGCATGATGAATACAAGAAATCCTTTTCAGGAGGGTTGATGGAGCCCTGATCTCAGTCTGCTTCCCAGTCATTATACCAAGCACATCTTGATTGAAGAGGGGAACCTCACTGTTTTCCTTTCCATCTGAGGATGCAGTTTGATAGTAGATGTTGTCATTGCAATGCTCTATTGGTTTGCATATTCTGAGACTCTCTGTGTGCTTTCCACAGCTACCGAAAGATGTAAAGACGGCTCTAGCGCAGCACCCGATGTGGCTCACCAAAAGCAAATGTGTATGTGGAGCCTGTTCAGGATAACTCTGCAGAAGATTTGGAGATCATTTGTGCCACGTGCCCCTTTTTATGGAGAAACAGTGATTTTTTTTTTCTGGACAAGTTACATTGTTTAATATGTGCCTGTGTGACAGTGCCATAAAGAAGCAGCTTGAAACAGCTAGTTCTGGGGTTGCTGCCACGTGTCTGCTCCCAGCAGAGGTGGCACTGTCGGTATGAGGAGGGTTAAACAGGGGCTCTGTGTTGCTGTGCTCTCTTGCACCCAAGGACTGATGCTGAATGACCTGCGGAGGAGCACTGAGCAGGAAGGGTGAATTTCCAGGAGTGTGCACCCTGCGGTGCCCGAGGTCCAGAGGCAGGACTTGGGCTGGTCTAGTCTGCTGAGCCCTGTGAAGGCAGATCTGAGCCTGACAGGCCTTGTCCATTTACAGATGGATGCAGGAGAGCAGTGAGAGGCTGCTCAGTGCCCAGCTAACCAGGAGCGAAGAGGAGGGAGCTCCTGTCTCCTTTGACTGTGGCAGGTTTCCAGGCCTCCTGTAATGGTCTCTAACAAGAATGGGGAGAAGGGAGAAGGGAGAGAGATTCCTCTGTGGACATTTGGAAAGCTTCCAGTGCTCGGTTGTTGGCATTTAATTAAGTCTGTAATCCTTCAACAGAGAGGTGCCTCCCCTGCAATCTTGTCAAAATAGACTCTTTTAAATAAATCAAGAATTAATAACGTTCCTTAATATTAAAGGTCACCAAGAAAGTACAACTGAATGCTCTGAGCAGCAAATCCTGCCGGGGACGCTGGGAGCAAGGGATTGTAAAAGAACTGGAAGAGCAGAAACACAGTGCTAAGTGGTGTAGGATTGATCTTTGGTTCACTGTGGGGCTGCTGGAAGTGCGGGAATAGGGGCTCAAGCCCCATCCCCAGTGGATGTCTGTTCCCATGGCTGTGCCTCCCCAGGGCTTGCCTCCCTCTTCCAGCTCATGGGCCTGGTGCAGGATGGTTTGTCCCCAGCTTCCTGTTCCCACTGGCAGGCTGTGAGTGCTGGGTGGGCAGCCAGGACCCTGCAGTGAGCACCGGGCTCCCCATGGACAGGAGCTCCTGGGCAGGATGTGCGTGGTGCCGGTGTGGGCCTGAGGAAGGATGCTCTGTGCAGCCCTGCCTGCTCCTGTGGAGCGCTGCCTTTCTTGGGGGAGACAGGAAACCAGCAGTAAGAGTTCTCTATGGATTGCTGTAATGGGTTAAGTTCTGTTATTGAATTACATCCAGCCGAGGATTTTCTGAGAGAGTGAAGGTGAGGAGGAGGTTGGGTCTGTGCAAGGCTTGGTTGTCTTGTTCATCTGTTCATAATCCCATTAATACTTAGTGCATATTTCCTGCACTGCATTTGACAGAAAGTACCAAAAATGGTCACAACTAGCTTTGCTGGAGACTCTACCATTTATCCGCCTAGAAACACCAGTGAGTGGTGCACATCAGTCCCCACAGTCCCCTTCCCTGTCGTCATTTGAAGAATCCCTTGACCCCTGCGTCCTGCAACTCGACAGTGATTACAATGCAGTCACCTGTATTTTGCCACCTGAAGATATCTGTTGTCATGAACTCAGGGTTCAGCAAGTGCTCCCAAGGGGGGATAGCTGGAAAACAGATTTACTTGTGTGGCAATAATTGAGAAGCTCATTTTATTCCAGTAAGGATCTTTCAACCACAATCAATTTCACATGCCATCATAAATAATGGAGGTCAGCAGAGCACTGCAAGTGCTCCAGCAAGCTCTGTTGACAATGTTAAAATGCAATAAGCAGCAGAGGGATGCAGCTCTGCCTGAGTGGGTGTACATTAATGCTTGTTTAGAGGGTGTTTGATTGGCAGACTTAGCTCCTTTAGGATCTTATGGTAAGTGCTCCCTATTTCTGTAGTTTGGCTATTGTGGCTGCTTGTCTAATTTCCTGGGCACCTGGGGAGCTCATGGCAGCAGGATCATCAGTGCAGGGGGAGGCAGTGGCAGGGGACCGGCCTCACCTCCCTAGGGGACTGATGCTTCACAGCTGTGTGTGGCTGTGCTTAGGTCTGGGTCAATGTGCATTCTGCAAGTGGTCAGCCCTGAGGCATCAGTAAAGCCCACAAAGACATGAGAGCAGGACACTGAGTCATGATTCCCAGATCTCATTCCAGCTGCCCTCAGCATGGGCTGTCCAGGCGTTGCTCACAGTCACTTTTAGGAAAGCAAGATTTTGTTTCCAGTTTCCTGCCTTTCTCTTCCATGTGTCAAATCTAATTAGACATCATCTAAATATGAGCTGTGATAGAGTCACCTCAGAAATTTCCCTTTGATGTGCTGAATCTGCAGAGTAACCTCAGTCTTTGGCTGCGCAGGTCTGTAGATGTGAAATCACCCTTACTGTGCATTGAGCCCCTTCCAGTCCTAAGTGACTGGAGGAGGCTCTGCCCCTGCTCCCATACAGAGCTCTATAAAACTGCGAGCACTGCAGATTCATTAGTTACTGTGTGCACAGGACCTGGGACATACAGAGCTCTGGTTAGCTGTGAGCGCTGCAGATTCATTAGTTACTGTGTGCACAGGACCTGGGACATACAGAGCTCTGGTTAGCTGTGAGCGCTGCAGATTCATTAGTTACTGTGTGCACAGGACCTGGGACATACAGAGCTCTGGTTAGCTGTGAGCGCTGCAGATTCATTAGTTACTGTGTGCAGGACCTGGGACATACAGAGCTCTGGTTAGCTGTGAGTGCTGCAGATTCATTAGTTACTGTGTGCACAGGACCTGGGACATACAGAGCTCTGGTTAGCTGTGAGCACTGCAGATTCATTAGTTACTGTGTGCACAGGACCTGGGACATACAGAGCTCTGGTTAGCTGTGAGCACTGCAGATTCATTAGTTACTGTGTGCACAGGACCTGGGACATACAGAGCTCTGGTTAGCTGTGAGCGCTGCAGATTCATTAGTTACTGTGTGCACAGGACCTGGGACATACAGAGCTCTGGTTAGCTGTGAGCGCTGCAGATTCATTAGTTACTGTGTGCACAGGACCTGGGACATACAGAGCTCTGGTTAGCTGTGAGCGCTGCAGATTCATTAGTTACTGTGTGCACAGGACCTGGGACATACAGAGCTCTGGTTAGCTGTGAGCGCTGCAGATTCATTAGTTACTGTGTGCACAGCACACTGTCAGTGCACAGGCAGTGCGGCAGCGCGCACTGTTGTTATTAATGAAGTTTTCACTCTCTGTAAGACTCATTGTGGGCAGCACCAACCCCGAGCATTCTGTTTGGCAGTTTTGCCAAGTGAATGCTCTGTGGGTCCAGGCGCAGGTGTGGGGTGTCCGTGCCTGGCTCCGGGAATGCAGCATCACCGATGCTGAGCAGGCACTTGGCTGCTGCCACGTGGAACGCTCGCAGTTAGAGCCTGATGCAGGCAGCTCCGTGTAAATGCGGGGACACGTTGTGCTCTCAGAGGCCCGACATGGAAGCAGCAGTTGCCGGCTCACTTGTCTCCTTTAGCTGCCTGGGGCAGGTGTTAAGGAGGGCACATGTGGATTCTGCATGTGGGTGTCATTCAGATGCGGTAGTTCCTGTGCAGATCGGCAGTATTCTAATTTCTTTACCCTGCCTTGTCCATGGAGCTCAAAACCAGCCCAGCACCTCCTGTGTTGCGCTTCGAGCGACTTCTCCAGATTCTCTTTCTGTTTTTTGAACAGCAAGGGGTAGCTGTCTGGTCATTAAAGAGCTGCTGCTTCACGTTCCCTGTCTTCTGCGGGGGCCTGGCATTTCCTGCAGGATCCACAGTGGATTTATAAAGCCTGGCAAGCTTGTGAGCTTGCCACACAGCCACTTCCAATGGGGACGTTGCAACCTCGGCGCACTCTGTGGAAGAGCAGGGGGATACAAAACTAACTCTGTTTATTAGCAGATAGAAACCTCTCTGGTCTGTACATTTATTTGGGTAAATAACGAGAGCAGGATTTCCCATGCTTGTTCAACAAGTTAATTCAATTTGAATTCTGTCTCCCAGACAGATGCTCCTGCACTGCTCGTAAAGCTCTAGGTCAGTAAGCAGAAGGCAATTTTCTTCCCAGGCTTATGAAGTCAGGGGGAAGTGGTGACAGGGTATTTGTCACTGCTGGAGACCTCACAAACACCACAAGCCCCTCACTCTGGGGCAGCAGCAGCTGGAAGTGTGTTTCCATCACACCCAGCCTGTTGGGCTGAATGCTGGGTAAGCCAGGAGGCGCAGGGAGGGTGCGGGTTGACGTGTCAGCCAGCAGCCATGGAAGGGACCAGCTCTAGAGGAAGGACAGTGGGGCTGTGTCCTGCCACCGCTGATTGCGTGTGAGTGCAGGGGCACAAAACCAAGGAAGAAGAAGCTGACCCTAAATGGAAGAAATCTGGAGCCTCCCAAGGTTTACTGCCTGCCCATCTCCATTCCCAGTTTACTCTGATCATCTTCTCCCTTTCTTGCTGTTGTGCCAGTTCTGATGCGTAGGACTCCAGGACTGTGCAGAGCAGGGCATGCAGAGACCTGGGACGCCCTGCTCCAGCTCTGGAGGTGGGACCTTGGTCTTCTGTCTGGAAGTCGTGCACTGCCACTGCTCCCAGCACTGCATTCCCAGGCATCTCTCTGTGTGCAGAGGTATGCCAAAGCCCTTCTTGGCTTCTAGTCACTGTTGTTCTGGGTGGTAAATGGGAACAACGTTACTGTGTGAGCATGTGAGGAGCATTTAACACTCAGGCAATGCTGGGCAAATCTGTGCTGCAGGGATATTGTCTGACCCCACGCTGGGGCATCCTTCCCAAGGAGCTGAGGAGCTGCCCTTGCAGGCTCTGCCAGTGCCAGTGCTTGTGCCTGTGCCTGTACATGCAGCTCTGTGGGAGAAGACGCAAGGATGTGCCATGTCCCCAGGAGAGCCAAACCTGATGGAGGTTGGCAGCTCTGGGAGCAAAGACAGGCTGCTGAGAATGACATTGCCTTTGACACCTCCATGTCTGATTTCTTCATCTGTCATAGAGCAGCGCCTCTACCATCTGCTGTCACTTAACACTTGGAGATGGGCTTCCCAGTGCCTTTCCCCACTTCTGTTCATCTCGCGTTTTGCATTTTAGTCTTTGCAGAGAGTAGAAATGTGTGAAGAGCTGGATGCTCATGGGAAGGGAACAGGAAAGGAATGCAGTCCTTCCCTGCTGGCATCTCACAGCTGCCACCAAAGGTGCCATCCGGTCTACAGCCTATGCCCTGCCCTGCACTAGGGAGCTGTGCTGATGTGCCCGTGGGATCATCACTGGCAGGGTGCAGGAGCAGAGATCTGAGAGGAGCTTACTCTGTGTACTGAGAAAAGAGCTCTTTTTTTCAGTTGCTCTTTTAGAAGGTTGGAGGGCTGCAGCTCCTTCCAAGTATGGGCAGATGTTCTTGCCGCATGGTGGTCTGTGCTTGTTTAGTGACTGTGCTTGCAGGACCATGATGTCTTCTGCTCATCAACACCTTTGTGAGATGGGGCTTTGTGAAATAGCCAGGGGCTGAAAGCACAGAATCTGCCTATTAACTATATCCTGGGTTTATGCCAGCAGACTCTTCCCTAGGTTCAGCGCAGAGGTGTACAGGAGTTCTGAAGCAGCCGCATTCGGCAGGGAGGGAAGAAGAGCGCCGGGCGCAGGGAGGCATGAAGCAGGGCAGGCAGTCCTGTTGTGGCGGGGATACTCTGTAACACCTGATTGCCAGGCACAAGGGAATGGCTTTAAAGAACATCTTTATTAGGGTACACTACTTAGCATCAAAGAAATGTCAGGGCTGCTCTATTGTGAGTCCCTGCCTGAGGCACTAAACCAGCCTGTCATTCAGCAGTCTGAGTACAAACCCGAAGAACCACTGCCAGAGTCTGGAAAGATTTATTTTTCCACATTTAATTGCCCTTTTTGCTTTGTAAACATAAAGGTTGAAGCTTAAACTCTGACAGCTCCAGTAGCCTTTTTCTTATCTCCTTAAAAAAAAAAAGAGAAGACATTCAGCTTGTTAGATTTTCCTTTTCCTGCAGCCCAAAATCTCACAAAATCTGCACAACCCTTTTTTAAAGACCATTGAAGCATTTCAGTGCTCACCTAGGGAAAAACCCTTCAGCTTGCAAAAAGACAAAAGCTGGCACCTGAAGAGCCAAGACCTTTCCCCAAAACAATGCAGCATGAAAATGTGTGGCCGAAGAGGCAGAGAGGCAATCAGCATTCCACCTTTTCACCAGGAGCACTTTAAAGCCCGGCTTATCTGCTCCAGTTACTGTTCCAGAAAGGAATGACCGACCCAAACCAGGAGAAAAAAGAAAATGCTCAAAGCAAAACCAGATGTACCATAGCCCAAAGCATCCCAAGCTAGTTCCTTCTCTGAAGTGTGCTCCCTGCTCCTGGAGGAAAGTCTTCCCTGGAGTGGAGGAGCCGCGGGCTGTGCAGTGCTGTGACCGTGGGAGCACTTGGCTGGGTCCGGGGTTTGTGCTACTCCCTGTCTGCAGCTTCTCATGGTCAAAGCTGCGTGACCTGCATTGTTTCAACAACAGAAAAGGGGCTTTGGAGCTACAGCTCTTGAAGAAACTGCCTCAGTGGCTGCAGGTTCCCTCCACCTGACCTGGGAACAGGGATGTCACCCTCCCACCGCCTCCCTTCCCTGCGCAAGTGCCAGGGCGGTCGATGCTGTACTTCAGGCCCAGGCACACAGGCAGCCTGCAGGAGCAGCAGCTCTAACAGATCATGGGGCTGGGCCAGACGAAGAGGGATTTTTCCTGCCTGTCCACTCTTCCCTGTTTGCTGTGGGTTCATGGGCTGCGATCCTGGAGTTAGCCCTTCCTCTTAATCAAATGCAACATGCTTTCTGTTTCTAGGACAGGCTATGTCAGGCTGTGCCTGAAAGGTCTTAATCAAGACCAGTGCAGAGCATTCAGAAGTTAGCTGGTGGGATGCTGTAGGTGGGATCCAGCACCAATTATTTTCTGGCTTCTGCATTGCTGCACTTTGCTGTGTGCTGAAGGCGACTGCAGTGAGGCCATCTCAGAAACAATCCAATCTCACAGAACAGAAATGGAGAAGAATCCTTGAAACACATTTTGAGCAAATCCTTTGATTCGAACTGCAAGCTTGAAATGACAAATGGGAGAGAGAATTTCAGGAGAGTCCATGTCTATCACAGATCCTTCATGTCCCCATTGTCGTCAATAAGGAAGCAACAATGATTGGCAAACTCTAATTACCAGTTAGTTACTCTGCGGAGCTGAATGCAGGCAGGGCTGTGCTTTGTGGTGCTTGAGGAACAGCTGTTAAAGCTGTTACAGTGAATATGGCTCTCTTAAGTTTTTCACCTTCTTTATCTTCCAGTTTGCCCAAAATTAAATATCGGTGTTATTCAGGTGGAGCTTTCAGCAAGGTGTTGGAGGAGGACAGCTCTGCAGCAGGTCAATATGTCATCCTCCTTTCCACAGCATCCCTATCCATCTGTACTGCAGTCATGAGGCGCCGTGTTTCTTGTAATAATCACATATATCTTTCTCTTCCTTCGACATCCATGTTGATGGACTGGACACGTTCCAGGAGTCCTGCCTGGTCGCTCCTCTCACGGCCAATAGTGGTGACTTGCTGCGGCTCACAGGCCAAGCAGGAGGAGCGTTGCTGTTTCTGCAGATGTGCTGTCTGCCCCTGGGTGTGCTTTGTGGAAGGATGAGCCTCGTGCTCTTTGCTTCCATTTGTTTTCAGGCTGCTGAATGGTTTGTCTGTGCAGAATACATTGATGTTTCTTCATATGTACAGTTATGGACTGCTGGTTTGGGAACAGGGTGTGGATGGGTGCGTGCTCCCGTCTGACTGTCAGTTGGCTGGAAATGCAGACCAGTTGGTGAGAATGAGACTGTCCCTCATTGCTGGTTGATTTAAAATCTGCCATCTCCTTGGGTTCAAATGAGTTTACTGTGTTTTGTCTCCTCTCAGAGCCTTGTTATCCCAGGAATGACTATTCACCCATTAGTGATTAGGGGCTCCAGACATACTGAGGAGCGGACCCCAGAACAGTTTTTAGAGCAAAGATTTAACTCCATAATGAATTTGTTGCTTCCTTATCGGGCTAAAAAGTGAATAGCAACCAGTAATGCATTACTACAAGTTACTGTGACCTTCCTGTTGGAGGCTTTAGTTTCGTTCATGCAGATACATTTGACTGCTTCCTGGACTACACGTTTTTGCTACTGTTTAATAGTGGATATGAATTTAACCAGAGGTGTACTGGTGCAAGTAGATGACCCTTGTGTAGAGGCTCCTTGGCTTTCACTAGGGACATGACTTCCTTCTTTAATTAGCGTTGCTTTAGCTTCCTGCTGTTGGTGTATTGCTCCCTCAGCCCATCAGACACTTCGTTTCTCTCTTGCAAGATGCTCAGCTGATAAGCACCTCAGCTCTTTGCCAGACAGCGGGTGCGCTAGCTAGCTGCCAGCCAGCTGATATGATTACACTGTAGTTTTGATAGTTGTTTCCTGTCTTTCAAGCCTGAGCAGATGGCATGCTACTCCCAGTGCAAGCTTTGACTTTCATAGTGCTTCATGGCTTGGCCAAGTGGCAGTTGTGTAGTCTGCTCATGTGAAGCTTCTCAAGGGGATCCTTGCAAAGGGAGAGGTGCAACTGTGTCCTTTAAGGACCCTGCAAAGTTAGTATCCGCTTCAGGAGAAGGAGGTACTTTCAGGATCAACACACAACAACATCCTGACTGCTGCGCAAAGATCTTTGAAATGAATGATCATCAACCATGGCCACTGTCTGCAAGCAATCACATCTCACCAGCACCGAATCCTGTAAGAAAACAGCTCCTTCCTATGAAATAACAAGCTTTCATCTCTTCATTTATTGCATTGCATGAGAGCAGCTGGAAGCCTGCTCACATGAGCCCATTTATGAACTAATTCTCATTCACTAACTGGGAACAAATTCTTTTTTCTTGTAGCTGCCCAATACGAATGAGGTTGAGCTTCAGAACTGCTCAGGTGCCAGGCAGCTTCCTTGTACCATTTATCCTTGTGTCAATGGCAGTGTCACTCTGCCAGTAATAAACCCCTCTTCTGAGGGGCCCTGCTAGGCACGAGCAGGTTGCTGAGCCCAACTTAATGAAAGCTTACACAAGGAAGACCAGACTCCCTGGGAGCCCCATCACAGTGTGCTGAGTAGGGAGCAGCCCGCTCCAGCTCAGAGGAGCCCTTCACAGCACTGGCAGTTGTTTCTTCCCAAATAGCAGGAGAGAAGGGACAGACTTGGGGCAGGCAGCTTCCTAAGGGCAGCCATCAGCCATGCCCTGTGCCCCATCTGAAGGCAGATCTGTAGTGACATGGTGATGGGAAGGATCAGTGCTCGCTGAGCTGTGTGCTGGGCACAGCAAGGATTACCCCAGTTACACACAATTCCTGATAGCGGGTAAAGCAATGTTTCTCAAACAAAGCAGCGTTCCTGCTCAGGAGAACTTCCCAGTGCTGGCACTCATTCTCTGCCAAGAGACAGGAACACGGTGGTGCCTTTCGCAAAGGCTTTGTCAGGAGGCAAACAGGCATGACTAATTTTGAGGTCTCCAGGCAGGGCCGGTCTGCTGCCAGTGTTTGCTTCTTCCTCATACCTGCCTCCAGGTTTGATGGTTTCTCCCAGGCAAGAAAAATAACAATAAAGATAATTCTTTTAAAACTGATTATCTGAGAGGACAGATTGTCAAGCTTTATGCTGTTGGATAAATCAAACTAACTGCTGAGAGTTAATTTGTCTGACCATAAAGTGGATTCAATAAGTGTAAAACAAAACTAATTGGTTCTTTTCCATAGAAATTTAATCATACTATAAAGTGTGATCAATGCAAATAAAAAGCATTGAGTAGGTTAAGTGTCAAGAATCTATAAAGGAAAAGATGGCTTACGTGCTTTCCTGCAGGCACTGAAAACTGGGTGGGTTTCCATTCCTGTACCAGTCCTCTCCCAGTGTGGCTCCATTCCCAACGTCCCAGGTGCCGGCGCTGCGCAGCGTGTTGTGTGTGTCACAAATAGCTTGTCCTTCGTGTGCTGTGTGTGTCACAAGCAACGTGTCCCTTGGTCGTTGTAGTTTCTGTTTTCTCATGTGTTGAAGCTGTTGATGGATGATCCATGACTCTTGTGGGTGTTATGCTTAGGCACACAAGCCAGGTGCAGCACGCTGAGTAAAATGCAGGTCAACAGTCTTTGCCTGTGCCAGCTTTCAGAAAGCAAAGGGGCTACTGGCCAGGAAGGTGGAGTATCCTGTCCCAGAGCTGATGCCAGGCTTGGGGGTGCATGCAGAGCACCAGAACTTCTGCTGCTTGGGCTCTGCTGCACCCCTGCACCCTTCCCTTCGCACCAGGGAGCAGGCGGCACTGCTGGGACCCGGTATCCTCACCCCCGTGAGCCCCTGGGCTTTCCACACCCCTCTGCGCCCAGAGCAGCCGCCTGCTGATGAGTTCTCCAGCAGAGCTCCATGGCCCTGCCAGGCCTCAGGGGGCTGAGGCGCTGCCCAGAGCTCCCGGCTGCTCCCTACAGCGGGAAGCATTAGCTGCGGGTGGGAAGGAGCACTGTGCCATCTCCTGGGGCTCGCCTGGTGTTCACCCTGAGTTGAGCCTCTTCAGCTGATGTGCAATTGCCAAGGCAGCCATCTGGCGAGTGCGAGGAGGCTGCCAGGACAAGAGCGGCGGCTCTGCCACCGCATCCTCACAGTTGTTCAAGGCACACTGGATGTGATCAGCCAAACCAGAACCTTCTAAATGAATCCATTGAAAGACCTGCAGTGAAAGGCTGACAGGCTGTAGTGATGGTGATGGCTGGAGCACGGCTGGGCTTTGTGTGGCTGCTGCTCATGCAGAGAGCTGCTAAACCTCCAATGTGCAGGCTGCCAAGAGCTGACATATTTTCTAAACAGCATGTGCTCGGTTTCCCCACGTGGATGTCCAGCTCGGGCAGGACCTGGAGGAAGGCACTACAGCTCAGCAGAGAGGAGGGAGGGAGGAAAAGGAAAGGAGCAGCCTGGGCCATATGGGAAATGAAAGGATGCAGCTTCCAGCACACAGGGTTCCTGCTGTGGAAACTGTCAGAGCTGGGTGGGAGAGGGCAACGCCAAAGCTGGAGGTGAGGAAGAGGAGGGGTTGCAGCCCTGCCCCTGGGCCAGGCCTCACCAGCCTTCCTGGGCCGTCAGGAGGAACGTCAGGAGGGCAGTATGGACTCCTGTGAAACCCCATTCAGTGCCCTTCTCCTGCTGCAGTGGTTCTGGTTTGTCTGCGGCTGCCCCTGCCGTGTCCAGAAGCCACCTCCTGCTTCCCCTCACCTTCCCTTCTCCCTCCTCTCAAACTCCTGAGGTCAAGTGCTATATCTCATAAAGCATCATGTTTGTGTCATAATTTCAGGCTGCAGAAAGCCCTTTCCATGCAAGGGCCAGGATACATACAAATTGCTGCTCTGAATCTCCAGCTACAATAAGGAAAATTCAGCTGCTGACAGTTTACTTGATAAATACTTAATATAGCTTAAATAATTATGTAATGCAGACAAATGGAGAAAGAGAGCATCCATATGCTGTGCTGCAGTAAATTACAGTTTGCAACTTGCTGGGCAATAGCAGCAGCAGCTCTAACAAAGGGCTCCACTATGGCCTGGGAATGAGGGCTCAGGCTTAGGGTTTACTATGGAAAGGCCCTGCCAAGAGCTAATGCAAGTTCACGTTGGACTAATGAGATGAGATCCCTCCCCAGTGCAGTTAATGCAGTGTGGGTGACCTTGGTGGAGCACATGAGTGCTGTGTGCTGCCCTGTGCCGGCTGTGAGGCTGAGGGCTGGTTCCCATCACTGTGTGTGAGCCTGGGCAGGGAGCATCCGCAGCAGAGCTGGGCTGCTGCTGTGGCCTGGAGGGAAGTGGAGAAGGGTGTGAGGAGCCAAATGACTCCCGGCTAAGCTGAACAAGCTCCCAATGCCAAGGGCGTCTTCCCTCCTGGAGTGGCTCCTGCGCTCCATTCCCAGGCTAAGCTTGTGGTTTTCATGAGCATAGCTCTCAGTCTTTACCTGTGTTCTGCTCCGTGGTCAGTGATCACTTACGGGCTTTGGCTTTGCTTTATAGGCTTAGTGGTATTTCAGGGGATGTGCAGGTCTCTTCCGTGAGCTCTGACAGAGAACAAGGGCTGCACTTGACTGAGCTCCCGGCGTTGTGCCGTGTCAGCCTTGCAGCGGCAGAGCTTGTGGACACGCGCCTTTGCGTAGCCCAGGATAAACACAGGCAGAGATGGAAGATAAGTGGCAATAAAAAGTAAAATGTGTAGCACCTGCCCTTTAAAATGTATTAGGCAGTTTAAAAATGAAGCTCTGTATTTTAGGATATATGTGGAATCGTTCAGCCTGTAGCCTTTAAGGAATCTGACCTTGAGGGGTTGGAACTAATCTTAAAGTCCTTTCCAAGCCAAACTATTCTATGGTTCTATGAAATACAGCTGAGAGCAGCTTTTGGCATGTCCTGGGAATGGGCAGGCAGGACAGTCGTGTGTGCCCATCACTTTGGCAGTGGGTGAGTGTCCCCAGGATGGTGCGGTCTGGGGAAGCGACCCCAGCTCCGGCGCTTCTCTTGCTGCCTGATAACCTCAGTGGGCAGTCAGAGACAGAGCACTTGGTGGTAAAAATGGCAAGTTCCTGGTGACGTTTCCGAAGTTTCCATGTCTCCTAGTGGCAGGACAGTCTCACCTGGGTTCGAATGGCATCCTCTCAGCCTCCGTTTTCTGGGCAATGTGGGAAATAGCCGCCCTGCAGATTCCTTTAAGGGTACTGAGCGAGCGGATACAGCTTTTGCTCAGCCGAGGGATCCGAGCAGTGGCCTGCTCATCTCAAGTTTGTTCTTAGACAAAACACGGGTGATTGTCTTTGTGGAGGAATTAAGTGTGAATCGATCCCTGCACGTGCTGGTGCGGAGAGCCAGAGCCTCCGTGTGCTCTGTGTTCTGGTAGAGAGAATGTAAACAAGCTCCAATTTTATGTCTGACCGAGGAGATGTAAATCAAATGCTTGTGTTGAAGCCTTTTAAATGTTTTGACATTTTCCAGTCCATCAAGGCCTTTAATTGTACTTTGAGTGAGTTGTTCTATATGTAAATACCAGTTAATGTTGAAATTGTTTATAGCCAAACTGTCTGTGTATGCAGATTGTGTTCCAAGATCACAGAGCTTCTATTGCAGAACAGAGGCGTTGCTTTTATTTACCGCTAGAACCGTTTCCTTTGGCAGTGCCAGCGGCGCGGGAGGGCTGCAGCTCCGGCTGCTCCTGCTGCACTCACCCAGCAGCCGGTGCCCCGCGGTTGTGCCAGGGCTCCTTTGTGCCTGCCCTGCCAGTGGCCTCCAGCACCCCCACACCCTGGGGAGCCGATGGCTCTGCTGAGCTCGGCCAGGCTCCCCTCTGCCCTCTTGCTGCCTCGGAGCACTGCTGGGCTGAGGGGAGGACCCGTCAGCTGGTGGGGTGTTCTCCTGGTGCCTCTGTCTGGCTCATGGGTACTGGAGATGCAGAAGGCAGCGGCACTAAACCCCACTCCTGCTGGGTGGAAAATGATGAGAAATCAACATGCGGCTCCCACCCGCGCGGTGCCTAAGCAGTAATCAAGATCATCACCTGGAGATAAATCTCTTCCTGCCATCACACGGAAGAGGAGGAGCAGTTATCATGGGATTTGCCTCCAGGTTTTTAATCATGGGGGAACACATGCAAAATAGTGGCTCACCCATAATAAGAATCAATAGTGCTGAAGTGTTTGCAGGCTGCAGGCTTGGGTACGTGATGGGTTTGATACACGGGCAGGGAGCAGAGTTCATGAGGGATTATGTGGCTGCTTGGCTGCACGTAGAGCCTCTTGTTGCATCCAGCCTGCCTGCAGCAGGGCTGGGATGTAGCCTCCCTGTCCCAGTCTGTGCTCCCCTTCTCCTGGATTCTTCAGTCAAACAGCCCTGTTGATCTGGCCTTTGTGTTTGCTTAATGTCAGTGTTCCTTGGGGGATACTGCAGAGTAATAGTAAGCTGTATTGCCTGAAGTTGGGCTCCGTATTATTTCTTCATTAATATTTGTTGTTCATAAATATATATTCTCTCCTATTTATCACAAGAGCACCAATTACCAACCATAAATTCTAACTGTGGGGAATATTTCAGACCAGTTTTATTAAGAAGGGATTTTTAAAAATGTTGCTGAAGCTTTTAGCCAGTTACATGCTACTAAATATTTAAATCTGTATCTCTTGCTGCATGCTGAATTACAGCAGGGGGATATTTAATGCTCCCATTTCTCCAGCATAAATCTGTGAAAGACTGACTGGAAGAAAAATGGACTCGTGAACAGCCCCACACATGCTGAATGCTCACCCGTGCCCTGCACCCAGTACAGGCAGCAATCGAGCCCGAGGGCAGTGAATGCACCTGCAATCAGCACAGGGTCACCCTGCTGCAGTGAGTGGCAGGGCCAGGACATGGCATTGACAGGATGTGGGAGGGCTGGAATGTGGCACTGCAGGATGTGGCACTGCTGGGATGTGGCACTGCAGGATGGGGTACTGCTGGGATGGGGCACAATTGGGATGGGGCACAATTGGGATGTGGCACTGCGGGATGTGGCACTGCAGGATGTGGCACTGCTGGGATGTAGCACAACTGGGATGTGGCACTGCTGGGATGGGGCCCTGCTGCTCTTGGGCTGCGTGGAGCAGGCGGCTGTTCTGGTCTGCCCGTGATGTGGCTGCTGTCAGCCATCAGGAGCTATGAGTGCCTGGAGACCTGTTACCCACCAGTTAAACTGTGAGTTTTACTGTTCGCCTGTGAGCCTGGTTTACGATATGAAAAGCTTTCAACAGTTAAATAGTACTAATATTAACCACTCCCTCATGGGCTCTAACAGTCTCCCCCATTAAAAGTGTGATTAAGAAATTAATTCACCTGGAAGGGATTGGCATGTGGTGCTAAACAATGGAATAATGATTTTTTTATGAAGGCTGAACCCCTGGCTGCGTGGAGAGAGGAAGCTCCATAGCTCTTGCATGATGGCTATGGCAGTAGCTAAATACGGTGGGAGGACCCAGCCCTGGTAGGGAGCCGGTCGTGGGTTCCCAGGGTGGGCAGAAGGCTCCTCGTGTCTCAGATTGGATGCTGGCAGGAGCTGTGTGCTGCTTGCATGCAGACACTGAGAATATTCATACCATGATTTACCCCCTTCTTTTTCTCCATTGATTTTAATTAAGCTCAGTCGCTCCTGCCAAGCCTGGGGAGCACAACCCAGAACTGAAAATACTGAAGGTGGGCTTGCTTTGTGCTTGAGCCCTCCCAGCCTTCCGGGACAGAGGGAAAGGGCCCACAGCACCACACAGGCGTTGCCTGTGCTTTGCTAGTCCCCAAGTAGTAAACATAAAATTAAAATCTTGTTAGGAGCATCACAGGAGCTATTACAGCTCAGCAGCTGATACTGACTGCGCTCAGACCCGTGATGGGATTTCACAGCACTCTGTGGGCTCACTCTGCACACCCTGATCAGGTTAGCTGCGCCTTGGCTTTTTTTCTTCTCTCCCCAATGAAACAAAGGCACAAGAATGGCAAGAAAAAGCAATCTAATCTTGTGATCTAGGTTTGTGTCACACTTGTCAAATGAGCAGCAGAGTAGCTGGTGCTGCTGTGTCACCTCTGCAGACAGGGTCCTCCTGGGATGGATGCTCACTCCTGCACTGAACGTTGGACTCATCCTGCACCCCACATGAGCTGCTGGTTGGGAAGCCCCCGTGGGCACACTGGCCAATGAGGATTTTATTTCCTGCATTGTGCCCATAGCTCAGAGCACATCAGTGGTGCTGCTGCTGTGCAAAGGGGCTGACGCTCTGCAATGGCCCCTCATAAAGTGATGCATGACACTGCACTGGTGTGACCTGCACCTTTTAAACAGCTTGGCTCTGTTCTGCTGGCGCCGGTTCTGCCAGAGGCTGGGCAGGGCAGGCCCAGCCATGGGGCACTGGGGCGGGTGCAGCGGGGTGGATGCTGGCTCCTTCCTGCAGCTCCTTTCCACAGCTCCTTTCCTTAAAATCATCTCATAATTTGCACTGCTTCTATTCTTACAACAAACACTGTGATAGACACTATGTACCAGAAATGAGGTGAAGTATCCCAGACCTACATGTGTGTATAGCCACAGCTTGTGCAGCTGGGAACAGAGAAAGCAAAACATGGAAACTTTCTGTGTGTCTCTTTCAAATACCACAGGCAAGCAGAAGTAGTCCCAAAAGTAACATGCTAAAAGTAACCAGCTTTAAAGAACCTCCATTATATAGCTGTCTGTCTTTGTGCTATTTTTCATCAGCTAGATTCATTCTTCATATCCGATAGGGTGATAAGAGCATAAAGGTACCTCTTACTCAACTCTAATTTTAATTAATATGGTCATCAAATTGGATCTGAAGAATTAGGAAACCTCAGCAAAAAAATCTGAAGGGATATAAACCAGACAATTTACTGTTTGCGGGTCTGTGCTCTCCTCTAGTCACAGGCAGTCATGGTGACTTAGTTTTTGATAGATGTCTGGAAATACCTGCAGCAATCTCTTTACGAAGCTTAATGACCTTGGGTCATTTAGGTTTTGAAGTATTTCAACTACTAGGGAATAAAAATGGCAAGATTGTCACAGTTACACTCCAGAAGGTCACATCCATCTACCTGTGGGTAAAGGTCTGAATTCCCTGAAAGCTACCACAGTGCAGCAGCCAATGCGCCCAGCTTGTTTAACTGCTGCACGCCTTGTCCAGATGGATAACTGAGGGAATACGCGGGAGGATGTTGTGTTTCATGGTACTGGCCATCGGCTGAGGGGTATCAGCTTGCCCTGAGGGGACAGGAGTGGACCACAAACCGTTTTCTCAGGTCTGAACCCACTGGTTATTGCAATAGAGCAGGAATTTAATGGCTTCCAAGGACAGGGTTAAATACACAGGGACAGCAGGAGAGGGGAAGCTCATGTGGCCCCACCGCCAGGACCATGCACTTTGCAAGGCTCCTGCAGACTCTCCTCACCTCATCCCTGCAGCACTGGGGCCACTGTCCAGCTCTGTGCCCCACATCGCTGTGTCCTGCCCCAAGCTGCTGCTCAGGGTGCTGCTTACAGCCCAGTTGGGCTTCCTGGGAGCTTCTGTTGGAGTCAGAAGGTGATTTTTCTCCACCTCTCCTTTAGCAATATCCTTGTCTTGCTGGTGCTCACAGGACGCAGCTGGGAAAACCAGGTATAAGAACAGTTCATGGTAGGGAAGGAGGAGGAAGGTTGTGGGTGCTGCAGACAGCCCTGTCTGTCCTCGGCAGGCTCAGGAGTCTCCAGACATCCTGGGAGGGAGCAGATGCAGGCAAAGAGCAGAGGGCTGGAAGACAGCCACATCTTTTCCATGTGCCAGCTTGGCAATGGCAGGAGCGAAGTGTGGGTTTGAGGCTGATCGCATTTCCTCCTGGATGTGACTTCCCAAAGTTCCTGCCATGTGGCTTGGCACAGAGAACTGGGATGAGATAGGAGAAGCAAGGGCCTGGCAGCGCTGGTGGGAACAGGCTGGGCTGGATGGTGCCACGCGGCTGAGCCTGTGGGAGGCAGTGGGGCCGGTGCTGATGGTCCAGGGGGTTATATTTGGTGTGCTCAGTGGGGACGCACTGGAGAGCCAGGGCTGGCACTGTGCTGCTTCCCACTCACCTGAGCGTGTCCTTAGCAGCTCCCTCCTATTACTTAAAAAATGGACTTTGCCATAAACGACAGCAGATTCTGAGCTGGTGTCACCAAACAGCCTCTGAGGGACAGAAAGAGTCTTCAGTAAGCACATTTCCGGAGTCCTCTGGCCGGGTCTTGCACAATGTCCGCAATGACCATTGCAACAGACAATTTGGGGTCAGCCTTTGGGTTCACCCGTGAAAATCAATTAATCCTCACTTCGTCTCAGCCTTTGTGTCATGTATGGTGTTCAAACGGGGCATGAGGAGGTAGTTTCAAGTCAGGCACTGCAGGAAGGAGGGAGGTTTTCTGGCTCCTCCTGGCCAGGGGAGATGTCCTCAGAGAGCCCCTGTCCCTCATCACTGCGGATCCACACTGCTCTCCAGCCAGTCGCCCTCTGGATGGGGCTGCCGGGTGCTGCTCCCGAGGAGGGGGCTTTGTCTGCCCCCCTCCAACTGCAGCTTCTGCGCTGGGAAGCACTGACTGTGGCCGGGCAGGAGGAGTCCTCTTCCAGGGAGCCCGTCCAGGGAGCCCGTCGTGCCGGGAAGCAGCAGCGAGTGCTGAGCCAGAGGGACCAGGCTGGGGGATTTGTGCTGGAGCTGCTACAAAGAGCCAACAAGGGTTCAGAGTCTTTCAGATGAGTGTTTGCTAAATGCAAACGCATGTGTGAAATGCAGATAAGTGTGTGTTAAACCCATCCCAGCCCTCTCAGCAGTGTGGAGTGCCTGGAGCCTGTTTGCTTTGCTGCGGCTCCTTTGCTTGCTAACAGCTGAGCTCTGCTAATCTCAGAGGAAGCTGTTGTGGGAACAGCCCCTCAAACGGAAGGTGACTGGGATAATGGGAACCTCTCAGAGCTGCCAGGAAAGGGAAGTCTGCGAAGTTTGATCCCTTTCTCTCTGTGGCCATGGTTTGCTGGAGGAGGATCCCTCGCGGGCTTTGCGCCGGCTGCTCTCCTGCTGCCCTTCGTGTTTGCGCTGCCTGCAAGGCAATGCCTCAAACCCAGGGCAAAGCCCACCCAGCCCCGCTCCTCAGCATGCTGTTGGCTCCATCCTGCTGTCACTGGTGAGCGTGGCCCAAGAAGCAGGGTGTCCCTGTGCGGCGACAGTCCGACCAAACCCGGGGTGCTTCTGGGGGAGAAGGGGCTGTTGTTGCTCAGGGCCTGGCCATGGCCCCCGGGGCACAGCGGCCACTTCTGCTGCTGGGCTCACTCTGCCATCATGGCAAACTGTTACTTGTGTTGCAGATCCTGCAAGCTCGCAGATAATTCATGTCAGCAGGCTGCCATGGGGCCATTGCTAATAGCAAAGGGAGACGCACTGGTCAATTAGCAACTACTCGATGTGACAGTGCCAGCAAAGGGCAGACCCAGCTGCCAGCCCCCCTAATGCCATTAAGAGGAGAGATCTGTCAAGGCTGGGGTGGGAGATGGTGGGACCATGGGAGGGGGGAAGGACCTGCAAGCAGAGCCTCTGCCCTGTGCTGGGGCTGGGCCAGGCAAATGTGCATGGGGCTCCTGGCATCACCCTGCATCCTGGCATGGGATTGTGTGGAGCAGCCAGAACTGCTGCAGTGACAGGCTGCCCTTTTCTGGGAGATCGGCTGGGTCCTCTGGAGAAACCCCTGTTATGAATTTTGCAATATTGGGCAAGTATTAAATTAGAAAGAGACTTCTGAGCAACGGAGAAGTTAATATCTGCATATGTGAAGGCCTCCAACTGCAGGCACAGCAATATTAGAGGATTTGTGAAGTTTAACGCTGTTCGTTCATCCTGGGGCTGATGCCATAAATTGCAACACCACGATTCACTGTGAAATAAAACCACACGGAGGATGTGGGTAGATCTGTTGTATCCCTCCCCAGGGGGATCTCCTGCCCCCTGAACTGCTGTTCGTTGCTGCAGCGCTGATGCGGGGATCCCTCCCCAGCGCAGTGTCTGGTAGCTCGGGGTACAGCGGGCCTGGGAGGTGCCTGGTGTGCTTCCAGCAGCCCGTGCTGCTCCTGCGTGTCAGCTCTCGGGGTGATGTGGCACACCAGCTAAGGGGGGAGCGCGGCGGGGGGCCGAAGGCACCATGCTGAGTGCCAGCAGGGTGGAACAGTGACCGTCAGCTGTTGTGGGGAAGGCTGTGGGAGAGCTCGGGGTGCCTGGGTGAGTGCAGAGAGCGGACAGATCAGCGTGAGGGTGAACGTGCTTCATGTCTGGGTACAGGCACCTGCCTGTGGACACAGTCAGCCTGGGGCTGCCAGGGCCGCGGGAGAGGGACTGATCCCCCCTTGCCTGCACTGAGTAGGCAGAGACTTCCCGTGCCCATGGAGAGCCTCAGAAGTGCCCCAAACGTACAGTGGCCTGGAAAGCAGTTCCATGTCCTCTGTGCGTGCCCGTGGGACCTGCTCTGTCCCTGGCACAGCGTGCGCTCCCACGGCCACCGTGCTGCTTTGTGCCGTTGTCTGAAGGATGCTGGTGTCAGTAGCTGGGGTTGTTTTTGCTTTCCCATGGCAGGAGTCACTGATTACAGGCAGTCTCCTTCAGGAAATTGATGCTTTAATATTCAGTCTTGTCCGATGAGGGTGAAATTTTATTCCTAGAATAACATTTAATTAAGTCTCGGGCTCTCAGTGATGCACCAGTGATCTGCAGAGCTGCACTTACCTACATCAGCTCTTGTAAAACCAGCTGAACTGCAGCTAGAGTAAACTGTAAAATTTATGGGCTGTTCCCTCCCTTTTTAATTAGCACCGTAAGTGTGTGACAAGAGGCCTCAGGCCGGTGGAAGGAGCCGTTTACTTGTTTACTGGTACCTGCCTTGCTCTGCAGCCTTGTCCAGCAACATCCCCCCTAGGTGGAGCTCTGCAAAAACATTTGAAGGCAAGAAAGCAGAAGCCTCCTGGTGCCCTGCAGCCCCCGCACCGGTCACCAGAACAGTGCTGGATTTGGCCTCTGTGATGGGGTGGACGGAGCTGATGCCGTGGTCAGGAGGTAGGAGCGGGATGGGGTGCCCAGGGCCCGTGTGGGATGGGTGCTGTGTGGGTTCTGCATGGTGGGTGCTGGTGCTGGATGTGGCACATGAGGCTCTTCCTGGCATTGGGGGTTGTGCTGCAGGGGTGATGGGATGATGGATCAGAAGAACAGATGTTTGCTGCACGCTGGTGTGGCCTTTGTGCCTGCGCTGTTTCTGCCTTCCTCTGCCATGACCGCCTCTCCTGCCCTCACAGCTCTGCTGGCCCCTTGCCGTGCCCCCAGGCCCTGTGCACTCCGCTCAGCCTGGACCATTAGTGAATGGATGGTTGATCGCGAGATAGAAGCTGAACTCGGATGCAAAATCTGGCATTCCACAGGTTGCTGACCAGAGGGGACAGCTCTGCTTATCCAGTCTGACCTCCTGCCACAGCTCTGCTGGAGCAGGGCAAGCAGCTGCCCAGGAGGATCTGCAGCAGGAAGAGTGGGAAGAGAAGGGGTGGGTGGCTCTCTGAGTGCACCCTAGATATTGAAAAGCCCTACAGATGCAATGAGCAATGCGATGGGGATGTCCCACCTGATGATCCTTTCGCTATCAGCCAGCAAATCTTAGACTGTAAGTAGCAAAAACGTGTAAATGACTGGAAAAAATATATGCCCTGTGTCACTGCATGAAAGGGAGATGAAGAGAGATGAAGACAGCATCAGCGTTGCTGATAAGGCAGGGGAAGAATGCAAGAGAGAAGCCGAGTAAAGCAAGAGGGATGGGGCCCCAGGGCTGAGGCAGCACACGTTCATGCAGCAGAGGAGAGTGCATGTGGCACTACATACATGGTCATTGCTGCTTGTCCAGACAGACGTTGCAGGAGGCTGGGCAGTTTTGCAGGCAGGTTGGCAGTGATGTGTACAGGGTGGAGGCTGAGGGCAGAGCTGGAAGCCGGAAGCGATGCTGTGGGAAGGGCAGCTGCCTGAAGAGTTTTCCAGGTCTCTCCAGTACTGGACCCCCCTGGCAATGAGGAGCAGTGGGCGGACAGAGGCCACTGCAGGGAAATGCTCTGTGCTGCAGGAGGAGCAGCTCAGTTCTTATGTCCAGCTTGGAGGGAAATCAAACCAGCTCCTCCTTTCTCTTCGGCTGCCTTTTGGGACATTTTGGGTCACCACTCTGGAGATGACCGGTGTGAATCTCTGGCAGGCAGAGCTGCATGGAGCTTCGCTGGTGTCACTTGCAGCACACAAGGACGGGCACAAGCAGCTTCACGGCTATCATGCTGAGACTGCTGGAGACCTTCCTGCTGAGGCAGTGAGCACTGGAGTCCCAGGGTACCTGGTACCTGGTCTGGAGAGCTGGAAGAGCAGGGCGGCTGCTTCCCTGAGTGCAGTACAAGCAGTATCACACATGGTGGTGTGCTGCCTCAGCACCACTAGACACTGGCCTGTATTGCCACCTTACCCTGGCTCTTGCCAGTGCTATTACTCTTTACATAAGCACTAAATTCACTCACAAATTTTATATATATATAAAAAAGACATACTATCATAAAATCAGCTAGCTGAGCATTCCCCAGTGAAAATGAAATGCTGCTGCTCCTCAGAAGAAGTGCTGGTTCTGGATCATTTGTCTCTTCAATATTTGGCAAAGTCTGACTGCAGCCCTGGTGTCCTCCTCCCACTGCTCAGCCCTTTCGCATCCCTGGATGCAGCCTTGTTCCTGCACCTATGAAGGCAAAGCATCCGTGCTAGAGGTCTGTGCTGCCAGTTATTGATTGATTTTTCTTGCTGCTAGAGCTGGGCAATTTGAATTTGTGCTGCTGGACGTGTCTGGCTTTGCAGGGCGGAGGTGTGTGGTGCTTCATCAAAGTGGGGAGTCTGCAGAGCCAGCTGAGCATGGGGCAGTGCAGCAGCATTCTCCTTGTCCATTGGGATGTGAGTTGCACAGCAGGATCCCACCAGCAGCTCTGTCATCTCAACTGGGGTCCACATGTAGTGGTGCTACTCCAATAGAGGATGGATCTCCTGTGCCTGGGCTTGGGGGCTCTGGGGCCTTTATAAACCCAGGGAGAACACGGTGAAATCTCTGCCTTGACAGCCAGGGGACATTCAGCTGCTGACCCCTGGGGAGGCGCAGAGGTGGGTGCAGTGCTCAGAGCCTCCCTGGATGGCCGCAGTTAGTGCCTTTGACTCACTGCAGGTCTCAAAGCAGCCCTGGGGGAGCAGGAACCAGTGTGTGGTGCCTGACCTGTTCAGCAGCGTGGAGCAGGAACATGGCTGTTGCTGCAGGCAGCGGGTCTGCTGTGGCTGTGCTCCCACAGAGGCTGCTCCTGCTCTTCCTGGCAGTGCTTATCCCTGTGCTGTTTCCATTGCAGAGCAGCAGAGGCTCTTCTCAGGGGAGCTGGAAGCTGTGAGTGCTGCTGGAGGTCCCGCGAGGCACCTGGGTGCAGCTTTTGCTCCTGGACCCCATTGCCAGGGACACAGTGGCACACTGCATGGTGTGCGTGACCAGTACCATCGCCCTCCTCACAGTCGGACTTTCATGCTGGTGTGTATTCAGAGGTGAAATGCTTTGATTCTACCTAAACTTACGACAGGTTCTTGTGTACAGCTGGGAAGCGGCAGCTCAGAGAAGCTGTCTTTGGCCCATTCTCCGTCATTCCCTTGTTCCTGATGCAGGGCTGATGGTAGGGAAGTGGGACTCTGCCGGCAGTCCCGGCTCACACAGCCGTCTGGCCATCTGATGATGCAGCCTGAGGGGCAACCAGGAGCCAAATGGCAGCTCAAGGACAAGGTGGGTGCATCCTGGAAGTGCTTGACAGAAGCTCCTGCTGCCTGAGTGACCGGTGAACCTGGGCTGGCTGCGAACAGGAGCTGGTGTGCAGCCCACACCCCTGCCACAGCTCTCCCAGCGCTCTCTCATAGGCTGTGCTGACTTTGATGGGCACAAAAACCAGCTCAAGGCTTATTATATTCCTAGAAAGAATGAAGCTTTGAAAGATGCCCCTGAACCAAATCCAAGCTGCAGAATGGTCAACTCTTGTCAGTGTTGATGCCACTGAGCGGCTGCTGGCAAGGACAAAAGGGACGGGCTTTGCAAATTCAGCTCTTGGCCTTTTTGAGGCACCTTGGCTGATGTGCCAGCAGGAGGAGGAATGTTATAGCTGAGCCTGGAACATTTTGCAGAGGCATTTCTCTTGGCAGGTTTATGATCTTTTGTGCCTCAGCTGGAAGCCAGCAGGACTGAATAAATCTCCAGGCCAACAAAAGTTCAGGATGTTTCCACAATTGCCAGGATTTTATTAATTTACAAGTGCATTAATGAATTTATTCCTTCCTAAGAGCAGCTTTCATTTAGATGGGGAGTCCTACAGTGTGTTTGGGTGTGCACGGTAGGCAAAGCTGCTAACGCACTGCAGGGAAGTTACCTGCCAAATAGTTGTGCCATTGATGACAGCGAAGTGCAGATGTGAGAGAACAGATTTGGTGCTCTCATCTGCCAGGTGCTCTAGCTCTGCAGAAGGGGTCTGCCTGCCCTGTGCCCTGGAGGACCCCGCACTGGGGGCTGCCCCACACCACACAGCTCGTGGGGCTTGAGGCTTGCACAGCCTGCAGGTTCCACCAACACTTGGTGCAAAAAGAAGCTCTAACTTCATCCCGTAGGTGCACAGGTGTCTCCTGTGCACGGGAGACTGTTCAGCCCCTCCCGGTAACAGTAATGGGAAATAGCTTCAAGTGATTAGAAACTCCAAAGAAGTTAATTACTTCCAAAAAGAGAAAAGAAGAATTAAAATGGTTTCTGTGGGTACCTTTTAGATGCGATCAATAATTTATCAGGCAATTTTCCTTCAACAATGAGGAATTAGGATGCTTCAACCCCCCCAAAATGTTATCGGCAAGGGAAATCATCGAAATTCTCTCTTTGTCTTCCCGTGGGTTGTGCTGGGGCAGGAGGCCCTGTAACAGCCCCGTCCCGGTGCTCCTGTATGCTGCTCCGTGGTGCCAGGAGTGTGGTGGCTGCTGCTGCAGGGGATGGTCCTGTGGGAGCTCCAGACCGGCACCCTCAGCCCACCCGTGTGCTGCTGGGCACCTCCTGGCCTGGGAAGGGGTCTGGGGGGTTTGAGGGGTCCCTCTGCCCACCCAGCCCCGGTCTCTAATGAGCCCTTAGGGAATACAGCAAAGCTGGACATGAAAGAGCATCCGGCTGGAGCTCATCGTCCGCCCCATGAAAAAGGCTGCCTACCGTAACTAGCAGAAGTTAGCTACTTCTAAGAGCTGCTGTGAGAAATCCTTCATCATCTGTGGAAACATGCCTGGTTTTACAGAAAAAACAAATACAGTGAGTTGAAAATAAATGGCATTATTAGTAGAAAGGGAGGCTCTAATTAACCAGATATAGCCCATTACTGTAGCCTTCAATTCATTAAATTGTATAATCACATAAAACCACTGTTGATGTGCTATTCAGTATATCTGGTGTTGTCTTCCTAATAATTAGCTCCATAATTGTCAGTTTGACAGGGTAATTAAAAATGTTTAAAGATGTTGTGTCAGCCTTTTCTCCTTTGCTGAGCTCAGTTGGATGTCTCTGGAAGATGATTTTCTACCTGACTCGACCGTGGTTTTGTTTTTGATTTATACCAGTGTGCTACAGGAATGACCAGACTCATGGATTACTTTGATGTTCCTGCTACGCTGATGTTTAAAAGTAGGAGAAAAATAACTCCTGATGTCATTTTCATTTACTCCCAGGAAATCTGTGGTCCCATCCCCTGGTCCATGCTGCTAGTGCTGTGACTTTCTTCTCAGCAGTTTTATGGACAGAACGTTGTGAGATCTGACATTTGTAGCCCTTAATCTCGGTTCTGTTTGCTGTGTTAAACCTTTCACCCCACATGCATTTTTTACGGAAGGATTGCAGCAGCAGGAATAGAGCCCATAGCTCCAAGAGGCCCCGTGCAGGGCACAGGGTGATGGTGGTGAGGTGGATCTGCGTGCGCTGGAGGGGTTCAGGCAGCCTGTGCCCCGGGCACGTGCTGGGGAGCAGGACCTGAGCCTGGATGTGCTGGGGAGCCTGGGGCAATCGACTATCAGCTGGAGACAGCCTGGGAGCTGCGTACCCGTGCCCTGTGCTGAGAACATGAAGGAGGTGGTTTGTGGAGCCACTCATGGCAATCACTCTTGGTTCTGTTGCTTGAGGGCCCTGATTGCCACTTTGGATGTTCCAAACCCTGACTTATTTCCCTTTTCAACAAAATAAACCCCCAATATTCATTGCTGAGAAGTGATAAATAAATCTGTCCTCACACCCAGGAGCTTTGCCAGCTGGGTTTTGGCTGGATGGGAGTCTGTTTGTGAAAGCTTTCAAGGGGTTTTGAAACTAATCTGTTTTGAATCATTAAACAAACAAAGTGATCTGGTCTTCTGGAATAAACAGTAATCACTTGGAAGTGAAATCTGAACTTCTTTCTTGGCAAAACGATTTCCAGCACTTCTCCCTTTCTCTGTTCTCCGTTTGTATTTGTGTTTATGTTTGTTCTTGGGCACTGTTTCTCACACCACAACTTTTCTCCCACAGCACGTCCATGAAAACCACACACTTAGCCAAGTACTTACAGCATTCAGCTGAAGGGGTCCCCTCCCCGCGCTCCTTCCCCTTGTAGCCAGGAGTATGTCTTCGAGTCCAGATGGCCCCGTTCCACCACTCTGTAGCCATTAGTTTGCATTCAGTATTCATAATTGCTTTGCTAACTGAGAAACTTTACAATCTGTTGCAGGCCATTATATGCAAAACCATGCCCAAGTAATTGATCCCCTGCCATCCAAATTGCAGAAGTGCTCGAGCATTTTGTAATCTTACAGAAAAGGTTTGCATTCTGGGTATTCCAAACCTGTGTTGGAATAAAACTGACAATGAGATAGCAGGGCATGGTCCTGGCACGGCCATCACCCGGCGGGCAGGCACCGTACCCGCGGGCGGGCTCCTGCTGTGCACCTTCTCTTGCTGGTGCAGTTGACTCCTCTGATGTTCCCTGTTTGCCAGCCCCTATCCCTCTGCTGGTGTGGATGCTCGCTGCTCGCTGGCAGAGGGGCTGATGCTGGGGTGGGAGCAAGGGCTCCTCAGGCTGCTCGAGAGTGGTGGATGGTGAAGCTCTACTGTCCCCAGCCCACAGTGTGACAAGACAGGGGCTGTGTGACCCTTTCCCATGGCCAGCACCACTGCCAGAGATTTCTTGCAGCAAGAAGTGAGATCTTCTCTGCTTCTGGACTTTGTCCTAAGCGAGGCTCCGGGAGTGTCATGCACGAGCCCTGCATGGCAGGGCCTGGAAGCGCAGAGCTGTGCTTCTCTGGGACATCCGTGCTGTGCTGCCCGGATCGCTCCCCTGGAGCTGCGCGGGCTCTGCTCTGCCCAGGGCTCTTCCCACCTCTCAGCTGCTCCAAGTGCAGTGGTTGTGAGCACAGGGACACAGCTTTGGTGGACACGTGGGTCATGGCAGGAGCAGGGCTGGCAGGGCTGCCCCTGGCGCTGTGGGCAGGTGCTGGTCTGAGACCCCCTTGTTTATAACCAGTGATTCATGTGGAATGACCCCCTGGGACATGCAGGCAGGGAATGTGACATAAAGCCTTACACAGGTTTCCAAACAGGGAACCAGCAAGGTCTCCTCTAGGATGATAGATCTCTCCTTAAGTCATAGGAGGAAAGGCTCCTACTAGAGTAATAAATTCATAAATTCCTCTAGTCACCAGGGTTATTTCCCACAAACGGATTTACTGCGTGGCACACATTGCTCTGCTCACAATAATGAGATCTCCAGCACGTGACATTTATGACTGGCATTATAAAAAAAGAAGACATACAGTCTTTGAAGAAAATATGTGGGACAAATCTCCAGTTCCCATGCAGAGTATCCATGCTCCAGAACAGGGCGGCCTGGGCTGGGTTTTAACCGGGGAACCTGAAATACTTCTGTGAACGTTTTCCCGAGGAAATGGGCCATGGTGGCAGCGCTGGTCCTCGACAATCTCCAGTCTGCTGCAAGCCCGGCCACCTCCTGAGGGCTCAGCCATGCCACCAGCCACATGCAGGCTGTATGTGTGGGTGCTCAATCCCTGTGTCTGACATGTTGCTCGCATCCTTCCTGCAGTGATGCAGACACCACTGAGCTCTGTGTGGGACCAGAGGCAGAGGCGATGGTTGTCCTCCTTGCTCCAGCATTCCCACATTGATCCCTGCAGCCTCGTGCTCTCCTAGGCACTGGCTCCCAGAACCCCTGCAGAAGGCCAGGGCAGGCTGGCGGCTCGGTGTGGGAATCACGGAGCATCCCTGGCCTCTTCCATGCCAGCAGCAGGGCTGAGCTGGTGAGGAGAGTTTTAAACCTCTGACGTGCTGAGACCACTGCCAAGGGCAACCCTAGTGCTGCAGGAGAAGCCCCTGGAGCTTTGCACTCCAGAGCTCCCCATGCATCTCCCTGACATCACATGGAAGGACACTTGGAGCTGCTCTTTGCCTAATGGGGTAGTTTGGATGTTACAGCCTAAAATTAAAGAGCTCATTAATTACTATGCTGAAAGCTAGGCTCTCTTTAAGCCTGTTCTTTATCATGATTAATGAGGCAGCACCATCTCCTTCCCCCTTTATGCAATCTGCTGTCCTGCCAGAGTGGGATCCACAGTCCTGCCTGCTGCTGCTCATCCTCCCTGCCTGGTAGTAACAGCAGGAGCAGAGGTAGGACCATGGATCCCACAGTGCTGGCACAGTTTGGGAGCATGGGGTATAATTGCAACCTGCCATGTAGCTGCAATCTCCCTCCTGCCATCATGTTGCCTGTGTCTGAGGCTTCCCAGTTTTGCAGAAAAGGTGGAGGCAGAAGATGAGCATTCCTGTCTGCAGGATGGTCACTGACTACCTGGGAGTTTCCAGTTAGATGCGTTTGCAGGAAGCAAGCAAAGACATTACTGCGCAGCAGGGCTTGTTACACCGCTTAAACCTGGGGTAGTGGTTATTCAATAAAATAGATGAAAACAATACTGGTGGCAGCAGCATGCACAGCGCAGTGCAGCTGCAGGAGCCCAGCCTGGATTATGCAGATGTGCCTGCTGGAGAAAGGAACCAGCCTACCTTTGTGCTTTGTAATAAAACTTTACATGTGCTCAGTGCTTTTTAATGGACTCTTTCTGCCCCTTCTGCCTGTGGGAGGCTCTGAACCCTCTGCATGGTGCTGGCAGCTCCCGGCTTTCTGCAGCTGCATCAGGTGCTTTTGGAACTGCCTGTGAAAACGATGTGGCTGAGCCCCTCTGTGCCGGAGCTGCCAGCAGTACCAAACCCACCCACAGCAGCATCCCTGTGTGGGGACACAGCAGCAGACACGTTGGGAGTAGGATGCACAGGAAAGGTCATGTGGGGAAAAGCCCAGGTTTATGGGAGAAGACTGAAGTTTGGTCCCTGCTCTGCTCAGAAAGAGGCTGCAACTGCCCGTTTTGGGGCTGGGGAAGGGAGACAAGAGGCTGGCAGTGCATGAGGTTACCCTAACGTGTGATACGGGCTGCCCCTCTCAACTCCCACTGTGTAGAAAGTGTGACCCTTGAGACGAGGTGTGTGTGCAGAGAGGCAGATCCCATGGGACATGCCAGAAATTGTCTGTATGTGTAATTGTCAGATGTCTGCTCTGTTAATCTCTGAAGCTTCGGTACCTTGGTTATATGGACCTTGGTGAAGTCAGGAGAAAAGCCCTAGGAATTGTACTGCAATGTGTTTGCAGGATAAATGCATCCAATAGTACAGGGTTTGTAAAACGCAGTGGCAGAATTTGGTGTGATGAAGCCTCTCCAGGAGCACTTTGAGGAGCATAGGTAATACCTCCCAGCGGAGCACTGCACGCTCCACTTGTGTTCAGAAGCGATACGTTCTTGGGTGTTAATCCTCTGGTGGCCAGGCTGTCAATAACTGGTACTTCATGTGTAGCTTTTATACAAAGCTAGAGGTCTTCTGGAAGCCTTGAGATTAGCAGAATGATTGAATAATTGATATTACATGATTTATGTGATTTTGAAAAATTCAGTGTGTGTTGTCTGGGGAGGAGCCCAATTAAGGTTGCAATTCAGCCAACCCGCCTCCCTCCTTGTTCTCCACCTCCTAAATCTGGGAGGCAGGCAGGGACAGAGGGAGCACGCACATCATTTGCATTGCACTAAGAGTGAACTTAAATGACAGCACTTCATTTGCATTTTTACTGAGCCCAGTTGAGGGAGGGAGAGAAACAAGGTAAAGATCCCTCCGAAGCCTAAGGACATCCTGTGTACTTTCACATGTGTGCCATAGCATTCTGTGCTGCCCTGCTCTGGGGGGGGGTATTCCTGGACCACATCTCCCTCCCGCTGCCAGGGAGATGTGGTCCTGCTGTGCAAGGACCAGGCTATGTACAAGCAGTGCTTTGAGGATGGGATCATCATCCAAACCAGCCTTGTAGTGGACAGGAGTTGCCCTGAGAGCTGTGTCTCTGCACACAGTCTGGATAGAGGTCTGTGCATGCCAGAGGGAGCTGGCAGTGACCGGAGTGTCTGATAGTGGCAGAGTACATCCCTGCTCCTTCTTCTTGTGCTTCTGCTCGGGTACCAATTGCTCGATCCTTTATCTCAGCTTAGCAAAGAAGATCAGTGTGGTTTACTCTTCACTCTTACCTTGTGACATGCACGGTCTCCCTGGGAGCACCGGCGCTGGCAGCACTGCTTGGGTGGACGTGGCACTTGCAGAGCACCCGCCTGCCATCGGGACACATGGGCTCTAGCTGAGGTGCTGGTGCTGGTCATGTTACCGCCAAAAGCCACGTGTGCCAGAGGAGACCTGCTCTGCAGGACCCCTGTTTGGGTAGGGCCCTGCAAGAGTCCCTGGATGGGCAGCACAGCCCCTTCTGGGGTTCCCTGTTCCCAAGGCAGTGGGGTGGAATGCTGGCACTGAGGAAACAGAGTCAGGGAGGCCGGAGCTGCCTGGAGTTGGCAGAGACCTGGTGCCAGGGCCCAGAGCTGGCACCTGCAGCCCAGGATGGTGCCACTGGGCAGGGATGGTGGGATGCTCCAGGTGACCTGCAGTGCATCCCGGGCAGAGCCCAGGAGGAATCAGCCCCCGGAGCCCCCAAGCCTGTGTGCAGCTGCTGTGCAGTTGAGGAGGGGAGCCCCGAGCACTGTTACTATAGTTACTGCAGGGTACAGGCAGAGAGATAGTTAAAAATTGATTGTTCTAGCAACAGCTCTTCTGTGTTTGGCAACATCAGGCACATGATGTCAGGTTGCTGAGCCGGGGCCGCATCAGCGCTGGTGTGCAGGGAACGCCTGGCTCCATAGGGATGTGCAGGAGCCTGTGAGCTGTGAGTGGGGGGGATGCCGGAGGGGCTGGGGCTGGCCCTGTGCTGCAGCTTGGAGCCTGTGCAGGCGGCAGCTGCTGGTACGCGAGGAGGGGCTTTTTTGATCCTCTCTTAGGGGTCACCAGTGCCGAGTCCCAACAGAAGCTCCAGCGCTCTCGGGGCTTTGTAAGGCAGCTCCTGCAGATGCAGCCTCACACTCCCCTTGGTCGCTGCGGGGCCCTGCATGGAGGAGGAGAGCAGGGGCCAGAAGGTTGGGCTGGGGCTGAGGCTGGGGCTCCCTGGAGCTGCCCCCACAGACAGGACCCCTTCCTGAGACACCCTGACCAGGAGGAGCGTGCGGCTGGCAGGAGCCTCTGGATGGCTTCTCTCCTCAATGGGAAGATAACGGGCTGCCTCAGTGCACCTCAGGAGCCAGCAACACCCGCGTCCTTCTGGTCATGGAGCCAGCAGCGCCTGTGTGCTCCTGGTCATGGAGCTTCAAAGTCGCAGTGGTGGGGATGCTTCGGCAGCCACAACTGATTCAGTAGCACAGGGGATGCGTAAGAGGACTTCAGAACTGTGTCTCGGGCAGGAAAAGCCTGGCTGAAAGAACAACAGTGTTGGATTTGTTTTGTGTAGAGCGAATGGCTGCCAGGGAATCAGGACATTGTGTAGAAGGTGCTTTCATTCCTCAGTGAATTAGCCCAAGGGCTCGTCCTGCTCCTGCGGGTCCTGCTGAGCTGGGGCTGGCTCTGCCGGCAGCCTGAGTGCTGTTGCTAGGTGCCGCAGAACGCACCGAGTGCTTTGTGTGGTTTATTTTCCAGACACCAGAAGTGCAAGCTGCCCATGAGGCTGACCTCTGGGTACGTGTCACCTGCAGACAAATAGCTTTCACTGGGCACATTCAGTTTTCTCTGTGTGATGTGGTGGTGTTGGTGCCTTGGTCTGGGACCAAAGAAGGAAATCATGTTCCTGTCTCTTCCTTGGTGCTTCTCTCTAGGGATAAGGACAGCATTCCCAGAGGAAAGCAAAGCAGCATCAGCCAGCAGAACACTTTGGGATACCTGGATAAGGCAGGTCTCAGAGCAACCTCAGCACGCAGGGGAGCTTTATTGAACATGCAGAGGCAAAAGGGGGGCAAATGTTGCCCAGGTGAGGTGTAAGCAGCACCCATCACAGTGTGCAGCTCCATATATCACAGCATCCCCCATCACATGGGTCTCTCCCAGAGCAGCTCCTGGGCTCCCTCTGCCTTGTGCCCATTCTGCAGCTTCACTGGGGGCAAGTGATGCTGCTGTTGTCCTCAATATTGGCTCTCCCCACCCCTCTGGAGACAGTGACCAATAGTTTGTGAGGGGCTCTCCCATAAGGAGAGATAAAAGGGAGGGCAGGTGAGGTGAGGCTTGGATGATGTTGGTGATCAGGCACTGCATGTGGAGAGGAGATGAATGCAAGAGGTTTTGCTAGAGCCAAGAGAAGATGCTAGAGTGAAGGATGGCTCCTTTTTTGTGTGTAAGTTGCACAGAGCCCTGGAGAAGGGAAATGTTTTGATCATTTGCATTTTATATGTGTGGAGGTTAATTGCAGCGATGGTGAAGGGAGTCATTGGCATGGACAATTTGATTACAAGGGATCTTTGGTTCTCAAAGCTGGGGCCAATGTCTCTGAAACAGTTGTTTTTAATCCCAAAGGCTGCAGTAGGCCTGTTGTGGGGGACTGGGGACAGCTTTGGTATGATTTCATGCACCAGTTGGAATATCTTTATCTGAGTCACTGCCTGTGCTTATAAATCCCTGCCTGTGAGTAGCGGTGATAAGATCTCAAGACATCCCTATCTGTGCAGCGAGGAATAGGAAAGATACGTTAACAGAGTTATTTAATTGCTGTGCACTGGCTTATTTGGGTAACAGACATGAAGATTCAGAATTGCTTGCTCATGAGACCAAGTTTCATCTGTTTATTGTTGCTGGGAGCTGCTGGAGGAGTTAACCAGGAATCCCAAAGCCATAGGGCTGTTGAGCTGTGACTCCCTGGGAGTTACTGGGGGCCAGGGAGGTGGTCAGGCCCCGTCCTTCCTGGCACTTCTGCTGTTGCCAATTGAGCAGTGAGTGATCTCATCTGTGTGGTGATGGGTGCCCTGGTGGGCAGGGCAGCAGGGGGACTGGTGGCAGGAGTTTGCTGTGAAAGAGGGCAGGAGGATCAGCTCCATGTGCTTCTGAAGGAAGAGGGAGAAAAGACCAGGCTTGCATTGGATGTTGTGCTTGCAGTGATGTGTGCTGGAAGTCCTGTGCTGGCAGAGCTAAGATGGCCCTGACGCTTCCAAAACCCAAACGTGATAATTCCCTGACTCAGGAGTTTCATCCAGGAGTTCTGCACTACCCCATGCTTAGATGGAGAGGGACTGGTCACTGAGCTTAACTCTCAAGCTACCTTGATGCGGGTGGTTGTGACTCAGTGATGTTTCTTACGTAGGAACACAGTTAAATGTGCATCCATACATGGATGTCCACTTGGTGCTTTAAAAGGGCTAACTTCAGGGTTGAAAATAATTATGAAGCTGTTGTTTGGGAGCCAGGATGTTGGGAGAAAGATGTAAATGAGTGAATGAAAATGAGAATGTAAATGTAAATAGAATGTAAATGAGAAGCCAAGTCTCAAAGGATGTTGATAAAGGGAGGAGAGAGCTTCGCAAGGGAGGAAGGGGTGCTTCCCATGTGGCTGGGGGCTGAAGCCTTTCATGGATGCAGGGAATAGGTGGAAGTCAGAGGTTATCTCCTGCTGGCGTGGCTGGAGAGGTGGGCCCAGTTCTGCTGTGCTGAGGTGGGAGCTGACGTCTAAGAGTTAGGAAAAGCTGCAAGATGATTAGAGAGAATGAGATCAAATCACAAGGTGAGAGCCTGCAGGAGAGATCTCACCTCTATCAGAGGCAGGCTGTGGAAGCAACTTCTGCCCATGAGTACTTCTGTAAGGAAGGGAGCTCTGGTAGCAGACAGCTCTGTTGTCTGGCAGACGAAAGTCTAACTAGATGCAGCTGAAGACAGGCAAGTTCAGATTAGAAAGGAGCTACACGATGGAAACTGAGTGTAATTAAGCACCAGAGCAATGTACCCAGGACCTCTCCCTCGCTAGAAATGCTGCAGTGAGGATCAAGTGGTTTTATTCTAAAAAGACTTGTGGCTGTTCAGACTGGAATTAATCCAGGGCAGTCTCATGGCCTGTGCTCAGGTCAGGCTGGTCATCATCGGGTCCCTCCTGGCCTTATCACCCACAAATGTGTATGCAGATAGGACACAGACGGTTCTCTTAACCATCAGCCTGGCCAGGCCTGAGCTCAGGGGAAGCTCTGGAGGGGCAGCTGGAGTTGGGCTGTGTTGGGATGAGCTCACTCAGGGCTGCAGCACAGAGCAGCTCTGGTGTGGGGCTGTGCTGAGCAGGGGTGCAGCGGCTCCGTGAGGGCAGAGGACAGTGCAGGTCAAAGCTGGGTGCATGGGTCTTTAAGCAGCAGCTCTGTGTGGGGTGATGTGATGTGTGCTCAGGTCGTGCACAGGGGCAGTTTGTCTGGCTGGGGGTGCTGATGCAGGGCAGCTCTGGGTGGAAATGTGCCTTCGAAGAGCTGCTCTCTGAGACGACTCTGACTCTGTTTGGATGGCTTCCCTTGTCGGGTTTGTTTTGCCTCTGGTAACCTCTTAAGGGGAGAAACCAAACTGCCAACACTGCCCTGCTCCCTGAGCCCTCAATCTGCACAGGTGAACCCCACTGCATTTACTTTGGAGTGCCCTAGAGGACTCTCCCCATCTGTTTCCAGGGCTGACTATTGGTGCATTTCACTTTCCATTTAAACATTGTTATCTGTGTTTGTCATGCCCATGGCAATCTCCCCCAGTTTTTAGTAGCTGTCAGTTTAAGTTATAAATGCCTAGAATGGATTATATAGAGTCTTATTTGCATGGAAGAAATATTTGAATACATCAACTTGCCTTGAATGCTTAAGATTTAAACCACACGAAGCATGCGGACTTGGTGCGTGGGAATGAGGAGGAATGCAAGCAGCGCTATTGCCATGCAGTGCTATTGCCATGCAGCTCTGCCTGGTGTGCTCAGCAGTCGAGCCCCAGGTGACCTGTTCCAGCTCCCACCTCGGTGCGTCCCGGCAGAGGGAACACAGGGTTTAATGCAGCAGGAAGCGGAGCCCAGGCTCTGGAGGGGCGCATGCTGCAGCAGAGCTCTGCAGTTGTGCCTCTCTGGTGGCTTGTCACTGTCCTGTGTGTGCCTTGCTCCCTGACAGCCTTGCAGGCTCTTGATCTCTGTCCTGGCAGTCCCTTTGTGCACCAGAAAGGTGACGGTTCCAGCGCTGGTCTTAACCTCCGGAACGCAGCTCTGTCCTGCTCCTGTGACCCTTCTGCTCGCTGTTGTCATGCATGCTGAATAAGTGGCAGCCTGGCCTTGTGCTGTGGGTCAGGACTTGACCCAGGCTTCCCCTGTCTTGGCACTAAGAAGCTGAGCTTTCCAGAGCAACCTGTGGGAGCTGTGTTGGCACTTGGTGGGTGTCTGCATAGCCACTGCTTCCCAGGGACCCGTCCAGCACCTTCCCCTTATCTCTGCCAGGGTCAGCTGCTGGCAGGCTCATCTCATAGCCTCCTTGTACGTCTCTGTCGGTATTGGCACATTCTGCCTTTTCGCTCGCCTTGGTTTGTAAAAGCCTTTTGGGCAGAGGCTCAGCACCAGCCTGTGCTGGGCACTGTCCTCTGAACATGAGCATGCTTCTCTTGCTCTAGCAGGAGCAGAGCTGTGGGGCTGAAAGGGCCATTAAACAAAATGCCACTGCTCTAGAGCCTTGTTTATTTCTTTGTGCATTTTCCTTTCTGTCCGTAAGTGCAGAGACATCTGGGTCAGTCGGTGCGTCCTTCTGCTCCAGCTACTGCACAGCATCTGCTTTATTTCTGAACTACTTAATAAAAACTTCCCCTCCTTTTGTCTCCCACATGCAGCAATTCATCCTGAAGCAGCTCATGGGCTTGCTCTGGAAATCCTTGGTACTTGCTCCAGGCTCTGTCTCTGCCCAGGTTTCTGAGCGCTTACACCTATGGACTGTTAAACTTCTGAACCCTACAAGTACAGTTGCTCTGGAGGGTAAATGAACTCTGTAGCAGTGCCAAGATTGGAGGTTTTTTGACTCCTTCTCTTGCTGTAATGCAGCGGGTAATTCTGAGCTCAGCACCACTGTGCCTGGATGCTGCAGTCACAGCCTGTTGCATGGCATAGGATGGGAGCATGAACACAGCCCTTGCTCCAAGAGCTGATGGGGCACATTCTTCCTTCACTTGTGCTGCTGACCTTTAGCATGGGCCTGGCTAGAGACCTCTGATAGACCAGCAAGGATTGCTTTACACTGACAAATACACAAGGTACCATATTTTGTAAATGGCTTTTCTCCTTTTGCTGGGTTTTCCTGCTGTATAATTCCTCCCTCCACCCCACCCACTCCATTCTCTTTTTGGTTGACCAGTATTATTCAGGCTCCATTTGAATTCTATCATTGTGCAAATCAGGTGGCCAGATACTACTCTACTGATTCATGGCTGGCACCCCACTACCCTCTGACATGTGGAAGCCAGGATCTCACCAACCTTCTAAGTAGTGCTTTGTGGGTCAGAATACAGTGGTGCTGAGCCTCACACAAGCAGCTGTTTCTTCTACACTGTGCTAGCTTCTATAGTGGCATATAAACTGTTCTTAGATTCAGTGTTATTCCTACCCACATATACTACTTATTGCTGATAAATTGCGATGCATTCACAGCTCTTTGCCTTTTCCTGGAGCTACTAAGTCTGGGGAAGTGGATCCAGGCAGCAGTTTTCATCCAGAAAGCCCGCCAGTAATGGGGCTGGAGCAAGCACACAGATATGGATGTCTTGAGAGTGCTTCCTCTTCTGGGCAGCTTCTCCTCCAAACCCAGTGTGGTGAGGCTGGTTCCCCTCCTGCTGTCCTGGAGGGGGGCTGTTACTGCCGCCCGGACCTCACCCCGCAAGTGCTGAAGATGCTTTAAATGTGAATAAGCCATTTGAGAATGTTGAGTGCTGTAAGCTGAGGAGTTGGATGGAGGCCTGGAACATGAAGGGCACTGCGTGTACCTGCCTGTGGAGCCCCTATCCAGAGGGCCTGGAGAGCTCTGCCCATGCCCAGAGCCCTGGCAGGGACCAGGCAGAGCCCAGGCTCTGTGAGGAGGAGGCACGTGGGGAGCAGGAGCGGGGCTGTGCAGGGACCTCAGCTCACCAGCTCCCTGCAAGGGCGGGGGCTGGATCCTCCGGAAGGGCTTCCCTGCACCTCGCTGCTCCACTGGGATCTGAGGAGAGGAGCCCTTGGAGCAGCAGCTGCTTCTGCAGCCTCTGCGGAGCGATGTCTGGAGGGCCTTCAGTTTGTTGTCATTAGGACTTATAGGAAAAATCCTGAGCCTGTAACTGGGGGTGAAAGCTAACAGCTTGTCTCGGCTATTATTATACATGCCAGAAGCAGTAATGATTAAAAGGACTGCACTGTGAGGTAAAGCGATGCCATCCTGGAACCAGATGACTGGATGATACAATTAAGATAAAGAAATCGCATATTGTTGGCAATAGGGAAGCAGAAGTGATGAAATGTGTGATTGGGAAGTGTGGGAACAAGATGAAATTAAAGAAAAATCACAATAAGGAGTAGAAAATGAGCAGGACTTGGAACAAGGGATGCAGTTGTTGAGGAGATAAGAAGAGCAGAAATAAATTGAGAGCAAACATCCTTGGAGTAGAAGTGCAGATACAAAAAAAGTGTTCCCAGACTCTATTAAAAATAAGTTGCAGTGCTAAAATGACAGCAACACAGTCTAAAAGAAATGCCAATATTACACACTGGCCCCTACAGTCAGTGTTCAGCCCTCACAGGCTGAGCTATACCAGTGTGAGGCTTTCTGCAGGGACCCAAACCTGTGTAGGGAATGCACCTCTAGGAATGGAGCCCTGGGGTTTCAGTGAACACAAACCATAGCCAAAAGCACTCTATAGAAATGAGTGACGAGGTGACAGGAGGGGGGGGGGGGGCACTGGGAGGTGAGGGGTGTCCCTGGGTGGAGGCACTTGCATGGGAGTGGGTTTGAGGAAGAGCCTGAGGTGAGGTGGGATGGAGCTCTTGGGCTGTGCTGCTGATGAATGATGCCCATGTGTGCGCTGTGAGTATGGGCTGTTGTGCCCCTGCAGAACACGGGGGGGGGGTCTGACCCAGCTCTGCAAAGGTGCCATCAGGGCTGCTGTGTTTGAAATGAGTGATGGTGAGTGGTGCAGCTGCATGGTTCTGTGCTGCCAGGAAGGGCCTGAACAGAGACAGGGGGAGTCCAAGAGCAGACTGAGAGCGTTAAAGAGTGCAATGGCATCTGGGATGAAGTGTCCATCCCCTGCGGTAGAGCTGCTCCTCTGCAGCTCCTCCGGGGCTCCCTTCTGCTGCTCCCAGGCAGCAGTGGCAGTGGTCCCAGCTCATGGACAGTTCACCAGCTACATCCCAGGAGCAGCAGCACCAGTGCAGCCACTGGGACTCTGCCATGTGCAGGGGTCGGTGCTGTGACTGGGCTCGAGTCAGGGCTGCACTCAAAGTAGATGCGTCGTTGGCACAACCCTCCCCTTCCTCCCTCCAGCAGGATATATGTGTGCCCAGCCTCAGGAAGCTTTCTGCAAGAGGAAGGAAAAGTACAAGACCTCGTGATTGCTATTTCTAAATCCTGGGAGGCTCTGGGACGTGCTGGTGACAGGGCTGCAAAAGCAGGTAGCACTGAAATGTGTGAAAGGAATTTGGTCCTTGTGCTGAGCACAAGATGTCTGTGCTGAGCTGCTCCGGAACCTGTCACAGACGATGGGGAGTTGGCTGTGGGAGACGGGGGGAGCTGCTGCTGGGAACAGCTTCCAGCGGGTGCCTGAGCACAAATGCACTCCAGGAGCCCATATGGCGCTGAGCCAGCACCAGGGCAATGGGACTGTGAGGAGCCCAGGACCTCTGTGGAGATGCAGCACCTGCTGCATGCAAGCACCATTAGCATGGTCCTCCCCAGTGTCTCTCCTTTGAACCCCAATAGTGGCATCACCTTTCTGAGGCTCAGGATGCCACTGTTTAGTCCTCAGGACATACTAACCCTGTGGCCTCAGTGATGTGCTCCCTCCTTGTACAGTCTCCACGTGCTTGAAGGGTGTATGGAATGGATCTTTGTCCATGATGTTAAAGAGCAGGTTTAAAGTCGTGTTTTCAGCCTGGCATTAGTGCTGTGCTACCCGCTCCCATCCTGGCAGGCTGTGCCTGCTGCTCACATCCTGTGCCGCCAGTGCAGGCGCTGAGCCCTGCTCCTCTCCCTTTGCTGTCTGCAGTCACACGCTTTGGAAATGAATCTTAAACCTCCAGTTGGTGATTCCAAGATACATTTTTCCACCTGTCATTTTCTCCTTGACCTCTGTGAAGAGTTATGGGATAGAAGTGAAATTCAAATCAGGCAACTGTTCTATCTGCTCACCCTGCATTTCTTCCTCTCCAAACTGAGGCACTGCTCTGACACCTGCACAGATGGATTGAGTCAGGGTGAAGATTTTAAACTTTATTCAATAAAGTCTTGGAGCTAACCAGGAAAATATTATTTTATCTCTCTAACACATGTGCTCAGCGCTGCTCGGGGCCTCCAAGCGACAGATCTTCGCTGAGACCTGCAGGCGCTTGCACCTCGCAGAAGGAGCAGCGCTCGCATCTCCTCTGTGCTGGTTGGAGCTGGCACAGCGATGCCGTTGGCGTAGGTGCATGGACCAGCTTGGTGCATGGACCAGCTTGGTGCATGGGCTTTTGCCTCTGAACCTTTTGCTTCTCATCAGCGGAAATGTGTAAGAATGGAAGCATCCCAGGTGGGATGGCTGCCGATTTTCTCTCTTCCAATGATCTCCAACTATAGCAGTTCTTACCAGTTGCGCTTGGTGCACAAAACCAAAACTGTAGTTCCAGGTAACTACCTTAATTTCAATCCATCGACAAGAACAACAGCCTCTTGTGTGTTAGGATCTAAACCTAAAGCTTGGCTGTGGTCAATAAGCTGTTTTCTGTGATGGGCCCAGGGTGAGGGCAGTTCTGTCCCTGAGGGCTGTAGGAATCGTGTGTCGTTATCCCTGTGCATTTATCCCTGTGCATTTGCCCCTCTGGAAGGTCAGGGGCAGAAGACTGTGCTGTTCATGCACAAGTGGAAGCCCACAGAGCCTCTGTGAGCTCTCTTGTTTTCCTAATTAGTCGTGAATAACTCTCTTGTTTTCCTAATTAGTTGTGAATTACTACTTCTGGCACCATTTTTTGGGAATCCCCTTTGTTTCCTAAATGACCACACAGAATTAGTGCTCATTATCTGGCACTTGGAAGCTGTTAAGGACAGCAGTAGAGTTTGTCAAGTAGGAGAGTGGAAATCCAATGACTCATTTAAGGGTGATATGTTTAAACTGGGAAATGCACAGCAATCCTGAATGAGGGAATGCAAACACCGAAGCAGGGACTGCCATTTCCTTGGGGGTTTTATCAGGGGGAGAGCCACAAGTATAACACAGCCTAGTGAAGCTGGGTGCCCAAAACATGCTGTGGCTGAGCCTGCTTCTTATGAGTCTGTCCTGCCAGTGCCTCGGGTTTAAATCGTTGCCATTAGTGTGCTGCTGTGGAGTGTCTGAGTGCAATGCCAGTGCTTTGGCAGTGTCTGAATTAGACTTCTGTGGGTCACAGGGCTGCAGGCTTGACCCAGGCGGAGGTCAGGCTGGGGAGCATGGCTTGTGACAGGGTCCCTGAGCTGCTGCTTACGCAGGTACCTCCAGAGCCCTGCAGGAGCTGCAGCCCTTTGGAAAGCTGAGCAAGGGCAGCTTTTCCTCCCGGTGTGACTCCGCATGCAGATGCTCTCTGATCTGCAGGCCTCAGTACATCAGTGTCACTGCTGCGAAGATTTGTATCCAAGGTGTCAAGGGTTGGGTCCTCATGGGGGGCACAGGGACCTGCCTGTCCATAGCCAAGGGGCTGCTGCGGGGGCCTGGGGTGCTGGCCCTCGTGGGTGCTGGTCACACCAGTGCTGTTACTGACCCATTTGTATCAGGAGCTCAGACCCACAGATCATCTCCGAGTCATGCGTGCACCGGCAGGGCAGGCCCAGGGCCGTGTGGGGCGCAGGAATGGTGCCGACTCCCGCAGGGAGCTGCTTTCCGGGGCAGAGGTGTGCGTTGGGGGGGTGGGGGGCAGCTCGCCCGCAGGCATTGGCATCCTCCCACCCTCCCCAGCGGCGCTTTCCTTTTCTGTCCTTGCTGAGCCGTCCTGCGGGTTTTGTGGCTGCTGATCTCTGAAGTCAGCCCTGAGTTTCCCTTCTCAGAATAATGGAACTTAATGGAATTGAATTCCTGCTGGGCTAATTTCTGTGCAGTAAAAATAGCTGCAGCGCTGATGCATGTAGCGTGCGTCCACTACTGCCTTCACAAGGGGAAATGTGGCTTAGGAGTGGCAGAAACAAGGGGCATGGTGACAGTTCGGGTCATCTTAGTCTTTCAGCTCTGCAGAAGGGCTTGAGACTGATTCCTGCCGAGGCAAAAGCCCCACTGTGGCTGCCCATGGCATGGATCATCCCTGAGAGCTGTGGGCGGGAGCATCCCCAGCGTGTCATGGCCAGGCGTGTGTTTTCAAACTGATCAGTGATTTGTTTGCTCTATTGTGCCCTGATTTTGGGTTGGAAATGTCTGACGTGCGCCTGGAGAAGACTTTCTGGTTTAGTGTTCTCTGAAAGAAACCTTTTCTCTGGTACTAAAGCTCTGAAAATAAAACCAATGCACAGGATTGGGGAAACTGCTTCAAAACCGTTCTGTGCTGAAATGCTGAAGGCAGCTGCTGGCAGAGGGAGCTCTGCTCAGCCCAGGGGCAGCAGAATCGGCTGCTACAGTGAGAATGCCTGAGGTTGGCTACCGGGGAGGAGCAGAGGGATGCAAGGAAATGCAGAGAGGCCCCTGCACCCAGCCCCTCAGGTGGCCCCGGGGGGGGGGGTGGAGGTGTCCTCATAGAGACCCCATTCTCCAGGTAAGCTGTGTCCGAGTGGCTGCAGTGCAGGTGTCCAGGAGCTGACACAGGACAGGGGGTGGCAGACGCTGGCGCAGTGGCCTCAGCAGCCAAAGCTGCAGTGAAGTTCTCCAGGAGCAGTTTTTGCTTGGGATGACGTTAAGGCTCTTTATGCAATATCCTCATGCTTTTTGTAGGTAGAGGTGTAATTATTTCATTATGCTTTCCTGTGAAGTGTGAAAACTATCTTTACCAATCCTCTTATATTAGTTAAATATAATATTCAGTGAGACAGGAGATAGAGAAATGTTAATTGAAACTGGAGAGGTGTTTATGGGGTGATACAGTGTGGCCAGCTGTGACTAAAATTAATGTTCAGGGTCCGTGGTAGTGATTCATATTCCTGAGTTTATGAAATATTTTCAGCAGCAGTCAAGCCACATGGAGCAGCCCACTACATTTGTGAGATCATCTGCAGACACATGGCACTCACCAGGAGCAGGCCAAATGGTTTCTAATTGGATCAGGTTCTCCCCAGGCTGCTGCAAGGACACTTTCAAGTGTGCTCTGCGTTAGCAGGCTCACAGGCCTGTCACATCCCCTGCGCCTCCTGGAGCTAGACCAAGTCCTCCTCAGACCATGCGCTCCAAATGGAGGCAGAGTTCTGCTCCAGATAGTAAGCCCCATGTCAGTGCTGCAGGGTAGTGGGGACCCGGATCCTCTTTGGCCCCGCTGCAAGGGCTTGGCTGTCCTGCCCTCAGCAGAAACCCCATTTAGAATGTGCCATCTTGGAGCCCATCCACCCATCCCTGCTCTGCTGCTGCCCTTCTCGTGAGGGAGGCCCTGGGGATGCCGTGGCCCCTGGCATTAGGTGCTGAGGGGATGCTGCCTGGGACAGGAGATAGTGTCCCCTGAACGGAAGGTGCTTCTTCCTAGCCTGATGCCCCTGAAGCCCTGGAAGCTGCTGCCCTTACCTGAGATGCCACTAAACTGCTCTAGGGGCTGCTGAGCTTGGCAAGTCAAGGCATAGAACTGCAATCTGTGACTCATTAGCAGCTGCTCAATAGTAATGAAGACCCAAGCCTTCACCTCTGCTTTCCCATGCAACTGCAGAGCAAGGGGGCTCTTGGCATGTCACTGCCTGGGGACATGTGTCTTCATGGGGAGCAGGGACCCTCTCGTCCCCTGTCAGATCGCATCACCTCTGAAGAGGTCTGATTCTCTTAGAATAATCGTTGACTCTTTAATTGCAGCATGTCCCTTTATCTGCCCCAGGTCTTCGCTGCTTTCACCCATCTGTCTGAATAGCAGCAATGGGACTGTCCTGACACTCAGTCACCAGGCAGCCCGTGCTAGCCTGGAGATATCATCTCTCTAATTCACTGCTGCTGCCGTTCAGAGTTACACACACTGCAGGGGAAGGAAGAGGAAATGCAACCTACCTGCTACTGAGTGACAATGATACATCACGGGCGACGGGCTCAGCATTTCTGCAAATCTTCTGCATGCCTAAGGCACCAGAAAACATTTGAAACTATTGAATACTGCAGCCAATAAGAGGCTGCAGTAATTTATTGATGTTCCCAGCTCGCCTTATTCCTTTCATCTATCTTTGTGCTTGCCCTGGAAGGCTGAAAAAACGAATGTTGCTATATTTTTAATGAAGTTAGGTGAGCTGTTCACCTCTCACTAGGAGGGCCTGAGCTCTTTTTTTAGGGTCCTGACAGAGCTGGATGTCAATAAGAACTCTCCTGTGCTGTTCCTGGGTGCCTGGCGAGGTGCAGACATGTCTCTGTGGAAGGAGGCAGTGGGTGATGCAGTTGGGCTGACCAGCCTGAGGGAGCTGCTGCTGCAGTGGCTGCTCCTGGGTGTGTTGCCATTAGTTCCTGTTCTGCATGCTGCTGAGATCCCTCCCTGCCATAGAGAGCTCAGCTGCTCCAGGGATGCCACCTTCTGCAGGAGCTGGGCCTTCCCACGCTGAAATATTGAGGATGTTTAGGCTCTGTGTGTCTTTCCTCTTTAGCATAACGCTTTGGGGCTCAGATCTCATTGCCTTTTCGGTTAGGTCCGCACAGACTTGTGTTTCTGGCAAGTGCCATCTCACACAGCTACTGAAAACTGATGAGATGATTCTGCGTAATCCCATCAGCAGCTTGTTAAACTGATCAGCACATCCCATCACCATGGAGAGAGCCAGCTTCCATTGGAGGAGAATTTACTAAAGAAGAAATCAATTTCCCATATAGCACCATCACAGCTGACACTGAACAAACTCATCTTAGATCGATGCCCTTCTATGAACTTGTAACTGACAGGAGCTGCCAGGGCATGAAATCTCATTGCTGTTTGTGCTGGTTTTCCACCTTTGAAACAGAATGCCATCGTGCCACATGCACTGCTCCAGCCGTCTGCTCTTTGTTACTGTTTGATGTTAGCTTCTCGGATTTTGGACTCTCTGGTTTGTGCAGTGCTAGTTCCTTTGGTTAGAAACAGTGAAATGAAACATCCTTTTGCCACTCCAGTCAATCAGGAGATCCACAGGAGAAAGAGGCAGCAGGAGCTTGGTGTGCCCGGGATTCCTGTCCTTCCAGATTCCCAGGCACAGAGGAAGTGTCTGTCTCCCTGGGGAATGTTGGTACCCGTGCACCTTTGACAATGGGATTGTTTTTTCTTTCATGAAGCATTTAAATTATCTGAGTTTGAAATATTTTTGCTGTTAATATTATGACAGCAATTGCTGACAAAAGGAATCCTCCTCAGATTCCAAAGCACTTGTCACTCGCTGGGATATTTGCAAATTAGGAGATGACAGTCCTTCAGAAATCAGGAATTGCTTTCAGTGTTTCTTTGAATTTGTAAATACTGATGGAAGTTGCTGCCTTGTCCCAGGAGTGTCAGGAAGAACAGAAACATCTCCACTGCTCTTAAAGTGGATAGGGAGTGTTCCCCGTTTATTGTAAAGCCCCAAACCACCCAACAGCAACAGCTGTAGTTCTTCAGCACACAGAAACTTCTCACCAGGTGAATTTTCAAGCTTTCATGGCAGAGCAAACAGCAGCTTTGGCTTTTCAACTTTGCTGCTTTTCTATTAGGAAAACCAGAGGTTGAGAGTTGGATGAATCTGGTTTGTCTGGAAAAGCAGAGGGGGATGCTCCCAGCCCCTGGCTCCAGGCATTTCAGCCAGGTACCACAGTGAAGATGCAGAGGGATGGGCATGTTTGAGCTATTCAGAGCTGCCCAGTGAGCCAGGGCACAATAGAAGTTCCAGTCAATCTTTGCAATTCTTAACTTTTGCTGCCTGTGGCACTCAGTGCTTTATAGACATACAATTCTACACATAAAGCACTGAGGCTTTGCTTTTGCTACAAAAGACTACTGAGAATGCAGCTTTGCAAATGAGTTCTACTGATTATTGCATGGCAGAGAATGGGAGGCATTTAAACTACTTTCAGGAGAAGTCTCAGTCTGAATCTGAGTGCTGCCTTATGAATCAAGGTCAGCTGATATAAGCCGTGCAAATATTCCAAGCCTCTGGAGCTTAGGAAGGAATTTAGGAGGCTTTGAAGTGCTCTTGATCTTCAGAAGGACATCTGCAGCTAATGGTCTGTACCAGCACGCCAAGAGCTGTAAGGTTATGTTGCCACTGTCTTGAGCCTGCTCAGTCCCAGGAGGTTTCCAGGTCCCTTTAATGCAAGTTCAGAGAAAAGCAAGTTGTAAAGAATGCACTCTCAGGCCAACAGCTGATAATCTGGTGCTGGTTAAGTCAGGTGTAAAATGTCATCCTGGGGTCTTAACTGCGGTGTTTAAACGGCCGATAAAGTACAGCACACAGTGTTATAAGGATTTCAATGGAAAGTTAAGTAAGCAGAGACTCCAGGCTCCACTACATGACTAAAGGTCCATTTTTAAATTGTATCTGAATAGACAAATATCTGTTTGTTGGATATGCAAAGCAGCACAGTAGTTGGCCAGATTGTCGTGGTTCCAGCCCTAATAAGCACAAAAAAAAAGGCTTGATGTGAATTCAGGTTTTCAGGGATAGCCTTTTCATCTGGCTCCCTTCTCTCATTAGCTGGTGGTGCCAGGAAGTTCTTTGCTAATGAATGGCTGCAAAGTTCTACAAGGGCTTCAGATGAAAACACCCGCAGCAGCACAGCACAGGGTACAGTCACCCCTCAAAGCATGCTGCGTGGTATGAGCCAAGACGTAAAGGCTTTGCTCTGTTGGATTCAGCTCAGATCTGGAGCTGTGATCATCTCCTGGGGGTGAGACAAGGTTCTGCCTTCCACTCCTGGAAGTTACGGGTTTAGCACCGGATGAAGTTACACTGAGGACTGGGGCACAGATGTGTCTACGTGACACAAACCTTCACCCTTCATTACAGCATCAGGACAGGAGGAGAAGCCTCTGATCAGACATAATGCACCCTCCAAGACCTGTTTGCCTCTTCTCCTGCCAAAGCTGTTACTGGAGCTGCTCCGTGTCCCCATTGCCTCCCTCCATCCATGCAGCCACAGCACTCAGGCTGCACTTGTGTTCCTCAGGCAGGGCTTCCCTGCAAATCCCCTTCTCTTTGCAGCTCTGAGGTGACGCAAAAGGAACGAAAGCCAAGCTGGGCTCTGTCTAGCTCTGGACCTTCTCCTCTGCCCTGAAGGTGGTGGAGACCATACCAAGCTGTGGCTGAGGCAGAGGAGGTGCCTTTGTGTCTGCTCAGCAAGTCTTTTGAGCAGGCTGGAAGGTGGTTATTGCATGGCAGCCCCATCAAGGCTGTGGCCACTGCATTCCTGTCCCGTGGAGTAGCACTGGTGAGGTGCCATAGCACAGTGGGACTCACTGGGTGCTGAGGAGGATGATGTGCTGAGACAGACACGACATCTCAGCTGCTCAGATTCCAAAGTGGTGCTTTACTAACTAACAAGAGCATTAAAAATGCACAGAGTCACTGGGCTAAGCATCAAGGTCCATGACAGAAAGACAAATTGGACAACTATTATGTTATGTGAGAGGCAAGTTTTGGTGACAAGCTGACAGCGTGACCCAGCACAGCCAGAGCAAACAGATTACTCAGTGGTTCCTGAAAGGTCATGTTGTCAATGTCTCCGTCAGTGGCCGTTCATCGCTGCCAAGGGGGAATGACAAGAGGCTTTGCTGCCCCAGTGCTGCTGTCGGGATCTGACATGCTCGTGTGAAGGGCAGTTTGGTGGCATTTCCCAACGGCTGCTCGTGGGTCAGAGCTGCGGCGGGTGCCAATGCTGGTGTGAGGAGAGGGCTCCTGCTGCATGCCAGGCTCTGTGGGGATGACGGAGGGTTTCTGCAGGGCTTGGTGAGTGCCATCGCCTCACACCTGCCTTCTGCTGCTGCTCTGCATGGTGCCAGTGGCTGCTGCTGCTTGTTCATGCTGCAGGGCTGGCCGGGAGCAGCCAGGCAGGAGCCCCAGTGCCTGGATGGCATCACAGAGGGAGCAGATGATGGGCTGTGGAGCAGGAGGCAGGAGGGGGTTGTGCTGGTGCTGGCAGAGCAGAGGGAACCAGGAGAGGCTGTTTGGAAACAAGAATGGTTTGTGAAGAATAAGGTCCTGGAGGCCAGGATTTGAAGCATGGCCAAAGTCCTCAGAAAGAGGCAGATGCAATGCCTTGGTTATTCGGTGCCTTGTGGCTGGTTTTGACTGGGAATCAAAAGAGAGGACAGCAGCAGCCCAGCCACCCTTCAGAAACAGTGCAGCTAGGGAGTGGAATAATGTCTGTAGGGAGGAAGCAGTTACAAAAGCAGTGGCTTTCTGAGATGCTGTTTGGGAGCCTTCCCAGCATCCCTGGGCTGTACCTGGGTCTCTAAGGGACATGCAGTATCTTGGGGAAGCCTGGTTCCACATGCCTTCACTGCACAGCCCGCAAGACCCAAAGTTGGACATGGTTTGCTTTGATTTTCAAATGATTGTCCTGGTTTTAACTGGGATAGAGTTGATTTTCTTCCCAGTAGCTGGCATAGGGGTGTATTTTGGCCTTGGGATGAGAATGGTTGTCAGTATTTCCTGGGAGGTGTCCCATTCATCTGGCCTGTTCATCTCACTGGGACACTGATTTTCTCTTGGGAGGGAGCAGTGCCATGCTAGTGCGAGGCGGTCACCAGGTATCACTGCTCAGCACCGCTTGCTCTGCAGTCTTGGGGTTCCCTGGGCCCAGGGGAGGAGAAGTCAGTCCTGTGGCCTCATGGCAGAGGTCTGTCAGTAGCGTTATGCCTGTGGCAATGGCAGAGCCACCCTTTGGCTGAAGAGCTGTACCGATGGGCTGTATCCTGCCTTGTGCCTGTGGCAATGGCGGAGCCACCCTTTGGCTGAAGAGCTGTACCGATGGGCTGTATCCTGCTTTGTGCCTGTCGCTGCTGAAGCACCACGACAATGCTCGTGGTGGGGATGGTCACCAGGGCTGAGCCAGGTCCTCCCAGCACCAGAACAAACCTTGCAGCTACCTTTGTTTTCCCAGGCAGAGCAGGGACCCCACGTGCTTGGTGTTCGGATGCTGTGAATGAGGGCAATCTTCATCCACGTCTGGATGCAAGTGGGAGTGCAGGCGTGTGTGAGAGCTGGCTCGAGCGCCCCAAGCGTGGTCTGACTGGTGTGAGAGCTCCGAGAACTCTCCAGACTCTTGCTTTTTTGTTAACGGTCACTGGAGGGTTAATGTCATTTTGGTTTTAATTACCCTGCTGGAGGGCCCCCTTACCCACGGCAAAAGGCAAAATTACCAAGGCATTTTAGTCAGATATTATTTAATTTTATTGATGTGTCACAAGCAAAGGCACAGGAATGTTCAAATCAATGCACACTCACATCACTGCTTCATCTACTTCCAGCATCTTTGCCTGTTCTATTTATGCAGTTACTTGTCGATAGATTAACTTCCTAGGAATATGTGGAAAATAAATGAAATTCCAGCAGGATCATGCCCTGTGGGTTTGTTTCAGCAGGAAACCGGAATAGGAGCAATAGGCTTTCATCTTCTTCCAACAGCATTTTTCGACCCCTCTTCCTTGCAGTTCACCATTATTCCACTGTTTTCTTTGTCACCTTTCCCAGAGCAGTTTCAGACCCTGCAGGTTGGGGGCTGCTGTGTGAGGGCAGGGCAGCGCGGGGCAGCACCTCCTCCTGCCCGACGGAGCATCCCTGCTCTGCAGCGGGAGCCCCCTCAGGCCGGGCTGGGGCCTCTCCCAGCAGCACTTGACAATAAACATGGGTCTGGATATTTTGTGGAGCACCTGGGACTGCTCTTTGCCTCCTGGAATGAGTGACAAATGGAGCTGTATTCTCACATCCCATAAACACTTCTATGCCACGAGCAAAGTCTGCTTAGATCCTACCAAAAAGATGCCTCCAGTAGGGAAGTGTTGCACAGGACCTGGCCCATGAGCATCCTGTGGTGTGGTCTCTACAGTGAGAGTGATGGGAACAGGGAGCTATGCAACCTGGCAGTGACAGACAAGCAGGATGGGGTTCAGAAGGAAAATGGAGCTCCTGGACAGTTTATGGACCAGGATCTGTACTGAATTTTGCTGTGCTCTTGATGCTGAGGCTGATGCAACACAAGGTTAGCTTCAGGTACAGACACATTCAAGTTCATGATGGATTACAGAGTGGTGAAATAAGAGCTTATTTTCACCCCATGTTTGCAGCTGGGAGAAGAGTAAAACCAACCTGAGGAGTCAGAGGTACAGTCAGGGAGGAATGGATGTTTCATCCCCTGTGGTGTCTGCTACTTCTTTCTTTGTTTTCCTGTGCTTGGGAAGCATGCCTTGCCTCCTCCAGTCCTGAGGTACAGGTTATGGACTGCCAACCCAAAGAAGGGTCTAGCTATGTGCCAGGTCCGTCTGCCTTTCCTCTCCTTGCAAAAGCAATTGCCTTTTCGTCTTCTGGGTCCTCACTTCTGTTTCCATGCTCCTGTGTACGGCATCCTTCACTCTTCTGCCCTTGGCACCTCTCCACACACTGTCATTTGCATCCAGTTGCCTTGTGGGTGAGAAATCTCAGGTGTAATCTCTGATCCAGCCAGCTGCTGAATTACCCTGACTCCCAGTGATTTGTCACCAGTGGAAGGATTGATGTTGGGAAGCTCTTTTCAAGATGCCTTTTATCTTCCCGCATGCATGGGGCTGCAGCCCAATTCCTCTTCTGTCTTCATCTATCAGCTGCCCCAAATACATACACTATCCACAGGTTCAGCTGCTCCAGCTCCCTCTCTTGCTCCCCACTGCTCCAAGACATGGATGGTGCTTGCAGCTTGGTTTCAGCTTCCTCATGTGTAGGTGGGGGGCAGAACAGGGGCTGATTTTCATTAATGCCTCCCAGATGCTGCCTCGTCTGGTCAGCGTTGCAGGACTCCTGGCTGTGGCCCTTCCCTTGTTTCCCTGCTGAATTGAGACATCTTTTTTCCCAGGCAGTAGCTGCCATCTGCACCAGAAGGTTAATTTGTTCCTCTTCCCCATAAGTGCATTTATCACATGGAAGTGGCTGTTGTGGAAAATATTGATCAAACACCGGCTGTTCCCTGGCTGGACTGGAACTGTTGCAGTTACTCAATTGCTGGGCAGTCTGTGTGCAGGCAGCGATGGAGAGTGCATGCACACATTTGTACACGTGTGCAAGTGTGTGTGTGGCGGCTGCTGCAGTCCTGGTGAGACCCACCGGCGTTCCCAGCAGCAGTTCTCCTGGAGTGGGTCTGATCCCTTTGTGTGGAGCAGGTGTTCCCAGGCATCCAGCCCAGGCTCCTGGGCCCGTGGCTGCTGTGGCCGGGGGAGGGAGGGAGGGAGGCTCCTGTGTGTGGGAATGGTGTCCTGTGTTTGGGAGCAGAGGATGGGGTGTCTGTAGTTCAGCAGTGCACCGTGCATGGAGCCATGCCTTTCCAAAGGCATTTGGACCTGTGACCTGGCCAGCGGGAATGCTTTGCCTGGCTCTGTTAGACCTGGAACTCGGCCCTTTGCTTGTCTAGTGCCTGTTGTGTCGGAGCTCCCTCCTGCTTCCCAGCACTGCCACAGACGATTGCTACCAGTGTGTGCGCCGGAGCACGCTTGTCTCTCTATTAAAGAAAAATACAATAATAACAACTCCTTGTGGCAGCTACACAAATATAGGCTGTTTTGACAGCACCTTATTTCAGCACAGCGCTCGGCAAAGGCTTGTGCGAGCATTTCTTGCAGGCAGCTTCTCGGTGGGAGAGCTGTGGCACAATGAAAACATCTGAGTCACCCATTTCAGAATGATCATGGGTTTAGCAGCAGCTCGGGTCCCCGGCCCTCTGTCAGTGACTGCTCCCACCAGGGTGCCTCTTAGGCAGTTAATGTCCAAGGAAATAATGGCTGGGACCCCTGGGCAATGTGTGAGTGGCCCCAGCTGCTCGCTGTGCTGTGTCTGCTCAGTGGGCTGCGCATGGGCTGGGATGATTCTGGTCCTCGTCATGTCATAAGAGCTGAGGGCACTCAGGCAAGGGCTGGGTGGTGGCAGAGACAACAAGGGGCACCCAGGAGCAGTGAGCTTGTCCCCTGGGCTCATCCGGTGTGCGGAGCAGCAGGGTGGACACTGGGAGAGGCAGGAACAGGTTGTGTAGAGGATCACCAAGGGCAGGAGCAGGGCAGGGACCGCTCGGCTCTGTGGGTCATGGTGGGGCGAGGCCACATCCTGCACAGCAGATGCTGCTGGGGACAGAGAGGGACCATGAAGAGAGCAAATGCCGGGTGTGTGCAGGATGCTGCAACCTGGTGCAAGGTGTTAACCTCCCCCTGGAACAGGATCAGCCCTTGTGACAGCCGTCTGCCTGTTAAAAACAAGCAGAGGAGTCCTCACAAGCGAAAAGGAGAACCGCTACTGGCATGAGAAAGCCACTTGGACAAGATGAGGTCTACTAGCAAGCAACAGAGAATAGGTAATGGACTCAAGTGCAAAACTCCTGCACGTGTGTGCACGTGATAGACCAGTGCCCAGTAGACACCAGCCAGGTCCCTGACTCTGTGCTTCAGAACCCCCAGGAGAGCACCATCCCTCCACTGTGCCGCCAGCCACTGTTGTCATCTCCAGCATCAAGGTGCTTGTGTCCTTTCTTCTTGAGTGCACTGTGGGGATACCCCCGCTCCCTGGGTGGTGCATCCATGTGTGGAAGCACAGGGCAGCTCTGGGGTGCTTCGGCGGTGCTGGGAGCGGGGGTAGCCGTGCTAGGCAGGAGCAGGATGCGGTGCTGTGGGCAGCTCTGCACAATCTGGCACAGCGTCCGGTGCAGATCCACGAGAGGAGCTGTGCTCTGCCAGTATATTAAAATTTAATTAGGCAGTAAATGCTTCGTGCTTCCAAGCCCCGAGGCTGGAGGAAGGCAGAATGCCTTCTGGTTTCTTAATGGAACAACTGTCCCCTCCGATAGGCTGTAAATGGTTGTAGTGACATTGGGCAGGAGCCTGCCGTCTGTTCCACAGTTGTGGAATTGCCACACGCCCAGCTTGGTGTGCCGGGGAGTGCTGCCAAGTTGAACTGTTCCCCACAGGGCACTGGGAGACACTGGTGCTGCTTGGGGATGAGCTCGTGGGGCTTTCATCCCAGCTCCCCTTTCTGAGGGTCTGTGGAGGAGATGCTGAGGCTCTGGGGCAGCAAACTCCTTCTCCCCACCACGGGACCCCTTCTTGTTAGTGCAGCACCTCCTGCCCTGAGCTCTCGCTGTGAGAGCCCCTCACGGTGATACCTGCCTTTGCTCTCGTGATTATTTCTCTGCTCTCTGCACCGTGGCAGGAGCTCATGGCTTCAGCAGGCACAGAGCTCCTATCCTGGCTGCTGCGCGCTACTAAATTAGATAGAACCTTTCCCAGGAAGCTCCAAGTCTCAAGTAAATTATAATGCAAAATAACAGCCTCCTGTGCTGTGGAGAGCAGGGGCCTGCTGCAGTCACAGCCAGGCCGGCAGCTTGGGCCGGAAGCTCCTGCTGCCCCCCCTTGAGAGCCAGGCTCTGCTGCTGAGGCTCTTTACATGGGAGGTATTTGTAAATTCCGAGTATGGATTCTGAAAACACCGCTCCTCCTCGTGGTGTAAAGAGGGGAGGAGATGCTTCAGCACTGAGAGAGCTCCCCGTTATTGAGAGCCCTTTCAGCTTAAAGTGTTAAAAATTAAGCAGGTTTTACACTTTTTGGTGTCCCTCTGGGTGAGGACAGGGGTGGGGATTGGTTAAGGCCTTTCCACAGGAGCCCAAGGGATAGATACAGCTATTGCAGGGAACTCATTAAAACGTGTTTCCAGTATCAAAGGGTTGTTCCTAAACACTCTGTGGCAACCTGCTGCTTCCAGCAGCGTTTCCAGGTTCCCGGATGCAGGATCCCCTCTGGGATGGCTCCCGCCTGGCTCAGTGCGTGTTCCCTCTCACTCTGGGGTGATGCAGCGTTTACATCTTGATATGAACCACGGGAAAAGCTTCAGGGGGAGATGCTGAGCACAGGGCTAATTGAGAGCAGTGGGGGAGATGCTGCCACCGGCTGCACGGGAGCAGTGGCACCTCTGTGCACGGACGTGCCTGCTGCTGCTGTGAGCTGTCTGTCTGTCTGTGTGCTTGGAGATGGCCACTGAAATCCTACTGTTGCCGGTGGGACTGTGCGGGTGCTGCGCTCTCAGGGACTGGCGGGGGCTGGCAGTCAGGGAGCTGACACAGCCACATTGGCAGCTATGAAATTGGTGCTATTTTCTTCCATTGCAATGCAGAAACTCTTGAGCTGGGGGTATCTGCATGCTTGGGAGTCTGTCAGCGAGGGGAGCTTGGGGCAGGTTCCACCTCTCCATTCTGAGCACTGGCAGGACCGGTTCGAGGTGGCCATGCTCCCTGGCAATGGCATCTAACCAGGAGCCTTCATTCATTTCTGAATGTGGGGCCCGCGAGGAGCATCTGGAGAAGCCTGTGATCACTCTGCTTGGCTCTGACTAATCTGGGCTCCAGAGGCTGTGCAGGATGCTGCTGAGATCTCGTTCCCTGCATCTGTTCCCAAGACTTCAAAAAGAGCCTCCCCCAGCTTTTGCTATCAGCATTTGAGGCACTTGTCACTTTATGAAATGTCTTCGTTATTTTAAAATGAGGTTTTTGAGAGGAGCTATTGTTATTTATAGATTTCTATCTGCTATCAAAGCACTTATCACTGTCACGTCCCAGAGCCTCCTAGAAAATGCCGTGTTGATGGCCACTTTGGAGATGCAGTTAGACAGGGAGGGTAATGGCTCTGTGCCCCTTGCCGCTGGGCAGGTTGGCGATGCCCTTCCCTTCGGAGCGGTTCATGGGAGGCAGGGATGCAGCCAGCGGTGCAGCACAGGGGTTATGAATTCCTCGAGAGTCATCACTGCCACATCCATGGTGGTTACGTTTGGGACTGCTGCTGTGATGCAGCCCAGGACATCCGCTCAGTGCAGGCACATGGTGTGGTGCAGGCACTGTGCTGGTGCCCAGGGTGCTGCTGTGGGTGGCTTTGAGTGCTGTGCCTGCAGTGCTGGTGGGGACCCATGTGTCTGTGCCTGGTCCCCTTAGCTTTGTCTGATCACTGGCAGGATGCCCCAGGCACCTTGGTGTGGGCTGGAACTGCGCTGGGGCCTGGGAGGGTGCAGGGTGCTGTGCTCGAGCAGCTGTTTTTCACCCAGGGACAATCAATTCTCCTCATGAAAGCGCCTGTTAGTCACTCACAGCTCTGACTGGTGCTCTGAGATTAACTGCATGACAGCGATTCGGAGGGGTTGTGCTGTGGTCGTGTCTCTTCAGAGCAGAAGCTTTTGCCTGCAGCTTATGGCCAAGTCTTCACGGGGAATCAGTGTCTGACCGTCTCTGCCCCCATGTGAAGTGTTAATGGGTAATAAGGAGCAATAAGCATCCACTGGCTATTATTTTCCATTTGCATGGTCAGCTGGAATAGACAGCAGCTTGGAGTAGGGTTTGATATGCCTGTATTGATTTTCTTCATAGATTAGAGTGATCCAAGCAGTTATAAGGTTAATTTCAGATGATTAACTTCACCATATTGTAATATTTGATTTAGATTGGCTTTCAAACACTTTCCACTTATTGATTTTCAATATGGTACTTTTAGCACTGCAGCCAAATGTCATTTAAATAAAGGGTTGACAGAGTAGACAATATTCACAGCAGATCTGAATATTCTCTCGCCAACCTGGACCTGCCAGAGGAGCGGGGCAGCGCTGAGCAGCCCCTCGCCTCCAGACCCACCTCTGCTGAGCTCTGCTGGGCTGAGGCGGACCCATGGTCCTGTGCGTTCCACCGGCATGAATGGCTCCCTCCCCTGGGGCTGCTTTGCCGGTCCCCACCAGCACCAGGGTCAGCCGTCGCTGCCAGCGTGTGCGTCCCCGGTCACAGGAGCTGTGGGGACCATAGAGGCACTGCTGTTGGCAGGGCTGCTGCTGTTGTTTGTGACATTAAACCTCCTTCTTGATAAAAATCAAACCATGGAATTGCTGGATATGACGAGAAGTTTGACCTGCCAATTTCTCCTCCTGGCTTCAGATAATCCTTCCGTCCTGGGAGGTGGTGCCAGACTCTTCTGGCCTAAGCTGAATAACGAGATTTTATTTGCATCAGCTGGAAGTGGCTGGGGCTTTGGAGACTGCAGGAAAACTGCACTTACGTGGTTTCTTAGGGAGCTTCCTTCTAAAATATTCAAATGAGGCATTAACATCTCTTTTGGTCAGGGATCCTCACTGCCTCACAAGCCCCACAGCCCAGGAAGAGTTCAGGGAGTTGATGTTTCTGGTGAAGAGAAGTATGAACAAGTAGGACGGACCCTGTTCCTCATGATCTCACTGCCAAGCTCTAATGCTCTCACAGCAGGTTGCCCCTTTTGCTATGGATGCTTTCCTCATCCTTGGCACTTACAAGTCATCCAGTCACTCTGGTTAAACAAAAAGGCTTTCTGATGGGAAACCTCATCTGTGTGTGTTGGGGAATCTTCATCATCCCCTCCTTACTAAGCTGTGTCCTTGCTCCAGCCTGTGGCCATGGGGAAAGGGGTGGGTAAGGTGTTACTTCAGCTCCCTTGGATGATGCTTCTCATTGTGCCATCATGCAAAGAAAAAGCTCTGTGATTCTTTGCTGTTGTGTGCAGTGTGGTGCCCTTTTTATCCCTTTGAGACCAGACTGTAAGAATAATAGAAAACTGACATTTAAGCTATTGGAGGCAAGAACTGGGTTTTTTATATTGGATTGTTCTGAGCTAAAATGCACAGAGCAAAGAAATCACCAAAAACATGCTGCTTCTTGCCTGTTTTACATTTCAGTTTGGATAATAGGTGCACACCTCAGAGCAGATTATATTAATGTTTCTGAACATTGATGAGTCCAAAGGCCCTAAGAGCTGTTCACAGCAGCTCAGAGGGTGTGGGAGTGACAGAGGTGCTGGGAAGTTGAATACAGGCAGGGAGCTGTTTGCTTGTTTCATGGCTCGTGTCTCCTCCTCTCTCTCATACTTTTATTTTCAAGGGCTATTTTCTTCTTCACATTTTGGTGATGTGCTGAATACAGATGAGACACAATGCACACAGAGCTATTAGACTGACACACGCTCATTTTGTGGCTTTGGGAAATAACAATAACCCCCAGATTAGGCTGTGCTGGCATATGTGGGGCCCTGGAAGATGATGTGGGACCCTGGCCAGGAGCAGTCCCTTCACTGGCTGTGACCCCAGGGCTGCCCCCAAGTGCTGGGTGCGGGACAGGGCTGTGCCTGCGCCTGCTCCTGGGGCTGCCTCCGCTCCACAGCCTCCTGCAACCCATCTGCTCCCTGTTTATGGTCCTGCCATGGGATCTGTGGCTCAGAGGTGTTTCTTCCCACAAATCCCAGGGGTTCTGCAGGGGGTGCCTGGCTGGCCACTGTGCTTCCGGCAGAGCTGATCAGATGCTTCTTTGCCAGGTGAATGGTCTGGTTAATTTTGTCATTTCAAATGATTTATTTATAAGTCATCTGCAGTAACAAATATTGATATTGCCTCCTGACCAGTAATTATTTGCCCTTCCTGATTATAAACTACACCTGCAGCAGTGGATGCTGATGGTCTAAACTGTGGAGCTATAATCCAAGAAGTGAAGAGCAGGTTGTAACTTCCTCAGCCGCTGCAGGACTCGTGTATCACCTTCAGCTCTTCGACAGAATTCTCTCACATACACTTTTGACTAAAGGAGACTGAACAGACCCCACCAAGGTCAAAGCCATTAACAGTCTTTTCAGTGAGCAGTGCTGCAGATTCCAAACACTTGAAGCTCTTCAGGGAGAGTCTGAACTTGCATTTTTCACCTGTAGCTGTTACAGTCCCATCCAGTACCCATCAAAGAAACCAGTGTGGAAAATAGCCATCTGAGGCACCCATGTTTGTCAAACCAGGCTTGAGGAAATACCTCTTGTATGGAACCTGTTGAACCTCAAGAGATGACAACATCTGGTCAATTAATTCATGTGACTAGAAAAGTATAGGGCATGCGAGATGCAAGGCATTTTAAAATGCAAAGGAACATTTGTTCAATGCTTTTTCAGGTTGAACCTCTTTCAGTAAAGAAAATCATGTGGCTTACGCAGACCTTGCAGTGGCTACTCTAAGGCTGCATGTACGTGGCAATATTTTGTTGCTCACTGTCTTTACCTGCTTTCACATCACCTTGGAGATGCACTTCTGGATGTGAATGATGTAAATAGTGGCGTCTGTCTGTGATGTTTCAGTGATGTAAATCTGTGTGCTGTGCTGAATTCTCATGCTAGCTCCTGCCTCAGTTGTCGGCATGTATGTTGAATGAACGCTGTTTCCATTCACCCTGGGTTAGCATCCTGCTGCTAGCCTTTGTCCTGCAAACATCTAGGACTTGTATCTGCCCTCTGATTCTGCTTTTATGGTCCCAGCTGGGGATGGGTCTGTAGGGATGCAGCAGAACTTTGCTGCATATGACCGGTAATGTCACCCTCACGGCTGCGAGGTTTCTGGGAGATGATGTGAGAATGACATTGCCTGCAGCCTCTCTGTCTGAGCCAATTAAGCAGAGAAATTAAACAACGTCTGAGTCAATTAAAAATAGAAATTAAACAATGTGACAAGCACGAGACAGTGGAGCCAGAGCTCACTGCTGAAGTGCATCTAAGGAAGGACACCGAGTCCATGTATGCAGCCAGTGCCTGCCCACCATGCTGGGTGTCTTCCCCGGGTCCTTGCCTTCGTCTCGCTGGAGAGTGGGAATGGTCTCACAGTGCTGCTGGCGTCTGGAGCCACTCTGAACCCCAGTCTTGGGAGACGCAGCCTCCTGATCTGTCTTCTCTTCCTTCACTTACCCATCTCCACGCGCAGGGCATGAGCCCCATCAGTGCAGGGGGCATCCGCAGCCCCTATGCTCAGCAATGCGCTGCCGCTGGCTCTGGCACAGGCCATGGGCAGGGAGGGCCACCCTGGCCCCCAGCACTGGAGCTCCTGCTCCAGGGGGTCCTGGGGCTCTGGGACCTGCCTGGGATGAACCTCGGGTCCACAGAATCACGCAGGCAGGTGGAACTGACCCGGCTCCTTCCAGCACAGCCCAAGGTGTGAATCGTTACAGGGTGTAAGGGAGGGGCTGAGCACCTTGGAAAGGAAAAGCCTGTGGATGGGCCATCACGGCTTCTCTCTCTGTCCCCACTGTCAGCAACTGGGCTTTCCGGAGTTTTTTCCTGCAGTCTGTTGAGTGACTTTTCTGTTCCAGAGCTGTCACTAGAAGCACCTAAGCCAGACTACTTCCTTGCTGTATCTAATTGGCACCTTCAACTCTAAGTAAAGTGATCTACTAATCATTTTGATCTCTGCTCAGTTCTTTGATCTAGCTGTTGTTCTCAGGTGCACATCGTGACAGCACAATTAATTGCACATTTATAATTGTGTAGCTGCAGCACGCTCTAGTTCACACTTGGAGTTTCACTGGTTGAGCTGCCCGGGTTTGTCATTAATTCTGACAAACAAGAGTGATCCAAAATACCATTCCTTGACCTTTTAGATTTCCCCAAGTCCACAAGCACACTGTATGCACCATGGATGAGCTCCAGCTTCCCGCTGGGGCTGCAGGGCTGCAGCACCCGGCACCAGGCCGGGCTGCGGATCAGCAATTCCTGATGCTCTTTGATTATTTATTGGTAAGTGCTGTGTGAGGCACATAATGCAGCTCCCAGATAAAGAGGAGAGAGCAGGAGCGTGCTTAGCGGAGTAACCCAAAGACCTTCACTAGCACTAACTTCTGTATCCCTGAGTTTGAAAGGGAATTAATTAAACCTCCTGCTGCAGGGTTGTGATCAGTCCCTGCTGCAGGACAAGGTGAGCCCTAGCAGAGGAGCAGGATGCCCTCTGTTGTGTGCTCCTCTCTGAAACAGCTGCCAGGAAAGTAAAGCAGAAGCATCATGACGTGATTTGTTTGTGCTGCTCCTTTCCCTTGGCTGCTTTCCACACCAAAGAAGTGATGTTGCTCTACTGACTCGGCACCAGAGTGGCTGGCACGACCTCGCGCTGTGGGCAGAGATCTACACCGTACCTGTGAGGTAGGTCAGGTTGTGGTGAAGGGCAGGAGAACCTGTTTGCTAACGCTGGTGGCCGTGGGACCTGCCAGGAGCAGGCTGCAGCCCCTTGGGCTGGGCACGTTCCTCTGGGAGCCAGCTTTGCCACTCTTCCGTGCTCCAACAGGGCTTGTTCAGCTTCGATGGGCTCGTGCTCCATGAGCTGTCAAATCTCATTGCTGGCAGAGCCAGTGGACAAAAGAGCCTCATCTATATATTTTGCCTCTGCTAGAACAAGGCAAATATTTCAGTAACTGTTGAGGAGTATTTGCATTTTTATGGATAAATTCAAGAAAAAAGGCACCACACAATCCCAATTTGCATCCCTTATTTCCATAGAAACTACAGGAGCCTTGATTGCTTTCATGTGCTTTTGATGAAAATTGAGTGGGGTATCTTTATCCTGCCATAAGGTGGGAAGAAGAATTGGCATTCACAATAATATCTAATGGTTCAAAGGATACTTTTGCAAAACAACTTGCTGTGATTTATTAAATAACTTGTGTTTTTCAAATAATTGGAAAAAAACTTTCTAGAAAACCTGTTGGGGGCCTTTGCCACAGTGCCGTGGATGAGCACCCACGTGTGTGGAACCTGGGCTGTCTATGGGTACATGGCTGCTGCTTGTGAAACCAAGGTCGTTGAGCTCTTAACCAAAGTTCAGACATGAGCAGGGAAGGATTCAGGTATCATAATCTGTACAAGTGCTTTTCCACTGTAAGGGGGGAAGCAGTAAATACCGGGGAAGTGCGAGCGAACGGCTTTGCTGCATAGCAGAGGCACCGGGATGAACCAGGTATGAAGATATTCATCAGGGATGAAGGGCTCGACTCAGGCTCTGGCTGCATCTGGGCTCTGTGGACACAGGACAAGGGACAAGGCACCGGCCAGTGCCCCCCATCCCCTGGCCATTCCAGCCAGCCACTCAGTCCCGGTGTCACATCCTGACTGTGAAGCTCTGGAAGCTGCTTGGCGCCAGGTTGCAGCGTGGTGGGAGGCTGCCATGTGCTCTGCGTCCTGGAGCAGGCTGGATTTGCAGTGCCTGTACTGCTCATCCTGACACGAGGCCATTCATATTTGATGGTGTTTGGATGAATTATGCACATAGCCACTAAGAGAAATTTAATGATGGGTTTCGTCGTCTTTTTTATAGATTTCAGCCTTTGAATTAAGCACCAGTTCACTTTCAGTGCTACAGGGGATAAAGGGAATATTCCAGTCCTTGCATCCATCATGTCTGCTCTGCCAAGCAAAGTTAACAAGTAAACAGTAATTGCCCACAATTATTGCCCATTACGTGCTCTCTTCACCTGAGATCACACAACAGAGCCCGAGTGTAGAGTCACAGGAGGAGCTGGGTGGCAAGGAGCTGTCAAGATGAAATAACAGCAAAAAGGCCTGTCAAACGCTGGCTCTGTGAAAGACCTAAATCCTCTCCTGATGGCCCCTCAGCGCAGTGTACAAGAGCTACTTCTGTGTAATTATAAATTGTCTGACGGGCTTATCTGAGAGGTTCAGAGTTGACATTACAATAATAGGGTGGGTGAGCTTTATTTAAGGGATAATGTTCCTGGCATCGGTGTATACATGGCAATAAATGAGTGTGGCGGTTGATTAACACCAGCACAGAGCTCATGGGGTCCCTGCTGCGTGGCTGGAAGAGAAGGAGCCCAGCAGGTTCCTCAGTGGCCAGGAGGTCCTATGGGTCTGGTGGGGCTCCACATGCAGCCTGAGGATGGCACAAGGCTGTGTGTACAGGCATGGGGCTCTGTGTACAGCTGTGGGGCTCCATGTGTGACATGGGGCTGGTGCTGGGAGCGCAGAGGTGGATGGATGCACACAGGTGGCCAGGTCCCATTGGGAGCGGTGGGGGGGGATTTGTGTCGCCTGACACGTGCCGGTGCGAGGTGTCTGCCCAGGGTCTCTGTGTAGCTAGCAGAGAGGGCAGGGCAAGGCTCTGGGTGGGTTACCTGACCCACTTTAGATGCCTACTTTAGGATGAATTGAATTATTCTTGGAATTGCCTTTTCTCTCCATTTGCTATATAAAGCAGGAGGTGGTGAGCTCAGATGTGGACCTGTAAGACAGGAGGGGTTGATCCTGCTGGAAATACCTTTCTTATTTCCCCCAACATCTTCTCCCTGTGCTTCTCTGGTTCTGCTTTATTCTAAGGATGAATTTTCTACAGTGTTTCCATAGAAGTATAAGTTAGAAAGGGAAGGTGCAGAGAGCAAGCCTTGCATTTGTGTATTCAAGGTGATCTGGGGGTTTTTTGAGCCACATTTGCCCTGAAGGTAAGTAGACCTGAGCAATATGTGACCCTCTGCCAGCTCTTCCTTAGAGACACTCCCACAGCTTGTGTGCAGAACGTGGCTTTGGAGTCAACACCTGAATCTGGCGCTTTGTATTACCACAAAAAGAAAGGGGAAAGAATAGAAGTTGTGGCTCAAATAGAAGCTTGGGTGGGAGCATGGTGCCTGGGGCAGCTGTGATGTTATTACAGCTGAACATGGTGGGAGGGCAGCTCATCACTGGAGCAATGTGCAGGGCAGCAGCCCCGGAGCCCTCGTGGGCTGCTGGGTTGCAGTAAATGACCAGATTCCATCGCTATTTTAAAGTGAGAGGAAACATCCCTGCTCCTGAATGCCTCAGCCGTGAGGGGCTGCGGTGCCCGCAGGCTGAGCGTCCTGCAGAAGAGACAAACCTCCCACTGCCCCAGTAAACAGGGAGCAGCACAAAGGGAACGAGCCCGTTCCCAAAGCTCTGGTCCCATCTTGTCACAGAGAGTGATTTAGGTCAGTGGAGCTGCCAGGCTGGTCCCACTCAAGAGAGTTAGTGCTGATATTAACTGGAGGAAGTAGTAGAGAGTGAGCATTAGCCTTGTATTGTGTGGAATTTTAAAGTGCTTCATTAATTTACAGTTCCAGTTTTTATTAAATTAATTTGCATTTTAATGAAACAGACCCGTGGTGTCTCCAGCTCTCATCTTGGAGCAGCAGTAACGTGTGTGGGTGATGTGCCCCAGCAGAGGCCGAGCAGGGCAGCATTCCTGGGAGCTCCCAGTGCCAGGCATTCCCTGTCTTCCATGTGTCCTTGAGGAAACTGCTTTGCAGGGGCACTTGCAGGGCGCTGTAATGCCGAGCAAGGCCTGCACCAAAGCACAAGGTAAACGCTGTAGGGAAATGCAGGAGCAGGATGCAGTGATCCTGTCTCACCATGGAAAATGCCTCTTGCTGTAGCCGGTGCACAGCCTTGTGCTCAGCAGAGCCATTGTGCATCCCTACAGCCAAGCTGTTCTCCAGGAGATAAGGGCTGTGACAGTAAAATGCCTCTGGACTGAGGAGCCCCTGCAGCCCCTCCTCTGCTGCTGGGCAAGCTGAAGAACTCAGCTGAAAGCCAAAAAATGGATATGAGCAACCTCAGTGTGGGCACCCTCTGAGGCGAGCGCCCAGCGCTGCCCCACGTGTCAGCCGGCAGCCCTGGCAAACACCCTCAAAACAGCTCCTGTTCCTCACAGGGGACAGTGCTCTTCAGGGAGACCAATGTCCTGCCCCTTGGGTGGCAGCTACCGGTTCTGGAGGGAGGCAGAGCATTCTTTTATATAGGGACCAGCAACAACCGCTCTCAAATCCCTGGCGTCGAGCAGCTTGGCTAGAATGTAAGTGTGCATTTTCCTCTGCAAGGTGTGTTTTGGGCTTGTTTTGGTTTTCCTTTAGTGTGTGTGTTTTTTGGGTGTTCATTCGTTTGTTTCTCCTAGAGACAATTCAGGCATGGTTACAGCTGGGCGAAGTACAAATAAATAGAAGTCCAGCAGCCTCTTTGCCCCCTGGCCCTCGGATCAATAGGTAGGTATCTGAGGTGCCTCCATGGACTCCTAAACTCTTTACTGGCATGCAGGCGTTTCCTTCAAGGTCCTTCTGCACTGTTTCAGAGAGTACTAATTTAATGATTCTGTTCTTCTGGGCTCTACTAATACAAGTTAACTGAAAATTAGATGCTCTCCACCAAACTGTCTTTGCTCCCAGTCTCTTTTATCATCAGATCTGCTGTTAGTCTCACAGGAAGCAATCCCACATGCTCTTTTTCCTTTTTGGACAGATTAATTTCATAAGCCTTTTACTTATGTTCCTTTTTTCCCCAGTAGCATCCACATGTCTGCTAAGAGAACTGTGACTGTTACCTCATGGCGTAAGTGCTGCCATGACTTCAACAGCTGCACATCACGAATGTGGATCTTTGACCTATGCAGCAGGAGGTGGCAGGAGCTTTGGGACCCCAGGCACACACAAACTGAGGTTCGTTGCAACTTGGCAGGGGAACACCAGGGGCATTGTGTGTGTGTAGGGTTTTTTGGTAAGGTAAATTGGGCAATAAGCATCCAGAGACATGAGACATTTAAACATTCAAAGTAATTGATACTAGGAAAAAAAATATGATAGGATGAAATCTATTCCTGCAATAAACTGTCCATTAGTTAGGCCATCAGCATAACCCTAATCTAAAGTTACGAGGATCCATTACAGATATAATCAAATACAATTTTCCATATTCCATGAATCAAAAGCACCGTATGTATTAAGAGCCTAGTTTGTCTTTTTGTTCCTGCCTTCTCCTGGAACAGTATATATCTGATTTCTTGTGTTATATTGCTCTGATGTCTGCTAAGGGCACCATGCCCTAGAAATTCACATTAAATAACTGAGAGAGAGCACTAGAAATGAAAAAAGTGAAATACTATCTAGACAGCTGGAAGTAAAAATATGAAAAGTGTTGCACTTACAGAAGGAAAAAAAGCCTATTTTTATGACTTGAATCGACAGTTTGGTATAAAGAGAAATTCCTCACCCAAGATCAGACATACAGCTGAGCGGCAGCAGGCAGCCTGAAACGTAATCCACAATATGCCAAGGTGCAGTACAGATCCTGGCTTCAGAGAGCGAGCTAGGATGTGGGTATGGATGTGGAGCGTGCAAAAGCACAAGCGGTTTCCAGACTTGCTGGGCTAATGATCGCTTCCAGCCCAGGGCAAGTTTTGGCTTCATGAGGATGTGCGTGCTGGGCTTTTAATGGAGACACTGCAGCCAGGGGCGAGGCTGCGGCCAGCTGTGGTCTGCAGGCCGCAGATGTGCACTCCCGGAAGGATGCTCCTTCTGCTCTCTGGCCTGTCTTCCAGCCTGTCCTTTCTTTCCCGTTGTTTTGTAAACCTTTCCATTTCTCACTGTTCTTCAGCAGCCTGTGCCCAGGTCACTGCCTTCCAGTCCTTGCCTCTGCTCAGTGAGGGATTGCGTGTTTGGGCAGGTGACAATCCCATCCTGGCTAGCTCCCAGACATATCCTCCATAGGTGCCTGTCCATAAGAAGGGATGCTTTAATTTATTCATCACACAGGGCTTTTATGCCATTTCCTCCAGTTTTATATTTGTACTTCTACTGCTGATGGCGTTATTTGGCTCTGCACAACTTTTTGGGCAACACGGAGCAGGGAAGATGCTCTCCAGAAGAGCACCGTGGTATTGCTGGTGCTTGGATTTGCAGTGGGCCTCGGCTCCCACAGCCCACCAGACTCGGGGGCACCGGTTGGTATCCTGGCTTCTGGAGCTGTCGCGCTCTCCCTGGCTTGTGGTTCTTGCGCTGTGATGCTTCGCCTTGTGACTGCTGCGGGCAGCTGCGGCTCCCGCTGCACGGGCTGGCCCTGCTCACAGGCCAGGGTGCGACCTGTGGGAGGTTCTCGAGTGAAGCAGGGTCTTTCACGCCATTGCAGGGGTCAGTTGTCAGGGCACTTTGCAGACTGGCTGCTGAATTCTAGGGTGAGCAGCAAAAGGTTATCAGAGGGTAATATCCTGTTGGTAATGAGGACACAAGTTAGTGTCCCTGTAACCAGCCCAAGTCAATTAATGGATGTGAGATGCTGAGGGAGTCTCACTGCAGGGGATGGGAAGTGAAAGCCTGCTGAAGGCATCGAGTGGGAGAAGGATTGCATCCCTTGGCTGAGTGGGATGCTGCCAGCAGCTGAGATAAGAGAAGGCAAGGCAAGAAGGAATGCAACCCGGGTTTGGATTTCTTTGCCTGAGAGCTGGGGATCAGCCAGATAATGAGGCAGCAAGTTCTGAGGGCAAAGGAAGAGCTCAGGACATGCTTAGCTGCTCGTTAGCAGCCAGAGAGCTCTTAGCACGGTAGCTCTGTGCTCTGGCCAAGCCTTTGGCTGTCCCTGGGAAGAGGCCCTGAGCGCTGCTCCCTGCGGCAGGGCTCCCGGCAGGCGCTGACTGCTCCTGTGCGCGGGGCACCAGCGCTGAAGCTGCTCCGCTGAAGGCTTGAGAAATTAATTCTGCCTGTCAGGGATTCAAATGGAAGTGTGTGTGCCGGGGCTCGGCGGGGCGAGCTAACCCGCCTGGCTGCGCTCCAGCCTCCGCGCTGCTCACTGCGGGGAAGGGGAGCCCAACAAGTACCTGCCGCTGTAAGCCGGTATTGTCTTCCACATAAAACATGCCCTTAATTAATAGCTAGCATGAACCTAAGCCACTATCTCTGTTATCAATTTGTGGATGTGGTTGGATTGTCTGTCTCCCAGGACAGTAATATCCCTTCATCTTATTGCAAATTGCTCTCAGCATCCTTCTATTACACAGGCTTAATGCTTGAAAAATAGAGATTTACTACTCCGCCGTATCAGACTAAGTGAGGTCAAAGCAATTCATATTCACAGTCCCACAAAGCTCCTGGTGGTGTTTCCTGTGAAAAATGTGAATGTGGAGGTAGCAGACGAGGGAATCCTGCCCCTGCTTCCACTTGCCCCACACCAGTGGGAACCGCAGCAGCCGCCCATAGCAGAGGTGCGGGCTCTGCTCTGCGGGAGGAGAGGATGCTCTGGGACGTGGCTGCGGAGGACGCGGTGCCGGGTCCCGGTGCTGGGTCCCACTGCCAGGCTGTGCTGGTGCCCACGCTCAGCCCTGTCTGTCCCATACTCCCATGGCCCTGCCCTGCATTTTGCTGTTTTTTGCCATGCTTTCCTGGAGCAGAGCGCAGCAGCACAGTGTATCTGCTGAGTGTGACACAACCGGGATCTGAGCCTGTTCCCATGGTCCTGACTGTTCCCCGGTGTTGGATGGTTGATGTGTTTTTAATAAGCTGCTTGTAAGTTGTATGCAAGTTTCCTGCTAACTGCCAGTTGTCACCTTGCCTCCAGAACAGAGCCAGAGGAACACATCCTGTATTTACATGTCTATTTTTGTCCTGAAGTGTACTTATTTTGAGAGAAATGAATAGCTGGTGTGTGTGTGAGCTGGGAGGGCTTCCTTCCCAGCAAGAAAAGATTTATCCCTGGGGATGATGCATATATTGCCAGGACACATTCCTTCTGCATTTGCTTTTATGTGTGTGCCAGGACATGGATTTCACCTGCAACTCATGAGGAAATATCTAAGCACATAAAAAAAATGGGAAGTTTAGGTTTAGAGGGATTTATGTGCAGAAATTAAATGCAGGTTAGGAGAAATATCCCTTTGCTTTGCACAAAACCAGTGTAACAGACAAAATTCTTGTGGCGTGAGCTGAATAGACCTGGAGCTGCCTCCTTCCCCAAACGGCAAGACAGTCCTGAGCTGATCCACAGCCTTGCTGGCCATACCTCACAGTTAGGAGGGTCTTTCCTGGAGGCTTGGATACAGGAAAACGGCCTTTAATGGCACCAAAGGGGACGTGTTCCAGCCTCAGCGGAACAGGGTCAGCAGGCAGTCTTTTTGAAGACCTCTCCTTATCTCTTGTTGGAACTGCACCTTGGGGCTCCATCCCATGTGCAGCTGCCATCAGGTCTGTGTGCTGTCTGCACTCATCCAGATGTCTCAGGGCACTGTATTTTAAATACACGCTGCCCTCTATTTCTGCTGTTGCGCACCAATGTCTGCCTTTCTGCATGAGAGGAATCTTCTTTCAGCTCTTGCCAAGAAGAATCTGAGGAACTGAGTGCCTGAAGAGTTTGCATGGAAACATTCATCCCTCTCAAGTAAATAACACCTCACCCCAGGTCATGGCAGTCCTGCACAAACTGGGCCCTGTGCACCTTCCTTCACTGAAGCTGTTGCCTTCAGCAGAACTTCCTGGCTGTGTGTCCCGGAAGGAGGGAGAGGAGGATTGGAGCATGCTCTGGAGTGGCCCTGGCAGGGCAATCAGGCACACAGCGGCAGTCAGCAGGCAGACGGAGGGTGCATCCAGCTGGGATGGATGGAGGGGGCTGGGTCTCTGGGTGCTGCTTTCCCATTGGAACGGGTGGGCAGGTAACGGGGTGGGGGGATGGTGGGAGAGGATCCCAGGAAGCCAGAAAAACCTCCAACACAGCTTGGAGGATGTGTTCTGGAGACAATGCTGCAAGATGCGTGAGCCTACAGGGGAGGTTTAGGTTGGATGTAAGGCAGAAGCTCTTCCCTGTCAGGGTGCTGAGGCGCTGGCACAGGGTGCCCAGAGAAGCTGCAGCTGCCCCATTCTTGACAGTGTTCAAGGCCCAGGTTGGACAGGGCTTGGAGCAACCCGCTCCAGTGGAAGGTGTCCCTGCCCATGGTGGAGGGCTGGAAACGGATGATGTTTATGGTCTCTTCCAACCCAAACCAGCCTGGGATTCCATGATTCTAATTCATGCTGTGCAAGAGCAGATGTGCGTTTGCCTGCAAGGTGTGTTTGATGGCACGTATGCAGGTAAAGCCACACATCTGGGTTTGAGGAGCCAATCTGCAGTGAGTATGTACGTGAGTGTTGGTGTGTGAGAGCAGAGTGTTCCTGCATTTGTACCACAGCAACAGTTCTTATTAACTGTCTGCTTTCCCTCTGGAGGGATGTAACTCTGCTCCATGCAGCGGAGATGGCTCCAATTAATCGGATGGATAAAAGTGGTTAATGCACCTTGGAGAAGTGCAATTTAATTGGAAATTATTATTACGTGCTGCTCCTATGTAAAGAGTGTGAGAATCAGCACTAACGACTCTGTTATGAGCATGACTTTTAACTGCTTTGTGGCTCTGTGATTTAAGTCTTTTTCTGGGTGTGCTTGTGTGTCCAGGGGATTCTGGTGGGGTGCTGACGGCCATGACACGTATTCCAGTGAGCTGGGCTGTCAGTCCTGTTTGTGCTGGTGCTTGGCTGGACCTAGGATCTGTGATTTGCCTTTGAAGGCTGCAGCGTGCCAAGGCCTCTAGGCAGCAGCACTCCTGGCTGGGGGCTGCAGCTCACACTCTGCCTCCCTGCTCACTGCCGCTTCCCCGCTTGACAGGGGTTTGCTGCTTTCATGCCCACCGAGGCAGAGGCTGTTCTCGCTGCATCGCTTGCCTTGCACAGGCATTGCCTTTCCCACCACGTCTCTGCCGCTGCAGATGCGCTCTGCAGGACGCGGCTCCTTCCCTCGCCGCCTGTGAACCACATCAGAGGCAGCACGGGCCAGGGCTGCACTGAGTGCACATGTGCCATAGGCAGCTCCCTGTTGCTCCCTCGCAGGCTGTGGGTGCCGTGGGGTTCCAGCTGGTGATGCTGCAGTAGTAACTCAGCTCCTCCATCCCCTGCCATAGCACAGGCTGTGTATGGGGGTGTTTGTCCGTGCAGCTCATGAGTAACAACTGAGTGAGGTGGAAAATCAAGCCTGTACAACCTGCAAAGAAGACAGCAGGGCAAGGACAGGAAACATCCGCCCCCCGAGCTGTGAAATGCTCCTAGGCCTCTCGTGGTGCCCTTCACAGCTGTGTGGGCTTTGCTGCCCACAGGAATGGTGCTCTCACAGACAGCAGAAGGTATGTTTTTGAACAGGCATGGAAAATGTGTGTGAGAAGACGAGATACCAGGCTGTCATCAGCACAGATGTATCTGTGCATTGTTTTCCTGTTTTTTTCTGGGCTCCCAGACAAGTGCCACTACAACCAACAATTTTCCTGTCCTTTTTGCCTTTGCTTGTACAAATGTCTCAAACCAAACCCCTCCTTCCCAGCGGGAGCAGAATGCACTGCTGGGCATAGAATAAAAAAAATAATCAGGATTTTGAGTCCATCAAGGAGAAACGGGAAACAGTTTGTGTTGGATGTAAAGCCAGCCAGTGCCCATGTCCATGCCCTGTGTCCCTGCCCATGCAGTGGATTGGGGGTGGCTGTTCCCCCACCCTGCAGAAGTTGCTCTGAGCACGCTGGACCTCCAGCACTGTGTCCAGCTGATCCCAGCTCCATCATGCCACGCTCTGGGCAGAGCTGGGGAAAGCCATGTGTGCTGAAGGTGGCACCAGAGGCAGCAGGTTCCCTCGTGCTGTGTGTCAGGAGCTGCTCTGCTCTGGAAAGGAGGTAAGAGCGTGCCAGTGCTCCCGCAGGTTTTCACTGTCAGAAAGTTGCAGTATTACATTGGAATAAAATACACATTTTAGAGATGGAAGGGAAGAGAAATTCGATTTTTAAGCAGTTTTACAAGGGAAGGAGGAAACAGAACAATGGGGTTTTGTTTCACAGCCTTATAGCCCCCATGCTCAGTGGCAGTGAGGTGGAGCCAGCACTGGCTGGCACCAGGCACAGCCAAGGAGCCGCCCGTGGTGCCTGCCCAGGGATGACAGTGCAAGGGCACCGGGGTGCCCCGTCCTGGGTGACCCCCATCTCTGTGGGGTGAGCCTGGTGCTGAGGAGCCCCTGACCTCCCAGGCTGGCAGCTTCTGCTGCTGAGCCGCCTCCCTGGTCCCACCTCCTGGCAGAGCCGGAGCACGAGGGACCGGCCCACCAGGGCTGGCATCGTGCCCCTGGCAGGGATGGGCACAGGCAGCAGCAAGGGGCAGCAGGAGAGGACAAGGTGGCCAGGCTGAGGGCTGCCTGTTGGGATGCAGGAGCATCAGCAGAGCTGCTGTGAGCCTTGCCTGCTGCCTGGCTGCTCTGCAGATGTTTAAGTCTGGTTCTATTATGCCCCTGTTTAGGAGTGCTAAATTTGTTCATAAATCAGAAAGGAAACAAAAGCTGCTCTTTTAAAAATGCCATTCGTAAGTTCTGTAGTATGTATTCTCTTTGAACTTACTTTAAAAAATGACCTTTAAGCACGTAGTTCACTCACTTTGATGTTAGATACAATTTTCTCCAATAAATCTCATTTTAGCTGTTGCTTTAAATTAAGTAAACTGTCCACCTGCAGGGCTGGTGACCAGTGGTCACATCTTCCAGAGATCCTCTAGTTGTTCAGTGGAAGTGCCATGTGCAGATCCGTGAATCTCATTCCCCAGCCCTGAGCTTAGCCTGAGCCCCAGCGTCCTGCTGTGTTTGCTGTGTTGTTTCACCTCAGATCCATCTTCCCAGGGAATGTGGTTTGCCCTGGCTGTGGGAAATGTTCAGCATTCTAATGATGTGCAGATGTTCCCCTGTAATTGATTTAAAATCGTTAAGAAGCCACGATGAGTGGTGGAGCTGTGGTCCTCAAAGGTGCTCGCAGGAAGCAGGCACTGCCTTTGCTGCTGACTCCGGAAACACTGAGGCTTTGCGAGAAGCGTTTCATGTCTCCATTCTTAAAGATGGAGCTGTGAATTGCTGAAAAGACACAGAAGGTCTCTCACTGTTCCTCAAGAGTGGGAAATGCAGAGTATGAGAGCCAGTGTGGCCACAGTGCTGCCAGGCTTGGTCAGAGGCACTGACTTTGGAAGGATGCTCAGGGAGGATGCTGCCACAGCTGAAATCAGGGGTTCAGGGTGAGTGTGCGCAGAACCTGTGGGGCTGAGGCTGAAGACAGTGCAGGCAGCAGGCTGGAGCTTCCCACATTCCCACTCCAGGATGCTTGTCCTGTGAGCTTGCCAGGTTCCTTCTGTTTCCCAGGTAACTCAGGCCGTGGATGCGCTGGGTGTCCCGTCCGGCTGTGCTGAAGTGCTGTGAGCCAGGCAGCAGCATGCAGGGCATAGCCAGGCACTGGGGTGGCTGAGGAAGAGATGCTCTGAGGATGACAAAGGCAGAAACCTCACCACCATGCAACAGGTAACAGCAGCCTGAGGAGAGGACTGGCACCAGCACGGGAGTTCTGCTTTTATGTGTGAAATGTGTGCATTGCAGATGATTCAGTGTAGAGAGGAGAGGGAGGGACAGAGGGACAATGGATTTGAAATGGTGGCATTGTGTTTATGCCACCTCTCAGGCTATTTCCAGGCTGCCATGTCCTCACCACCCTCGAGGACCTGTCAGAGGAATTGGGAAAGGCACAACCTGTAAATAATAGAGCCTGAGACACTCTATGTAAATTTAAGTGCAAAAGCATAAAGTCTGTATGGGCTCAAACATTTTCCTTGACAGTCTCCACTTTGCACCTTGAATTTCACAAGCCATTATTTTCCTCTCTAGTAGCAATGCACAACAAAGGCAGAGTGAGCAGGCTCTGAGGGATCACAGGCAGCTCTCAAAGCAGCATCTTTGCCATGCAGAATCAAAACCCAGTTCTTGTTATTTAATCACTGCAGAGCAAAAAGAACTCCTGAACCACTGTGAGGAGGAAGAAAACGGTTGGGGGGGGGGTGTGTGCACAAGAGGTGGAGGCACCCACAGCCCTGCTGCTGAGCAGGACCCTCACGTACCAGTCAGTCCATGAGCATGCCCAGGCAGCCCTGGGGAGCTCAGGCACCCTGGGCACACTACTGCTGGGATTGCACCTGTGATGCTGTGACGGGCATGTCCTGTCCCCCTTCCCTGCCAGCAGGCTCCGCAGGGCTCCAGGTGGCTGGGCTGTGGTGCTGCCAATACATCCTCTGCCTCTCTATTTCCACAGCTTTGCTTTTGGCTCAGGCTGAAGCTGGGGATTGGTGATGCGCATGGAAACCAAATGAGGCACCTGCACAGGGGCTGCAGCCCCCGCCGGAGACCCCACCCGAGCGCAGGTCTCACCTGAGCACCTGAGCTCTCATGTTCAAGTGCTCAATTTGGTTGCCCTCTCCACCTGCCGTCCGAGGTCCAGCAGCTTCTGGAGCAGCCCTGGAGCAAGGCAGAGCGTTGGCTCCTTCATCACGCTCATGGCCGTGGTCCGCAGGCTGAGCCCTGTGGTTCCGCTCTCCTGAGGCTGTAATGCTGCCGGGCGGGGGGGGCCGTCTTTGCGGCTCGATTTGTTCCCCGCGGCGGGTCAGAGCGAGAGCTGTTCTCCCGGCTGCGGGCGCACCGACCGCCTCCCCCGGGACCGTGTGCGAGGGGAGGCGGGAGGGAAAGCGGCGGCTGCGGAGCGTGTTCGCGTCCCGCCGTGGCGCGCGGCGCGGGAAGGGGCCGGGTCAGCCGGGGACACGCGTGACGGTGCCCCCAGGGCTGCTCTGCCCCAGCGGGCGCCCGCAGAGACCCCTCCTCAAACCCGCTCCCGCCGCCCGTGCAGGGGAGCTGTGACCCGGGGCACGGCCGGCGCAGCAGAGGCTGTCCGGGGCCCGCGGCAGGACCGGGGGGCAGCGCCGGTTCCCCAGGCGTCAGGGCAGGCTCTTGGGTGCTGCTCCTCCGAGCTCTCCTGCACGCTGAGCTGATTGAATAAACACCGGGAGTGTTTTCCCAGGCCACACGCTGAGCTGTATTCAAAATACATTTGTACGAACATCAATTTTTAATGCAATTTATGCCAAATGTTGTTGCAAAAAGCAGCCGTTAACATGACATTAATTCAATCACTGGAAATACAGTACGTGCTGCTAAATGAAAAGATGCTATTAGCCAATTAGATTAACTGGATGTAACTCTTCCAAACACAATGTATTATGGTTTCTACATGGTTAATTACGTTGTACAAATTACATGGCAATAAGGCTTAGTGCTGGACACACACATACAATTAATATGTAAGCAGAAAACACAGCTTGCAATTCACAGTTGAGCTCTATAAAAATTATTTGAAATATAAATATCTTGCGAGCTTGAAATAAGGAGACAGAATTATGCTGATATTATAAAGGGAACGGGGCAATTTCTGAAAGAGGCAGGAAAGCCTTCGCTGTGAGATCACAGATGTTCACGGTTGCTTTCAAATGGGTTTTAATCTGCTTTAAAAAGGCCATTTTAATTTTAAACAGAAACACTCCTGGCCCTGGGAAGTCTCTGCTGTGCCGGAATCTCGGTGCCCACGCAGGCGGCAGCTTCACTGCCTCCTCCGTTGTTTGTGTTTCGGGATGAATCTGCGCCCACGTGCAGGGCATGGAGCCAGACGCTGGCACAAGGAGCAGGCATGGAGCTGGCAGCAGAGCGGCACGCCACGGGCAGCGCACCCCTGCGCGGCACATGTGCCACCGGGGACACTGCGGGGTGGCAGCCGGGGGACCCCAGCCCTGCCACCCCTGGGGATCCCCACTGTGAGGGTCCTGACACGAGGGGCCCTGGCAGAGCAGGCTGCTGCTCTGGAAGGACGTGGGTCCCTGCCGCAGCCACAGGGACCCTACAGGGTCCTGGGGTGCAGCCCTGCTCTGTGGCAAGGGGCTGCCTGGGCCCCCCTTGCCCTGACAGCAGCTCTGCACCACTCAGTCCCTGCACAAGCTGGTATCCTTGGAAGAGCAGAGTGCTCACAGCCCCCAGAGTCACTCTCCCCTGGGGCCCTCAGGACCCTGAGCTGCAGAAACACCCCACTGCTCACCGCCCTGTGAACAAGGCGGGGTTGAGCAGCGGTGGAGCTCTGGAAATGTGTTTTCCTTGCTGCTGTTGAACTGATTATCCCAGTTCAGGGAAATGTGGCTCTCCTCTCCTCAGGTACGCAACCAGCAACCTCAGCGGTGCTCCAGCGAGACTCTGAAGCACGGGAGCGAGGGTGAGAGCTGCACCGGGAGCACACTGCATGTCACCAAGCTGCCCCAGGAGCGTGCTCTGCCCAGTGCTGATGCCCCTGTGTTGCCAGAACCACCCCAGTGCCGAGAAGGATGTCACCAGGAGCATAAGTGAGGGGAAAAAGGCAAGTAGAGTGATGGACAAGTAAAACGCAGGGTGCAACATGGGCAGGCTGCTCACACAGGCTGGGGAGGACGGGCCACAGGCCATGGAACCAGTGCAGACATGAGGTGCCCAGGCAAAGCCAAGGAGGGCCTGTGCATGGGGCAGGGGGAGATGCAGCTCCCGGGGCACCCACCTCTGCACCCTGACCCTGCAGTGCACCGAGGATGGGCTAAGGTGTAATTTGCCATTACCATGGGCACAGGCAGTGCAGTGGAGTGCAGCTTATTGGTTTCACAGGGAGCAGAGAGTGGTTTGAGCAGCCTCTGTACTGGCAGTGCAGACACACACCGCTGCACTGTTGACTTAGCAGCCGCCTCTGACAGGGAGAAGTGATAAAGCTCTTGGAGATATTCCTGTCTCATCTGTCTCGAGTAAATCAGAGGAAGGCTGGAAACATCAGAGGAGGCAAAATGCAAAAGCAATAAAAACCTCCTGATCCTCATCGAAGGCAGGAGCTGGTCCGACATGACCACTGGCAACAAAGATCTCGCATGATCAGGGGGTTGCTTACTTGAGGAATTGTTGATTATTTAGTGGCTGCTTAAGGGGCTGGGGGAAAAAAGAAATCAAAGCTCCTGCTGTTCGCAGGTTGATGAAAGGACTGCATGCTGCCCCTCTGCAGCCCTTGTTTACCACCAGCCTTACCTGCTCCGAGTAGCTGGAGAGGTTTCTGGCTGCTTGCTCAGAAATAAAAGGAGCCCGAGAATCAATCATTTGTTTACATGGTATAACTTGTTGAAAATCAATTGGCTCCACATGTTGCAGATCTGATTGCATTTTGTTAGTGGTCACAGGGAATGGTTTTCCCTTGACATGCCTGTGTTCGTGGTTTCTCCAATGCATCAATTGTACCAAGCTTTTAGGATAATTGAGACTGAGCAACAATCCCCTTTATAAATATTAACTCTGATATGCTTGGGAAACTCTGCTCTCTTGCATGAATTTTTAACTAGCTTTTTAATCTATCGCTTCTTGTTACAGCAGCAGCAGCCTTCCTTGGTGCCTGCTCCTGTCATCCCAGCTCCAGGAGAGCAGCATCCCCATCAAGCCTCCACTCCCAGGGCAGGGACCGGCTCCTGCCTGCCCAGGATCACCCCGCAGAGCCAGCGGCTCCTGCTGCAGGCAGGAGAGTCACAGGGATGGGAGATGCTCCAGCTCACGGGGCCCCTTGGGCACCCACTGCCTGCCTGTGGCCTCTGTCGTGGGCTGGGCAATGGTGGGATGCGTCATGGGCAGTGGATCGGCTCCAGCTGCGGCCCCCCAGCAGCACTGGGAGCAGAGATGGGCTCAGCCCTCACCTCAGCAGTCACCCATCTCCTGGAGAGCTGCACCCCAGTCCGTGCAGGGAGTGACCGAATTCAGAGCCTGCCTGCAGGGTTGTTCTGCTGGAAATTCGGTGCTGAGAAGCTGGTGTTCGAGGGCTGCGGAATCAGTGGAAACCAAAACAAGGAACGCGTTTTCCAGAGGAGGAGAAGGGCTTTGTTAAGGGGGCTCCAGCCAGATGCTCAGAGACCCCCTTCCCTTCCCTGCAGACTTCAGGGGGAAAGCTGGAAGCAAACCCTCCCCTTGGAAACACTGGAGAGAGGGCATTGCCTCAGCCATGGGACACTGCAGTGATGAGGGACCCCCCAGTCAGACCCAGACACTCCTCTGCTGCAGGACCAGGACACACTGATGGAGGGTGGGCACTGGGAGAGCTGGGAGAGGTGGTGGGGAGGGGAAAGGGCCGATGCTCGCAGCTCTCACTGCCTTTGGCGCTGCCCTGTCTTTGTGCCCTGCTTCTTCCCTGCTCCTGTCTCCTACCCTCCCTGCGGCACAGGAGCATGGCCGGCGGCAGCTCCAGCAGCGCTGACTGAGGGCTGTGCTCAGGGACCTGGCAGTGCCACGTGTGCCTATCCTCGAGCAGAGGTCCAGTTCTGGCACTGGTGCCCTCGTGGTCCTCCCTTTCCCCCTGTCGTGCCCCTGGTTCCACAAAGCAGCGGATCAGAGTCCCGCTCTCACCTGCCTCAGTCAAACTGTTTCTTTTCCCCCTCAATCGGAAGTTACCATCTTTAACACCAGCTAAAAATCTGTCAAGCTGTGTATATTCTTGTGAAACCTCTGCAGAAAGAGACAAAAGGAATCAGGGATGCTGTTAAAATGAAAGCCCTGCTTTACATTTCAAATACTTTAATAGATTTTTCTCTTCTTTTTTTTTTTATCTTGTCTCTTTAATAAAAGCTTTTAAAATACATTCTTTGGACTGGTGATCACTTTGCCAAGGGACGTGTTCATGGGGATGTGAGGAAGACATCGCAGTCAGAGGTTGCACAAGTCACTGCCCCAGACTAGGCTCCACTTTCCAGGCTGGTGCTCGGCTGTTCCGGCTGAGTGGCTGCTGCGTTCAGGGGGGATCTCCTGCAGAACCCAGCATTTGCCTAATAGGTGCCGTGGAAATGCATCCTGGGAACCTCTTTCCTGCATGGCAGCTGTTTCTCTCCAGTAACTATGTAAATCCCAGCACATTCCCAAGTGCAGGAGGTTTCTGTCAGGCTCCAGGGGCTGCACAGTGCTGCGGAGGCTGAGAGACCCCTGGGCGAACTCTGGTGCATCATGATATGAGCAGCACCGGGTGAAATAACTGTGCTTGGGCACTTGCTTGTGTTACACGGTGATGCTTTTCTCTAAACAATCTGCATCATGCCATGAATATTACTAAAATGTTCTATTTGTCAGTAAAAGTGCAGCCTCCTCTGCAGAGTTCGCAGGAATGGAAGGACAGTGCACACCTTTCGTGTTCATTAAGGATGTGAGAGCAGGTTTTATCCAATGCAGACAGACCCTGGCGCAGCTTTGCCCCAGTCCGTGCAGGGAGTGGGTGGATCGCCCAGCTGGCAGCGTGGGGGCACCTCCTTTGGAAGGAGGAAAATGGAATTCCTGGTGAAACGATGGCTGTGGAGCTGCTACGAGCCGCTCCCCAGCGGCACGGCCAGGCAGGCCGGGGGAGCTGCCCACTGCTGTCGTGCTGGGCAGCATTACCCATATGTCAGGCCCAGGGAGGGCAGGTTATTCCCTGGCTCCTTGGCGTGGTTGCAGAATGTAGTGGCAAAGCTAAACCAAACAGACTGCGCAGTGTCACACAGTGTTAGTGCTCCGCGAGGAGGGCTGTGGAGCCGCAAGCAAGGTGTGGGAGAAGCCGGCACTGGAAGCGCTCGGCCGGCGGAGCAGGGGCTGGGACACCTTGGGTGCTGGAGGATGGGTGTTGGATCCTGGAGCTGATGGAAGTGTGTTTATTTAAATTGCTGGCATACATTAACTTTTACAGCCACAGTGAAAACCTCGTGGAAGCCTGTGCCGCGGGTCGGGGGCATGAATATTCAGGCACATGCACTCATTGAATTAGTTTGTTGCAAACATATTTGGAGGCAGCTGTTCATTTAATAATCAGGGATAATCACAGAAACAGACGACCGGTTACTCCATCTAAATTGCATGGTTAAAATTATAATTTTATAACTCTATCTGAGCAATTAGATTTAATAGCTACGAAAATCCAGCAAAGCCCAGTTGATGGAAGGCTGCTACTCTTTTAATGCAGAAAAGCCAAGGTCAGACTGGGTCTGATAGGGCCCTACGCCTGCCCAGGATCCTCTCAGGGTATGGGTCATTTCCGATATCACCCAAAGTGCAGAAATGAGACTTTGGGGCTAAACAGGAGATGTTAAAACCAGCCCAGGCAGAGGTTAATTTTCTTGGCATTTCTTGTCTTCATTATAATATTTGTCCCAAGGACAGATTAATTCCTCTCATTCTTTCTGCCTCTCCAGCCTTTTGTCACAGGGATGCATTTCACAGGACTGTAATGTTTGATACTTGCTCTGAGTTATGGCTGTGCCGTACGCTGTAAAAGTTTGACTCTCTCAGTATTGTACATTTTGATTCTACCCCTGCAGGCTATAAACAACCCAAATTACCTCTTTCTTTAGCTTCCAAGAGGACTAATCCCCTGTCTAGTGCTTTATCAGTCAGTTGAGAAAGAGTGAGACCAACCTGCCAATCCAAACAGAATATATTGAAAAAATCATATTACCACAATGCAGAACCTTGTCGTAATTCACCCAGCAGCTCAGCCGGTAAAAGCCTGATGCTGCGGCCGCCTCCGGTGCTGTAACGAGACCAGCACCATCCATCCACCCATCCATGCTTCTGGCCCGTCAGCCTCTCCTAAGGCGCTGCTTGGTGTGGGGAGGGTCTGCGGGTGGCACAGGGGGTGGTAGACCCCAGCTAGGACCCTTCTAACACAATGACCCCATACTGATGCTGGGCTTCTGTGCTGCTGGCTGGGTTCTGTGGCCCCTGAGCCTCTGCTGTGCGCTGCAGGAGCATGGGGTGGAGCATGAGGGCACACTGGGGATGCCCCATCCATGGGGTGCAGGGCTCTTGGGCTGCTTCCTGCTTGTCACTCTGTCCTGGTCAGATCCCATTGGGCACCTCTGGGTTTCTCCTGCATTTCCCCCCCGATGCCCTCAGGGGCTCCTCCAGCTTGCAGGTGGCCTGTTCCTGACCAGCATCATGCGATGCCTCCCGCTTGACAGCATCCTCAGTTCCACTTGGACTGTTCTTACTGTCCCAGCCCCTCGCTGACCAAAGCAGAGCTGGGGGGCCTGGCCCCTGACCCTAAACCCCACCCCAGCATCCCTGAGAGCCCTCTGGGTGCAGCGCTGCTGGGGTCGGGCAGGATGTAGCCTCTGCCTGGGGTGGGGGCTCTGCACAGGAAGGGAAGACAGGATTCATCAGAGCCACTGCAAGAAAAGCCCCGCTGTGAGGAAAAGCCAACAGCAGTGCCCTCCAGCACCCCGCAAGCAGCTCCTTGGCTCAGCAGATACTCCTCTCCCTGCAAGCACTGAGGCCAGCATGGGTTGCTCCAAGGTTTAACACTTTATTAGAAAATGAGAGGTTAGAGCATGTTCCAGAGGAAAGGGAAATTTATTGTTGCCCTGGCCCTGCAGCAAAGCAAAACTCAAATAACCCAGGAGCGGGGAGGACTATAAATCCCCCCCTGGCAATCACGCTGCTAAAAGGATGGTGACAGCCACAGCGAAGTTTGGCCAGTTAATATTTCTCATATCTGAGTGAGGAAAATAGCAATATTTAAAGTGATATCTCTGATGAATTATGCAAGGAAAAACCCCTGAGCTGCGAGCCCTCCCTGAGGCTGGGCTGCAGCAGGGGCAGGATGACAGAGGGCTCCCAGGAGCAGCGAAGGGTCTCAGGGGCCTCCTCCCCATTACCCTCCTCTGCTGCAGGGCCCTTTGGCTGTCCCAGGGCAAAGTGACAGCAACAGCATTGTGCCCTGGCGCCATTTCCTGCCTCGCACTGGGGGAAGCTGAAGCCTGGTTGGGTTGTTGGGACCCAAGGAGAGAAACGGGGAAGGAACAAGTGCTCCCACAGACCCTGATGGGTGGCTGGAGCACTTGAGGGGTGCAGGAAGGTGGTGTCACATTGGTGTGACTGGTGCTGAGGGTGCTCCATCAGTGACCTCCTGCAGCCCTTCTCATGCCCGGATCACTGTCCTGCTGGCCCTGCACCACCGCAGGGATGAGCATGAGAAAGGGTGTGCTCCTTCCCAGCCTTCCTGTACCACCACTGCAGGGATGGGCATGAGAAGGGGTGTGCTCCTTCCCAGCCTTCCTGGTACCACCACTGCAGGGATGGGCATGAGAAGGGGTGTGCTCCTTCCCAGCCTTCCTGGTACCACCACTGCAGGATGGAGAGAGTCGTCATCATCCCAAGAGCTCTACCTCTTTTTTCCACTGAAAGACCTAATTATGAGAAGCTTTTACTTTCTAACTTTAATTTCCAGACAGCCATTGTTTTGAAGTCGTGTTTGTCCACAGATGGAAGGTCCTTGGCTGATGGTGCTGGGAATGGCAGGGAGCATGTGGCAAAGGGAGCATTTCAACTCAATAGACCCTATTTCCAGGGTGTGTTTTTGTTTTATGCTGCAGGTGAAGGGAGCAGAAGTCATCAATTCTCCCTCCTGGTTGACCCTGAACTGCTCACGCGCAGGCAGGCCAGGCATCTGCCTGGGACAGCCCTGGTGGGAATGAAGGTCAGTGGAGATCCTGGGCTGCTCGGGTCTGACAGGTTTGCCTTTAAAAACTGACTTTCTGTGAGCAGAAAATGAAGCTGCCCAGGGCATGCGGGGGGGAGGTTTGGATCCTCCTGGTCTGACATCTGACATAACTCGCCGTTAGCCTTAGCAACGCCTGGGCACCGACCCCCCCGCTCCCCCCGCAGCCATGCGATTCATGAGCTTTCACATCTCTGTCATTAGCCCGTTAATCCAACACCTTGCGCCAGCCTCGCACCACGGTGAGGATTTATGGTTCTTGCAGACCAATTTCATTATCCCAGGGGGAAAATCAGCATCTTGTTATAGGTAAAATGACAATAAATGAAACGGCCATTAATTTACAATCTTGCCACACAGTGGCACTCAAACAGATTCCCATTAATGGCTTGTTATTATCACCTTCCACACAGGGCTAATAACGGTTCATTGGAAAAGCTGCTCCAGAGCCCAAGGATAATGCTGGCTGCTGAGAGTGCAGGACCCTCCTGTCCTTGTCCCTGTCCCTGCCCACATCCCCATGCCATGGTGAGAAGCGAGGCTGGGCCGGCCGCATACCCCAGATCACAAGGACCAGGGATGCACTTGTACAGGGCATGTTGGGTGGTGGGGACCCGTTTCCTGCTCTCCGCTCCCTCCCTGTGCACCGCCATGGGCTCTTGCCTGCTCGCAAGCAGCTCCATTCGCAGCAGTTTGGGTTTCCATGCACGTTGATCCCATGTGGTCTGTGGCAGGCTGAGGCAGGAGGGATCCCTGCCCGGCCCGAGGACACAGTGGTGGCTGATGCCCATGGTCCCCTGGGAGCCTGGCCCTGCCTGTGTGAGCGGGGCAGTGGAAGCGGAGCTGAGCTGGCTGAGATCCATGGGCTGGGAATGATGGCTGCTGCCCACAAACGGGAGGAGAAGCTGCTGGGAGAGCTTCCAGAGGAGAGCTGCAAGAGCCTGGTTTTCCTGTTTGCTGTCCAGAGCACTGGCTTGACATTAAACAGCTTCCAAAAAACTTCAGCACAGCAAAAAGCTCTGCAGAGCGCGAAAGAAAGGCCAACCTTTCTGTGTGGTTGCAGTACTTAATTTGGTCCAGAATGAAGAACCTGATTTCCATACTGAATTCGTACTTCTTGAGAATGTTAAATGGCGTCAGACTGGAAAAGCCCCGAAACTTCTGCTTAAAACAGTGTCCCTTTTAAAGGCAGCTGAATTGGCAAACCCGAACTCACAGAGGTTTCAGTGTCACCAAATTTGCTTCTTTGCCACAAAACCTCTTGTTTGGAGAACGTCTCCTGGCTGCTTCCTCCTGCCTGTGCGGATCCTGTGCGGATCCCTGTCATTGGTGCTTGCTAGGGACCACGCCTGCCCCAGGCGCCGCCGCAATGTGCACCACCTCGTGTGCTGCCCGCTGCCATGGCCTCGGAAGCAGCTCCTCCTCACTCAGCAGCGCAGGGCCTCAGGGCTCTGTGCCACCACACACGCACAGCCGGACCCAGCACTGCTGCTCGGGTGAGCTGGGTTTTATGCATGCTTTCCTAAACACGTTTGTTTGCACCACAGATTACCATGATAGGAACTCATCTTCATGGTCACATGTTTACAGTAATAAACAGCATAAATAAATGCCCCAGCGTATCTCCCAGGGCCACTTTCATTTACATTTTAAGTGACCTGTTCCTCCTGACCCCTCTGCCATGAACGGCTAACCAAGAGGAGGGCACCGAGCAAGCAGGGCCGGTGTGAAAGTGCATCAAGCGAAATAATTCATAATGAGCACATGGATGTTGCAGTGCTACACATGAGCAGGGATCCTCAGGTTTTAACTTGCAGTCTGTGTTGGTTTATGAATTTTAAATGGACAAAGTCTTCAGTTTCTAGTGCAGAACTGAAGAGTTTCTCATTCCCTGAAGTCCCATCCCCAGTAGCCAGCTTCACAGGACTGACTGAGAGAGGAAAGATGCACTCATGGACCTCTTTCTGCGTTGGCACATAGTAAACCAATTTATTCCTGTGGTTTACCTGTGGCCGTCCCTGTGGGTGCCACCTGCAGATCCAGAGGATGGAAACTGGCACCCAGGGGTGGGAGCCCATCATCCACAGGTTGGGATGTCTTGGAGCATCCTTCCCTGGTGTCCGACTGCAGGGACCTCAGCCCTAAAATCCTGACTGTGGCTTTCTGTCCATGCCTGGGCCTGTGCAGTGCTGGGACTCATTACAGCCTGTGTGAGAAAAGTATTTCCTCTTATTCCACCTTTTAATTCAACATCGTGTTTTCTCTTCTTTTGTTACGAGAGTGGGATGAGACGAGCTCCAGTCTGTCTCTTCAAGACATTTATTATTTATTCCCTCTGTTTCCGCCTTGTTTTAATGTCTCTCCTTATTTGAGAATTTTTCCAGTCTTTGGTATTATTCTTGTCCCTCTCCAGTTCTCCTCTACTCCTACAATACCCTCTAGAGATCGGATAATCACTGCAAGAAAATTGACTTACATTCAATGGCAAAAATCTTCATTAAAACGCAGTTAAGGTTCCCAAAGGTACCTTCTGCTCCTCAGAAATATTCAGCAAAACTCATACCTCCAACAACACAAACTGAGGCATTTTGGTGCTGCCCAGCAGAGGCTGCGACAGCAGTGGGCTCCTCTGCCCCTTGCAGTCCAGTGCAGGGCTCACCCTGCCTGTGCTCATGCTGTGGGGTGCAGAGTCCCCTTGAGCCCTCTCCAGGAGCCAGGGCAGTTTCTTCAGCCCCTTGCAGGGTGTCTCAGGCCTCCCTCCGTCTGTGGCTTTGCATTCGTGTGCCTGTGTGCCCTTCAGGTGCTGCTCTGCTGCTCACCTGGATTGGTGTCAAAGACACGATTTGTGCATCACTGCTCACCCTCCCTGCCCTTCCCAGCTCATTAACGTGTTTGTTAACAAACAGGACCAACTGCAGAGCCTTGACACCACTGCTGCTAACACATAGTGACAGGGAAAGAGATGCGGCCGTCTGCTGCAGCCAGTCTGTAGGCATCCTAGGAAGCCATGGGGTGGGCACAGGGCAGGCAGGGCAGTGTTGCCTTCTGGATCCTCACCAGCACCAGTTAACCAGGCTGGTGGCATCAGTGGAGGCCACTGCCAGTGCATTCAGCATGGGAAGCAGAAGAAACTTGTCCACAGTGGTGCAAGACATCAGCGGTACCAGCGGGCACAGAGAGCACATCTCTGGTGCTGGGCTTTGTGCTTTGACCCTTAAGGCCTGCCTTGTGTCCAGCAAACCCTGCTGGACTTGCAGGGCAGCTGCCTGGTGCAGCAGAGGGGATTTTCAGCATGAAGGAGGGGATCCATGGGGAATGGTGATGTGTGGGGATGGAGCCAGGGCAGCACCAGGCTGGGGTGGGAAGATCCTGAGTGCCCCCACATACATCTCAGCCTGGAGCTGCTGCATGCGGGAAGAGAAGGGGAACTGGGAAAGTGGATTTCCCCTCTGCTTTAGCTGCTCTTAAGGGCACCTCAAAGTTTTCCTGGGGTTCAAATGACACAACATCAGGTCTGTGTGCAGTGCTCCCTGCAAGCACGGCAGGTTGTGAGGATGAGCAGGGTGTGCAGCCTTCAGGTGCAGCGAAAGCCTCACGGGTGTCATTTGCAAAGTGGTCCAAGCATCCAGCCCAGCGCCCCTGGTTTCTGCTGGGCTCTTTGGAGGCAATGGGGAGCAAAGGGGAGGCAGAGCTGCAGGGGTGCAGAGGCTGCAGGGGCTGCAGGAGCTGCAGGAGGTGTAGGAGGTGTAGGGGCTGCAGGTGCTGCCCATCAGCACTAATCAGAGCAGCTCGTGGGCTGCAGGGGTGGCTGCTGAGCTCAGTTTCTAAAGGGGGGTGTGAGCTCCAAGCTCCTGCTTGCTCCGGAGGCTGGTGCTGTCGGGGACTCTCCTGCCAGGTAGGATGCTGCTGTGTTTGGGGTGATGGGGTCCCACTACTGGGGTGCTCAGTGTCCTGCAAGAGCCTCTGGCTGCTCTTGGTATCACAAAATGCAGCCAAAGCTGACAGTGCTTTAAGTGGTGTGGGCTCTATGAGTGATGCTTCCCAAACCCAGACCTGAGGGGTACTTCAGGAAGAGCAACTTATGCTTGTGTAGTATTGCCCAGGAAGGGTGAGGCTGGAAAACCTGCCTTGAAATAACTTAGCAAGGCAGTGTCTGTCCAGCAGAGCGGTAATTACCCCTTTGTAAAGCTTTTAATGTTTTTAACGTTGCATATAAATAGTGGTGCTCCGGAGTTCAGAGGCAGGGATTTTAAATCTAATCCACATTTAACAAGGCTATTAAAGAAAATGTTTAAGCTGCCAGAATTTAACTGATTACAATATTTAATAAATCTTACCAGAAAAAAAAGCATCTTTAAAAAATAAAAAAAAAAAGCAGCAAAGAGCCAAGATCACATGGCTTTTATATATGCACTACTGAGAATGCTTTAATGGGAAATGGAAACCCAAAAGATGCAATAATCCTGCCAAAAAGGCCCAAATGTATTCTAAAAATGTTTAAAGCTCCATTTGAGTTTTTCTAATTAACTTGCTAATGACACCAGCATCCTCCCTCCATCATCTCCTGGAAGATCAGATGCTTCTCCATTGTTACAGTGAGTTCAAGAGCAGCAGGAGAGGTGAGGGGCTCTTTGCCTCTCCCAGGAGGCCAGGGAGCTGCTGGCTGTAGTGTGCCTGGGTCAGGGTGGAAACGGGCACTCAGAGGGGAGTGGGTCCCTGCTCGCCCTGCCTGCGCCCACAGCCTGGAGCACCAGTGTGCCGCAGCCTTAGGGCTTCCAGAGAGCCCTCCTGAGCCTCGTCCCTGCACAAGGCTCCAGGTCCTCTCCTCCCCCTGCTCTGCAGCACACCCAGGTAGAGGGGTTTGGTAGTTCTAGGACATGAATCTGTGGCAGAAGGCAGGCAGGTGAAAGCGGCTGCTTGGGCTCCTTGCTGATGCTCAGCCGGTGTTTGGATGGGGCCGGTGGCTCCTGTTTGTTTGGGCACAGGAGGAGGAAGAGCAGTGTATGGAGCCAAGGGGGATGCTGGTGTGAACTGGGAGTGAGGGAGCAACTTTTATTGGAGCCATCTGGGGCTGAGTGCATGGTGTGATGTCTGCAGCATCACCCAGGGCTTGTACCACAAGGATCTCTGTAAGGGCTCCCCAGGCAGCCTGTATATACTGAAGTCACTTGTCCTTTTTCTGCAAGTCCTGTCCTCAGAGGCAGCACAGTGCTCCTCTGGAGCAGGCACAGGCTTTGAAAGAGCATCAGTGCCTGGATGGGCTGGGGGAGACAACCCCAGGGGGTGAGAGGGGGCAAGGGGTAGCTGACTCTCTGTAGGGAGGTGTCAGCCGCATCATGCTCTCAAAGGCATGCAGACAGGCCTTTGTTAGGTGCAGGAGAGGACCTGTGTTGGAGCCCTTGCTGTAACAAGTCAGCTTCTGGTCTTGTGCTGAGGCTGCTCTGAAAACGGGGGGAAGAATTGCAAAGGAATTACCAAGGACCCTCGTTTTGAGACTGCATTGATTTGGAGAAACACCTCCAAGCTTCAGTGTGTATTCTGTAGGAGATGTTAACTGTGGAAGATCTGAGGTCAAGGTAAGTCAGATAACATCATGGTTGAAGACTCTGGGCTGCAGCAGACCCCTTACTAGGAAGGTGCTTGGTGTGGTGGGGAAATGCTGCTGGGATGGAGCTGAATGTGCTTGGGCAGAGGCTCAGCCCAGGCACCCGGGTGCGTGTCCTGAGCTCTGGGAGCGGGGGGCCTGGACCTGCCCCTGCTCCAAGGGTCCTGTCTGGGAAATGCCCTGGGGATCTCGCAGCCCTGTGTGTCTGGGCTGGCCCATGCGGGGTGATGCCAGCCCCTGTGCAGTTGTGCCCTTGCTCCCAGCCTGGGAAGAGGATGCTGCTGAAGCTGCACTGAATCTCCAAGTGCCCACCAGGATGGATCTGAGACCATGCGCTCCCTTCCAAGGCTGCTGCTGTCATTTGCTGCTCTGCAAATCTGGTCCAGGCTTTGCTGTTCAATAGCAAGAGTCTTCCAGAGACTTTCAACTTTGTGGCTCTTGTTCCCTCTTTCACACCTTGTCACAGCACAGGAGGGGAACAGCTGCGACATTCCTGATGTGTGTCCCCAAAGAACAACTCCTGGATCGGAACACGCGCTTATTTGCATGTCAGCCCATTGGCCTCATGCTGGGACTGTGACCTGTGGTGCTTGTCACTGCATCTTAAGTGATCTGCAGGGTCTGTGCCAGGCAGGAGCTGGATCAGTGTCAGTGCCCAGGTCCTGCGTGGCTGCCCGATGCGTGTTGGTGACAAGGCTCAGCAGCATCTGACCTGTGCTCGTCCCCAGCTCCTTGGTGGGGATTCCTCACTGACAGACACTTCAGGGTCCTAATGCCTTTAGCAGGGCTGTGGTGTGGTGTGTGTTATATCACTCACGGGCATGACACATAGTGCCAAGCACCTCACAGAAGCCCATCGCATCAGGGTAATTGCCTTCATCAGGCCAGCTTGTAATCTTGCTGGAGGAGGAGGTGGGGTGTTTTGACAAGACCAGTTTTCCATTGCTCCATGCCAGCTGGATTTATCCCCCTGCTAAATCCTTACAGACCCTGCCACACGCTCTCCTATTGATTTTCCCTGAGACTGCAGGCACCCCCCAGCAGTCTCTAACTCCCTTGTGGGTTGCTCCTCTCTTCAGGCTTTATCAGGCTCCTTGTTTGTCCCCTTGTAGTTTTCCAGAGCACTACAATTCCCCAGCCCCATGGCTGAACAGGAGCGAGCAATGCACCGGAGGCTTTTTCCTTCCGCCTCTTCCCAGATTTCATGGACATGATTTTTTTCAGGCATGGGACACTGAGAATCATTAAAGTCCCTGTTGTTGTGATATCCTCAGCTACTCACTGATTGAGAGCACTTACCTGTGTGTGACAAATGGGCACAATGCTTCCAAGTGCAGAACAGAAGTGCCTCTTGAGTGTATGTGGAAAAGGTACGTGCAAACGGGCATCTTTGCAATCCCCCTCGAAACAGGACCTGCTCTTGCTGGAACTTGTCACCAGAAATCTGTGATCTCCCTCTCCTTCCCCCATCGGAGCCTGTTCTGCTGTCCTGTAACTCCTGCCTGCTTCCCAGAGCTGAGCTCGCGCAGACAGCGCCTGCCTCCCTCCCATCTGTGCGGGCACCTGCATCTCCAGTTGCTTCCACTGCTTCCCCAGGAGACAGCAGACGCCTTTTAACCGGGATTGTCTCTCTCTGCCTCTCCTGTCACCCACCAGCTGGTTGCGCGCAGCGGGACCGGGGCTGAGGCGGGTGAGGGTGCACACAGGGTGCTGGGGATGGGTGTCCTCAGCGTGGCAGCAGCACGTCCCCGAGTGCCTCATATTTACCTAGCGTGCCTGCAGGCCGTGATGGATGTGCCTGGAATAGACGTGGGGCATGACCAGTGCCTGGGCACAGCACTCCTTTACAAGCCTCGGTGACAAGTGCTCAGGCACGTTCTTGTACTGTACAAATTGTCTAACGCTTGAAGCTGTCAGACACAAATTCATTAGCCAGGAATGTGCTGGAGATGGGATCTCCCTGCAGCCTCTGGCAGTGGCAGCACTGGCTCCGCAGGTCTCTACCATTGTACCCCTTTTGTCCACCAGCTCCTGCGCAGCAGCCGCACCCCCAGCCGGGGGCTGTTGCTTTGTGATGGGGTTTTATTTCCCTTCTTTCTCCCCCAGCTCAGCAGAGCTCGATTTGCTCTGTCATGTTTGCGTTAATCTGCATTATGAAAACTGAGATTTACTGCTGCTTAAAGTTTTAATTCGGGAGCTTTTTCTAGGGCTGTAGCTCTGTTTCCTTGCTGTGCCTCAGCACCTTGATCCTACAGCACAGTGCGCCTGGCTCAGGGCTGTTGTGGGAAGACTTCGGTGCTGTGCTTCTGTGCATGGGACAGGTTTAGTTCTAATCAGACTCTCCATGCTCGGCATTTCCTTCCCCAAGGAGCAGTGCTGCGTGATGCGCAGGCTGGCCTGGCTCTGTGCTGGGAAGGGTCTCCTGGTGGTGGGTCCAGCGCTGGGTGATTGTAATGCAGCTCCAGAGGCACCTTTGCAGCATCTCTGCAGCCATTAACAAGCGCCCCTGAAGAGAGGCAGGGAAGATGGACCTGGGCCTACAGCGTGTGTTGCTGGGGGCTTTGGGTGAGATGCACAGGCAGTGCAGGGTTAGCGCTGAAAGCAGTGGAGAAAATGACTGCTATTTATGAACATCTGCTGTCTCTGGTCTGGGCAATGTAAAGCAGCTCTGATAGCATGTGGCTGACTTGACAACCATTGAGGTATTTGCCTAATGCAGCAATTCCACAGCTTCAGTGGAATTCATAAAATGTGCCTCGACAGATTCCCTGAATCATTGCAGCAGGATGCCGAACCCCCGTGGAGACGGGAGCGCAGGCATTCCCTTCACAATCATAATTGTATTTCCAAAGCGTGGCTCCTGCCAGGAGACGGCATCCAAAGTAAGATCTGCTGAGGCCAGTGCTGCGCCCTGTGCATGGATAGGTACGCACTGGGCTCGTGGGGAGCAGGACGTGGGGTGACCAGGGCTGTGGAGCACCCCTTGCTCCAGGGCAGCCGCCTGTGGTGCTGGGGCAGGATGGTGCAGCCGAACCAGGACACAGGGGTGATGGGAGGAGGCAGGAGCTGTGGTTCCCATGTGCAAGGGGGTTCTTGCCTGGCACTCCATCCCCAGGTGCCTGCCAGAGCTGACAGGTCAGTGCCCAGGGAGAGCACTGGGACTTGGTGCAGGGGTGAGAGCAGCATCCCTGCAAGAGGCTCCTGCTCTGGCGGCCACATCCTGTGAAGCAGAAGAAAGCCCTTTACCAATCGCTGGAGCAGAAATCGGCCTCTGTGGAGATCTAGAAGATGCTGTCAGTTTGTGAAGGTGGTGGTGAGGCTGCCGAGTGCCGCCTCTCCCCGCGCGGGTACCGGTGCCCTGGAAGCAGCGAGTCATGGCACAAAAGTGCTTTTGTTTTGCTGGGGGTCAGCAGATGAGTTGGGAAATGAATGGGCAGCGTTCCCTTCCTGGGGATACATGAGACCTGCTGCTGCTGGCTCTTCTGTCACCGCCATGGGTTAATCTTTCAGCAGCAGCACCTTGCTGCTCCGAGACAAAGATCTGACTTGTGCTGAAAACCAGTAAGAGATCGGTGAAGGAAAACATCTGTGAGACAGGAGGCAGAGAAAATGCTGACAATCTTCCATTAAAACTCCCAGGTTTTAACTGGGTTCTGATACCTGTGAGAATGGCCGTGGAACCTGCTTCCTTGTTCTCAGCTTTGCCTCAAATAAAATCAGGGCAATACTGCAGGAAGTTCCAAACCAAACAGCCTCCTCTAAAAAGGAGTTTGTGAACTCCTCCAGTGCTGCTTCTGTGCAGGGTTGGCTGGGTCCTGCTCCCTCTGCCATGGCACACCTGCACTGGGGAATGGCCGTGCCCCAGATCCGTGTCCAGAGGAGCTCTGTGGGGCTGAGCACCCCAGAGCTTTCCTGGGAGCGGGGTTCTCCCCTTGCTGTGATGCAGTCTGCAGCTCCCCAGCCTCCCTGGACCTGGTGATGACCCATCCTAGACTATATCCAAGGCATTCCCACCATGGCATTCCCTCTGGGGGCGGTTTCAAACCATGCTTGCATGTGTTAAAGATGCTCCATGTGTCATGCAGGGAGAGGCATTTGAAAAACAAGCTATCGATGCAAGTGTTGAGCCACTTTGTTGGCTCATTCACTTATTAGCAGATGTGGCTCCCTTCCTGCTGTTTGTGCTCAGAATGGATTTTTATTGCTTAATTCTCTGTAAGTGAAGTGGTAGCAAATTGTAAAATCCTATTGCTTAGCATGTAGCATTAAGTATTGAACCAGCAAAAGAATCAATTACAGGTTTGGTCACTGATTAGCTTGACTTTTTATGGAATTTAATGTTGAGCCTCATTATAATTCTGCTCTTTAATTCAGGAAATGAAGCACGTGTGTGTAGATAATGGCTATGGGTGGCTCTGCTCCAGCTCTTCTGCTGATGGGAGCGCCGGTGGTGGGGATGTGACATCTGAACCGCGCTGCCTCTGGGTCTGTTTCCCAGCTCCCGGCCAGGGCAGACACCCTGGGGCCTCCCCAGGGTCCCCAGTCCTGCAGGATCCATGTCTGAGCCCAAGAACCTGGCTTCTTCTTTGCCCTCCTTTTCCTGCATATGAAGGTCCATGGGGCTGCCCTGTGGTCCTGATGCACCTTCATGTGCCTCCTTCCCGCTTGCCTTGTGGTTCCCTGCAGGCTGCCGAGGGCCAGTGCTGCCGAACTGGCACCTTCCCAGCACAGGGGACCTGGAATGGGCTCCCCGGGCACAGGGCAGCAACCTGGGAACAGCCTGAAGTGGGCTCTGCAATCAGAGTTGGATCATTTCTTTACTGCCAAAGCCTGGGTACAAGGTAACTTCCATTTGGCATCTGAAATACTGAGGGGCCCTCTGAGGCTCCTGCCTTGGGGGAAACCCAGTGGGAAATGGCTGCAAGGGGTGCTCAGGAGCCTTTTGGCAAAGGTCTGAGCCGGAGCCATGCAGCAGATGCCTTGAGCCTCAGCTGCATCACTGGAGTCCAGCAAAGACCTTAAACTGCCTGGCTCTGGTACAATAACGCAGTGATTCAGGGCAAGTGACAGACAAGAAGGTGTCTGAGCCCAGGTTAAAACCTGAGCAGAAACATTTGAATCAATAGTAATCAGTGTCTGGTCTCTCCTGGAAACTCTCCAAGGTGGGAGCTGCAGGGAATGCTGCGCTTTTCCCTGGGGATGGGGTATTGGGGCTGGGCCACAGCGGACTCAACGGGGATGAGCTGCAAGGGCTGTAGGGAAACTTGTGCTTCCCTCCTGGCATCTCTGGGGCAAGATGGGGAGGGCTTGTGCTGAGCTGCTTTTCCCCCTTCTGCTTCTCTCTGACCTGCAGCTTGTCCTGCATGTGGCTCCATCCCATGTCACTGCTGCTCTATAAAGCCCTTCTGAAAAGGGGCTTTATGGACTGTGGCAGAGCACAGGGGCTTTGACTACCCTGGGGCTCCTCCTGTCTCACACAGGCTGGGGTTCTGTGGGGCTGAGCTCCCACTCCCCTGCCCTAGTGCTGTGGGCTCACATTGCCCACAGCCTCCTGGCTCCTGTTGCCAGTTGCTGCCTTTGCTGATGGACAAGTGCAATTGGATTTCCAAATTACACCAGCTCAGATTAGATTCAATATCCCTTTTTTCCAGCCAGACAAGCCTTTAATTCCTTTTCTTTCGATTGCATGGGGACCCTTCCTTGCCTCTTGCACCCTTCGGCAGGAAATCTTTGCTGCGTGGAGGCTGCTGTGTGCTGCTGCTGCAATAAACCGGAGACCCGGAGCTCCAGCACAAATAGCAGGAGACCAGCGAGTTTTCCCTTCCAGCACTGAGATTTCTGGAGGCTCCTTCTTGTCTGGCTGAGCTTATCCGCTTTCCAGGAGCAGTTCTGCTAGCATACTAATTTATAGCATAGTTGAGCAGTCCCTCTACATCCTGAGCGAGGATGGTTTGGGAAATTAAAGTTTGTAGGAAATGCATCAAAAGTCTGATGTCCTCAAGCTAGAGATCTGTTTTTCTGGCTGCCAAAAAGGAGGCAATAACCAACTGCAGAGACTCGGGGGTCAGCAGCGGGAGGAGGGGGGGACTTGGGGCAGGGGATGCGGTGCTGGTGTCTCAGCAAGGGGTGGGTTTGGTCAGTGTCTGTGGTCTGTTGGCAGTTGGAGTGTGGTGCTGGCACAGGAGCTGCATCGCGCAGTGTCTGTGCTGTACTGGGCACATTCCTGGTGCTGGCAAATAATAAGGATAATGGTTGTGCAAGCTGTGTGCATGTGCCCCCAGGGCTCTGCAGGAAAACTTTTACATCAAAATCCAACCCAGCATTTTCCCCTTTGTCTAATTCACAAAATATGCCCATAAAAATGATAATTTATTGGTGCAAGGGCAATCCCCGTGATATTTAAACAAAGATTGATAGCTGCTGACTATATCCCATCCTAGCAGAGTGAGACCCAGTGGAATTCCCTGGGACTTTGTGCAAACGCACAAGTGTTCGGGATTTGCATATTCAAAAATCATTAAATGATGTGGTATTTACTACTTAAGATTAAATGCTGGGATGAGGCTGCTCCCATCACCTGCTGTGTCTCCTGACTCACTCATGACATCCCTGGGGCTCTGGGCCTGGCTCAGCTCCGGTTTTTCAGGAAAGAAGCTGAGAGCAAGGGCTTGTCCCTGCCTCCAGGTTTGACTTTCATATCATGGCTTTTTAATGCACTTACATCTGCTTGGTGTTTAAAATTCAGCTATGTTTGCTGGAATTCAATTACCCCTGAAGATTACACAAAGATTATCAAAGTTGTAAACAGCAGAATATGCTCAGAGATCAATGAAGCGCAACAAAGACCATATTTAACGGAGAAATAAAAGTAAGAGCATGCTGGCAAACTCCGACAGTGGAGCGTAATGTCGCATCATCACGCTGAAAGCTGGGAAGTAATTGAAATCTATGTTATAGCACAATACATTCCTGAGCCGATTTGCAGTCGTGAAACCCGATTTCAGCTCTAATATCTGAGCAATTCATTTGGTTTAAGCAGACCTGGGCTCTGAGCTGTTCTTATTAAGCATCGGTGCGGAGCACGAGCAGGTTCGCAGCGGTGCTGCTGCCCGTCCACATCCCTGTTTTCCCCCTCTGCCTGCCACCAGCAGGAACCCTTCAGCAGAGGAAACTTGGAGGTTTGGGAATGGGAATTATCCTTAATACGAATGAAGCATCTTGCTGGTTTTGCTTGGGATTTTTTGGTAGGAAGGTAATTCCAGCTCTGCAGCCATGCCCACAGCGCATCACTGGGGTCAGAGCTGTGCTGCTGCCAGAGCGTGGCTGTCCCCTCTGCACAGCAGGTGTCGGTTTGCTGTGGGGCAGTGGGCTGTGCCCATAGGATGCTGTGCCTACAAGCACCCGGCAGTGCCCCAGCAAAGATCTCCTCCAGCTACGTTTCCATCATGTTTTGTGCCTTCCCATTGTCATTCTGGAGGCAAGGCAGCCAGCTGATTTTTCTTCTCTGTAATATATTGCCACTATAATACCAAGTCGAGCAGAACAATGAACTCTGGAGGATGCAGATACCTCCCTCCTCTTTTGCAAACTAAACATAATTTTCAGTGCTCAGGTTTGCGGCTGCTGCAGGGGAGTTCATGGGGCAGGAGGAGGGACAGCACCGGGCAGTGCTGCTGCTGCAGCCCGGCTCCTGCCCAGGGCCCCTGCGCTCTGCTCTCTGTCCCGGCAGGTCCTGGCAGCATTGAGATTCAGAGGAGGATGCTCCTTCTGTCAGGCACTGAGGGGGTTCAGAAGAAACCCTTCAACCCAGATTAATTACTGTTATCTCTGCCCGCTGGGGCCGGGTCCACCTGCCTGTCTGCTGCGGCCAGAATGTGCTCAAATTCTCAGTCCCCTTCTTTCCTTTCTTTTCTTTCTCTTCTTTTTTTCCTCCTATTTACTTCTGCTTTAATCTGCATATTATCATCAGTGCAAAGACCTCTGAAATAACATCTGACAAATGATGCCTATTAAAAAAACCCTCTGCACTGTCCTCTTTCACCGCCTTCCAATTTGGACTAGCACTATAACTATGCATCAATAGACAAGCAATATTATGTTAAGAACATGATAAAATACCAGTAGCTTCATAATGGCAGCAGCCAAATGGTAATTTCTGCTTCAGAAATTGGTCATTTATTTTGCTGGTCTGTTCTTACGTTCAAATTAGATGAAGTTTAATATACTGTAAAATTGAATGTATTCTATCCTTTTCAACAAATATGGCATGTATGAAATGATTTATGGGTCTTACAAACCTTAAAATGTTAAATAATCTCCTTTTTCCTGTGCCTTAAGTCAGTGATGCCAAATAGTTTAAGTACAGAGAAGCAAAACTTTATTAGCTCCCATCCTGATCATCACTTTATTTTGCTGCATTTACAGAGGCAGGAACAGTATTTAACGTATTAGACTGAGGTTTGGAAGCAGCCATATTAATTGGTACATTAATTTTACCCTATTAACTGTAATTGGTAGAAAAGCAATTCTTCCCCACTGAATGTTGTAATTCGTGTTTTAAGTTTTGGATGCAGTCACGATGGCACTGCAGGGGCCCAAAGGAGGTGCTGCCTACAGCGTGGACCTCAGGAGCATGGTGGGGCTGCCCCGCGGCATCCCGCACCCTCCAGCCCTGCCGCCAGCCCTCGGTACCCCTCATGATGGTGCCCCATCAGCGTACACTTGTCTGGATCCCAACGTGCTCCCACTATGAGGAGTGGCAGTGCTGGGTGGGATGGGCTGGATGGGAGTGAAGTGCTGCAGGTCTGTATCCTGTGACCTGTGGCTGCTGAGTCTGTCCAAGGTGAGCATTGGGGGGTATAGAGGGTGCCAAGACCGTGGTAAGCTCCAGCCCTGGCTGAGGGCAGGCTGCTGCCCCTCGCACGGGGAGCCTGTGCTCTGGCACCCTGGTGCAGGATCCGTTCCAGCATCATAACTGCTCTCTGGGTTGCTCCAAGGGCTTCTTACAGCACCTTGCAGCTTTGCTCACATGGGTGTTGTGCCACACAGCAGAGCGGGCAATGAGATCCTCCTGCAGTGATTTGGATGCAGCAGCCCTTAGAGAAATCACCGCATTCCCCTGAGGTGAGAGGCTTGTCTGAGTCTGAGCTGAACCTGAGCTACAAGTTGCTTCTGTGCAGACAAGGGTATCGGCTCCTTAAAGCACAAGAAGGGAGACATACTCACCCTTGCTCACATCACCCTTCACAGGCACTGTCCGGGGCTCCCATGGGAGAAGCCGGTCTGTGCCCTCCGATGTCTCCCATCATCCCTATGGAGCTGGCAGCATGAGCTCCCTCTGACCCTGGGAGCCAAGACATGCGGGGCCCTGCCCTGAGCACAGGCTGCTGTGCTGGGATGCGGAGCCAGGACTGGCACTCTCATGGTTTCACTGCAAGTTACTGGCAATGTGCAAATCCCACCCTGATGTGAAAGAAGGGGTTTGTGCCTGTTAAAGCCTTTGCATGTCTCGTGGCATTCAAAGCTTGCAGAAGTAGCTTGCGTGTATTCAGCTTCCTACAAGGCTGGTGGCAGCAGCTCCTCGGAAGCAAGGGCTGCCCTCCCCTGCAGGGTGTCTGCTTGGCTACAGGACAGGAAACAATTCTCCTTCCCCATCCTGACAGCCCTTTAAGCCCTCTCCTGAGGCCTGGCCCCAGGTCCCAGGGAGCTCACTGGGGCGAGTGCCCTGCCTGCAGGGTGAGTGATGATGATGCAGAATCAGCCAAGGAGCAGAATGAGGGTGACTCCCTCCTGGCTTGTAGTTATTTAAAACCAAATTGTCTCCTTGCCCTTAGCCTTTTCTCTGTTTCCTGATCAGCAGCTTGTCCCTGAGGATAAGCCTCAGAGCAGCACAATCTCCTGCAGTCCCCTGGAGCTGCAGCCCTGCGCGCCAGGATAATAGACAAGCCTTTTATTCTGTTTATTTGCTCTATATAATTTTTCCTGCTCCTGCTGACCCTTCTGGGAAGTGTTCCACCCTTCAGTCTCTTTGCTAGGTGCCAGAATTGTTGAGCTCAGGCTGTATTTGCATTTCATATCCTAGTTAAACCAACATAATCAAGGTCAGAGCACGCTGTTGAATTGGAACAGGCTACAAGACAGCACCCTCCCTCACAGTACTCACAGCGCGGGAACCAGACCCCCACTCCCAGCTTCACCCCTCCTCACCCAGCAGAGGGCAGGGGGGCTCTGCCCTGAGGCGGGGGGGCAAGCAGGGGCTGCTGTGCTTCATGTGCTCTGGGTCACTCACAGGCAGGTGCTGGGCGCAGGCAGGGGCTCAGCTTGGGGTCTGCAGCCCTGGCTCAGGGGTCCCACTGCACAGGGTGTGTGGGTACCAAGGGGTGATGAGGCACCAAGGGCCAGGCTGCCCGGCTGTGCCCTGGGCAAGGGTGGCTGCTCCAGCATCCCCTCTCCTGGGCACTCCACTCACTGCAGCGCGTCAACCCCCAGCCCCATCACCCCTGTGCTGTCCCTCCCCATCACTGCTCTAGCCAGGGAGGTTTCTCCTCTTGGGCTGCTCTTGCTTGGACCAACCCACCCTGCGGAGCCTCAGTGGGCGCAGCCATGGGCAGGGTGACAGACCCACAGAGCGGCTCAGGCTCCTTGTGAGGAGAAACAGGCAGAATGAGAGAGGAAATTCAAGAAGCAGAAGCTCCCCAAAGGTATCTGGAATTTATGTCCCATTTCAGAGCACAACCTCAGTGCAGAGATGCTAATGTGCATCTTCACATGTGCATGTGTGTTGACAAAAACAGGCTTTGAAAGACAGCAGTCATATAGGGCAGAGCTGCACTGCAATGATTTTTACATCTGCACACATGGTCTTTCATTAAGAGACATTTCTCATGGAAAAGTAGTTGGATTTCTGATGTGAAAAAACAATTCTTCTCAAGACTGAGAGCTGTTTAGAATAAACGCCAGACACTGTGTGATGGAGACATTGCACAGAGACTTAATGCTGGTCACATCTCTCTTCTCTGCCAGTAAGTCAAGGATGTGCCTTTGCTATTGTATTTGGTGACTCATCTTTCAAATAATCATCTCTGGAAGAATTTTGTGCTGAGATGAACAAATGCCCAGATCCCAGAGGCGTCTTTGTGCCTTTCTGTGAGCACAGCCTAGGCAGGAGCTGTGGGGCAGCTCTGCCCGTCCTGTCCCACGGGCTGCATGGTCCGCAATAGGGCAGTGCCTGCTTTGGGCACGGGATGGGGCGGGAACCAGTGCGCATCCCGGCAGGAGGCAGCGCGACCTCACACAGGTTCCCACTCGCCCGAACTGGCTGTGGGACATGGTCGGGCAGTGCCCAGGCCATTGGGAAGCCCTGGCGTGGGAGCAGGGGCAGCATCGCTATTGCGTGAGGCTGGGGTCAGATCTGTGACCACCCAAGCATCCTACCAGCGCCCAGAGGTTTCCCTCATCCTGGAGCAGAATATGCAGATCAACTGAGTAAGTGAAGAGCGGTATGCTAATGGATTCCACGGACCCACTGCTCCGTAACATCGAGCCTACACAGGGAGGATGTGCTGGAATTGGCTTCCCCTGGAAAATATTTCCTCACGGCTTAACAGAAAGTTACAGGAACTCACTAAGCCCTTGACAAGAAGGTGAACACCAGAGAAGCTGCTGGTGCTGTGTGGGCTCAACCCGAGCGGCCATGCCCATGGGCAGAGCAGGCTCCAGTCTGTGCTCTGTGATACTGAAACGCGCAAACAGCATTTGATGTGTGACCCCTAAGAAACCTGCAGTGTGGATGGCAGAGACCAGCAGAGCCGGGCTCCTTGGGGCTAGCACCTCATGGGGCAGCAGCCACATGGCTGCGTGCACAGGGGCTGACTGAGCTGCCCTTCTGCAGGAGGCTTTAACAGCTGCTTGTAAAGTACGTGTCAGGGTGAAGTACACTCAGGTCTGACACGAAACCCAGCCCTGAATTGTGTTGGTTTGGGCTGCTCTGTGATTTAGCAGGGATAAAGCAGCCCTTAATTCAAGAGAGGAGATAATGTGTCTTTGTTAATAGCGCAAGCACCATCCCTGAGCGTTGCTGCTCTCTGCTGCCTTCCGGATGGGTGGCTCCTTCTCCTGCTCCTTCTATGCTGGGGTAGGAGCTGACACCACCATTGCACACTGGTCTGACTGGACTCAGAGCATCCAGTGCTTGCCAAGGGAATCCAAAGGAACTGCAAATATCACCTGGGAGCTGTACCGGAATGACTGACGGGGTGCTGTCCAGAACATAGAATAGTAAAGCCCCACAGCAGGAGCGTTTGCTATCACCTGGGCACAGCTGGGAAGAGGAGATGAAGAGGCTGCTTCAAAAGCAGGGAGAAAAAGGCTTTAGCTGAAACGATTTGACAGCTGCAATCAGGGCAGGAGCTGAAGGAGCTGAGGAAAGAAAGATGCAGTCAGGTAGGGGAGGAATGGCAGCCGGCAGTGCACAGCTCCTGCGATACCCTTCACACAGGCACACACCTCCACACCGCCAGAGCCCTGTGCTCCTGCAGGGATCATGGGGCCAGCAGGCAGCGCAGGGCTGGGGGTCTGTTGTTTGGCCTGGCTCTTGGTTCAGATATTCAAATGCACAAATCCTTCCCCCCCTGAAAATGGGAATTCTGCCTGACGGAGGCCCTGGGTGCAGCTCTGCATAGAGCGTTGGTGGGAAGCTGCAGTTCCCAAGCTGCCTGCATGGCACCCAATGTGCAGGGGCATGCAGGAACCTCCTACAGGCACTCATGTTCTTGCCAGGCATGGGCTGTAATGAGTGGGCTGTGTCCCTGTGCCTGACGTCCTCCAGGAAGGTGCAGTTTGAGTTGTTCACCCCATGGCACAGGAGGAAGAGTCTCCTCCACTGCAGGGTTTGAGCCACCACTGGGTCTGTCTCTTTGGTGCTGGTTTGTACCCAGAGCTCGTGGGAGCGCCTGGCCTGTGTGTACTATGGTCATGCCTCCAGCTCATATCACTGCAGCCCTTGTGCTCTGTGTTTAAACGAACAAAGGGGATGGTGCAGTTTTTGACAGGACCAGCGACTGATTTTCTGGTTTGAGAACTCTGCTGCTGCAAACAGAGCAAGACAGATGGACAAGCCGGTGGCATATGCCATTCCCTCTCTGAGTTGTGTGAAAAGACATTTTCCATGATAGAATGGGGATAATGCTCACAGTTCTCAGGCGTTAGAGTATCTCTAATGTACGCCTGGGAATACGGGCTCAGGTTTGGGTTTTGTTTTTAATTTCGGAGAGTAATGCTCACATTGTAAATCTGACGAATCTGCTTTGCCACGTGAGCTGTCGTACCTGCGAGCAAAACACCAGACTTTCTATCGGTAATTAAGCGTCGCAGGAAGGAATGTTAAGAGTATTTTCTGTCTTACACTGTAGAGATGGCCCCGGCCAAATGGCTGTGCCTGGTGTTTGCTGAGTGTCTGCTCTCCAGCTCTCCAGACACTGCAGGGTCCCTCTCAGTGGGACCTCCTCCTGTGTGAACTCTGACAGATTGTGTGAACAGGAAGGTGGCCAAATGCAGCCCAGATAGAGAGAGCCTCTTTGCATTGTCACTAATGAGCTGCTCTTCAGATTGGTGTCATGCAGCAGAGGCTGTTGTGGTCCCAGTGTTTAGGATTAAGACATTGCTGCAGTTGGCTCAGGCAATGCCGTGGGCTTTTAAGCCGAAGTAGACATCTGAGTAGTAAACCTTTGATAGGCAATCAGGTCAGCGCACAAAGGGCAGCCAAAATCACTGGTGCTTGGGCAAAACCCCATAAACCGCTCAACCTCCTTCAAGAAGATCCTCTGCTGAGAGTGGCTTCCTCTTCACTGTGTACTCGTGGTACTCTGACAGAGCCCATCACCCCAGAGTGCTTTCGGAGGCATTGGACAGAGTGGAGCAGACTTCATAGTGCTGAGGGATTAGATCAGCAGGAGTTAGCTGCGATGAGACACTTATTCCCAAGTAAACTGGGAACTCTGAGGGAACAGAGCACTTCTCTATCCTCTACCATGGTGCTGTACTAGGAGAGAGATTCCTAACACCAGGCACATCATCCACCTGTAGCTTGAGCGGGCTGAAGTCCGATCCCTGTCCTGAGCCTTGCCCCAGCTCTGAGCCCATGGAGCAGCTGGAGGCAGTGCAGCCGCTGGTGCTTCCTCGGCTCCTGCAGGGCCTGTCCGTGTAGGATGCAGCTGGAGAGGCATCCACAGCCGCTGGCCCATTGTCTCTCAAAGACAAACTTTGAAGGATGCTCATGCTATTAATGGGGTATCTTTGTAGCCGTTTATCTCTGTCAGTTGGTGGAAAATTGTCAGATGTGTCTTTTGCCTTCATTACGCAGACATGTCTCATGTTATCTGGATCAGGGCTTTTGAGCAGTGTGTCACCAGTAGGGGAAACCTCATTTCTTCTTCAGTGGTGTTGATGTTTGTGAGATCTGTCTTAGAGAGCATGGAGAGCAACACCCTAGAGGCAAGGCTGCTTATGGGACGGAGCTCTGTCCTCTGCTGCTCTGCATATTAATCCTGTGGAAGGTAAAGGAAGTAGCAGAGCCGAGAGCCTCATAAGTGGGGCTCCAGAGCAGCCAGAGCTACCTGGGTTGGGTTCTGCACCTCAGGCCAGCTCATGTGGGAAGTGCTCAGGGGCAGCAAGGGGGTCCTGTGGTCAGGGACTCCCGGGGAGCACAGACACCCCATATGGGGGCAGGAGCTCAGAGTCACGTATATCTCCCTTCCGACACAGAACAAAGGAGTAAAAAAAGAATGCCTTAAATAGGAAGAAATTGTCTCCAAATAAAATGTTTTTCCTCATTTCCCATGATACAGTGAAATTTCTTCACGGAAAGATAGTCAGAGCAGAGTCCATTACACTCCCCGCTTTTTGCCTTGAAACATAAAGAGCTGCATATCATCTAAGTGTTTGTTATGAGGAAATGTGTATGCTGGAAGAAGTTAGAAATTAAATCATTATTTCATGCAGAAAGATATTGCTAAAGGGAGAGGATTACTTACTATATTAATTCTGTCCTTCAGCTCCCTGTACATCTCTGTGCACATAATGACTTTAGACACAAAGCATGTTGTTGAAGTGATCCTGATTCCTCTCAATCCCATTTCCTCGGAGCCTGCACCCTGGGCTGAGGTCCCTTGGCTGCCCAGGCTCCAGCCTCACTCCAGGCAAAGCCCCGTCCCTCAGAGGGTACTGGATCTGCACAGCTCCTTTGCTGGGGTGCCTTTGACACTGGTGGGATGTGTCCTACTGCATCTGAAACAGCCATGGGGCCAGCGATGGTGGCATGGGGAGCTCTCTGCATGAGTCTGCAAGGCCCCAGTGTCTTTCTCCTCTGGCATCCTAGAGCATCACTAGCTTAGAGAAGAAATTCCTCTTAATCTGTAGGTTAAACCCTTCCCTGGAGAAATCTTCTGGTCTAGGAGCCCCCGTCCTTGCATGGGGTGCATATAGGCAAGTGCTCACATATTGGGGTGTTAGACCTTGAGTTACACCTAAAATATTCCAAAATATTCCTGTTGGTGGTATAAAGCAATAGCAAAGTGACCCTCAAATTATTTCCCCTGATTTCAAGTCTTTCACCTGAAGTCAGAAGAGCTTCTTAAAAGGCATCAAGGCTTTTCTAATCAGATTGTTTTTCCAGCGAGTGACTCATAGAGGGATCGTTTTTGAGGTCAGCAAAACAAAGCAAAACCCTGAGAAAAAGGCACCACTAAAGCTGCCAAAGCAAGAGCATCGCTTCCTTTGGTGTTCCTGCCTGGAACATCTGGGAGGTCACAGCCTGCTGGCACAGAGGCAGGCGCCACCAGACTGCACCACGGGGGGGGTCATCGGCTCCGTGCCAGGGAGGTGGTGGCAGAGGGCAGGGTGCTGGGGAAGGGAGTTTGTTCCCGCTGACAAAGCTGTAGCAGCTCTTGGCGGTTTGGACCTGGGCAGCTGAATAACCCATATTGCTCTTCTCCAGCTCACCTCTGTTCCAGTGTGTGAAAGCCGATGGCGGGAGCACTTCTCGGCTGCTCTGGTTTCCTGGTTTTGCTGATGCAGGTGCAGAAAGCCCAGTGCTACACACAGGACAGGGAAGGGCAGTAAGCAACAGGGTCTTGTGTCACCATCTGGCTGAAGGCCGTCTTGGGCACACTGATCATGAAGTGATAGTTCCATTTCTTGGAGAAGAAAAGAGGGGGTCAGCAGAATGGCTCCCTTGGGCTCCCTGAGGCCAGACTTTGAACTGAGCAGCAGTCTGGTTGACAGAGTCCCTCAGGGGGCAGTCCTGGAGAAAAAGGGGTCCAGGATGGCTGGGCATGCCTTGAGATGGAAATCCTAAAGGTGCAGAGGCCAGCAGGGCAGAAAGTAGGCAAGCCTGGCTGAACTTTGGTGAACAGGCTTTGGCTGGAGCTCAGGACAAAATAGCCTTTGGAAGAAGGGGCAAGCAACTCAGGACCACAGGGGTGTTGTGAGGTTATGCAGGGAGAAAATTAGAAGGGCCAAAGCCCAACGAGAACTTACTGCTAGCCACTACTGTAATTAAATACTTCCATAAATACGTTAGCAGCAAAAGGAAGGCTAAGGAGAATCTCCATCCTTCACTGGATGTGGGGTCCTATCACTTCTTCAACAAGCAATAGGACAAGAGGAAATGGCCTCAAGTTGCATCAGGGGAGGTTTAGATTGAATATTAGGGATGATTTCTCAACTGCAAGGGCTGGAACAGGCTGCCCAGGGAAGGGATTGAGTCACCATCCCTGGAGGGATTTAAAAGATACATAGATGCTGTGTTTGGGGACACGGGTTAGTGGTGGCCTTGGCAGTGCTGGGTTAATGGCTGGACTTGATGATCTTAAAGGTCTTTTTCTACCCTAAAGAATTCCATGATTCTATCTAGTATGTCATCCTTATTCAAAGGGCTCTGCTTGAAACCTGGCATCAGAACATATAGAACATGTTGAATCTTTGCTGGTACCTCTTCAATCTGGTTTGCAAGACATCCTGGAGGATGTGACCTTGGAAGGCAGGCGGAATATTGAACCTGCATAATAAGAGCATCTCTGCATCGGTGGCAGCCTGTTGGGTACAGGGCAGTTAATAAATAATGAGGATGTCAAAGATAACAGCAGGAAAGTCAGAGAAGGCAGCAGCTTTGCAGCCGGCATTCTGACAGCCGCCTGGCAACGGCCAATTAAGAGGTGTACGCTGCTGCTCAGCCTCACATGGAGCACATCCGGCACCGGGGTCTGGTGGTGCCAGTACCAGCGCTGGGGCTCTGGTGATGCCAGCACCATGGCATCCTGCACATGTGCAGCATGTGGAGGGAGCAGGGAGCTTGCACGAGGTCTTCTGGGAAGCAAATCCCTGTAAGCAGCAAAAGGTGCCTGGCTTTGGTGCTGGAGAGCCAAAGAGCAGTGGATTGCAGGGAGGAACGATGCTCGCTGGCCAGACAAGGAGAGGTTTGCAGAGGGTGGTGAAGCCTTGCATGGAGCAGGGGAAGGAGATACTGTAGAGGCAGCTGAAGCAGCTTAATGTATGGCTCACTTGGGTCTTGCAAGAGAGGAAGCTGCTCAGGAGCCCTGGCCCTGGCCCTGCATCCATGAAGTGCCAGGTGCTGCCAGGGCAGCTCCTCAGGGTTACAGTCCCTGCTCATGAGGGTGTTTGGCTCAAGGGTTAAATTATATCATGCCACAACTTAAGTATTCAAAATCTGATTATGTGTGAGGTGTAACTGAACTTCTGCTGACTTTCTAAACATTTGGTAAGAGGGGACTGCTTTCCAAACATCGAGATCTACACACAAATGATCTTGATTTGAATAAGTATTCCATCCTTGTTTGGTAAATATACCCAGTGTTAATGGGGCTTAATGGTGCCTGTAATTGGTGTCCAAAGTTATTTAAAAGTAAATTTACTAGAAAATAATTAGCAATTTTATAGTTGACTACTTCCTCATTTTGTTGATAAAAGTTTTTCAGTGGTTTTTATCAGATGACACAATAGGGCTGTGCTGTGAAACGGCGTCTTTCAAACCAGCAGGAAATTGTGCTCACAAAATAAGAGAAAAAGAATCCCCCTCATTTCTTTGCCCGCAGCCACCCCCTCCCTCCCCTTACAATCCACTGACTTGTCCTTGATGAGCAGCAAGGGAAATGTCTCAGGCACTGCTCAGGGATTTGTTCTTTGTGACCTTGGGAGGTGCACCCCGAGCTGCCAGGCCAGTGATGAAAGCTGTCCCCCACTACAGGGACAGTCCTGCTGCCCCCAGCTGGGGCAGCTCTGGGTCTGGGGACAGTGACTGGTCCCTGCCTGCGGGGGAAAGCAGGGTTTGTGCTCCCCATGGGTCCCTGCCTGGATTCCATGAAGGACATCTCAGGAGCTGGCACAGGTGGTCCTGGACCTGGTCCCAGTTCAGGTCCTGGTCCCACTATGGCATGCACCTTCCCCCAGCCCTTCTGGCACCAATGGGGCCATGCTCCATAGGGCGGTCAAGTGGTTGCTCAGGAGTGGGCTGGCTGATGGTGGGTCATGGCCAGCACCCATTGTGGCTCTGCTGCTCGCGGGGTGTTGGTGGGAGAAATGGAGCAGAGAAATGCAGCTGCTACAACGTTTTATTGTTTAGTGCTGTGGGTTCAAGTGTTTGGTTCGGGGTTTTCATATTGTTCAGGTACAGTGACACTGACAGACAGAGACGCGTTTGGGAGGAGGCGACAGCACAGCAGTTTGGTTTCAGAAAAGACTTAACTCTCCGTTTCCAGTCTCTGAACCATAAAGTACCAGCTTTTCCAGAACAATGAATCACCCAGTCTGTGTATAAAATTAAATATAATTTATGCTCTGCTAATTGAAATCAAATACAAAATTCAATTTCCTGTGTATACTAATGCTGACATTCGAATAGTTTAAAAAAACCGTGTTATTAACCTGACTCTCATTCGCAGGCCACTCTCGGCCAGATAGAAAATAATTCCCCTGTCAATCCCCAGCACTGGCGCGGCAGACACGGGGTGCATGTCAGGGAAGCAGAAGGGGCCGGTGGCACCGCATCCCACCGGGATGGGGCGGTCGGTGCCCACTGGCCCTTGGCGGCTCCTCCCAGGACTGGAGGTTGCAGCCAGTATAAAAAATAAACCTCTGAACATATGGCAGAAAGAATGGGAGCGAGAGATGGGCATGGGCAGGCCCAGCACCCCCTGCACCCCCACATCACTGTAAACTGTGGGGTGACCCCTCTTGGGGGCTGCGGTGCGCCCTGCTCCAGGGCCTTGTCCCAGCTGCAGGGCTGAGCCCCAGATGTGACTGTGCTTCATCCCAGCGCAGGGCAGATGCTCCTGGTCCAGCCACACGCTGTGACTTTCCTATCGGGGTGCTTCATCGCGGTCGTAGTTCTCAGACAAAAATGTGGTTTCAGATCTCCTGTCCCTCCAGTGAGGGGCACGATGGGAGGAGTGACAGTGGCTTGATGGCAGCTGGGGACCAGAGGTTCTTCCCCGGAGAAGCCATCCTGAGCTGCCCAGGGAGACACAGGGCAGCTCTTGGACCAGACCACACCAAGGCTTTGGCATGCAGGGAGACCTGCAGGGTGGGGATGGGGCTCCTCGGGGGCTCTTCAAGCTCAAGGAGACTTTGCTGAGAGAAAAACTGCTCCTGGGTGAGCTGGGGATAGAGGCTGTGGCAGTCCCAGCTCCGGCCATGAAGTGATGCACAGTGCCATGCTGCGGTCATGTGCAGCCAGCAGCCTGCCAGGTCCCTGCCATGCCATGAGCTGGGGCAGAACCTCTCCTCTGCACTGGCAGGTTCTGCTCAGCTGGGGGGTCAGGGCTGCAGCGCGCTGGGAAAGGCAAAGAGCTCTGGATACCCCCCGTTGAGGAGCCTGGACATTGATCCTCAGTCATCCCCTCCCTCGTCCTCCACTGAACGCATTGAGCAGCTTGCACCAAACTGTGTAACAACAGTTTTCGCTTCGGAGCCGATCTGGCATTTTAATAACGTGTGAAACACTGTAAAATGATGCCTGTTACAGACTTCCAGTTTTCAGGTAATAATTCGGGGATTGTGGGTCTGTGAAAAACTGTGTTGTGTCAGGAGCTGGTTTTAAATCTAATCATGCTAATGGGAACTGACTTGATGTGAGCAGGGACCTCGCGGTGCCCCTCCAGCATGGCCCACGGGCTAAATTGTCCAAATGGCTTCAGCTCTGTCTTTCATCCAATGCAAGGCACGGGCACCACTTCATGGCGTAATGAACCACATGACAGGCCACAAAACCCAAGCAGGTTCAGCTTGTTACCCAGAAAACAGCGATTTCATCTGGTTAGCTGGCTCAGGAAGGATTTCTTGCCACCTTAATCAAAACTGAATCTTTGTCCTCCCGCAGTGATCTCGCACAGCATCTTTGCTGCTTCCCAACAGCCAGGGGCCAGCCACTCTCAAGGGGACAGGACTCACACACAGCCCAGGAGGCATCCTCACCACTCCTTAAAACAAAGCAAGCAGCCAGCAGTATTGGGGTGCCCTTAGAAATTACCCCTATGAGGGGAACATTCAGCAAAAGCAGCTCCGCATTTTTCCTGTTGTTCCCTCTCTCCGTGTTTTCCCTCAGTGATGGTAATGGGAACAGGACTGCTGTGCCAGAGTGCTGCTGGCTGCTCTCCGCTGGTTCCAGCATGCAGCACTCACCATGTCACTGGAGGATTCAGATGGGATCCCGGTTTATTCTACAGCTTCTATCAGGACTGATAATTTGGTTGACTTGGCCATTTCCGGTACAAAACACACAGTTTCTGTGCAGAGCAGTGCTCTCCCTGGGAATCCATTGCTTCTCTGTAATCGTGAACTAAAGCTGAGCGCTGCCTCCCCACTGTGCAAGCCCCTCTGTCACTGACAAGCAGGAGATCTCTCATTCTCAAGGTGCAAAGGGCAGTGCCAGAGGCCCCACAGCCAGCCCTGCCCAGGCCCTGCATTGGGGCTGCCCCCATGGCTCTGCCTGCAGGCGCACCGCCATTCCCACCAGGACCGCCTGGCTCCAGACCTCGGAGAAGGACACAGCACAGAGAGGGGGGATTGGGGGGGACCCAGGTCTGATCTCACTGAGCATCCCAGCAAAGAGGAAGGGCTCCCTTCCAGCAGTGGAGATGCACCCATCAGTTGCAGGAGAATCAGGCCCAGGCATTTTGTGGCACTTGGTAAACACTTGTTTTAGTGCAACAGGTAATTGGAACATCTGGTGCAAATGAAGCTTCTGTACATAGTTCCCCTGCAGCATAACTGGCTTTATTCCTTCCACACATAAACACCAGTGTGCATGTGAATGCACGAGCCTGGACTTCACCAGACCTGACGCTGCCGTTTGGGCAAAACTTAAAGCCAGGACAGAAGAAAATCAAATCTACGAGTTTGACCCCATGCTGCTGGGTTTTGGGCCACCCTCCTGCTCAGGCAGCCCCGCAGGAGCTGGTCCTGCCTCACCTGGCTGCGAGGGGAAGCCAGCAGTGAAATGTGGACACGAAGCATCCCAGCACCCCGTGGAGTCCCGCGCCCTCTGCCTCCTTCCTCCCACCAGCCCCTGGCCTCTCATGGTGACAATGGGGAGAGCCCAAGTGCAACCCAAGGTTTGGTGCCACTAAGGTTTCAGGGCTAGAAACATGGGGTGGCTTTGGCAGCAACCCCGACAGTGCAAGAGCCTTGCACTCACGATGCTGAGCCTCCAGCCCTGGGTGAGTTTTGGGTCTCTAATGATGATTCACACCTCAAAAGAAAAGAGCATTATTTTTTCCTGGGTTTGTGGCTCTACTTATCACTCTCTTCCTGCTCCCACTGGAAATCCTGGCCTGTCATCTGGTAAAACATGACATTGAAGGGTTTGTAGAACTTCCGCAGTCTGTGAATGACGTCTGGGTCTATTTTGGGGTGAGTTCGACCCTTGGACTTGCCCAAGCACCGGGGAGCGCTGCTGTCCTCTGGCTTCTTTAGACAGGGGAACCCCTTGGTTTTATTAAAATAAAAATGCTTCTCTGTCACAATCCTCTTGAGGCCTAAGAAGTCCTGGACCTTGGCCATTTCCCCAGCTGGGTCAGTGATGAGCCTCTCGCCGCTGACAAAAAGGATTTGGGAAAGGGGGAAGTACTGGAGCCAGTTCTCCAAGTGCAGGGCATAGATCCCGATGCGGATTGCACTCCAGGAGGCGTCGATCAGCCCCAGGGTCCGGTTCTTGAAGGCCAGCACCTCAAAGGTGGGGATCTCCGGCTTCTTGGAGAGCGTTTGCGTGTAGTCCGAGATGGCGCGGGTGACCGGGTTCCGCACCACCACGATCAGCTTCGTGTCCTTGGCCATGGAGTGAATGCGCCTGGGGGCCTCGTTGGTCACGAAGTAGCTGGGGGTCTTCTCCATGGTGATCTGCCCGTCCAGAGTCTTGGGCATCACGTTCCTGTGCGGAAGCAGAGGAGGAACATTAGCGAGGGGCCGCGCATGAGGAGACACCTCGTGTCCCTCCTGCCCCGTGCAGGAGCTGCTGGGACCATCAGGAGGGGGGATGCTGCGCGCCGGCGGGCCCCAGTGACCAAAGCACTTCTGGCTTGGCTTCTTCTTGGACCCTGGACATGGTGGGCACCTGAAGCAGTAAATCAGCCTCGGTAACACATTATACAGTCAATTCGCCATAGGCATATGTAGACAAAAGTTAATTGACAATAAACCTGTACAATACCTGTCTGTTCAGCAAGCCATCTGCTTCCATTTGCTCAATTAAGCCTATTCACTTCAGAGCCTTGTACCAGAGTGGTGCAGTTAGGATTACACAAGACCTTTTTGTTATGATGACATGCTTTTAAATGTCTCAGCTAATAAAACTTAATACAGAATAAGATCCCTTGCTTCTAGTACAATAATTAAATTTATTTACTATCTTGTATGTGAGAAAGAATGACTTTTCTTTTATCTCTAATTCACATGCTCTGTCAATAATTAATTGCTGCTGGGTTTTGAGCTTCCTGTGCAAGCACTTTTATTAGCCAAAAGGAATTTGCCTACTGGATAAATTAGCATAGCAAGACTTTCCTGGATAGCATATTACCATACTGTAAAACGAAACTGCGGCGAGATAGCATTTATATCTAAGAAAATGAAGAGGTAAATGCTCATCCCAGCTGCCCCCAGTTAAAGATTATCGTAGCAAGCAGGAAGGTATTAAGTGATGTCCCTGCCATGAGCATTAGGGCCTCTTTCACACCTCCTCAGGGTGCTGGAGATGCTGGAGAGTTGTGCCAGGAGCCAAGCTCCAGCTTTGCATGTGCCACGGCCATGCACTGACTGCTTCTTAACTGAGTTATAGCAGTATTTTTACCTTCAGCTCTTCAAGTGCTCCTGCATAGCCGCACCCCCACAACCCCTGTTTGCTTAACCTGCTGTTGGCTGGTTTGCCCTGCAGATGGGGTGTCTGGGAGGCAAGAGGAGGAGCAGTGCCACTGCTCTGGGAAGCACTGGTAGCACTGGCCAGGTCTCCTGCAGCAGACACAGAGGATGGCGATGCTCAGGGTCTTACAGGATTATCCCTTCACATTGCAACTATTTTTAGTACAAGCATATGGTGAGGAAACAATGTGAATAGGCTGGAAATGGCTCTGTAAGAGCACCTTGGGCACCAGCGGCTGCGGTGATGCTGACGTCAAACCGCCGAGCCCCGGGAAACAGCCATTTCAGGAATTACACAGCTGAGGCCGGGCCCAGCTGGGCCTGACTGCCAGCCTTGCCTCCTGTTTGTGGCCGCTGCCCAGCCCAAGTGAAGGGGCTTGGTGCTGCCACAGGGCTGCTCGTGCCATCAGCGTTCTGGAGTGAAGATGCCAGTGGGATCCTGGGGCTCCTGCAGTCACCTCTTCCCTGTTAAAAAACCTCTCTCTGGGTCCTGGCCGTGGGGCTGTGCTGGGAGCAGGGCTGCAGCCCGCTGGCGCACCCCTTCCCGCACACCCATGGCCAGGCCCTCCAGCATGTGTCCCACCGGAGCTGCCCTCTGCAAGTGGCGGTGTCTGTGCCCTGGGTAAGCACTGCCACAGCCGGAGCCCCAGTCCCTGCCCTGACGAGCTGCCAGGACAGTGGGAGCCCGCAGGGAGCATCAGCCGGTGCCTGCGGCTGTCCTTGGGGCTGGGAGAACACGTGGAGGAGTGAGGCAGAGAACTGAGGCCAGGGAATAAAGATGCTTCTAATCCAGTGACTTTGCCCAGGGCACTCTGAGAACAGGTTTCTATTGAACCATTAATTACCAAAATCAATGTGTTCCTTGCTCCGCAAAATAGTTATTTTATCATCAGTTATAGCTAGCAATTTGCATGCATTTCCTTCTTAACGGGTTCTGTCACAAGCTGCAGACCACACTTTATACTGCTGCTTGCTGCCCTGTGCTAACAACCAGAACATATCCCTAGCACTGCAGCTGCCAGCCTGCATGGACACAGGTACCACATCCTAGGTAGTGGCTGGGGGCTTTCTGGCCAGGTCTCTGTCCTTGACACCCGTCAGTAATGGGAGCTCCTAAGGAAGAACCAAGGATCTCTCAATCTCAGTGGATTACTCTGCCTGTGCTCCTTTCCTCCTGATTCCTGCCACTGAAGATTTAATGAACACTGCTTCCCAATCTCTGTAGTTAGTGGCAACTCTAGATGCAGTTAACGTGCACATTAACATGCACAAAGGTGTCCAGTCCTGCTGAACCCATCTCTGCTCAAAGACATCAAGCAGCAACAGGGTCCATTAATTCATCCTGCTGGGCTCAGGCAGTGTTTCTCCTTTGTGCACTCTATTCACTGTTAGCCTGCTCAGTGAGGATGGGAGAATAGAGCTTTCTGCCTTCTCTCTTTACCCCAATCTTCAGTTCACACCACAGTAAAGCCTGACAGGGCTGGACCATCTCTGATGCTCCCTTTTCCAGCTCCCAACAGGAATACTGAGGGTCTGGGTTCACAGTAGGTCCTCCAGAGGCATTGCTTCCAGGCCAGGGGCACGTTTGATCCTGAGCTGATAATGGGGGTGAAACTCTGGGCACCTGGGGATGTCCTTACTGCTGCTGCTGGGAGCTTGGATCAGCACCGTGACCCATGAGGGTCAAACTGGGTCCAGCAGGATCACTGAGCCTGTGGCAGGTGGCACTAGGGGGAATGGGAAGAGGCAGCTCTGATTTTTGAGTGAAGAGGGCATCAGCTGAGACAGCAGCAGCCTGGGTAAAGCAGAAGGAGCAGTCTGTGAAGCTTCTTGTACCTTGCAAATGGAGCTGGACTGCCAGGTGAACACCAAGCACCATTCCCCCATGGTGTTTAATTACCCGGCCACCCGCACACTGTTTGCGCTGCCTCAGACAGGATAAGCTGTTTTCCTGCGCAGTTGTCTGAGCAGGAGGGACCAGCAGAGGCAGAACTGGCTGGTGTGTGCTCCCCTGAGTCAGACACAGGCTGTTAAATGTCAAAATGGGGCAATTACAAGATGCTAAAAGCTCTGCTGGATTAGGAGATGGACTTCCAGACAAGAGGGCTCAAAGGGACCATGGCTGTTGCCAGCCCTGACCCTCTGCATGGCACAGGTAGCTCTGCCCACCCCAAAGCACTGCCTTCACCAGCACAACTGCTCTGCTCTGGGAGCGGGGGGGACAGGGGCTCCGGGTTAGTTAGCACCTCTCAACGGTACATAGCACCTCGGCTGCAGCGTGAATCGGGCTGGCAACAGCCACTGCCTGATTGGTTTCTGTAACCCATCCTTGAGCCTGGTCTCTCTCCCAGCTGACATGATGCTGCTCTGCAAAGCCTGTGGGCTCTAAAACTAAAACCTCAGCACAAATGGGGGCTGGCTGGGCCCTGCCCCTTGTGCCCATGCTCTGGCTGTGCAATCAGAGGGTGTTACTGATGGTATTCATGCTGCGTTTGCTCCTACTCCCCCTGACCAGCAACTCCCTGGCACTCGGAGCCTCTTGGTACCCAGAGATGTGGTACTTTACTTACACAAGCCTTCATTTGCTCTGCATCATGGTTTGTGTCTGTGATCTATGGGGTTTTAGATGACAATGCGTCAAAAGAGATGAAATCACTCAGAGTTCAGAGGCAGTCCTGCTGCCTCCTCACCCCTGCTGCTGCTCCAGCCCATCTCAACAGTGGCCAGGGCTGGGTGACAGTAGCAGGGTCCTGTCCTCCAGGCACTGCCATGCTCCAACTGCCCCTTCACAGGCACTTCTGTAAACAAGGATTTTGGTCCCTTCTGCTCTAGGGTCAGGGCAAAATGATTGTCTTGCCTTTAATATAGTAATATAGTACTTACCGAGTTTTGCCTTTAAATTATGGTTTCAATAAACTATTGCAAAAAAAAGCCCCGAACCTCTAAGCCCTTTCCCTGTAGTGGGGATGCTTCAGACGAGACACTGGAAGCAAGTTGTAGTGGCTGATGTTGAAGCGTAAAACAAAAACAACAGGGGTTTATAAAAGAACATGAACAAACTATTAATTACAACAGCCCCTTCAGATGATGTTATCACAACAAACAGGAGCCAAGGAGTTGCAGAGCTAATAACCTGAAAGTGTTGCCACATTTACAGACCCTGTTTAATTCCATGAACAATAAAGACAAATGGATAGAGAGGTTGGCACTGAGGAAAGACAGCAGGGAAGGAGAGATCAAGGAAAAGAGGAGGAAAAGCAAATTCAGCCCTTGCTGCACAGTTTTAAGGATAACACTGGGAGCTGCAATGTGTCCCCGAGACACCCCTGGCCCTGCAGAGCACCACAGCTGCTGCAGCTCTGCGATGCGCACACAGAAAAGGCTTTTTCTCCGAGCTCTGCCCTGTTTTAGAGTTACTTTTAGGTGCAGTCCTTCCCGGGCAGGTACACGGATGCCTTGCTGAGCTCCCACCAAGCAGCTGGATAGGCAGCTGGAGCCTATTAGCACCAAGAGCCAGCGAGCCCCGCACACATCCTGCTGCATCCATCCTGCCACATACACCCATCCTGCTGCACACATCCTGCTGTATCCATCCTGCAGCATGCACCCATCCCACTGCATGCATCCTGCTGCATGTGTACATCCCACCACACACACCCATCCTGCTGCACACAGTAGCTGTTGCCAAGAGCACAGCAGAGAACAATGCACAGCATTGCCAGCTCTTGCTGCTGAGGGTAACAAGGGTGTTAAATCTGGAGAGGTCGAGCCCCTGGAAGGGCAGGAATACTCCTCAGAGCAGTTAACCTTCACAGAGCTGCTCCAACGTGCTCTGCCCTAATTGCACATGTGCTGACAGAGTGCCGACCAGCTCCAAGCGCTCCTGCAAGATGCCATGCTCCTCTTGCTCTCCTGTGGTGGCTGCTGCAAGGCAATTGCAGTGCCAGGACAAGGCTTTGCTCCTTGAGTGATTTCATAGCCTTTTGGACACGCTTTGGCTTTTCTTACAGCGTTTCTCTCCTTTCTGATGCTAGGCTGGTTGAAGAAGAGGCATGGACATGCTGCTGACCATGCCTGATGCACCTCTGCAGGGCAGCGCTGAAGTGGGACACATCTGCTCATGGCTCTGCCTCTGGTCTCTACTTACATCTCACCACCCTCCATCACCTCCCACCTGAAAAGGGGGGACAATGACAACAAGTCCCTGCAAGGAGCTCCACCACCCTCCGGCATCAACAGCTCTATCACTCATTTGTGGGGATGGGCCTCATTTCTTCATGTTGTTGGTAGCAGCATCTCTGTGCTGTGCCATGTCAAAATGAAACTTTTACTGCTGTTCCTGGGCTTGGATCCAGAACTACCTGGTCCTCCAAGCAGTGATCAAATATGCATTATCGGGTGCTTGTGTGGGCTTTTGATATTTCACTCCTTTCCTCTTCATCCCCTGGTGCTGCGAGTTGGAGCAGAGCAGGACCAGGCTGGGGCCCTGTGTGCCCCAGCTCCTGCAGCAGAATGGGGACTCACTGCTTCGGCACGCAAGAGCAACCCCACAGCTCCCGGCCTCCTCTGGCTTGTGGCAAAGGCCAGCTCGGAGCCCTCATTGAGAAATGTGCTGCAGTAATTGTTCTTAACCGCCGGCTTCAGAAAAGCTCTTTATTTTCAAAGGGTACGTTTTATAAATCTGTGAATTTGCGTGTTGCCAAAACCCCCTTGTGGTTTATTTAAATCCAGATTATCTTGTTTATTCCTTCAGTCACAGCTGTCATTTAGCTCTGTGCAGGCGGCCTGCTCACGGTGCCACAGGTTTCCCGCAATCCCGCTCAAAAGGAGCCTTTGTTGGCTGCATTTTCATCTTCTCCGCAAGAGAAAAAAAGTTCTCAGCAACTCCAGGGCCGGGAGGAGCGGAGGAGGACTCTGATTTGCACAACTGCTGCCCGAAAGAGGCGATGCCCAAGCACTGTGGCAGTGTCACTGCCCATGGAGCTCGGCTCCGCTCCGCAGGGTGGAGCAAACATCTGCTTTTGCCTTCGGAGAAGGCAAACATGAAGTAATTTTCCCTTTATTATTAACACATTCTGGTACAGCTGCTCGAGCTGTCAGCTGTGACCTGCCAGTAACTCAGCAGCCTTGGGACGTTGAAGGGGAGAGTGGCATTGCAGCACGCATTAAAAGCAGAACCTGTTTGCTGTAAGCCCCCAAGTGAAACCTCTCGTTGAATTTGTTCAAACATAAATTTACAGCTGAATTTACATAGGTTTAATGTTTTATAATCTTTTTGCTCTGTGAATCTATATTCAAGACTGAGTGCATTAGCTTAGAAATATTGTGCTTAACGCTGAAAATAATTTTAATCTCTCCAAAGTCCAATCCTTTGCACATCACTAAACCTCAGAATCCAATCCCTTCTAATAAGAGACACAAAACTTGCATCTGTCGCTGCCTAATAGATTCATACTGCTCTAATGCAAATGGCTCGCACATGTCTGTTAAAAATCATTAAACAAATTGTAAAGCACTTTCAGAAAAGCGGGTGCCAGATCAGACTGGGGCTAAAGCAAAACAAATCTCCCCCGGGGGACTTACTGAGAGTTCAGTGGCTTGGAAGCTGGTGGCTGTGGGAGAATGGGGTGAATCATCCTTCTCTGTGCCTTGACCACTGCTCTTGCAGGACTTAATACCCCAAATTGAGGGCTGCCTGGGACTCCTGGTTTCCATCACCAACACAAGCAGCTTTTCCCACCCCCAAAGGTTGCAAAGCCATTTGGTGTCCATGCAGAGCACTCTCGTGAAGGGCAGGTTGAGATCCAACAGCACTGACTTGCTCCATGCCAGATACATCCCTGCTGAGCTCTTCCCATGCAGGACTCGGGAGCTCAGGACACTGCAGTCAGAGCAGGTGCAGCCCCAGCTCTCACTGCAGCCAGAGAATAAGTTTCCGCCAGGGTTTGGGAGCATCTCACTGCCCCTTAGCAGGGCCAAGCATGGGGCTGCACTGCCCCTCCAGGGCCACCTGGACCATCCCTGGGCAGCAGCATCAGGATGGATGGAGAAGGGCCCAGTGTTGCCATACCAACGCAGGTGCTAACGGTGCTGACTAACTGCAGGCTGATCTGATCCCAACGGAAGCATCGAGTTGCTATGGTAACCGAGATGCCAAATCGGAGATGGTGCCAATAGCAAAGTTATCCAAACAGAGGGAAGTGTGTGCAGCAGGGGCCTGGCCCCAGCTCGGCTGAGGCTGCTCCTGGGCAGATGCACAGCTTGGGACACTGCAGAGCCTTGGCTGCATCCCAGGACCTCCATTCCATGGGGCTCTCCTGCTCCTCCACACCTGCTTCCCTCACAGACATGGCCAGAGGGGTCTGTGCCTCTCATTGCAACAAATCCCAACGGGGCTTCCACCTGGAGGAAGGATGCTGCCTGTTGAGCATCACCTGAGCCACTCTCCCAGACACTGAGGAAAATGTCCTTGGAGCACAGTCTATTTCTAATGTGATTTTTCATCATCACACCCAGTCTAGAGTCCAAGAATAGTGGTGAAAGGGATTCTGTGTCTCCACAAAATGCAAAATCTTTAACAGCTCATTGGCATGTTTTTAGGTTGGCCTGGATAAGAAGATGCTCCTGAGAGCCCACTATTGATTCTGTCAGGGATTCAAAGGTTTTATAGGCATCGCTCAGGATCTCTTTAGTACTTGTACCTTCTTAATGGCTCTCATTGCCAATAGGACTGAAAACATCCCCCTGCTCACTGGAAAGTGGCTGAATGCATGCCAGGAGACAGAGCTACTGCCACTGGAGCGTGGCCACCCTCCATGGCCGACAGGCAAGTGCCTCAGCAGCCCATGGCACGGAACACATCCATGGCTCCTCTGATGGATGTGGAGGAGATCCCGGGGCGAGGGACTGAGGCGGGTGAACCTCACTCAGGAATGCTCCTCTCCTCCTACCACTCTGCAACTAAATCAACGGGCAGGTGGCTGAGTAGCAGACAGAAATATAACCATGCTCTGATTTCACTGGGACCATCTGGCTCATGCATGATAGGCGGGTAAGAATGCTATAATCATGGAGCAGAGAACTAAGCTGATCCATTAAAGTCTTTTAGCTGAAGCAACTATGGAACCTGTATTAATCCAGCAATGCTTTGTGAACAAACATCACAAGGTTAGATCCATTCAGTTGCAATTAAAAATAACCCTGGCTGTTCAGGCTGGCTTGGATAGCTATTACAGCACTATGCTCCCCAAAGGCTCTCACGTATATAGAGTGTTGATGCTCACACAATGCAATCTGAAATTATGATCTTAATGCTAAATCTTGCTTTCTTCTGTTCTTTCCTCAAGTGGATCTCCTCTGGGATACGGCTGTTGCCTTGTGCTGAAATCCCTTTGCCCATCTGACTGCACAGCTCACACACAAATTGGAGTGCCTCAGATCAGACAGTACTGCTGCGATTTTACTGCCTTCTTAATGGGGGTGCCCTTAACCAGCCCCTTCCTCCCAGCAACCATGGTGAATGCACGGGGCTGTGTTCATGCCCTGGGCTGGCTTAGCAGCTCTTCTAGGAGCAGCACTCAGAGCTCTGCAAGATCCTGGCACAGCTGGAGGTGCTCAGCACATCTGCATTGGCACAACTGCACTGGCACTCACCACCTCAGGGGGCTCACAGCCATGGCCCTCAGCACCACTCAGCTTTGGCTGTGCAAAGCCATCTCAGCGCCAAGGATGAAGACGTATGTTCAGTGTCATTGTTTTACTGGGGATAAATTTGGCCCAGACTCTCCAATTTTAGCGTATGATTTATTGCTGGTCAGTGCTGAGCCATGAAACAGCTTGTGGAAAAGGCTGGAAATGCCTATTCCTAACCCCACTGCAGTCAGTACCATTTTGACTAAGCCTCACTACTGTTCTCTACAGCAGCACCGCGATCCTATTCACTGGGAATCTCTCGGTGTCATCTCCCAGGTTTAATTGCTGTATTAATCACAGTTACAGCTAAGCAGCACTAGCGAGCACCCTGCCTCCCGCATGCTGGAGCAGGGACTCCCTGGCAGAGCCTGCCTCCTCTGATTGAGGATGTGCAAGTCAAAGAGGTCTGCTCTAAGACCAGGCTTCCCTTCAGCTTCAGGTACAAGTCCCTTGAGTGAGCCCATTCATTTTCCACTGTCACAGGAGAAGGGAATAGACCTGGATGTCTGTGACTGTGTGCAAATCCTAGGGCTGAGCAAGCAGCCAACCCGCCCGAAGGACTGTGTGAAGCACAATGTGGTTCACACTCAAGACGGGTCTTGCAGAAATTCAGGCAGTCTGGGGAGCAAACAGCAGGTTTTTAATGAGCAAATACAAACTCCTGGAAAAAACTGGGGTGTCCCAATACCTGCGTCTCAGCCACAGGCAGCTTGCTCTGCAAAGCGGGTCCTCCAAAGGCTGGGGATGCTCTCACTTCTCCCAGCACACCCACGGGTAAAAGAGGCATCAAGTACATGGAATGCTGACACATGTTGGATGGCGCCTGTAGGACACAAGTCCTCTCCGAGACACCAGGCCCAGTGCACCTTCTGGCAGCAGCCCATGGCAGAGCTTCCATTCCCACTCGCTTGGGAAGACTTGAGCCCGAGGGGGAGCTGCCCTCAGACATGCACCAGCCTGGCCCCTCTGCCGAGCACGCCGGCGCGACTGCCCGGCACCCCTGCAGAAGTGCTTCCATCCAGCGCTGCCAGCCCTTGCTGGTTGCCAAGTAGTATCTGTGGAAGCTTCAGGACTGTTAATAATACATGCCATTGATGTTGCAGGTTATGGTTCCTGGAAAAGCCAGTTTGATAGGGAAAAGATACAGCTGAGGAAGGGTGCTACAAACAGTCCAGTCCTCTTTAAATACTGATTTGACTCAACTGGGTGATTCAAACCATTCCCATTTCCCAAAGATGGTCCCATCCTGAGCAGGAAAACCATGAAAGTAGACTATTAAAATGTATTAGCCTGAAGCTGCACATCGTGAGTTCTTTTTCATCTTCGGGAGGATTTACTTCTACCAGGAAAAACACCCTGACAATAATGGCTGCCTAAGTGAAAGCACTGCTGCTGTATCATGCTAAAAGCTTTTCAGGGAAAAACAGTAAATAAATTCCACTCTTCAGATGTATCTGGATGTTATCCTAACACAGTGCCAGAGTAATAGGCAAGCCATCAATAGCTAAAAGGCTGGGAATTGTTATGGAGGGACAACAGAGGAGCGGTATCTGCAGAAGAGTTGAATAATAGAAGTAATCGCTGCACATCCCGCTGCTGACTTCTTGCACCACTGGCAGCTGGGGAAAGGAGATGGACTCTCACCCCAGTCGCACAGAAGGGTCTGATATGAAGCCACCGGTCCTGGCTGGGCAGGGGCCAGCAGCCAGCCCTGAGCTCAGCCCTTCTGCAGCTTCAAACCCATATGAGTCCTTGCTCAAATTCAGCTGTAGACAAGATGGGTCCATGCAGGCCCACTGGTGCTGCAGGCAGAGCAGCTGAATGCAGGGGGACAGGGACAAGGAGGACAGGATCTCACAGGGCGGGGACAGCAGATGCTGGAGGTAGCAAAGCCAGTCCCAACTCCCTCCACATACACTTCAGGTGGCCAGATCTTCCCAATTGCACTAACCTCTGCTGTCCAAAGCACAACTTCCCACTTTTTAATCTACAGTGGGGTAGTCTGCATCCTGGGACCCCGCACTTGCCCTGGGCAGAGCTCCACTGCCCTTCCTCACCATCATCAGGCAGCGGTGAACACCAGTGCCCTGTCCCCCTTCACTGTGTCTTCCCTGCAGCTCCTGATGTGTCTCACTCTGTGCCATAGCCAACCTGGCTGTATCAGCTCCCAGGTCCCCAGAGCACCCTGGAGGCACTGAGAGGGGGCACTACACCACTTCGGTCCCAGCATCAGACTAGCCCGGTGTCAGCCAAGGCAAACCCCAAGTGACTGCCAGGCACCACACAGGTCTGAGACTCCCTTTTCCCACCCTAGAGCTGCTCTTCACTGCCGAGGGCACAGCTATTTATTATTTGCTTCAGCTGATTATTTTGGGGTTTAAGTTCATCTATTATGTATGCAAAAATGGTAATACACAGGCATCAGAATGTCTTTTAGGCATACAATATCCTTATTATTCAAAATGTTTTTTCCTCCATAATTGAATGGTTTACCTTATTATTACTTTATGTTAATGACCCAGCATTTCCATTTTTCTATAGGATGCTTAATTGTAAGCAAAGTGCAATCAGAATCAGAGATGCCATCTGTAATTGACAGCATCATAATAACAGCGAGCATTGCAGGGACAAAGTACCAAAATAAACAGCAGCAGAGAAGGCGCCTCTGAAAACACCCCGGAAGCTGCACCAGGCTGGGGCAGAGCCCAGCCATGCAGGATCCTCACCCTCGGCAGTGACAGTCTGGGCATTAACACAGATCGAGTGCTATTTATATCAGTTTGTACATTTAATCAGTTTTTTTGCAGTTTTCAGCGAGATGTGAACTCTATCCCTGTCCAAGGCATTTGGTTCAAATCAGCTGAGACAGAGAATAATCAAGATTTATGATTCTCATTCTGACTTGGATCACACAGGCAGTGCAATTGGTACAGCAGAGCTTCCTCTCGGAGCCCAACTGACATCCCTTCACTCTCCCTTGCAGCAGTGATTTAACGTCCATCTCGGGAGCTGTCAGAAGCTGCTGCAGCTTCAGATAACGGCAACTCCAGGCTTCTCCCCGCTCCCCACCGCCCGCAGCCGCCCGCTCCCCTCCCACCCAGCCAGGGGCTGCTTAGCAGAAATCGATAGTAGCAATTGCCAAATAAAAGGGATTTCATCTCGTTTTACCTCTCAGTACAGCTTCGGGCAGCCAGGAGGCATAGCCTGTGGCGTGTCTGACCTTTCCTACATAGAGCATCCTTGCCTGGGGAGCAGCATCGCAGGTCCTGCACAAGCCTCCAGTGCCCAAGACACCTGCTCTGCTGCAAGAGGAAGGGGCTGGGGACGGAGTGAGTCCTGGGTCTGCAGGAGGGAAGGGCCTGGGAATGGCTCAGGAGGCAGCTTCCAGCAGCAGAAAGTGTTGTCAGTGCTTTCAGCAGACAGCTCTATTTCCAGGGGCTCAGTGCTGGTCCAGGGAGCCAGAGCTGTGCTCTCCAAGACCTCAGCTGGGAAGCAAATGTTTAGATAAAAATTAAATGATCCAAAAACAACTCTATTAAGAGCAGCCAGGTGATGGGAGCACAGTGGTGGCAGGGCTGCTTCCAAGCCTTTTGCAGGCAGCCATGCCATGCACTGCAGGCTAGCTCTGGTGTGCTGGCCTTGGCTCCAGGATGCTGTGGTGGGATCTTCCCCAGACATCTGCTCCTGTTGGTGCAGGATGGGCACAAGCCTGGGCCAAGCACCCCAGTGACAGCAGCTGAAGAGGCTTCTGGTGCATCAGTTGCTTTTGCGTCTGGAGAGACCCTGGACACTACATCCATATCACACACAGAACCAGGCAGGATCCCTCCCTGGGCACCACAGACCAAGCACCCCCGTGATAAACACCATCTCCTGGGTCTGGCTCATGACAAGGGAGCACCACGACCCCAGCATGAGACTCAGCAGGGTCAGTGGAATAACTGGGATGATGAGGGCTCCGTTTTGACTGCAGCAGGGGAGGGCAGCTTTTGCTGCACATGGCCTCAACACAAAGGCAGAGAAATAGGCCCTCCAGCAAAGGAAAATAAAGGCTGCTTTCTTGCACTGCGGAGGTCAGTACAGATGCCTGCTAATGTTTTGTTTTCTTCAAGGTTTGTTTAGCCATCTTCTCCCCATACACATACACACTATGTGCAGCACACCTTAGATTAGGCCAGGACTCTGTTAAATTCACATATGCAGTATAACATTCAAGTAAGTGAAAAAACAGACTGATGCCATCCCAGTCAATAGAGTAAACAACTCCTGGTTTGGATAAACAGAATTACTAGTGCTGCAGAGCCCTGGGCAGCACTGCACCCTCCGATTAGTGTAAATGCTAAACACAAACCAATTAACACTCTCTAACTCTGCTTATCTCATGTCACTTAGTGCTAAAATAAAGCCTAACACTAAATACACATATTGATTTAGCCATTAAATCCAGCATCACTCAAAACAGCTCATTATATTACTGAGAAACAAATAAAGTCACCTTAATTTTCAGAACCTACTGTATTATGAACAATGACTTAATTGCTCCATCCAGCACCAGGGACTTACTGCTGATACTGAGGAGAGCCAGATACTACTTGGCTTGAAAATGAAACCAAGTAGGACCAGAGGCAGAGGGGACAAGAGGACACCCCTGTGCCACCCATGGCAGCCTCACTGTGGAGACAATCAGCATCCCATGTGCTGTGCCATCAGTTCACACAGCCAGGATATAAAACATCACCACTGGGAAGAACGCTATTGCTGGTACCAGATACTAGTCCTGGGCATCCATTAGCTCCTCTAGGGAAGAGGATGAGACTCACCACAGTCCTGTCAAGTGCTCCCTGCTGCTGGTGCCGCTTCCTAGAACACAGCCAACACCGACAAAGCACCAGGCTCAGTCCTGAGGAACCAAAGCTGCTTTGGCTTCACTGGGGGTTTATATGCCTGTTAATTTAGGCATGATTGGAAGCTGGTGTGTGGGAAGTTGATGATGGGAAGAGCCTGGCTGGCAGCATCCTGCCCTGACAAGCACCGGGAGCAGGCAGGGATAGGGGGTGGGTGGTGTTTACATTCCTGATTACAAGAGCTCATTCTGGGTTTGGCCCTTCTGCAGGCAAGGTTAATGGGATGTGAGAGCCCACAGCTGCCACAGCACCAAGTGAGGAGGACAGACAAGGGCCAGCAGTATTAACCAGCCAGGAGTGATGCAAAAACGGTTATCTCAAGCTGTTTGGAGGCATGGATTAAAAATAAATCTCCCTGAGTTTAATATTCTGCCAGTCAGCTCCTTTTTGTAGGTGGAATCTATTAAAAAATTATCTTTCTGTTAAAATGCTAAAGTATTTCTGACATTTAACAGCTTGCTTTAAGCAAAAAAGTGTAATAAATACATGGGAGAGCTAATTGGCTCCAGTGCACCCAGCACCCAGCCCATCATGAATAAGCAATACGGTGCCAGCTCACCAGTGACTCCCACAGACCCTGGATGCCCGAGCAATGGTGCATCTACTCCAGTCTCCCTGTTTACCCAGGGTAACTGGGAAGTTCCCACCAGGATCCAGCAGCAGAACAAAACCAGACAGAAACTGAACATTTCGACCCTAGGGTACCAGGGAAACATGTGCTGTAATTTGGCCTCTGTGCTTTGAGGTACTTGGTTTGCTGCAAGATGCAGAAGGAGCTGCTTGGCAATGTAGTCTTCTCAATAAAAATTAATGCTTTAACAAGAAGCCAAATAGCTACAGCTAATGTACTTCTGAATGAGATCTGAATTTTATTCATAAGCATCAGTGTCAGGACTAAAATAACAGTTTTATGGACACTATGAGCATAAACAGCTCTGCTGATTCAAAACCAGAAACTGCACTTCTGAATGAATCAACTCATTCATTTGGAACAAAAGTATCATTTTAAATACATGCCTCAAATAAAAGAGAATGCCAGAGACAATATTCTTCTCATGAGCCTGCTTCCAAGAAATACACTGCAGAGAAGGGAGACAAGCTCCTGGCGAGGGGATGCTGATTGGGAATGTGCTGAGGAAAAGGAGCAGAGATCACTCAGAAGCTGTACACGTGGAAAAGAATCTCAGATGGAGAAGAACAGGGCTGTGGTGCTGTGGAAGCAGTCCTGAGCTCCAGCATTCAGGACCTGCTGACTGTGGTGCCTGTTGAAATGGCTTTCGTTCCTCTGGGCTGGATTGCACCATGTTTAGGTATTTCTCTATAATCCTGAACACCAGGTATTGGGAAAGCAGAAGGAATTTAAAGAAAAAACAATCCCAGGGCTGGGGGCATCACTCACCGATGTGTGGGAGGATGCACGGTGCCTCTGAATGTCCCTCCACATGGGTATGCGAGGATGCAAGAGCCTCTGCATGGATGGCTGTACGCACATAGCCATAGTAGGGGATGCAGGATGTATGATACGGCAGCAGCTACACTGAATTTGTGTCTCTGGAGAAACATAATACAGAGGAGATGACTGTTCCTTGCAGATGTTTCCAGCCACTGTGGGTCCCTGGTCTTCATGCTCCACCTCTGCCTGTGCCGTTTTCCTTGCTTTCTCCCAGTGTAACACGCTGTGGTCGTTCCAGGAGCTGTTGGCCACCTTATGCACAGATGAAGGCAGCTTGGGTGTATTCCTCAGTTTGGGACCCTTCCTGCTGCCTTACCTGTCATTTCCAGATGTGCTTTTAAGTGGCAGTGGCCTGGGCAGGGCCTTGTGGTACATTGCACGAAGGGCCCTCCGTAAGCTTAGTCCGGGTCTTGCTGTGAATATTGATAAGCACAGATAGCCACTGCGAGCCCAACAAAGCAGTTACCAGTGCAAGTTAAAAACAGTGCTAAAATGGGAAAATGTGGAGAGCTGTATAACTAACTACAAGGTTTTTAGAGAAATACATCTCGGAGAATGTGCTCATTACAGGCAGGAACGTCAGGCAGCTGTCAGGCACCGCTCTGACATAAAGAGAACTTGATCGACATGCATACCAGGATGAGATAATGACAGTCATCTGGGCTGGTGGCAGCTCTTGTGCCTCGAGGCCTGAAACAAGGAGCTGTGCACCATGGCCAGCTCTGCCGAGTGAGGGTCGGGCTCCCAGGGCAGAGGAGCTGTGGCCAGGTGACAGCCACTGGGGTGGTTTGGCTGGGCAGGGGAGATGGCGACATGGATGGGGGTCATGGGAAGCCGAAGCCCTGAGCCCACACTGCTCATCCCCTGTGAGGAGCATCCTTGTGGGGACACAGCTCCTCCCGCCCACCCTGGCCAAACCCCACCAGGGACCCTGACAAGCGTTGGACCACGTCCTCTGATGGTGTTCTTGCAGAGGATGCTGAGGGCACCTCATCCCCCAGCACACAATGTGGCACGTGTGTGCGGGCTGCGGTGGGACCACGCCAGCAAGAAGCACTCCAGAGCTGGGTTGAAGTTCACATTGTGTATTCAGTGAGGAGCTGTGAGCTGTCGAGCTGCTAATGAAACCGCAACAAGCTCTGGACAGTTTGCTTACTTTACAAGGCCAATTAGGGGCTGTGCAAGAGGAAAACCGCCAGCGGCCAGCACCCCCCTGCTCTCGTCTGACTCCTGCAAGTGAGAACAGGACCGAGCAACTGCCGTTGATACCGAAACAGCCTGGGTGAAGAGATGCAGGAGATCCTCACCCAATCCTGAGCAGGCAGAGGTCCTGGCAGGATGAGGACGAGCACAACCCTCCTGCCCCGGGCAGACTCTCATCTCCTGAGCGAGATCCAGGGCTGTTCTCTGTGCCAGGAGCCCAGCTCCTGCTGCTGCTGTGCTTCCCATAACTGGGGTAATATATCTGTGGCCACAAATGAAAGATCAATATTTATTTAACACACACACGCACACACTACCCTTTAGAGGCCCTTAATTGTAAATTAATCATCATTAACTGACAGTAATTGAACATGCTGAAAGCTGCGATCACGGCTTTCCCCACAGTGGGAGGCCCTGGCGCGAATGCTGCGGCGCAGGGAGCTGGATGGAGGTGGGATGCTTGTGCTTTAGTGCTCCCTCAGGTACAGCAGCATCCTCCAAACTGGACAACCCCACCATGGCCCCCATGTCCAGAACAGAGGCTCAGAAATGTCAGGACTGAAGGGACCGTCCCAGGAGAAGAGCACATCAGGGATGTGCTGCCGCCTGCCCTGGGGCTGCAGGTGGTCCCAGGCAGGGGAAACACTTTATGTTGTGTTGTTACGTTATATGTTATGTTATGCTATATGTTATGTTATGCTATATGTTATATGCTATGTTACATATGTTGTTACACATTATATGTTACGTTATATGTTATGTTTGTTATGTATGCTGCTCACGGGCTCATGGCGTGCTCTCTGCAGGCGGCACAGCTAATGACAGGCTTCAAGCCCAGGGGAATGCCTTTCCCTGGAGAGGCAGAAGCTGCAGTTTGTTTCTCTCTCGATTTTACAGAAACATAAACCAGAACTGCAGGTGCCAGCTCCTCCTCCCTTGGCTCCGGTAGCTCAGGGCCCTGCCACGGGGTGCTGTGGGAGAGCAGTGGGCAGAGGCTGTGGGAGCTGCCTGGTCACCAGCAGCAGTGATTTGGAGTGATGCTTTCAGAGGAACCTGCACACTGGAGGCTGTTGAGGCACTGGCGTGCTCCCCAGTCCAGGGGGCTGGAGCAGCTCTGCACTTCTGTGTTACAGTGCTGAAGCGACAAAACATGTCAGTCTGTGGTGGGGAGTGGAGGGAGCGCGGCAGGTCTCTGGTGCCAGCAGGCTGTGCAGGGTGAGCTGGCAGACAGAAATGCAAATTCCCTTTCTGTAAGGACAACAGTGGCATGAGCCCTGACTGTATTAAAATGCAGAATTATTTCAGGGCCCTTTGTTTAGCTCGGAGCCTGGAGGTAATTTATGCACAAGGATGGAGCAGTGAGGGCTCTGCTCAGCCGCCTGGCACTGCCAGCATTCCTTGGCTCCTGCTCCCGGTGTGAAGGCTTTCCAGCTCTGGAAAGGAACAGCTGGGAAGCCCACAGTCTCCCTGATTGTTCTTGCTGGAGAAGTTTTCCTGTCCCCACATCTCCTATGTACATCTTCTGGGGACCAGACCTTTAACATAGAGGCTAATTAAATGCTCACTAAGCAAGCTGGTCCACTGCCCCGCCATGCTTGTGCCTTTCCTTCTCAGCATCCCTTCACTTATTGCTTTCCCTGTGGTTCCCTTAGGATAGAAGCAGGAGCATGGCCCCTTGGCACCCTGGCAGAGGAGCCAATTGAGCAGTGAGGACATGGCTCCTGGCTCCTTGCCCTGCACTGGGTGCGAGCTGCAGCTCTCACATGGGAGCATTGACCCTGCAGCCACCAGGCTTGGCAGTGCCACTGGGTCTGCCCCATGTGCACTCAGGATGTGCAGTTCAGGGACTTTGCAGCCCATGAATTCTGTTTGGATTTGGAGACCCGCAGCTGGCAATCTGAGCTATTGCAATCACTGATCAGGGTCTGGGGCTTGGTTGGCTCTTCTGCACCTTTGGCCTCTATATATTGAAGGGAGTTGGGCAGGAATTGGCAGAAGAAATCCCAGAACCTGGCATGGAGATGACAATCAGTTTCTTATGAAGAAATGAAGCTCAGAGGGATGCAGTTCCTTCGCCCAAGTCAGAACTCCAGCATGCTCAGAGTAACTGTCCTGGTTCGCAGCAGAGAGCTGGGCTTTCCTGGGAGGACCTGGTGAGCGTGAAATGGGGCAGTGCCAGAGGCAGGCAGAGGGGAGAGGAAGATGCTCCCCACGTCTCTGAAGGGCAGCAGCAAGCACAGTCACTGATGGCCCAGCTTGAGGGTGAGCACGAAACGGCACAGCCCAGGAGCACAGGGGGACACCAGGGCAGAGGTATCAGAGCGGGAACCAGTGCCAAGCACTTCACCTCTGCCCAAACATCATTGCTAAGGCAAACGGAGGCTCCAGGAGCTTGTTGGCAGGGAGGTTTATTGAGATGAGATCTTTGCATCAGGTTGTGTGTTCTTGTTTTGTGGAGCTTAAACTATTTCTAAGATCAGGCTGGATTAAATACTTGACTTGCACTGCCATCCAGGAAGTCTCGTCTGGGCTGATTTGCATTTTCATCTGCATACTAATGCTGGGCTTCTAATCAGCACAAAAACCTTCCCAGCTCATTGGTTCAAAGGTAAATGTCTGCAGCAGGGAGAGCAGGGAGGAAGGCTCCAACCAGGGCTCCACCAAAACCTTCCCTTGTGCTGCACGTACGGGATTTGCTGTATCCTGACTGACAGAACATCAGGGGCTCTGCCGCCTAATCCCGATGTGCACGTCTGGCATTAGGATGTGTGCTGCTGGGGCTGTGTTTTGAGAATATTAGAGTGTGTTTGACACAAGGTCTGGCTTCACTGAGCCAGGTTTATCACCTGATGAAAGCTGCTACACCCAGACATTACAAGCAGAGCAGAGTGCTGGCTGTCAGCAGGGGAGGGAGCCAGTGAATAAATCCAGAACCTCTGCAGAAAGCAGAGCACGAGCACGGTGCTGCTGGGCCATGGCTGGGAAGGAGCTGGAGAAGCCTCAGGGTGACTGGAAGGGACATGGCCACAACCCCAGCCGCAGATATGTCTGCGCCATGAGCAGCTCCGTTCCACCCAGCAGCGCTGCTGCAGTGCCTGCCTGTGCGCTGTCCTGCGCGAGGCAGCCCCCCCAGGCACCGCCTGGCTCTCCCACCATGTCCCACCATGGCTCTCCTGCTGCTAGCACAGGGCAGCATCGTGCCACCCCTTCTCTGGCCCGAGCTGATGCGCGCCCTGGTTCCAGCTGCCAGGGACAACGTCAGCAGGTCTGGTTCCAAGGCCAAACACCGTATCCCCACGGAGTTTCCCAGAGGACACATTTCTCTTTCTGTACTTGAATGTTTCCTGACAGTTTCCATCAAATTGGGGTTGCAGCGAAGCCAAGTCGAGGTCAGTCCGTCCTGCGCCAGAGGCAGACGTGCAGCCCCGCCGCGGCACCAGGAAATTAATCACCATGGCTAAGCTCCTTTCCTGCCACTGTGCCACGGCCCTGACGCCCTAATTGTGCTTGTTAAGAGGAGTGTCTTCCTTGCTCTTGCTCGGGGCTGCGGTCATTTAAGATAACAGAGTCCGGATCAATGCTGTTTGACAGGCAATGAGCTCCCAGCCAGCCGGTGCACAGGGTGCTGCTGGCCCCAGAGCAGCGAACACGCATGGTGTGTGCCCTGGGCACTGCTCCAGGCACGGCGGGATGTCTTCCTGGGGCTGAATGACCCAAATGTCCCAGAGCAGGCAGGGATGTGCCAAGCGTGGTGGGGCCAGGGGGCTCTGTGCTGCCGACCCCGCTGATCTGCAGCGCTCGCCCCGCACAGCTTCTGCTGGGAAGGCTCCAGCTTCCTGGGGAAACCTGTTCATGGTGCCAGGAACAATACACCGAGCACTGCCCCGGCCCTTCTGGGAGGGCCGTTATTCCTGCTTGACTCCCTGCTCTCCAGAGGCTTTGCCACTGAGGACTCCTGGCAGCTCTGTCCTTTCGTTGCTGCACCAGCATGGGACAAAGCCACCTGCACATTTAAGACTTATGGCATCGCAGGTAATCCTGTAAAGATGTTTCTGTGCGACCTGACTGGTCACAAATACCTTGCTCGAAGGAAGAGCTGGCTCTGCAGGCTTCAGCTAGCGATGCTCAGTTCCAGTTTGGTCCCCAGAGCCTGCGTGCAGGGGCTCACACTGCGTCCCAGGAGAGGACCGGGGAGCAGCGACCAGGCTCAGCGCCCATACTGGCCAATGGGCCACCAGACACCCAGCAGGGCAGGGACATCCTTCCCAAAGGCACCGCAGCCCCAGACTAACAGTGACCCCGCTGCTGACTGGGTGCAGAGCCACAGGTCCCAGCCCCGGTACACAGCCTGACGGACCCCAGCTCCTGCCCCGTGCACAACCTGTGCCTGCACAACCTGTGCCCCAGAGAACACCAGCCTGTGGGGCCAGAGCCAGCCTAGAGGCAGCAGCATAACCTCCCTGCCTGAGGTGGGGCTGTGAGGCAGAGCAGCCTCCATCAGCTCCAACCTGCTCAGCAGCCTCATGCCGTGTGGACACGTTTCAGACCAAACACATCTCCAGTTTGGGAGTGCTTGGGCACCAGCAGTGATGGATGGCAGTGGTAGCTGCCCTGAGCAACCTGAGGCTCATACGGAGAGACATCTCCTTCCTGTTAGAGAAGAAAAAACCCATAATCCGCCCTAACCACTGCTGTGATTTTGTTATCCATCACAGTGGCAGCTTATTTCTACCTGCCTGGGACTTGTTACTGCTCCAGAAGAGGGGGAGTGGGGTGGCAGGGAAGCAGTGGGAGCACCTGATGGGTATCCTCTGCTCCCAAGCAGAGCAGGGGGGCAGGTGAGGCCAAGGGGGGTCTGCACCACTGCATGGCCCCACTGCACCCTGGGCACATGAATGAAACCACCACGACTCTTCCCTTCTTTGGCAGTCAAACCTGGGGCAACACATCTCTGAATTCAGTGCCATGCTCTGGGCCAGATCCCGATTGCACCGAGCCCTTGGGAATGTGCAGTGTTTCCCTGTCAATCTACAAATTCCTGTTCATTACCTCGCACTGTGACCAGGAACGCTGTGTCTGTGCTCATCTGCTGCCAGTGCTATCTCCATCACATCTCCTGAGGGGTTAAGCTGTCATGTTGAGCCTGGGAAATGGTGCGTGCTAGGCAAGGTCTGAGGAGCTGAGCCTGGATCCTGGGATGCCTGTGGGGCCTGGGGATGCCAAACAGACTGTCAGACTCTGGGAGATACATGTGGGGAGATGTGTCACCGCACAGGAGCAGCCACTGCTTCCGTCTTGGGCTGAAGTTTCAGATCGCTCATTTTACAGTGGGGAAGGTGTTCCTGTGCGTGTTTGCATATGCTTCTGTCTCTGATGAGAGAGCAACCGGCTCAGCAGCAGCAGGTTGACAGAAGGTGCACACACACTGTGAATGTCCTCAGCTTCAGGAAGGGCCTGGTGGCTTTTCCCCACCTCGACACCTTCCTCACGGCCCCAGCTTCCTGCAGCTGCCCTCAGTGGGGCAGCAGCAATCTGTGGGGCTGTGAGGAGCAAACTGTCCTCCTGTGACAGACCCCCCCTCGCAGCCCAGCCACCAGCTGCTTCCTACACAGCGCCTCTATTCAGACTTAAATCCTTGGTGTACCACAAGGAAAGGTTCAGCTTTGCCAGCCACACTTGTGAAACACTTCACAGTGCCCCATGACTGACACAGACGTTTTAATGTGGCACCACTGTGCACTGAGTCAGCAACTGCCGTGTGAACCCCGTGTTGAGCACAGGCTGAGCTCGGTGGCTCCTCACCCTGCCTGCCAGACACCCCCATACAGCCCCAGAGCTGCCCTGTGCTCCGGCAGGAGCTCAGCCACATCAGCAGGAGCAGCTGAGAGAAGCTCCAGGCGCCTTCACCCTGCCCAGAAAGGGGAAAAGCAACTTCTAAAAAGTCAATTAGTTCTCTGTCAATTAGCTTGTGCTGAAGAAGGTAATTACCTTATCACTCACAGCGCTCCCGTGCTCCTGGAGGAGGCACGCGTTGCTCCTCCTGCCTGGCACAAGTGATCCTACGCTGACCCACCAGCCCTCCTGCCCCGCTGCCCATGGATAATGGACAGCACTGCCTGTTTCGGTGCCCCAGGCTGCCCGGGGCACAGCACCAGCACACCCCAACCCATGCTGATGCTGCACATCAGGCTTCCAGCAGTCGGGAAAAGAGTGAAACCAGAGCTGTGATGTGAGTCCCCTGCTGGGGCTGCTGGGGGCTCTCTGCAGGTCAGGGCCAGCCCTGGGCACACTGTGCTCAGCCCCGTGCTGGTTCCACCCTGTGCCCCTGCTCCTTTCTCTCCTGCTTTTCCTCCCCAGGCCTGGGGGAACTGGGCTCTGGATGAGGACAGGCACTGCCTGCTCTCGGATCCCAGCAGATGCAGCGCCCAGGGAGGGAGCTCTTTGGTGTGTGGCAAACGCTGCTGGTGCCCAGGCTGCTCCTGGCAGCGGGGGCTTGGCAGAGCCTCTGCAGGAACAGTCCCAAGCTCCAGAGCTGTGTCCCCAGAGGAGGATGCTCTCGTCCCAGCAGCACTGCAGCCACGCAGCGCAGTGTGTCAGCACTGGGTCCTGTGTGTCAGCACGGGTCTCCATAAAAGATCTCTATAAAAATAAAGCAAAATAAAAAGGTTGCATTGTAATCCTATTAATGCATCGCCACACAGGTTGGTATCTCCTGAAGAACACTTCCCATTAAGGAAATCAATTTAGTATTCGGCTTTCTTCCTGTGGTGCATGTTAAAGTGGGATTTGACAATGATGGAAAAAAGATTTGTGTTAAATACTGCCAATAATGTCTCATAGCTCAGGGTTACAGCTTCTTGTGAGCGACAGATGCTCGTAATCCAACCTGCTGAAAACACTGCACTCCGCTATCAATTATCTCAAGTTATTAGGTTTTAAACTAAACTGCATATCCGGACCCCAGGCCACATGTTTAGTCTGCATTTTCCTGCCAGTTGCTTCACCCTGTCCTGGGTTTTCTGAGGCTTTCTGAGGCCGTCTGCTGCCAGCCCTCACAAGGCACACGGCTGCTGCAGCCTCAGCCTGCACCTGTACACCCACACAGCGCGTCCTCACTGCCCTGGATTCCAGACCCGGATGGAGCTCCTGACCTCAGAGAGGTTCAGAGCAGACAGGTAATTTCTTGATCCTCTTCTGCTCAGCTGAAGACAAAGGTGGGTTTCGAGTCACCGGTTGAGTCAGGAATTTCAAACAACTGTTTTCTTCCTGAGGTTCCTCAGAAGCCCACAGCAAAGCCCTTTGCTTTGTGTCCTAAATCCCGGCTTTGATGCTTGACAAAAGCTTTCTTTTCTTTGATAAACAGAAATGAAGAGCCATTAATGGGTCCTTTTCTTCTCACTTGAGGAGGCAGGGGAGCCCTGCTGGGGACTCAGGAGGCCTTTCGGAGCATCTTTGTATGTTGAAGCAGTGGCAGCACCAGCCGGGCCGGCTCCTGCCCTGTGAGCTGCTGCTGTGAAGGAGATGGCACCAAGGGACACGGACCTCACTGTGGGCACTGACCTCACCATCACACACCTGCTGCCCAGCGCGTGCAGGGAGCCTGGCTTCAGCGGTGCCACAGGGAAAACTGGGACAACGTGGGAACGGCACAGCGGGCTGGGTTTCAGCCCCAGCCTGGGGATGCACAGCGCTGTGTGCTGTGGAGGAGGAACTGCCGAGTGCCAGGGAGCAAACCCAGCAGCCAGAGCTGGGAAACACAGACAGAACGGACAGGTAGGAAGTGCAAAATGTAGGTACGCTGGGGTAGGGGGCCAAGGAACCCAGATCCCAATGCACTCACTGCTAGGCACCTTCCCAGGGATTTGTTACCCTAACTTGCAAGCCAGTGAAGCCACAAAAAAGCCCTATCCTGTTCCTGGATTGCAGTGCTCCCTGGGACAAGGAGTCTGGCATGAGTCCTTATGAACACTACTGTGCCAGGCAATGGCTGCTAAGTCAACCAGCTGAGGAAGAGACTACAAAGGTGAGCAGAAGGCCTGAGCTAGCCCAGCCTTTCTATGAGGTGGCCATAAATAAGGGCACAGATGGGTCTTTTGCAGACCACAAAGACATCCACTGGTCCTACAAAGCCCAGGGTTACAGTGAATATCCTTGATTCCTGCTATCAGCACTTCATTAAGCAATTACAGATCTACAGACATTCCTCTTCTATAAAGTGTTCCTGCATCAATGGCAACAGCCTGCAAATATTCTAGAGGCATAAACAGAGTAATTAATCAGGGTGCTGTAATGGCAAGAAATTAACATAAGGAAAACACAGGCTGAATATTGGAGAAAGTTTTCTGGCAGCAAACCATGGTAATCAGGGAATTGCCATGCCAGGGAAAGGGGGAAACTCCACGGCATGATGCAGGTCAGAGATGCCTGGCAAATATCCCAGGGGAATGCACAAACGCTGGCTCGTGAGATGGACAGGATGACCCAATACCAACTGCTTCTAATATCAATCACTGAGTGATTTCTAATGATGATTCACTGCTCTGGGAAAAGGCCCATTCATCCACAGGCTGCCTGACAAGGCAGAAACTCACCAAGGTCTCCTCTCTTGGTGAGAGCGTTTGCTGCCCAGGTCTCCCCATGCTCATTCTGCTGCCGTGCCTTAGGCTGGGCTTTGCCGCAGGTTGTTCCTGTGCAGCTCACAGTCCTTGTGCACGCGCCATCAACCTGCAGGCTCCCAGGCTGGCAGGAGCAGTCCTGAGTGTGTTGGCCACTGTTTGCCCAACCCTGAGCACTACCAGGACTGGTTTCTGATGGACTTGCTGCTCCCAGGCTGGCCATGGCAAGCGCTGTCTGTAGCTGAGCTGTAGAGCATACACCCACTGCAGGCCCCTGGCCCTGGGGATGCAGCACTGTGCAGGTGCAGCGAGCAATGCTGCCTTGGAGGGCAATGGAACCAGCTGTACTGGGAATTGCCAGTCCCCCTGCATAAAACCAGCTTAATAGTCACCATTGCTCTTTGCACACATGTCAGTAATAACAGAAACAGGAGTAATTGCAGCTCTGTGGAGTAGTTACAGCTGTGGCCTTGCCTGGGAGCAGAGGTTCACAGAACATGCAGCAGGACAGGAGTGGTTCCAGAGAAACGTGTGTCTGCCTGACAGCAACCCAGAGCATCCTGCAGCTCCGCATCAGAGACCTAATCCTGCAGGGGAGCTGCGTACAGGACCACTGGGCTCCAGCCAGCCTTTGAAGGAGCAAAAACTTCAAGGTGAAGGAATGCAAACTGCCCCAGTCACAAACTCTGGTTTTACAGCAGCTTTGCCAGGGGTTTGGGCACACTGCAGCGAATGCAAGAGCACTGCTGGAGCCCACCAAGCCCCCGCTGCAGGCACAGCGCACCCCTGTGAACACACAGACCTGGGCTGAGGCTCAAGCCCACCTCTTCCCTTCTCACATCACCTGCAGAGCTGTGATGTTGCTGTCATCCGCTTGTGACACACCACCGCGTGCTTTGTGCATTTCTCAGGGTGACAAATGTGGCCAGCGCTCTCCCAGCCCTCTTGTGACCACGGAGCTGTGCTGCGGTGCTCATACACAGCGGAGCCAGAGCCCCCATCTTGGATGTGCTGTGTAATTGCGGACACCAAAACCACGCTCTATAGCTGTGGCAAAGACATCAACCTAAAGGCTGGGATGCACTCGCCCGCAGCCGGCTCAGGCTCCACGCCTCTGCAGACTGCACCCCACCTGCCGTGATGCTGGAGGTTGAAGTCGGAGGGGACACGGGCTGGTTCCACAGCGCACGCCAGAACTCGGTGCAGCAACAAGTGTCACAACCCAGTCCTGGAGCACGGCCTGTGCAGCTGCGGCCACGGCAAGGTTACCTCTACCTGCCAGCGCGGGGGGGGCACCCGCTTGTAGGACACGTCCCCTCGCACGCTGGCAGATCACCTGCTCTGTGCATCCTGTTGCAAACAGATGTCTCTGTGCCACCAAGCAGCCACCCGAATGCGAAAGCAGTTTGTTCCTGGCGCTCCATAAAGATGTTATATTTGTCCCCAGAAGTTAATCTTTAAAGATTTTTAGAGAGATCAATAACAAGTGGATGTATGCAGAGCTGTCTGCAGCGACATCCAGAGAACCTCCCATGCCGAGCACAGTGCCGAGCGGCGTGACTGTCCCTGCAGCTCAGTACTGGGGAGCACCACGGCACTGGGCTGGGCAGGGACTGGGGCACTGAGCCCCGTGGCACTGGGGGCTCCTGCACTGAGCCTGGGGCTGTCAGGGAACCCAGGCAGCACCGAGCAGCAGTGGGGATTCCCAGAGCACACCAGCTCCTGTGGGCACAGGGTTCGCTGAGCCCCAACTGCCCCGGGGTTCCCACATGCCTGTTGCGAGCCACAGGCGGGGGCTGCTGCGGGAGCCGGGGGCAGGCACACAGACAGCTGTGAGGGGCAAGGGGGAATTGAGCTTCAGCCTCGCAGGCAGACCAGCAGGGAGCGCGGTGCTCAGTGCCAAGGAACTGGAAAACCACTTCGCTGGGCAAACGGTGCGCTGCTGGGCTGTGCTGCTGGCGGGGACGACGCGTGCTGAACGCAACGTGCCTGCTTCCACAGAGCACATGGAGCATCCCGGTCCCAGCGACTGCTGAGAACTGGGTGCCTTTGCACAGGCACAGGAAATGCCTTGTCACCTTCACACAGCTCCCCTGGCCCATCCTCGTGCCCCTGCTCTCCTCCTCCGGAGAAGGGACCTGCCCGGCTGCTTCCCGGCTGCTGCTCTGGCACCACACTGGATGCCCGGACCCAGGAGCGCTGCCCTGGGGGGTGTTTCTGACCAGAGCTGCCCATCACTTCAGCACACGGGCCCTGCAGAAAGCTGGGATGTGCTCGATTCAGGAAAACACCCCAAGTCCCAGCAAACCCCCTTCCACCCCCCGAGAAGTATTTCCATATTCATGAGTCTTATCACTCCCCTCAAGCTGCTGTGTGAACACAGGCGACTCAAAAGCAGCACCACACAAAGGCAGATTTTAAAGCCGCTGGGGAATCAGCAGTGTAGTTTCTCAAAGACTCGCACGCCCTGCGCCTGTCCTGCCTGATTTAACCCTGTGTTCCAGCACCGCGGGTCCCAAGGCGATGCCTTAATCCCAGCATCTCCAGTGCAGGCTGAACATCCCTTATGACACTTCCTGCTCAGTGGCTGGTGCAGGGTGAGTCCTTGCAGTACCTGCAGTGGGGCACATGGGCTGCCCACCAGCACCATGCCTGCCTGGGCTGGCTCCTTGCTGAGGAAGCAGGCTCCTGGTGGGATGCTGGAGGCCAGACCATCACTGACCAGCCGCACACTGCTGCAATCAGCCAGCCTGTGGCCAGCCTGCCCGGCTGGGATGGACACGCAGCCTTTGCTGTTGCATTAAGTGTTATTGAGGAGAGCCATTATCATCTGAAAAAATTCCAGACTTTGTCAGTGCTTATCCTTGTCTGACTCCACAAAGCTTGTTCACTGTTATCTCCTGCAGCCTAGATTACAGTAACGCCTTGCAGCTTCCAGCTTGCCAAGAGGACGCTTACCAGCTCTGGGCCCCACAGGGCAGTGCCACAGCCTTGCACCAGGGCTGTTCCCAGGGGTTCTCCCTCCTGGAGAGGTCTAGTAAGATTACTCCAGGTCACTCGCCTTAATGAGTGCTCCACACAGTTCGTGTCCGCATCAGCTGAGCTGCAAAGCGTGGCGGGGTCCTGCACCACCACTGCAGCCATCACTGTAACCCTTCACTGCTTTCATTCAGGGTTTGCTTTCTGGCAGAGGAGTCTTCCGTGTTTCCTCTGCTGCTTCCCCACTGTGCCAGGAGAGCGGCTGCTCTAACTGCATCCCGGTTGTGTCCCTGCTCACCCCTTGCTGCAGACAACCACTGTGCCCCATGCTGCTGACTAAAACCTGTTCTGGCATTCGTGAGGCTGAACACGTTTGTCAGTGCTCCACTGGAGTGGTGGAAAAATGCTTGGGAAGCAGCTGCTGGAAACCTCATCCTCCCAGGAAAGGTGCAAAATACCACTTACATCTTCAGGCAATGACCACAGCCACGTTGCTTGGCTGGTGCTATGCTCCTGGACCATCCCAATGGGACTGAGGTGTGGGATCTGCCAGGGAGCGGGAGCCCTCCAGCTCCCCTGGCACTCACCACTCCCTCTGTGCCAGCCTGCCACAGGCTAAATTCATTATCCCTAATTAACCCGTGTTTAAATTGCAGAGCCAAGCAGGGGCCAGCTGAGTGGAGGGCTTCTCTATTCGCTGTACTGCAGTTAGGCAAAGCCCTCAACTGCACCCCTGGATCGGCAGGCATGGGGCCCCCTTCCTCTGGTCTTTCACAGCTGAGGTTCTTGCTACCTCTCTGTGCCTGGGGACAGTCCAAAAGGGATCACCATGCATCCGAAAACACACCTCAGCTCTGGGGCACCAGGAGCAAATCCCCCATCCTGGTCTGTGCCAGTGATGGGGAAGATGTCCTGGACAAGGGGAGAGGGATACAAGCTGTCAGCCCCCGGATCAGGGCCTGCAGCTCCTGTTCTGGAGAAAGTTCCATGATAATACACACCGAGGGAAGAAAGTGGACGACTTACAGCCATCGGTGCTAATGAGCCTGTTTCCAGCAGACAGCTATGGTCAGCAGGACCTGCAGAGGCAATGCTGCTTTGCAAAGGCAGATGCTGGGACAGGGAACACACCACAGGGGAAGAGGCTGAATGATCCGGGCAGGATTTATCGTACCCTGCCCCGGGTACCTCAGCTTTATCAGCCTGGACCCAGGGAGGAGAAGCAGAAGCACTTAGAGGCAGCAGGCTCATTTCAGCACGTCACAGTCAGAGCGTCTGAGCTTGCCTGGCTCCCCCCACAACTTATCTGAACTCTTCCCAAATGGCTTTTATCTTTAAACTACTGTACAGCAATACAAAAAAGACAACAATAATTTAAGATCCTCTTTGACTGCAGGCTAATACCAATTCACTCCACTCACTGGAGGATGGTACTGTCCCCTCTTTATATAGCCTCTGTGATTTTTCCAGCATATGCAGATAATCTCCTGCTCCTCATAAACACAGCCATAAGCTTTCCTCCCTCTGCCCCCTTGGAAGTGCATAAAACCTGCAGGAAAACCGGCATCATCCTGGGAAACATATGAGGAGGCACCAGCTAAAACAGGGCAGCTGCAGCGGGGCAGGTCTCGGGGGGAGCTCCCCAAAACCAGCACCGTCACCCCTGGGGATGTTCCCATGGGCAGTGCTGTCAGCTGGGCACGTGCTCGGAGAAGGGAGCTCTACATACCAAGGGCTGGCTGCCTCAAAACCAGCTCATGCTGCCCTATCCCAGGGCCTGCCCGGTTCATGTGGGGCTATCAGGAAGGAATTCCTGTTCACAGACAAGCCCAGAATGGTCCCCTTCTCCTGAGAGATTCTGAAACACAAAAGCTCTTCCCATGTGGATGAAAGGTCAATGTCTTGGAAATGTTATGATCTCTCAGTGAATTATTTGGGGTCTATGCAAACACAGCTTCCCTGATTTCAGCCCTATTAATTGGGTGCTTTTTCGCATGCTAAGGCTGAATTTCCCTCTACTCTGCTCTCATGACCCTCTGCTCTGCTCTCGTGAGACCTCACTTGCAGTATTGTGGGCAGTCCTGGTGTCCTCAACATGAAAAGGACATGGAACTGTTGGAACAAGTCCAGAGGAGGCCACAAGAATGATCAGGGACTGGAGCACATCCTGTATGGAGATAGGATGAGAAAGTTGGGGCTGTTCAGCCTGGAGAAGAGAAGGCTGCGTGGAGACCTCAGAGCAGCTTCCAGTGTCTGAAGGGGGCCTATAGGGATGCTGGGGAGGGACTCTTCATTAGGGTACTGTAGTGATAGGACAAGGGGTAACGGGTTCAAACTTAAACAGGGGAAGTTTAGATTGGATATGAGGAAGAAATTCTTTACTGTAAGGGTGGTGAGGCACCGGAATGGGTTGCCCAGGGAAGGTGTGAATGCTCCATCCCTGGCGGTGTTCAAGGCATGGGTTGGACGTAGCCTTGGATGGCATGGTTTAGTGGGAGGTGTCCCTGCCCATAGCAGGGGGGTTGGAACTGGATAATCTTGAGGTCCTTTCCAACCCTATCCTATGATTCTATGAATTAATTAAACCTTCTAACTCTGACTCATCGTCAAACCTGTTCACTACAGCAGCTGAAAGAAGGTGTTCTGTCGACAATGGAACTTCTCCCCCAACACTTTAAAACCTGAAGGCTCATCAGAACCAACTTTAGTTTGCAGATTGTTTAGGGTTTGACTTAGCAGCTTTTTTTTGTGGCAAAAAGAACGGTTCAGAAACGCTCCCAGGCATCTCTGCCGCAGATTCTGGGAGAGCAAAGGGGGCTGGCACAGATCTCTGATCCTCAGCCAATTTCTCCAGCACCGGATTATAAGCATCCTTCTTCCTCTTGCTGGAGTGCAGACAAAAACTGCATGTTCTTGTAAAAGCCTCCAGCCATAAAGAAGACAAAATGGTGTAATGTTTAACAGAATGTGGTGTCCTGGCCATGGCTCTGTGTCCTTGGGGCTGTGCATCAGCAGGTTGGGCCAGTGCTGGCCTCCGTTGCTCCAGGTACCCCTGGTGAGGGAGGAAATCTCTGGATGAGCAGCAGGAAGGTGCCACCATGGACATGTGTGTGCATCATCCCACGGCAGCAAGCAGACCTGCGGCAAATCAATGAAAGCCCCTTCCCTGGCAGCAGAAACCTCCTGTCTCTCTTCTGGCCGCTCTTTCTCAGGTCTTCATTGAGAGCCAGTATGGAGATGAGCACTTGCATTTTCCCTTGGCCTGTGATGGTTGGAGAGTCCCTTCCAACACAAACCCTTCCACGATTCTATGACCTAACACTGCTGGGAGAGGGTAACGGCATGCACAGGCCTGGGCTCCCGGGTGCCTGCTCAGGTGTCACAGTGAGACTTCAGGTTCTTCACTGCTCTTGCAATGTTCTGCTTGACCGGGCTGGCACAGGCCATGTGGATCAGTGCCGCATGCACAGCACCCGCAGCAAACCCCTCCTCCTGCGCCCACCAAACAGCAGTCTGGTTTTGCCAGGAGTCGTTCTGCTCATTACAGGTGCTTCCATCCTGCAGATGACAAATCACTCCCTGGATGTGCGGGCTGCTCAGCCTGTCTCTGGTTGAGTTGAGATTTCACCCAGAACCACATCCCCAAGAGTTATTATCGGTTTCATTAGATTAATGATTGCGGAACCACCAGCAGCATAGCAGATGAGGCATTTACTTTTGCATTCCCATACAGTAGCAACCAGTTGCATGGTTTTGCTTAAATCAGGCCAAGAGACTGACACAGTGAGGCGTGATTTCTTGCTGGCTTTAGCAGCAAGGAGACAGATTTATGATGCTTAAAAAATACTGGCTGGACTGGGAAACGGACAGAAATCTTGGTCTGTACATAACGACACAGACAACTTTAACCCCTTGCGTACTATAAACTCCGTCCCAGTCTATTCTCAATTTAGACTGGTGGCAGAACCCCCCCTAGCATAAGGGGGTGAGGAAAGCAAATTAGAAAACATCCTCTCACTGCCTAGTCTGTCATCTGTGCTGCTAATAGTCATGAGTAGACCACATGGTGGGCATGCTGAGATAAAAGGAAGCAAAGAGATTGTTTGTACTGTTAATACATCTCATGATAAATGATGTGTAAAGTTTTACTGCAAGGTCTGAAGGAGGCTGTGAGCATGGAACACCAGCTGAGGGAATGCCAGCTTTGGGGAAGGATTGAAAGGCAAATCTGGGGAGGTTGGGGAAGGGCTGGGAGCAGCCTCAGACCACGGGAGAGGGGCAGAGAAGGTTTATCCCATCTCCTCCAGGTCCATAGGACACTGCCAAAGTGCAAGGCGCTGAGGCCCCAGATCTGATGGGGAGGCTGGAGCATCACATGCACATGGGGAGGTGAAGTTGAGACTCCTGTGATAGCTGAAACATGAAGGCAGCCAAGGCTAAACCTGGCAGCTAAATATGCTCTTAGTGGGCCTTTCTCCTTTATCTAATTTTTTCCCTATGCTTGGATGCAGTGTCAAATGGAATAAAGTCATTTTTCATCCTGAAGCCTTCCCTGAGGTCTCTGGACACTCCTTCCCTCCAGGATTAAGGAGGTTGCACTCTGCAAAGCCTCGTGGAGCATGAGCTACAGAGGTCCCTCGCACAGGGCCTGCAGGAGGCAGCTCTCTGGACCACTCACCCTGCGACTCCTGGAGCTCCATCCTTTGGAAGCTGCTGAGATTCTCCTTAGCAAACGTCTATGAAACTCAGGGCCATTCCCGGTGTCTGCCAGGGTTTCCTTGCCGCAGCAGCAATGCGGCAGCAAGAGAGATGCTGGCACCATCTATGCTTTCCGTGCTCATTCAGGCTCTTTTGGTGCTTTGTCCTTGGCTCATGGCTGCAGAGAAGCAAATGGCAGGTCACCTGGTGGGCCAGAGTGAGCTGGTCTGTGTGCCTCCGGCTGCAGCCAGTGTTTGAGCCTCTCAGCACCACTCCTGGAACAAACCTGAGGGTCTCTGGGAAGCTGCCACCCACCTACATCTGCTTCTCCTCTATCAGTACCTGCTCCTGCCACGTGGAGCCCAGTGCTGGTGGCATCGTGACTGGAAACACTGCGAGCCCCTCTCCTCAGCTGGGGCGTCTTGAGATGCCCGCAGCAGAGGATTCATGCCATGGGCTTCTCACAAATGCCATGCAAATAAGGAGAGAATTGAGCAAATGCTAAAATGGAGATGAATTTTTGGGAGGAAAGATACAGAATAAAGAATCAAGGCAACAAAATATGCGTCTCATGCGCTGGAAAGATATATCTTGACAAGGACTAATATTTTATGTAGAGCAAATAACTCACTGGTAAGAGATAGGCACGTTTTAAGATGTGGTATTACAAGAAAGTCCTGGTTGCCCCTACTTCTCATCAGAGCCCCTGACAAGCACAACCTCCTCACCCTGCACTCAGCATTGTATTTAATCACTCTCAGTCCTCCCTGCCCCTCTCTTTCGCCAGCAGCTCTCCTCTCCCTGCTGGAGCTGGGTCGGGATCGCTGCTTCAGCTCTCTGTGTGAGCAGCTCCCCATGACCAACACACAATGCTGTGTGTAGACTTCTCATGTTGCAGAGCCCAGCCTGCGTGCTCTGGTCACATCCTGCTGCTGCTCCCTGTGTCGGGCATCACTTGGAACACAGGGATGCTCTTCAGCTCAGCAGTGTTGGTGATTTGGGCTTGTGCAGCCAACTGCTCACTGTGACTGCTTGAATCCAACCCAGAGGAAGATGGCATGCCGAGGAGCAGGGACCTGTGGTGGTGGGACCCATCCACAGTGGGGCTGGGAGCTGGGATTCGTTACCGTCACCTCCATGTCTATAAAGGACTCTGCCAGCAGGCAATCAAGACGCCTTTTAGGAAGTGTGCTTCTGCAGGCTCCCAGCGCGCATTCTGTGCCAGACCATCTGCCTGTGCTCCCCATCTCTCCTTGCCACAGCCAGGGATTTGCACAGTTGAGCACATTTAGCTGTCACTGGAATCTTCCTACCTGGCGCAAGGGCTGTAAGCCTTATCTGCATTTAGGAATTGCGCTAAGCCAGCAGATCTCCTGCATATTTGCTCTTTGAAACCATGCTATGAAAAGCTCTGGCAGGAGGGCCACATAAAGGGAAAGCCCTACATCTCCAGCCTACAGATAAAGCTTTGCACCATACAAGACATTTTGATATTTTATGCTAGAATTTGGCATTTCTCCAGAAGAGCTCTGTGTTATCTTAAGCTTCATAAATGCAGAGCTAAAGCATTAGCAGAGGAATTGCTCTTAAGTCAAGGGTTAGAGGCGAACAGCAAAAAGGGCTCTTATGGGGGACTCTCCCACCGGCTTTGGGGGATAAGTGCACATTTGCACCCCCCCATCCTGGGAAACCACAACGTGCTCCCCAGTGCTAAGCTGAAGGGCTTACTGAAAAACTACAGCAGAGCACTTCAGCCAAGCTCCTAAGTACATAAAAGCATCAAAAAGTAAAAATGTATTTTAAACTAGGATTTAATTAGGATGATGGATGGGGACACAAACCTGGTTACACACAGACACTGAAGCTGTTCTGAGTGGGAGAACCTGAGATGCTCAGGGCAAGGTGCTGCTCTGGATGGTCACAGCCTGCACAGCCCTGGAGATCAGCAGGACTTCAGGCTGTGGCTACCAGCAAAGGGCAAGAGGCTCCTGCATGCAGCAGCACAGCGGGAAGGTGCGAGGGCACCAGAGCTGCGTCCGTGCCACCCCGGGCGGCCCGTTCCTGCAGGAGCCGGTGGTAGGAGCCGAGCAGCTAAAACAGGCGGTCTTGAAATAATCCTGAAGGAGAGAAGCGAGGCAGCTGCTCAAAGGCTTGTGCCAGCCTGGAGCTGAATCTCGCTCGGGGAGAGGTGGCGCAGCAAAGGGGACCCTGCGTCTGATCAGGAAGCTCAGTCAAGGGCTGGAGTGTTTAAACAGCAACGGCAGAGGAACTGGGAAACAGAAAACAGGAAAGAGCAAACGGCTTTTAAACAGTGGAAATGTTCTGCTATGGAGGAGGAGGACTGCAGAGGGAGGATTAGCCATCTATAAATACAAGCAGCACTGAGTTAAAAGGCTAATTAGAATAGCAAAAAGAAATACAGCAGCACATTTCAGAGACTATTTCAACTAACAAAGAGTTTTTCAAGTCTGTTTGCAGGAGTGAATACGAAAGAGAAAATTGGATCCCTATGAAACGATTTCAAGAATTGGAGGAGGAAAAAGGTAATGGCAGGTGTCTCTTAAGCAGCTAATCAAGCTCCCTGACATCTTCATCTATTGCAAGATAGAGTTTTCACGTCTTGGGAGGAAAAAAGAGCCAGTAACAAAGGATGGGTATGTGAAGAGATGGGCCACAAAGGGGAAGGCCAGGCATTCTTTCCTGGGCAGCCCAGAGAGAACCAAGCAATCCAATTATTCCAAGCTGTCTGGGAAGGGCCTGAGCCCTGCCCTGCCTCTGGGCTGGTAGCTGCCCAGGACCCAGATCAGGGGGTATCAGAACCACCATGGAGCAGAACCCCTGTGGAGGGGGATCACTGAGCCCACAGTGATTTATTACCTACAGCCTCAGCATATGCCAGAAACTGCTTTTAGTGTCCCCAAAAGCTGGAACAGATGGTCGTCAAGTTTCTTACCTATTAAATGTGTACATACCCACACATACATGTACACATATACACATATATACATACACACACCCCCACATGAACATCCCGACCTGCCCCATCCTGCAAACATTCAGGGCTGGCCAGGACCACTGCAAAGCAGCATTGGGAGCTCTTTGGTCCCCACAACACAAAGGCAGCATGGAAAAAGAACACTGCGCCCGGAGCAGAGGCCAGCCTGGATTCACATCCCTCATCCGGGCTCCCAGCAGCTTGGGCTGTGGCACGAGGGTGTCATCCAGACCCCTCTGCAGCTGGAGAACAGGGCCTGGCACCTGCAGAGCTCACATCGAGGTACACAGCTGAGGATAAACGAGGTGACTTTTACTCTTCGTCTGTTCATGACATCACTGGTGGCTGCTGCGACCAGAGCCACGGGTCATGATGACATCAGGCAGTTAATGGGACAAAAGGGTGGCAACTGGGGATGATTCAAGAGCCAGGGAGGGCGCAGGGGGGAAGAGCTGGTGGCAGGAGCAGACGACGAGCGCTGCTGTCTCCTCCCCGGCAGACAGTGCGAGCCGGCTCCCTGCGAGCGTGCACAGACAGGGACCGCGGCTGCGGGAAGGGCTGCCTGGCTGGGAACCTCCTGAAATTAGACTAATTGCGCTGCCTGCAAATCACAGCAGCAGCGATGACACTTTGCTCTTCTCCAAGGGTGCCGAGCAGCTTTATGAGCGTTAATTAACTGCGGCTCGCACACCGCCGGCGAGGGGGTACAATTAGAGCTGCGGAGAGGAGAAGGCAGCCCCGGGCCCCGCGGCGTGGCAGCGCGGAGGCAGCGCACACGACCCGGGACATCGCACAGCTCCCCCGGGACCGGCTCCATCCCCGGGGCGTGATTACAGCCCAGGAGTTCCCGCTCCCAGACCTCCACCCTCATTAACCACCCCACTCCCTGCGCACCCTCATCCATATTCATCCTGACTCCCGGCAGCAAACACCAGGCAAAGACGGGAGGAGTAGTTTTGCTGATGAGCAGCCACTGGCTGCAGCTCTCTGTCCTGCCCGGGGCAGCAGTGTCCTCTTCTCCTGGCTGCCACCCTGGGTCCGTCCCTCTGCTCCTGCCTGGGACACCTACCCAGAACAGCCCACGGGCCCTGCAGCAACACAGGGCTGCTCCCAGCTCCACATCATGTGCTGGGCATGAGGCAGCCTTGCAGAGGTAGGACAGGTCCAAGATGCTCTATGCACTCAGCTCTGCATCCGTCCTCCCCCCACCAAGAGCCACAGAATCCCCTCCAACCTGCACTCCAGGAGCTGTTCTCTGTGGAGCAAGGGGGGAGGAAGCAGAAAAATTCACAGACATGCACATAAATGAAATATTTTAAAGTGAGTTTCCCATGAGGTGTCGGCAGCTCTTCAGTATCTGCTGGCTGAGCGTCGCTCCAGCTGGTGGGGAGAGTGGCTGCCAGCTGCCTACAGGAAAAGGAAGATAGCAACTTCCTCTCTCGCCTCAAGACCAGCATTGGTTCTTCTCTGGGCACCACTCCTGGCTCTACGGAAGAATGGCTTCTTGCAGCAGGATGGCAGCAAGAGAGTCAGACATAGATTGCTGCCGTGGCCCCAACAGGGAGCAGAGCAGCAAGTCCAGCCACAAGATATATAGTGTTTTGCTCAGAAATTAGGAGCTTTGCTGGTCTCAAAGTGGTGGAACTGGATATAGCCTTCTGCATCACAGCACCCCGGCTGGGATGGATGGCTGCCCTGTCCCCAGAGATCATTCCCTTCCTCCGGCAGCCATCAAGAAGCAAAGGACAAAGCCACCTTGTCGCACACTGCCCTGCACTGGGTGCTAAGCTGGCCTCTGTCCTAATCCTTGGACTGAGGATATTTGAGATTACTAGGGAGAAATACCCCACACATTAGGGAGCAATACATTACACATACAGGAATGTCCTGTCCTGTGTCCCTGGGCACCCACCTGTGGCCAAAAGCGGGGTACTGGGCTCAGCAACCTTTGCCACTGTGACCACTCACGGGGTGTCCTGCCCTCCCCATTGCTCAGCCACTGCCATCACTCCAGCAGGAGGGAGACTTTTTGTACAGAGCAGGGATGACTGCTTCGAATGTCAGCTTTAATAGCAGACTTCACCTCAGCTGGACAAAAGAGCTGTTTGCCCTGTAGCAAAGCCAATGCAGCTGAGCTGCATAAACTCACTAGGTCAAATCTGCCCATTTGCAGCTTGCTCTTTCTTAGCACAAGGAAGAAATAGTTATTTCCGCTAATTACAAGTTAAATGCCAAATAAATGCCCTATCCTGTATGGTAATTGCAATGTCACTGAGTGATTAATGCCTGCTCTACACACTGAGAGCCTGAACCACATTTGCAAACTGTAATATTTCAGCTCCCCAAGTCACTCAGCTCTGCATAGCCCCTGTCCCCATCAGCCCACCACTGCTGGGGCCTGGGGAGACAACACAAAGGGTGGGCTCCAGATGTGCCAGAATGCAACTGCTGCAGGACTCATGACAAAGGATGTTCTGCACCAGTGTCAGGAGCTGTGGCTATGTCCAAGATGCCACCTAGCCCTAGTGTTACCCCTGGTCATGATGTGATGCACTGGGCTGCACTGCCTGCATGCTATGCACAGCACCGTCAGCTGCGTGCCATGCTCAGCATCGCTGTATGCCATGCACAGAGCCATCAGCTACATGCCATGCACAGCAGCAGCTGTGTGCCATGCATAGCACTGGCTGCCTGGCCCCTGGTGCACAACCTGGTTTCCAAGGCCCCACAGAGAGCCCGGGCTCCCAGTGCGGCACCAGACCTCAGCACCAGCCTCGGCAGCTCTCCATCCCTTGGGCACACAGTGCCCGTCCCAGCGCAACGGCTCCTCGGAGCTGCTCCCACCACAGCCCAGCATCCCATCACTGGTCAATATGAGGCTGAACATTAAAATTGATTCTGCAGCCGATGCCACGTTCCAGCAGAGCCCTCCTCCCCATGGCTCTGCAAACTCACTGCTGCTCTGTGCCCACCAGCTCTGTACCCACTGGTGCTGAGCCGCTCCCGAGAGGGCGGCTGCAGGGAGAGAGAAAGGCTTTCAAGTTCAGTTCTTTATGGATACCAGGGTCTCCAACTGTGACACTTGCTAATTGCATTTTAGAAAATAACAAAAGGAAATTCGAGAGAAAAGCTCAGCACTCAGCCTTCCCCCCCACCCGGTTTTCCCTTTTTAAAAGAAATAATCTTTTAAGCATTAAAAAACTCCCCAGTGCTGCTGGTACAAATGCAGTGTAACCTTGAATTATATGTAGCAGGGCTGGCTTTCATTATTTATTAGCAAGATCAATTAGAATATTCTGTTTGCAGAAGAATATAATCCAATATGTACTTCAAGCACTAACAGCTAAATATATGCTTATTTAAAAATCAATCTAAAAGTCAAGGTTTCCTTTGTAAATCCTTACTACAGATTAAGAAAAAAAAAGCTTTGAGTGTTACCACCTGCGGAATGCTGTAGTCTCAAGGAGACGGTTATACATATTAAAACATCTCAAATGGGAATTGATTGTAAAAGGCAAACAATTGCTGAACCCCACCAGCACAGAGGGCTCACGGCTAGCTGGAACGCAGGAAGGCTGCGTGGCTCCCATCGGTTGCACTCTGGGAGCCAGCTCAGCGCCCTGCGGGGAGCAGGGACCAGCCACCCGCCTCCCGGCACACCGGGGACCACAGTGGTACCCGGCTCCACCAGCACCGGGGTGTGCCAGCCATGCCACCGACCCGCTCACAGCATCCTGGCAGAGCCCTGCGTTCCGTTGCCTTGCCTGGGCTGACACGGAGCCAAGGCACCGCCTGCCAGCCCGGCACAGGAGCCGCAGTGTCCTCGCCCTTCTCCCCAGCTGCAGGTTTCTAAGATTAATTGTCATGTATTATTTATTGACCTCAGCCACGACCTTGGCCCGGAGCCGCTTCCTTGGCACCACGGCGCTGGCGGTGACAGGCTCCGGCAGGACGGGGCAGGGGAGCAGCAGCGACATGGGGCAGTCAGTGCTCCCGGCCCCAGCCATGCCATGGGGCTGCCCCACAGCCTGAGATGCCCCAGCTGCCCCGTTCCTGCTCCATTCCCACCCCACACAGCCCTTCCCTGACTGTACCAGCGCCTCCTTTAATCTCTCTCCTGCCACAAGCCGGGCACGGGCGTGCTCAGCGAACTTCCAGGTTCTCCTTCTTTCTTAAGCTCTTTCTCCTTCCTCTTTCATTTTTAAATCTTATCTCCAGGTAAAGAGGGTATTTGATGGGATCAGAAGGTGACCTTTAACAAGGTGAGCAGAGCCTCAAATGATATCCCTGCAAGTTCGTGGGCACTGGAGCATTAAAGGGAACGGTTCTCTGATCTCCTGGTCCTCAGTGGAAAAGTTGTTTCACAGAGATCTCGGCCAAAAGTCAATGCAGCAGGCTGAGAAAACTTTCTGGAGAGCCCAGCACCCAGGCGCAGGCACAGGCTGAACTCCGGCCTCTGAGAAAGGGATCGTTAAAAACTTCCCAGTCTCTTGCCAGTTCCTGGGTCTAGCACATTCCCCACTATAACCGTCTTCCACTCAGCTAAATAAAATCACCCCAATGCCCGTTAGGAGAAGCATTACTGCCCTGGAGGGAGGGCAGACAAAAGCAATCGGATGCTTAGAGTGATTAGTGGGCTGGAAACCAACCAGAGCAGGGATGGAGACCCCGAGGCTGTCTGCTAGGCAGAGAAGACACTGCCCAGGGACCCCTCTGTCCCCATCAGGCCTCCTCGGCAGTGCTGTGCCCTGCGGGGCCCCAGGTCCTGCAGGTCACGGCAGAGGAGATGCAGAGGGACCAGCAGCATGAGCTGGCAAATCGCTTCCTGGGAGGACTGGGCTATTTGAACTCTGAGCCGGGGATCACTCCAGCCTTGGTGGAGACCACAACCTGCAGACCTCTTCTAAGCAGCTTGTGGATAAATTACAGGCAGGAGAAGAGCAGTCTGGTCTAAGGAATGATTTGGCTGCAATGCCAGATGGGGGGAGCAGGGAGGGCCGGAGGCCGGGCTGTGCTGTGCTCTCCCGCAGAGTCCCATAACCAGCACTCGGGATCCTGGGGTCACTGGTGGCGATGGGACCCCTGTGCCACCGCAGAGCAAGGAGCAGGGCATGGGCTCCCTGGTCTGCAGTAGAGCTCAACGGTGCTCCTGTGTGTTGCAGCGCACCCTGAGCGAGCAGATAGACGGGAGCGCTGGGTGTCCGGAAGGAGCCCAGTGTTCATCATTTCCGTGCCACTGTTCACCACTGCAGCAGTGCGCAGCCTGCGCTGCTGCCAAGCACTATGTGCTGGACTGGGGCACCAGTGACTGGCTTTCAGCATAGCCAAGAGAGCAGGTCCCTTCTGTATCCCATTCACATCCCCTCTGCGTCCCCATGCCTCCAGGGGGAGGGACAAGGAATGCCAGCTCTGGGTGCTCCAGGATGGGATCCACTGCGCCATGCTCCCAGCCTCCCTGTGCACGCACATCCCCACAGCACCTCATCACAGGGATGGCAAAACCACCATAGGCAGGCAGGCAGCCGAGGGGTTAAAGCGCCTTGTTATTCCTTTCATACCGGGGCTCCACTTATTTGCAGACTGAATTTCCCAGAAGCCGAGGCTTTTTACTAGTGGATCGGCTGTAGAACCACGTTATTATAGATTGCAAGTTCCTTAAAGGTCAGATAACACAATACAATTGAATCATATTAGTGAGCATAGCGACTTGGTATTTCACTAGGAAAACCCATAAAGCAGATTGTTTGTTGCAGAGAAACATACGATGTATAATAAACTCAGTGTAATTGTCTCCAGAAACAAACAATCAGTTTAGGAGAAAGCAGCTCCGGTAATCCCTTGTCCTGGATGCCAGTGGAGGGTGTCAAGTGCAGGTACTGCCTGTCTGCACTGCACTGTTAGGTGACAGTACCCAGATGCACTGCACTGTTAGGTGACAGTACCCAGATGCGCTGCACTGCACTGTTAGGTGACAGTACCCAGATGCGCTGCACTGTTAGGTTACAGTACCCAGATGCACTGCACTGTTAGGTGACAGTACCCAGATACACTGCACTGTTAGGTTACAGTACCCAGATGCACTGCAGATGGCCTGGTAGGGAAATAAACAATTTCCAAGTGTATTGTTGAGAGACAAATATTCAATACCTCATTTAATGTATGGGCTGCAGTTAGCGGTTAATCTAGGACAATGCGGAGCGAGCCCTGTCTCACACCGCTATTAAGGAAACGCAGAATTGATTGTGAGGATGATTGAAGATTTCTGAGGAGCACAATTCCCAAGTCCATGATGATCCCTCCTTTTTTTCTAATTTGTCTGTAATCTACTCAGACAAATCCTTTTATCACGTTTATTTCCTTTCCAAGTTACAACCAGTGTGATTAATTACTTGACTTTGTGGTCCTACTTACCCTCCTGTACACTCTAATTTTTCTTCCTTTTAAAATGGTCTTCCATGCCAGATAGACATATTTCCTGTTTACGCTCCTTCACTCTGTCCCACTGAAACTCACTGTTACTGACTGATTCCCCTGGTGAAGGGTTTCCTGGGCCAGGACCAGCGGGCACTCACCCCGTCCCACATTGTGTGGAGGCAGTGGTGACCCACTGCAGCAGGACTTGGGTCTATGTCATGGGAAAAGGAAAAGCACAAACCTCTTCCTCCCAAAGCTCAGGCACTTGTCAGGCCCAGGGGGTCGCAGCCACTCTGCCAGCCTGGAAATTCTCTTTTGGGTCTAGATTTAATCTCGTAATGAAAAGGGAATTGGAGCCAGCACAACTGTTTTAACCTTCCTCGAACACAGAAGGAGGAGGAAAAGTAATTTAAACACACCCCACACCCCCCCAGTTTGAATTCACAAAGCCACATCTCCTCTCATCCATCCTTAACACCCGCGTCAGCCTTTTGAGGCTCCCACCTCTTCCCATGCAGCGTGCACCATGTCCCAGCCAAACATACACAGAAAAGCAATTAGATTTAAATCCAGTTTCCTCTTTCTACCTTGCCTTTCTCTTCTCTCTGCTTAGATGCTCTTCAGTGTTGTAACTAATATGATTTGTGTTTAGCACAGTGTGAAACAAGAATGATTTATGGGTCTGTTAGCAGTACACAGCTACCTGACGCCATCTCAACCCCCCGAAAGGGCACTCCAAGAGCAGACTGACGAGAGGGCTCTGGCATTACGTGTAATTATTTGTATACCCTGCCCACATAATCACTGTTATTCGGCTCTCACAATGCCCGTGTGCTTTTCTTACATGATGCTGGGCTTTGCTTTGGGAGAAAATGGGACCAGGAACTTTGACCAGCTCCAGCCCGATGCCACACACCAGGCACTGCCCACACTGTTTCCATGAGCTGATCTGCTGCTTTTAATTGGGTGTTTTCGGATTAACTTGTGCCTCAGCTAAACCCGGTACTCTCAATGCTCACCCTCTGCATTTCATTACCAACAGCTAATGCAAAGGCTCTGCACCGATCCAACCCAACTCCTTGTACCTCTTCAGAAGCTTGGCACGTTCAAGGCCAGCTCACAGTGAGTCGGGTGACAAAGTCCTATTGGAAGTCTTTAGGATCAGTCAAATTCTACCTGTGGCTCTGAGAACAGCTCTGTCAGTGAGGATCCTGCACCTCTGCGCTAGCAAGTGCCCTTCATTAATCCTTAATGCTGCCCCAAGTACATTCTGTGTCCTCCCTGGCTTGGCAGCCTGCCGCTGAGAAGCGGGGCAGAGGATGAGCAGAGCCCCCTCCTCTTCCTTCAACATACAGCAAGAAGCCAAATGAAATAATGAAAGAAACTCATTTTAATACCACAGAGGGAATTGTTTTATTGCTAAAGCAGCAAATAGAACTAATTGAATCCACTGGAAAAAAAATAAAGGAGCGAGGAAAGGAAGGGATCGGTGCAGTGCACAGACAGAAAGGGCAAACTGGAGCCTGAATATTCATGGGCCCAGAAACTGCAAATCCCTGAATGCAAAATATCTTCATAACTGATAATACTGCCAACGGCGATGCATGCACCGTGCTCGCAGAGGAGTTGGCAGTGTTCGCATTTACAATATATATTTTTAAGCAATATTATGGAACAAATTCTCTGGTTCATTAAAGCTGCTTTGCACCTCCCTGGTAAAACAAACCAGACCGGAGTGAGCACTGCGGCTGAGGCAAATCCCAGACACAATTCAGCACAGGGCGAGGATGGGCACAGCACGGTGCCCACACTGCCTGCATCCTGCCTGTGGCCTGCCCGTGTCCTGCCAGCAGGTGGGCAACAGCCCTGCAGAGCCACATTCAAGGGCAGTGGGCACCCCAGGACAGTTCTGCTGCCGGTCAGGGACAGGCGACTACTGCAGGATCAGGCTGTGAAGGCAGCTGAGATCCCCATCGCTGTGAGCACAGTCCTGCACGGCTGGGTTGCAGAGCTGTGGTGCTCCGAGCCCCATCACTTCCCATTGCACATGCTGCCAGTTAAATCTGCTTTTAAACTCACTGTTTCCAGTGAACCTTAATTTTCAGCGGCAAAGTATATATTCATGTAGGAGGTTGCATTTTAATTAAGACAGCATTCATGTTCTTCATTACAATACAAAGTCATCCAGCAAGAAACACCAAGGACATAACTTCTGTTAATGAAGGAGTTACGTATTCTGCACTGTACGTTTAAGCACAGAGGACCAACATACAAAATTACATGAGGTGCAAGGGGGTTCTCTGGGAGAAAAAATGGATTAGAAATTCAATTTATACTCTGAAGGTTCCCACAGCATTCATTCGGTGGCACCACCACAACTGCAGGCCCTGAATGTGCATCCCAAAGGCATCACAAACAGCCTGTGGTACTGCAAGCTGCTTCTTTCCCCTAGAAAAACCCAAGGCCCAGCTCTGGTCACAGGTCCCCCCACCCCTGCTGCTGTGGAGCGCTGCACACCCCACATGAGGGCAACTCGGGGCTCAGCAACCCCTGGGCTCACAGGAGGATGCAAGATGAAATCCAGCTCTCTGCAGAGCCCCGGCGCCAGCACCCCACACCCTCGCCCTATGGGCACAGCAAGGGGCTTGAGGCTTCCCCGTGCCCCGATGCGCTCCAGCATTAGCAGAAGTTAATAGGGGGCACAGGGGGAGCGGCGCCAGGAAGCGGCTGCTGAAGGGAGGCTGAAGGCTCCGCGTCCACCGCGGGGACCCGGCTCCTGAATGCATTACCCCGACTGCAGCCAGCAGCTTTGAACTCAAGCATTAATCAACAAGCTCCTTCCACACGACGGCAAGGGGCAGGCACCTTCCCACCATTGCCTACAGCAAAACATGGCTGAGGAATTTCTGTTCAGGTTCTCCAGAGGAACCGGTCCATGGCAGAGACGTGGAGGGTCTCCCACAGAGACAGCCCCATTCCAAGCAGAGAGAGTTTCAGTGTATTATGTGGGAACAGGGTAAAAGTAACACGCTTTGGTGTAACTTCACCAGCGACGGCTCTAGCAGAAAAAGCCTGTTATGATCTGATACCACATTTCCCCTGCTGCCACTCCAGCCCCAAGAACTCCAGGGCAGTTTGAGCCTTAAATCCATACCAGCTCTTCCTTTGCCATTAATTGTTAGGCTATTTGTATTGCACGTTTTACATACCAAATAGATTCCAATTTCATGGTGGGCTAGACTGCAGAAATGCTTCTTTTAATCTTCTTAAGTCTAAAGTAGTATCAAACTTTAATATTTTCAAATGGAGTATACATTTACTCACATCTAACAATATCACTACAATTTAGGAGCAATAAAAGTCAAGCTCTCGTCTGCATGATAAGCTTGCAGCTTTATTTCCAAAGTTCAATCAGTTAACCTAGGAGAGCAATAGCTTTCCTACAATGAGTAACGATGCAGAATAATATTTAGATAAAGATAAAGCCTTTTTGCATAGGAAATTGCATTACGATTTGCTGGGTCTAAGAAATTCTCAATGCTTTAGTTTACCAATGAAGTTATTGCCTCAGGCGTTCTTCCAGAGTGCTTTGATTTCTTTTGGGGGGTTTCTGGAGGATTTTGAGCTGAGTACAGAACCGTTATTGCTCCTGGTCCAGGCACGTGCAGCAGCCTTGGCAGTCCCCCTCCCATGCCCAGGCACAAGAGCATCCCCAGCAGCTGATGCCAGAAAAGACCAGAGCCCCCTTTCAGTGGGGACCAGGCTCTCTGCCCCTCATGAGGGAGGTGTGGGGGCCCTGCTCACAGTGCCAGGTCTGCCATGGTTCCCCTCCACTCCCACTGTCTGTCCCATCAGGCCCGGCTCCTGGGAAGACTGATCTGAAATCAGACTCCTGTGTCCATTGTCTCAAAGACTGGTCTGAGAAGCTGAGATGGAATCCCACCTATCTTTAGACTGAGGTGGATGGGAGGAGTTCAGGCAAAACTCCAGTATCAATTCCCTGGGAGAATCCTTGCTTCATTTTCTACCTTTTTTCCAACCTGTCCTATCACTATCCCCTTTATTACAATAATTTCCCTTTTTTATAATAACTGCCTTTTTGTAATTTGTAATAAGCTTACTGATCAATTCCAGTACTTGACCTCATTTGCATCTTAATTTCACTCTCAGATCGTGAACTGAAACAGGGTCCGATGCGGGGGTTTTCTCCTAATTGGACCCTGATAGCTCCCCAGGGACACATGTACATGGTCGTACCAGCAATCGCAGCGGATGCCTGGCTAGCTTGGATCGCTCTCTTTTGGCCAGATGGTTAATCCATCTTCGGTAGCTGTTAGTGAAGACTGGCAAGCAAGAATGCTACAAGAGCTCCTCTCCTCTGCTGGGCAAGTTTAGTCTCCTCCTGCCCGTGGCACAAATCACATCCAGCCCCAACCACCACACTTACACCTCCCTCTGCACCAGATATCACACCTCCCCATCACCCCATCCAGCTCCTCTGAAGCCTCTTGGGCTCTGTGCTGCAGCTATTTGCCCTCCAGGATGATTGTAGCTGCTTAGGTAAAAGAGGCAGAGCCTGCTCCTGGGGTACCTCTGTCCCCCCATACCACCTGGTGCTGGCCCCTGGCCCCATGGAGCAGCAGGGGTGGTGGTTGGTGGTTTGGGATTAACACAGGTCAAATAAATAGCCCAGAAATGAGCTCGGAGGTGTGAGTGCTGATGGTGCAGGTGAGCAGCAGCAGGGTCAGTGCTGGTGCTCCCTGGGGGACAGACCAAGCAGAGATGAACTGAAGGCCAATTAGAGCCCACCAGCAGCAAGGGATCCAACATCCATGGGCTGCCACCAGGATTTCACAAGTCAGCGCTCTGGAGGCAATAAACAGGACTGGAGCCCAGCAGTACCCAGTCAATGACCTGCCCAAGGGGTGCAGCTCCTCACACCCACAGATGAGCAAGGAAACCCTTTGGGAGCCATGGGGATTGGTGGGGAGGGGCAGCAGCTGAGCCCCCTCTGGACAGCCAGGGAGCCCCAAAGCCTCTGTGGCTGGTGCCCCCTCGCAGTTGGCCTACACAGGTTGGGTGGCTTTGTCTGTCCCCTGGCTGGGCGATCGCAGCTTGTGCTGGTAGCAGAATCCAAATGTGAACTGAGCACAGTCCTGACACTGACGTTGGCTTTCCACGAGCGCACTCACTGCTCAGCTTAATGATATCAATGTCCATCAAGAACAAATACAGAAAGGGCAGAGCTGAAGCTGAAATAAAGTTATTTGCAGATGTGTATGAAGACTAATAGAAAGTGGATTATATTACTGTGCCCATCTCTAATGCAAGAGGAAAGGAAATATGCTCGAAAACAAAGGAGAGCTGCAAATTCAGGCTACCAAAGCAAGGTTGCTCTGTTCAGATCCAAGATGATTACCTGCTACTAAAGGAGGGGCCACGTTGTCTCCAGCCTGGCTCTGGAGGGAATGGAAATCAGATTTTGGCTTGAAATGTGTTACAGCAATCTCAGTAATACAAAATAAAGTCTGGCAGCTGGAGTTATTTTTACCCAAAGCCAGTTCTGTTTAGTAGGTCTGTGGCTATGACTGATGTCCCTTCGTTATTCTATTTCCATTCCCTGGGTCCTCCTGCCTCAGTTTCTCCAAGGCACTGACAAGATTGGAGCAGATAACCCCAGGTATATTCTGGGAGGATCCTGCATTACTTAGCTGTAAAAGTCAATTGTGAATTTTCCATCCACCCTCAGCATTTGGCCTGTTTATATTGCCAAATAAATTCTTTAAAGGAGTACTGTACTTCACAGGAGAGCTTGTCAAGGTAAATATCTTCATTTACATAAAATGTGACTAGCAATTGAAATGTTAAAGCCATAAAGAGCAAGTTTATGATCCATCCTTGATGCTTGGATGTATAATATGACAAGAGGGAAAATAGTGTGCCTTGCAACATTTACTAAATTGGTGCGCTGACTCTGGGGATGCAAATGGGAGATATGAAAAAACACGGAGGGGTTTTGAGGTTGTTTTGGTTTCTTTTTTCTTCTTTTTTTCCCCACCATAAACATGAATCCATTCCACAGCTTTCCAACAACTGGCTTTTAAACACTCTCCTTTGGCTTGGAAACAGCAGCTGCCTGAATGAGCAAACAGAGGACCAGGCAGGGGCTGTGTGGGAAGGAGGTCCCTGGCATAGAACCACAGAGTGTTTTGGGTTGGAAGGGACCTAAAAGCTCACCCAGTTCCAACCCCTGCCACTGGCAGGGACACCTTCAGCTGGAGCAGCTTGCTCCAAGCCCCATCCAGCCTGGCCCTGAACATAGGGGACTCTGCGAGATGCTCACCTCAGGCTGGGGGGCGCAGGACTCCAACCACGCACCAGCATCCCCTGAAGCAGCTCAAAGCCCCGTTACCTGTGCAGCAGAGGTGTGAGGAGCTGCTCCTCAGGGACGCCTGCGGTTTTGCTCAATCACAGCAAGAAATCACTGCTTAGAAAAGACTCCAATAATTTAGGATTTTAACTTTTTAAAAGGGAGGAACACCCACCTAAACCACCTCAAATCCTAAGTGTTACTTTAAAAAGTGAATAAACAGGATAAAATGGACTGCTGCCTACATCCATACCACAGTGAAATGATAATATCCACACTTAATGCTCTGGGAAGTTTGACAGTGCATGTTCCTCACCCGAGCCCAGTACCAACAGCTCAGCCACACATTCATACTCGCACCCTTTGCAATTCATTGAAACCACTTCAAGCCAAAATCATTTGAAAGAAATCACCTGTGTGTATTGCACCAAGAGCAGTGAGAAATGTCCCACATGAGCCTCTCCAGCCCCCAAAGCAATAAAATTTCTGCTGAAGTGCATGATATAAAGCATCAGGGAAAGAAGTCCCCATGACAACAAGAGGCAAGAGAAAGCCATGAAAAGCAACAGACTCTGACCTCTCTTGATACACAGTGTCACCAATTTGCACAGGAATTTCAACTTTGAAAGCCAAAAACCTCTGTCCATAACTTCCTTTGAGAACCTGTTGCACCTCCTTTGCTAGTCTGGGCGCAGAGCAGAGCAAACCTCACTAAATTAGGAACCAAGCAGGGTTGGGCTCATCAGTCAAACCCATGAACACAACCAACTGACTCTTTGCCTTCCCCTTTTCCAAGGGGGCTGTTTTTCCTCAGGCCTATTTCAGGATTTCTGTAGCATCTGCATGTTTGAGGGATGCTGCACTCACACCCAGAGTGAAGCTCACAGACTTTGACACAAATAACACTTAAACCATTAATAGCAAAGCACTGCAGTGTTTGTTTAGTGGGTTATTATGCAAAATCTGACAGAAGACATTCTTGAAAACACAGGGCAACAGGTTTCAGTATTTCAAGCCTTATGGTAGTTCCCTACATGCTCCAAGGATGCTCTGAGAACATCCTCCGCCTCCCTTGGCCGGTTTTCTGAGCCCTGGGTTCACAACCCTGCTGATCACAGCAGGGCAGGTCCCAGGGGGTGCGGTGGTGGGACATGGCCGTGGAGTCCCCCACCCGCGCTGCCTCCCCCTACACTGCACATTCACCTGCAAGTGGTTTACACAGCAGTGGAAGCAGTGAGCAGCCCTGCGGGGGCTCCGGCCTCTTGTACTTCTCACTCTCTTTACAAGAAGAGCAGGCACAGCATGGAGGGGCTGCGGGCACTGCAAGGAGCTGCCATTCCCATGGCTACAGTCAAGTAGCCTGTGGGTAACCATCATCAGGTGATAAAACACTGCAAACAGGCCTGAATCACTCCTGCAGCCCATCCCCTGAGCTGAAACCGAGCAGAAAGGCTGGGAGAAGTCTGCTGCCCAGCAAGGAGCAGGGTGGGCTCCAGCTGCCCAGCACACAGGGCCAGGAGGCCCCCAGCTCTGGCAAACAGTAGGATTCACTCCTTTAGCTCTGGGTGTGGAAGAAAATCCGTGCCTGATGCTGCAGTGACCTCTCTTCAGCCCCTAGATGGGTAGAACACAGAGACTGCCCAGGCAAGACCTCAGCCCCTGCCACAGCCTCCAGCCTGGGACCCAGGTCAGCCCCGACCCTGCACCAGCCTCACCGGGAGCCAGACCTCGGCACCAGTGGGAGGCCAGTGCTGTAGGGGTGTGCGTGTGCACTTCCAAGACTCGGCCTAGGAAAACCAGCACACACGTAGGATCTAACCCAGACGTAAAGGTTTAGGACAGGCACAAGGGGACAAGGTATTGAAAGAGCTGTTACATGGAAATGCTTGTACAGTCTTCAACCCAGATTAGTCCTGACGCATTGGATCCAGAGGGGAGAGGGCAGCTGAGTCACTACATTTCAGCAAAAGCCAACACACAGCAGGTCCCAGAAAAAAAATCAATACACTTTCCCTAAGTTACCAGGGGTGCAGAGGGCACTGTACACTGGGAAGGCCTTTTGCAGAGAAGTACAGCAGTTTCCAGTCTTCGGCAGTGGTGCCACTCATTAGCAGCAAACCCTGATCTATCCATCCACTGCAGGTGTTCTGTAGTGCCCATCAGCACAGCCTCACAGCATGATGGAAGGGGGTTGATTTTCTGAATACCCCAAGCAGATCAGAGGCACTACCCAGCCACACAATTACTGCTCACAGCGAGGGTCACACCGTGTGGGACCGCAGCTGAAACAGCCCCAAGCTATTGCTGTTCAACAGCTGTTAAGGGATGCTGCAGGGGGGTCTCATCACACTCCTCAGTCACAGCAATAGCCGTGAGGAGGATCAGCCACGGTGCACAGGGATAGCCCCACCACGCAGCCCCCAGGGCAGTGCAGGAGGAGCTGAGCCCATCGCAGCCATAACAGTGTGTGACAGGCACTTCCCAGCACAGGCGATGGTGCCCACAGGGATACGAGTGAGAGCACTTGGCTCCGGCAGCCACAGCTGCTCCTTGGAACCGCTGGCTCGAGAGCACGTGTTTGTTACCGAGAGAAGAGCTCCCTGTCATGGTGTTATCCATGATTTGTATGAGGGCAGCAGCTCACAGCACAACACACAGGCCTGACGGTTAGCGACAGCACTCCAAAAAACCCAGACAGGCAGCAAAACCAGCGTTAGACATGCAAACCACTTCATTGCCTGTCATGGTGACTGCTCCTGCAGAAAGCTATGCCCCTGTGTAAGTGCTTAACATGCGGAGGCCTAGGGCAGAGTAAGAGGAATGTGGTCTCATTACAGACACTGCTGCAGCTCCTCTGTGAAGGCTCCACCGACAGGGAAACAAGGAGTAAAGCAGTGTGCAGGTACACGTAGAATTTAACTCCCAATTGTTTGGAATAATCCTCAAATCAGCGAGCTTTAAAGCTCCGCAATTTAAGTCACCACCATCAGTTGCTCTCTTTGCATTGTGGGGATTATATTTTTGTTAAAACCGTAGATTTGTTTTCAAAATACTGTTACAAATCGCCAGTTTTCTGCTAACCGCAGGATGGCAAAGAAGTCTTGAAAGTGTGGACAGCACTGAACCAGCCCATGGTGCAGAGCCTGTGGGCGGGAGCAGTGGACTTGGAGCATTGAGCTCTTCCACTCAGCTCAGAGAGCTCCGAGATGCCAAAGCCTGAGGTCTGAGGCACCAATCACTTTTCATATTTGCAGATACAAACTTAATTCCTTCAGTGCTCAGAGGCCTTCAGGTCCCCTCATCATTCTGCTCAGAAAGGCTCTCAATTCATTTTCAACTGCAGGACAGCTTGGGGCAGGGTTCACAGCATGGGACAGGCCCACTGGGGCATGAGCATCACACTGGAGAGAGCATGTCCCCATGCAAAAGGCTCCGGTCCACCCTGGCTGCATGAGGGAGTCACCCCATGCCTGAGATAGGTGAGTACGGAGAGCTTCCCTGAGCACAAGAAGTGAAAAGAGCTGCCAGCAACTTACAAAGGAAGGGCAGTACCGGCCCCTGACCACAACCTTCACCCATGATGGGACCACATCCTGGCACAGTGAAAGGGATGAAGTCAGCAAAGTTCATCACCAAAGATAATATTTACTGCTAGGTAGCGGTGTCCCCAGCTTGAGAGAGAGATGAAGATACGCCAGTAACACACCAGAGAGAAGCACTGCCATTCTGCTAACAGAAGGTAAGGTTAAAAGTCACTTCCCACTCAGCCTTTAGCACACTGCTTAACAGCAGTCAGCTTACTTTCCGCATTAAATAGACACGCTAGGAAATTTATCAACAAGAGTTAATGTACACGGGGGTATTAAGTGCAGTTTAAGGAAAGCAGCGTCATTCCACTTGTCCTTCAGACAGTCCAACACCAGGATGTGCAGAACCACAAATTACAATTACACAAATGATTCTGGCAGCACAACACCGACCAACTGAAACAAGCCTTCGACCCTGTTCGCATAAATACATGTGCGGGAAGACCTCGGGTCACCAATTCCCACATAAACCCTGACTGCAGAGCCAGGGCACGGCTTTCCCTAAAGGATACTGGGAAAGCAGCGCAGGCTGTGGAAAGCTGGCACTGGGGCTATGCTTGCACCACAACTTCAGCCTCTGACTGCTGTCCCCACACAGACCCAGTCAGTGAGTTCACTGCTGACTGCCCCAAGACAGCAAACCCACAGCACACAGCATGGGACGCATGAGAGGATGTGGTAGTGTTTGGGTGCTGCCTTTGTTTTACTGGCAGAGAAGCCAAGCTGTGGAAGCTGCTTCTCTTCCCTACAGCTCTGCCGGAGCAGAAGACATCCTCAGGACTGTGACAAAGCGAGGAACTCCAAGGCCTGCTCTTCCCTTATTTTGCTACGTAAGGGAAAACCTGACAGCATTAAAAGCTAACAGTTTATAAGGCATACAGAGAGGTGTTATATGCAAAACATAAACAAGTGGTAGAGGTGGCTGTAAGGAGATGCTGGTATAAACACTTCAGGAGCTGCTGCTTTGCTTAAGGAAAATTGGTACTTCCGTGGTCCCGGTCTGGCTCTGGGGGAAACCTGTCGCTCACCGAGGTGCAGCCACCAGCGCGGGGTGACCTGGTGTCCTGTCCCAGCAGGGCTGACAGACGTGTGCAAGGAGAGAGGAAAACACTGCTGGGGTTGGGCAGCTGCATAGGATGCCTTCAGGTGAAACAACTGGGGCACGTCCTCAAGCCACAACAGCAGATACATAGCAGCATCATCTTTTATACAGCCTGTGTAGTCTATATACATAGCCAGAGAATCCACCCCCGCCTCCTCTGCCCTGGACCCTCACAGACCAGCCCTGACCCAGCACCTCCATCAGCACAGCACAGCGCCCGTGCTGGAAATGAGCTGAACAAACCCCAGAGCTGAGGCTGCAGGGAGGAAAGACTTCACAATGCATCTGCGAAGGAAAGCCTGTGTGTGCCTTTCACTCCACGAGGAGTTACACCCACTCTCCAGCCCTTTCCTTGTAGCATTACTTAGAAGATGAAAAGGCAGCTGCTTACCATACTCAGTGCTTGATCTTCTGCCTATTTGGAATAAACCCAGACCTTTGTATATGCCACTTTCTAGCCTGTTCCAGCGAGTTTCTAGACTTATTTTTCAAGGCAAACCTTTCCTGCAAGAAAGTTCAGTGAAATAAGATACCGTGTCTGAAATTATAGATATAAAACCAAGCAGCAGTCAGTCCTTCATTCCTTCCCCATGTCGGTACAGCACGCTGAGCACACTCCTGGAGACAAACACTCTCAGGGCTGACATCCAATTTGTTGAAATCCCCCCCAAAATCCCTCAGCATTTCAACACAGCTAAGCAGATGCTAAAGCAAGTAAGTGTTATGAAGGCTTTGCTTCCACAATCGCCACAGAAAATTGCCTGGAGTTCCTCACATTTAAATGCCATTGACATGAAGACTGTGTAGTCTATTTGATGAAGAGTGACCAGATAATGCAAGCAGTAACTAACTTGCTGCCTCTACTTATTTTCCCTTCATTTCAGAGCAGAGACCATACTAAGTGCAGCAAAAAGGCAGAACTTCACCAGCCCAGCCACAGACTGTTTCTTACAAAGAAGCTAGTATGGGTTGGTTTTAACTGTAAACTGCTGGTAATTTGCAGGTTCCACGGATGTCCTGGTTTTTGAAAGCCAGAGCCCTCACAGTTCATCGATTTGCTCAACCTGCCAAGGCACTTAACACTTCATTACTGCAGCCCACTGTTTTCTAACAATCAGGGCTTTTAGCAGAAGATTCCCTTAAAACATTGCCCTATGTCAGACAAGAACATGTAGAGGCTTCTTCACGAGTAATATCAGATCTTGTCAATGGGAAAAAAACTTTCTGACGCGGAACTTGTTGAATAAAAGAGTAAATCTTATTTGTGAAGCGAGCCCTGCAGCTTGTATGGAGGCAGGGCGTCCTCCTGCACTCGGAGCCCCGACCATTCCATCCCCGAGCCACTCGCGATCTTGTTTATTTCAGTAATTATTAATCACTGACCCATTTAGACGCGGTTTACACCAAGTGCAGCGGCGCTGCCAGGGTCTGCCCGAGCTCTCGGTGCACGGCACTTAGAGGAGGACGTTTCCGCACATTATCTGCCCTCCCAATGAGAACGCCGCATTCCAAATCACCACCGCGCCCAGGCGAGGGATCCAAGCGAGAGCCCGGCCTGCCCCGGCTCCGCTCCCGCCACGTCCCAGCGGACCCACGCCCCGGTCCCGGGCCCCACAGCGCCGTGGTCCGGGCCCCATCCTCAGCCACCCACCGGGGCCAGCCCGGGGGAGAACTGGGGACCCGCGGGACCGCCTGCGCACGGACACCCCGAACACACCCCCCCGCGTCCCGCGCTGCCCCGCAGCTCCCGCGCCCTCACCTGTACCACTCCAGACCCTTCTCGTAGTTCCTGTCGAAGAAGTGGGGCTCGGTGCCCACAGCGCGCACGTCGGGGTGCGCCCGGATGGCCTCCAGCAACGCCCGCGTCCCCCCCTTCTTCACCCCGATGATGAGAGCTTGCGGCAGCCTCTTCTCCCCGTAGTCCGGCGTGGTGCTGCTGCCGCCGCCGCGGCTCCCAGGGCTGCCAGCCCTGCTCAGCTCCTCGTCCGTGGTGCTCGACTCCTGCGGGTCCCTCTCGAAGGCTCCGCTCTGCGCCGTGATCACCTCCCCGGGGGCCAGCGGCGTCCGCGGCCAGGCCCCCGCATCCCCTTCCCGGCTGCTGTTGCCGGCCCGCGCCGGGGCCGCCGAGGGGTCCGGAGCGACGGAGCCTCCCAGGAAGCCGGCGGGGGAGCGCGGGGGCCCGGGCAGCGCCGTGCCAGGGAGCGCGGCCGGGGACCGCGGGGCCGCCGTGCCAGGGAGCGCGGCCGGGGAGCGCAGAGAGCCCGGTCCGGTGCCCCCCATGAGGCTGTAGCACAGGTAGGTGAGGCAGAGGGAGAGGCTGCACATGCAGAGGAGCTTCCGCGCCGGGGGCACCTTAGAGCCGCGCCCGCCCGGCACCCCCGGCTGGGCGGCGGGGGGGGGCATGGCTGCTCCCCGCTCCTCGCCCCGGGCACCGGGCGCACATGGTGTCAGCCGCCGCCCGGCCGCCCCCGCCGCATGGGGCGCCGCTGCCCTCCCGCCCCGCCGCCGCCGCCGCCGCCGGTGGGGAGGGGGAGCCCCGCATGGCACGGTCGCCGCCGGCCCCCGCCGGGCACCGGGGCGGCCTGGGCTCGGCGCGGCTGCGCTCCGGGGCCGCCGGCTCCGCACTGCTCTCGCCCGAGTTCCTGCTGCTAAACTTTGTGCCGGGTGGGAGGCGGGAGCGCGCTCCCGGCGCGGGGAGAGGAGGAAGAGGAGGGAGGGAGGAAGGGAGGGGAGGGGAGGGCAGGACCCGCCCCCGCCGCCGAGAGCGCGGGGAGCGCGCGGGGGCCGCCGAGCGCCGCGGCCGTTCGGCACCGCGGACAGCGCCCGTTCAGCACCGCTGACAGCAGCGGGGGGGGGGGGGGCCGGGAGAGCGGGGCCCCCCGGGCGGCACCGGGCACGGCGGCGCAGGGCCGGGCAGGGCAACCCCCGGCGCGCTGCAGCTTCCGCTGCTCCCCGGTTCTCCGGAAGCAGACCCCGAGCCCCACAGACCCACCCGCGGTGCCGCGTCCTCCCCTGCCAGCGCTCCCGGCCGCGGGGAGGATGCGGGCCCGGGCGGGAGGCAGCGCCCCATGGCCTCTACCAACTCTGCTCCCTTCACTCAGCAAAACCCACCGTGCTACAGCTCCTTGGCCCCTTGTCCCGGCCTGCTCCCCTCTGCGTCCCCCCAGTGCATTCCATATCACCACCCTCCCAACCCACTGCCCCCTGCCCATGGCTCCTGCTGAAATCCTCCAGCTTCCCCAGAGGAACGTCCTAGACAGGTCCTCTGGGACAGCCCCTTGCAGCAAGGTCTCCTGTCTACAGCCCTCTGAGGCCCAGGAGCAGAGAGGAGAGGTTCCACAGGGCAGCCTGCTGTCTCCTGGGAGCTTGGGGAGAGGTGGCAGACCGTGGGCAGGGACAGGAAGTAGCTTCTTTGCTGGTACGGCAGAGCTAAGGGCCATTTGCAGCAAGGGGGTTCATAGTTTGGGTGCCAGGAGCTTCACTAGTAGGTGAGACCAATTACACCCTCACAAGCTGCTCCTCCAGGAGCTCCATGCCCAGCCTTAGTGGCGCAGGCTGGGGCTGAGAGCCTCCCTCCTCACAGTTTTTCTGGAGCAGCCACTATCTCTTCTCAGCTCCACATTTCTGGCACTTCCCACCTCCAGTTCTCAGCTTTGGCTTTTGGAAGCATTTTTATGAAGGGAAGGAATGCTTTACTGTCTCTCAGCTTCCTCCTCTCCCTCATTCTGGGGTCTCCCAGGAGTCTCTTCCTTGTAGCTTTTGCCCTGTGACACTGGGGCACATCACAGCTCTTGGCATCCTGGCCACCATGGTCCCCTGCAGCAGATCAGTGCTGGCATTGCCATAGTACAGAGAGGAATTGAGGAGCACAGCTACTGCTAATGCCCTCTCAATTAAACTAGCAGCAACCTCATCTTCTGCACCTGCACTGCTGCCTCAAACCACCAGCATTTGAATGCTGCAGATCACCCAAAAAGTCAGCACCTGATCCTCCTGGCAGAAGCTGCAGAGCTGCCTGTTAATGTGTGTGAGAGCCACTGCTGGGCCACTGCTGGGCCACTGCTGGGCCACTGCTGGGCCACTGCTGGGCTTCTGAGCAAGCACTGGAGAAGTGCAGGGTACATTTCCAGCCTTGTGCCCGTGAGCACTGGTGCCTCATCCTGACTGTGAGCAGGAGTATTTGGAGGCTGTGACCCTTCTCTGCTTTGGGAAACTGCAGAGCTGTGCATCCCATCACGCAGTGGTGCTCTGGGCAAGGGCTGGATGGGAGGAAGCTAGCAGAGCTCCATCATATTCCCCCAGCTGATGAGCCATTGCCTAGATTTCATGGGGGAAGTCCAGGGATTGCTCCAAACCTTGCTGTTACTGTGCGAACCTCAGCGGTGAACACAGTCATACAATGGTGTGGGTTGGAAATACTGAAAGGCCACAGTAAGGTCTCCCCTTCAGGAGCCTTCTCTTCTCCAGGCTGAACCAGCCCAGCTCTCTCAGCCTGGCTCCAGAGCAGAGCTGCTCCAGCCCTTGCAGCATCTCCATGGCCTCCTCTGGACTGACTCCAACAGCTCCACGTTCCTCTTGTGCTGTTGCCCAGAGCTGGATCAGGACTGCAGGGGGGTCTCCTTAGAGCACAGCAGAGGGGGAGAGAGAAGAGGGTGCACTTGATCCCACTGTTTATGTCACTGATGAAGATATTATCTGGGAGGAGCTGCTCCATGATCTTCCCAGGCTGAGGATGACAGGTTCCCAGGGTCCTCCTTTCTAGCTTTTATAAAAAGGGGTGCAGTGTTTCCCCCCTTTCCAGTCCCAGGGGAGTTCACCTGACTGCCAGGACTTACCAGATATGATGGAGAGAGGCTTTGCAGATAGATCAGCCAATTCCCCCCAGCTCTGGGAAGATCAGGGATCTCAAACCTGATCTCTTACAGGAGGAGGGACTTTGTTCCCCCAGTGCCTGTCTTGCAGTCCATCCACTTGAGAGCTGTGGAAGGAGAGGACTGACAGGAAGATGCTGAGTGCCTCGGCCTTCTCCCCACCCATTGCCACCAGTTTGCCAGGCTGTCTCATTGAGGGGATGTGTTTTCTCTGACCTTCCTTCTCTGGCTGACACACCTATAGAAGCCCTTCTAATTATTATCTGCGTCCACTCCAAGTTCAGCTCCAGCAGTGCCTTGGCATAACTGACCCCATGCCCTACACAACCAGCCAGTGTCCCTATGCTCTTCTCAGGATACCTGTCCCTGCTACCATGGCCTGTGCATTTCCTTCCTGCCTTTTGGTTTTGACTGCATGTCCCTCTCTTGCCTTCCCTTCCTGATTTGTTACACCTGGGCATCAGGAGCTCTTGTGTTCTATGGAAAGTGTCCTTAAAGCTCTGCCTGCTCTGTTCTGCTCCCCTGTCCCTGGGGGCAGTTTTCTCGGAGGCCCCATTGCCCAGCTCCTGGCAGTCCCCTTTCCAAAAATGCAGGGCCCTGACTTTACTCTTCATCTGACCCATATCCCTCAGGACTGTGAACTGCACCCAAGCACCATGCCATTGGAGCCTCAGCTGTGCTGGGATCAAGCCAAAAGCCTCAGCTGAAGATGAACATCCAATATGAACTCCATACCCAGAGCTGGGAAAAATATTCATTGAAGAAGAGAAAGAGCACAGGCTTTTCCCACAGTGAACAAAAGCTCAATGCTGCTCTCAGCTGGACATGTGTTCTCGCTGTGCAGTGCCACTTCCAAGAGAGATTATTCCTTCATAATATATTTTTTATGGTGCACATGAGACCTCTGAAATGCAGTGTCTTGTGTCCTCTAAATCATTTCCTGTAACTCCTTTTCAACTGCATTACGGTAATGTGAACGTTTGGGGACTAACTCGAGCTGACAGGAGTGAATCCTCGCATCCCCTCCCAGGCTTCCCAGCCCTGGTCGGTGCCCAGAGGAGGCTGCAGAGCTGGGCTGGTGGCAGGCATTTGCCTGAGGTGTCCTTGGGGCTCTGTGGGGCCCATCGGGGCACAGGGGAGCAGAGTGGGTGCTGCAGGTCCAGCAACCAGAACTGAACCTTAAATGAAAATCCCAAGTAGCTGAAGTTTGGGTCATGGAGCAGGGAGGGGGCACATGTGCAGGACTGGGGTTGACATCTTCGGGGGGGGGGCAGACTGGCATCCATGGGAAGCCCTGCATGGAATGGGTTTGATCTGCTGCTCTGCTTCGCTCATGTATATGCCCTTTCACATGTACATGAGTTTTCACGTATAGAATACATATCATTGTTATGTCTCAGTCTACCTTGAGAGAGTTGAGCCCTCTTCATACATGGAAACACATGTAGAACCCACAGAGAGTCTGCTGGCATCGAGAAGCCTGCTCTCAACTTTCCCAATGTCACACAAAAATAAAACCCAAGAAATCATTTTCTGTTCCAAAAATAAAAGACAACCCTCAAAACAGACACCCTTTAACGAAGAGTCACAGTGTTTTGGTCTTTCTTACACTGTGCAGCACATCTGAACTGCAGTGCTTAGCAAAACGCCCTGGCCTGACATCCCTGTGTCTCTTCTCCTGTGACGGGCTGCACAGAAGACTAATAGGATTTGCAGCAAATCATACACAACAGAGACTATTTCTTCTCAGGCACCAGCTTCCAGCCTAGAGGAAATTTTACAACCCGAATGTAAAGCCCTCTAAAACAAATGGTTTAGCCTTAAATGCCTGCTGCCTGGGCTCTGACTCTTTTTATTCATCATAGAACGCGTATTTCTCCTACATGGATGTCAAACGCATCCATGAGCTGATAGGAGTGTTATCCAGGCACCTGGTGGTGTTCAGCCAGTGGAGGCAATAAGAGCTGATGGAGTGTAACACTTTATTTGACAGTTCTGCTTTTAAAGGCTTATGTATTTACGCTGCCTATCTGCACGCTTTTATTCACCTTAATTAGCAATAGGAGTGCATCCCCAGCATTCTGGAAGTGTCCAGCCTACAGAGGCCAACTGGTGCTGCTAGCCCTGCGTGGGAACTGCCAGGACAGGGCCCTCTGGGGATCATCTTGTTCATGCCCCAGATTTTGGCAGGGGTTGAGATCAGTTACTTTGGAGAAAGGTGAAGGAGCTCTGTAGTGGGCAGCCATGGAGCAGCCACCTCAGAGGCTGTTCCTCCTAAGTCCCCGTCATTGGGTGTGACTGGGGGACATGCCTGTGATGCTCTTGTCTCTGAAGTCATGGCAGGCAGTGAGGAGCCCTTCCTTACACCAGTTGGTAGGGCCTGAACCTACACATGCTAAAGGCAAGGCCCTAATCAGAGCCAGGTTTCCCACATAATGGACTGGAAAGCCCTTTTGGAGATGCTGCTGCACCTCCAAGAAACAGAAGCGTCTGGCTAGGACCATGCAAAGGCTCGTGAAGGGGAAGCAGATCTCTGCTCCAAGGCAGGGACAGGTGAAGGTTTGCTCTGTTTAGACATGGGAACGTCCACTATTCCCATCACCTCTGCTCCAGGAACATGAACTGGGAGGGCAAGAGGGACAGAGCCAGACTCCAAGGACAATCTCCAGAATGAAGGAGCCCATCTGAGGGGTCTTGGGCGTATTTAACCAAGTGAGAGGAGGGCTGGGGAGGGAGCTCATCCTTCGCTCTAAAAGCAGAAGAGCACCAAGGAGGAGGGAAATGGCCTCAGAGAACAGGCAGCACTGGCACAGAAACAAAGAGGCATGAATTGGCACAAATACATTTTGGCTGGAAATCAGATGGTTTCTGACTGGGAGAAATACTGTTCTGGAACAGATTCCTGAGAGGAGTATTGGGGGCAAGGCATGCAATTAGCTTTAAAATTGAGTTTGAAATGGACTTTATAACATGGCTGCCAGCAATTGCAGGGAAATGGGATCTGATGGCCCAAGCTGTCCCTTCCAGTTCTACGCTCCTGTTGTGATTCACAAGCACCAGTCTGAAAAGAAGACCTCTGACAGGAAAGGGCTCTTTAATCTATCAAAGGCTTAACACTACCCATTGATGAGAAGCTGGAATTAGACACATTTGAGTGAAATGGGAAGTGTATACTTTATCAGGGACAGTATTTTCCTTTGGCAGCGATTTGTGAAAGAATATGGAGGTTTCCTCCCTTGGAAATCACATCGTGACTGGAAGTCTCTTGAAAGAAATGGTCCTGCTGGACCAGGCTGGAAGTGGGATGGGTCCCTGCAGGGAAGGTTCTGGCCTGTGTATCTCTACATGCTGCTGCCCCAGTTATTTGCTTCTGCTAAGAAGTAATCCTCAGAGATTATCACCTTTGTTTCCTGACTTTTACAGACACTCCAGATCTATTTTCCAGGAGGCATCAGAGGTTAATCTCCCATAATTCCTCCTCATTATTTACTTGTCATCAGAAGCAGTGAAACACCTTGAAAAGAGGCAGAGTAATTCACACGGTGCTCTACCTCCTTCAGGGAATGAATGAAGTTTGTAAATATATACCAGACAGAAAATAAACAGTGAACGTGCAAGTGACATTTAAACTCTAGCCCAAGAAGGCACTCCAGATGTTCTGCAGCAGCATTCCACACTGTCAAAGCATTTTCTCATTCATGGAAACAGCTTCAGGTTTAGAATAAGTGTTTGTTCTGAAAGCTTTTAATAGCGGCTCCTGTGATCTAAACTATACAGCCTAGGAACCTACATCCATCTTCCTTACCTAGAATTAACAAAAAAAAGGAAGAAGAGCATCTCTGGCCAAGCTGCTCAGAAACCAATCCCCTGTTGCACTGATGCATTGTTCACAGTTGCTATAAAAGAGGAAACAGCTCTTAGACTTAGAAAAGTGTATGTGCCACAAATATGTTTTGGTACATGATCTGTACAGGGAATAGTCCTGAAAATGTAGCCAAAGGGAAAGCCATTGTCTGAGATGTACCTACTGGCAAAGGCGACAGGAGGGGATAGGCAAGGGGCAGTCACAGGTGATACAGGCATAGGAACAAACTGGATGGTCCCTCGTGGTCTCACTGCTGGCATCCACAGAGCCACAGCCCAGCACAACGAGGCTATAAGGTTACAGTCTGACCAGTGTCCCACTGAGGGGGCTGCACATTGAGGTGATGCTCTGCCACAGCCAGAGGCTCCTGCATGTCCCAGCTATCACTCAGGACCAAAGCTTTCAATTCCTCTCAGCTGCCCTTGGTCTTACTGACAAGTGAGTGGCTCTATCTGCACATTATCAGGAGATAATCTCCTGTTCTAATCTCAGCTATTGCAAGATGAGGACCAGGGCTTGCAAAGGCAGCCTTTGGCTGATTGCATGACAGGATGACATGGCTGAACACAGGTGTCAGCTGGCTGCATTCATCCTGTGCTCAAGTACTGAAGATAGCAGGGAAGAGGAAGGCAGCAGTTGCAGAGATGCCGCCTTATGTTTGCGAGGCAGCCAAGTACATTATTGCTTGGCTACAGAAGGGGAAACTGAGGCAGGGAGGGAGGAAGACACCCTACCCATGCTCACAAAGGGATTTTGCTCTTGAAAGGCACTGTCCATGTCCCATTGCAGGTGCGGCTCTGAGTGCCCAGAGCAGGGGCTGACAGCATAGCACACAGAGGCCTGGCCCTGGCTGCTGCAGCTCTACAGGCAGAGCTGCCTCCAGGGCAGCTGTGACCAGAGCACGGACCTGTCCTGCTGCTGGAGCAGACACAGCCCTGCTGGCTGCAGTGAGCTCATCCCGAGCCATCCTGACATCATGCAGCCGGCCAGCAAGGCGAGAGATTAGCAGGAGAGCCGGGAGACCGGCTGCGCTCTGCTCCTCGCCACCTGAGCCCTGCAGCTGATGCTGCTGGTGCTGGAAGAGCCTCTACAGCTCTGAACTGGGAAGGAGCAGGGTGTACCCATAAACATGGCAGAGCCCAGAGCCTCACAGACAGCTCACCTGCAGCACAGCCTGCTGCCAGCTTTGCGCTGGGAAGCCGGATTAGAAACGTTTTGCCAACATACGCTGTGCTTTCTAAACTGCCCTTCATCAGCTGCATGGTCCAATCCAGGAGCAGAATGCACTGTCTGGGTGGCTTGGCTTGCCCAAGGAGGGTGCTGACACAGGACATCTCCTGCGCTTGCTCATGGGGTAGCGGTGATTGTCCATGGCAAGGTGCCACTGAATCTGCATGGTCATACCAGCCCCCCGCCCCACCTCAGGGAGCTAGCTGTGCTGTGCTCTAAGGTGCTCCGCACCACAGTGGTTGGCTGGGCTGCCTGGAGAGCCTCTGCAGCCATGTGTGCAAGGGCATGCAGCTTCCCTGAGCCTCAGCCCAGAGCCCCACCAGCTGAGATGCTCACCCCCTCCCTCTCCATCACACACTGACGCGTGGACACTGCCACATCACTCACTTCATCCCTTTGATGCAGAAGACCTTCTGGCAGCCAGCAAAGCTGCCGGTTTAAACGGTTAAATTAGAGCTGACAAACCTGTTCTGGCATCAGAGCCTGATCCTGTGCTGTAACCCGCAATTCCCCAGTGTCACCTCAGGCATGACTCAGCTTCTGATGACTTTGATCTCACAGTGTGGGATGGCCACAGGAACCTCATGGCATCTGCTGCCACACACCCCAGCCCTGGTCAGTGAGTGCGCGGGCTTCCACCCTGCCCCACCATAGGGAGCTGCCCCTGCATCAGCATCAGGTTTTACAGGGACAGCGAGGCTTCCCAGGACCTGCCCCACATCAACTGCCCTTCTCTGGCAGGAGCGATGCCCAGCGTGAGTCTCTAAATCATCCATCTTACTCACCCTTTCCCTTCCCTGCACGGTTCCTCCTCCCCTGCCACTCAGCTGAGCCCTGCCAGTTTCAGTAATTTAATCCCTGCTCATTAGATGGATCCTCCACCTCCCTCATCATTCCTGTAGCTCTTCTGTGAGCTGCCTGATTTATCACTCTCTGCCTGGTAACGAGGTACCCAGCGTGCTCCCACTAAGATTTATTCTTCAGAAACACCCATGCCACCTACTCTGAGGGCCTCTGCTCTCTTGACTGCTTAAAGACTGCTTCTTTTAGGATTTTGAATGATTTTACTTGGGATTGAAATAGGATTAATAAGTGATCACAACCATTCATTTGCTAGGTTTTGATGCCACACCTGCTTTCCTTGGTTCTGATATATTCTATAGCCTAGAAAAACAAACCTCTGATGGTGTATCCCTAACTGCTGGGACGTAAATAATGCCTGAATTCCAAGTGGGAAATGAACTGTGCTCAATGCCTTATACAACCAACTAAAGAGCGGGCTCTGAGCAAGTCAGCGCTAATGTAGCCTGGGATGGCACTTAGTGAAGTCTGAACTCATTTCTTCCCCATCAAGTGATTCTTGTTCTCTCATGATAGAAATGTTGTTGGGACATTAAATTCTACAAACCCGTAGCAGCCTCAGCATCCCTCAGCCACCATCCTGGCTGCTGGTGCAGGACCAGAACCTGGTCACAGCCTCAGACTTCCTGTGACCCTCCTGCACTGCTGACAACCAAGGCAGGGCAGCACCAGCCACAGCAGCACTGAGGTGACAATGCCAATGCTTCCCAAAACTGGGGTGGGACACGACCCTCACCCTCACCAGAGCATCCCCCAGGGCAGGAGGGCAAGGCGATCCCTGCACCTCCCCATGGGCGTCTCAGAGCATCTGAGCCTTTGACAGAGGCAAAAAAGAAAGGAAGCGGGAAGGGAGCCAGGGCTTTGGGGAGGGTTCAGTTCAATGAAACCCTTATTGCTCACAAGCACTCAGGAGGCATTCCCTAGGGATGACAGTTCACATCCCACAGCTGCACTGTGGTGGGGCAGACCTTCTCTGGAGTACAGAGCACCAAGGGATTAAGAAAAGGGCCAGGAAACAGAGTGGGTGATTGGCACCTTCGCACCAGTTGCGTACAACCCTCTCTGATAAACTTTGCAGCCTAAGCTTTGCCCTCTGCCACACACAGTAAATGTATTCAGCCCAGCCATAGGTGTGATTCCTAGGTAGGACTGACTCATGTGCAATGTCTGGGAGCAGAAGCCCCTGCAGAGTGCCAGCAGAGTGAGTTCAGCAAGCCCCTGTCCCTGCGTGTCAGGAAGGGGTACCAGCAGCAGCTGAAGCAGAGGGGAATAGCCTCTGCTTCCTGGGATCACCTCTCGAGGCTGCCAGGGACCACAGCAGGGCTGCAGCCCTCTCATGGACTGCTGCACTCTGGTTCAGAAATGCACCGTGCAGTGAGCTGAAACCCAAGTGCCTGCCTAACAAGCTGCTTAAACAAACTTCAGATTCATCTGGACAGCGTTTCTAAAGACTCAGATGTAAAGGTCAAACAGTCCTTGCCAGCCCACGAGCCTCTCTCTTACAGAGAAGAGTCAACTATGGCCCTTGTTATGGAAAACAGTCAAAATAATACAGTGGTGCTACCTCCAAGAGAAAATAGATAGTGCAAGTTATTCCATCTTCCCTTTCAGCAATATCAGTTTAGAAAAGGCTAAGCTATTTACAGAAAGCATTTTGCTTCCAGTACTTCTGAAGTAAGTGAATTTTGAATTAGTTTAAGTGCAGGATAAATCAGTGAAATAGGAACATCTTTACACTCCAATAAGATGCTATTACTCATAAGCATATTGCGCTGTAGCTTGTGGACTAAAACTATCAGTGCATGACAGGACACCAAGGGCATAAACCACAGGAGATCCATGAAAATTAGCAAAGCTCCTTTGGTACAAAGACAGAATTTGGGATATCGATAGGTGATGATGGCAGCCAATGCTGAGATCATCTGGCCAGATCCTGTGATCCGGGGGGCTCCAGACAGCCGTGAATACTCCAACCCCCCTTCCCAGAACAATCTATATTGCTTCAGATCTCACCGTTACCACTGTTTGCCACATCCACCACACTGGCATGGGAGAACCACAGGCAGGAGCTCAGCCCCTCACTGGGTGGTGGAGTCTCATTAATGAGATTTAACCTGGGCGGGATGGTGAATGCATGGAGAAGGACGGAGCAGAGGCTGCTGCAGAGGCAGCACCACCACTGGATGCTTTCTTTTTTTACATCCATGACCTCGCTGTTTGTGGACACCCGCAGCTGGGCACAAGGAAATGCAGCACAGGAAGCCCCATACCCTGCATGGGTTGTTCTGACCATGGAACAACACTGGGGCAGTACCCTGCTCCTGGCAGCACAGCGTGGAGCTCCTGGTGTCCCCAGTGTCAGTTTTTATAATACCAACATGACATGCAGTTGGAAGGGCAGACCTGAAGGGCTCCAGGGATGGCCAGACATGATATATCACGCTACATGCACACTGTCAGCTCCTGAGCAAGACATGCAGCAGACACAGTCACTTCTGGCCCTTATCTTTGGACATCCTCTCCAGGGAATGAGCCTCCTTGCCTTGCAAGTCCAGCCAGAAGCTGGTCAGAGAGAAATGGTGCTGCATCTTCATCATCGACAGACCCAGCCAGGCTTCAAGCATGAAAATAAGAGGATAAAGAGCACAAATGGCTTTGCAATTTCCACCATGTCTCTCCTCCTTGCTACAATGGGAAAGAACATGAGGTGAAGACATTTCCATGCCCTTGGGACAGCACTTCCCATTTGTGACCCAGCCACGCCGTATCAGAAGAGCATGCTGATGTATTTTGTGTTGAGATCTCCACTGGGTTCCTCGCTGCCTTCTGAAGACTGGCCAGGGACCTTCCTGTGGGCTTGCATCTGGCTCTTGTGCTTCCAGGTCTGAAACACAGGTGTTGGAGAAGGGGAGATGGAACAGCCGCACCCTGGGTGCAGGGGTGCACGGAGAATCTCTCCTGTTCCCTTGACGCCTTTCACCCGCTCCTCACAAGCTGCTTGGGGTTTGTGTCAAGAGGGTGATTCTGCAAATTAAACCGGTGCTCGTCGCCTCTTGGTTGGCATGGCAACCCGAGAGGAGCCATGGCACAGCCGGCTCAGCTCTCCTGGCTGGAGACAGCCCGGCTCCTCCGTGCCGGTGCTCCTGCTGTTCCGGGCAGATGGTGCCAAGATCCCAACCGGAGCGGCTCCCGGGCACGGATTCCATGGGGCCAAAGGGCCGAGCTCGGCGCAGGCGAGGCAGGAACAAACCCAAGGCACGGACTTGGTCCTGGACCAGCAGAGCCTCCAGGAACAACAGCAGTGAGAGCTGCACTTGGGCACAGTCATCTCCCGGCACTCAGACCCCCCAGCACTTGGCAGGGATCCCCTTTTCCCTGCTGCCTCAATAAATGAATTTAAGCATTTTCCAGCTCAGCAACTGGAGTCTTTGCTAGTCTTGCATTTGTGTTTGATTAATGAGATATAGCCAGTAATTTAAACATCTCTTGAGATCTCTGTCTTTCCTAAGTAATTCTGAAGTTATTGCTGTTTACACTGAAGAAAATCATATTGCCTTGCAGAGAGCATTACTGTGGTGATAAGGGTGGAAATTGATCCTCGAGGAGCAGAGCAATGGCACCTCACATTGGCACATTGACTTTCAGTGAGTGCTCGTACTTTCCTGGAAGAGGAAAACACCTTCTGCAAGCTGAGAGCTGCCCACCCAAAACCTGGGAGAGGCCGGGGCCATTCCTGCCCCACAGATCCAAAGTGCCTGCTGCTTCCCTGGGAGAAGCACCAGCAAGACCAGGAGGCTGGGATTCACCCTCACTAACAGTGTCGTGTGTGCCTGTAGGCTGGGCTGGGAGGATAATTCCCACAAGCAGACTGGTTGTCAGACCTGCCCAAGATAGATCTGCTCTCAAAATTATCATGTTCAAAGGTTTTAATTATTAGGGACATGTTAGGAAGACAGCTGGGATTTGCCTTCTGTTGCTCCCACCAGGCCTGGGCAATCCTGGCTTTTCTCACATCCCAGCATAAATCTGGAATAATCCTTCAGGATCAGAGGAATGAGAGGTTGCAGTCAAGGCAAAACCCAGCCTGGGAAGGGAGTGCAGACAGTGATGACTTGGGTGATGCTTGTACAAAACCAGGACTTCTTCCTGAGCAGCAGATGTGGGATTAGCACTGACATTAAGCCACGCAGGTTTCTGCATGTGTAACCTTGAAGCTGCTTTGCCTTTGAGAGCGCCGCAGCCAAGCACCGCCTGCAGCACCCCGCTCCGGCTGGATTTCCATGAGGAACTTGGAGCCAGTTCAGATCGTCAGCTCTGGTTGGCGAAAGCTCTCATCCTGCTGCGCTGCCATCGATCTCGGTCCATTCCTGGGCTGCAGAGCCACCATGGGCAATTCCCAAGCAGAGGATGATGAGCAGTGCCAGGGGACAGCAGGGACACAGAGCAGGCCACCCTCCTCCCTGCTCTTCTGAAGGTGTGGGGAGCTCCAGTGTTTTCCTTGCTGCCTCCTTCAGCTGCCTCAGGAAAAGCCTGCGAGGGCAACTCAGCGCAGCTGAGGCTGGCATAGAAACAAGTGAATAAAGGGTCTCAATAAAGGCCTGGAGACTCCCAACACGGCCTCTACATTCTTAAGTCATCCTGTTATATCTGGCTGCTGCCAAATGGTCACCTTTCCCTTTACATGTATCAGGCAACCCACCACCCTGCAAGCACCAGGATACTGGGAGCCATGTTTCCCAAGGGCAGCTCCCCACTGCAGGAACGCAGCCGATCTCCCGCTCATGCCTCCTGCTCATCACACTGATGCCAGCCCTCACCAGCAGGGCAGGGTTGGTACCTCCCTGCTCTCCAGCAGCATTTCCACAGGTGCTCTCTCCGGTCCCATATGAAATAATTCCAGTTTAATGAGCTCAGTTAGCCACAGATTAATCAAAAACAATTTTGCACAGGTTCCTTCTTCATTAGAAAAACATTCTGGTCTGTCTTCTCATTTCTCAAACTGTCGCTCTGTGGTCATCTTCCTTCTCCCCTCATGCTGCCAATACAAATTACCCTTCCCCACATATGCTGTCCGGGAGAACAAAAGACTCAGAAGCTCCTTAACCCCTGCATCTTCCCTGGGAGAGGTACGGGCTTAAGCCTAGAGGCTTACCCCATGAAGTATCTTCCCATGCACTAGATATGGCCTCAGGAGAGACATTTAACATTCCTGCCATGGCACAAGAATGGGTTTGCTGCAAAGCATCATCTCCCCTGCAAGCCGAGAGCTGCAGAGGGGCCGCAGCTGGTAACAGCTGTCAAAGCCCTGGGATGGGCTGGAGCAGAGAGGGCAGAGCAGCCCCAGCCAGGGGAAGCATCAATTGCCTCCATTATATCCCAAAGTAGGTTGGCCAGTGCAGAGCAGAAACAACCCAGAGCCCTCCAGGCTACCCACCGGGAGCTGCTGGTTGAGGTGAGCAGCCATGCCCACTGCCAGCAGGGCCCCTCGGCCGCAGGACAATCCATCTCCCAGCCTTATCACCACACACTGCTTGAGCCTGATTTACTGTTATTGGCAGTCACCAACCTTTGCCATTTATATTCAATGCCAAGCTTCAATTTACAGTATACTTTCTGCTTCAGCTCACCCCAGCCTCTATCTCCACCTTCCACATTAATGCAGGATATGCATGGAATTCATCTTGGAATTTATTTAAGAAGCGTCAGCCACACTGGCTTTAATACATTCCCTCATCAAAGCAGCACAAAGCTCAATTTAAATGAAAATTAGCAAATTATGGATTGCTACCCAAGATCAGCACCCAATTCCATCCTGCTGACCTGGCAGGGTCCCCAGCACATGGCAGATGCTACCGCATGGTTCCAGTCACTTCTGTAGGGGACCCATATGAAGGATGGATGGATGGAAAGAAGGAATAAGATGCAAGCCTCTCAGCCAAACAGAATTCCTCAAAGTAACAGAAGATGGGCAGCCAAGACCTGTGGTATTTATATTAAGGGCAAGGAGCTGCAGCTGGGCACACAGGTGAGAGCAGTAACTGTTGGTTGGGATAAGAATAGAGCATCCGAGCTGCCTCCTACTGATAGTTCTTATGTTTGGAGTGGGAGAGGGGCTGCACCATGCCAGGGATCTTCCTTGAAGTATCTTGTTATGTTTGAATTAGTGGGTTTACTGTGTACAGGGGTCTGGATGGAGGAGAGAGGGTGCCTGCTAAGGCAGCAGCTTCTGCTGTTTGTGGTTGGACTATCTACAGGTATAGATTTGCTCTCGTGGTGGTTTCAGTCTTAACAGAAAGCTCAACCAAGCCCGCACTAAAAACTTAGATATGAGCAGCAATGATTTGGGAAAAGAGAAATGCTAGAACAGGAGCCATTCATAGGGACCACTGCTTGAGTGTTATCAGGACTTAAGGAAGCATCTCACTCTCACAGCTGGCAAAGCTGCACATACCAGTGCCCAAGGGGCACCCGGTGCTGGGTCCTGCTCTGGCTGTGGTAGGGGAGCTGCCCTAGAACCACCAGCAGCACTCTGTGGTACCTGCTGCTTTCCTTGAAAGAGTGGAAAATGGGTTTTCGGCTAAAAAAGAAATTAAAATACTGAAGCCACAGCCTGGTGAGTAGCGTGTAATCCCCTGCAGAAGGAGCAGCGCTAAAAAGCTGAAAGCAAAATGAGCATAAGCAGAGAACCTGGTTTTGTTCTCCAAGCTTTGCTGCCTTGAAGCTGTTTTGAACCCCTTCTGAGAAGTCCCTCCTGAAAATATCAATGGGGGAGCTGCTTCCTGCACCGGAGCCCCAGGGTGGGGCTCTGGCAGGGTTTGGGTGCTCTGCGTGATGCTCAGGCTGTTGGTTGGCCTCAGCAGAGGATGCAGTGGTTTGTGTGTCTTCTGTGGAGCAATGCTTTGTGTGGCTGTGCTGATGGGGGGGTCCTGCAGAGACCTGGAGAGCAGGGGAGGCATCTTGTGCCCTGACCTGGGAGGAGGCAGGACTGAGTGACGTGAATGGTCCCAAAAGCGTCTGGCAGCTGGGGAAGGGATAGGGATGTGTGTGCTGGCTGCTGTGGGGAGAGGTGCCTCTGCAGAAAGCCAGGAGCAAACAAACCTCGCAGCAGAAAAACAGTTTCCCACATTTTGCACCAATTAATATTCTTTTGGAGAGCGAACCACTGCTCCTTTGAGAAAGGGACAAAAGAAGTAACACTGACAAGTTTCGGCCTCATTACAATATTCTGTACAACAAATGTGCCTGTGTACTGGAAAATACAGATGTTGCAGCTGTCATTTGGGATAATCTGATTATCCTTCTATTTCTAGCTTTGTTCAGAATGCATTAGATGTGTAGGCTGTTCAGAGAGATAATTAGAGTTGGGATAACCACCGGAATGCAAGAAGCCTTCTCTATGTCAGAGACATAACTGAGGCTGAGCCAAGATGAAGCCCCAGCCCTACGCACGAGCCTGTGCCTCCCACCGCATTTGGGACCTTCTCTTCTCCTCCCCTCATGCAGCATTTAAGGATAATGAAGGAATGCCAGTGGGAGATGAAGCCGGTGCTGCCTCTGTGCTGTGGTAGGTCTCATTTTGCCAAGTGCAGTACAAGCACCCCAGAGAAGGGAAGTCCCTGCCTGCATCTACCAGTGGGCAGGGGAGCACAGGTAGGGGTGCTGAAGGCTTTGCAGGAGGCTCCCTGCTCAGCCCTGTGTTGCTGCAGAGCTTCAGGAGGCAGAGGAAGGTTCTGGGGTAGGTTTCCCTGCATTAGGGCTGGTTTGGGGGAGCTGGGTCTGGCCAAGACTCCTGTGGGCCCCTGAACAGCCTCCCCTGAGAACAGCACTGCTGCTGAAGCCCAGTCTGCAGCCAAATTGCCAGATAGATTGAGCACATTCTGTGCACCAGTTAAATGCTTCCATTGCAGTGATTAACTCTGCTCACTTTTTAACAATAAAAAAGTGAAGACATTCTCTTTCTGAGGCTGATGGTATTTTGGCAGCTGTTGAACATGTCAGTCTTAGCAGAAGCCAATTCCAGTGAATTAGGCTGTATTCAACTCTCTGTTTTCTAACTCTAGGTATTTAAAGCCCGAATGATTAGATAATCCAGAATACAAATGCATAAAGCCTGAGAAAAAGGAAAAACAAGCCATTTTAGCAAGGTCCCATCCCATATGCTCTTACAAAAACTGATGCAAATCAATGCAGCTGTGGATGTGCGACGAGGACCAATGCACTCTTCGGGGCATGTGGTTAAACCGGTGTTTCTCCCATGCTGCTTTCTGGAATACCCCCTCCCTAATGGGTATCCTTCCTCCTGGTGCTGGCTCCAGGCTGATTCCAGCACAAGCTGCACAGCGCCAGGTTGTGCCAGTGCATGGAGCGTGTGTTGTTAACTAACCCCTCACTTCTGGCTGGGTGTTAACACGGGCTCCATCCCACTGCCATGTCCTGCAGCCGGGTCATGGGGAGCCACAACCGCTTTGTGATGAAATCACACTCATGACATTGCTGTGCTACAGATCCACAGTCAGCGCCCAGAGCCTTCCCCAGGAGTGGCTGAGGTGCATGGAGGAGCTGAGCGAGGTCTCTTCCACAGCATCAGCTCCTGGGGACACCAAGCTGCCCCCTGGAAGCCCTGGAAATGGGAAGCACTCGCTGAACCAGAACGTGCAAGTTGCTCATGGCTCTCAGGAGTGTATTGGCACCATGGGGAAATAGAGGGAGGCAGGAGCAGCATCCAGCTGCATCCCAAGCCTTGTGCAGTGGCTGCACCTATGTGCATGGAAGAGCTTTTGTGTGTGTAACTGCTCCAGGTGGCCCAGGAGAGGCTGCACACCCTTGCCTGTGAGGGGACATGCAGACTACACAGGCCTCGCAGTCATCTCCCAGGGCAGGGGTTTCCTCTTGCCAAGACGCTTCTTGGCTCCTGCTCTGTGTTGTGCATCTCGCAGGACCTGGACCAGCTCTGCATGGAGCTGTGGGATGAGCACCAACAGTCTTTCCCCAGGGCAGAGGTGAGTGTCCCGAGAGCTAGGGGTGGATGTCACGGGGAAGCAGCAGCAGTGTTCTGGGGAGCTGGTGTGTGTGGCTACAGAGCTGGTGCTGGTGATGCCAGGGCCGGGAGCTCCCGATGGAGCAGACCTGCCTGCCCATGGGCTCATAAATATTCCCGATGCAGCCAAGACTGGCTGGGGTTTGATCGTGGGTTTGCTGAGAGCTTTTGCAAGGATCTTTATCATTCAGTGTCTGCGTAAAACATTTTCCAGAGTCTAAATTCTGCTATAGAAAAACTATTTATCAAGTGCCCCCCCTCCGCGCATACACTGGACAGGAGTTGCCAGCGCACCCTGACAGCCGGCTGGAGGCAATATGATAGATATGTGGCTAATAATCAATCGATACTTTTGTTTGGGCCTCTGTCTATCAGCCTGGCATTGTGTGAACTAATTAGATGATAAAATGTGATGAATGTGTATTAAAGCCAGCTTCCTCCTGTTAGCACTCCAGGGACCCTTTCCATTTTCTAGCTGACCTTTTAGATCTCAGCTTTATTGTACGTGAATGCAATTAAATCAATTTGTCAGATATTTGCATTGCTCCTGCTAGTTCAGAATTCAATTAGTCAGTGTCACTTTACCGTCCTTGTCAGCCTCTGCGCCAGCCCAAGGAGGGAAGAAGGGAAACCACCAAAAAAAGCCCTGTTAAACCCAAACGCTCCAAGCCCTGCCATGCAGCTCCTCTCCTCTCAGCTCGTTCCTTCCTGCTCACACTATTGCTGCTGCTGTTCCTCCCGGGGCCCTGCACAGGAGGCTGCAATAGGATCCCCAGGCTTCCCCCCCGTGCTGGAGCAGGCAGGTTGCCTGGGTCCAATGCAGCAATTAGCAGAGCCCCTCATTACCGCTACTTGGGCTGTGCTGAGTACAGATCTTGTCCAGCAAAATTATCACACAAGCAGAATGAAACAGCAACAACCATCTCCATGCTACGAGGGTTTGAAAGAATATTCAAATGAGAGCCAACCTTGGCAATTATTTTTCTTCCTGCTGTTCTAAAGTGATGGCTCCTTTATCCATATTTTATCAGCCAGTGAGGAGCTCTAATAGTTAAGATTCTGTAGCTTGCTTAGATCCACGAGAGCTCATCCTGAAAGTCTGTTTGAAATTAGCATAGAGGAATGTGTCTGGCAGCCAGGGCTCAGTCCTCACCCCCTGCGCTTGGATTTGGAGTTACTCCTCAATGGTGAGGGAGCCGCTCATGGATGCAGTGTGCTGCCCTTCCCCCTGCAGCATTGCCAGGGCTTCCATGGGGGCTGTCATTACGAACAGGCAGGGTGGGGGGTGTAGAATGAGCCCTTGTTTGCAAAGGGTGGGACAGGGGCGGCAGTGGGACAGGAGGGGAAAATAAGCAACAGGACCAGATACTGCAGAGGTGCTCAGGGGCAGGGCTGGATGCTGGGGCCAGTTGGGTCAGGGACTGGCACTGGGCCATGCTGTGGATCAGGACTGGTGTACCCCAACTGGAAGCATCCCTCGTGCTCTGCCCTTCAGCACTGTCCCCAGCCCCTTCCCTGCTACCATGTGCTTGTCTCCACCACTCCCTGTGGCTGGTGCATGGTGAGGCAGGAGCATCCGGCCTTCACCTCCTGAGGCAAGAGTTCAAGTGGAGGGACGCAAGCACCAGGCGCTGCCAGGGCGCTGCATGAACGTCTGCGCTCCACCTGCGCTGGGTTCAGCCTCATCAGCCACCGAGGCCCAGGTTTGACCGAACCTGCTGCCACGCCGGACTCGAGCTCTGACTCCTGCCCTGGCGAAGGTCCATCCCAGCCCAGCCTTGAAGGGGTTTGGGGAAGTCATCTCTGGACACCTCCTACCGAGGGCTCTGCAGGCGCTGCCAGCGAGCAGCCGCTGCCGGGGCTTCCCAAAGCGGTGAAAGGACAAGGGCACGGAGAGAGGACCCTGTGAGGGGCTGGAGCATCGGGGGAAAGAGGAGCTTCTCTTTACCCTTGTGAGCACACGGTGCCTCCGAGCAGGTGCAAAGACAGGCTGAAGCTTCCCGGAGCTCATGTCTGGGTGACGAGTTTCGCTTGCAGAAGCTCACCTTCCTCCCCCAGGTTCTGGCTGGGATATGAATATCTGAACCATGGCAGGTATAATTAACAGATGGAACTAGCTAATTATGTCCTTTGCATGTGAGCAGAAGACGCAAACTGTTAATTGCTGTTTGCACATTTATTATTCCAAGCACTGGGACTGCTGGCATTTACTGTGACATGTGCCCCGTTTACACACAAACAAACTGCACTCCTGGCTGTGCTGTCGTACAATTTAAGGCCTAATTAATTTAAGCTGCTCTGCTGCCCTGTTGCTTTGAGAAGGGTGCTAAGGGGGGTGCTGGTGTCAGCAGCAGCCCCCAGGCCCTGCAGCTGCTGTGCTGGAGCTGGTGACCCGGCTGGATGGCAGCGACAGCCCTGCAAGCTGTGCAAGGGGAAACCTGCTAACCTGCTCACAGGGAAGCAGCCGTTGCCCCGTTGCCAGCAGCACAGCAATGGGGCTGTGAGCAAACCCATGGAACCTCCAGTAGGGCACCTTCACATGGATATTCTGGGGTCTGCTCAGAAGCCAACCCTGGACATCAGCAGGAGCCCCCTCATTTGCCACTCTGCGTCTGCCAAAGCCCAGTGCAGAAGCTTCTTCCAAAACCCTATCATGAGCTGGGGCATCCTTCACACTGACACCAGTTCAGAGCAGGTCCCTGCCTATGCCTCATCCGTGCCTTGTCCCTGCCTCTGCTCTGAAACCAGCAGCGGGAGCAAAACCTCCCATCGATGCTCTGGAGCATCTCCTGGGCTCAGCAAGCACTGACCTGCGCGGTGAGGAGGGGCTCTGCAGGCTGGGGCTGATCTGGGGGTGCCAGAGCGGAGTCCGGCATCGCAGGAGCAAACCTGCAGCAGACCCGGCCTGCAGCCTCTGTCTGCTCTGAAATCCAACCTGAAAATAACAGCTATGCTTTCAAAGGTGATTATTAAACCTCTAGCCTTGAATACATGTTTGCTTGAGCTGAGGGCTCGGAGTGCGCCTTAGCCCAGTGGTTAGTTATATAAGTATCAGAGATGAATAGCAAAGGAATTTCTACCTTTTCTGTTAATGGTTTTCAATGACCACACGCACATCAGGGGGTCTGAGCTAATATTTTCTAGGTGAAGGCTTTCCTTTGTGGCTGGAGAAAGCTGTTTCTGAAATGCTGTTGCTCCCTGGCAGAGCAGGTTGTTTGCACCAGCCTCTGCTCTGCTGTTAGTACAACGTGAGGAGCATCCCCCAGATGGGCTCAGCACAAACAGGGGCTGAAAAGACCGCGGGACTGATGAGGGAGCTCGAGCCCTGTACTGAGTCACCCCAGATCACCCCTGTCAGGAATGGAGCCAGCTGATGAGCCAGGACAGGTCAGCTCTTCCCTTGGGCACACTGGGGCTGCAGGGATGGCCTGTGGTCAGGGAAGCCCAGCACTGCTTTCCTAACAGGAGCTGCAAATCATTGTGATCTGCCTTTCCCGTCCTTCAGCGGAATGAGCTGTGGGGCGGACCCTCAGATGCTTGACTGATCCTTAAAATACCTGGGGAAAAATAATAGGGATGGCTTGAATATATCTGCAGAACATTAACAACCAGTTGAGCGGTTGTGTTTAAGTGTTGTCCTCAGCAGACTGGCATTTGGAAACCTTCCAGGGTAATAGCAGCCTGGCCACCAGACCAAAGCGGAATAGATGGGGGTATCCGTGTGTTTCTGCTGGATCCAAACAAGGGTTATGGAGAGGGATGGCTGTAAGCACCTCAGAGCATGGTGGTTTGCTGTTAAGCTGCTCCTTGGGAGCGCCAGGCATTGGGGTACCATGTGTGTTAGGAAACACATTAAAATCACCTGCAGGAAGCAAGGGGACCCCAGGTATCAAAAGCAATCTCTTCAACCTTACCTCTACACTGAAATTATGGAGTGGAAATGTCAAAAAGCTGGGAAATGCAAAAGTTAAGATTCTAGTATTGATGTTAACTCGGGCACAATTGGATTTAACTTGTCCATTTTACATAATATGTCTTGATACACACTTTGTCACGAAACTCCAAATAGGAAATATTTAATGTGCACAAAGTGGTGATTTTGTGTTCCTGGTATATACTCTACACGCCTCTGACTGATGACTTTCAGAATACAGATGAAGTGTTGCAATGGTGCTATATGTTTTCAGAGCTAAAACAGGGAGGGGCAACATGGAATAGAAGGAACAAAGACAAAGAAATGACTGTGGCATTGAAACCGCCTTCAGGGTTCGGATGTAATGTCCGTTCGGGCAGGGTGCAATGACCCCACTGCAGTGATTTTGGGGTGACTCCAGGGAGACCCCTGGCTGGGAGCTGCTCAGATCCAAAGGTGGGATCTTGCAGAAAGGCAGAGATTGTGGAGCAGGAGATGGGGAGCAGTAAGCCCCAGGCACCGAGCTGGGATGTTCAGGCACGGAATGTTTAAGCTCCTCCTGAGGAATTGCATTAGAATGTCTCTGTCCCACGGAAGTAGCAAATGCTGCAACTGCTTCTTTAATTGTTTCTTTTTGAATGTCTTTATTTAAAGACTCCAAAGCCAGTCCTGGGTACTTCTAAATTGATCAGGTATTGACCTGGTGGTTTGGATAAATAACCACGGAGCAAAGCGCTCTGGAGGGCGCAAGGTCTGCAGAAGAAGGCTTTGCCTTCCAAGTGTGAGAGGGGCCTGGGGTGCTGGGGGGGGGCTGTCCAATGGGCACAGTGAGTCCCTCCCTCCCTCCAGCACCCTGTGCTGCTACCCCACATCCCTGGGGGTGACAGGAGCTGCTCCTGGGCTCTGGCAGCGCCTCTGGCTCCAACCAGGACTGTCCCACAGTCCCACCTCCTGCTCGTCCCTGCCTGCAGGCAGCTGCTCCTTACCCCAGCTACTCCCACTACGATAAACTGATGTTCTCCAGAGCTACGGTCTCAATGTCCTTTCGCAGCTCTCACCCCGCACCACCGCATGCGGCTCTTTACAGCACCATGAAGAATTACAGTTCTGCACCACAGAAGCAGGAAACTGGAGCAATTAATTTCGTTGCAAGTCTGCAGGGCACTTCCTGGATGGATACTGCTTAAGGAGATGTTACCCGCTTCAGGAGGGAAGGAAAGATGCACCAACCATGGTCAGGTCCCCAGCATCACCCTGCACCATGCCATAAGGGACCTCATCCAGGGCCACCCAAAGATGCCCTGGAAGGACAGAGGAGCAGCAGGGAGAGCTGAGCCCCAGGGGGGACCCTCCAATGACCCAGGACTGGAGCTGGTATGGGTTATGTGCCTGGCAGCCTGGAACACCCGGCATGGGAAGGGTGGCAGGCAGGGTGGGCAGAGTTGTCTGAACACCCCAATTCGTGTAATTGAAGCAATTGTGAATTGTTTGAAACGCCAGAATCTTGACAGGATAATGAGTTAGATCCAAGAGTGTGAATTCAATTACACCTCAGGGTGCTGCTTGGTGGGAGCTGCCATAGCATGTACCTGGAGCGCCGGCAGCACAGGGAGCAGCCAGGTGCCAGCCAGGGGTTCCCACTGACCTCAGGCTGTTCCCATCCAAGCAGGCACTGGAGGTGCTCCCCAGTCCCCTCCTGCCACAGCTGCAGTTCCCTGGGGCCATGGGCAGCCAGAAATGATGGGATAACCCCCAGACCCACCCTGCCCCTTGCACTCTGCCGTGAGCCCCCTTGGCTGGGGGCAGGCCCTGGCAATGGCCTGCCGGGACCCAGCCTGTGCTGGTGTCCTGTGTGGGTGAGGAGCTGTTTGTCTTGTCTGCTCCTGCCATGGCTCAGCCAGCGGCTCCCCCAGCTCTGGCCCCATCAAACCACCCCGGCACTGCTGGCAGGGCTGCTGCACTGGCTCTGGCTGGTACCCTCCCACTGCCCAGCGGGAGACAGGGATGTGTCAGTCCATCCATCAGTCCATCAGCCAGAACATGTGCTCACAACCTTCCCTGCCCCTTCCAGCCTGCACACCAACAGCATCTCCATCACTGCCTGGGGTGGGTGGCTGGAATGAGGGAGCATGTGGACCTGCATGACTTTTCCATCTGCAAAACTGCCACCCTTCCTTCCCAGCCGGATCCAGCAGGCTCTGGCTACTTGAAAACACTGCAAGCTTTAAAATAGAGGTGGCTTTGCAGGATGATGGATTTCAGTGTCTTTCTTCTTCAGCTTATCGAACAGGGTGAATTTTTATGGACATCTTTCCTCATCTCTATTCATCCAAGTGTTTCCAGAGCTCCAGGAATCAAGCACCAGTGGCATTCCCAGGAGGAGCCAGCGGGGCCGGCTGTGGGGTGCATGGCAAGCACCCGGCAGGTCTCTGTCCCCAACCTTCCCTCCCCTACAATCGCGCGAGGCTGCCTGCCAAGCAAGTCAGTACAAATCAATCAATGTTTGTGGCCTCTCAATAACTCTATTACATCCTCAAGGACGGATCTAAACTACCCGAACGGGCCTGAAGCAGACGCTTGGCTGGCAGAAGAGCAGGCGCACAGGAGATTGTAAATCATGCAACATTAATATTGTCACTGACAATGAAAATCTCTGTATCTTTGCATCTGCCTGCGAGCGGTGGCCTTCAGATGTGCTTAATAAGCACCTGAGCTCCTGCACCCGCAGCAGGGGAGGGGAGATGGAGACAGGGAGACCTCAGCCATGCTCTGCCCTGGGATCCCATCCCTGACCATGGCACATGGAGGCTTTTGCCAGGCCAAAGCATGGAGCAAGGCAGAGCATCCCGAGGTCAGGGACCTGCAGAACAGGAGGAGAAGGAAAGGGCGTGATGGCTGCTGAGAGCTGATGGGGACATGCACACGCCTCCAGCCTGGCAAGGAGAGGGCCAGCCTGATGGATGCGGTGCTGAGGCACACACCAGGCAGCGGGGAGTTACCTCAGGAACTGGAGAGGCTGGTGCAGGGGTGAGAGCCCTGCAGGCAAGGCACTGTGCTCTCCTACATATCCTATTGGAAGTGCCTGGCAGGGAGATTGATCTGGATATGCAAGGACCTGCTGATGGAGGTGGCCAAGCCTGGACCAGGGGATGCAGAGATGTGGCAATTAGGAGGATGGTGGAGAGGAGGAGCCGGCACTCAGTGAAGCCCTCGCTGCCCACTACGATGGATCCAGCAGCCCAAACCCAGCAGCTCTCAGTGCTCCTCAGCAGGAGCGAAGGCAGCCTCCCGTGGTCCCACCAGCCCTTCCTTCCGCCAGGATTCAGCCCAGGACAGCATCGCTCTTGGCATTCCTTGGATGTGCAAGATGCTCTTAGAGCTGCGGCTCTGGAGCCAGCCCCACAGGACTGAGAGGTCAGAAGACATTCTGTCCTTGTAAGTGAATAATAACAAGTGACTGTGTTTGAGCAGGCTCAGGGGTGCCCCTGTGCGCAGGGACACTGGGCTGGGTTAGTGCAAGGCACTGACAAGGGGACAGGGAGTGCTGCTGCTGCCCGAAGGGCGCATCCACGCAGTGACAGCTCTGCTGTTCCCAAGGTGCCTGTGTCACACAATGGGCCGAATCCTGAGTGCACCTGAGACACAGACAGAGGCCCATGGGATGTGAAAGGCTCCCGCTGCATCCCCCAGGAGAGGGGCCTGGTGGGACATGAGCCCCCACTCCTGTGAGTTTCAGAGCAAGCTAAAACTCAGTGTATTTTCCCTGAGCCCACAGCTTGGCTCGGCCCTGGCAGCTGCTCCAGCTATGGAGTGAGTCTGTTCAGGGTCTATACGAGCATTCATATGGAAAAAATCTGTTCCTTTGAGTCATTTTTCATTAGTTGCAATACCACCGAGCAAAGCAGAGCTGGTTTTGTAAATTAAAATGGGTTGCAGTTCAATACAGAATACTTCATTTGCAGCTGAGTTAAACAAGAGAATTGACATAAATATAATGCAATTACTTTTGCTACTTTCATAATGCCTTTATGAGGAAGATAACCATCCACATGAATACATTACCCCACAGTGTCTCTGCATCAGTTCTGGACTTAACTCTTTGAGTAGTATCAGAAGAATGAATACATTTGATTAAGTATCTTATTGTAGAAGTCAATTTTACGATGGTCAGGAAGCAGCGACTTCAATTTTCACTCATGGGAGAGGCTTTCCTTTTGTCTCCAGACTTGTAATTCTAAGGATGCAATCTCAAACAGAGCTCCTACATGTGCGCCTCTTGCAGGGGGATGTGTAAAGTCTGGGGTCCCCTGGTGTGCAGGGTGCCTCAGGGTTCCCAGCACAGCCACAGTCCATGGCTCTGTGGTGTGATCCCTTCTGATGGCAGCTCTGCGGGGTGATCCCTTCAGTGCCCTTGTCCGGGGTCCTCAGCACCCAGGGGTGAGTCCCAGTGAGCACCGAGGGCCACGGGGCTGGGGTGCAGCAGGAAGGCAGTGTGGGGGAGCTGCACTTGGCTCCGCTGACTCCTTCACGCTTACACAGCTCTTCCACCTCTCTGCTGCCTTTCCAATTAACTCTCAAGTGCTCCAGTGTGGTTATTACCTGCTGTGCCCCAGCCCACCTCCACCAGCTCCCTTCATTAGCAGTGACTTCTGATCAGCGCAGAATTAATTGCAGGTTTGCTGGGAGAATTGTGAGTTGGATAAAGCCCTTTTCTGGGGACAGTTGTAGTTATGTTGCTCTCAGCAAACGTTCCATGTGGGGACCAGGAGAGGTGTGTTGGTGACACAGGCAGGTAAGCGATGGGGAGAGGGGGTGTTCAGTGGGGAAATAAGTTTCATGTTTCTGCCCTCAGAGAGTAGCCGGCAGCAGCAAGAGGCTGCTCCCATTCCGGTGCTGTTTGGTGATAGCTCTCTCCTAGAAAGAGCCCCCAAGGGCAGAAACCCCCAGGAAAGTCCCTGCTCCCAAGAGGGACCCATCTGAAGCTGTTCCGGGCTCCCCTGTGCCAGGTTCTGCTCATGTCACCCCATCTCACATCAGTCTTAGAATACAGAGTACAAAGAGAGAGAACAAAATCTCTGAAGCTGGCCTAAAACCCTTTCAAAATGTGCTTGGTGCCAGAGCAGATGGAATCTGTTTCCTCTGGGAGGGGCCTCTGCAAGCACATTCCCTATATTTGCTTTTACATCAGTAGCTATTTCAGACTTGCAATGTCACTTCTCTGCAAGCGGCCAATAAAAATATCCTCCTGGAAGCGATGGGATCCCAACCTCTGTACTTAGAGCAGAACGGCTCGAGTGCAAAATGCCTCCAGGTCCTCGGGGTCAGCAGTGTCTTCTGACGCCGCGGGACAAGCCCCTGATACCTGGGATGGCCACGGTGCCTGCACAAAGGCTGCTCAGCCCTCATGTGCTTTCCCTGCTCCCCTTGTGTTCCTGGCCATGCTCCCCGCAGCCCCAGGGATGCAGGGAGCAGGCAGGACTCCAGCTTGCCTTGAGCCCTGTGCACTAACTGGGCAAGGGACAAAGCATCCCATGGGCCAGCAGGGATGTGTTGCATGGGGGCAGCTCTGGGGGCAAGGACACATAAGGATGGAGATGGGAAGCAGTACCCAGCCAGGGCGTGAGGAGGGCTCGGGGCTGGCTCAGCACAGGAGGGCAGCATGCCCATGTCCTGGGGTGGGAATCAACCAGTGTCTGCAGTTGCCCTCTGTGCCATATTAATGCAACAGCTTTCATCCAGAGGCTGAGCAGCTATGCTTTTCGATGTAGAATATTAGGGGTTATGACAAAATCAAACAACACTTGCTGGAGAATTGATTCTGCCCCTTGCTTCCCTCCTAGCCGGTGCCTCGGTATCACTCCTCGGTGGGTGATATATCAGCCCTGCAGCAGCACAGGGGTGGGTTTTCAGGACACTCTTACACCCGGTTTTCAGTGTGAGGAATAGGAGCCCGGCTGCAGATGGGAGGATGAAAAGTCCCTCTAAAATTCCTCCAGCGGATCCGTTCCCCTTTTCTGGTGGTGCGAAAACAACGGCACGATTGATTGGTCCTTACGTCCAAATCTGTGAGTTGCAGGCAGTCGCTGGCTCCGAAGTCACTTGAATTCCCCACGTGTCCCAGAGGAGCTGTTAGGTGTTGGAAAGCTGCGCTGCAGAGCTGAGCCCTTCTCCTGCACATCCACCTGCCTGGAAATGGGCTAAGCCTCAAAGCGCTCACGGAATCCAATTGCCAGGGAATGGATCCCTGCCCTGCACTGAGCAGCTTCTGAGTTTGATTATGCAAGAGCAGATGAAGAATCCCAATCTTCGCCTTAGTTATTCCTTCCCTACTTTGTCCCTGATTGCTCAGTACAAAAGCTTTGAGCCATCTTTAAACCAAATGGCTTCACAAATGACAAATAACATGAAAATAGGCTTCATAACCAGGAATAATGAAAGAAATCATTCACTTTGATATCAGGAGATGGTCTGTGTTAGCGGAGCCCTTCAGCCTGAATAGCAGAAAAGCACATTGCAATTTTCATGTACTTACCGGGATAAAACATGTGATTCCATGGACGCTGCAGCTGTCACTTCGTGCTGGTCTTTGCACTTTGATTCTGAATTGCATAGGTTATCTTGCCACTTGCTGATAAATTTTAAATCACCTCCTTTGCTGTGTGTGAGAAGGGGCCTGGAGAGCATCTGAATACAAACATTAATGATGGGGTTTAGTTCTTGCCAGTGAGCGGGGACAGATCCACCTGCAGCCATCCCATGTCCTGGGCCCGCACCAGAGCACAGGTCCCATCACCCGTGGGGCAGTCCCTGGGCTCACACACCCACTGCTGCTGCTGCCCTGGTACTGCAGGAGTGATGTCTGTGGGGCTGGGGGCACCCCAAGCTCTATCCCCCTGCAGCCTTCCCCCCTCCCGCAGCTCCTCACCTACACACCATTAATCAACACAATAATCCTGGTGTCATTAAGCAAATATCTGAGCAAAACCTAATAATTTTCCAAAGCTTTTATCTCGGCAGCTATGAAGATAATGGCTAAAAGTAGGTGTGCCCATGCTGGCTGGCAATTAAAACATCATCATTGTGATTCCATCATGTTTTAGTGCACACAGGGCCCTGTTGGGAGTTAGATTAGCTTGATGTGGCAAACTTACTCGTCAAAACATGTATGAAAAGTGGGGCAACATGGAAACGGATCATCATCAGAGCACTGCAGAGCACTGGGGTCAGATGTGCAGCACCAGAGGAGGCAGGAGCTGCTGTGTCCCAGGTTGTGCATCCACAGGGCATAGGGCTCCCTGTGCAAGCATCCCTGGGCAGTGCCCCACTTCCCAAAACCATGTGTTTCCCATCCTGCTCTGTCTGAGCAGCTGCAGCACCCGGCATTTCCTCCACCTCGGTGATGCCTTTGCCTTTCTCCCCTTCCTTGCCCAGTTCAGACAGAACAGTTCAGGCTTCAGAGAGGAGTTTGCCCCAGAAAAGTTGAAGAGTTAGGAAAATCCACAGTGCAAACAGATTAATTAATCTAATCAGACACATCCCTCCAGAGGAATTGGATTAGTGCTTTGTGGATAAGGATTGTATTAAGCTGATAAGATAAGTTACAAATGCACTGAGATGCTGATTTATTGCAAGGAGAGGGCCCAAGGATTCGCGCAGGTTCGTGATCTCCTCCTTCGGGTTGCAGGTCCCTGCTGAGCAAATAAAACAGCAACGTGCTCCCAAGTTTCCTTTGTCATTGCAGACTGCTCTTTCTTGGAGGCTGCAGCTCAGTCCCAGGAGGGCAAAGGCTGATGCACCAATAAGGACTGCCAAGACCTGGGGTTTTTCAGTTTCTCGCCAGAACATGAGCATATCTGGGGGAAGATTTTATCAAAGATACAAAATTCTGCTCCTCACCCAGCTCACACTCTAAGCGCCAGAAGAGGCTTCTCTGCTCTCGTCTTGTGTGAATGCAAAGCACCATCTGTTTCCTCTTGCACCACCAGCCTTGGCATGCAAAGAGTTACCAGGGCTTCACTGCCTGTCTTCACTCTGACACAGAAAAGTCTCTGAGGCACTTAATGAGGACAGCACCTCCTGTATAGTACCGCCTTAAGTGGCAGTCCATGGGGCACCAGACAGCCGTCCCCCATTCGATCAAGAGTCATTGGCAACATCTACCCGCACGCAGCACGTTTAAAGTGCAGCCCATGGGATCCAGTAACATTCCAGCAGCTTCCCTCCGTGCCAGCTGGTGGCACCGGCACTTGCTCTGGCTCTTCAGGATGGATGGAACGTTTCCAAGGTCTCTCAGGCTGGGGACAGCATGGATGCATTGTGGCACTGGTGCGTCTCACCTTCACACCTGGTGACTGGTGCATGGAAGGGGACAGGGTCACCTCGGCAGGTAGGGCATGGAGAGGGCAGAAGCACCTTAGCAGGACATGGTGCTCAAGCATGGTGCCAGCCTTCATTAGGTGCTCACTAAGCCATGCCACGGCCACCCCACAGCGGCTTTCGGAGCAGCCATTTTCCCCATCTCTGTATTTCCCCACGAAGCTGCTGCTTTTCTTGCTGCAGCTCCCTCAGCATCACCTCGGGCGCCTGAGTGAATGTCTCTACACAGCTACACTTGTCCTTTGCTCGGCTCTGTGCTGCCACAGCAGCAGAAATACAGCTGAACCACACAGGGCAGCAGCCGCCCGGGAAGCGCCATCGCTCACAGTTACAGGGTGCTTAACAAAGGGTAGCGGAATGGGGGGTGCAGGCGCTGCACTGCGCCTGAGCCCCATCGATGTGACTGCTAATCCCTCATCCCTGCTCCTGAGCCTGGTCTGGGCTTATTTGTGCCCACCCGGAGGCTGCCCCAGCTCGCCCTGCAGGAATGCACCACATCTCCCTCTTTTCCGAGCTCCCAGGCCCCATCACCATCCCTGCAGTGCTGTGCAGCCTGGGTCAAGGCTGAGGAGCCGCCAGCGCCACGAGGAGCAGAGGGGATCCCTGAGATCGCCGCTCCACAGGCCTGTGTGCGACAGGGCCGCCGGCTGCCTGCGCGCCTCTCCGGTTTGCAAGGTTAATGCGGCTGGGAAAGCCTCCCCTTGAGCAGGCAGCAGCCGCACCACCGCCTGCCTCGCCTGCCTCGCCAGCCGCGGCCTCTCTGCCCCAGGAGAAGAGGATGAAAGGTTCACAGAGTGAATTTGTCAGCGGGGAGAAAGGCAGAAACAAACACAACTTGAACCGCCGCAGCGGGCGCATCGCTGCCTGCTGCTCGGAATCAAGCGGGCAAGTGGCTGCCTGTAAATACAGGCAGCAGCTCCCAGCCTGGGGCGTCCAAGAGACCTGGAGCTGCCTCTGGCCAAGGACCAGCCTCTGTGCCTGCGCCCTGGGCACCCAACAGGGCAGGAGCAGCTCAGCCAGCCCCGAAGGCAGCTGGGCCCTTGGGCTGACGCCTGGGGTTTGAGAGCCCTGGTTCTTCGAGTGCCTTCACCCTGGCAGTAAAGTGCCACACAAAATTAAAGAGCCCACAACAGGAAGTTGCTTTTCTTTCCGTTCCCTCAGGCAGGGGAGATAAAAGGAGATGTTGTTGCTACGCAGCTTCACACTGCGCAAGTATATTGCACCCATATACCCGGGCAGCATGACAGGCACTTAGACTCCAGCATGCTCAATCATGCCAGCATGGCCGCAGCACACAGCCCGGGGAGGGAATGAGCCCAGCTCCAGCCCGGCAAGCACATCAAGAGAGCTTCTGCTCTTAGATGACTGCAGCGTGCTGCTTTCCTTGGAACAGGCAGTGCTGGGGACCGGCAGAGCCGCTGCTGTGGCTGGACCAGGCGCCCCCATCCCAAGCCTCCAGACGGTGGGAATGTGGCTGCCCAGCACAGGGGCTGGCGCAGGACAGTCAGGGCACAGAGCCACTCCAACGGGCAGCCCCTCTGAGGTTGCGAGGGCCTCTCTAAACCCAGAGTGGCTCAGAGGTTTGCAGAGCTGGGGCTGGAGCAGGCAGTGCGAGTGTGGCTCTTGCTCCATGTGGCAGCATCGGGCAGCACCGGGCAGCACGGCGCTGCGCCTGTTAACACTCAGCCTCGGCTGTTCCCACAGCACATATTTGCCCGGGAGCTGGATAACAAGCATCCCTGCTTCCCTTGCCTTTTCCAGCTATGTGGGCTTGCTAACTACAGGAAAGCCACGTGTTTTCTAGGTGAGACAGAAACCCAGCGGAAGTGGCGATCTTGCCCCTTCAGCACAGCCTGTCACTGTCCCGGGGTTAGCAGAAGGCATTTTACTACTGCGTTTCCTTCCCCTTTCCACAGACTGATCTCCAGGCACCACGATAGCCGTGCAGCTGAAGCCCAGCCCCATCCTGCTTCCCTCGTCACTACGGAAGGTGCAGGAAGGGTTCTGCTGCTTTGAAGCCTCCTCAAAGGCTCTCCGGGGGGGCCGATGAGCGCGAGGGGCTCAGCGCTGCCGAGGGAGGCTCTGACCATCACTGGAGACAGCGCTGTCAGGGAGCCGCGAGCCGAGCCCCCTGGGCCGCACCGCCCGCACGGATAGAGGTTGGCCACGGAGGGACGGGGTCCTCCTCCCGCCCGGGCTCCCCGCAGAGCCGCGGCCGCAGCCCCGGCTTCGCCCCCGGCGGCCGTCACAGCCGTTGTGCGGGCGGAGCGCGCCCTCTGCCGAGCCAGCGCCGCACCGCACCCGAGCTGGGCCGCTCCCGTTCCCCGCTCCCGCTCTCCGCTGCTCCGCTGCTCCACGGCCGCCAGGGGGCGGTGTCGTCCCGCAGAGGCCCCGCAGAGGCCGCCCGCTCAGCCCCGCGGCCGCAGCCCGGCGCCGCGCTGCTCCCCGTTGTCGCTTACTCGGTGTGATCGATCAGTTCGTGTTTAGGAAGCGGCCGCCCCTCTCCCCTCGGAGGCTTGGGAGGGCCCCGGTGGCAGAGGCTTATTGTATAGTGGATAGCTGTTAGCAGCGGGTTAGGCCCGTAATTCACACTCGAACCCTGGGGCCGCCACTCATCGGGTTAGGACGCTCAGTGGTCAAACTGCTGAAATATTGCCGACTGCTCTGTGTGCTTGTGGGGCACCCAGCAGCAGGTCCCTGTCCCCCCAGACCTCCTCCGGCATGTTTAACCCTCGCAGTGGTGAGCACGGTGTGTTTGAGTGCTGGTCTACATTAATGCGGCAGTTTCGCAGTGCCGGACGAGACAAGGACGTGGCAGCTCCCCCCAAAAAGCTGGCTCCCTATGGCCGCAGGTAGGGAAGTGTGGAAGTCGTGCAATCTCTGCTGCTCTTATTTGGAAACATTCGACCGAGTTCATGCTTTGCAAAACGCCACCACAAAGGATGGGTGCAAATCGAGCCCAGTCCCCAAGCTCACAAGCTGCCTTCTGCTTCCAAGGAGCTTTAGCATCCTGGGGACCGCGGATGGGGGGTCATAGCTTCACATCCTGATGCGTCGCAATGCAGCTGGATCAGTGGCAGCATTACAGCCCATGAGTGCTAAAAAAGTCTGGGTTTGCTGTAAGGAAAACCTTCCCACGTTGTTTGGGGGCTGACAGAGGCTTTGGTGCAGCCCTGCAGGACGTGAGAGAACATCTTCTGTGGCCCCAGTCCCCCCTGGGGCCAGGGAGGGCGGCTGCTGGTGCAGGCAGGGGATGCCTGGGGTGGCTGTGGGCAGCGCTGCTCACATCGCTCAGCCTGGACCTTTGTCCAGAGACTTCAGCAGTGGAAGCAAAACTGCAGCACTGAATACACCAAGAGAGAGAATCAGTGGGAGAAGACTGTAAGGAGATTTCTGCACTGGAGCCAGGCAGTTTGCTGCTGCGTCCCCATCCCTGAGGAGAGCCAGAGCATCCTGCAGCCGCTCAGGGTTCAGCCCAGCCAGCAGGGCCAGGTTTCCTTCTTGAATGGCCGAGCTGAATTCGTGCTGTAGGAGAGCCTTTTGCTGATCTGCTCAGGAGTAACTTCCTTGCTCACAATTATTTACCTCTTGCAGCTTCCCTTATACCCTTCTTTGGGCTTTACAACCCCAGGGCTGCAGTTTGTTCCAGTGTGGATGGGGAGGGCTTTGCATACTCCATGAAATGCCATTTCTATGCAATGTTTTGTAGTCACACAGACAGACTGGGCCATCAGGCCCCAGATGGGCTCTTGCTGGGGTCTTTGGGCTGCTGAGAGAGGCCTATGGTGTTCTTCAGCTTGTTCCCTTCTGTGCTGTCCCAGAGGCACATGTAGGAGGACATGCTCCTCGTCAGGACTCAAGACCATGTCCTGTGGACAGAAACACAAGCAAGATTAATACCACGGTGCTTGTGCTGCATGCCACTGGGGGTATGGGATGCTCTTGCTCCGTGGCGCACAGCCCTTCCCTGCTCCTGCTTCTGCTGGGTGCCCAGACAAAGTGCCCAGCACCCTCTGCAGTGCTGATACCCAGCTCTGAATCACCCCACGGTCCCTTGTGTCTTTCAGTGTAACAGTCCTGGCGTTCCCTCTCTGCCAGTGCCTACGAGAGGGAATTTTGCTTTTCCCTTCCTTCCGTTCCATTCAGCCTCCCTCCTGCCTGCAGCGTGTTCCCAGCCCTATAAATACGTGCTGCTCTGGAGGAGAGCTCTGTGCCGTGCCTCCCTGCTGCCCGCCCCGCAGGCTCACACGTCTCAGCACCTTCCTTCTCAGCATAAACCCTTTAAATCACACCTCGCCTGAAGGCGCGAGGGACTAGCAACAGCACAACTTATATTGGTTCCCGGGCCATCTGGAAACCTGATTTAGATGTAACATTTTCTGCAGTCACCTGGAGGAGGCTTTGGATGAAATATTTCAGGGCTATTGATCTCTATATTCATCAGTCAATCCCCTGTATTCTTCCTTGTTACTTCCAAAGCCGTTGGTGCCTAACAAACCGCCCTAGCTCCCCACTGGCTTAACGCTGTTCCCTCAAGCATGCACATCCAGCCTGTCCCACTGCCCCCATGAGATGATGGCACGTCTCATTCACCAGTCCAGAAATGAGCTGAAACCACCTCTCCACCACGGTTTGGGCTGGGGAGCTCCTTGGTGCCTGGTGCTGCTGCCCAGTGGGCACACAGTGGAGGGTCACTAACCAAGCACAGTGACAGCTGTGGCAGCTGTGGGTCACCAGCAGGGCTGGGGTGTGTGTGTCCACAGACAGGCACCCAGCACCACTGCTGGGGACAGGAGAGCTGCAGGCCGGGGAGCACAGTGCAGGAGGGAACACCCCAGCGGGCTGCAGTGTTTAGACAAGGCTGTAGCTCTGGGGATAATAACTGCAATAGGAATGAGAACAAAGCAGGACACGATGCTCCTTAGCACCCACTGATGGTGATGGGAAGCTGGAGTCCTTAATAAATGCTTCAAATGGATCCTCCAGTGACTGCAGCCCTGGAGCTGGGGCGGTTGCAGCCAAGGCTCATGGGTCATGGCAGCAGAGAAGGGAGCAAATCCCTGGGTTCCTGCAGCAGCCGAGTCACTGCTCCTCAAACTGGCTATTGCCAGCAAAGTGCTGTGCTTTGAACACTAGAGAGCAGTGGGGTTTGCAGGGACAGCGCTGCCTGCCCTGCCCACTTCTGCACCTTCATGTCTTGAGCCTGTCATGCTCATGCTCAGGCTCATGAGCAGGGCGCAGATCCTGCCTGCAGCCACCCTGGCAGGCACAGCGAGCAGAGACCCATCACTGAGAGCAGCAAACCCCGGTTTGCAGAGACCTCTCCTGACGTGAGGAGGAGGATGGGGCATCCCCAACACAGCGGGATGCCCCCAGCCACCCGCTCTCCTGGACCGCTCCTGCTGCCCTGGCCAGGCCCCACCAGCAAGCCCAGGGCACACAGCATGGCAGGGCTCCATCCTCCGAGTCCTCCCTGGCTGTCCCTGCCCGACACTCAGCTTTCCCTCTGGAGACCCCAAAGCCGATAGGAGCGGGTTTCTGTAAACAAGGGAGATGCTGTGTGCGGCTTCGCATGGAGCTGCTTGTCCAGCACCTTCCAAGGGCCGGGTGTTTATTTGCAAAGCGAAGTCAACAACTAAAAAATGATCTTTCTGAGTTCACCTGAGTTACTCCAGATTGGTATTTAATGAGAACAGTAACCTCTGGCAGCTGGGGCAATCAGTAAGAGAGACCCTTGATAACGAGGGTGTAACTGTACAGCACAGTCTGGCTTTAACCACATTAGAAGCCTGTGCAATTTCAGATGTGCCCAGTCCTTGTCACCTCTGATTTTTCACTAACTTTTTTGTGCGTCAAATGAGAACAGCCTCTCTCATTCCTGCCCTGACTGGGCTGTGTCTGTAATGAGTCCCCATGTACGAAAGGAAAAGGAGAGGGGGGAGTACGAAAGGAAAAGGAGAGGGAGGAAATTGTTATTTAGCCCAAATCAGAAGGCTGTGGCTGGCACTTTCATTAAGGGAATTACAGTATTATAGAACCGCAGACTGGTTTGTGTTGGAAGGGAGCTTAAAGCTCCTCCAGCTCCAACCGCTGCCACATGGGCAGGGACACCTTCCACTAGAGCAGCTTGCTCCAGGCCCCAACCAACCTGGCCTTGGAAATCTATTAACTCGTGTTGACAGTGCCGTTGCTCCTCCCGCTGCTGCCGGGACTGAGCAGTGCCAGGGCTGCTGTGCTGCTCGACATGTCCGTGATCCACTGGGACCTGGGGAGAAAACAACGGCAGCTCCAAACAAACCACACACGGCTCCCAAGCGCAAAGGTGGTGCTCAGGGTGCCGAGGTGAGAGCTGTGCCTGTGATGGAAGCACCACTTCTTGGGCACCGGAGCAAGGGGAGGTTTCATTAAATGAAGTTAGCAGCTTGTTTCAAGTCCAGCAATGTTCATTTCACAGGCTGCGCTGCCGCAGTGCCTGCTCTCACAAACTTAATGTTGTGTGACATTCATAATTAGGAGGAACGGGGACCAATGCGTCCTCGCGACCTCACAGGGTGCAGACGGAGGTAACCATGAGTTCAGTTGAGCTACTTCGTTATGGAGGTGGCTGGAGGTCAGCCTGGGCGAGCGGGGTCCCAGCAGTGTTCCTGCCCCAGCCCTGCTCACCATCACAGCCAATGTCCCACCATGCTCCCGTGATTCACGGCTTTGTCAGGGAGCCGGTGGCATTAGCAGCCAGGAAAAGCAATTTGTGATGAGAGGGCTCTCACCTTCGTGGCCACTGCTGCAGTTTGGTTGTCCAGCATCCTCAAAACTTGGCACGGAGTGGCAGTTCTGTGTGATGAATATAGCATCTGCACGCCGCTGCTGGGGATAAAAGATTGTTGATGACCTTTCTGGATGAAATCTTGGAGCGTGTGGAATAAATGTAGAAAAGGTCATAAGTGGAAACTTTTGTTATGTGATAAAGTCAAATGTCATTCCTAATCAGTCTGCAGACACCTGGGCCTCAGCGCTCTCCTGCCTGCGCTGTGTCCTCCCCGGCAGCAAGGAGACAGGCGGGCTGCATGGTGTGTACTCCTGCCTGCTCCTGCCGCAGCCACTGCAGCGAGCAGGGACCCTGCTCTGCCACCCCAGCATGGCCAAGAGGGACAGAACCCAGAGCATGCAAAGATATCCAGGGAATAGGGGCAGCTCTGGCAGATCTCATCTTAAAAGGAACCCAAGAGAGTGCTGAGAGGTTGTTTGTGTTATTAGTAACAGTGATAGTAGTAGTAGTATTGGTATTTCACATTATCTCTAGGCAGTGCAAAGTGGTTCAAATCTCAGCCCTTGCTGAAGTGGGACAGGAATGAGGTGCAGAGGGGTGCACTGTGGGACCCACAGGGTGAGGGTGCCTTTTGGGGATGTGAAGGGGAGCTGCTGAGAGGCTTGGTGACAATCTGTGCCTTACCCCAGGGAGCATCCTGCCAGGGTAGTTTGTGACCTCAGCTCTGGAAATGTTCTGACCATAGAAGTGTTATATGGAAGACAACGCAAAAGAGGTGAAATTGGGAAAAGCTGAGCCCGGGAGGTGGGGATGGACCTCTGCCTGCCGCCTCCCTGCCTGCCTTTCCATACCTGTGCCAGCAGGGAGGGAGGGGAAACGTGTGTGTGCGCAAGCAGGCAGTGGAAGTCCCGGCAGCATTCACACCATGTCTTGCTCCAGGACGGCTGTGGGTGGGTTTGATGACTTTAATGCCTGCTTTGGTGCTGCAAACAACTGTTGCAGTTGCACCAAAAGCAAAAAGCCAACGAAGCATTTCGTTTCCAAGGGCTCATGAAGAGCAGCTCCAAGCCACGGGGCTGAGAGGAGCCCCCAGCAAAGCTCCTCTCTCACCAGGTCTTCTCCTGGCTGATTTCACAAGTGTTGCATAAGAATGTGAGTTTACTTTCTGTGAGTGCTGTAAGGAGGAGTGTAATTGAAATTCCCTTCCCAGTGCCGGGGAAGATGACTCATACATCACTCTGTTATTTTCCATATAATAAGATGGAAAGCCAGGGTTGGAGGAGCTGGACTTAACAAATAGCTGAAGCTCTTTGCATTCAAACAGAAATGACATCAACATTTAAATCCCAAACAACCCTGCTAAGATTACATTTGCAGTCAGCGTAAAGGGCCCAGGCAGCCGGGAGCGCTGGTGCAAGCGCGTGTTTGCATTTATCTTTTGCAATAAATATTTCCAGCTGTGTACATGAAAAATTACATAATTTCCCGGGTTTCAACATTTGGGCTCTTTCGGCGTATCCATCACCCGTCTGCGGGGTTTGGGCCTTTCCATAAAGGGCTCGGGAGTCAGGAAGCACTTCGCAGCCACAGCTATTCCAGTGGGATCCTGCTGTGCCCGTTCCCGGCTAGCCCCGGTGGGGAGGTGGGATGGTGATGTGGCTGCGGCAGCACAGCCACAGGGCCGGGGGAGAGGTGTCACCCCCTTGCTCAAGTGCAGCTCCCCGGATCCTGCCATGCCTCTGTGGGACAGGGAAGCCCTTGGGGAGCACCATCAGGCTGTGACCAGGCCCCCTCCTTGCCTTCGCCTGGGCACTTCCGCACCTCCATGCACTTTGCTGCCATCCCCATCGCTGCTGGCAGCTCCCGCACTCCCGGCCTGCTGGTAGAGCTGGTGTCTGCCTGGCCGTCCTCTCACCACCCACTGGTCCAACTCCCCACATCCCAGATCCTGGCACTGGCATCCGGCTAGCAGAGGAGCGGTGCCAGGGCTGTGCAAGCAGTGTCGGCTTTGCTCCTTCTCCCTGTGCAAGTCTGCTGCTCATCCCTGCTGTCTAATGGAGAAAGGGGAGGGTTGGACACATCCTGGCTGCCCCATCATGTCCCAAGCCTGATGCCAGGGCTCCCATCCCGTGTCCCGCTGTGTCCCAAGCCCTGGCACATCCCTGGCAACAGTAGCTCTGCTCCATGCAGGGCTCCCTGCTCTGCTCTCCCACCGGGCACCAGAGCTGCCGCCACTGTGGAGGAACCATGGATAACAAATTGTTTTCCTCTTGCTCTTCTCTCTCCTGCTAAAAGCCCTGGCGCAGTGATCTGAGTGGCATTGTTTAGCCAATTACTAATTTACTAGGAATTAACTTTAATGCATTAATAAATGTTGTCATTTTCCTGACAAATTATCATAATAATGCATTTTAATGGGCTGCAAGAGTCGGGAGAATAGCAGGAAATAAATATATTTTAGAATTTCTTATTCACTACATCTGTACCTAATTGTATTTGCAGAATAATTACAGCACCGCTGCCTCCCTGGGCTGTGTTTGTGTCAGCAGCACGGGGCGATAAATCCCTGCCAGGCTGCCCCCCCGGCGCAGGGCTCAGCCAGCCCTCCATCATCCGCGGGGACACCCCTGGGTGACACGGTCCGGCCGGGCCCCCGCCACCCACCCTGATTTACTGACCTCCACACGGAGAAACTAATCCAGGAGATGGATGGCTGGAAGGACCCTCTGTGTGAGACATGAATCAGCCCTCAATCACAGCCTACCCTGGGCTAAGGAGGCGGCTCCAAGGTACCGGATGGGATAGGAGGGCTCCATCCAGGGGGATGCAGGTGCTGCAGTGATGGGTTGGGGGGTGCTCCTGCATCCTCCTATATCCCCTGAGTATCGCACTGGCCAATGCCAGAGCCACAGGAGAGGATGGTGGGACAGGGTGACGGGGGTGTCAGCACCTGGCACATGGCACCAGCATCCTGCAGAGGGTTTGAGTGATGGGCTCTATCTGCTGCAGGATGGGTTAGAGCAGAAACAGTGAAACACTGGACCTGGCGAGCCTGAGGGCTTCTGCTGCTGTTCATGGGTTGTGCCACCCTATTGGACAGGGATAGGGACAGGGACTGAGACAGGGACAAGAACAGGACAGATGGGCAGCACTGAGGGCAGGGCGCTGGCATAGAAAGCCTGGGGCACTGGTGCAGTGACAGAGTGGCTGGCTGCTTTCATGGATGGAGGAGGACAGAAGGACATCAGGACAGACAGCAGAACTGCAGGACAGCCCCACATGTGCTCTCACAAAGGTCAGTGCTGGGGCTGGCTGTGGCACCGCTCCATCCTGCCACTTTGTGTGGGCTCTGAAGGGTCCTGGACAGCAGCAACGAACCACAATTATGCGAGACCTTTCGATCATAACAGATTTATTCAAAACTCATGCATAAATATTAATGTCCCCAAAGACTTTGAGCAACTATTTGGCATGAGCAGAGCAAATATTTAAATCAAACCTGACTGCTGTGCACTGCAAACAGACGGGACGGTGCTTCACATGAGGCACCTCTGGCACAGCCTGTCTGTGCGCCAGCATCTCTGGAGCCCCACGGGCTGCTGTGACGTGCATGGCGCATGGACCTGCGCCCACGGGTGCCCCTTCTGCTTTCAAGGTGACTGCTGCAGCCACGCAGGTGGCTCCTGGGTGAAAGTGGATGGGGAAGCCCCGACCTGCAGTCCCCTCCTGTGGCACACACTGTGGTACCCGCAGCCAGCGTAGCATCTGGTGACATGGGGGTTACCAGTAATGGGCCAAGAGGCTCAGCCCCATTGCCCCATTGCCGTCCCTCCCCGAGAACAGCACAGGGTGCCTGATGTGTCTGCAGTAATGAACAGAGATGTATGTGCTGTCATCAAACTGCATGAGAGGTCATGGAATTATAACCGTGAGAGGTTATGGAATTATAACTGGCCTCTCAGCACTGACTGAGCACATCCACTTCAGGGGAATCGCTGTGTTCCTGGTTAATGGTGTTTAGATGCTCCCCAGGGAGCTGCCCGAGGGCTGGCATGGGGCTCTGCCGGCAGCTGGAGCTCCTGGCCCCATGGGGCTCATGGCTAAGGGCACAAGCCGGTGGAGCTGGGGTTGATGTAAAACTCTCTCCGCTCCTATTGCTACTGCTGCTCCTGGTGCAGCTCTGCAGACAGCAAGGACAATGGCTCATCCCCCAGCGCAACTGCCTGTGACCTGTCCTCATGGAGGAGACAAGCTCTTTGCCATAGGAAAGGCAGAGACCTCGCAGGTCCTGCTTTGTGATCAGGCTGCTCCCTAATGACACGATCGATGCTCATTGATTGCTCAAGGCCACAGTACCGGGATACTGCCAGCCACAGAGGCTGATATTGCACAGAGAGCTGGTGTCTGGCAGTCACAGCACAGAGAGAACAGGGGCCAGCCCGTTCTGCTCTAATGAAGTAATTGCTCAGTGTGTGCCCGCAGGTGAAGGAGCCACAGCTGCACGGGCTGGGTGATGGGGAGAGGCAAAGGAGGCTCCTGCTTCATCAGTGTTCCGTGGCCTCATTCGCAGGTATGCCGGTCAGAGCTGGAGCTTATGCAGGACTGGATCAAGAAATGGATGCCCACAGCCATGCTTTTGGTGTATAAGTTCCTCGTAAGGCTTAGGAAACAGGCCTAGCTCTGCCCCTTCCAACAACAACCAGATCCTCTCATAGGTACGGAGTGGGGAAAGTGGCAAACTGCAGCAATTTCCCGCAGAAATGGGCTGGTTTGGGGCTGCAGATGTTAGCACCAGTCTGTCTGGAATAAAAATAATTGCAGACCATTAAAATAAAGCGATCTCTTTAGAAGAGAAACAATTATGCTTTTCAAAGCAAGTGCACATGTCTTTACACCTAGTAATTATCAATTACAGAAGATACCTGCTCTGTTATCTCAACAGCATCTCCAGTTATCTTTTCAGGGCTAATTGCAATGGGTTTATTTCAGAACTCAAACACTAATGATTTTGACCTTTATGCATATTCCTGAGGTGTGATAATACTTTAAAGGGGACGCAAAACTGATCTTCCTGTTGTTTGCATTGCACTTCCCTACCTTTTACCATGGAGAACCTCCCTTCCTGATGTTCCTGGGTGCTGCAGGCCTGGAGCAGGGGGGCTGTGGAAGATGTACACCCCCAGGACCCCACGGTCCCTCCAGCTGGATGCTTCTCTGGACACAATGGCTGCTCCTCAGTGCCATCCCCTGAGGCCAAATCCTGGCTGCTGGTGTGTCTCTGATCCCCAAGGCTGCAGAGCATTCCCAGAGCAGCATTGCCTCCTGGCATCAGCATGGCATCCACAGACCACATGTGAGCATTGCTGGTGCAGGCTCCAAGTAAGGTGGAGGTGATGTTACAGCTCTGCCCGTCTTGGGAGTGAAACGCTCTCGTCTGCTCCTTCAAAGCAGATTTATCTCCATGCTCAATAAGCACATGTCCTGCCTAAGTCCCCTCTTTAAAGGCCCTGGTTTCTTTTCTGCCTTTGAAGATGATTCTCTCTTGGCTAATTGAAGCCTTGTTTCCCTGAGGAGCCTTTGGGTTGGCGAATTCTCTACTGGTGCTGTCCCCAGCAGGTCCGCAGGGCTGTGCCCTCACATGGGCTCCACAAGTGGCTCCTGCAGCAAGGAGTGAGCTGCGGGAAGGGAAGGGCTGTTGGGGAGGTGCAGAGGGTGGGCAGGGGGTCCCTGGAGGGCAGGAGGTGCAGTGCATCCCATTCCTTGCCTGCTGCCTCCAACAGCTGAGGAGCAAATTGAGAGGCAGAGGAGCTGCAAAGCAGACCAGTGTCAGGAGTGAGTGTGCAAGAGGCCCCAGCGGCGGGCGGGTTTCCATCACACCCTTAGCGCTGTCATTACCATTGAGTGCTTTCATTATAAATGAGCTTGGAAGGTCTCCCTTCATCTCTGAAACAAACCATCCCTGTTACTTGCAGATGGCGAAGGCGCTGGGTCCAGAGCCCAGCCTTGCCTTTGGAGCTCACACACACCCCTTCCCCTCCCCTCCTCTGTATCACATTTGCGAGTTTTAATATTTAATTGGTGTTTTTTGCTATTTTCATCCCTGGCACTCGGCTGAGGTCGGCAGCTGCCAGAGGAGGGGAGGCTGTGTATTAGTTCATCAGGTTTCTATAATGCATTTGTTACGGATGCTCCACCCGGCCTTTCCCAGAACCCTGCCTGCCTCCCCACCCTGTCAGTTATTTATAGGCTTCTCTTTCCCTCCCCTCACACTCCAGGCTGTGGCAGCATCACTGATGGAACCCACATCCCCCAGGACCCCACAAACCTCCTGGTCAGCACTGAGGCCACGAGGAGACCCAGGGGGAGACCTGGGGGGACAAGGCAGGTGCAGGCACCATGAGCATCCCCAGGCTCAGTGGGGATGCTGCCTGCAGCTGGAGGCACCCCCATTTGGGCCAGCAGCCCCTGAAGCACAGCAGGACTGGTTCAGTACTGGGCACCGAGCACCACAGGGGCATGTGCCATGGCCAGCCCTGAGCGAGGCACTGAGGGCAGTGCGGGGGCTTCACCCCACTGCACCCCCTGAGCTGAGTGCCTTGCACCAGGCTGGCATTGTGCCTCTGTTGTCTAGGCAAAGGTTTCCATGACACTAAATAAAGTGAAATATGATTGTGCACAGCTGGATTCTGCCTTAGATGCAGGTTGGGGACAAGAAATGCACATCCAGCAGGGAGCTGTAGGTAGCAAATTATAAAGGCTATGATCTGTGATGGCGACAAGCAGAAAAATACCAATTTTTAGCAGTTATTCAGCTGGCTCCAAGCAGATGTTTACTTCCAGAGCTGTGCCTTGTTTTTTGGCCTGGTGGAACCGGCTTATGTCACGAGGACGAAGTGTTCGAGTGATGTCATATAATAAATGAGGAATGGGGGGGATGTGTGTCTGTGCCCACACCAGGGAGCTCCCGTCATGGCCAGGATGCAGCCAGCAGCCCCTGGCTATGTGGGGGTGGTTGGCACCCCCATGTGAGGGCACCCTGGGCTTGAGATAAACCAGGCTCAGGCTAAAGAGGGCCCGTCCATCACTTGCCAGCACCCAGGGACATCTTCAGGCAGTGGTGAGGGCGATCCCCAGCGCCCTGCAACTTGGTGCAGCTTCTCCACAGCCTCCGCAACCTCTGCTGGTATGAGGGCTTTGTTTAAGTACCCTTATGGTGCAGCTTCCAATGGGATCATCTCTGCAAAGTGTGGAGGGGAGCTTCAAGGTTTTATTTTAAGAGGTTTAATTAAATGTTATGGGATATCGAGTATGCTATGTTAATGGGTGTTAATGTGGAAGTTGTCTGAATTAGGAGTAATTAAAATCCACTCTCATTCATTCTTGCATACAAAGTCATAGAATCCCAGAATCCCAGATTGGTTTGTGTTGAAGGGACCTCAAAGCTCATCCAGTTCCAAACTCCTGCCACAGGCAGGGACACCACAGGGGCACCATACATAAATATATACAAATGATGCGCTGCTTTCGCGCTCCTGTTTTTCCACCAGAAGCAGCGGGCACGCCTGGGCCCAGCTTTGCTGGGCAAACCCAGACTGGGAGGAAAACCAGAACAAAGCTGCGCTCCAGCCCCACTGCTTCGATGGGAGACCGGGAAAGAGCTTCCTGCAGTTACAGCCCCACCAGTTCCTACTGTGTGGGCAGTGGAGGGGCTGCGGGCAGAGAGGGTTCTGCGGGAATCCTGGCAGGGCACAGGCAGGGATGGGACCAGGGGAGGGATAGGGATGGGGGCTGAGAGCAGGTAAATGGGGGGTTGAGCTGCCCCTGCGCCCTCCACGTGCAGGGGAACACTCAATGTCTGCACAGTAATAATGAGAAGTGAAGAAATAATAATAACAATGCAATAATAATAGTGATAGCAATGTAGACATGCCAGAGGGGCAAGCGGGAATGCCCCTGCGGCAGGCACTGGCTCTATGAATTAGCCATGAAATTGGGACCCTGATGAGAGCTTTGAAATTAGGAATTTGGGGCAGTTTGTGACACATGTAAAAGGCAGAAGCAGCACAAAGCCTCGATTTTAATTATTGGGCTTTAATCAGCAGAATAGTTTTTTCTCCCCTGGATGGCAAAGTAATTGGAACTGTGAATGGAGTGTGATGATCGGGTAAATTACAAACCAGGAGGAAGAGCATCCCAGCCCCAAACTACTCTGTGCTCTGCAGGAAGCGCTTTGGTTGCATTGAACAGGGGGAATGGGGGTCAATGCTGACCCTGTGCCAGGGTGAGGGGGGCCTGGATACCCCTTTCTGGGGAGCTCTGCCCCCTCTGCCTCAGGCATGGGCAGCTCCTGCCTGCTCCATGCTCAGTGGGACACAGCCACAGGCAGTGGGTGCTGCAGGACCCTGTACCCATGGCTCACCGCTCCATGGGCACGGTGCCCTGCAGCCTGTCAGGATGAGCAGCATGGGAGCAGTTTGATAGCGAGGAAAGGAGATACCCGCTCTCAGTCATTTTTAGGTAACTGGAAGTAAATAACTCCTTTCATCCTCAAATCAGGTGGCTTTACACACCGGCTAAATGGAAGGAACAAGATCCCGATTTTCGTTCGCGTTCCACGCACGTAGTAAGAGCGAGCCTTCGTCTGCAGCAGTTCTGAGCTAATGAAAAACGAATGAGGTTTTAAATCAACCCGAAAGGCAGAGCTGTGCTGCCACAGCCGCTGTAGGACAGCCCCATTGCCAAGGCTCCTCCAGAACCCTGCATCATTTCATTAGGTTTTGAGCAAGGCTGTTGCCAAAACATTCATTACGGTGCCAGCAAAGGGAGGGCGGAGGAGGGGGTACGAGGGGCGGATGTCAGATCATGGGCAGTCAGGGATTCCTCTTCTCTTCCCAACGTTCCAGAGGGCTGAGGTTTATTGTTGGTGTCTGTGCATTGCTCATCCAGCCCATGCTGACCAACCCTGCCCTGTCACTTCTCCTCGAAGGTCCCTCCTGCGTGGCCTTTAAATCATGGCTGAGCACCCCATAATTCTCCCCTGTGCCTGGTGACTTCCATGTGTTTGATCAGTTCAGATTCCATAAAAATGTAAATAATCAAAGCCCTTCTGCTGTTATTTATAACGCCTCACTCCGGGCAGTAATTTATGCATTAATTTCAGCTGCAAGTTTCTGAAGGGAGGGGAAAAGGGAAGATTAATGATCGGATGTGTGGCTGCCACTAAATGCAGCTCTGCCAGCATCCCCTCCGCTGCACTCACACAGCATCCTGCAGAGCTCATCACCAGGGACTTCCCTGGGACCCGATGGCCACAGTGTGTCCTCATGGGTGCTGGGGGTCTCTGCCTCCAGTGGTGGGTGCTCCTGGATGTCAAACCCTCCTCTAGGTGATACTGAAGCTGGGTTCTGGGGTGAGCAGAGGGGTTGGTTGGGATGTTAAGGACCAGTCCCAGGGGGAAAGTGGGAGATGAGGAACATGGGGCTGTTTGTGGTGCTGTGCAGGCAGCTCTGGGGCTGCTTTCATGGGGTAGTGTGACTGCATGGGATGTGCTGAGACCCAGCAAACTCATGCCATGGGGGTTGCTGGGGTGCTGCTTAAGCAGGCTCACATCCTGGGCAGGGAGTTGCAAACTGGCCTGGCCATGCTGGAGGTTCCACAGCCCTGCTATTAGCTATCTGTTAAGCATTGTATCTGATCCAGACACGGCATTATATGCATTTCTCTGGGAATAAGCTCCTGCTTGACACAGTCTGTGATTGCTTTTTTAAAACCATGTGGGGAGGATCAGGTCCTTCATCCACTGATAAGGTATCAGGTGACAGAGGGATCAGCATCCACCACATAAATCTGCAACTAATCCTTCAGAATCAATATTTTTCATTAAGAACCTGTGAGAGTTGGGCCATTATAGGGAAAAATCTGTTTAGGTTGACACCTTGATGAAGTTATTCAGTTCAGGAGCTTAAGTCATTGAAAGGTAATAAAGAGCAAAGAGCACAGAAAGATCGAGGTGCCGGTTATGAGAGCTTGCGACTGGAATAGGGGCTTTATTGCAGGGAGAAATTACCATACTGATTTATTGGGGAATTAGGAGAAACTTAAAAGTCTGGCAGCACTGCCCCGATGTCACTGCTGGCTGGGGACACTGCCCAGGCCTTCCCTGTCCCTCCCTTGCTGTGCTGCACCGTGCCAAGGGTTTGCTTTGTCCTCCCAGTGCATTGAACGCTGACCGAGACACCGGAGCCATGGACACCAGCACAGGCACTGCTGGGGATGGAGGAGCCCAAGATTCCATCCAGGACACAGGGAGACCCTGGTGCTCAGGAACTCCAGGTGGCTCCTTGGGGCCATCAGTGCTGCAGCAAAGCCAGGGTCCAGGATGAAGAGCTGCTCCCACTGCCCTGGACACTGTGCCATCCATGCCCTGCATCCTTGGTGCTCCTCAGCCACCCATGCCCTGTGTTGCTGCAGTTCCTCAGGACAGGACTCCCACTGCTCTCCCATGCTGCTGGCAGCCGAGCACTCTGCACCGTCACTGCTGTCTCCATGAAGCACTTCCAGCCACAGCAGTGATGTCCGCTGGTGGTACTGGTTGGATTTGCTCCCAGCGGCTCCATTCCAGGGAGTGTGGCTGCAGTGCGGGGAGCAGCCCCATGGCACAGGAGGGATGCAGGGTCCCTGTGTCAGCACACGCTGCTCCCAGCCCAGCAAACACTTAATCCCTGGATAAACTGGCGGAACAGGAGTGCACCCAGGCACGTACACAGCTCCCCATGCACAGCCTATTGCTGCTGTTGTTGTACATGATACCTCATGGCCTGTGTGAGCTGGGGCACCATGGGCTGCCCCAGCTTTGGTAACTGAGCAAGTCAAACTCCTCCTGAAGTTTCCCTCATAGGTTAACCAAGGTTAATCATGTCAGCTGAGAATGAAAGTGTCTTGTCCATAAATCCCCAAACCTCGTTAAAGAGGATTAAATGATACGAACACTTTGTAAATCCTAAAATTTCAGGGAGACCTCTCGTAAACAAGAGCACAGACCCCGACATGCTCCATCTCTGCTGATCCTGCTGCTCGCTCCAGGAGTCAGGAAGAGACGAGCATCCGGCTCCTTGCAGTGTGTCAGCACGGGGAGCATGGAGCGGTCCAGTGTCTGCATCCAGCAGCACCCAGCACTGTGCTTGCAGCACAGCACCTCGGAGCACCCAGCGCACCCAAGGACACTGAGAGAGCAGCCAGAGGCCCCTGCCTGGCACAGGGACAGGGCCAGATTTGCCCTGGTGCTGACAGCCTGCTCCAGCTGGGGAAATCCTGCAATGACCACCCTGGTGCTGAGCCTGGTGGGTTTCCTTCCACAAAGACTGAGGTTTGCAGCTCCTTCAGCAACCATTTGTTTCCATTCACGCCGAATATCCCCCACTGACACTGGAATAAACCAGGGAGGGGGAGATACCGAAAGCAGCACCCAGGGCAGAGAGCAGCGGCAGGGATGCCGCTCTCCAGGGGGAGACTGGTTTCCCAGCCGGATATTTGGCCCTGCAAGGATGCTGCTCCTCTGCTATGCAGAAAAGGCATAAACCATCCAAACCTTAATGAGCAATTGAAAGCTAATCAAAGGGAAATCTGCCAGATAAAGGTTGTTGTGCAGCTTTATACTTGGCTTTGCATCTGTTTGTGGAACAAAACATATTGTCAGCGAGATTTGTAGACCTGAGATTTGCATTGTGGTTCCTGGATCTAATTCAGGGCAGAATTGATGGGTTGGGAAGGATGGGATTTTTATGTTAACAGGAACCTTTATCTTAGATTTAAGCTAACTGCTACATGCTGTGTAAATACATGGTGTGCTAGACACATTTCCTCACATTATAACCATGATGAGACCTGCTGTCGGTTCCTCTTCTCTCTTCAGAGAGGGTTTGGAGGTGGCGGTGCCAATGCTTCCTCTTGGTGCCCTTGCAATCCCTCCCCAGCCTTCTGGGACCAGGCAGAGGGGTGTAGGGCTGGTACCTCCTCATCCCATGGGCCACAACATGGGGCAGGGGCTGGGGATGGATGTGGGCTCTCATCCCCTTGACAGCTACCGGCTCCCCAGCAAGCCCAGGTCTGGATACACACCTGAGACCTACCGGGAGGGCTCCTGTTATCCACTCCTGTTATCCTCCACTCCTGTTATCCTGAAACCCAGGACAGAGGGGGCAATTCCTGCCTGCAGCACTCCGGCTTCATCCCGCTGGCTGTGAGAGGTCTGAAGCAGTGCAATCCAGCCCTGCCGGGCTGGGAGCCGGGACCCGCCTGCACCAGGCGCAGTTAAACACTGGTGATTCCGCAGGAGCCACCCGCCCCTGGTCACTGGGATTAACGGATTACGACATTCCCAGTTCAGAAGGTGCTGGTATCCAGAGTTTTGCTGAGCAAATGCTGCTCTCGAAGACCTGAACAGAAAACAATTGTTCCGAGTGTCTTTCACATTCCTGATCTATTGATTAACCATGGGAGTGGGAATCCCTCTAGAAATACTCTTGCAACTTGCTCAATCCACATCACTTCAGCTTCTTAAGTAAATCCCTTCCAAATCCTTGCAAAAACCTAATTGAGAGCTCACGCTGCTGAGCGGAGGTGCTGCAGCCTGCCTCAACCAGTAAATGGCATGTGAACAAGAGGGAGCCTATTGTTGCCTAACATGGTCCCATCAATAATAGATACCAGCAAACCTCCGAGGGAGCTAAAAATTTCTCCTTTAGGTATGAATTATGGATGCAGTTTAGTGTAATGTAGATGTACCTCAAAGATTTTTCCAGTTTATATGCTAGTAAAAGTAGCAATTTGCTTGTGTTCCACCTATAGGGTTTTTAAATGCAGGAATTCTCTCTTCTGCAATAAATTCCAGCATTAATGAAGGTGAAGATATTTTTAACATGCATCTCAAGCACAGGATGAGTGTGTCCAGGTGGGAGGTGTGCGGGGCTGCAGCTGAGCTCCAGCACCAGTGGTGCCCAGCAGCACTGAACCCATATCTGTGGGCAGCAGGGGCTGGGGTCCACACAGACACCCATCACCTCCTCCTCTGGGTGGGCGGGCAGGGAGGGACCCTGGTCTCGGAGATCTCTGCCCCCAGGTAGGTTTTACTGCAGCGAGGCACGGAAGCCGGGCGATCCCAAGGGATGCTGAGCAGAGCCTGCTCCTAGGGGAGCCCTAATGAACAGCCCATGGGCCTGATAGATGTGTGGGAGGCACTTGGAAGGCCCTGTGAGCATCTCCAGGGGTCAGAGGGCTAATGCTTCCATTAATAACCTCTAATAATTAATACGCTGCATCTACAATGAAAGATCATTGCAAAAAGATTTGCTTTGACTACAGCAGCTCCTTCCTGAGCAGGGAGCAAGAAGCAATCCCGCGGGGTCAGTGGCTGTCAAACACATCCATAGCTGTAGACTCATGCCCGCGTTTCCACAGCTCCAGCAGCCGCTGAGAGACCAGTGGTAATGAACTGACACAGGCAGCGCGGCAATGAGGGACCAGCACGGCACAGCCTCCCCTGGGGCAGGAGCGGGGCACTAATGGGTGCTGATGGGCACTGATGGGCGCTGACGGGCACTGATGGGCAATGCTGGATGCTTATGGGCACTGCTGGGTGCTGCTGGGTGCTGCTGGATGATGCTGGGTGATGCTGGTCACAAAGCAAGCCAAGCAGCAACACCCTCCCCCTCAGCTCTTGCTCCAATCCCCACTGAGAATCACGGCTGGTCCCTCCACGAGAGACTGAGGGTACTCCCTATGGATCCATGGTGATGTAGTACCTACCGCAATGCCAACCCCAGCTCTGACTCCAGCTGACTGTCCCCACTGTGCTGGCCATTGTCACCAAACTGGGGGCACCAGCGGCTTTGCAGCCCCCCCAGCATTACTGGGCTCTGATCTCCTCCATGGGAGGAAGCACACAGCCCCAGCAGCAGTGTTTCCACAACCTGGGACCAGAACTACCGGGGAAATTCCCAGCTTTCCAAAGGCATTGACCTGAAACGCAGTTGATACACAAACCCCTTGTCATTTGATGTGAGTGATGAAAGGCTCTTCAAGCACATCTTTTGCAGACATAATGCTTCAATTTGCAAGTTTAATTTTTTCTGGTTGGTTTTTTTTTCAGAGGGTGTTGACATTTCTGTGTTTATTCTTTAAAGAAAGAGCAAACTTTTATAGACCTTCTGCAAAACCCTGTGAAAATACAATCTCTGCTTGTGCCAGACAACTGGTGCCTGCTGACTCAATTGCTTTTATATATGACAAGGCTTGGAAAAAGTGATTGCCATTGCCTAACTCTGAGCAGATTGGAGTGCAGGACTCATCAATCAGAGGTGCCACGTTGGGCTTGCAGAACACAGCACCCCAGGGCCAGGATCATCACACTGGTGTTCTCCTAAATCTTCCCCTCAGCCACTGCCTCCTGGCTGTTGCTGAGCACCTTGAGCAGCAGCGTTGTGGGATAACACGGCAAATCCAAGTGCTGCGCGTCGGATGCTGCTCCTGGCCCTGCTGCTTGTCAGGCAGAGTGATTGCCCACACGCTTCCATAGGAAGAAACTGTCTCCAATTCAATAAATGTGTAAAGCAGCGTTTAAGAGCCCTGGAATAAACTGGTGAGCTACGTGGTCCATGGAGCCGATCTCACCTGCTGCTCCTGACGACACAGCCCTTTGCATCCATATCTGAACATACCACACACTTGGCACCTGCAGGCACACTCCCACAGCCCACTCCGCCATTCCCACATCCCCAGGCTCCTGTTTGTGATCTCCCTTCCCCTGGACAGGGGCAAGGCTGAGCTCGGAGGCTCACACAGGGGCTGTGAGGGGCCGGTGCAGGCAGAGGGGGGTCTCGGCCACGGCTCAGTGTGATGGGAGCCCTGTCACGAGGGGACAGCCCGGCGCTGGGCTGAAGTGCAGGGTGCTGTTGTTTGAAAGTCCTGTGGTACGTGTACTTAAGCAGGATCATTGATCTGAGCACGTATGTGGCGCAGCATTGGAGCCAATCAATATGTGCATTATTAACGTGCTGTGCTTATACCTAGTGATTACTCACAAATAAGTGGCCTTCACAGAGGCCAGAGTTCAGACTGCTCTGCTCTGATAGATGGCTTTTAGAAGTGCTGGATTTGAGTCATTGGTGGTTCACTCCATGGGTCCTGCGAGTTATTGGTCCTTCACTTCCTGCTCCTCCACTGACTTGCCTTGGCAAATAGAGTGCACTGTACGGAGCCACCATAAGGAGCCCCATCTCCCCTCGGTGGCCTGCTTCTCCCCATGGGGCCATGGCTCTCCCACTGCCACCAAGGCCACCAAGGGCCGAGCAGCTCCACAGTGTGGGTAATCCCGGCCATGGAGCCCAGCCCTGGGTGCAGGGTCCCAGCTCAGTGCTGAAGGAATTCCCTGTCACTGCAACCACCTTCATGCTCTGAACCCTCGGAACACTGGCTGCCCCGTGCCACTGCTCCTGCTCCTTCTGCCCTGTGCTCCAGGACCAGAGCCAGGAATGGGGTGGGAGGGGAGGGTGTGAGACCCCTCGGTCCATCTCTGCCACTCTCTGAGGGAGTGAAAAGTCATCCTTTGAAAAGCTGCTCCGTGCTGCTGACTCCCCAGTGTCCGAAATTCACTGAGCACCCTGCTCCAGTGGAAGGTGTCCCTGCCCGTGGCAGGGGCTGGAGCTGGAGGAGCTTTGAGGTGCCTTCAACCCAAACCCCTCTTTGAAATTCAGTGTGTGAGATGCCCCCTGTGCTGGCAGAGCCGGTGGCTGGTGGCACGGCCATACCGGGCAGACTGGGTGAGGGGCACCCATCCCACCAGCAGCTCCTGGGCATTCAGCTCAGCCCTGCAGTGGGCCCAGCACCATCCCCTGTGCTCAGGGTGTCCTGCAGGGACGCCGCAGCAGGAGATGACTTGAGTTACAACAAGCCAGTCTGAACTCTGGAGTATTTAACTCACTAATTAGGCACAGAGCGTGCAGGCTGGGACTCACTGAGGGAGATGCCGGGGGATATTGCTGAGCGCTGCTCCACAGCTGAAAATTAATTCTTGGAGATGTTGGGTGGATTAAAAGGCAGCGCCAGGCTGGAGCTGGTAATGAGCAGCTCTGGGATCCTGCAGTCCCAGCCAGAGGAGCTGCTGGTGTAGAGACCTGCCTGGAGAGGAGCTCTGCTCCCGTCAGCAAGGGCAGGGAGGCTGAGGGCTGCGGGAGTCGCACCCCACCATGGGCTGCGCTGCCCATGATAACTGGAGCTGGGCAAACCGGGAGCACAGCTCCCTCCCCAGGGCTCAGCCCCCCAACACAGGGGCACGGGAGCTGCCTGGCTGGGAGCAAAGCACACCAGTGGGGTCAGCCGGGGATGCCACCGGAGCTGGTCTGGATCCCCCTGGTCGAACATGTCCCACCGCCAGCCCCAGCTCGCTGACACTGAGGTGTTCCGAAGGGAAGTGTCAGCCCTGATGAAACCCTCAGTGGGAAAACCAGAGGTGATGTGAAGTGTAAATGCCACCTCTCATTACAGCTCTCTCCCGTTTTGTTCCAGTGTTCCTGCAGTGTTGTCTCCTCTACGAGACGCTGTCATGTTCACATTGAAATGTTCCAGTGGGATCCTTCTGCAGCCTTTGAACTCACTTTGTCCCCAGCCATCCATCCACAAGATACCTCAAAATGTGACTTTGTCCTGATAAGTGGTTACCAGCAACCAGGGAAGATCTTTTTCCAGGAGGGTGGTGGAGATGGGATGGGAGCACCCACCCTGCCTGCCTGTCACCCGTCACCCATCGCCTGTCACCAGGCACAGCACCCCTGTGCTTCCTGCAAGGGCAGTAGGCAGGCTCTGGCCAGAAGTATTCCTGTCTGCATTTGTTGACTGCAAAGCTTTGAAAAGACAAAGAGTTACCTCGACTGATCTTTTCTTGTTGTTTGGGAGCGCAGCATCAGCCAGCAGCCCCGATCCTCCTGCATCACTGTCATCCTCATTGGAAGCACCAGGACAAGCTCAGACTCCTCAAATCAAAGGCTCCAGATCAGTGCAGCACATCTGAGGGACTTGCCACTGTCACAGGTTCCTGATGTTAAATGGGTGCCAGCAGGGGCTGCACCTCAGGGTGCTCACATCCATGCCTGGGGTGCCTGTGTGCCATGAGCTGGTCATGGTCCACTGCCAGCCGCAGCCACCAGCACCCATGTTTCCCAGGGAAAAGGGCTGATTCAGCCTCACACCCCCTGTGAGGAGCGGAGGAGGCTCACAGGTCCTTACAGACCCCAGGGTGAACGGCCACTTGGCAAGGGTGATCCAGGAGAAAGCCTTCCTGGGAACTTCCCTGCCAGGCAGCTGACGGCTGCTGTAAACCTGCTCCATCTCTCTCAGCCTCTTGTTTACATATCTTTTCCTTCATCTTGCGGCAAAAATAGCCCCTCTGACAAGCCCCTTCCCCAGAGACACTGAGTTAAAGTGAATATCCAGTGGGGCTCTGGGTCACAGACCCAAGACAGCTCAAACCACACACAGTGGGGAGCTCAGCGTTCCCTGCCACGAGCCACCGGCTCACTAGGGACTTGCAAAGTGCTTTCGCTGGAGCCCTGCAGCCACTGGCGAGACCGGGGGGTCCTGCAGCACCTCAACCCCAGCACCACGGCCTCGCACACAGCATCACCCCATGGGCTGGGACAGCCCCACTGGAGCTGGGGGCACATCCTTGCACATGCAGGTGCACACGGGCAGGCGCTTGCAGCAGGGAGGGTTCACCAAGCCCTGGCAAGCAGAGGTTGCTGCGGTGCCTCTGCTCCCTCCTGGCTGTGGTGGCACATGTCGGTGTCACCCCCTTGGCCAGCTCACACCCCCCACGGCTCTTGCTGCTCTGGCAGGGATTCGGGAAGGTGCCATAAGGTTCCCACTAAGGATGAGTGACCTGCAAGCCCATGAGTGGGAATTTGCCAGGTTCTAACAGGGGAGGGAGCCAGGCCTGCAGAGCTGGAGGACAGGGAGCAGAAAGGGGAAGGGTGTTCCAAAGCGGAGGCTGGGGGATCCTCCAACACCCACAGAGGCTGCTGAGCAGCTGCGTGATGAATGGGAAACCCAGAGAGTGCAATAATTCTGTTAAAGAGTTCTAAGCTCTGCTCTGCTCTCTGATTAATGGGATTTCGTGGAGAGTGCAGGGAAAGGTCATCTGACACGTGTCCAACAGCTGATGCCATTAGTCAGCTCTGCCAGGGAATTACTACTCCCAGATACCCGCGGATGTGCTTCCCCAGGAACAAGAAGGTGCTCTGCACAGTGCAGACCTTGCAGCATCACCGAGCACTTCCGCAGCGACACGTAAATGCTTCAGACAAGGCTTGCGCCTCGATCTGCAGAACGAGGTGAAACAGGGACCCTCGTGCCCCTTCTTGGGAAGGGCTGTTAAACAATGAACTGTCTCTCTGCTGTGTGGTACCTTATATATACATGGACCATCTCTGGGTGCTCTGGGCCATGCAGGGATCATGCTGCTGATCCATCCCTGACAGCAACATCCACGAGCCTGCAGCAGACCCAGGGGCCATTCTGGACCTGAGACTGCAGCCTCTACCCAGCTCAGCCCAGCTCTGGTGCCCAGGGCCAGACCCTTATCCCAGTGCTGGTCCTCCTAGTCCAAACAGAGCTTCTCCCAGCTCCTGGTCCCATCCCTCCTGATCCACAGAGCATCCTCCAGAGCACATCCCAAAAGCTGTGAGGAGATTCAACACTTATCACCAGCCCAGAGTGTAAATCTCAGCCACCAACAGCCCTCGCTGGCTGCTCCCGGCAGAGCAGGTTGGGGCAGCTGCCATGCCCTCCACACACTCCATTAATCACAGCTCTTCTCCACATCTCCAACCACTGCTCAGGCACAGATTTATGAGGGGTGCTGCTGGGAAGCACGGTGGCGGTGGAGCTGTGCCTCGGTGCCAGTGGGTATGCAGCCACTGCTTATGCCAGGCTTGTACCTGCAGGTCCTGTGGTGCCCCCAGACCCTCTGTCCCCTCTGCAGGTACCCAGATGCAGCTCAGGTGCTGCTCACCAAGCCCACGCACACCGCAGTTGGTGCTGATGCCGGCTCACAAGCAGCACCAGCGTGGGTTGGCAAACATATTAATTACAGGTTGTGTTCCCGGGGGTGCTCACAGCTCTGCAGGAATCGATGTTCAGCCTGAAGCCAGTTAAATAATCGCAATAGCTCTTAAAAAGAGTGCATGTCACTGTCTGGGAGTTCCTCTCCTTCAAGGTCAGGACATTCCCGGTGTCTGGGGGATGCTGCAGCAGGAGCAGCAGGCAGCGAACGCAGGGCAGCAAGCACCCCCCTCCCCTTTAGTCCCGGAGTGCCGAAGCTTGGGCTGTTTTCCAGTAATGAAGCTCCTTATTGTTATGTTATAACCTGCTGGTGTGAGCAGCCGGCCCAGCCAGCCCCGCACATCACCTGTCATCACCGCGGTCAATGGCCTGTGCCAACCCAATTTCACAGACAAGCGCCTCTCTCCCTGAGCACGGGCACTGACGTGGGTAACTCTGATTTACAAAGCCAATAAAAATAAAATCACTGAATTACTGAGAATCACGGACTTAATACAGGAGATTAAAGCCTCCAAATGTAGGGTGACTGGAAGCCATTTAATACATGAACAGTGGCAAATGGGTTATAGAAATGTCAGCCTAGGGTCAGACACCACAGGGCAGCAATTTCTTGGTGAGAAAAGGGCTAATTGCTAGGTTACCTTTCATGCGTTTTTCCAAAGGCCAGGTTAGTTATACCATGGTTTGTTTGTCATCCTCTACTTCTGGGGTCAGCCAAATTCTTTTATGGCAAGAAAACCCTCAGTGTCCTGTTCATTGAAGCAGCAAGGTCAGGCTGAAGGGTGGGATTTAGCTGGAAATGATCAGCTTGTGTGATTAACCACAGCCTCTCAGAGCAAGTCAGGGTGCCTCCAGTGCCGGGGAACCTCCAGAGCTCCCCAGGCTCCGCTGGAGCTCAGCCTATTTCTCTGCATGGTTTTGCCCTGAAGCCCTCCCTGGCCAGGTCCCTGCGCCATGTGCCCTTCGGAGGTGCTTGGAGATGGCGGGCGCTGTTGCAGCAGCTCTCAGGGGGTCTCCAGGCCAAATCCTGCCCTGGGAGCTGAGCAGGCGCTGGAGCAGAGCCCAGGCTCTCCCAGGCACCCAGGGCTGTGCTGAGGTGGGGGTTGCACCCCCCGGAGCAGCCAGAGAGTAGGATTAAAGAGCGGGATGAAAGCACAGCTCCCAGCAGACAGTTAGGAGGGATGTGAGATTACAAATGAAAGGCTTGTGTAGTCTTTAAACTTCACTCTGCCTTCATAAAGGTGTCAACTGGAATTATTTTGGGCATTTACTTGCGTGGTCTAGTGCATCACTAGCTAAAACAGGGTTTTTTTAAATAATGGAATTTGCTACTTGGCTCATGCATAAAAAATAGCAGGAACACGACCCAGTTGCATAATGTTTTAGTAATGAATAGAGCCAAAAGTGTTTAGCTCAGCTGCTGGCACAGTGAGAACGCCCTGTGCATGGGGACACAGAGCAGGGAGCCCCTGGGAACACAACCCTTCATGGGCTGGTCCTTGGGCCAGCACAGGAGACAACGAGGGAGACCCTGGGACATGCAGCACCTCAGACCCCATGCCACAGAGGGGCACTTCCCTGGGGGGGTGCCCCAGCCTCGCATCACTCCCGCTGCATCCATGCATCCCGCATGGCTCAGCCTGGCCCTCAGCACGGCAGCGCCCCAGTTCCCACCCGACAGCTCCTTCTCCAGGGGAGCTGCTCTTGCCTCCTGGAGGAATGCAGAGCAGTGAACCGCTTTACCTCTGCAGCTGCTGAACAATCGTGCATGAAACATGTTTCTATAGGAACCCCTGCAGATGTTTGCTGAGCACTGCCCAGCATGGGTGGGAGCCTGCCCCCAGGACAGTGAGCTGCAGCAGGAAGGTGGCCAAGGGACCTATTTACCATCCTCCTGCTCACGGACACCACCTCCTGCCCCAGCACACCAGGGAATGCCTCCTGTTGTATTTTGGACAATTACAAGCATTTGCAGTGATTAACAAGGTCTGTGATAAGCAGGGAGACTGGTATAGGAGATGGTTATGGGCCTCAAAGAAGACACCCCATGCCTGGACCACCCCAGCCACTGGCTCAGAGCAGGAGTCTGGTGCAGTGGTGCTGGCTGCACTCTGCACATGGCATGGGACAGGCTGGCCCTGTCCCTGCTCCCCTGTGCCATGGGGTGCAGCAGAGGATGCCCTACTAAGGCATAGCACAGCCCTGGGCACAGGAACAGAGCAGCGGTTGCTCCTGCACAGCTGTATAAGAAGTGGCATTTTGATTGATGCCATTTGACATATGGAGAATTCCCCGCAGCGGGCAGTCACTCACCCGGCTGATTATGGGCTCTGACTTCTTTCTCTAATTAAAACTCTCCCTCCCATTTTAATTCCTTTGCCCCGAACGACCTGTTCTGGATCACCTCCTAATGTGACACTAACTGCCTGTGACAAACAGCCAGGGATGCCCCATGCCCCGACCTGCCGGGACCCCAGTGCCAGTGAGTCCAGATGTGCTGCAGCTCAGACCCAGCACCCACTCCTGCCCTGCACAGGCTGCTGCGCATCAGCCAGATGTGTCCCAGCCACACCAGATGTGCCCCATCCCTACTCCAACAAAAGGCCCTGACTGTTCTCCAGCCGTGTCTATGGGGGACACAGACCACAGCCTTGAGACTCCAGCTTCTGGATTTTGTGCATGCATCCCTTTGCAGTGGCCTGCCTAGGGATACCCTCTCCTGCACAGCAGTGGTCCGCTTTTCCTGCATGAGAAAGTCGGGTTTTCACAGCTAAGTTGCAATGATTTACACTCCCAGATCCCACACTGGATAGGACAAAAGGTCCCGCTTGTTTTTTCTTGGCACTCTGGGTCTAAATTTTAATGTAAACTGAAAGGAAAATGTGTTTAAACACAGGAGTTCTCCCTCTGAGACGAGCTTTATTCTGGCTGAAAGCAAGTCCCCACGGAGTAGAGCCCAGTGCAGGGGCAGGGGCTGGTGATGCCAGTGGGATGTGTTGCTGCAGGAGCAGAGCCCACCACAGATGCTGCCCAGGGACCACCACCACCACCTCCTGTTTCTGCTGCCTCTCCTCTGCTGGGGCACTCTGTGTACTGACTCTATCTGCATTCAGCCCCAGCAGCCCCGCAGATTGGAAGCCGTTTGCCACAAAAACATGTGCACTTAGTTTCTATAAACAAGCTCCTGAGCTGAGGTTTAGAGCAGGGGTAAGCGCGGGTCAGGCCCAGTGCTGCCATGTCTGTCTCACCGTAATTAATATTGATTCTGTGCAGCCGAAATACAGCTACAAAATTCAGTTTTGCTGCTAAGATTTTTGACATGGCTGTTCCTGGAGATTAACGTGGGGTTTAATGAAGGATTTGGCCTCTCATCTGTGATGTTCCCTCATCCCGCCGTGTGCTGCAGCCCCGCTGCTGACTGCTCCATCAGTCGCCTTATGGCTGGTGCCCATGATGCCAGCAGGGCTGTAGGGACAGGACCAGGCACATGGCTCCTGCTCCGCTGCGATGCCTTAGAGCAGAACGAGGGCCTGGGGCCCAGGGGATGCCGGGAGATGGAGGGCAGCCCCTGGGACGGCTCCATGTCTGTGCTATAGGCAGGTCTCACAGCTGCTGTCACTGGAGCATGGCTGGATCAGCGGCTGTGCTCACTGCACATGGGATAGTGGGACAATGGACAGCGAAGCGTCCTCTCCTGGCACCCTGAGGTGTGCGGCGGCTCCTGAACTCCGCCCTGAAACAGAGCTGGGAATTGTCCTGCTTCAGGTCTGGTAAAGGACAAGCTGGGGGCATGTGGTGACAGTCAGCCCCTTTGCTCCAGGCTGGGGCCAGGGTCTGGGCCCTTTAGTCCTGTCCCTGCATCATCAGATTGGTCCCTGCACCTCCTCCAGCAACTGGGCATGGTACAGCATCCTACGGCACAGCATGGTACAGAACAGCACGGTATAGCACAGAGCGGCATAGCAGGGCATGGCGCAGCACGGCACAGCACAGTACAGCACAGCACGGCATAGCGCAGCACAGCGCAGCACGGCACGGCACAGTACAGCACAGCATGGCACAGCACAGTACAGCACAGCATGGCATAGCACGGCATAGCGCAGCACGGCACAGCACAGTACAGCACAGCACGGCATAGCAGGGCATGGTGCAGCACGGCACAGCACAGTACAGCACAGCACAGCATAGCGCAGCACGGCACAGCACAGTACAGCACAGCACGGCATAGCAGGGCATGGCGCAGCACGGCACAGCACAGTACAGCACAGCACGGCATAGCGCAGCACGGCACAGCACAGTACAGCACAGTACGGCATAGCAGGGCATGGCGCAGCACGGCACAGCACAGTATGGCACAGTACGGCACAGCACAGTACAACACAGCAATGCACAGCACGGCTGGGCAGGACCAGGGGAAGAGCTGTGCAGGGGCTGCCCCTCAGAGCAGGGGTGGCACTGTCCTTGCCAGTGCCTCGGAGGGGAGATTCGGCACAGAACAACGACCATGTGCCGCAGCAGATTTTTCGCTTATCAAATCAAGGAGCAGCTGGATTAGAGGATTAGAAACCAAATTAATTACTAATGACTTCCCGGGCTCCGGGCGGCTCTGACATGAGGCAGTGCCGGGCAGGCGGGGAGGGACCCTTGGCCAGCGGGTGGCAGGATGAGTTGTGGGGCAGCAGGAGGTGTCCCGGTCCCCATGAGGATGCTGTGCCGGGGGCCTGGTGCCCCATCGCTGAGCTTGACAGCCGGCGGCTGCACCAAGAGGCAGAGCTGTGGCTGGGGCAAGTGAAGCCCCTCGCCCCCGGCTGCTTGGCACAAGCTGCAGTGTTTCCTCAGGGGTATCTGAGATGTGGCCCCCTCAGCACAGAGTAGGGAGGGTCTCACTATGGATGGACCCTCCTCCAGTCCCTCCCTGTGCTGCCTCATTCCCAACCCTCTGGGCTGCAGTTGGAGGTGGGAGCAGGAGCAGGAGGGAGCCGGTGGCCGGGTCCGTTGGCACCGTTGATTGACTTGGTAAACAAGGACTCATCAACAACTGCTGCTGTCCCCATTAGCCAGGACAGCCGGGCTGGTCTCCATCTGCTTCCTGACCTGGATATTAAATTGCAGCAGATGATGGAAATATGTCAATGGGAAGAAAGTTTTCTCCTGCCTGCCAGAGCCTTTTGCTCAACTGCAAGTGCCAGGCAGAGGGACAGAAGGACGGAGGGATGAAAAGACAACACAGGGAAGGGTGAGCAGGGCAAGGGGCGGACTGTGCAGTGCTGTCCCCCAGCCAGGCACCGTGTCCCTGCTCTGTGGATGGGGGCTGGCTTGTGTTTAACCAGGTACATCACAGCTTATAGAGGGGCTCCCCAGGGACATGGAAGCTCCGGGGGCCCTGCCTGCCCCTTGGCAGAGCCACCGCAGCCCAGGCAAGCGTGCCTGTGCCAGCGCACCGAGGGAGCCCCCTGCCACTGGCTCGTCCCACTTGTTGCACTGGGCTAATTGGTTTAAAAGAGATTGCTGGGTCACTAATTATGGAACCTATTGAACGGCACATCCAAGCTTAGGGATACAATTAAAAGTTCACCCTAATTAATCAGGGGTAATTAACAGACCTTGCATTTCTCTGAGATTAATTAATCAAGGAATCCTGAGCAAATCAATGTGGGCAGGAGGGAAGCAGGGGATGGAGTGAGCGGATGTCACGGGGTGATGCGATGCCTGACCCACTTCTCAGGGCTGGGAGCAAAGCCGGGGTCCCCAGGTCTGTGTCACCCCCTTGCCCAGTGCCAGTGCTGAGACCCCTGTGCTTCCCCCTCTGCATAGGGACTGTGTGGCCACAGTGATGTGGGACCTGGCTCCTGCTGTGGGTCTGACCAGCTACAGCGCCGCAAGGTTGCTGCAGGCACCACGGGGTCCTGTATCCAGCTCCCCATATCCAAGCCCCCAAAGCCCTCCTGTCCTGCCTCATGTCCAGAGCATGGCAGTGTCCTTGGCTGAGGGCTGCTGCAGCCATGTCAATCGTTAACGGTGGTTTGGCTGCAGCTGCTTTATCTCCAGCTCCCCAAGGAGAAGCATATTGAGATAATCCAGACAAAATGATAGATATACATTGGTGTCTTGTGTATGGATCTGGCTCGGGGTTTGTAATATTTTGTTGCTAAGGAAGCCCTCATTTGTGGTGTGATCGAGGACCCCGTGCCAAATCACGGAAATTAATGTGCTCAAAGTGGGGAACTTAATCACCAGAGGGGAAATGCCCACCTCGTTTTTCTCATGAAAGAGGAATGCAGTGCTTTGATTTTTGGCTCCAGTATAAACAGGGTGTGATTAAATATTGTTTCCCCTCTCTTTCTTGTCATTAATCAGGATATAGCTGTGAGCACTGGGTGTGATGTGGGGACACTTGCTTTGATTCTTCAAGTTCTTAAGTGGTTTTGTTCTCTTTTCAATCCCATTAAAAATAGAAAGCAGGGTGTTTCAAAGCGCTCCTGCTGGAGAGCGCTTCTCCTCTGAAGGATGTGCATCCGCTGGGGAACGCGCCTTCTGAAGCTGGCGGCTGTGCCCGCAGGACAGCACCAGCCCTGCAGCCGTGCAGCTCCTCTGCCATGCACTGCCATGCTCTGCTGTGCTGTGCCATGCGTGCCACGACAGGCCCTGCCCTGGTGCAACAGGCACACCACCAGCCCGCAGCTCCCTGTGGCACAGTGCGGTGAAGCTGGGGCAGTTGGTGCCCATGGCTGCTGACACAGGCACTGGTGTGGGGAGGTGAGGGACAGCCCATGCCCCGGGACCCCCAGTGCAGGCTGGAGTCATTGACTGATAGGAAAGCAGATGGAGCCTCTCCTCTCCTTTAGGTGCATTTACTCCCCCCAGCTCACATGGGCCATGATGGGACATGCAGGAGAGGATGGGCTGGAGGGAGCGTGTGGTCACTGCCTGCACCTCACCAAGACAGGGAGCACTTCCCCTGTTCGCTCCCACCCACGTGCTTCCATCACACCTCAGGCTCCTGTGGAAATGCACCAGAAACTGCTTCCAGAGAAGTTAATTTTAGAGCAAAGCTGCCACAGAAGCTTCTGCTGCTCCTCCTGTCACAACCTCTCGTGCCTGGTACAGCCTCAGCATCCCTCCCCAGGCTGCCCAGCAAGGCCACAGCTAGATCCCTACCGTGCATCCCCATAGAGAGACCTTGCAGGTGCAGGTCACCCCTGCCCCAGGTGAGGAGCGTGAAGGAGATTAGTCAGGGCACTTAAATTGGCAGTGGGTGAAGCTGTAAAGGCTTCCAGCAGTGCAGGTATGGCAGGAGTGGGGTTGGTGTTGCCTGGGCTGTCCGTATGGGCTGGTTCTGCGTGCATGGCACAGAGCTTGGGTGAGGTGGGTACCCCATAGAGTGCCCAGGTCCCCCAACGCGAGAGCCATGGGGTTGCTCTCCCAGGAGGTGTCAGAAGTGGAAGGAACTGCCCACAGATGCCCAGCAGACCCCAGGAGATGGTGCAGGTGGGTTGATGTGGTGTGGGGGTGACTGCAGGGACCCTCCTTGGCCGGGGGTGCCACCACACTCTGCTTTCCTGGTCTTCTGTGGCTTTATAATCAGCCCATGGCTTCTAACGTGGAGAGTGACACCTCCTGGCATATGGAGGGGGTCTCCCCAGAGCAATGAGGAAGAAGAGGGCAGGTCTTCCTCCACCCAGTGCCAGAGGATGCAGCAGTGCTGGGAATGAGTATGAATTCCCCGGTTCTCTCCCTTCAGTGTGAATGGGGCAGACTGCTGCTTATTTTCTGCCTTCCCGTTTACGTAAGGCGAGGATGTGGTTCTAAAGCTGTGCAAGAGCCTGGCTGAGCATGAGGCGACACCGAAAACAAGCCTTAAAAAACTTACCAGCTTGTGTTTGAGTACAGATTCCTCATTTGCAGTTAAATATAATTGTGTTGGTCTGTGAGCCAAAGAGATATTTCTAGTTATTTGAGAACTAGCTCCTGCCCCTGTGATCCCCAAGGAATGATAATGAGATTTAACCTAAGCAGATGCTGTGGAGAGTCTGGCAGAGCTTCGTGCACGATGGTGTAATGATGAGGAGCCGGGCACGGTTGCAGGGTCGCTGCCTGCTGCAGCGTGCAGATGAACTCTGATGACTGCATCATTTTCAGGTCCATGCTGTTCCTATGGCATCTCCTTGGCACGAGATGCTGACAGACCCGGCACAGCCACCCAGAGCCCTCTGACACCAGGGAGGTGACTCTGGTTGGAAGGATGCTGTGGTGGAGAGAGGGAGGATCCAGCCGCCCTCAGGCGCCAGCACATGAGCAGCCTGTAGGTCACCTTCACTCCTCATGGTTCATCCTCAGCCCTTGGTGCATCTCCAGCCCCAGCACAGCTGGAGGTGTCCAGCCCCGTGGGCAGGATCCAGCCCATGGTCCTGCAGCAGCTGCCTCCTCTGCAGGGATGGAGGCTCAGCCCCACCTGGCCTCCTCATCCACTGCCTGCAGTGCTGGGGTCGGTGCCCTCTGGACCCATCCTGGCAGGAGCTGCCATTGTCCCAGCACAGGCAGGGCTGTGGCACAGTCACCCGCTGCGAGGGGCAGGAGCTGGAGTCACCAGCCCACCCCTGCCCACCTCCAGTTATGATCTTTGCAGCGTCAGTGACAGATACGTAAGGATTAAATTGCAGTAATCTCTGTAATCTACTCAGTGAGATTAAAGCCTCCCCCACCCCCAGACTTCATCCCTTTCATTCCAGGACTCCACTAGCAGTGATTACAGTCGGGGGAAGCCATTTAGCTTTTAAGCACTGCTCCATCCTGCTTAAAAACGCATTTTGGAATCAAATGAGTCCGTGCAGCATGGCCAGGGCTGGGCAGGAGGCTCAGAACTGGGACCAAGTAGCTTGAGTCAGAGTCTAAATTAAATGTACTGTTTCTGGCCTCATTCGGAACATGGTGCATTTACAGCTGATTAACCAGGCTTGAGCCTGACTCAATTCAAGGCACCTCAGAAAGTCTCTGCTTCCACCCTGCTGTCTGACAGGCACCTCTGGGCTCTGCTGCCCATGGGAGGCCCCACACTTCAGAGCTGGAGATATGCCAATTGGTGCTGAGTGTGGTGGTGATGAACTGAGGGGCTGCAGGAGCTGGGATGGTGCAAGGGCTGTACCAAGGAGGAGGGACAGAGGGGAAACCACCTGAGAGCTGATGGCTGTTCAGTGATGCCAGAGCCTTTGGCATTGCCTGGAGCGGGGCGGAGGATGCAGTCCCAGTGTGCTCCCGCTGTTTGGGAATGGCTGGGTCCTGCTGGTGTGCGCCTGCAGTGGCCCTGGGGGATGCGCAGCAGGTCTCTGAGCACCATCGGTCCCATCCTTGCACCTTCCTGCCCCCTTGCTGCTGCCCATGGGTCTGGCTCAGCTGCATCCCTCACTCATCCACTTCCCGGCTGCCAAACACCGAGATGTTCTTTTTCCAGCTCCAAGTTTCCTGCTGTGACAGGGAGAACCAGGAGACACTCGAGCAGCAGAACCTGCAGAGGAGGCTCCATGCAGGCATTCAAGGACATTGCCAGGGCCGGAGGGCTGGAGCAGCTCAGCCCCTGTGGCACTGAGGATCCCCTGCCCAGGTACTGCTCAGCCATCAGTTCTCAGCACAAAGGAAGGTGGCAGTTTGTCAGCCCGGAATCAAAAGGTGGTTAAGGATGTACATATTAGACACAGAAAACTGGATTAACAATGGCACTTTGGCCCTGAGGGATTTGTTTGTCTCTGGAAATAAATTCTGACCTTGATCTCTTCTGCCTTCAACCTGAGAACATCAAGGGCAGAATCCCACCTTTCATCCCATTTGTTATTTCCAGTATGCATTTCATTCCTCCTCTTTTTCCTATAGGTTTCATGTGCTCAGCCTTTTTTTGTGTATTTCTGTAACAGTCTCCTGATCCCTATACTTCTGCAGCCTCTCTCTTCCTCCCTGCCCATCAGTGCCTGTGCTTGGGATGAACCCTTGGGCTGGGTCCTCCCCAGTGAACCCACTGAGCTGGGAGCCCCTTGGCAGCAGTGGCTCTTGCCTAATGTCAGTTCGTGGCCTGGGTGATTAGTGCCTCGGGGGGAAGCAAGGTGAAAGGGGTGAGGACAAGCTCCAAATCCATTCCATGGTGTTTGTGTCCTGAGCATTGCCTGGCCACAGCCACAGACACCCCTGGAGCTGGATATGCTCTGGGAAAGGAGGAGCATGAGAAACTTCCTGGGGAAACCATTGTCCAGGAGCAGCAATGAGCTGCAGCCGGCCCAGGCAGGGCAGGACTTGGGGGCTTCAGGGTTAATGCTGGGAAAGGCTGTGGGGTCTCTGCTGCTTTGGTAAATCCCACATCAGCGAGATGGTCGGAGAGCCTGGGAGTGATGAAGAGGTAAAGAGGGAAAGACCAACTGGGGAAGAGAACCAGGAACTGAGGGGAGGGCACCAGTGGGACCCTGAACAGGGCTAACAGAGGTGGAGAAAAGGTAAAGGAGAGGAAGGTGTGAGGCTGGCAGGGAAATGCAGCAGAGCTCAGCTCGGGGATGGAAGAGGGGAGGCAGGACCTTGCCAGAGCTCACAGTCATTCCTCCCATGCTGTGAGGCACTGGGTGACGAGAGGAGAACCTCCTGCCCTCTCTCGGAAGGCTCCTTCCTCCCGTGATGCTGGGTCAGCTCCCGCAGCAGCACAGTGTCTGTGTCCCCCATGGAGGGATCCCACCAGGGCTCCTGTTAGTGCAGGTGGCAGGGCCGGGAGCATGCTGGAAGCACCAGAAACCTGTTGTTTATGTGGAGTGGGGTGTAAACAGCAACATGGCATGGGGAAGACATGCCCTGCAAAGATAGAGAGACTGAAAGCAAAATTGTCAGCTTTACAAAACATTCCTCCCTTGCAAGCAGTGAAACCTGGAGGTGTCGAGGCATCCTCACCAGCTTTATTTATCCAGACGCCTCTAATGTTCATCCTTAAGCAATGTGTTTGCTGCCGAGGCTGGATCACCACATGGAGGCAATAAAATGGCTAAAAATGGAAAAAGCAACTTTTCCCCGGATTTGGCAGTTTGTCATGGAGCGGAACTGAGTGACGGGCACATCCTGCTGCTGGAAGGGGAGCCCTCAAGTGCTCCCACCGGCTGGTGCTGCACTGGCTGGGGTAGAGGTACCAAACATGGGTGAGCTCACACCAGTTCCAATTGCAAAAGCCCTGTGGGTCACTTCAGTGCAGTGAGGTGGTGAGGTTGGCCCCATGAGGACTCAGCCCCTGTTCTCCAGTTCCAGAGCTCTCCTGAGCCAGCAGACTCCTGCTTTTCATCCATCTTTCCCACCTTTCCTTGTATCTGCACGGAGTTCCTGGGTGTTGCACAGGAGGAAACCTCATCCCCACCCTGGACCAGCTGCCAGAGAGCTTGCAGCATCCTTGTTTGTGCTGGGCTGGCACCCCTTGCCTGCCTCTCTTTATTGTCCTCCTTCTTCCCAAGTAACTAGACAAGTAGTTTTCCATAGCAGAACATGCTTTTCAGGCTGAGAAAGCAGGGATGGTGACTGCTCGTGTTCAAGCGTTGCTGCAAGCAGCCCTCTGGTTTTGTCAGAAGCAGCCAAGCAGAAGCTGGGGCTGTCAGGGTGTGAGCGGGAAGGAAGCCGCGTGGAGCAGAGGGAGCCGGAGCGGTGGGGATGAAGCAACAATCTGCACCCGCACCCGACAGCAGCCTTGTGCTTCCCCTGGGCCAGCCTGCTTGCGAGGCATCACAAACACAGGCGAGGCTGAGCATCCCCGGCCGGGCAGAGGAACTGAATTCCTGCACCATCTTCAAGCCGTTCCTTGCTCACGGTGGTACCCGGTGGCCGAGGGCTGCTCGTCCTGCCCTTGCCGAGGACAGAACCCGCTGCTGCCGCTCCTCGTTCCCGTCCCCTCCCTCGGGGGAAGGCGGCTGCAGGGAGCGGCTCCAGACGCGGGAGGGGTGGCCCTGGGGACCGGCCGGGCACGTTGCGGCCACCAAGCCCGGTGGCAGCCGGGCCCGCCCCAGCTCCCCAGCTCGCACCGCTCCAGCCCCGGCTCGCGTTCCTGGCCGGGGCTGCGAAGCAGACGCCGGTGCTCCCGACCCCTCAGCGCTGCTCCGGGTGGTTGCGAACGCGCTGCGGGTTCAGAGCTGCCCGCGGGGCCGGGAGGATGCTCGCAGCGGGGCCGGGCTCGGCCCCATCCCGGTCCCGGTCGGGAGGGCTGTGTGCAGCGGCTGCCGCCGGCCCGGGGGAGGCTGCGGCCGCGGAACGATAGCGGGGGCTCCGGGAGGAGCTGACGTCAGGCAGCCCCTTAAATAGCAGCGCAGCCGCCTCTGCCCCGGCATTTCCCGCGGAGTAGAGAGCCGGAGCCGCCGCCGTCCGAGCGCCGAGCACCGGGCACGGAGCAGCGCCCGCCGGGGATGGGAGCCGCGGCGGACCCGCGCAGGGGCCGGGGCGGCGGGCGCAGCCCCCCGGGCGGTCCGTAGCCGCGGGCCATGCCGGAGCGGCCGCGCAGGGCGCGTGGCGCGGCCGCCGCGGGGTCCCGGGGGCAGCGGCGCTCCGGGCCGGGCCGGGCCATGCCCGGCGGCGCGGCCCCATGGAGCCATGGCGCATAGGGCGCCGAGCGGGCGGGCCCCGGCCCCGGCTCCGGCTCCGTCCCGGCGGCTGGCGCGGAGGGTCCTGGTGCTGTTCACGCTGTCGCTGTCCTGCTCCTACCTCTGCTACAGCCTCCTCTGCTGCTGCGGCGGCCCCGCCGCGCCCCGCACCCGCTGCGCGCCCGCCCGCAGCGCCGCCGCCAAGAAACTTCTGCAGAAGTCGCGGCCCTGCGGGCGGCCGCCCCCCGCCGAGGCCCCCGCGCCCGCCCGCCGCCCGCGGGACCCCCCCGCGCCGCCGCCGGGCAGCCCCCCGGGGCCGGCCCGCCCCGGAGCCAAGCGGCTGCCGCAGGCCATCGTGGTGGGCGTCAAGAAGGGCGGCACCCGCGCCGTGCTGGAGTTCATCCGCGTGCACCCCGACGTGCGTGCGCTGGGCACCGAGCCCCACTTCTTCGACAGGAACTACGACCGCGGGCTGGAGTGGTACAGGTGAGGGCAGCGCTGCGGGACTGGACCCCCACCGGGCACTCCCGGCCCTTTCCCGTCCCGTCGGCGGCGGTCTCGGGTTCCGGGGGGGCAGGAGCGGGCGGGCCGGTACCCACGGCCTCGTTCTGCCCGTGGAGTCGGTCGCTTTGTCGCTCTGTGGGAGGTTTCCCTCGTCCTCCTCCTTGGCCCGGCCCGGCGCGGTGTGTTCCCTCCCGCAGAGCGCCACGGCCTCCGGAGCGCAGCCCAGCACTGCGGCTGCAGCCGGCCGAGCCCCAGCCCTGCCTGGATGGGCTCTGGTAGCGGGACGGTTACAGGTTTCCCATCTCGCCTGAGGATACTCCTGCCTGTGTGATGGGGCCTCCAAAGCAGGAGTGAATGGCTGGAGCGAGGAATGGCACCGCTGTGTCCCTGCAGCCCTGCTGCCAGCGGGTTTGATCTCTGGCTCTGAAGGAGTCCCTGTCATTCTTCATCTTGTCTCCTTGAACTCAGCAAAGTGCGGGTCTATCCCTAATCTGTAATGATTAGCGGAGAACCGCAACTGCATTTCTCCAGCAGGAGATGGTGGGGGTTTAATGTCAGTAAAGGCTGTAGTGAGGAGCTCAGGCGTGCTCTGGGAGGGACAGTGAGCACTGCACGTGAGCACATCACAGCACCCATGAGCTCATCCCCTGCCCACAGACCCGCATGTGGTGCTGCAGGCAGCTCTGCCTGCTCCCCACCGTGTCAGACCCAGTGTACCTGTGGTTTGCTGTGCCGTCTGGGAGCACCGCAGGAGCTCTGGGCCGCTGTGGGGACGGCTGTGGTGCTTCTGCTGGGCTTCAGCTCACGAAGCGGAGGAGGGTTCGCTGTGGCCCCGGGTGGCTGTGAGCTCACAGCAGGGAACAGGAGTCCTGGTGCGGTGTGTGTGTCGGAGCACCATGGCAGCTGGTGGGAGGCAGCGCACGGGGCCGTGCAGAGACCTCACATCCCCTCCATCGCAGCAGAGGTTTCCCAGTGATGTCCCTGTCCCAGAGCAGGGCAGTGCTCATCGGCTGCTGAGCAGGTCGGGAGGCTCTGTTACATGATTCTTGCTCCTATTTCTGCTGGAGCCCTGGCTTGTCTCCTTGCTGGGCAGGTGTGAGTCCTGCCTGTGATGTGAGGATGCTGACTCCTGACCGTCAGTGGGTCAGAGCTGCTCAGAGCAGCCCACTGGGCCCTGGGCTGGTGCTTCAGCCCTTGTCGTGGGTCCATGCCCAGGAGGGCTGTCTGCAGACCCAGGCACATCTGCTGCCTGGTGTTGTACTTGGGTCCCTGCAGCCAGGAACGTTCAGCTCCTTTAGCAGTGGTACCAGTGATGGGGAGCACCAGGGATAGAGCTCACTGAAGCTGTTTCCCTCTCCTAAGGCTGTCCTGCAGCATGCCCAGTTCCTCCTGCCCTTTGGAGGGTAGCCGCAGCGGTGTCCTTTGCCTGCTCTTGCCCCTTTGCAGGTCTATGTCATTCTCACACCCTCCCACTGACATCAGACACTGTCACCCATCCTACATCACTTAAAAGCAAACAGCTGGGAGCAGCCCTGCAATACACAGGGTAAGGACAGAAGCAGCAGTGCTTTGTCTAAAGAGCATCCAGAGGAGCAGGATGGGTGATGCAGCACCCAGTGGCACCCAGCGTGGTGCTGGTCTGGGGGTAGGGGCCAAATCCCCTCCACACACACTGGAGCAGCTGAACCTCCTCCCTGAGCCGTGGTTCAGTCAAGGACCCTCTATGTGAAGGGACTCATCCGTGACCAGGAGGGACACAGCCTGTGGCAGCGAGTGGCAGTGGTGGGAGCAGGACAGGAGCACGACCAGAGAGCGAGAGCTGCCCTGGCCTGCCTTTGTGTCCAGGTCGATGGAGAGATCACATCGGAGCAGCAGAGCCTCTGAATTAGTTCAGCTAAAACAATTAAATGACACTTCCCTGGTTTATTACCTTCTTTTTTTTCTAACCTCACAAATGTGCCAGAACTTAAGCACAGAGGCTGCTAATGGAGAAAACGTGGAATTGATTTTCCTCCTTGCAAGTGGAGCAATTAGATATGGAGGTCTGACCCGCAGCGTGATGAGCTCCTGTCGCTCTGCCAAGACACGGGGGAGCAGGAGAGCAAGGTCCTGCTGCCAACCATGTCCCGGGAAGGGCACAGCGATGCCGTGGCTCTGAGGGCTCTCCCAGGGCAAGGGGCTGCTCCTGGCACGGCTAGGGGCTGTCCCCAGCTGCCAGATGGAAGAGGTGGTGCTCCTGTGCTTGGGGAGCACTGTGGTGGGGTTTTTGCAGGCAGCCCGGAGCACAGACCCCTTGGAAAGGCGATGGCAAAAGCTCTCGCTGTTATTTCCAGAGACGTTACCCACAGGAGCCTCTGGCTGCTGTGATGCTGAGTGCCTGGTCCAGCTCTATCCTTCCCATTGCGTACCTCAGTGGCGTGCTGAATGGAGGGACCAAGTAGGTCTTTCATGCAACTGAGAGCAGCTTGAGAGCTGAGCCCCTCTGATGCTCTGAACGCATCAGTTCCTGGTTTTCCACGTTTTCCCGTGCCCTGGAGTTGTTCTGAGCGGGAGGGACACCTCCTGATCCGCTGTCCTTGCGGCTCCAAACGTTGTGCTCACTCCAGCTTCTGTTTTCCTGGTGCCTCCTGCGTTCCCTCCCGCTGTCACCCAGAGCAGCCTCGGCTCCCCCTGCGCTGGGCAGAGCCGGACCCCTCGGCTTCCCCATGGGACCTCCCAGGAGCTGCCTATTCACAGGCCTCGGACCCGCAACCCCCGGGTGCGTCTCCAGTTCCCATCAGTCTCTCTAATTCACCTCATTAGCTACAGAGACACTACAGGGAAGATATTTTTAGCAAGCTCTGTTTTAAGACAACTGAAACCGAGCAGCCAGCTGCTGGGGATATCGATTCATTACCAGTCCTGGACTGGATGCTCAATATTGAGCTTTTTCCTGCTGCAGGTAGTGTGCACCAATAACCTTCAATATTTCCAGAACACAGGGAAGACAGTGCCGCTTCATTTGCAGTTAACTTTGAGCGGTGACTCTGATTGCAGCATCTCGGGGTGCAGTTTTCCTCCCCAGGATTCCCGAGTCATGGTGTTGCATGCTGTTTTCATGGAGAGGGGCTTTTCCTGTCGGGTCCTAGGACACCCATGCTGCTGGAGCTCTTCTCTGTGCTGCCTTTGGGTTCGGTGCTCCTGGGGCTGCAGCAGCACATGGAGCGGTGCTGGCCTCTGGGTGCTGGGCACTGCGGGAGCATCCCCGCATCCCACTGCCTGCGGGAGGGAGAAGAGGGAGCTGCAAGCCGGGCTCCCGCACTCTGCCTCGCTAATTGCTCTCTGCTAATGGCCAGGTTGGCTCACACACAAACAGGAGCCCATTAGGCTTTGCCCAGCGAGGCGCGGGCTGCTTTGTGGCTTGACTGACAGTGCGTTTTGCTGAAGTTAATTAGTAAGAAGAGAGGAAGGCAGCAAGCTTCAAGGATGCTTTGAAATTTCCTTGACTTCAGAGTGGCCTGGCTCTGCGGAACGGGACTGAAACCTCTGGCAGGGAGGTTGTGTGAGAGCTGCCCTGCAGGCAGCGTGTGCCCTGCTCACTGCCCTGCCTTCCTCCGGGTGGGCCGGTGCTGCGGAGACCCTCTCTCAGGCCCTTGCCAAGGACCTGGGGGAAGTGCAGGGACGTGAATCCACAGAGAGTGCCAAGCCTCTGGTATTAATGGTGTGTGTTCTTGCTCTGTCTTCCCTGACCTTGTTTGTAAGTGCTGCGGTTTGTGCCAGCCTTCGCTTCGCTACCTCAAAATCCAGCTACCGGCATGGCCGTGGGCACGGATGCCTCGGGAAGCTGAGGAGCAAAGGATGCCGGTCCCTGGTGACACTGAGTGTCCATTGCAGGGTCGGGTGCTGTCTGCAGTATCTGGTGTGAGCTGGGGCCTTTCTCCTGGTGCTGGCCTTGGGAGTTGTCGGATCCTCAGTCGGTGCTGGATGGTTATTTAGGAAGACGGGAGTTGCGCGTTGGCTTCTGTGTGCGAAAGGGTGGTGGCAAAGTGCCCTTTGGAAAAGATTTTGTTGACTTAAAGGACACTGCAAATCTCCGGAGCATTTAAATGATTAAAAATGAATCAGCCACAAAGTTAATTACTGTGTTCAAACTGCTTTTATGCATCGAAATGTCCCTCATTAGCTGCCGGGGAGGGCTGGTGTGAATTCTTTGAACACAAACACTTATTAAAGGCGGGTGATCCATCATTAAATCCGAGGCTGCTTTAGCGCAGGGCCGTGGCCGCGGGGACACGGGGCTGGGCCGTTTCCCTGCTGTGGATGTGGGGGGATCTGTGGGGACACAGTGGGTCCATCCTGCTGAGCATTGCCAGGCCCCGGGGCCAGCACGTTCCCGGTGCTGTGGCAGCAGTGCAGGGGGTCGCTGCCTGCCCCGTTCCGTCACTGCCAGCACCGCTCTGAGCTCTGAGCTGGGTGTCCCCGTGTCCTATGCACCCGCTGCAATGTCACTGAGCTGGGGAGAGCTTTTATCTTCCTCACACCTCAGTTTCTCGTGTGCTTGACCCAGTTTTGCTTAAACCTCCCAGTAGCTTTGGTTGAGCTTTGATCTGCTGCTGCTGTCATCTGCAGCTGTACAGAGCCCAGCAGCGCTGTCAGGAGAGAGCCGGTGGTGGCTGCCAGCAGTGTGCACCCATGGCACAGCACAGCCCGGCACGGCACAGCCTGGCATGGTGCAGTCTGGCATGGCACAGCCCAGCATTGCACAGCCTGGCATGGTGCAGCCCAGCATGGCACAGCCTGGCATGGTGCAGCCCGGCATGGCACAGCCCAGCATTGCACAGCCTGGCATGGTGCAGCCCGGCATGGCACAGCCCAGCATGGCACAGCCCAGCATTGCACAGCCTGGCATGGTGCAGTCTGGCATGGCACAGCCCAGCATTGCACAGCCTGGCATGGTGCAGCCCGGCATGGCACAGCCCAGCATTGCACAGCCTGGCATGGTGCAGCCCGGCACGGCACAGCCCCTCTGCATTGGGCAGGGTGCTCAGGGCCAGGTGCTGAGCCCTGTGCAGCAGCCGGGCTCACTGCACCCCTGCCAGTGGGATCCAGCCTGTGCCTCCCGCTGCTGCTGTTGGGCAGCGTGGTGGGGCACAGGACAGGCTGTGGGGTGAGGACCTGTCCTTGGGCGAGGGCAGAGGGCTCCTACAGGACCATGCTGGTGCCAGTCTGCGCTCTTGGAAGAGTTTCTGTGCTCATCTCCAGCAGTTCAGCTGTAGATGGAGACGCACTTGCCGCAAACCCCTCTCCCATCTCGGTGCTGCCGAGCACCCTGTGAGCTTCGCAGGAGGATTTTGTCTCCCAGGCTGCCAGGGTCACTGTCTCTGCCTGCACACAGGCATCATCCCTGCATGCAGCCGCTGAGCCTGTGGCATCAGCTGGAAGCAGGAAAGCGCAAGGCCCTCCTCAGGAGAGGCAGCGCTTGGGAATTTTTTGCCAAATTGAACAGTTTGGGTTTATGCTGATGAGTGGATGGAGGCCAGGGTTACGCGTGCGTCAGTCACTGCCTCTCAGGAGAGCCACGGCCCCGCGCATCCGCTCTGCAAGTGGGATGGAGGGGACGGTCCATAACGGGATTATGGGATGAGCGCTCTCCCCACACACACAATATCTCAATCATCCGATGAGGTTTTGTACCAGTTCCTCCCCGAGAGAGTGTTTCACGCATGTTCGACATCAAAGCAGCGCAGCCAGGGAGGGAGCGCATGTTTCTTTTATGTGGGGGTGTTGTAGGGGCCTCGAGGTGCCCAAAGGCAGATTATCAGCAAGTTAATAATTCAGGTGTAGGAAAGGTGCTGGGGAAAAGTTAACTCCTTCAGGGTGAGGCACTGCCTTCGCATGCGCACAGCCACTGACCGGGCTCACTGCTGCTGCTGCCCCACAGCCATGGGGCTGCCCAGGGACATAGCCGCGGGGCGCAGCTGAGGCCATCATCTCCTGGTGGCTGGATGTATCCCACATGTGTTCCCACTCTGTAACATGGGTGAACACAAGCTCTCAGTCTGCGGGCTGGGAGGGAGCGCTAATGCCCATATCAAAGGCACTAAAGGGCTTTAGGAATTGAGTAACTTTAATGACAATAATCTCTAATTCAAGGGGAATTAATGCTGTCTCAACAGCCAGGGTATGCATTGAGCTGGGGATTTGGCTGCTGCGGGGCTGCCCTGGTACGCCCAGTGGATGCTGCTGTGCGGGACCCCCGGCCCCAGGGGGATTGTGGGGGCACCATGGGGCTCATGTGCCTGCAGCCCCCACTGCTGGGCTGTGCTGGTGCAAGCTGAGATGCCTCTGGTAGTTAAATGCCCTCCCTTGAGGGTTTGCTCTTCCAAGCAGTCAGAGGGAGCAGGCGCAGGGCAGGGGCACACTGCTTCGTGTTCCAGCCCACGGCACTGCTGCAGGGCCAGAGTGGAGTTTGCTCCCTCATCCCTAATGATTCCGGCACAGCACAGCCTTGGCATTCCCTGAGCATCAGGGGTTTTGCCCTCCTCCATTCCTGCCACATCACGGGTTCCCATCGTCAGACCACATGTGGGTGGTGGATGCACCGGGGCTGGTGGGGAAAACCTCCGTGTTTCTCCGGCCTGGCCCTGCTGATAGGGAGAGCCCTGGCAGCACTGGTGTGACACCAACGTGGGCAGCACGGGGGAACCGGGACAGGTCCCCAGAGCAGCAGGACCAGCCCCTGCCTGAGCTTTGCCCATGCAGCACCACAAACCAGCGACCGAGAGCCTTCATACCTGAGCACAGGAGCCCTGGGCTTAAAGCTATGTGACATGCTATTTGTATGCAAATACCTCTGCGAATGCAGAAGTCCAAAATATCATTTTAAAGTCAAGTGTAATTAAGTTTGCAATGCATTTCCCCACTTCTGCAGCCCTGGGGATCTCGCTGTTAACGTGAAGATGAATGCCTGGATGACACTTCTCCCCCTTGCTCGCTTTCGCTGGTGATTTATTTATCTATTTGGGCTGTGTTTTGTTGCCTCAGCAGTCTCTGTTGTTCAGGATCAGCAAACATTGGGAGTCCATTTAAAAAGAAACAAACTCTTGTCTCATTTCAGTAATTTACTGTGCAGAGATTTTGTGTTTTTCATAATGGATTAGAACCTGTAATTTCGGTTTTGGAATACATGGACCTAATAGCTCCCATAATGAAAGTCTAACAAGCCTGAAGATGAGCCATTAATGAAACAGCAGTTTTATGACTGTAATAGTGAATCACTTACCAAGCTGTCCCACGCTGATGTACGGTGAAACTTGTTTGTGAGGCGCAGATGCAGCTGCGGTGCCTGCCGCTAAATTAGCATTTCCTGGCGGTCATTAACCAATGGGAATCGTAATCTGGATTTATGGGGTTGGAAGCGGAGCAGTGGGAAAGGCCAATTAAGCCACGTCCATGCTCAGGTACCTCTGTAAAACAGCCCCGTTCATTCATGGTGACTGATCAGTTCGTTCTCTTGCAAACGAGGAAACCAGTCAAGGGGGTGTGTGCTGACGGCCCCCAGCACAGGCACCCCTCTCATGGGTCGTGTGGGGACTGCCAGCACCCAGGGAGTGAGTCCAACCTCTGCCGTCATCCCCAGCAGCCTGGCACAGACCTCTGGGCTACATCTCTTCAGTACCTCTCAGAGGTCTCTTCCAGCTGCTGCTCTGCTTCCCCTGGTGCAGTCTCTTCTTGTCTCCACGGGGACCCCCCATCCTTGGGGCATGCTGCACCCCCCACGATGCCTCAGGTCTTTGTCATGGTTCCTCTGTCACACAGGATGTTGTAAGCTGCTGTTGTACCTCCTCCTGGCTAGCTCTTTCTTTGGGTTTCTCTGTACAGAGCAAGCCCCAAAGCTGGTGGCTGTGGAGCGTGTTTTAGGGACTGCTGGAGGTGTCTTGTCCCAGTCACTGCACTGATGGAGCTCTCGGAACACCCGTGCTGCAGCGAGGCAGTGTGGCCATGGCTGTGTGGGGTTATCCCAGGAAGTAAATCAGTGCCCTGCTTCGCTCCAGCTGGATTGCTGCAGACAGGGCTGCTGACGTGGGCTTCCCCTGCCAGAGCACCGCTGGCCTCATCCCAGCTGCCAGCATTCCCTGCCCGCTCCAGCCAGGAGACCTGCGGCACCGTGCGTCTGGCTGCAGTGGATTTGATAGTTTAGTAATACAAGAGCAATTTATAAATCTTTCCATCCCATTAGTTTTTATTTGATTTGGATGTTCACATGTCAAAGCAAATGATTTAATTAGTGCTGGGCTGGGCTGCAGGGATGCTGCCTTCTCCCTGGGTCTGGTGTTCTCTCCCTGCCCTTGCAGCCCTGCTCCTCATGCCAGAAATAGGCAGGACTTGCTGATGGGACAGAGCGGCCTCGGGGTCACCCCAGCCTGGCCTTGCCCTTGCCCTCGGTCCTGCCTGGCTCTGGCCACCCCCCAGCGCTGAGCATCTCCACTTGCTGCTGTGCAGGGCTGCCGGTGCCCATGTCCTCTGCACGGAGACTGCTGCGGCTGCGATGGACACAGGAGATGTCCATGGGCAGGGGGCCTCCTGCAGTGCTGCCGGAGGAGCTGTGCTGCTTCGTCCTGTCTTGTCCTGCGGGAGGAGACGCCCCAGTGGCCCCGCACCGTGGACATCACCTCTCAGAGCCCAGCTCCTTCCTCATCATCACCTTGTGCTTCGCTTGCAGGAGCCTGATGCCGCGCACGCTGGACAGCCAGATCACGGTGGAGAAGACCCCCAGCTACTTCGTCACCAAGGAGGCCCCCAGGCGCATCTTCAACATGTCCCGGGACACGAAGCTGATCGTGGTGGTGCGGAACCCGGTCACCCGCGCCATCTCGGACTACACGCAGACGCTCTCCAAGAAGCCGGACATCCCCACCTTCGAGGGGCTGTCCTTCCGCAACCGCAGCCTGGGGCTGGTGGACACCTCCTGGAACGCCATCCGCATCGGGATGTACGCCGTGCACCTCGAGAGCTGGCTCCAGTACTTCCCCCTCTCCCAGATCCACTTTGTCAGCGGGGAGAAGCTGATCACGGACCCAGCGGGGGAGATGGGCAAAGTCCAGGACTTCCTGGGCATCAAACGGGTTATCACAGACAAGCACTTCTACTTCAACAAGACGAAAGGCTTTCCTTGCCTCAAAAAGTCAGAGAGCAGCGGCTTGCCTCGCTGCCTGGGCAAGTCCAAAGGCAGGACTCACGTGCAGATAGACCCCGAGGTGATCGAGCAGCTTCGGGACTTTTATAGACCTTATAATATCAAGTTCTATGAAACAGTCGGGCAGGACTTCAGGTGGGAATAAGCGTCTGGGAGCAGAGCTGCGGTGACGTGAGGCTGCAGTCTTCCATGAAGGTGGGCTGGAGCCAGGACCCCCGACCAGCCCGTCCTGCCCAGAGGCCACGAGCAGAGGCAGGCGAGGGGCTTCCCCAGCCCTGGGGAGGCCGGGATGCTCCAGAGCAAGTGGAGATGGGGGCAGACACAGAGTCCTGCAGCAGCCGCTGAGGGATGGTGCCCAGCAGGCACTGCCCGTGCCAGCAGGTCAGCAGTGCCAGGGCTGGCTCCGTGGGGTCCCATTTGATTTTACTGCCATGTGGTCCCCAGGGTCTTGGTGATGGTCCTGTCCTGCAGCCATGGGCTGCTCCAAAGCACGTCCCTCCTCCGTGTCCTAAAGCAAACAGGTGATCCTGGACACCCCTGCCTGCCCCGTGGGGCCACATCCTGCCGCAGTGCTGGGGCGGGAAGAGCTCCGACCGCTCCACTTCGCCTTTCATCACTTAAGTGCAGTGTGTAACCATGAGGACAGTGAGATGTATCTGCTTGGAAAAGAAGTTTATCAGAGATGTTGTACCGATATTTTGTCCTGTGAATAAAGCACAGAATCCTGCTGTTACGGGTACTTCAGCAGCACCAGTGTCCTTGTTCAGCATGTGACCCCTTCCTGTGAATAAAGCAGCTACCACCGGTCCGGAGCATGGGCTTTTCTTAGGCAAGGCACGTGCCCATGGGTCAGGTGAGGTGGTGGGCACAGGGCTCAGCACGGTGAGGAGAGCACAGCCCTTCACAGGGAGGACAGCACCGCTCAGGAGTGCCGCAGGACCCCAGGTCAGTGCCAGCTCCTGCCAGGCGTGAGGGGTGGGTGCTGTGTTAGGCACAAGCAGCAGTAAATTGTGGTTGGGAGGTGTCCCTGCCCATGGCGCGGGTTGGAAGTGGATGATCTTAAGGTCGTTTCCAACCCAACCAGTCTGGGATCCTATGGGTGAGCCCCGTGGGCTGTTCTACAGGAGCCCACGTGTACAATGAAGTGCCAAGTGCCACACGCTTTGGTAGCTGGCCCCATTGCATTAGTCACTGTTGTCCTTTGATTTACATCCCCAGTCACAGCAGCCAGCTCGAGTCAGGTGCCACCTCCCTGCTCCTTCCAGGGACCAGCCACCCTCTGACTGCAGCGCATCTGGGAGCAGGGAATTCTCCCAGCTCAGCATCTTGCCTGGAGCCAAGACTGATGGGCTGTGTCTTCAGGCGCTTGGAGGTGGTGCAGCATCCCTGTGCTTCCGCCTCAGCATCCCTGTGCTCTCGCCTCAGCATCCCTGTGCTCTGGCTCAGCACCTCATGAGCACCTTGGGGTCCATGGGTCTAAACAGCTCCCGCAGGGCTCAGTCAGTCCAGGCATCGAGGCCATGGGGGTGCCCGCACTGTGGATGCACGCACGTAGCCCCATCCCATCCTGCAACGATTCATCTTCTGCCCTGTTAGCAGGCCCTGTAATGAGCACGGCTGCTCATGAATATCAATAACAGCTCTTGTTGGCAGGGTGTTATTTGCCTTTCCAAGAGCTCGACTGTTTGAATCATCTATTGATTTTCGTAGTAAATCTCAGGCATTTCTGTCAAAGGCTGCAATTTACCACTAGCATCTAAATCTCAGCCCGAGCCCCAGCCTCTCCCCAGTGCTGGCACAAACTGGTCCCTGTGCCACTCTGCAGCCGAGTTTCCCGGCGCAGGAGTAGCCCAGGAGGAGCTGCATGTGCCAGGATTTGCGCCTGCTGTCTGGGGCACCGGTGGCTGTAAGATCCCCACGTGCTGGGAGGCAGAACTGCACGGGGGCTGTGACCGGTGCCCAGGAAAGGGGCATGCCCGGGTGCTTCCTTCCTCTTGTGCTCCAATGCTCCCCGCAGGAGCCACAGGCTTCCCTGCGGAGGGGTCAGCAATGGGGCTCCAGAGACCCCCAGTTATTTGCGACCATGTCTGGAGCCCCGTGGCAGCAAGACCAGGGTGCAGGAGGCTGAGGGGAGCCACAGTCCCAGAGACCCTCTGTCCTCTGGTACAGGGCTGGGGATGCTTTGGGGCGATGCACAGTGGCCCTGTGGGGATGCAGCGCAACCACAGACCAGTTTAAGAGGCCTTACTGGAGGTGATTACTGTCCAGTGAGCTCTAATAGGAAAAAATAGGAGGTAATTAGTGGAGATCTAATAGATCCTTATCTGCATCTCTTCCACTATCATCCAGCAACAGCCACAGGAGCTACGGGGGACCCAGCAGGGAGGGGATCCAGAGCCAGCTGAAGGAGAGCAGGGGATTAGCAGCAGTCTGCAGGAAGACAGGATGTTTTCTTGTATGATTTCTCCTTTAAAGGAGAAAAACATTCATAGCGAGACTCACAAATCCCAGCCTCACCATAGAAAAGCCATTTCCAATCCACTCCAAGGAGACAGAAGGTGCTGGGTTAGATTGATCCCCCTGACGATACTGTATTAGAGGGAAATTAGAGCTGGAGCCTGAAGAAACCGCTGCAATATCAAACAATTACTTTACATTTGCCCTTACAAATGGAGGAAGCAGAAATGTGCTTAAATCAAGTATTAGGTTTCCAAAGGGTGAGCAAATGAGGGCTTAGGAAGGCCTATACTGAGGGTGCTTATCACATTAGGAGCTCTTAAAATGTGGCTTAAAAAAGCCTCAGAGTAGATGGTCTGCATCTGAAAGAGGCAGGACAGGGGTTTGGTAAGGACATTGAGCAGCGCTGGTTTGGTGACAGTGGTGCTGAGCAGAGGGGCTGCCAGAGGGGCTCCCCCCACTCATCCACACCATTAAACGGCTGTCGCAGTCAGGAGGAAAGTGCTTTCCTGAAGTGCAAACTTTATAAGCCAGGATGTAAATTCTAACAACCACTGTATGATTTTTAATGGGTTGGAAGGTGCGTGGCTTAAAGCAACTGTTTCTATGAGAAAGGTGATGAAGAGCCTTGCTAGAGCGCAGTGCAGAGCCTTGGCAAGCGTCCACAGCAGGACAAGGACCTTTGCTGACCTGGCTGACATGGGTGCCAGATTCTGAGCCCAGCTTGAGGCAGTGGAGGAACAGGGTGCAGGGGAAGGGTGCCAGATCCTGAGCTGCAGGGGTACAGTGATGCTCTGAATATCCGTGCTGGAGAAGAGGTTGAGCTGCCCATCACCTGCATGAGCCTGCTGCAAGCTGCGGGCAGAACATGGTGCAGAGGGAACATCCCAGAGCTCTCCCTACCCAGGGAAAGCCCCAGCACTTGTATCAGGCAGTGCCTGGGAAGCTGCCATGGCACTGGAGCTGCCATGGAGTGACCCATAGGATGCACACTCCACCAATGAAACTGGTAGCACAGCGCAGGGCACCGGCCATGCCAGGAGGTGCCAGGAGACGCTCATTGCTGATGGGCAGGTGGGTACACAGCCATCCTTGGTGCACCACATCCCCTGGCCCCGGAGGCACGGCCATGGCCATTGCGTGCACTGTGTTTTGATCAGTTCACTCAGGCTTGAACCCCAGAGAGTGGCTGTTTAATATTTATCAGCTCATAAATACTTAAACGTAATGAATGTGACTTAAGTGGTCCCTGATCCCGTTCACACTGAAGAGCTCTCAAGCTGTGCTGGGTCATGGGAAGCCTTCTCAGGGGCCATTTACATCGCTGCTGAGTGCCCTGCCCTGCCCTGCGGAGCCATCAGCACATCCCTTGGATCCCTGGCACCGCGGCACTGCTCCGGCCCAGCAGCAGCCCCCCCCCCCAACAGCTCTGGAGGCCTCTTCTCTCCAGGACCACCCCAGGACCCCCAGTCCTTCAAGAAGGCATTTACCTCTCGTCTCCTGACGAGGAACCCTGGCCCCAGACGCAAGCACTGCCTTTGCTCTCTACCAGCAGGCAGGTTCCTGGCAGCCCCGGCAGGGAGCTGGCTCTGTGGTGAGTTCCTCACCAGCAAACCCAAGCTGCAGCCCTGCACCGGCACGTTGAATTAAACCCAAGGATGTTCAGCTGCACAAGGAGCATCGCTCATCCCTCAGACCACGGCGGCGTCACAGCACTGTGAGCACAGAGAGAACTTGATTAACTTCTTATTAATTAATACGATTCAGTTTCCCTGCTGGCTCCATGTTCATGGCAGTGGTGGGGATGGGCAGTGCTGCAAGGCCCTGGGAGCAGTGGGTAAGGGCAGCCCAGTGGAGGGGAGCTGGACCCTGCCTTGTGTTGGCCATTACAACCCATAGGCAGGAACAAGCCCCTGCACCGAGGTACACACAGTTCTAACACAGCCCCTCCCTCCGCCTGACACAGAGCTGTGCAGCAAATAAACATGATCATTAACAGACACCTCTAACCCCTTGGAGATGATTAATGCTCAGGAAGAGCTGCGGTGCTGTACAGCCAAGTAGGTCAAGTTTCCTCCTATTATTTTATCAGGCTGCAGCAGGGGACAGAAACCTGCTGCCGGCTGAGCCCCTCGGGACCTGCCACCGCTGCCCAGGATGAGCTTGGCTGGGACATCACCCGGTGATGCTGATACCTGCCTGGGCAGCACAGACACTGAGCAGTGGTGATGCCGGTACCCAGGATGTGCCACTGCACAGGGCTGATCAACACTTTCGATTCACTTTGAGAGGTCTCCAAGCTCTTCCACGGGCTTTGCTCAGCACTGCAGAGAGCAGGAACATGCAGGAATGAGAGGCCCTGATGGTATCAAATCTGCACTGGCATCCGGGCATCACTGCATAATTCATTACCTGACAGCTAATTAGCCGGCTGTCCAATTAGGATGACTCCAGTGCAGCCGGGGCTCCGGGTGTGCAGGGAGTGGGGAGGTGGCTCTTGCCAGCGGTTCAGAGGGCCCATGGGGTGTCAGCTGCCCCCTGAAACAGCTGCCAACAGCTGGTAGTGGGTGCTGTGCCCACTGGGAGCACTTCGGCACTGACTGAGGAATGGTGCTCCTTACACATCCCTGCAGGAACGCTGATTTCCTGCAGCAGTCCTGAGGACCCTGATGGCACAAGATGGTGTGATTGCGGCCAGAAATGGGGGAACATGGCAGGGGCATGAGACAGGGGCACCTCTCAGTACCCCGGGCACGCAGGCAGTGCTGCTGCTGACGCAGAACCCTGCTTGGCCACAGCATCAGTCCCTAGGTTGCCAGGCAGCAGTGGGCAGGCTGGCAATGGGATGCTATGCCAGGCTGGGGAGTCTCCCAGCTCTGCAGAGGGACAGGGGAGCTGGGCTGGGGCTCACAGGGGTCCCTGGCTGGTTCTGAGCCATGGCATGAGGCAGGTGCACACCAGCACCAGCTCCCTGCTAACCAGAGCAGCTCCTGCAGCGAGCACAGCGTGAGGACAGAGACCTGCAGGCTCCGGCAATGGAGATAAGGACAGCTGAGGTACAAATATTTACCCAGCGACCTGAATGGCTTCAGCTGAGTTCATTCCTATTAGAGGATTCTGTTAGTAATTATCTGAATACACGTTATTACCTGGGGACCTATAATCTGCCACAGTAATGAGTTCAAGTGGCTCATGTGGCATAATAAGCAGGAAAGGCAAGGTGGGAAGGGGCCTGCTGCCATCCACAGCAAGGGCAGGCAGAGCTCAAGGACACCGATTGCTCAGCTTCAGGAGCTGCTGTGGCACCACAGCAAGGGACACAATGCTGGGACCTCACGTCCCTGAGCAGCGGGTCAAGGGCAGGGCCAGGCAGAGCCCAACAGAAGGCAAAAGGAAGCTGAGATCCAAGTGCGAGCGCTGCTTCCCCGACCAGGGGAGGGATGCACTGCAGGGCACAGCTCCTGTGCAGGGCAGGGGATGAATCCGCCTCCATGGCGCTGGGCTCTGGCTCGGCAGCATTATCCCGGCCCTGCCTGCTGCGTGGGCTCACCCGGCAAACTTGAACTGACTTCATGTGACTCAGTAAAGAGAGTTACCCTCTGCAGCAGGTATTGACGTATCCCCACAGCTGGCAGGGGGCAAAAATCCTCTCCTGGAGATGTGCCCAGGGTTTGTGTGTGTTCACAGAGTGCAGGGCCATGCTGCCGGCGCCATTCGGCACTGGTCCATCCCCTGCACCGCAGGGCACGGGAGCTCCAGCAAGTGCGTTGATGCTCCGAATGGCAACGCGAAACGGAAAGTGCCCAGGAGTGACTGAGATTAATTACTGTGCAGCCAATCCTGTGAGGGACCCCACCTGCCCGCTGAAGTGAAAGCTTGCGGTCCACCTCTTGTGATCCCATGCACCATCCTCCTGTGGTGCTCTTGGGCTCAAACCCCTGCACGGCCCAGGGTGTCCCCAGGAGGGAGAGGGCAGAAGTGCCCATCCCCATGGGAAAGGGCCTCGCTGGTCTCAGGAGAGGAGGCTTCAGGCCATACCCTCCTCTTTGGGCCGCTCCCCCCCACCTCCCTGAGGATCTGCTGCATTTGCGTCTTTTAAACGGACTGTGTTTAAGAAATAATGATGCAAGACCAGCAGATAATCTCTGTCCCATCTCTGCCCGCTGCCGCGCTGCCTTGTGATGCTGCTGTGCTCAGTCACAGCGCTGTTATGAGAGCAGCGCAGTCATTAAGCTCTAATTTCTAAAACAAAGATAAAATTACATGATTAAGATCTAATTAAAGCCTAACTACCAGCGCCATGAATCACTTCAGCACACAGTTTAATGGATGTCTTTTGAAGCCATCATGCATTTTGTTTCCTTCTGTGGCCAGTGATTTCCCTGCAGGGACCGCCTTGGCTCAGGCTGATGTTTGCTTTCGCTGTGGCTGATTTGGCTGGGGACCACTAAAAATGTTTACAAGTGAGCAAGGAGCTCGAAACCCCATTTCTAACCAGACAGAAAAGCTCACTTGACAAGCCCCTTCCAATGGCTGTTCCTGGAGGAATAAGCGGAGCGGGGCGGGCTCCTCACACAGCCTCAGGCTGGGAGCATGGCTCTGGCCATGCCATGTGCTCAGTGCAATCAGCAGGAGCCACGGTGTTCAGTGCCACGGTGCCTGGTGGCCGGGGCTGCACTAAGTGCCATTAAAACTCCCCTTCTTCAGGAAAAGCCAGCAAACAGGAAAGCCTCCCGCAGCGCCGCTGGCTCTAAGGGATGGTGCTATAATAAAGTTGATGGAGAGTATTGTCATTTTCGTCTTTGCCAGCAAATCATCGCCTGCTGATGTCCCAGGGCTGCCTCTGCCAGATCAACGCAAGCATTTCAATGCCTTCGCTCCTGCGCTGCAGCCTGCCAAGCAGTGATGCTGCCAAGAGCTGCCTCCCCTGGAACCTGCAGCCACCAGCAGCCCTGTGCCCACCGGAGATGCCACACAGGCACCGGCACGGCCGTGGTGCATGAACAGTGGGCATGGGCTCTGCTGATGGCACAGCACAATTCCCCCTCCACATTGGGAACGCCAGCCTGGCCCCAGTAAGGCCATACTGGAGACCTTGCCTGCTTCCGCTGCCCTCCACAGGGCTGGAGGGCACCCTCCCCATGGGCTCAGTGTGCTCAGCAGCTCTGCACGTTCTGCTTCCATCCCAAAAGGCAGCACCTTCAAAACGCTCCTCATTCTTCAGAGCCAGCCCTGCATTTACGGAGCTCAGCAGGGGAGGTGTCAGTGCCATGTGGCTCCCGGTGCAGCCTGTCCCCAGTCATGGCAGGAGCTGAAAACCCCTCAGCTCCCATCATCTTCACTGCTGAGACCTGAGGCAGCGGCAGCCCCATCCATCCTGGGGGTGCCGGGCTCTCAGCGGTGATCCCGTTATGAGCCAAAGCAGCTATGGCAGATTCCTCAGCACTGCATCAACCTGAGAGGATTAGGAGCAAGCAAATCTCATCTTGACCTGAATCCAAGCAAGCCCGAAGATGGCCCCGTAAGTCCCTTAGGGAGAGCCCACATGTGAAATGACTTCCTCCCTGCTGCTCGCACATGAGGGACGGACAGAGAAGGGTGTTGGAGGGAAACCAGACAAAGAACATTTCCAGCCCCATTTCAGCTCATTTCGTTGCCTTTTCTCAGTAGAAGAATGCCTTGTTTTCCCTGCAATAGCGCATTAAGTGAGCACGTGTCCTCCTGGGGATAGCTGCAGCTGCAACAGGTATCTAACAAAGTGCTAAATGGGAAAGAAGATTACCATCATTAATCACACACTGTGAAATGAGGTAGTTCTCAGAATTGCACCCCCATATAATTGTTAGTGGATACAAACAAGGAGCAGTAAGTCAGGGTAATGTTCCCCAGGTGACTCCGGCAGCCAGAGGAGATAAAGGAATTGAAATTCAGGAGCGCTCCCGGTTTGCGCTGAGGGATGAGCTCCCTCCAAACGCTGGTTACAGCGCAGCAGAGCTCCAGCCCGGGCCAGCCCCGGTTAACAACTGCACCAATGCTCCCGCCTGGCGTGAAACGGGAGCACCCGCCAGGCACGGGGCAGCGCAGGAGCGCGGGGACCCGGTGCAGGCGGCTGAGCTCTCCGGAGCTCCGTGGTCACAGAGCAGCCTCCAGAGAAACAGGGTCAGGACACACCAGAAGAGCCCCAGAACTGGAGGTGCCAGGGCAGAGCCACTGCCGGGGAAGGACGTGCCCGAGATCGCAGCATCGCAGAATCAACCAGGCTGGAAGAGACCTTTAGGATGCAGTCCAACCGTTCCCCAGCACTGCCAAGGCCACCCATGGCCACTCGTCTGTGTGGTTTGGGAACACTTGCAGGGACAGTGACTCCAGCACTGCTCTGGGCAGCCACTTCCAATGCCTGAGCACCCTCTGGGGAAGGAATTCTTATTGCATAAAGCAGATCCCCAGCAGTGAGACACTGCCCTCAGGCTCCTGCCATTCCCCAGCCCAGCTCTGCCCCTGTCTGTGGGCTCTCAGCTTTGCCGAAGCGCTGGAGTCACAGTGGCCCCATGCAGGCTCATACACTGGCATGAGTGGAGCTGGCAGATAGAGCAACGTGAGCTCAACGTGAGCTGCGAGCGGAGAAATGAGAGGGGACAGATTGCCAGTGCTCAGGGTGCACATTACTGAGCCGCTGATTGAGACATTTCATGCCTGGAGCGCCAGGAGTGTGTGTGCTGCCGGCCCCATCGCAGCAGCAGAAGCTGCCGGGCTGCACCCAACGCAGGGATCACCCAGTGGTGTGAAGAGAAGTGATGGAAACGGGCTGCGTTCACCATGCACAGGGAACCTGCCCTTGAGGCTCTGCAGAACGAGCCGCAGCGCATCCTCAGGCAGATGTCGGTGCCTCTTGGGAAGCTCGTTTTCCACCAGTTGTCCTGGCTCATCCATCTGCAAAGGGAGCCGAGGCACCAGCCCCGTGCCAACAGTCACACCAGGCTCATGAACCCCAGCTGCTCAGCGCCACGTCCTGCACCCGGCCCTGCCAGCCCCCAGTGCTGCAGCCAGAGCAGCCCCTGTGCTGGAGGGATACCAGATCAGATGAGGTGATCCGTGCGTGGCAGAGCCATGGGGCTGCTCCTCGTCTCCCTGTTCACTCCAGGTGCTCGCAGGCAGCTCCCTGTTTGTCAGCTCTGCTGGAGGCACCCGGTGACCGCAGCTGCGGCTCCTGCCCTGGCTGTGCGTTAGCACCGGGCTCAGCCAGGCCATTAATGAGCTCTGGCTGCTGCACCTACTTGCTTCAACTATGCTTGAGAAGATGCCATGTACCTGCGTGGTCCAATCTGGCCCCTTGCCACCTCCTCAGGCTGTTTCCTTGCTGCAGGACTGGTGTGTGAGCAGTTCCCCCGGCTGCGAGTGACTGGTTTTGGGTGGTCACAGGGAGCATGATGGGTTTATACCTGGCTAAGCCAGGAGGAGATGGACTGCCATGGGATCAGTGAGGTGAAAAGAAGGGAAGAGCATTGGCACTGGAGGTGTGGGACAGAGGATGCTGTGGGACAGCCATGGGCTGCTCTGGCACCCCAGCACCCCTCATGCTGGCTCTGGCAGGACATGGCTCACCTCGGCACCAGGAGAGAGGCTGCTGGGGGCAAATTTCAAAAGGGGAAAGAACCATTGTTCCTCCGAGTTAATATTCCCTTGTGGATCTTGTTCTCCTCGTTATTCTGGTCGTTACTTAAGCAACAGCTTCTCGTCACTCGTGATTCGGCAGCTGAGGGAAGGGCTGAGTGCAAGAGGCTAATTTATTTTCTTTTAGTGCTTCTCATCCATGGCAGCCCCTGGCTGCTCCTCACCACTGGTAACCAACTGGAGGCATTTCAGATATTTCTAATGTATGACAGCAACTGGGAAGCAGAAATTACCCTCTCTGAAACAATTCCTGAGACAGATTTCTTTTGGCACTTTGCAATAGACGCGCAGAGGAGACGTGGGCTGCATGTTCTAGTTTGCCTTTCCTGAGTAATTTATTAGCCCCGCCATCTGGTTAAGACCTCATTTCTTTCCCCCAGATAAACATACCTCATCGGCAGGAATGGCATCTGCAGGCAGGAGGAGAGGAGGGCTCTGCTGCCCTGCTCGTCCTGCCCAGCCGGGTCCCTGGCTCCAGCAGCCAGGAGCCACCGACACCACCTCACGTGCTGGGTCCCTGCCGCCACCCTGCATGGGCACCGGAGAGCTGGGGCACTGCTGGGCCCAGGGCACTGCACAGACCCGAATGTGCCACAGCTCTCGTACCCCATGGCGTGCGATCCTCACCTGAGGGTCTGCCTCGGCTGAGCTGCTGGAGGGGGGATGTGAAGAGCACCCCAAATGCAGCACTGGGCACAGCCATCCCCTTTGGCAGTGGTGCAGCTCCTGCAGGCACGGGGCGGCTCCGACCTGCCAGCGCTGATCCCAAGCAGCAGACCCGCAGGACACTGAGCTGCCGGCAGCAGCATTTCCATCGCTGGTGTGTTTGAAAAGCTGCTGCAGTGCTTTAGAGCAGAAAGGCAATCAGTCGTGGCTTCCTAATGCACCCTAATGGGGCTCTAGACGCAAAGGACACGTGGGGTCCATAATGCGCACCAGGGGCTGAGCAGCACGACACAGCCGCAGCGCTGTGGGTCACAGACTGCACGTCCACAGCCTGCCTGAGAACTCCTGGAGGAACAACCAGGTCTGGAGAGCAAATGCTGTGAATGGAGCCAGAGCACAGTGTGTCCTGAGCAAAGGCCAGCAGCATCCAGCAGCACCCACTCGGAGCCCAGCAGCACCAGCAGCTGATGCTGAGCACAGGGACACGATGGATGCTGGAGACAACAGCAACATAGGGCAGAGCCCTGTGCTAAACTAGCCGGGGGCTCTCGCGTCATCCTGAAACAGGCACCGGGATGGTGCAGAGGGATGAGACAAGAGCTGCATAAATCTGCTGCTGGAGCTCTGATAAAAGGGAATATGATGGTTAATTAAAGCCTTTCATAATCACATGGATTTGGGTCTTACTTTGGGCTTTTGCTGTGCTCAGAATCATCTTCACATAAGAGTTTGGGAAAACAAAGTGAACTTGACACTTGCTGCCAAGGCACCATTTCCTTGAGAGCTGGCACGTGACCGAGGGCAGCACCCGCATTCCCATGGGAATGGGCCACTGGCTGCCCCAGGACAGTGGGGCCTTCCTCAGGTCTCTGCTCTGTTCACACAGCTCCAGCACCGAGCGCCAGCGCCCTGCGGGTTGGTGTCCCCCAGGAAGATGCCACAACCCGGCAGCAAACCGGCGGCACGGCCACGCTCCCTCCTGGTTCTCCACTTCCCGGCACCTTTTTAACCAGGGCACCACGGCACCGAGCGCAACCCTGTCCGGAGCCTGCTATTGCTGCGCCGCCATCTCCGAATGAAAGCAGGGTGGTTTGACAGCTCCTGCTTCTTTTCTATGACAGGCATGAATTTATATTCCCAGGCTCTAATTCTCCCATTAATTGAATCCTGCATTAGTTTTTCCACCCATTTGCCCAGGATTAATGTCAGGCTAATTGGACACAGTTGTCCAAGCCATCTCACTCACTCACTCACTTGGCTGTCTCTTGGTACAATGCGTTCTCCTCCCACCCAACACCACTTCCCGGCTCTTCAGGATCAAGAGGGAAGCTCCAAGGGCTTGCGTGATTCATAGAATCATAGAATCCCAGATTAGAATCATAGAATCATAGAATCATAGAATAGTTCGATTGGTTTGGGTGGGAAAGGACCTTAAAGCTCATCCAATTCCAGCCCCCTGGAATGTGCCCCCCTCTCAGCCATGGCTCGGATGGACACCCTGGTCACCCCCCGGCAGCCGATGGAGGGAGAACTCAAGCACCAGAGCTGGTCCCAGAGCTGCTGGCACGAGCCACAGCCAAACCCATGGGCGGCGGTGGTGACCAGGACCATCCCATGGAATCAGCTCCTCTGCTCCTCAGGCTGACGGCGCAGATTATTTGTAGTTGGGATCAAAACTTGAAGGAAGAGAAGAAACAGAATTGCAAATGGGTTTTGGCAACTGAGAGCGCTGCTCGTGCTGCTGGGCCAGGGCCGGGCCGGGCTGGTGCCCCCCAGGCGCCCGTGTGCGGCTCCGTGGTGCTCTGGGGGCCAGCACCAGGAACCCCCCCGTGCTCAGAGCCTCCCACGCCGTGACAAGTGTTTAACCGTGATCCCTTCGAGCAGCAGTGGCTCGAGGCCGGGTCACACGGTGACCAGGAGAGGAAGGGAATGTCTGGAGCGAGCCTTATGGGAGGAACTCCTTGCAGCTACCCAGTTCCGCACCTCCTTCAGCCCTTGTGAGAGCTCCATTCAGGTGACACTCAGGCTGCAAATGAGCTCCCTGCTCAGGCAGCCCAGAAAGTGGCTCCGGGGAGCGATCTCCCTCCAAGTGACCCAGGACCATCCCACCCGGGCACCGTGTGATGGGACGTGAGCTCTGGAGCCCCGAGAGCCTGACAAATGCTGGGTAAATTCTGATCGCAACAGTCAAAAGCACTCAGAGTACACGGGAACCCATCCAACGCGGACACAGGAGGGGAAACATCTCCCTCGCTGCTCTGGATGGGACATCTTTGCTTTGCTGACAGTTGTCCTGATTTACTTCTCCCTCCTTCAGCATCTTCTTATCCCCATTTCCTGGGAGGCTGGGCTCTTCGGAGGATGTTTTTAGGGCTGTTTTAGGTGGTTCAGACTTAATTGCAACTCACCATTATCTGAGCACACGAAGGGAGTTGCGGGGATAGCCAGGACTGTGGGCACCCAGCGGGCGACAGCCCCCGAGCTGTCACTGCTCTATGGGGACACCCCACACACCCCAAAGCTGGATGCACCAGGGCCCACGGTACCCAACACCGGTGCCCAGCCCCTCGGTGCTCCTGCCAGCGGCAACTCCTTCACCCACTGCTGCTCAGCACCACATCCCACTGCACTCAGGCAGTGCCTGGCATCCTGGCATCCCAGGGGCGGAGATGCTGCCTCGAGAGGGAATTTGCAGTGACCCCCGCCAAGGGTGGTTTGTGGCCCCACAGCAAACAGATGCAAACACGGGAGTGAGAAACACCGGCCCCGTGGCTTTTTGACACATCGAGCCGCACAAGTGAGGGCGATGCATTATTTAAAGGCTTTTCAAGAGATGGGAAATAATTTCAGCTTAGTTGGCTTTGTAGGACAGCTTGAGTAGAGAGCGGGGACAGCAGAGCTGCCCACGGCAGGGCAGCGGTGGGGCAGGGAGATGACAGAGCCTGAGGCCATTGGCCACACCGAGACACAGCACCATGGGGTCCCCAAACCCTGAGATGGCTTCTCCTGCAGCCCCAGTGCAGCCCCCAGGCTGCTGGGTGAAGCCGGATCCAGCCCAGCATCAGTGGCTCCGGCCAGAGCAAGGCAGGGATGAGAGGACGGAGCGGCCATCAGTGATGGACAAGAGCCTGGCGGGATGGGCAGTGCGGTGCAGGAGCGTGCTGATGAATTGGGTGTCACTGGGTTTAATCCAGAGCCATTAGCCAAGCTGAGCACTCGCATATCATTTGTTACACTAATGGGTTGCTGGAGGTCATTCGGTAATAAGAGAGGGAAAGAAAGGTTATTAGTTTTTATCAGACATTAATTGGCCAAATTCGATTACTTATTTAGCATGTGCAGTGCACGAGGGGGGTTCTGCCCCAGCAGCACCCCGGCCGGCAGAGCAGGAGGGTGGCAGCAGCTCCATGGTGGGTACCACAGCACCGCATGGACACGGGCATGGGGTGGACGTGGGCAGATGCCGACACAATCAGCTCCCATCCACGTGCTTCCCATCGGCTCATCCCAGGCTGCAGGACCAGGGGTTGACAAGGGGCACCCCAAACCCATGCGGCCACCCCACGTGCCCCATGGTACAGCCAGTGCCCAGCCTGCAGCAATGCCACAGGCAGCAGCTCCGGCTTCCATGCTCCATGCGCAGGCAGCAGCAGAAACACTCTGGGAACCACGCAGGTGATACCACATTTATCTAACAAGCTTCCAAATGAAAACCAGCATTTGGACTTATTGCGTTCTGCCTCAAAATTTGATTACATTTTTCTACAGCTGTAAATCTGCCTTCCTTTCTGCAACATTATTATTAAAGCCGGTATTGAATTGGTGGTGTGATACGTAAAATTTCAATCCTGGCTTTGACATTCCAGGAAGTTAAAAACCAATTACACTGTGTGCTTTGCCTCGGGACAGAATGAATCATTGAACACAGCCACTTCACCAAGAGAAATTAAAGGTTGAAGCAGCAACATGGGGAAGGTATTAAGTTAAAAATCAAAGGTCAATTAAAGTAAAACTGAGTCTATTTTATTTTTAATATTTTGCTTACATTTTCATTCCTTTCTGATGAACAACGAGGAAAATAAACCTGCACTTTTCTTTATCTGCCAGGTAATAAATCTGGGCTGAACGCGGTTTCAGCAGCTGAGAGGGAGCATTCAGGTGATAAAACTCCCAGCCCAATAACCAGCATTAATCTCACCGTAATGAAGCCAGCACAGCAGTGGGGCAGCTCACACAGTCCCGGTACCAACAGCACCCACTGCACAGCAGCGAGGTCCCACCTCACCTCTCCTGTGCCCACCGAGCCACCGCGGCACCCATGGGACACCACAGCACCCCTGGGACGTGCCCCCATCACCGGCACCCCAAGTCCATGAGACCCGCTTGGCCGCACAGCTTGGCCATGCCACAGATCAGCATCACGCCACAACAGCATCACACCATGCAGTGCCACTCTGCACATGTCTAGCTCTGCTCTAGGCTCCGACGGGCATGAAGGGCAAGCCCTGAAGCCCCTACCTGCTCTTGTCCAAATGGGGGGCAGCAGCTCTCCATCCCCACACATCTCGTACCACTGAGACCCCTGTGCCCCCCAGACTTTCCAGGCATGAGCAGAGCGAGACCTTCCCCAGCATCCAATCCTCTGGATGTGGGGCAGCCTGGCACCAGCACATCTGAAGCCTGGCACAGCCCTGGCTGCGGCTTGGCCAGCCCAGGGCAAACCCACTACCCCGGCTCAGCCCCACTGTCCATCCCCAAGTGATGGAGACAGCACCACCATGGGACCAGAGCTGCGGGAAGCACGGGCAGCTCCCCACAGCAACAGGACACGCGTGCACACAGAACCCCGCGGCACAGTGCGCAGAGAGCGCGGAGGGGGAGACCCCGTGCAGGGATGCAGCACCCGGCTCATTCCCACTGCAGCAGCGCGCTTGTGTCAGCCCGGGCCGGCTGTGCCTTGCCGGGGGCAGGGACCACCCCCATGGCACCTCCTGCTCCGCAGCCAACCACAGCAGCCGCTCCTGCAGCCCGCGGAGCAGGGGCCCTGGGGAGATGAGATCACAGCCATGAACTCATCGGCACGCAGCGAGCCCCGACGGGAGGGAGCCTCCAGCGGCCCCCGGCCGGGAGCGGCGCTGGCCCCGGACCCGCTGCGCCCGCGGCTGTCATCAGAGCAGCGGGGGGAGCCGTCACCTCCTGAGCGGGGCAGCAGCTCTTGACCCCTCCTGTAAAACAACAGGCCGGTTGTACGCCCCGCTCCGCGCAGCAGTATGGCATCTGCAGATGCCTTTTATGCCTGGGCTCTAACAGATAACCCACACCCTTCGAGTGGAGCGCATCCTCTGCTCGGGCCCAAGCATAAATCATTTGCAAAATATTAACGTGCTTAAAGGCCGTCCCAGGGGCCACAGGAATTGCTCTGCAACGCGCACACTTGTGCCTGTTACAGGAGAAACGTGCTCGCCGCAGAGCTGTTCGACACTGCTCTATCCACAGGCTGGAGCACAAAGCTATCGGTGAGGCGCAGCACCGGAGAGAGAACCCCCCCGGCCCCAGCACTGCCACCCTGCTGGACAGCCTGACCTATGGAACCGCATTGAGGGCGTTGGGAATGCACTCGCCCTCCAGGGAACCGGCTTCTCCCGGGCTGCAAAGGGAGCGAGAGCGTGCGCTGCTCCCCGCGCAGCTCAGCCACCCGGAAGGAGTCATCCCCATATCCCCAAAACTCATTTCAGTAAGGAAGGAATCAGGTACAGCAAAAGGCGGGAGAGCAGAGGTTACCCCAGCGGTGACACCCAGAACGAGCTGACAGCACTGTGCTACATGGAGCTCTGCTTTTGGCCACAGATGGGAGGACTGATATAGGAGACACAGGAGGCCGGTGGAGTGATGTGACTGCAATGGGAGCTGGGCGGCAGGGCTGGGTACACCAGTGCTTGACGATCCATCTGCCACCAGCCCTGACCTGCACAGCAGCGCTCATAACAGAGGAGGGTGGCAAAGGGACCAGGAAAGTAGGAGCAAGGGCAAGTGAAAGGGCCCAGAGGTTTCCCAGCATCAAAGCTTCCATTCACAGCAGTGTCCCCTGTTCACGGCCATCCCTGTGCTGCCCACTGGCTACCACCTCTGTACCAACCACAGCAAGCTCCGGGCAGGAGCATGCAGCCAGAGACACGCCAGGACCCAGGTCCTGTGGCATGTGGGGCAGGACACCCCAACCAGCATGGGAAGAAGCAGGGAGCTGCCCGGGTTGTACCCAGCAGGGCTGCTGCGAGCGCTCCGGCTTGCTTGGTAAATAACGACTCTGTTATAAATATTCCATAAGCCCAGGAGCTGCAGTGCATTAAAAAATGATAAGGTCCCTGCATCCCCTGCGCCGGGGCTGCGAGAGGGGTTTCAAATCGGATGTCAGCGGGGACCGACAGGGGATTTGTTGTGGGGCTGATGAATAGTTTGAGAAATACTCAATACCTTCAGGAAGGATCAATTTGTCACCGCCTGGCTCAGACCGAGTGCAAACCTGCAGCCATCCCCCCCGCACGGGGTATTAAGAAATCCAGGTCATTAAGTTGGACGCGCAGTTTGTTACTGCTTTTCTTTACTGGATGAAGCTAACGTGGAGAAGGGGCCGCGCCGTGCCTGGACAAATTGCTCCAGCAGCCACGAGGCTCTCAGATGTCTGCAGAGGGAGGGCAGCAGGACCAGGCACCAGCACAGCGGTGCCAACCCCTTTGCCCTGAGGCAGCGGCCAGGCTCTGTGCCCCAAGGCTGTGACCACCACCCCGCACCATGGGGCAGACCCCGGGGTGCTGCTCAGTGGTCCAGGAGGGTGGCACAGGGGGATGAGCCCTGCGGGAGCTGGAGCTCTGCCCTCTCCAGGGCAGTGGAGCACCCCCAGCTCCGAGCTGCCAGCCCATGGAGGGCAGAACATCACAGCGAGGGCAGCACCCCTGCAAAGTGACACAGAGGTTGTGCAGGTGCAAAACCCAGTGGCACTGCAGGGAGCCCGGCTCGTCAGCACAACACCCCCTGTGGCACTAACGGGAGACACCATCAGATACCGCACCGGGCTCTTCAAATCACAGAATCCAAAACTGGTTTGGATTGAAGGGACCTCAAATCTCATTTGGTTCCAGCCCCTGCCATGGGCAGGGACACCTTCCACTGGAGCAGGTTGCTCCATGCCCCATCCAACCTGGCCTTGAGCACTGCCAGGGATGGGGCAGCCACAGCTTCTCTGGGCACCCTGTGCCAGCGCCTCAGCACCCTCACAGGGAACAGCTTCTGCCTAAGAGCTCATCTCAGTCTCCCCTCTGGCAGTTAAAGCCATTCCCCTTGGCCTGTCCCTACATCCCTTGTCCAAAGCCTCTCTCCAGATTTCTCATCAGCCCCTCTAGATATTGGAAGACTGTTATAAAGTCTCCCTGGAGCCTTCTCTTCTCCAGGCTGAACAAGCCCAGCGCTCTCAGCCTGTCCATGTTCTCTGCTATGACAAAACCCTGCACATAAGCATCCCCCAGGAGCTGGAAAGCGCGATTCCATCAGCAGTTCCATCGGTGATTCCATCAGCGCCCCAGCTCACGACCAGGGAAGGCTGGGGGTGTCCGCCGGGCAGGCAAGGCTTCGGGTGCGCTCGCAGGGCTCCCCCTCTGCCTCGAAGCTTTCGGTGAGGTACGTTTGTGTGTATGAGATATTCTGACAACTGAAAGCGCGCTCAGCGCTGCAGTAAAACCGCCCCGTGCGGAGCGGCCGGGCACCGGCCTGGCCTCGGCTGCTCCATCCGCTCGGTCACGGCGAGGGGCTGGGGTCAGCGGTTTGCGCTGCACTAAAAGCAGGGGTTTGCTACAGGAGGGACCAGGTTTATGTTACCATAAGTTGTCACCAGTTGGTCAGGTCCCCGCAGAAGGGATCGATACCAGCAGAGGGGAGAAAGTGCTGAGAAAGGAAAAGCGATACCCTAATTAGAACAGAATTTAAGATCCGGGGGTGTGGGTGACAGCGCTAACACGTTATAATTCACTGGGGCTTGTTCTGCTCTCGGCAGCACCGGCTGTTCATAAATATCCCAAAGGACAGCAGCTGCCTGCAAGGAGCACATCCATCCTCCTCCGCCACCGGCACGACCAGCCCCTGCCCTCACCTGATGGAGCCATGGGTTTTGAAACCAGCCCAACAAGTGGTTTCCTCAGCTCCCCTGGCTTGCACAGTGGGGGTCCCTGCTCCAGCTGCCCCAGGGCACAGGGACAAGCCTGGTGCCCCCCAACCAGCACTCTGGGCACCCCAACCTCCCCAGGGCATCGGGAACCTGCCCCTCGCTCCGCAGGGACCTAATCCTGGCTTAGCGCAGCCATAATCCCAGCCCAGGACCCGAACATCTGCCCCAGCTCCGTGCCCAGACACGGCTCCCCTCCTGACCCAGATTTAACAACCACTCATGTCCCGACCTGTCCCCCAGCGCACACAGCACCCCCCACAGACCTGAGCACACGAGGGGCAATCCAATCGCATCACTCCAGGAGCAAAGTTCTTCAGTGCTTCCCTGATCTGCCTCCCATCCTCTCCCAGCTGGGTCTCGGGAGCTGCAGCTGGATCGCCATTGAATAAAGCGGCCATAAAACCTGCCTGGATTGCAGAAATACTCGTGAATGTAATAAACAAAAATAGAGTACCTTTAATTCTGAGAAGCCTTTGGCTATATTAATATCTCTTTAATATAATCACTTATAAATAAGTGATGACCCCATGATTTAGTACGACATTTGTAATCCCATTTCCATACAAGATGTGAAGCGATTACTCTCTGTTGTGCAATAAAGGGATGGGTCTTGTACACCGCGACTGCCCAGTGTAGCCACCAGCTCCTGCACTGCAAGTGAGAAGACACAAGTAAGCACACAGGAGGGAATTCTTCAGCAGAGATAACACGCTGGATTGCTGAACCATTTCACGCACCATTCACCATGCAGACAGGAGCCCGAGCAGCCCAGAAGCCACAGGGATGGATCCCAGCCTTGCCCGCAGCAGCCACAGCTCATCCAGCCCAGGGTGTCATCTGCAGATGATGCAGCCACTCATGGGGAGAGGTCCTCCCTTCTGCAGGCAGGAGCTTGTCCTCCTCCCTCCGTCCTCCTTGCAGGCTGTGCTCTCCTCCATGGCCACAGGGACACCGCTGCCCACCCTGCTAAACAAAAAGCAGTATTTAGAGCTCATAGAATCCCAGCCTGGTTTGGATTAAAGGGACCTCAAAGCTCATCCAGTTCCAACCCCTGCCAAGGGCAGGGACACCTTTCCCTGGAGCAGGTTGCTCCAAGCCCCTGTGTCCAACCTGGCCTTGAACACTGCCAGGGATGGGGCAGCCACAGCTTCTCTGGGCACCCCAAGGCTTTGGGGGCAAGAACAGGCAGGGCTGGGTGCAAAGGGGACACCCCCACTCCTGTCTGGCCAGGTGTGAGCCCCCAGACCCCAAAGAGGAGGCAGATCTCATCCCCCTGCCCATGGGGCTCACAGACTCACCAGCACAAGGGCTCTGGGGAACCAGGTCCTGCACCCCAGGGACACACCAGCAGCAGGGACCGCGGCCGAGCACCAGCAGGACCTGGGCTGCTTGTCTGCGCAGAGAGAAGCATCAGGAACAACACCAGGGGTATAGCAGGAGCCCGCATCCCCCTCTCCCCAGCACAGGGGTCAGTGCCCGAACCCAGGCCTTGGGTGCCTGCTCCCCCAGGAGCAGCCCTGTTGGGATGCAGAGGGATGGCACAGCCCTCACCCTGCTCCCATCCCATACAGGACCTGGAAAAACACTCACTCAGGCAGGGTGCCTAGTAATAAATTTATTGTATTTTATTACATATTCCCCTTTTTGCACTTAATTCCAATTCCTCATATTCAAACTCTTCTTTCTGAAAGAAAATTATTTAACATAAAAATATAAATTCTGCATATTAAAAGTGCATACACCTTGAATAATAAACCATACAAATAAATAATAAAAGGCATCGACACAGTCTCATGCACTTGTCCTCAAATAATTTAAAAGTTATGGTACAATGTTGGGTCCCGAGCACAGCCAGCCTGCTTCCCCATTACTGTACAGCTCAAAAACACTAAAAGAGAGGAGAGTATCAAAGCGTGGGGAGCCCCACGGCCCAGGTTGGTGTACAGTGACGTGACATGCAGTCGCCAGAACTGTAGATATTCCAGTGTAAAACCTGACATTGTGTCCGGAAGAGAAACTGCATTTGCATCAGGACTTACAATTCAATTTTAACCAATGGTGAGGCACAGCTGGTGAGCAAACCTGGACACATCAACACTTGGAAGGCCACAAGGAAACAATCCTGCCGCTTCCCTTGTGTCACCCCACCCAAGGCAATGTAGCACCGAGAAATGGCTTCTGATTGCACTGCACGAATGGCACCCGCACCTAACGCCAGCCTCCTCGCATCGCATTTTGCGCTGCAGGGCCTCGAGTGCAACGGGACTGGTGTCTCCGCTTAGTTTTAATCTGCGTCTTTACAGAACACTGGCTGCAGACACATCGAGAGGGCTGCCGCCTTTAAACAACCAGAAGACTCCCTAAACCTTTAGAGCCAATGCAGACAAGGTGCAGGTCTTGAGGTGCTTTCCTTTTACAAAACAAAGCTCCTTATAGTAAATGCTTGACGGTGCTTCTGTGACAAAACCCATGTTGTACTTTCATCTCACCACAGATTAAAACTAAATTTCAGTTCCCTCCACAGATAACATCAGATACCGCCAAATTATTTTGGATTAGGAGGCAAATGACAGAGACAGGAAAAAAGAAAAGAGTGAAAACAGGAAAACTATTTGGAATGTCGTTTCCAAACCCTCTCCATGCTGGCTGCTCACAGGGGATGGGCATAGAGCCCATGGGGAGCGAGACCTGGAGCCCACCCAACACCCTGAGCTCAAAAACTCAACCAAAACCTCTGGGTTTGGGTGCTCGTCTGGGTACAGGCAGAACCCCTGCTCCCAACGCAGAATGTGTCCTTACAGTTACATGGGAAATGCAGATATGGACACAACACAGATGGGGTTTCCCTGTTAAATAAAGAGAAAACAATACAAGACAGAAAACCAGCTTGTTCTCGTTTCAGCACTCCGGATCCCTCTGACGTTGTGCTACACTCCAGCCTGGTCAGTAATGCAGAATCCTGCGAAGGAAAGGATCAAAGATGTGCAAACAAAGCAGGAACCCGGGGCCATGCTCCTATGTGCCGACACCATGAAGAGAAGTCAGGCTCCAGCGGCGCTCCAGAGCCCGGCACCGGCCGGGAAGTGCAGCCGGTGCCTGCAGCAGCGCTTGCATAGTCCAGTGCATGCGGTGGGAGGTGGGAGCTGCCATGCACAGCTTCGCTGCTGAGACAGGATGGGTGTTCATGCTCCAGCTTCAGTTTGGAAAGCAAAGAACCCCGCAGCTGAGGCGATGAGGGCACTTACAGTGGAACAAGTGTTCTGTAATTAAGCTGCTAATTGTCTATCCTAAGCGTCTTTTTTATTTAGCCATATTTGCTAAGTTTGACAGGGTTAACAATTTATACACCCAAAGTGAGACACAGGTTACAGAGAACTGCAGGCACCAAATTGTCTATCAAACATGATTAATACAAATAAAAGGTGCCTCTTTAATACACGTCATTGAAAATGTGCTTATAATTTGTATACTGCTAAACACTATCCAAAAGACACGGCCCAGAAAAAGGGTAAAAAGAATTTCCCTCTGTGACTCCAGCAGGAACCTGGCGCTGGGATGAAGATGCTGCTTCCCTGCATCCCCGGGGCCACTTCCAGGAACAGGAGCAAGTGTCAGACTGGGGATGTGGTTGGGATAGCAGTTACATGTGGCTGACGAAGGTGAGCTCAACCCAAAGTTGATCAGAAACACGTCACAAAACCCTATGGAGGGCCGGCACCTCCTTCCCATGGAGCTCACATGCGCTCCAAGCACAGGGATGCTGCTGGGCCTCCCCCTTTGAAGGCATCTTCCCACCAGCATGAGGTAGCCGGCAAACCTCTGCCCCCAGGTCACCAGATGGGGGTCCCAGGCTCCACCAGCCCCAAGGCAGCCACACCAGGGGCCATTCCACATGCCCCACACTGGGCACGATGGGCAGAATGGAAAGTGCTTCAGGAGCCAAATGTGAATTTTAAAGAAAAGAGGTGACCATGTACAAGCGGCTGCTGCAGAACAGCCTCGCGCCTTTGCTGCTCAAAGTGCACAAAGCCAAGGTGATGCAGACATCTAGGACTTGGAAGATCCCTCTCTGGAGTGTTCCCTAGTACCGTGCCACATCCTTACATCTGGACAATACAATACACATGGATACGAATTCCTGTGCGTGAAAGGACTACGAAATAAGTCTGCTATAAAGCAAGGAGAGAAGATTGATGATGCTTTTCCCCAGATCACTGCAGTAACCTACATTCAGTTTTAGGAAGATTTACTCTACATCACTGATGGACCCATGACTTTACCAGCAAGGAGGCTTGGTTCTACACAACGAACATCGTCGCTTCCTGGACCCACACTCTTCAACTCTCTCCTGTGCAAGGCAGTGCATGCGCCACTGGAATGCGTGACACCAAAAGCAGGGATGCAGAGGGGCAGCACACGCTGTTTTCCAAACTGCTTCACTACAGGATTGACACAGCCACAGAACAGGTCCTGCACAGGCACGCTCTCCACGGCTTTTAACATCAGCTGCTGGAAGCCAGGACCTCCTATTCCCATTTTGTCCACACGGGAGCTCTACCTGCCCGTTTTCATGCCCCAGATGCAAACAGACTGAACTGGTGTTCAGCTCGAACTCTGGTGTGGACACAGCTTCAGATTTCCTCCAGCCCAGGCATGCAACACAGGAGCAAAACCACCGCAACAACCAGACACCAGCTTCGACTTTAAACTTCTCCAGTGAACGATGGCAGGAAAAGAAAATGTCATTTGATAAAAATAACCTTTCACAAGTGTCCCATGGCAAAACATGCAGAGAACCGGGCTCTGGCAAGGAAAAGACAAACCCGAGTTTGCACCAGCTGCCAGAATTACATTCTTGCTGCAAGAGCTTTTACAAGAGAAGAGCCAACATCGAGCACAACCTCGATGCAGATAAAACCTTAAACAAATACTCCAACATCAACATCCCAGGGAGTAATTTAAGAACTACAATATGAAGCAATTCTTATCTGCTCTGGTGGATGTAACAAAAAATAATCCATGAATAATCCAAGTCATACAGTTAAGAAGCAAGTAATGCAATCTTGTTGCTGCAATTGGGCTGAAACAATGCCTGGGAGAAGAAATGCATCAAGAGATGGTTGAGTTTGGGTTTAAAAATACAGCCCAGGGCCCAGAGGCCAGCACACTGGTACAACACGCAGGCCGCTGGCATGCTGCTGGGCTGCAGGAAGGTAAGTGCTGCAGAAGGGCATGGGGACAGAGCGAGGGCTGCACTGCAGGTGGGCTCACTGCCGCACACACGGCACCCCCAGCTCAGTGTCACACACACGCTGCCTGCTCTCAGCAGTCCCAGCTCCCCAAAACACTCCCCTCCAAAGCCTGCTGCAGGTGTGTGGTGAGCTGAGTACAAGAACTGACCACAGAGCAGCAAGGTGCCCAGCAGACCTCCCTGAAAGGCTTCCCGGCACATCAGCTCAAGGGAGGAGGTGGCACAGACTAGCTCAGAGTCAGTACCTGGCTCAGGGCTGTTTGCTACACCAAGAGAAGAGATGCATAAACAGATCTGTCCACCAGCGAAGCCGAGGGAAGCTCTGCCACAGCAGACTGGATGAGAGGCAGAGCCCGCATCCAGAAGACAAGCGTGCCCAGCACACTGCCCATGGTGACCTACACAGGATTCCTGCTGAACATAAAGGAGAGGCAGCACTTTGATAAACAAAAATAAATACACCAGACAGACAAAAGGAGTTGAGGAATCCACCTTTCAGGAGGAACCATAAGGAACTTGAGGAAGAAGGGCATGTAAACAAAGACATCACCAGATGTAGTGTTCAGACCCTGATAGATTCATCCACAGGAGGCTGGGGAGTGGTTCCAAGGGACATGTGGGAGCCAGATCCACAGAGGAAGGTGAGGAGTGTGCAAGGGCAGGGATACAGCAGCACTCAGAGAGGTGAAAACTGGCCCTTGGTGCTTGGTATTGCCCTTCCGGCCCCACGAGAGGCTGCCTCAAAGCACGCTCAGAGAACGCGGAGAAGACAAAATGACACTTGGCTTATCCAAACATCACTGCTCTAAGTAATGGGTGCTACACTCACGCCAGCACGATTAAGCATTTGAGCACTTCAGGAAATGCTTCTCAGGAGTTTGAACAGGGGTCTTACAGCATCACCCCCCCCAGGGTCAGGAAGACAGCTCTGCTACGGCACTGCCACCACCTCCCACAGGCACCAGGAGCTGGCAACCAGCTGCTGCTCAGTGGTTTCTTCTGTTGCTCAGTACAGTGTTTCAGAAGAGAGAAAGTAATTAAAGAGGGAAGGGTAGAGGTTGCCGCAGGTATGGACAGAGCAGAACTCTTTGCAGACATAGCAACAAAAAATGCAGGTTACATTTCATGGAAAAAAAACGCCCAACACCCACTTTCAGCTGCTGGAATGCAAAATGAACTGTAACAGACACACATGGACACACAGGTACCTTTCTGCCCATCCACTAATGCTAGTCCCTCCTATACTGGCTGAGTATATACCTGAGAAACAACATTAGTGTTGAAATATTGCCCTTTAGAAAGCTTAAAAATGGAAGGGAGCAGGGAGAGGGGGTCAAGAGAGAGCATAAGAAGCGGCAGTCTCTCCTTTCCAGTTTCCTTCGCATCCTCCCCAGCTCAGAACAAGGCCACACACCAGCGTGGACACAGCCTGCTCAGAACAAGACCAAAGGAATATCAGTTCACAGCTCTACAAAGCACACTAGGGTCAGTACAACTGGCTTTCAGATTCCAGACCTCGAATCTGAAGAAGTTGTTGCATTTTCTATAAAGAGACTCCTGTACAAGTGCTATGGGACAGCTGCATCCATGTTCAACGACTCCAGCTACACTACTTGCATCAGTGCTGGCTGCCTGTGGCTATTTGGTTTGATGGCAGAATCAAAAGGCGCTTTAACAACTTGCAGTTAACTTCTCCTCAAAACAGACATTAGGCACATGAACAAAAAAACAAGAGCTCAATAAATTAGCTTCTCAGCAGAAGAAAAGACACCTGGATTGCAGCATTTCACTGAGGTTCCAGAGAAGGCCGTACAGACACCTGCATGCTGGAAGGTAACCTTTTCAGTGGCTTGTCAGCAGCCTGCTTGCCACTGGAAGGAGGAGACTGGACTCCGGGATCTAGCTGGGAAGACTTGGACTTGCGACTGGATAGCAGAGAATGTTTGCTGGGGGCAGTGTCTTTAGGGACAAGTTTTTCTTTTGCAGTAAGGGAGCCATTGGTTTGGGAGGCTGGTGGGACAACACCTTTCTCTGATTTGTCTTCCAGCGCGTTTTTACTGCCTGACTTGGAACTGCCACTCCCTGTCTTTTTGGAGAGCATCGTGGTCTTCCCCAGGTCTGCCGACCTCCGCGTCTCCTTTTGCCTTAAGGCCGATTTAAAGAAAGACAACCCCTTCTCCTCTGATTTGCTGTCCCTCTTCAGGGCAGAGCGCACACCCACGTTTGGAGACCGCAGGTTGGCCATGGAGGAGCTCCGCACGTGCTTGCTGTCCACTGCCCGGCTGTCGCTCCTGGAGTGGCTGATCCGCGGGGAGCTCGTTCTCGAGCTGCTGGTAACGCTCGTCTTATCAGACCCCAGGCTTAGCTTAGAGCCCTCCCTGCTGAGGCTTCGGTCTGAAGTCCGGCTCTTCCCAGCAGAAGAGCCCTTAGTCAATGAGCCCGATGGGGTTCTCTTGGCAGCTGTGGAGTATGGAGAGGAACCTGGCCTTTGCTTCTGCTGGGCCGATGGGACAGCCACCTCAAGGGGCTTCGTGCTATGGTCCTTCCTAGCCTGTGTGGGAGCGGGAGACCCATGGCGCCCACTGGCCCTAGAGGAGTCCATCTTACTTCTAGACCGGGACACTTTCTGGGCACTCTTTAGTGGAGGAGGAGAAGCATGACAGACTTTGGTCTCTTGCGTAGATGAGACTGTCCGTCCCTTCCTCAAACTTTTGTCTGGCTCAGAAACTCCCTTGGAGCTGTGAACCTTCTTAGGAGTGCCATCTGCCTTCTCTGCAGGCAGCCCTGTCCCACTGGGGGCTTTCACCTCCTTGACAGGAGAGCTATCCACAGAATCACTCTGATCAACAAAGGCAATTTGATTGTTGTTATCAAAAGGGTCCAAAGCAGGGTGATTCCTGTCTGGCTGCACAGAGCTTTTGCCATACTCATCTGAAAGATCTGAGCTAGATGTCCTTACAACAGCCTCTTCCCTGAACGCCCCTTCCATGACAGCCAAAGGAGCCCTGCGAGTCGTCCTGTGCTCTCGCCGACTGCCATCGCAGGGCTCCAGGTAGCTGCTAGAGAGGTTTCTCAGGCTGCCGAAGCAGGAGGTGGAGACTTTATCATCAGCAGCCTCCCCGATCTTCTCCAGGGTGGAAGCAGAGGTGTGCACCGGGGAATCTCCAGAGAAGCGCGATGGGGAGTTGGAGCGCAGCTGCAGCTTCGCAGAGAGGGACCAGGAGGGCCTGACACCGTTCTCACTCACTGCCAGCGGGCTGGTGACAGACGATCGGGATGACAGGCTCTGACGCTGGACACTTCGCACAAAGGGACGAGTCGAAAATCCTCCTGCAGAGAAATAGATACCTCAGTGCGAAGTGCCTGTCCCAACCATCCACAGACACTGCTCCCTGTGTCCAACAGCCCGCCTACACCACAATGCTTGCCTCCCCATGCCTGCTGCAGCCACAGCTTCTTGCATGAAAGCTGAATAAGGAGTTCAACAACGGTTATTTGCTAGTGGCAGCCTGTAACTAAAACCCCAGATTTTCCTCTTACCCACAAGCAGCACGAGACCAAACACAGGTTTTGTACCCTGGAAGTCCTTGAAACTAGCCATGAATTCAAACTGAAACCAAAACTAACATTGCGCTCCCAGAAGTGCATGTATTTGTCTAAAAAACACAAGCACAAGTCCTCGAGAGGTTTCATTGACAGCATTTCCTTTCTTTGAAAGGCTCCTTAAGGTTCTGTCCTGCTCTTCTCCACCCTTTAACACCAGAGAAAAGCTCACCTGTGCCAGAGCACATCTGCAAGAACACACGGTGCCTGCCTCCCCAGCTGCTAGAGTAACCGTTCCTTAAACTGAGTATTTTGCAGCTATTTTAGTAGGGATCTTGTAGCAGAAACAGTGGCCCAGTGCCCCCATGCACTGCAGTGCTGATACACACCGTCATCTTCGCTCCTTTCCCCAGTCAGCTCTACTGATTCCGAGAGCGAAGCCAGGGATGTGCGCCGCGACGAGGCTGCTGAAGCGATGCTAGGCTGCTTGCTGCCGGGCAGGCGGCTGACCCAGTGCTCACAGAGCGAGGAGCTTGTGGAGCCTGCAAGGAACCAGGCATGGACATCAGGCCAGATCATGGGAAACACTGGAAGGACACTGAGAGTTGGGTACGTACCACATGGCACCGGCTTCAACAGGCACCCAGAGTCTGGAGCTGGCTGACACAGCCACGGCATCCAGATACTGCTGAGAGCAAGTCTCCACTTGTATAAAATACTGTGGCCATAAGTGGAAGACAGAATGGCACCCAGCCCAGTACACTGAATCAACAGCAGCGGTGCAACAGCAGGCAGACAGAGGGCAGTCCCTGAGCTGCCACAAAAACACACTGCAAATACTTTCCTTCCCAAAGGCATCTGCATCCACCCCCATCTCCCCCGGGATCAGCTGCTGCCTACCACAGACCAGCAGCTCTGCTGGAGGGAAAGCAACTGTCCCATTTCATGTCCTGGTTTTGACAAGGGCAGCTCTGAGCAGCACTGCCCATGGGGTGGAGGGCGGTTCCCCATCTCCACAGCCCCTTTGACACAACTACCCTCAACAGAACAGGTGGGAGTTTCCTGTGGCCCCTCTGCACAGCAGCAGGCTCAGAGAAGCCTCACCGAGTTCTGGTACAGACAGCAGGGGCTTACACTGGGCAGAAAGTCCTTCAGAAGAACGAACTATCCATGACAAACCACCACCACTCCCTGGCAGTGCCAGCAGGGCTTACCTGCCACAGAGCTGTTGGCAGACCAGGATGGGATTGCTGTGCGCCTCTGGTAGAAAAGAATGTAAGCCGTCTGCTTGCAGACTTCGTTTTCAGGAAGCTGCTGAACATCGCTGTCATCAAAGCAGTACCACTGACCATCAACCGAGTTTTTGCAATATGCTGAGAGGAAAAACATGACTATTAGACCTTCCTCACTACTGCTACTGTCAGGTTTGCTGTATGATAGCTTACGCTTGACCCTATCTGCTATGACGGACTCGAAGGGAAATGAAAGGAACAGATTTATTCATGTAACGCATCCTCTTCCAGTCTGACTGATGGGGACCTGAGGCCACCAGAGTACGGTAAACAGCTCCCATTCCAAGGTTTACTTTGTCCAGCATTACTGCTCAGAACAGGACACCACTACAGTACATCAGAGAGCAAAACCAGACATGCACATTTTGGGACTGCTGTGTGGAGTCATAGAAATCCTAAAACCCACCAAGCAACTCTGTCTATCCCTGGCTGCTCTCAGAGCTGTTGGAACAAGCTCAGAGAGGTTCATAAACTGGCTGTGTACACAGGCAATGTGCAAATTCTTCCTGTGTCTAACAGCCTCTTGCAACTACGTAAGTTCTACTCTGAACGGCCAGGAGCATTTCTGAAACATGAAAGGCCAGTTATATTATTCTGGAGGAAAAAGAGTAGCCAAGAAAGAAACATACAGTACAAGATTTGGGGTTAACAGGCATGATTCCATTCCTCACAGTCATAAAAGCCACCCCTGCAGTATTACACAGCCAGCCCTTATCAGTTGGGTTAGGTCCTTTTGCCAAGAAAGATGAGGAAGTTATGGACACTCAAACGTCAATGTAAGAGTTTTCTTCCTGAAAGGATCCACCATACATGACATGGCAGGTACTTGCCTGTATAGTGTCCCCCCTGCATGGTGCCATGATGATTGCAGACAGCATACAAGTCATAGATATAGTCCTCAGGATCCCTCCCAAGACCGTAGGGCCTCCTCCAGGGTGACCAGTGAGATGGCAAACTCCAGCTGCTCTGGCTGCGTTTAACAACGTGAGGAGTCATGTCCAAACCGCTCAGGGGGAAACTTAACCATGTTCTGAAGTTTCATCCTTCGGTCTCCTTCCTGTGTAAACAGAAAGGCATGAGCTGCAGTGGCAGGAAGACCACCATGCCTGGAGGAAAGAGAAATCCAGGACAGGAATACACAGGGCAGAAGAGGTGGTGTAGCCAGGTCCCCCCTGGTTGAGCAGGAGGCCTCGAGGCATCCTTACCTGTCGAAACCTTTTGAGATGTATGATGAGAACATCCGGTAAGGTCCAGAGGCTCAGTGTGATGCTACCCTGCTGCAGTTGCTTGCAGTGTGGGCATCGCCATGCGTCATCTGGGGCAAGCTACACGGAAGAGGAAGGAGTGGGTTTTAGTTTTCACATTCTAAGGCAGCTTTAAGCTGTCAAACATCTTTTCCCTCACTTCTGAAAGAGGAGACAAGACAGGCTCCAAATTAAAGCTCAGCCATGGGTCCACCTCTAGAACCACCCCCTTTTACAGCAGATCAGAGACCTCTGGCAATGAGATGCAGATCACTCAGCGCTGCAGGCAAGGGCCAGATCAGACCCACCTGCAGTCTGCTCCTGCCACGTCAACCTCCTCCCACCACAAGCAGAGCTAGAGGAGGAGAGCAGCCAAGCTCCTGGAGAAATGAGCTCAGTGGGCACTGCACTGGGTGCAGTGGTTGGTGGTCCCACTCAGCGGGCTTGACCTGAGCCCACCCCAGGCCTGCTCAGGCTTGGAAACACACAGCTGCTCTAAGACAGAGCAGTAAATTCCAGGAGAAGCCACACTGTTCTAACCCTTTATCATGTGTGCCAGAAAAAGACATCGCTGGTTCACAGGGAGGAAACTACAGAAAAGAGGAGTGAGTTCTATCAACATTTGGGCAAAAAACCCCAAAACAGCACCTCCCACAGCTTCCTCCTCACTGCAGAGAATCTCTGTTAGCAGGGCTGGTAACTACTGTTGTGTTACAGAACTGTTCTCTTGTCTCAACAAATCAGTGTTTGCAGAAAACAGCTCCTGTGCTGAGTGTGGGAGTTGGTGCAGCATGTGGACAAGCCAGGCCTCCTGAGTCCTGTTTTGTCCCTACCTGTTCCTCTTTGGTGTACAGTTGGAAACACTGAGATAAAGTGCAGGTCTGAGGTTGGTGATGAAGCTCTCTCTGCTGGCGGACACTGTCAGAGTCTGGAATATATTCCTCTTCAGTGTTCACAAATAAGCTGCATCAGGGAGACAACACATTTACCAGCACGTCCACCCAGCAGCCCCATTCTATGAGAACAGGGTGCAGCTTGAGGGGTCTCCTGTTTGCTGAAGGGTGCACAATCCACACAACCACACAGCATCACTCTTGAGGTGAACACACTTCAAGGATTTCTATTTTATACTTACTAATCTTTAGTTTCTTTGTCCCATTCTACCACTAATTTCACATGAGCAGTTCCCCCCTGTCCACATGACTTCAACGCCCTGCAGAGAGGAGCAGACAGAAGTTAGACCATCTTTCAGTCTGAAGTCTACTTTATCTTTTACATGTACAACTTCGCCTGCCCTCCATCCTTCCTCCACTCCCACACAGCTCAAGTTTGCAACGGAGTACAAGGAATTCATACAACAAAGAACACGGCAGAGCTGGCCAACTGCATTACCCAGTACTTTGGTTCTGGGAACAAACAGACACTTATTTACAGCACAGACATCCACAGATTTCTAAAGAATAATAGACACTATAAAGAGGTAAAATGGTTGGAGTAAAACTTCCATTGTGTTCTCCATTCAGAAGAGGACAGACTTCAGATGGCATCACACGCACCACTGAGAATCCTCACACAGCTTCTTGAGGACAATCAATCGCTTCCTTACTCCTACAGCCTGCGAAGTCCATTCCACACATTCACACCAACATCACCCCTTCCTGCATGGCTGCACATGCAGTCCCCAGCTGACAAACCTCTCTCCACCCCGGAATGAGCTTACCTTTCCACTGTTGGGTGGCAGAGGGGTCGCTCCTCCTGAGGTAGCAAGTACGTTATGCCCACAACACTGACCACTCGCAAGCTGAAAGGGCAAACCTGCAACAAGGAGTAGAAGTCATCTCAATGGCTCAAACCCAGCTCACCCAAGTGCAAACCTGCTCTCAGCCTGGCTGAGGTGTACTTTGTCCTAGAACGTGTGTTATATATGAGAAAGCAAATTCACAAGGACTCAGTTACACCTAAACAGCTACCAGAGGGGTGAGGTACAGCAATAGAGGCTTTGTACCCAATAACTCCTCTATAGGGACCTGAGCAGACACCCCTCTGCTCTCAGAGCAGGTTCTCATCAGAAAGACACCATCACCAAGTAAATGTTTCAGCTTTTCTTTAAGACAAACAACAGCAACCAGTGGATTCCAGTGCAGACACCAGCACTAATCTCTCAAGTGTTTCTTGAAGATAAGGAGGTGAAGCAATTTCTTCCCCTGATCATCTAACCTTACTTGTCCCTTTTACAAACTGACAAAAGCACCAAAGAGGTGGACTACCAGATCTGGGTATCATTGCATAAAGAAGTATTGGGAAGCTCTCAGTTCGATGTGTGCAGCATGATCATCACTGCAGGTAACTGGCTTCCACCCCTTCAGTCCCTGTCACAGAGCTGGAAGTCTCAATCAGAGATCTGCCTCACCTGCAGGCAAGCTGCAGGCCGCAGGAAATACTGCATCTTCTCCAGGATTTCCTTCTGCAGAATATCCCAAGCAATTGTTTTTTCCAAATGCAACACAAAGGGCAAGCCAAACCTATGGGAAGGAGAAGCAGTTGAGGCAGCAATTAAAAGACTATTCTGTTCAGCAATCAATCCCCAGACACTGACAGTGCCACTCTCTTCGCTCAGCACTCTCTGGATGAACACTTCCCTCCAGGAAAGAGGTGCTTAACTTTGGGATAACACTGTCAAAAGCTGCCCATGCAGAGGGCCCCTTCCAATGAGCTGGAGTCCTGCTCCCTGCTCAAGCAGGTTTAGGCTGAAAAGCTTTGTGACCTGGCCTGGGATAATGTTTTGTGAAGCAAACTTGAGCAGCTGAGACAGTTCCAAGTCTGCTGCTGGTACAAATGCCTTTGCCATGGTCGTATCTCACTTCCCCCCACCCAGTTTGGCTCCAATTAGAAACTTCCACACATCACAGACACAGTCGGACGTGCTTGCTGCTCTCTGGAAGCAGATAGCTTACAGAGAGGTGGCACATCTTCCAGCTGCTTTGCACTCACCACTTCCCACTAACATGGGACTATTTGAAGTTCACCAAAATTAGGAATATTTTTCTGCATTCATGAACGGTTTTTCATCAACATGCTCTTTAGCACCTAATGCAAGTGAGGAATGCAAGCTGCTGCTCCTTTGCCTTGTGTTGTGTAAGCCCCAGGTCAACTAAGGATGCAGCCAGAAAGGCAGCTCTAAGTGAAGCTGCCACTCACCTTTTGCTCTGCTGCCCAGTGCATGCTCGGTTACACACCAGCAAGACAATCTTGTCATTCGCTGCTGGTTTAGAAGAGGACTGCTCCAGTTTTCCAGACTTCGCTGCTCCTTGAGTGTAAGATGTTGCTCGGGAGTGTTCAGTGCCACATTTCAAGTTATTCAGGTTATTGTTCACATGTATTCCTGAAAAATGAGGAGGAAGGAAATGTTTTATGTCATTTGCTTTTAGTGCTCTGATGCCACCCCTCAGGAAACCCCCCTGGGCTGCAGACGAGCAGGTCAGTATGGGATCAAGACCACTTTTGCCACTTGCATGAAGGTTGCAAAGAGCAATTACTTTTCACAGTGCCTCTTTACAGAAAGAAACTGAACGCCAGTGCTCACCTAACTCACTTTCCACAGCACTTTGTATGTACAAGCACTCATGGCTTTGCCTACAAGAAAAGCTGAAGTGACACAAACCCTACTTATGATTTCCAATAATAAAATTTCCCTTTGATTATGCTCCATCCACCCAGGATGCAATTACTCCCTTTCAGAGGGAGATGCAGAGAAGCTGAGGCTTCTGAGCTTTGAAAGAGAAAGTGTTTGTTCATTCCTGGGACTGTTTATTCATCACTGGCAATCTGATTTTAAATAACACCATTTCAATGGCTTCAGCTGGTCTCTTGCAGTCTTTAAATTAAGCCTGACAACAGACTTCACATTAAAGCAGCCTGGCATGCAGAATGAGCCTGGGAAGCTGAAGAAAGGAGTGTATATGGCTTCTTGATTACCTCCCAGCTGACAACACCATGAAGGCTGCTGGAATGAAGCTGGACAAAGTCAGAGATGAAATCAATACACCAGAACATCAACTACTTGTGGGACTTCTATTCTCAAGTACATCCTTTTCCAAAACAAGCCTCTCTCACGCGCCTGAGGTGGGCATTAAGCAGAGCTATGGACTTACCTCTCTGACTGAGGATACCCTCAGGCCTAAATATCTCTGGGGTCTCAAAGGCAAAAATGCAGTCGCTTTCATGAATGGTGTCCAGGTCATCAGTGTCGCAGAAGGAACGGTGAAACCCATCATAGTACATCTCTGTCAGCACGATCTAGAGCCAGCAGAAGCAAACCAGAACCATTAAACCACCCCTGCCTGGTCCAGCTGAGCTGCCTCATTCCTACTAAGGGATGGCATTCCTCAAAACTTCTTGGCACTGGCCCGGAGCAAGGAACAGGGAAAAAGACTGACATAAATGAGAAGCTGGGGTAAAGGCACCACGTGGAGAGGTTTTTTCTGTGAAATCAGACAGCTTTCCTGAAGCTCTTCCTACAGAGGAATTCACCATAGACGCCCGACGGTCCCCTCACTGACAGCATGCATGAATACCTGTGTGATCAGGAATGTCTGCACACTCCACTGATGGCTATCCCAACATCACTAGGTTTCAAGAAGCCCATGCACAGGGAAAAGCATGATCCAGGTTACCTCCGCCCTGCTTCATGGCTGGAATTTCAGTTCCTACACCCCCAATGTGGTACAAAAGCCATTCACTCCCTCCTGTTGAAGGGAAGGCACCCGGTGACAGGCCCGGCCCATTACCTGCTCTGTGGGTATCTTGGTTTCTGAGGACACAGCTTCCCGCAGCCTGGCCACCGTCCCTGCCACGGGCACAGCCACGCCGATGCGCATGCAGTGAGAGCACTTGCCCTGGTACACCACGGTCACGTAGAGCGGCCTGCGGAGAGCAGGGAGGCACTCACACCCTGCAGCTTTGCTCTGCATCTTTACCTTTGCCCTGAACTTCTCTGGATTTTTTTCTCTCCCTGAAGTTTTCTCCTCTCCTGGCAACTGCTGCCTTGCAAAAAGAGCACAAACACTTTGCAGGAAAACTTTTAACTTCACTTTTTGACACTGGAGTCATCAGTGAGACCGTTCTAAGGAAAGTTACACAAAGTGTTTCATCCTTTTCTCCTTTTTAATTTTAAAATGCTATAAATAAAGTCCAAAGCAGAATGTTTGGTTGCGTGAATCAAAGATTTTTTTCTCCTCAAAATTAATTCTACGGGAAACTAAGGGTGGGAAGGAGGACCATTCTGAAACAAGTAAGAGGCTTAAGTTTCCAATTCACCTGCAAAGCTAAAGAATTAAAGCCTCATATGGTCCTATCCATCTTTTTTAAAGACTTACTGCAGAGATTTTTGCTGACACCTCTCTTCCTTCAGTAGGAAATTAAACACCACTATATGCATGGGAAACAGCCGACTCGACAGTTACATACCGTGTATGAGGCAAAGGAATTGGCAGAGAGATGCAGAGGAAAGGGTCAAAGGTGTTGCTCTGCTTCTGGCAATGAGGGCACGTCAGAGAGGACCTGGTGCGAGCATCAGTAACAGGGCAGAGTTATTCCTCATTTCATCAGAACAGATAAATCACCAAAGCACAAGCAACAGCCTTCCCATGCCAACCTGGCTGCCCCTCTCTACTCCTCCCCACAAAGCACTCTTCACAGATGCTCTACAGACAGAGCTGCTTCAAGTGATGGGCTGCTGGTTCCTAGGTTCTTTTTCATTAATCAGCCTCCAAGTCCATTACAGGGTTTGCCAGGAAAGACTTCACCCCACTCACTGCCTTTTAAGAAACAGCCCTGCAAAATTAACCATGCACCACCAGTTGCTCCAAGATGGAAGGCCAGGAAAGGTTTTGGCTTTGGAAAGAAGCAGGGATATGGCAGCATCAGCACCACACGTGTACAGACCTCTTCCTCTGAAGGGAAAAACTCCAGACAATCCATCTGTCACATCCAGAATTAACCTGCACCTTACAATGGCTTCATGTTTTCTATCAGGCTTATGTCTTCTCCTTCAGAAAGGAATCCCTGGCAAATACTGGGGAGAATGCCCTGCAATTCCAATTTTGAGAGCAGCACAGATACAAGGAACACTGAAGTCAGGCTGGTCTCTTGTACTAGTTCTGACTTGCTTTCAGGATGCACTGGGGCAGGTGAGGAAGTGGTACATGCTGTAGATTTTCACAGGATACCGCAAATTTGAAGTAATGAAATTCTCTCTCCCCTCTGGAGCAAGATCTTAGTTCAGATTTCATTCAGCAGGAATTCAGAAACAACAGTGACAGCAGTCTCAGCTGTACTGGGATCTAGTGTCAGGGCAGAATCGTACTGGGGTCACCAATATATACCATAATGCCTCAAAATGTACTAAGTAACATACCTGTACTGGGCTTGAAAGAGTTCCTGCACGAAAGTACTGCTGATTGGAAAGGCTGGTCCCTCGAGCAGCACATCATCCTCCAGTGGTGGCTGAAAGAGAAGGATAAACCCTAGAAACACTCCCAGGTGTGGAGTGCTGGATGGCTCCAGCAACCCTAATTGAACCTGTGCCCTTCCTGCCCAAAGCCACCCAAAAAGTGCCACCAGATGTTCAACTAAGGAGTGTGCTGTGCTCACACGGTGCTTACACAGTGTGAGGTAGCTTAGGGCAGCCCCAGGGTGGGCAGGGACCTTACAGCAGGGCAGCTCTGGCAGCTCCTGCCCATGGTGCCTCCCAGCTCCTGTGGAGCAGCATGGGACCCTTCCTGAGTGATTGTACTGGGGAGCACCCGCCAGGGGTTAATGAAACAAACACCGTTTTCACCCAAACTTTTGCTCCATCCAAACCACAAGAGTTGAGAAGCCAGCAGGGAGATGGAATTGGAAAAGGAAGCCTGCATCCAAAGTCAGAGCCACTCTCCCGTGCTGGCTCCCAGCGAAACCCCTCACCTTGAGAGGAGGCATCCCGCTGTAGTTCACCACGTTGTTCAGATCCTCGTGGACTCTGTCGAGGAGCCACAGCAGGAACTCCTGCGCATCGTGCTGGGCGTTCCCGCGGTACTGCATGGCGTTCTTGGACACAATGTTCTGCAGAGGAAGGACATGTGTATAGAGGGAGAGCAGCAGCAAGCACCCCCCCTCCACCGAGCCCGCACTGCCGCAGAGGCACGGCTGGCAGCGCACTTATAGCCAGAGAGACACAGCTCTGGAGGGGACGCTGCTGTTTCACACCAGCCGGGCATGGGACAGGACCTGACCGCGTGTCAAGCCTCTGCCCAGCTGGAGCTCCAGCAGCACCTGGTGCCTTGCTGGGCAGGGAAACTGCCACCAACCTCAGGACAGAGCAGAGGGGTGAGGACAGTGGTTGTGGAGGAACTGCACCATCGTTAAACTGAAGTGTTCATACCAAACTTGGTGCTCATCCCCTCTGAACTGAGCCCCAAACCTATCAGTGTACTGTACTTGCACACAAGCCAGGAGCGCCAAGGGGCCAGGCAGGATCACACACACAGAGCCCCAGCTCCTCCGCTCCTCTAATCAGACTTTGCAACAGATTTGAGAAATGAGGTTGGGCTGCTTGCTTTATCCCTCCAGAAAATGGGGTCACCAGAAGCAAGGGGTGGTGAAAAAGGCAGGAAAGGACTGATAAACACACAGCGCCTATCCTCTGTAACCTGCGCACCTGCCTCAAGGCAGCAAAACCAGGGAAAACAGAAATAATCTGCTCTCCTCACGTGTGCGTGAGCCCTCCTGATACCAGCTGCCTTACCTGGTCTAGCTTGTCCTTCTAGCTTGGTGAAGTTAGCCAGGAGGTGCTACCACCCCACTGCAAGTCCTAGTCTAGACAGAGTTGAAGATAAAAGGGGCTTTAGTGTTGCTAGGAAGAGGAGAATCTGGTATTTGAAGCAAAAAAGGGGCATTATGGGGTCTGTATGGAAACATACACCAGTAAGCGCTTCAGGCTAGTATTCCTTATATCACCTCTCGCTCAGTGTCACCAGCACATCGCTCCAGCCTAGACCTTCACTGTCTTTTACTGACACAGGCTCCTGGTGATGTGATGTGACGTCCTGCAGCGAGCTGCACAAGCCAAACACCCCAGAGCAGAGCAAACCCCAGGGATTCACATCAACCATGTGCCTGTATCTGCGTCATTCCCATCTCCAGGATAACTGTTCTGGTTTCAAGACTCTCGCAGCCTGAGTGGACCAAGAATAAAGAGCTGCCTGTGGAGACAGATCACAACATCTTGGAAGTGGTTCAGGAAGCACGACAAAATATCAGATGCGATTCCCTCGCAAGAGGCTCCATTACAACAACCACTCCAGCAGCAGCAGCGTGTTCCCGGCATCACTCACACTTCCTACCACCGCCGCTTCGAGTGTGTTTGTTAGTACTTAAACCTCTGCATCTGCTGCTCTACGGAATGTGCGTCCCTCCCGGTGCACTCTGAGCTGCTGGGACAGCAGAGCCCTGCCAGGCTAGCAAGATGTAAAGGAGAAGCAGCAGACACACAGTGCGGAACAGGCAGTGCTGAGGAACACGGACCAGGGCAAGAGATAAAGGAGCTGAATCAACCGGTTTAACAGTCTAAGAACAGCAGGAACTCAAAGCACAGCCCCCACTCATCTGGCTGCCTCTGCACCAAAACACAGCCCCACAGCTTCCCTCCCCAGCCAGCCCCTCGCCTTGGGCTCTATGAGCACATGTGGGGTCCCATTGCTACTGCAACAGGCTGCAGATAGAGTTAAGAAGCAATTGGTTTAAAAAACACATCAACCCACATTAAAACCACCACATTTACCAGCCCCCCGTAGCCTTTAATCCTCTGCCCCTAATCTGGCTCTGCTGGAAGTGCAGGTGGCAAATCTGACCAGACCCCATCCATCGCCAGAGGTATTATAAACGGGTCAGGAATGATTTCAGTGCAGCTGTTTCAGATGTGAGACTCCAGCAATGAACACTGAACCCCCTCCCATCCCCTTCCATGAGCCAGGCACCTCCAGCCCCTTCCCTTGGCTCAGCCCTGAAGAGCGTGCAGAAGGATGCGTGAGAGCCGGCACACAGGCACCCTGAATGGAAGTGGCACCACCAGAAGAGATAACAGGGGGAAAATCATCATTTCCTATTGATTGCACACACTTGCCCAACCCCCTAATGCAAGCACCCAACAACCACACAAGTCCCTGCCTGTCTATAAAGCAGATTTACAGCAAAGACGCATTATCATATTTATCAGCCACTGGAAGTTTGATAATCATTCATCTGTTGCTCTGAATAGATGCAATAAATTAATCCAAGCACAGCTGAACCTCTGGCCTCTCCTCTGCTGCCGTTATTGTTCCAGATCACAAAGACAACTCAGGGAATAATGTCAGTGTGCTGTTTTCCAGCGTGCCTCTGGTAGGAAGCAGCTGTGGGGAGGTTTTCGTACATGAGCGGATGAAGCCGGCTCATTAGAGACCTGACACAATGCCACATGTGAGCAGGAAAGAAAGGCTATTCTTCATCTTCCACCGAGCACCATCACGTTCTGCTCAAACAGGTTATTATTTTTCTTTCTTAAACCCGCAGGCACAGTTCTGTGTTTGGGCAACATCTGCTGCAGGCACCTCATGAGGAGCATTATCTGAGTTACTCCCTCTGCTCACACACACAAACAGCAACTTCCCCTCTCTGAAGGGAGATGTTGTTTTCTGGGGAAAGCAATGCCCAGGACAGTTCTTCTGTCTGCCCCCCCCAGTCGGGAACAAGGCCAAGGCCAGAACCAGCACTGTGTCCACCCACCTACCCCCTACCCAGCACTGAGGACAAGGTGCTGGTCCAGCCCAGGACAGAAGAGATCTCCTCTGGCTGAGCAATACCCATAGCTCAAAGAAGGGGGTTTTGAAGACACCAATTCTGTCAAAGCAGCCATTGCAGGACACAGCGCTCCTCCTTTGCTCCATGGAGCATCCCAGAGGTGCCAGGGCTCTAGAGGCAGCATCCCACAGGAGATCATGGCAGCTCTTTGGGAAGCCAGCCACCCAGAACAGCTATCGAGTGCTGGGCCCTGCCTGCTGCAGGGCGGTGAAAGCACAGCTTTTATTGCTGCACTTCGGAAAGTGAAGCCAAGAGCAGCACGGCAGAGCACGGTGTGCCAGGACCACAGGGCATCCTCCATCGCCTTTAACAAGCCTGGACAAGCAGCATCACCCCACCAGCCCCTGCCTGACACCCATCTCGTGCTGGCAGCTACTCTCACCCTCCCAGATGAAGCCTCAGTTAATCCTGATGAACCACCTTTCCTCAGCACATCGAGAGGGCAAAGTCTGTCAAGATGACACCTTCCAGGGCTGCTGTATGCACACGCAGTGCTCGCTCCTCTGTGCAGGCACTGCTGGTGAAGAGATTGTAAGAAAACACCAGGGAAAAAGTAAGCAAAAATACCGCAAAATCCCCACACCAAATGGACTTGCATTTTATTGATGATTAACATTGAAAAAGTCTGATGTAGAAAGGCTGCCCAAGACCTTTGTGATCCCACTAAAGTAGCACATTCCCATGATGACAAGGAGCATCACAATTAATGATGCAGAAAAGCTGTAACTCGCTTCTTGTTTCAAGCGAAGTATGTCACTTCCAAACCCCAGAGCAGCCCTAGGACAAGTCACTCCATCACAACACCTCCACTGGGAGCTCCTGGACTGAACTGGAACAAGCACTTCAAGATCCCAAGTTACCCAGCCCCACTCAAAGCCCATTTAGATGAACATGAGAACTGAAACACCAAAACCAAGAGACAAGTGACCAGAAGGGAAGGGCGAAGAGTCTTGCACTTCTTTCATGCTGCAGTCCTCCATCTCTGTGTAACAGGAGGATCGTTTGCTCCCCACTTAAGTACTTTAGGAATAAGCAGTTAACACTGTCCAGAATAAAATCACCAATTGCTGTGCTAGGCAGAGAGCAAGATAACAAATATGATCTGGGGGATCCCATTTCACACATAACTGCCCCATTAGCAAAGCAAGAGAGCTCTAGCAAGTGGAAGAGCTCACAGTCAACAGCGCCAGGAGCAGGACCAAAGGCTTCCAACACCCAAACCGCACCAAGCAGCCCTGCACTGAGAACTGCTGTCATTTAAGCTACAACAGAAGGTACAGACACGAAGCACATCAACACTTTGGAGGTCCCCCATAATGCAGGGGAGTTATTTATTAATTCACGAAGTGACCAACTCAGCAGACAGATTGCTTGTCCCCAGTGTAATGTTTGCTCTTAGTGCATTTCCAGCAGAGCAGCACCTTGAAACTGTGAGAGTTACACACAGCTACTGTGAAATCCTACACTAAACACAGGTTTAAATATAAATAAATAAAGATGGAAGCCTGGCACAATGGTGAACCTGGCACAGTAATTGCTGCTCTACTGACAGGGATTCGTTCGGGGCTCAGATGTAATTCTGATAATCCAACTCAATCCGCTGTTTTGATTTTGCTGTATTTGCTCTATACACTGCGAGCCATAAAAATAAGGCACTCTTCATCTTGTAGGACAAAAAAAATCCATCAACAGTTGTAGGACACAAAGGGTCTTGTTAAACATTGACACGCTTCAGTGTGCAACTGGCTGCGCTGCAAGAAAGCCTCAAAACAGCAAACAGCCTCATCACCCCCAGGAGAGCGGCGCTCCGAGGAAGGCAAAGGCCCGGAGGAGCTGGGCAAGTATGTACAGTTTTTCAAGCCCAATGAGTTGAAATAAAACCCTTTCTCCCCCAAGACCCCCTCTGTCACCTCTAAGCTCACAGACCAGCTCCCCACGACAAAGGGCGCTCTGTCCTCACTGTCTGACATTCCCGGGAACTTCGCAGGCAGAGCGGGATGGCTCCCTGGAAAAAAACAAGCCCAAAGCACAGCTACTGCTCATACAATAGATGTTTATCACCATTGTCACCCCATCACAAAGGGGAAAGAGGAAGCACAAGCTGCAATATTGGCCCTTGTTATGAAAGCAGCAGCTTTGTTTGGGCAGGAAAATAAAACCCACTGAGCAACTGGAAGGACTGTTAAAACAAACTGCAAAGGAGCAACAGGAAAGTCACCCAAAGCTGAGATATAAACCACCATCCATCACCTCCACCATGGGGCTCCTGTGCTGTTCTGCCAGGCTCTCTCTGCTCCCAGCCCTGCTTCTCAAGGATCCAAACTTCCCCATCCCATTCCACTCCTTCCCTAACCTCTTCCAACACCAGGTTTAAAACACAAACACTGGCAGAGATCCTTTGGTTTCAAGTGGATCTGCCCAGGGATGGCGTGCTGGCTGCTGCCTGGGCCAGCACTTCACCTCCCCTCCCCGCGCATTAGCTTGCGCTCAGCCCTGCCATTACAAGACAAACCATTTTATCAAAACCACTCGTTTGAACTGCCGTTTCCAGCAGCAGCAGCACTACATGGTTCATGAACCTGTGCGATGGGTCATTTCTTGGAGACCAACCTAAAAAGGGAGAAAACACTACCAAGAAAAACCAGCTGAGGGTAAAGAGCACCTCGAACTTCACCCCCTCAAAGGCCTCAGACACTCTCTTGGTAATGAATCTCCTCTGCCCCAAGAGAAAAGCCTACAGATATAAGAACAAGCAAGAGGATAAGTATTATCCTTTATCCTAAAAGACGCTTAGCGCCTGCAGATAAGTATTTAGGAATTAGAAAGTGTCTTTGCCCTGTATATCCAGTGACAAAAGAGGAAGAAAAAGAACAAACCAGCCCAATGCACACGGATTTCTACATATGCTGGCTAAAGAGCTTTCTGACTACCAAATAACTGCTACTGTCAATAGCTGCTTCTGCTGGAGTGAAAGTGCAGAAAGACTCTTCTGAAAACACTTTTCACCCGTAAAAATAATGACAGTAGTGCAGGTGAGGAGCGTTCCATTCCTTATCCAAAATAAGCCTGGGGGGATGCTCTTGTTGTGGGGAGAAGCAGCTGTTTCCAGAGCGAAAGTGCCAATTTTCACCTCTCTCAAACCTGAGCCTGTTTAATTAAGAACATTGAATTTAATAGCAGGTTCAGGCTACTTAGCTGGCTTTAGAGGCACTAATTTACTATTAAAAGTAATTGACCCCATAAGGAAACAGCCGAGTGCTTCACATAATGACAAAGTCCTCCTGAGCAGGACAGGGGCTGTTGACATTGTGCAGCACAGAACAGGACCCTACTGAGACTAGATTCCCTGCAGCAAGATGCTTTTTAACAACCTCTGGGGACCTGGCAGGGAGAAGATTGATGGGCTCCAGCTACATCCACAAGTAGAAAAGCATTTGCTTACCGTTAGTGATGCCTGCAAGCAGGCAAACCAAGTTCCACTATGAAAAAAACCCCTTGGAACATGGCCTTAATTTAATGTACAGACCTGCTTCTCTTCCTCCTCCTGTCACTCTTATCTGAACACCTCTGAGGCAGGCCTGCATGAACAGCGAGTCCTGGCCTAGAAAGTGGTCTGCTTTCCCCTCCGATTTTATCGGTTACACTGGCAAAAGGTAATTCTGCTTTCACAACCTTTTATTTCTGCTATTACTCCGGAGAAAGCCACCGCTCCTCCTCCTGCCAGAGCACCTCCAGAGCACTGAGGGATTACAGCAAAGGTGAGTGCCCCATGGTGCTGCCAGGACCAAAACCACAGCAGAGAGGATTGGCTGCCCAAGTGCCCCTCCAGCAACGAGCTCCCAGAAACACCAGAGTCATACAAGGTCCCTTTGCTCCAAAGGCAAACAGCTCTCCAGGGAATACCTCACCATAAGGGGGGATGCAGCCACCTGGAAACACAGGGGAGAAGCAAAGGGAGGTGCTGGCTGTGAGTCAGCCCAAGTGACTGAGGGTGCCAAAGACTGCTGGCACCTCAGAGTTGCCCCTTGGGCACCCGATCATCGAACAGAGACACGGAAGAAGAGCAGACTCCAATACCTGCTGTCCCTACCTGCTGCTGCACCCCGCCTGACCTGAATGCAGAGCCCCAGGACACGTGAACTACGTTCTTGTGGTATTTTCATGCATCTGTGCATCCCCTCTCCAACTCACTCTGCAGGAAGAATTCCCCTAAAGCAAAGGTCTTTAAGTTAATGGTTTGGAAGCTACCACCTACCCTCTCATTCTTTCACACGGATGAACAGTTTTATATGCCAGGGAATAGCTGTTACAGTAAAACTTCACAATACTCGTTTTGAGAAGCAAGGCCTGGAGCACTCTAAAAGCAGTTGCATCTTGTCTCCCATCCCACTGCCCCGCACGGGCTCCAAGGGGGAGAACACCACAACGTGAAACAAGTTAGCACGAGGAGGTGGGTACGATGCTGTAGTCCTGCAACGCACTCCCCAAACCAGCCCAAACTCCCAAGTGCTGCGAGGACCTCTCAGCAGCCACCTCCTCCTCCTGTGCACTCCCAGCTCCCGGCTCTGGCGCCTCAACAACAGTCAGTTGCCTCGTTTCAAACAGCGGCACTTCAAAGGTATGAAACAGCAAAATGGACACGTTCACTAGTGAAAAGCAGCAGAGCTGTCGGCCAGTGCTCAACACCACCAGTAACACAGCATCAGTAACGAAGGCAGCAGCTGCTCTCACCCCGGGACAGTGAGCGCGGACACCACTGCCAGTGGCACACGGCACTGTCCCCCAGCCAGGCTGCGCAGGATCGGGGTCTGCTTCCCTGGAAGGATACCGGGAAGAGGGAGCAGCTCTCCAGAGGGCTTTCCACATCCTGTGAACCACTGGACCAGCGACAAGGCCCCACCACGCCCCGACAACCAGAGCAGCCGGGCAACCTGCGGCGCCGTGTGAGAGGGAAACACGTTCCCCGGTGTCGCCACCGGCCTCCAGAGCGACACGTGGAGCCCAGCCCCGGGCTCCGCGGCCGGGCAAGGAGCACCAACGGCCTCCCCACCCCGGTGCCGTAGGGATGGGGCACTCGAGCCCGGCGACTGCCCCGCACCCGGCACACCCGGCGCGCCCACCTCGAAGGGAAGAGGCGGCCGCCCCCCAGCGCGGCGCCCGCGGGGCCCGGCCGCCCTCACCTTGAAATCGCGGCTGTGCTGCGGGGTGTACTCCAGCGTCCAGAGCGCCCGCACCAGCTGCGCCAGCTGCTCCGTGACCTCTCCGGGAGCGGCCGGCGGCCCGTCGGCGGCGGGGCTGGGGGCGGCGGGGGGCGGCCCCCCGCGGAACTGCTCCAGCGCCAGGAACTCGGCGAAGAGCTCGGTGTTGCTGAGGCACTGCAGGATGGCGTTCATGAAGCAGGTGTTGCCGTGGTTGCGCAGCCCCGCCACCCCGGGCACGGCCTCGGGGCCGCCGGCGGGCCGCGGCGGGGGCTCGGGGCTGCGCGGCGGGCCCGGCGGGAAGCAGCTGCCCAGGCCGCCGGCAGCCTGCGGCGGGGGCAGGCGCGGGGCGTGCGGGCCGCGGGACTCGGGCTCGCTGCTGTAGTGCGAGAGGGTGGAGAGGGTCTTCAGCACGCGGCTCATGAACCCGCCGAGCGACCGCCCGGACGCGGTCGGCGAGGCGGACGGGGCCGAGCCGCCGCCCGCCGCCCGCCCGCGGAACAGCCGCTTGCTGAAGGAGCGCTTCTCCTTGGCGCTGCCGGCCGGGCCGGGGCCGCTCACCCGCGACATGGCCGCGCGGCGCAGCGCGCATCCCCCCGCGCTCAGCCCGCCGGCCGCCGCATCCCGCCGCGGGCCGCAGCCGCCGCGGCTCCGCCGCCTCACGGCGCCGCCATGCAGCGGGCGGGGCGGGGCGCGCCCTCACGTGACCGCGCCGCCACCTTAGCGGCGGGCGGGCAGCGCCGCGCCGCCGCCATCTTTGCTGCTGGCGCGGCGGGGCGGGAGCGAGCGGGGCCCTCCCCGGCACCGCCCCGGCACCGCCCCGCCCCGCGGGGTCCCTGCGGCCGCCGCCGCTCTCCGCGGGGCCCCGCCGCGCTCCCGGCCCCCGCCGTGTGGCGGCGCTGCGCGGCCGCGGAGCGGGGCGGTGGTGGCGGGCGGGGCGGGCCGCGCCGCGCCGGGGCGGGGCCGCGCCGGGGGTAGGTGCCGCGGCGGGCGGCCGCCGTCCCATCGGCTGCGGCGCCGGGGCCGGGAGCGCAGCATGGCCCCGCCGGGCCCGGAGGGCGGCCGAGGTGAGGCGGAGCGGGCGGGGGCTGCCTCGGGGGGCGCTGGGCCTCGGGGACGGCTCACAGCGGGGCGGGGCGCTGTCAGCGCGGGGTCGGTGCTGGCGGTGCGGGGGTCCCGCCGCTCCCGCCCCGCTCAGCGGCCCGGTCCGTGTGCCGCAGCTGCCATGGCCTCCGGGAAGAAGATCACGGCGCGGATCAAGCGGACGCTGCCGGTGCGGGGCCCGCAGGCGCCGACGCTGAGCGAACTGATGCGATGGTACTGCCTCAACACCAACACGCACGGCTGCCGCCGCATCGTGGTGTCCCGCGGCCGCCTGCGCCGCTTCCTCTGGATCCTGCTGACCCTCAGCGCCGTCGGGCTCATCATCTGGCAGTGCGCGGAGCTCCTCATGAACTACTACAGCGCCTCGGTGTCCGTCACCGTCCAGTTCCAGAAGCTGCCCTTCCCCGCCGTCACCATCTGCAATATCAACCCCTACAAGTAAGCCCGGGGTGCCGGGGAGGGTGAGCCCCCTCCGCTGGGCATCCTCTCAGCCCTTCGCCAAACCTCCTCTGGGCTGCGCTACTCAGTCGTGCTCGCCCGGGTTCGCCTCTACGGCACTTTGAGTACCACATCCACCTCTGTGCCGATGCTCTTCCCGCGCGTGTGGGATATACTCACACCCTGCCTGCTCAGCTGGACTCAGTCGATTTAGTCTCAGCTCCAGACAATCTCTGCTCGGCTCCGTGGTTCTCTTCAAATCCCCATCTTTCCGGGACGCAAGTTCCAGGATTACAAACAACGGCATCTCCTGAATAATGGAAAAAGAATGTCTGTCACTCATACGTTGCCTCTTCCTTTCCCTATAGGATGCTTTGACATTATCCATCAGCAATACTTTTTCTTCCGCCATATCACATTTTACATCAATGTCTGTTCTGCTCCCAGCTGCCCAGCCTGGCTCTGTGGGTGATCCAGCTCCCCAGTGCCTCTTGGCACAGAGGCAGAAGCCTTGTTTCTACATGCTTTGCCTCCTCAGGCTCGCTAACACAGTCTGCAGGGAGCTTGGGAGTCTGTGAGGGCTCTCACTGTAGCTTAGTCTCTGCTTTGCTTTTTGTGGTCCTTTTCAGAGCTGTGCCTGCTCTAATGTGGATCGATGGGGTGGTGAGAGATCCATGTGAGTCTGTGGCACAGAGTCTTGTCCCAGGTGATGGGATGTGTAGTGCAGCGGGTGAGGTGAGATGGGGTGTCACTTCTTACCATGTTGTCTCCAATGCAGGTACAGTGCCATGAAAGACTATTTATCTGAACTGGACAAAGAGACAAAAAAGGCTTTGGAGACTTTCTACGGATTTTCGGAGGGCAAGTCCAAGGTGCGCCGGTCGGTGGATGAGTGGAACAGCTCAGGGAGCGACTTCTTCCAGCAGATCCCTCTGCTGAAGTTTGAGGACTTCTCTAAGACAGTGACTGACTTTCACAGTGGCCAGAAGAGGAAAATAGAGGGCAGTGTCTTTCACAAGGATTCATCCATCGTGAACTCCGGAGAGTCAAATGATATCATTGGCTTTCAGCTGGTGAGTGTCACTCTTCCTTGGCCAGCCGGTTCCTTGTGGGGCAGCGAAGGGGTGTTTTGGGTTGGTGACCCTCAGCCAGTTTTATTGCTTCTTCAGGTGGCTTTATAGTGAGTAACCCTCCAGCTGTTCTTCTGCCCAGGCCTCTGTGGCTGCCTGCAGATTCAGCTCCAGCTCCCTGGAAGAGAAATACCTTCCTGAAGTCTGCCCAAATAGACTTAGTGCTTTCCAGTGACCTTTCCTTTGGGCTTGAAACATTTGATCCTATCAGTTATCCTGAATGAAAGGTCTTTGCTGCCCCTTTGTCCCCTTGGGGCCACTCTGACTCCGTGAGTGCATTGCTGGGGGTCACCCATACCTTGTGGAACACTTGATTTCATTTCACCTGAAACACTTTTTCCCCTTTGTAATTATCAGTGCGATGCAAACAACAGCAGTGAGTGTGCACTGTATACATTCAGTTCTGGTGTTAATGCCATCCAGGAATGGTACAAGCTGCATTACATGAACATCATGGCACAAATTCCCCTGGAGACTAAAGAAAAATTGAGTTATTCTGCTGATGACCTTCTACTGACATGTTTCTTTGATGGCCTATCTTGTGACAAAAGGTCAGTGCACAGAACATCCCTCCAGCTTAACAGCTTATTTCCAAGTACATAGTATGTAGGAATTGAATATTTGGTGTTCGCTGAATCCCGGCAGGAACCATTTCCAAATGAAAGCCAACATTTGTGTCTTCATCAGCTTTAATTATGCTCTACAATTTCATTTATCCTCATGTTCTGCTGTCCACATCTCATAAACCTGTGGGGTTTGGCAGAATCAACTCTCCCTGTTTATGTTGGTGGCAGTGCAGTTGCATGTGCTGGCAGGAGCAGTTTCCCTGAACAGTTAGGGGGCTCAGACTACATTTGTAGGTGGCTTCAGTGGTTTTCCCACTGCCAGGAGCAAGCTGCCCTGTACCGCTCACTGCTGGGAGGGCGTTCTGCATGTGTCTGTAATTGCACAAAGGCGGAACATCTTTGCTTGGAATGAAGACGTTTGCTTGAGGGGGAGGGGATGCTCAGAGGAAAGACATGAACCTGTTTGAATCAGGCAGGTGCTCAGCTCCCCTGTGCAGCAGCTCTTCTGAAAGCCAAGATCCGTGTTCCTTTAGACCCTTGGCTGCTGAATGAGAGAGGACTGTGTCCCTTCCACCACCACCTTCTTCCTAGTGCTGTAAAATCCACTTCCTCACCCTCTCAGCCCCCGCTCCCACACAGCAACCTCCCGAACATTTCAGTTCCTGGTGCTATTAAACCTGATCATATTTCCATGTAGTTTCAAGATACTAGGAAAAGGATCTGCACTTTTCAGCAAAATAAATCACCAACGACAAAAAAAGGGGAACATCCCATCATACCACATCTGTGCCAAAGCAGAGAGCCCAGATCTGCTGATTTGCTCCCGCAGACAGTGAAAACTGCCGAGGGCAATGTGACAGCACTTGATTTCTTGCAGGCACTTCACTCGCTTCCATCACCCCCTGCATGGGAATTGCTACACCTTCAACAGCGGAGAAAACGGGACAGTACTGAGCACCTCCATGGGCGGCAGCGAGTACGGTAAGAGACCGACCGGAGGCTGAGAGCTGCTGTTAGATAGCAGTGGTTCAGTGAACTGGATCCCACTGGAGAGTGATTGATGTGTTGGCTCTAGATGTGCAAGCAGATTGGGGAAATGCTTGTTTGAACTAGTGCAAACCATTGCCAGAGAATACAAAGATAATATCATTGCATCACTAATGTTTTCCATCGGGAATTACGGCTTCCCGGTTATATAACTTTTTAAAGTAAGTTTCAACCACCTTCTACAGAGACACAACTTGTTCACTGGCCTTGGGGGCACAGAGGGACGGTGCTTGCTGCAAAGGTCTCAGTCTAGCATTGTAAAAGCTCTGCTTGGCTGTTACAGTTCTACTTTAGGCCAGATAACATTAAACAAACTGTGTTGCTCTCCCTGCTCAGAAAAGTGGCTCTGGCTTCTGGTGTAACTCTGCTCCTGCCTTGCTTCTGTTCTTCAGGACTGCAGGTTGTTCTGTATATAGATGAAGCAGACTACAACCCCTTCCTGGTGACATCCACAGGAGCCAAGATCATCGTCCATGACCAGAATGAATATCCCTTCATTGAAGACATTGGCACAGAAATTGAGACCGCAGCGGCCACCTCCATCGGATGCACTTTGTGAGTGACAGCAGTCCCGTGTCCTTTTGCCCCTTCAGACAGGTGTAAACATGAACCAACTGATGATGTTTGAACGTGGCCAGCAGCTGGAAGGCTCTGACACCTCACATTTGAGCAGCTGAAGTGCCCTGAGGAAAATCCTGTGATAGCACTTCATGGGACAAAGTTTTCCCTTTGCGTAGAGGCTGTTGGAAAATCAGGTCTCTCTAAGCCAACCAGCCACGGGGACTTTGTTCTCCTCCTCTCCTACCCCTTGGCTTTCCAGGGGATTTTTTTGTTTTGTTTTCACAGCAAAATCCACAACCACAGAAATGTGTTAAGTGCCTCATTTCGCTTTGGCAATCAGCAGCCGAGTTCGCATCCCACACAGGCTCTGGGGTGGAAGGGAAAGAGCTGGAGCTGTGGGTAACCTGCCTTAGGGTCAGGTCTGCAGTACAAGCCCTGTAGCTATTCTGTGGGCTTCTTGCTATCCCAGCTGTAAAAGCGCCTCGTGGGCAGTGACTGCGTTTGCCAGCTTAGTGAAGCATTCCAGTGAGGGCAGGGAGAGCTGCAGCTCCGAATTTCCCCTGCTGGTGTAGTGCAGATGGGGCATTTGACCCAAGGGGCTGCTTTCCATGGCAGAGAAGTGAAAACAGCCATCTGGCCATCCGACCTTCCCCTTTCATCTGGATGGCCCTTAAGTGAGCAGTTTAGTTCTGCCTTCTCTTCCCTGATGGTGGGTCCGGGGCTTCAGCCAGTCCTTATCTGTCCAGGCTGGGTGTGCCAGGTCGAGCTGGTCCTGCATAAGAAAAGAGAGAACAGGGCTGATGTTTTTAAAGTTTGCAAATAGTTCACTATCTTCCAGCTGTCTGGAAAACCGGGCAGCAACCCCTTGGGGTCTGACCAGCTGGATAAATGCTACCTGGGAAGTAAAGTGACTAGGAGGTATTGGAGCCAGGCTGGTGTAAAGGAGGCAAAGTCTCACAAGGCTGTTTCCTTTGTAACTCTTCCACCATACAGGAGACGCTCACTGTAGGCAGAGCCTCAATACTTAATGCAACATTTTCCTGGCACAGTACATTTGGACTGTTGCGTATAGAATAAAAACCAAAACTGAACCTATCTCGGTGGCTGTGTTTAACAGATTTGGCATGAGGAAGTGATGCAATTGCATCCTAACATAACAGCCAAGAGAGAAGCTGGACGCAGCTTCTGGACTCAAAACAAATAGCTGTGATCACTCCAGAGAGCCATCCAAGGGGCAGTCACAATTGTCAAGACAGGGCTGCCCCACTAAGGTGCTGGATCAGTCCTTGTACCCACATCCGGGTACACAAAGGACACAGCAACATGTGCCACACATAATGCTGCTCACTACAGGCTTGAACATGGCAATCCGTGTTTCCCAAATGCAAATGTCAGTGGCCAGGTTATCGCTGCTGTATTTCTGCTGTGCACTGGGACTTACCCCCCCACCTCCTCCAAAAATATTCCAAGATGTTTGGAATGCAAACAAGGCATTGCTTGGCAGGAGTTTCAGTGCTTTAGTTAAGTATTTAGTTTGGAAATAATTTCAGTACCTGAATGAATAAGTAAGCTCTTATAGGAGTACAAACTACAACAGAAAAGCTCTATACAAAGTATCTATCATCTGGTGGAAGATGCTGCAGCAGACTGAGGCAGGTTGCTGGCGCTAGGTTGTCTGTGGGAGATAAAAGCATATTAAAGCTGGTTTCATTCAGCTTTCAGAAGTAATCTGTCCATAATATTGAAATCACATGCTTCTGTGTCCCCTCCAAAGAGATCTGAGCATCTTTCTGAAGGATCTGACTTGTACCATGCATGTCGGCTCCTTTAGAGCTGTACCTATTGCCACAGACAGAAGTGGTAATTAGCCATCAGGTTTGACCTCAGTAACCTGCAGATCCATAGTCAGTGCCTGAAGGTAAGCAGGCTTTTCTCAGGTTCCTACTGAACTGATCCTTTTTAGGTTCAGCCCCTAATTTGAAACTCTGTAGAGAAAGATAGGTGAATGGATCCTTAAATGGGTGTCATTTCTCGTGGTTTCAGGCCACTTTCTTTGTTATGAAGTGAATAATTACCGCAGGAAGATAAGAATGGTTCCAAGCTGAGATGAGGCCGGCTGCAGGAAGCAATGGTGCAGCCTAAATCAGCTCTTGTGAATTTGAGGGCTCCCAGCCTGGTTTCATCAGACCTCTCAGGCACTTGGCATTTCAGAGCTCTCTGTCTAGGCAGAGATTGCAGAACAGGAAAAGGTGTTGGCATTTATCAGAGAGGAAGGGTAAACCAGTACCTGGGCAAAGTCCTGAAGGCGATGCAAACGTTTGATTTAGAGACGTTTTGGAGAGGTGCTGTTGAGCACTGGCAGAGCCTAAAGTGCCCTTTTAGCCATGGAACAGGAGCAGCCAAGGCAAAAGCAGCCTGGGAAGGTGGGTTTTCACAGGAAAGAAAACAAAACCCAACCAACAGCCCCTCTTCCCTCAAAACACAAACACATCAGGATAAACTATGCCTCTAGGACTTAGCAGTGAGAGAAAACATACATATGAATAACTGTGCTTTGAAAGATCCTCACTGCTGCGATTATAGCACCTCAGCATTCCTGCAGAGGTTTTCAGTGAAGGCAGCAGATAACTCAGCCAGAACTGTGTTTGGGGAAATGGAAATGACAAACAAAACAACCCCTTATTCTGACAAGTGATTGATGAATCGTTTGAGATGGCAAAAGCTAAAGGTGCTGCTCAGACCTGCCCCGTCACTTAGTTTCAGAACTGCGATGAACAGCCACTAAATCCTGTGGTTTCTCTGAACTCCATAACCAAGGTTTGTTCTTTCCTGGTTCTCAGACTCAGTCTCGCAAGCTGAGCAAACCCTACAGTGACTGCACGGAGACCGGGGCCGACATTCCAGTAGAAAACCTCTACAACAAGAGCTACTCACTCCAGGTAAATCTGTTGCATTTGTTTTACCACTTGCTTGAAAACTACCTTCATAAAGAGCTTTCTGATATTCTGGAGTTCAGGATCTGAGATTGTGAACAGCGCAGGTGTGGGGCCACTGCCTTTAACCACTGATGTGAAATACCACAGCTCTTTTTAGAATCCAAGTTTTATTCCTAAGTGGTTGATGTTTGAAGTTCCCTTAGGCACCCTGCTAGATAAAGAAAGAACATGAGCTCATTAGGCAATTTTCAAGCAATGTGAGACTGGAAAATATTGGCCAAGTAAATGTTGCAGCTTAGTAACCCTTGAAGCCAGAAATTGTGACCTTTAGGACTCCCAAGAGTAGCAGATACCATCTAATCAGTATCCAGATAGCAGGATGTTTGTTTGCAGAGTAAGTTTCCACTAATTTTGCATGGTTTCTGTAATTGGGTCCTCCTGGAGGGTGTCAGTTGTTGTAGCACTCTCCACTTGAAGAATTGCGGTTGTATCAGCTGCTGCCTACTGCAAAGCCTGTGCCTAGGATAGATTTTGGTTTATGGGGTATTATACCTGAGAGCTGCTGTGATGCATTTCCAGTTAGCATAACACAGCCATTATCTCAGGTTTTAACAACAGTACTACACTGAAACTCAGTGCTCGGGAGGGTTGGGACTGGGACCAAAAGGCTTGACTTGGACTTCAAGAGGAGAGCTCAGTTCCTGCTTGTTCAAACCCATTAAGAGTTTTAGCTCAAAACACTGACTCTGCTGCCCAATAATCCTGAAAACTTCAGGTCTCCAAATAGGCACCAGCACCATTTGATCAAATCTGTGAACGTTTTCACCAGTGAGTCACTTCCCACACCTAGTTGTTGATTCATGGACCACATGCCACAGCAGACAGAAAACCTCCTTGGCTGTGCAAAGAGCAACTGCAACAACTGAAGTTCTCGGTGGCTGTAGGGGAAGTGGGGGCACTTCCAGAGCCCCCCTCAGAGAGGAGTATAATCATTTCTTGCACTAGAGCCTACACCCTCCACAACACTTTCTGTCTGTATTTGTATTCGCTTGGAACAGAGCCTTAAGGCCCAGGGGAGTGGGGCTCCCACCTTACCACTACTGGCATAAACAGCAGATGGTTTTAGGTGGACACAGCCTGGGCCTTGGCACTGCAGAGGCACAGCAGCCCTTGGTTTATCTCCCCCAGATTTGCCTGCACTCCTGCTTTCAGAAGGCGATGGTGGACTCGTGTGGCTGTGCCCAGTACGCACAGCCCTTACCCGCTGGGGCAGAGTACTGCAACTACAAGAAGAACCCCAACTGGAGTAAGTATTCAAACACACCGCACATGCCTCAGCTGCCAGCCATAGCACCACAGCCCAGCCCTGCCTGCACCCAGCACCTCCTCAGCCCACTTCAGCCCCTATACCAGAGCCTGTGTCTGGTGCTCTTGTTTAGGTTGACTTGTTCCTGACAGTTGTCCTGATTGCTTGTCATTTGTGCGCACCACACTTGACCCGGTGAGGCGATTGTTCATGCCTGTAGCAAGTGACAACTACTTCTCAGAGTATTTTGCAATATATACAGGGTAAATCTTTTTAGTTTCACCATAGAGGTGATGGCCACAAGGCCACCTCCACCCCAGAAGCTCCACTCCAGCACAGGTAGCTTTTCTTTCTGGCTTCTCATCCACATGTCCTGCTCCCTTCTTGCAGTGTACTGCTACTACAAGCTGCACGAGAAGTTTGTGAAGGAGCAGCTGGGCTGCCAGCAAATCTGCAAAGATGCCTGCAGGTAAGTCCTGCCCATGACCAGAGCTAAAATGCCTGGTGGGAGCTGAGCTCCCAGCTGACAGCCTGCCTCTCTCCCCAGCTTCAAGGAGTGGGCGCTCACCACCAGCATCGCCCAGTGGCCATCTGCTGTGTCAGAGGTGAGTTCCTAATCGTAGCATGGTGACTACACATGGCATAACAAGGCTTCTAGGAACCCAGAGTTTCAGCGGAAGCTGGGGGCCCCTGGGGGTGTTCCTTAGCACTTCAATGCTGCTCCTCCCAGAGGCTCAGTCTGTAGTGTCCAGGTCAGGGCTTCCCCTCCAGGGGTTCACCATTAAACCAAGGTTTGGCTTGTGGGTTGGGAGATCCCCTCAGGGACCCATCACACACATTCAGTCCTGGCAGCCACACTGGTCGGAGGAGATGCTGAGCATGAGCTTCCTTTCCAGGGGGTTTCTACACAAGCACACACAGCTATAACAGTATTTTCCGTCTTTTTCCCAGGACTGGATGCTTCGAGTTCTCTCTTGGGACAAAGGGCAAAAAATCAACAAGAAGCTGAACAAGTAAGTTTCCCTGTATGTGTTTCTAGCTTGCACCTCAAGCTCAGATACAATCTCAGCAGCCCTAATGATGGCAATTGGGAAAAAAGCTCCCTTAGAGTGGCCCAGCCCTACTGGTCCAACTGGTTATTTGCATAGTTTTTCAGTATGTTTCATGTTATTGTTTTACTAAACCCTCAACCTGCCTTTTGCTTCTCCTCTCAGGACGGACCTTGCGAACCTCATGGTGTTTTACAAAGACCTGAATGAGAGATTCATCTCGGAGAATCCTGCCAACACAGTGAGTTCCCAGCTCACCTGCAGGGAGTCGTGGCTCTTCCTCCCTCACGCAGGCTGGAAGCTTTCATCTGGCCAGGGGAGTTGTCCCATCCAGCAGGGACAGGAAACGGCCTGGATGATGTGCCAGGTGCTACCCTTTGCAGCCCTTTTATCTGGAGCTGCTTTTCCTGCTGTGCAGTCCCAAGCCCTGCACTGGGGTAGGCTGTGGGCTGCCCGTGGTGTGTGTACCACTGAGCTCCTGCCAGAGCAGAGCAGGAGAGGGTAACCAGGCAGCAGAGGAAGGGCTCACCACGTTCAGTAGTGCTCAGCAAGCTCCGGGTGCCCCAGCTCAGCACAGACTCACCACACGCCGTAACAGTGCCATGGACCTGGTGTCCACAGAAGCCCACAACCTTGTGCTCTCTTCTCTTCCAGCTCGTCATTCTTCTTTCCAACTTCGGAGGCCAGCTGGGCCTTTGGATGAGCTGCTCGGTCGTTTGTGTCATTGAGATCATCGAGGTCTTCTTCATCGATTCACTTTCCATCGTGATGCGGCGCCAGTGGCAAAAGGCAAAGAAGTGGTGGAACAACCGGCAACGGGAGCGGCCGGGGAAGCCCCCGCAGGCCGGAGACCTGGAAAGGCAGGGCCATGACAACCCTGTCTGCATCGACGAGGACCTGCCCACCTTCAACACTGCCCTGCGCCTGCCGCTGCCCCAGGAGAGCCCCTTGCCCAGGACTCCCCCCCCCAACTACAGCACTTTGCGGCTAGAGACTGCCTTCACAGAGCAGCTGCCCGACACACTAGAGCTTGGCCAGCACTGACCCTTATTTATCCACCCACCCATGTGCCAGAAGAAGAGGTGGGTGCTTGACCCATGTGTCCAGGGCAAAAGGCACATACCCAAATGAGCACTGAAGGCCTTTCGCATCAGACTCTTATTCAGGGATTGAACTTGCAGTCAAAGCTTTTCTGAGCAAAGCTCAGACACAAAAGCCAAGGGCTCGAGGACATTAGGAACTTCAACAACATCATTTCTCAAGTTAATCATTGCAGGAGATGGCTGGAGCAGGATGTGGCACTGAGCTGGGATGTCTTGCCAGACAGAGGCATACATTAGCAACCAACTGAACACACCCCCTTGTATGTGGGCAGGAATTGCTCCACAGCAGAAGATTGATACCATATTGAGTATTAACACTTAATTGCTCTCTGCTGTGTTGCTTGACTTGTGGAAAAACCCAGGGCTTTCAGCAATGCAGCATGACATTACAGGAAGGGGCATGACAGTTTGATGAGAGCACAAAATGGATAAAACAAAAGCTCTCAAGTTGAATTTTGATGTGGTGGCCTGAGGAGCTCTTTATTCCAAGATAAAAAGTTAAGAAAGCCATAGATGTGCTTGTAGAGCAAGTCATTACACAGCTTGAGCAGGAGAACCTAGATCATCCCAAAAGAATCATCTGAAAGGGTATGAAATCCAATTTGGATCACAGCAATGAACTGCATACCGTGCAAGCCTGTTTGCTTCCACATCACCCAAGCTGGCCGTTACAGTCTCAGAGGAGCTTGTTGGGCAGCCTCAGCCACATGTGACTTCCTCGCAGGCTCAGGAGCTGCTGCTCTTCCTGCTGAGCCCCAGCACAGACACCCCAGCACTGACACCCACTTCAGTGCCCCAGAGCTGCCCTGGGCTCCATGCGCAGCAGAAGGTGGCTGAAGGACCCATCTGCCCCACGGTACATCATCCACTGGCCTACGCCTGCTCCACTCCACAGTACTGCATCAACACCCACATTCTGCCTCCTGTGCACTGAGCCAAACCACCTCCAGAGCCCACTGCCTGCAGCCACATGGCTGCAGGGAGCCCCCTGGGGTACACAGCCACAGCACCCTTCTGCTTGCTGCCAGTCCTGCACCCAACTCCTTCCTGCCATAGCCGAAATTTAGCTGTCTAGAGCACACTAGGTGTTGAGGATGAGCATAGCCTACACTGGGTTGGCTGCTTCGGGGTTTGTAGAGCAAGAGTGATTCAGAGCGTGTGTGAGTGCGCATGTGTGTGAGTGTAAGAAAGCCTCTTTTGCTCTCTCTGTATAAGCTTCTGTAGAATCCAGGAAGGTTCTTTTAATGTGCAATAAAAGATATTTTAACTGAATTATTTAAATAGCTGATAAAGGAAAAAAATAAAGATATATTTTTGAATAATTGCTTTGCTTTTTTGTTTGTGTTTTCAAGTCAGCAATAGACAAGTCTACTCGCAGACAGCCAGGAGATACGGGACCACCCCAGGCCCCTCTGCACAGGTGGAGCTGTGCTGCAGCATACTGCTCAACCTGGCTCGGGAGCACAGGGAAAATGCCCTTTGGAACCCAGCATTCACCAGCAAGGTGACCACAAACCACTGTCCCCAGACAGTTCTCCACGTAGTCCTTTGGAGACCTCAGGAGAAGTGGCTTTGCTCTGCCCCAGAGCCCCTTCTCTAGTGCAGGAAGGTGAGGTGTTTGGAGTCAACCATTGCTCACCTCATCACCTCTCTAATGCAACATCAAATACCAACCACTCTCATTACACTAGGCTTGCCCCACTTGCAAGATTGGCAGGGCAGACCTAGAGGAAGACTGAGTAGCCTGTGCAAGCACATGCACACTTTCACATAGCCAGCATGATCCATCCTGGCTACAGCAGTGATGGAAATAACAGCGACCTTCAGAGCTACATAACACCTTACGGTAAGCTCCCTCCTTATCAGACTGTTGCATCTTCCTATAGGAGCTGCTTTGACTCAGCCACACCTGGGCAAGGACCAGCTCCCAGGGGGCTGCTGGGGCCAGCTTTGGCTCCAGTTCTACCAAGTACAGCCTCTAAGGACACCGAGAGGGGTAAAAACCTCCCTGAGAAAAAGCAAAGCAAAACACTGCAGTGGCGCATAGCACAGATCCACCCCTCACCTGTACCTGTGTGTGCAGCTGCAGCTCTGTTCACGCACCACCAGCAGTGCCAAGATAGGCTGTAGGAGCTCTGCTCACTGCTGGTACTGCACAGCATGGCTCCTTCTGCACCACTATCCCCTCACAGAGACTCCTCTTCCCCTCCAGCAGCTCAAGTGACTCTGCCCCCTCCCAGCACCAAGGGCTGGGTTATATCAGTAGGTGCTAATCACGCAATCAGCATGGGAACCTCCAGCAGCTGCTGCTGGAGCATGGCTGCACCGGGCCCTGCAGCACAGCTCAGGATGGGCCAAGGGGACACAGCCTCGTGTCCCTGGTGCTCCTGACCGCATCGCAGCCCAGAGCTGTGCCTGCAGGTGCTGCAGGCTGGCTCCCAGAGCTTTCTCTGGGGTACCTGAGAAGGTGAAGCCTTGCAGTGATGTGGTCCTTATAGAAAGCCTTAGAATCATAGAATCCCAGACTGGGTTGGGCTGGAAGGGACCTTAAAGCTCATCCAGTTCCAACCCCTGCCACGTGCAGGGACACCTTCCACTGGAGCAGCTTGCTCCAAGCCCCATCCAACCTGGCCTTGAACACTGCCAGGGATGGGGCAGCCACAGCTTCTCTGGGCACCCTGTGCCAAAGGCTTCCCAGAGCAAAACTAAAGCCTCAAAAATAAACTGAGCCGTGCCAATCCTGCAGCATGGATTGGTCAAACCTTGTACCCGATGACTGCAGTCCTAACAAGGAAAACGCCGTGTGACTGGGAGCAAGGCTGCTGCAGTGTCATGCTCCCGCAGTGTGCCTGTGAGGCCTCGCTGGAGGATAACACAGGAAGTGTCCAGGCACCTTTTGGCACAAAAGCTCACTTGAAGCTCTTTGGAAAATCCCAGGTTTTCCGGAGGTGCATTTACCGCTCAGGGCTGACGCAGCACCTGTGCTCCTTGGATGAGTAATCCTTGGGAAGCAGGAAGACGCGGAGCAGCTCCAGAAAGGGATTACTTCATCCCAAATTTAATACTGAGCTCCACTGAGCTCCTGAGTCATCTGAAACACGGAGCACTGCCCGGGACGGTGCGAGGATCAGCTCTGACACACACTGAACATCACAAACTGAAAGCATTTGAGTAACCCAGCTTGGCCTTTAGGGGAACAAGAGGCTGTAAAGACTGTGGAGGTGATGTCCCTTCAGCCACTGCTGCTCCTGGGGTGGGGTGGGAAGCTGTACCCATGGGACAGCATTCCAGGGCACTGGTGGGAGCCCAGGCAGGGGCTCAGGGGTCCCGGTGGGGGTGACAATGGCTCCAGCCCCGCAGCCCCGTGGCTTTGGCTTCATGAGGTACCCAAACACACCGCAAAGGCAGAGGCAGCATCGCAGGGAGCAGGTGAAGGACTCACCAGGGAGAGGTGTCTGGAGCAGCCCTGCAGCACCAGGAGCTGGTGACTCACAGGGAAAGGCAGCCTGCGCCTGTGCCTGCGCCTGTGCCTGCCCCTGTGCCTGTGCCTGTGCCTGCGCCTGTGCCTGCCCCTGTTCCTGCCCCTGTGCCTGCCCCTGCCCCTGCGCCTGTGCCTGTGCCTGTGCCTGTGCCGGCCCCTGTGCCTGTGCCTGTGCCTGCCCCTGTGCCTGTGCCTGTGCCTGCCCCTGTGCCTGTGCCTGCCCCTGTGCCTGTGCCTGCCCCTGTGCCTGTGCCTGTCCCTGTGCCTGCCCCTGTTCCTGTGCCTGCCCCTGCCCCTGCCCCTGCGCCTGTGCCTGTGCCTGTGCCTGTGCCTGCCCCTGTGCCTGTGCCTGCGCCTGTGCCTGCGCCTGTGCCTGTGCATGCCCCTGCCCCGTGCCTGTGCCTGCCCCTGTGCCTGTGCCTGTGCCTGCGCCTGTGCCTGCCCCTGCCCCTGTGCCTGTGCCTGCGCCTGTGCCTGCCCCTGCCCCTGTGCCTGTGCCTGCGCCTGCGCCTGCCCCTGTGCCTGTGCCTGCCCCTGCCCCTGTGCCTGCGCCTGTGCCTGTGCCTGCTGCCTGCGCCTGTGCCTGTGCCTGTGCCTGCCCCGTGCCTGTGCCTGCCCCTGTGCCTGTGCCTGTGCCTGTGCCTGCGCCTGCGCCTGTGCCTGTGCCTGCGCCTGCGCCTGTGCCTGTGCCTGCGCCTGTGCCTGTGCCTGCCCCTGCCCCTGCCCCTGTGCCTGTGCCTGTGCCTGTGCCTGCGCCTGTGCCTGTGCCTGCGCCTGTGCCTGTGCCTGTGCCTGCGCCTGTGCCTGTGCCTGCCCCTGCCCCTGCCCCTGTGCCTGTGCCTGTGCCTGTGCCTGTGCCTGCCCCTGTGCCTGTGCCTCTGCCTGCGTCCGTGCCTGTGCAGTTCTGCAGCTGCCAGCCACAGCAGGGGGGTGTAGGTGATGGAAGAGCTGCTGGGGAAGGCGATGATGATGAGGAAGATCTGGCTGCACAAAGCAGCTTTGCAGGAATCCACTGCAGGATGCCCAGACAGAAATGGGGCGTGAAAGCGCCCAGAGCCTGCCCGGTCCTGCTGGCACAGACACCTCCATGCACCGTGTGGATGCTGCTGGCCAGAGCCAGGACCTGCTTTGTCTCAGCTAATGCACAACTGCCCTGTAACAGCCTTCAGGGGCGCAGACCAGATCTGTCCTTCAACGCAACCCTTCTGACCCAACCCTAACCCGAGGAGCTCGGGCGTTTTGCTTGTGGGCGCCTGTTTCTGTAGTTACTGTCCCGTCCCACCCCAGAGCACTCAAAGGCTGCGTGGGCTCATCCTGCCCCGAGGAGCTTGGAGCTTGGTTTGGAGGAGCTGCACTGGAAGCACACAGATCCAGCAGCAGCCCCAGTGCTCCCAGCTGCGCAGCACCAACGCCTGCCGTGCAAAGCACAGTGAGAGGAGCAGGGGCAGGGGCAGAGGCAGCACCACCTCCAGCAGCAGGACTTGCTGCTCCGGTGCTTCCGAGGGCCAAAACCACTGGGCAAAGGCTTCTCCTGACGGAAAACAAGAGTTCCCCTGACTCTGCAGGAGCGCCCAGCATGGAAGTGACTCCAAACGGGAGGCACAAAGTGTGGGAAGGATGGGAGCTTTCCCTGTCAGGCTGGATTCCACGTGGTAACCCAGAGAAAAACAGGAGCATCCAACCTCCCGGCTGGGAGGGAGCATCCAACCTTCCAGCAACCTGCCCAGAGTGTGACAATGAACAGTGTCACAGATTCCTTGGAAAACACATCTGAGACACAGCCTGGCCCCATCCCGATCCCGGCCATCCAAGGCGCCACTGTTCTCAGCCCCATGGTGGCCGCAGACCCTGGATGTCAGCCTGGGTGGTGACTGCAGCCCCTCGCAGCAAGGGGATGGCTGCTTGAAGCTGCCCAAAGCTGCTCCCATCTGGGCAGCACCGAGGGGGCTAAGGGCTGCCTGGGCCCCCTTCCACACTGGGGACATCCAGTGGTCCACAAATGGGTTTGGGAGCTAAATGCCTCATTAATGTAAATGGGGCTGGGCTGGGGAAAGGCAACTCCAGCACATGCCTATGGAAAACCCTTTCAGGCTCTGAGCCCCCACCTGAGCCCTGCAGACAGATGCAGCTCTGGGAGAGCAGACATTGAGGGTGCTTCCATTTCACCCTCACCTCCAGGGCAGGTGACCCATCTCTGGAACCACCGGCACTGGGAAGCATCTCCTCCAGGCACCCAGGAATGGGCTCGCAGGGCTGTGGCAGCTCCTGCTCCTACTGCTGCACAGTGGTGAGCACCATGTGCAGGCAGCTGGGCAGCCCCTGGGGCAATTCATAGAATCCCAGCCTGGTTTGTGTTGGAAAGGACCTTAAAGCTCCTCCAGCTCCAACCCCATCCACGGGCAGGGACACCTTTCACTGGAGCAGCTTGCTCCAAGCCCCATCCAACCTGGCCTTGAACACTGCCAGAATTGCGCACCACGGATGCCAGGCCTGAGCCACCCCCACCATCCCATGGGGATATGGAGGCTCCTTCCAGGAGCATCCTGAGCACCGGCCGGGCCCTGGCAGTGCTGCAGGTTTCAGACAAGCTGAGTCAAAGGTTAACCCAGGATTGCAGCACCTGCAGTGACATGCCGTGACACGGCCCCGGCACTAATCCCGACGCCAGCATCTCCTTGCAAACAGGATGGACCGGGAGGTGCAGCGTCACCACCGACTCCTCACACCTCCAGCAGCACGGGGGTAGCGCTGCTCACAGCACCTCCTGTGCCTCACCATGCCGGTGGCTCAGTACCCCACGCTGCGAGGGCAGCGCTGGGGGGTGAATGATGGGTGACCCACTGGGCCAGCCCCATGCACCCCGGGCTGTGCTCAGCCACTGGGCACCGGCCCCTGGTCGCTCCCAAACGGGCGCCGCTGTGCCCCGTCAGCACCGCACCCCAGTGCGCTCCGTGCTCCTCACCCAGCAGCACAGTTGCACAACCACACGCTCAGAGCAGCTTTCCCCGGGCACCGGCAGCCCGGGCACCATTCCCCTTGGGGGGTTTGATGACATCTCCTCCATCTGCCCCCCTTCCTGCAAAGCCAAGGCTCTTCTCCCGCATCCCATTCACCTGCCTCCCGAGCAGCGGGTGCTGAGGACGCCGCAGCCCTGGGAGCCGGGTGGCAGCGGCCATGGGCAGCGGCTCTGTCCCTGCGGCACGGCTCGGAATGCCGCGCGGCGGGTTCCCGCCCCGGCAGGACACACGGCACCGGGGCTCGTCCCTTGGGCCCAGGCGGGAGCAGCCGCAGGCTCGCTGCACTGACCCGGCAGCTCTGGGCCTGGTTGCAACACAGCCCGAGGTAGGAGCAGGCAAACACACCCGCCCTCGGGCCGCAGGCAGCGTCCTGCTGCGGGGTCCTCCCTGGCATCATCCCGTGCTTCCGCACTTGGCTGTCGCGCTCCGCACCGCCTCATCTCCCCCGGGCTCAGGCTCCTGCCTCAGTTCCCCTTCCAGAAGGAGCTGGCTGGGAGCCGCATCCCAGCCCTGCTCAGCTTGCCCTGCGCTGCCCGGCCCATGCCCGCTGCCCTGGCTGCTTGGCAGCAGCAGGACACGAGGTGCAGGAGGACGTTCACCAGCGAAGCCTCTGCGGGGCCGAGCGGTGCCACCGCCGGCCTGGCACCTCCTGCCCACCTGAGAGCCAGCCCAGCTCCACAGCACGCTGAGACGGGATCCCCGTGGCCTCCTTCCACCCATGTGCTTTGTCCAAATCTGGTTCTAGAGATGGACAGACGCCTGTTTTCATCAATCTGATCCACCTGGGGTTTAAAGCGCGCCGCAGCCCCGGTGGAGATGCGATCACGCAAAGGGTGGCTGGAGGCAGGTGCTGGCCGGACCCGCAGTGAATCACAGTGTTTTCACAACGCCTCTCACTCCGAACCTTCCCCACTTGTGTTTTAAGACCTTCTCACCCAAGTTTACATAACGAATCCTGGAAGGTACAAGCTGTTCCCCTGGATAATCACACGGGGCAATCATCCCCGCTCCTGTCCTTGGTATAGAAACTCACCGGCCACAAAATATTTCACATTTCCCCCAGAACATGGGAGAGGACCATAAAGCCCCGGCCCACGGGGATCTTTATGGCGCTCCGTCTGGGCTGGCGCCGCGCTGGCGCTCCCCGGCCTGCGCCGGAACATCCCGGGGCCAGAGCCCACCTTTCACCACATCTTTAGACATTGCAGTCATGGCCGGCAGCTCATTTTCCCATAAACTTCTACGTCAGACAAGGCAAAGGAGCGCAGTGAACTCCCTGTCACGTCAATTAGTGAGGGAGTGGGTCTGGGGAAACCCCATCAGTGAAAAATCAGAGCCCCATCAGTGACAAATCACAGCCCCACACCAAGAGCATCCTCCTGGTTTCATCCCTCAAGAGGAACACAGCCCAGTGGGATGAGTCCGGATCCAGTCACCAGGGTCATTAGCACTCAGGCTGAGAGCACTGTGGGACTGTCCCCAAGCTGGGTTTCACCTCATCCCTCCCATTCCTGAGCCAGCAGCTCACAGAGGTGGTACCTGCACCCACCACCATGAGCCCCGGCACCCACCAGGCCCCCCACTCCAAAGCCATGGACCATGCAGTAACAGAGCCGGCCGGGGGGGCCGCTTACCCTCTGCTGCTGCTTGTAAAACAAAACCAGTCTGGGTTTTACTGCCTGATCTTTGTAACGCAAACAGAGGTCACTTAAAAAGGTTTTATATGCAGTGGTTACCAGAGCAGGTTGGCTGGTGAGATGCTCGCTATCGTTCAACTGTGATTTTACTGGTCACAACTAAATTACTCTATTTTGTTTAGTGACAGCATGTTTCTGAAAGTGCACCCAATAAACCGGGCAATTAAAGTGCTGAATGAACCTGTCTGCACCCTGCAAGGGAACGGGTGATGCCCGGCTTCCTGCAGCAGGAGCAACCTGCCCGCTGCCAGGCAAGAGCAGCATGCAGAGCACCAGCGCAGGGTGAGCGATGGCCCTGCACAAGCAGTGCCCATGGGATGGGCGCCCTCCTCCCGATGCCGGCTGGCAGGAGCGCTGCCCGCACACCCGGAGCTGTCTGACGGGAAGCCGCTGCAGCCGTGACTCAATCCGAGCACGTAGGACTGGCAGCTCCCGCTGCCCGTCAGTGCCATGAGAGGGTGCATGGGCAGTGCCGTCGTGGCTGCCCGGGCTGGGAGAGAGGATGCGCAGGGCACAGGCAGGTAACACCAGGCACAAAGCCATGGCACTGCTCCTGCTTCGGGAGCCCCAAGAGGCTTTCCAAATCCCTGAGCACCAATCACCTGCCGCACAACAAAGGGCATCATTCACCCACGAGCAATGCAGATTTACACAGAGCCACATATGAGTGAGTCAAAAGGGCTTTCCAGTGACCTGAACCGTAATTTTGGGGTGATTTCCTCCCTACGGAGCTGTCTCCGGGTCTCTGCCCTGGGCTCCGGCACAAGCACCTCTTCGTCTTCATGTACAGGTCTAAAAGCCATCCCAGAAACCTTTCCAGACTTTTTGTACCTGCTGCAGCCACCAGCAAAATGGTTTCCTTTCAGCAGACCAATGCAGGACCAGCCGCTGTTTTGGGAACACCACGGATCAGCCCGGTGCTGCCATTCATAGAGTCTCAGCTGTATTTGGCTGCTGGCAGCGGCGCACAGCACCGCGGCTCCAGCACAATGCCTGGGCTGCAGGAAGCTCCCCCCCGTGTTGCTCAGCTGTATTTTTAGCAGGAGGGTTTTGCTTATGAAATAAACTCTCTCATGAGGCAACTGAGGCAACGCAAAGCCGAGCCCAACTCAAGGTCATTTGGCTTCACAGCTGATGTTTCACACCGTGAACAAACGCAGCCTGCTCTATGTTCAGCTCTATTTTTCAGTGCTGGTGGCAGACATTGTTCTCTGGGGAAAGAAGCAGTGCTAGAAGGTGATTATACTGACAGGGCAGAGGTTGGGAACGCGGCAAGTCCTGGTAGTCGCCAGCCAACCTGTTCCTTCTAGCTCCACTTGCAAACGCTGCCCAAACACAATCGAACGTTCCAGTCCTGGCAGAGCATCAGGAGGCTTAAAAACAGAAGTCCCTTTTGTTCCCAAACAGCGGCACCCGGGGGCATTTGGGAAAGTCTGACCCAGTCCGGACTGAATGAGACCCCGCGAGGGCGTTTCCTAGCGAGAGGCAATCCTGACCTCTTACAATGCGGTGCTGCTCTGCGGTGATTTATGGTCCCCGGGAGGTTCAGACCCATTTACTGCTCTGCTGTGAGGAGCTAACGTCTCCCACAGTCCCTTAAGATGCTCTTTACCTCTAGAGTGTGGCTGTAGAGCGCTGCTGGGCTCAGGGATCCAGCACACGCACAGAGCTGGCCCCAGTGTAGGGAAATGAGGTCTTCTGAAAATGGGTTATAAGATCTTTTTAAAAAGGCTTCTAAATCTCTTTAAAGACACTCGGGCGGTTCACCTGCAGGGACCTGGCCTGTGCCAAGGGCTGGTTGTGGGCATGGCTGGCTCGAGGAAAGCCAAAGCCATGAGGGGATGTCCTGACACCAGCGGCATCTCAAACCAGGGCAAGAAACTCACTGTACATGGCTGTGCTCTTGTAAAAGATCTCACAGCCTGGTTTGGGGTGGAAGGGACCTTAAAACTCCTCCAGCCCCAACCCCTGCCACGGGCAGGGACACCTTCCACTGGAAGCAGTTGCTCCAAGCCCCTGTGTCCAACCTGGCCTTGAACACTGCCACGGATGGGGCAGCCACAGCTTCTCTGGGCACCCCTGACAGTGCCTCAGCACCCTCACAGGGAACAGCTTCTGCCCAAGAGCTCATCTCAGTCTCCCCTCTGGCAGTTAAAGCCATTCCCCTGTCCTGTCCCTCCATCCCTTGTCCAAAGCCCCTCTCCAGGTTCCCTGCAGCCCCTTCAGGCACTGGAGCTGCTCTGAGGTCTCCCCTTCAGGAGCCTTCTCCTCTCCAGGCTGCCCCAGCCCAGCTCTCAGCCCGGCTCCGGAGCAGAGCTGCTCCAGCCCTCGCGGCAGCTCCGAGGCCTCCTCCTCCCCTGGGCCCGTCCATTCCCACGGCCCTGCCCCGTGCCGGAGCCCAGGGCACGGGAGCGGGGCAGCCTCAGCCCTCGGGGAGCGGGGCCGGGGCGCGATAAAACGGATCCGCTCCCGGGGTCGCCAAAGACGCTCCGGGAGGCCCCGGGGAGCCGCGGCGGGCGGGGCCGGCGGGAGGGCCCGGGCCGGGGTGGGCGGGGCCGCGGGCGGGGCGGGGCCGGTCCCGCTGTCGGTCGGACGCTGCCGGCGGCGCGCGGCAGGTACGGGGGGACCGGGGCGGGGGGGGCGCGGGGCCGCCGGTTCCTTCCCCTCGGGCGGTGCCGCTGCCGGTGCCGGTGCCGGTGCCGGTACCCGCGGGCATCCTCCCTCCAGCCCCGGGGAGAAGGGACCGGCGCGGCGGGGCTGGACCGGCGCGAGCGGTTGGTGAAGTGTCCGCGGTGAGAGCTCACCGGGGTTTGCCACCGCCTCTTGCAGGGGAGGATGCGCGGTTAAGGCGTGAGGTTTTTCCCTGCGAGGGTGCTGAGGCGCTGGCACAGGGTGCCCAGAGAAGCTGTGGCTGCCCCGTGTCTGGCAGTGCTCAAGGCCAGGTTGGACACAGGGGTGTGGAGCACCCTGCTCCAGTGGAAGGGGTCCCTGCCCGTGCAGCGGTTGGAACTGGAGGAGCTTTAAGTCTCCTCCAAAACAAACCTGTCTGGGATTCGCTCTCTAAAGAGAGGGAGAAAAATAAGGGAAGTCCCTTCTTGACGGGGGGGGGGGGGGGGGGGGGGCACCAGTCCGGTTGTGGTGTCTTTCTGCATGATGCAGACATGAAGTCGCCCCATCTCAGCATGCTTGTGCAGCAGTGTTGGTGCTGGTGGGTTATCGGGATATGCACAGGGTCAGGTGCTGTCGTTTTTCTTTATCCCCCATCTGTGCAGGGGTTCTTTGATCTCCCTGATAAAGGTATGGGAGCAAAGTGCGGCTCTCTGAGTATTTCCCTTTGCGCCTCCTTTGCTGCGGGACACATGCCCTCACCTCGGGCTGCTGTCCCCGGGACACGGGGCTTAACGCGGGATAGGAGCTCTGCGGTGGGGAGGGAGCTGCTGGGGGTTGCTCCCCTCACGTCCCAGGATTCACGATGTTCATTGCACAAGCAGCAGAGAACTCTGCAATGTGACCTTACTGGCACATGAGGAGTGAGGAGCAAGGCTTGTCATCATCCGAGGAGAGCGGGCCAGCGCGGGAAACACAGGGTTAGGCAGGGAAGGAAGGGATGATGGAGCGTGTGGCACAGAGAGCCAGGCAGCGCTCTCTAAAGTTGCAGACTGTAAACACTTGGAGTGCTGTACGCGTGCCATTGGGATTAGAGACCCGGAGACACCTGCGCGATCGGGCGCTGTAGGTGATGGAGCAGGAGGCCGCTCTCCAATGCAATCCCCAGCTCAGGCTGTCCTCACTTGCTGATGTGCTGCTGCTCCATTTCTCTTTCTTAACCTGCAAACTTGTGATGTAATGAAACTGATTTCCTCTAATTCACAAAAACGCTGCTAGGTTGGATCAAAGTCTTCTCTGGGGAAACCAGGTCTTTTCCTCAGGCTCTGGAGAGGATGGCAGAGGAGCAGTTGGTGATCAAAGAGGAGCCTGTTGGGTGTCCCAGTGGAGAAAGTAGTGAATAATGGCAGTATCAGGGCGGCAGCGTTGGAACAGTTTTGCAGCCAAGGTACCACCCTGGAGCTTCCCTCAGTTTTGCTTATGTCTTTATTTCTTTTACGCGGCAATTGCTGCAGGAAGAGCCCAGAGGAGGCTCAGTGCAGTCAACACGATCATTTCGTAACGTGGGAGTCTGATCTCACCCGTGAGGTGGAGGAGTTTCACCTGGGACGATGCTGGGCTGATGCAGGGCCGGACTCGCGGCTGCTGGGCAAGGTGAGGACCTCTCTTTCACAGCACATGGCAAACCACACCAGAGCCACGAGTGAGCTCTTTTAGGACTGCTTCAGTCGCCCCGGGGCTGTGGGTGCTGCCAAGGGAGGGCTCTGAGGCACTCTGGCACTGCAGGGCTCTCGGGACCCGGGCTCAGCTTCTGGCACTGGTGTCAGAGATGACACAGTGTGACAGAGCAGTGTGGCAACGAGAAATGAGGAGGAGGAGGAGTGGGGCAGCCCAGCGGGTGCGTGTTCCCCTTCCCTGAGCCAGCTTTGGAAGTACAGCAGCCAGACAAGAAATAAACCCAAGCACCCAGGCCCATGAGTGTCACACACTGTGCAGGGAATGAGGGTCTTGGGGGCAGCAGCAGGGACAGTTTGTAACCATGGGACATCCCCATGTGCCGCATCCCCTGAGCTCCCCATCAGATCCTCTCCCACCACAGCCTCCGCTCCCTTCTCCAGAGGGGGTTTGGGAAGGGGTGACAGTTACCTGTGCACTGATGGAGGGGGTTCATCATCTCTCACTTGTCTTTTCTCTGCTCCAGGTACACTGATGGGGGAGAGCAAGAGCAGGCGGGCACCAAAACCAGCACCAAACCCCCTTTGAGCAGCTGCAGCATCCCAGTGCTGAGCCTGCATCCCTGGGGTGGGGAGCCCCTGTAACAGGGGCTTTGGCTTCCCATCAGACAAGGCGCCTCACAGAGGGAGGCTTTCAGCAGGGAGAGAGGAGCAGAAAGTCTGGAAACATCCTGGAAATAGAGGTAAGAATCAAAATATGGAGAGAGAAAGAGTGCAAACCGGTCACCCACGTGTGGCCAGGCACAGCTTCTGCTGAACGCCACCCCTTTATCAAATGGCTGGTTTAAAAGCAGAGCTTACACCTAAAGGAAGAGTAAACCTGAGTTCTTCAAAGCCTGTGAGGAGCTGGTTGCTGTATTTCCAGCACACCTTCTTTAGCTTGGTTTTTCAGTTTGGGGACCCATGCGTTTTCATGGTGGGGCAGGGATGCTGCAGGCATCCTGCCTGAGGATGCTCTTCCAGCCGATCCCATCCCCATCCCCATCCCATGCCTGTGCTCCCACTGGCAGGCACCCTGCGAGGCCACAGGATGGAGCAGCACTTGCAAAGAACAGGTCCCATAGCTTTGACATCAGGGAAGAAACCTCCTGGATCAGTTAAAACATACCTAAAGGGTGAAGCCCCAGGACACGCATTCCCTGGGGAGCAAAACACTTTCACACGGGTAGAGCCTGCCTCAAATCTTGGAGGAAGCAGCTGGAGCTTCTTCTTTCCAGACCGCTCTCCTATCAAGACCTCAGGGTGTTAGGCTGCATCCAACATGCACGCAATAGGATGTACAATGAAAATCACCATCTCCCTTTGCATCATGGAGGGAGGCACCATAAAATCCATTGGGTTTATACTCTTCTCAAGCTCTGCAAGTACCGTTCATCATCACCCAGCCTCTGCATTGCTGGGCAATGCTCATTAGTGAAAGGTTGTGTTATTTCAGCCCTCTCTCTTCTGGGATGCTGCGTTATACACAGCATCAGTCCTTAACTCTGTTCTACATTTAAACCTGAAGAATGCCCTCAGCAGCTGACTGAGGTGGTTTTGAAATCCTGCCTCGGGATAGTGAGATTTAGTAACGCAAATTCTCACCTTGCAGCATCCTCACCCGAGCACCCGGAGCATACTGATAGCATCTGAAACACAAAGGAATTTGGTGGAAAAGAATGATCTGTTGTCCTTCCTCCTGTGGGCAGCAGCACTGAGCAACATTCCTGGTGCTCGGAAAGGTGCTGCACATACCAGAGCCCTGTCTCCTGCCCCCTCTGATGGCCTGGTGTACTCTGATGCTTTTATTGTTAACAAAAATTGTTCTAAGCCCTGTGTTAGCTTGAACACTGAACACTGTTTCCCCTCAAACCAGCTCCTGCGTGTGCTGCTTGGTCCATCTAGTGTTGGCAAAGGTTTCGGGTGATGTTACAGAGGGAGCAGTTTGCGCAGCAAGTGCCTGCTTCCTAAAAGGTGACCTGGTTGGGTATTGCAACACCTGCAGGGCCTGGGGCTGGTACTGGGTAAGTCACTGGTGGCACACATTCAGCAGGTCCAAGTCATTTAACCCTTGTGGGGCTGCAAGGATGTGTCAAAACCGCTGGGCCCTTTTGGAGTAGCAAAGCACAAACCTGCCCCTCGCACCCCTTGGCACTGCCATGCCATGACCCTGCAGAACATCTGCTCTGAATAGCTTCTGGGTTATAAACCCATGGTGGTGCCATCACGTAACTCCCCCTTCTGCTTTGCTGACAACCCAGAGTGCTCAGCGTGATACCAACCTGCTTCTCACCATCGTTCTGATGCCTGTGGTCTGTTCTCCCCTTGCAGACCACAGCATGAACCTGAAGAAGTACTTCATCCGGGCACTGCACCGCTTGCAGAAGGGCCCCGGCTACACCTACAAGGAGCTGCTGGTCTGGTACTGCGACAACACCAACACGCACGGCCCCAAGCGCATCATCAAAGAGGGGCCAAAGAAGAAACTCGTCTGGTTCTTCCTAACTTTGCTCTTTGCGTCTCTGGTGTTCTGGCAGTGGGGCATCCTCATCAACACCTACCTGTCCTACAACGTCACTTCGTCTCTCTCTATTGGCTTTAAGACCATGAAGTTCCCAGCAGTCACTGTCTGCAATGCCAACCCTTACAAGTAAGTCTTTCTCCACCTAATTCACCCAGTTGTGCTTTAACACCCACAGTTGTACTGCTGGTGTAAGGTACCATGGTGTAAGGTACCGTGGACCTGTTCCTGGCTCAGATACCACATTAGGAGCATCAGTGGAGTCACCAGCTGGCACTAAAAGCTAAATAAAGGAGAACAGTGTGGCAGTGGATGGCTCAGAGCCAGAAAAGTGTTCGTGTGCCTGCGCTCCTCCTGCCTTTCCTCGCTGTATCAGTTCATCTGATGGTGGCCGTTGCCTCCTTGAGGACTTTCCCTGGCTCAGGGATAAGTTCAATCACTTGTCACCACCAAAATCAGCCTCTTTCCTGCCCCATAGTTCTGTTCTTCCTCCTTCCTTGCTGTGAGTGTACCGCTTGTGGCTGTCACTCCAGCCGTGAAGAGCTGGTCAAGGAGCAGTTATCTGCTGGGAGCTGCAGCGACACAACTCGAGCATCCTTTCAAAGGAGTAACTGATTTCTGTTAGAGCTGCTTTGAAACGATTCCCACCCAGTAGTGGTGCCCAAGGCAAGATACGCTCAGCGGAGGTGCAGGAGTTACCTTGGGATTGTTTTTTCTCTTGCTTGCTGGAGCTGTTTCATGTAAACTCACCCACTTCAGGTCTGCACTGGCAGGTGCACCGCTGCGAGCTCTGCTCATCCTCCTGCTGGTTTCCCACCCGGCTGCAGGGATGCCCATGTGGAGCTGCCCCTGCTCTGCATGGAGGCTCCTGTTGCTCTCCAGTAAATCCTTAGGCAGGGATCAGGGGTCCTCAGGGAGGCCCAAGCCAACACTGCAGCACAGGAGCTGCTGCACATCCCCACTGCCCTCACACTGCCTGTAACTGCTCTGTCCTGCAGATACTCGGAGGCGAAGCCTCTGCTCAGAGAGCTGGACCGGCTCATTGACGCGGCACTGGAGAGGATCCTGCAGCCCTCACCGCACAACAGCAGTGAGAGCATCTCCCCACCGCTCGACTTGGAGCTCTGGTACCAGATCCCCCTGGTCCTCATTGACGAACACGACAAAGACAACCCCATCATCCTGGACATCTTTGAAACCAACCAGACCGCTGCGGGCATCCAGACCTCTACAGACACCCCGACCCCTGCGGTCAATGAAAGCTCTGTGGACATCCCAGCCTCTGTGGACAATGAAAGCTTTGTGGGCAACCACACTGCAGGCAACCACACTGCAGGCAACCACACTGCCACTGCACCGACCCCGGCCAACGCCACGTTGGAAGAAAAGAAGTACAAGCTGGCAGTGAAGCTGGTGAGAGGGGTACCAAGGAGGCAGCCGGGAGGGGGTTGAGGGATGGCCAGCACTGGGTGCCTCGGCAAGGATGTGCCATGGGGATCAGTGTCTCTTCCCCCCGGCTGCGCGTGGCAGAGGGGTTCTGATGCCCTGCAGGACACATAGAAACATAGAATAGCCAGGGTTGGAAAGGACCTTAGGATCATGCAGTTCCAACCCCCCTGCCATGGGCAGGGACACCTCGCACTAAACCATATCACACAGCATGGTCTGGGCACAGCCCTCATCTCCCGGAGCAGCAGCAGGGCTGGCGTCAGGCAGAGGGGGGGACACACTGTAGGTCCCTGCTGCAGGTGGCTCAGACCTGCCTGTTGTGTCCCCCCAGTGCAGCCACCCGGGCTCCGACAACTGCACCTACAGGAACTTCACGAGCGCGGTGCAGGCGGTGACCGAGTGGTACATCCTGCAGTCCACCAGCATCCTCTCCAAAGTGCCCCTGCAGGAGAGGATCAGGATGGGCTACCAGGCAGAGGACATGATCCTGGCATGTCTCTATGGCGCTGAACCCTGCAACTACAAGTAGGTGCATGCTGAGCTCCCTGCCCTTCCCTGTCACACCAGGAGTGGGACAGGACGCTAAAGGCAGGACAGCCTTTTGCTTTTCTCTTTTTAAGGAATATATCAGTTAATAGAGATTTCTGCTGGTCCTTAACTCCGACACCATTTCCCAGAGGGTTTCTGGATGTGATCCTGGCAGAAACAGGTTATTTGGGATAGTGCTGGCTTGAGTTTCGGTTCTGGATGGGCCATTTTGCGCATGACATTGAGACTATCAGCATCCAAGGCACCTCCCAGGGGGATCAGCAGCTGCCAGCCCTGTGCTGAGTCAGCACAGCCGTGCAGCCCCGGGTGCAGCCCCTGCCCATTCCACACAGGCTCTGAGGTACATTTCAGCCATCCCCATTTCTCTCCTGGCTGTGATCCTCGTGAGCCCCCCCCCGGCTGCAGGAGCCCAAACCTGTTACCACAGCTCACATGAAGCGGTTATTCCTCGCACCGGTGCGGCAGGCTGTTCCTTCCCATTCCCACACAGCGCTGTCCCCCGCGGCTGGCTCTCAGCGCGTGTGTGCCCGGCTTCGCTCTTTCCTCCAGCAGCAGAACGGTTGAACTTACATCAGCTGAGATTTCTATGCAGGCATCCAACAAACAAAGCGATTTCAAGTGGACCCCAGGGGTGGCTGCCAGGCACTGCCCCCACCGCGGGGCTTGGTTCATAACCCGCGGGTCACAGTCTTGTGTGCATGATTCTTGCAGGAATTTCACCCAGATCTATCACCCAGACCATGGGAACTGCTACATCTTCAACTGGGGCATGGACGAAGAGGCTCTGAATTCCTCCAACCCGGGAGCTGAGTTTGGTAAGGGCGAGGGACCCGCAGTGACCACTGCTGCTGGAGAGCAGCTCTGTGATTTCTGTGTCTCTGGGGCACTGCAGCAGGGGGAGGAAAAGCCCCCAGAAGGGCAACGTGCCGCTTAGAACCAAGTGCTGTGAGCACAGGTGTGACAAGCGCAACATCTGGAAGCTGGGACCGTCCGGGGCAGTGTCTGAATACCCACTCAGATATTTCCATTCACAGCACTCTCCATCGTGAGGATTTAGGCACCCGTGAGGCTGCTGTGACAGCCGACCCTGCCCTTTCCCGAGGAGCTGACATCCGTGTGCTCGGCGAGAGGAAAAGAGACTTTGGGTTCTTCAAAGACTCACATTTCTATACAATTCCTGAGTGTTTTGTCTGGTGTCCCAGGGCTGAAGTTAATCCTGGACATCAGCCAGCAGGACTACATCCCTTACCTGTCATCCGCCGCCGGGGCCAGGCTCATGCTGCACCAACAGAAGAGCTTCCCCTTCCTGAAGGATCAGGGCATCTATGCAATGCCCGGGACGGAAACCTCCATCGGGGTGCTGGTGGTATGTGTGGCATTCCTCCTGAGCAGATTGTCTGAGAATAATGTTATCTGATGGGACTGCATCCAAGTTTGTTTTAAGTCTTGGCTGAACTGGCTCAAACCAAAAGAGTCACAGTATAGGCTAGCTGTGGGCTGGAACAGTTTATGGAGACTTTTATGTAACTGCCCTGGCAAAGTGCTTTATTGAAGCCAAAATAGTGAGCTCAGGTCATTGCTGGCTCTTCCTTTAGTGTGTCTGAAGGTGCCTTGCTAAATCATGCTGCTCTGAACAGCCTCGTCTGCCTCAGTCCACCCCGGGCAATGCTGCATCTCCTTCAGCTCTGCTGCCCATGACTCTGATTTGTCCCAAAGCCAAAAGGGAATGCGGGAATGACAGAGACCCCAGAATGAGCCCAGGTCGCAGGAGGACCAACAGGTACTCACGTTTGCTGGTTTGGTTTTCTTTCAGGATGAACTGGAACGGATGGGCTATCCCTACAGCGACTGCACCATGAACGGGTCTGATGTCCCTGTGGAAAATCTCTATAGCAAATATAACACCTCCTACTCCATACAGGTAACACCACACTCTTAAGGCAAACAAAACTGGGTAGGACAAATGACCAAAGCAGTTATATCCTCTGACGAGCAAGCAGGGCTGCTGGAGGATCAGCAATGGTCAACCCGAACACAGGACCCCTCTTTTCTGGCAATGAAGGAAGGGCTGATCCTCCTGCCCTGCCACCTTGGAGCCCGGCTCCCTGCAGGTGAGGGTTCCCAACCAGGCAAAGCCAGAGCAGGCTGCGCCGGGCCCCTGCTCCCTTAAACCCTGCCGGTTCTTCAGTGCTCCCCCTCTTGCTCCCGAGCAGCCAAGTCCTCCAGGACAACTCCAGACTCCAGGGGTTTGAGCTGTGTGGTTGCTCCATCTGCAGCACGAGCAGCGGCTGCGGCTCCGGGAAGGGCTGCGGGACACTGATGGGACACTTCCATCAGCTCAGCTGGCTCCTGCTGCTCCAGCACTCCGGGAAGTACGGAGCTCCGGGGTCCATGCCATGGCATTGCTCTGATGTGTGAAGCAGCTCGTATTTTGTGTACACAAGTGATGCTTACCCCTGACAGAAGAGGGAGGTACAGGAGGGATTCCTCTCCCCAGCACTCCTACTCTTCTTCATCCTTTCCTCTTTAAGGGAATTGAGCCATTTTGCCCCTGGGAACACCCACCGGTTTTCTGTGGGAAATGAAGAGAGAGCTTTGCCTATTCTTCACCTAAAACCTGGGCTGAGGAAGTTCAGTGCCCGTGAACCTTCACTCTGTAGAAAACCGGAGTGTAAGCGGGGGCTGGTTGATTTGTAATGAGCTGTCACATAAAGGGGAAGCTCTTCTGGGGGTGAGACCCAGCCCTAAGGAAACCCCAAAACCCGCTGGGGGTTATGTACCAGTGCCAGAACAATGCACCCCGGAGCGGGGCCTCTGCTCTAGTGGGGGGGGTGCATTTCTGCCTTTATGTAACTCACATTTGGACCACTCTACCCCTCTTTTTGAGGTGCTTGTATAGCGCTTAAGCAAACACTTGAGGGGGTTGCATTACGACTCCGAAGTTGCTAAATGCTGACGGGAGCTCTGTACCCGTGCACTCCACATCACTTCAGACCTCTCAGGTTTTTCCATTGCTCCCGGTTTGCAGGCAGCTCTGGAAGCAGCTCCTATGGCACCGAAGCTCTCTGGCTGCTCTGCCTAGCTGGGGCTGTTAAATTTCATTATCTTCCCATGGAGCTGGTATTGCTTTGTGCACTGTGTCCTGCAGAGTCCCGCTCCAGTCTCAGCTGATTAACTTCATGCCTGGCTGAGCTAACAGCAGCGCTGCAGCCAGGCTCACAGTCCCTTCAAGGAGAGCAGCAGATGCACAGATGAGATAATTCACATGTCCAAAACCTGCTCTTTATGTTGAAGTATTTTTAGAGTCCTGGCTCTAAAGTGGACTCCAGCGCTTGAGCAGTTTGTCCCCTAAACCTGGGGACAACGGCAGCATCTGTGGGGGTGACAGAGCACCTGTATTCCTCTTGGAAACTCCATGTGTCCTCCCTAGAGCCCCAGAACGGGTGAGAAATGAGCAGTTTCTGTGCGGCTGGAGCAGGCTGCGGGGGATGAGTGCCCCATGGGCAGCTCACACCGGGATGTGCATCACAAACATAACTGCAGTGGAACCCTGCCCAGGGCAGCTCGGCCTCAGCCTCCTCTCACGATGGGGAGGCCGGAGCGGCACCGGCAGCACCCACCCCCTCTGCAGCCATAGAATCATCTGCTCAATGCAGAAGAGAGAGCGCCCCGGAGTGCGGCGATTCCCAGAGCCAGCGCAGGGCGGGCAGGGGGCTGCAGCCAGAGCCTGAGCAGCTCCCTCTTCCCTCCTCCAGGCCTGCCTGCGCTCCTGCTTCCAGAAGGACATGATTGAGATCTGTGGATGCGGTCACTATATGTTCCCTTTACCTCAAGGGGTAACTTACTGCAATAACGAAGATTACCCAGGCTGGGGTGAGCGCGTGAACAGAACCACTTGCACAGACATCCGAGGGTCTGAGGGTGCGGGAGGGGCGGGAGTGGATGGGAGCTTCTTTGCTGCAGTAAATGCCACAGCTCAGTGGCTTTTGCCCGTGGGAGGTCTCTCTGTGGCCGCTGGGGTCAGTGCTGGAAGAAGGGGCGACCTTTTTGCCCAAGTATCCCAAGGGAAGGAAGGTCAGAGGGGAAGCAGCAAACCTGTGCATCAGGCTCGGACCTAAACACTTACCAAGTGATATTGATACAGTCCAGCAAGCAGGTCCTCATCCAAACGTGCTTTGACTTTTTGTCTTCACCCAACAGCGTATTGCTACTCGTCATTGAGGTCAAGTATAAGGCACAGACAGATCTGTATTGACTCCTGTAAGGAAACATGCAAGTAAGTACCGGGGCCACTTGGGGCAGTGATGGAGGTGGAGGGGAGCCTGCGCTATCGCCAGCGATCCCGAGCTTCCCGCTGCAGCGCCTCCAGAGAGGGATGCCTCCCAGTAACGCTCCTTCCCTCACTCCGCAGCGACACGCAGTACAAGATGACCATCTCCATGGCAGACTGGCCCTCCGAGGCCTCCGAGGTAACGCTGGCTCCTCCTCTTGCAGCACTGATCATCACCCCATGAATCACTCGGCGTTCCCGGGCTAATGCTCGGGTAGCAAACGTCTCTTTGCCAAACACATCTCCAGGACACAAACAGGCGGCAGGACCATGGGATGGGGGGGATACCCCCATGGCAGCTCCTCCTGCCCCGGTGCCAGTGCCAGCCCAAAACCTCTGCTGACCTCTGATTCACCCTAGCACGTGGGTGCTGAGGACTTGGCACATATTCCCTATAGAAACCCCCTTCATTTTATAACAAGAACCCTTAACCCTGAACTGGGGAAGCTGCAGCCAGCAGGACCCTGCTTTCCCAGCAGGGAAAAAGCGAAGGAGCAAAGGCACCCACACGCTGCCAAGCACAGGGGCTCTGGATGGGTGAACTGCTGCTGTCTCCTGCCCCAGGCTCAGGCTCCGGCCCCAGCAGGGCCCAGGGGATGCTCCTGCTCAGTTCTGAGCGTGTTCTGTTTCCCTAGGACTGGATTTTCCATATTCTGTCTTATGAGAGGGATATGTCAACAAACGTGACTCTGGACAGGTGAGCGAAAGGAACCACCTTATCTCCTCTATTGAGGCTGTTAACATTAGATTAGCGTGAGCCTTGGCGATGGGCCAGAGCACACCAATGCAAAGGGAGGACAAGATCTGGCGCGTGGTTGCCTGGAGGATACACACAGCAAACCTGAGCCACACTCTGTGCGTAAGCTCTGCTCTCCACAGGGACAAACGGGGTCACACAAACGTGCAGGTAACTTAAAAACAGCACTGGCGGCAGCACCCTCTCATCAGCTGCGTGTAGGGAGCTGCGAGCTGCCAGGGGCCAGCTCCCGTACCGTGATGTTCCGTCATCTCCCAGTCTGCCAGCAGCAGCTGCAGGGATGCACCAGAACGGGTAACTGCCAACTTACCCTCTGAGAACCTAAACCCTGAATTAGGGTGAAAAAAGGAGGGGTTTTCCCTATGGAAAAATTAAAACCTACCCAAACCCACCACCACCGACCACCCAAACCGAAGCAGGGAAGCAGGGAATGGCTTCACCGGTGCTGGCTGACCTGTACACATTAAGTCAATGCACTGTGGTCAGCCGTGATGCAGGGGCTCTGTCCACGTGCTCGGGAGCACTGGTTCCAGCCAGGGCAGCTGCAAACCCAGAGCAAACAGCCCCAGGGAAGCTCCCAGGAGGAACTTCAGGACCCGGCAGTGGCACTTTTAACTTCTCCACGTGCCAGACAGGAGTTTCAGGGGGCGCTCATGGGTGGCTCGGCCAGGCTCTGCGCAGCCGGAACAAGGGGATGGGATGCCCACATCCCAGCACTGCCCTGAGCTGCCGCTTGTCCCCTGCAGAAACGGGATCATCAAGCTGAACATCTACTTCCAGGAGTACAACTACCGCACCATCTCCGAGTCCGCCGCCACGACGGTGAGTGCCCATCCCTGCCCAACGCACGGTGCCATCCTGGACACGGGGCTCAGGTCCTTGGGGTGGTCCTCGGCGGGTGACCGAGCTCCCTGTGCTCCGCTCCCGCAGATCGTGTGGCTGCTGTCGAGCCTGGGGGGGCAGTTCGGGTTCTGGATGGGGGGCTCCGTGCTCTGCCTCATCGAGTTCGGGGAGATCATCATCGACTCGCTCTGGATCACTGTGATCAACATCATCAGCTGGGGCAAGGGGCTGAAGCAGAGGCGGGCGCAGGCGCGGTACCCGGACGCGCCGCCGACGGTGTCGGAGCTGGTGGAGGCTCACACCAACCTGGGCTTCCAGCACGAGGCCACCGGGACCCTGCCCAGGGACAGGGACAAGGAGCTGCCCCCTGAGCCCGGCACCCCCCCTCCCAACTACGACTCCTTGCGAGTGCAGCCCCTTGATGTCCTCGGGCCCGACAGCGACGCAGAGACCGAGTGAGCAGCGAGTGCACCCGATCCCCCCGTGCAGGCATGGGCTGAGAGAGCCCCTGCTCTGCCACAGCCAGGAGGGCACTGAACCGCCCCGGCTGCCCTCCCCTCCCAGCTGCTCCTTCTGAGAAGCTCTGTCCAATAAACCTGGTCATGACCCTCACAAGTTGGTGTCAGGCTCTGCCTTCAGTATGTTCATAGAAGCAAGGAATGGAAAGGACCTTAAAGCTCATCCAGCTCCAGCCCCTGCCACGGGCAGGGACACATTCCTGTAGAGCAGCTTGCTCTAAGCCCCATCCACACGTACAGCCTCCGTACATCAGATTTGCTGTACAATCGTGCATCACCATTTCTTTTTATGGGGTGGCGGGAAGCGCATCCCAGTGGGAACAGCGGATGGTGGCAATGGAGGCTGCACCAGGTTGAGGCTGGTGGTGCTGGGGATAGGCTGGGATGTGCTGATGGTGGGTGCTGCACCGTGGTCAACCCTTGGGTTGGGACCCAGCTTTTGACTTCCAAGGTTGTCATATTTCCAGCCCTAAACAGCTGCAGCAGAAGCAGGCTGAAGACAAGCGTCCCTCTGCCCGCGGGCACCGTGTGTGTGTGTTGGCTGCGCAGGGCTTGCAGCGCGGGTGGGCACGGCCGTTCACGTGTGCAGGAGATCAGTGCTCAGGTATTTCTCAGGCAGAGGGGAGCTCCGGGCGGTTTAACTGCACCGCTCGGGGCAATAAATACATCATTAAACATTGCCCCATGCTTCCTGTTGGCAGCGGCGCAGCTCCGCGTGCTGGAGCCTGGCGGCAGCGGCTCCATGGAGGGATGTGCTGTGCTCACCCCCATGTGAGGGTGACCAAGAGGCCCGGTGGTCCCCACAGGGGTGGGCTGAGCGGGCAGTGAGCTCCCCCAGCCCCATCACATCCCACCCACCCATGGGCCCTGCCTCACCCAGGTGCTTCTGCAGAGCCTCCAGAGGGAACAGGATCGTGTGGTTCAATCAGGCGTTGGGAACACGATGTCCTGGGCACGGTGCCCGGCGCGGCGCGAGCTGCTGGGCACAGCAGCCAGGGAGGTCCATGGTGGGACCACGCGCCTCCACTTGATGCTCCACCACGTCCCGGTGCAGAGGTGCCAGGGCAGAGCCTGCTGAGGGTCCCCATCTGCACTCGGTGGCGGTGGGGCTGGCGCTGGTGGCTAGCAGCGGGATCAAGGAACTGGGGCTCCATCTGCCAGATGGGATCCCACCGGCTCTGCCGGTGCTGCCCCACACAATGGATTTTGTCAGACCCTGACTCACTGGCAGCGCTGGTCTCGCACTGCTGCAGTACGAGATAACGCACAGCGCATCTGCAGTCTTAGTTTTGTCAGAGTTGATGCATGAACTTCAAGCCGCCGCGATTCGCTCCTAACGCGATGGCAACTGAAGCTGCTCATTGTCCTGTCGTTCCGGTAGCTGAATTTCCACAGCAGTTCCTCTGCTCCACTCGGTGACTGCAGGAACCCCGAGCTCAAACACTTACGGGTTAAAAAGGTTCTTAAATAATGAAGCAGCTTTGGAAATCTCTGATGCAGCCCGGCTGGGTTCTCTGCTGCTGAGAGAGGGCTGAGGAGAGCCTGGCGCAGGCTGCAGCTGCCCCTTCGTGGCCCCTGGGCCTCGGCTCAGTGTCAGCCCCACCACCTCCCGCTCAGCATATGCGGGGTGCTCAGCAATGGGCGAGTTAAACCCCACAGAGCCAGAGCCGGGAGCTGATGCACGAGCCCGGCAGAGGCTTCGCTGGGCTCCTCAATCGGGGTCAGCGCGCATGGGCCAGGGCTCTTCATTCTGACAGTGCCTAGAAACGGATGCAGTGGGAGACGGCACCAGGGCACGGGCACAAAAGAGCCCTTCCCGGGTGGTTCACGGACCTCCTGAGCTGGAGGCTGCCTTCGCTTTAATTGCCACTGCCTGGCACTCCGGAGATAAGGAGGTTATTTAGGAGCTGAGGCTGCTCCACTTGGCAGAGCAGGGTCACGGCAGAACTTCTGACTCCTTCCACCAACTCATTCTTGGAGGGGCTTTGCAACCGGAGCGATCCCTCCACAAGTGCTGCCTCAGAAACAACACCATTATCTTTCACACATTAAACATGCAACAGGCTGGCTACAAACACTAGAAGAGGGAGATGACAGACAAAAGGCAGTTGAGATGCTTGTAAAGATGGGGGAATCCAGATCTTGCAGGCTGTCCTAGACTTCTCCTGCCCGACTCCTCACTTCCTATCTCCCCAAGGGGATGCTTCCCCCTGAGCACCATAAACCCACAGCACAGCCCCCTTCACCCTTCTTGTGAAGGGACAGATTCTGCAGCAGTGAGAAACCGCTGCTCCCCCAAAGACGCCGCAGAGTGATCTGCTGAAAACACCTGGGAAGCTGAGAACAAGAACCTGGGCAACTCTGCCAACATCCTCACCTACGGACAGCACTGTCAGCATCACTACCAAGAAGTCCGGTCTTGTGTGGGCCCAAAGAGCTGTTCAAACATACAGACAGGGCTAAGGGACAATGCTTTTGTGCAGGGCAAAGCGATCACCCAGAGCCTGCTCTTCTGCTGAGGGACAGCAGTATCCACAAGGAGCTCCTGCAGAGGGGGAAGGCAGAGCTGTGTCCCTTCCCGCACCTCCCAGCTCCGCACACCTTTAACCCAGCCGGGTGCCTGCCCAGGGCCACTGGCCCCATGAAACACCACAGCAACAGCCAGCAAACAGCCTCAAAACCCTCCCTGGGTAGTGACAAGGCAGGAGAAGGATGGGAGAGGCACAAGGAGCGGATTCACCCACCTCACACCAAGGTAAAGAGAACAGAGTGTTCCCGGGCAGGATGCGGTCGGTTTTACTGTTCCAGTCACTGCTGGTTTATAGAGGGCGTCTGACAGCTGATAAACGTGGTGAGTGGCTCCAGTACCTGACTCGGGCTCTGGGGCTCGGCTCTGCCCCACAGAAACATCACAGGGAGGTGCAGGTGTGCAAAGGGGGGGTTCCCACAGCCTAATAAGGCTCCTGAGAAGCCCCCACTCTTTAAACCAGGTTTTTCAGTACTCTGACACCAAAGAGCAAACGTCTGACTGAAACCTTGCCACGAGCTCAAACCAGCCCAGAAAACACGCTTTACCCCGCTGCTCTGCAGTGCTCTAGGTGCCAAAATCCACAAACCCCAAAACTCTTTATAAAGCACCCGTGCTCTCCTCACCTCCCCAGACTGCAGTCGTGGCAGTGAAACATCACCAAAGTCCAGCTGGGAACAGCCAAGGAACCCAGTTTCTCTCACAAAACTGCACCACTGGTAACCCAGAAGCCTGTATCAGCACATTGCATGTGTGCTGCAAACACAGGAAAGATGTTGGCGTGACTGACCCGGTTCTGGGACTGCCCAGCAGAGAGGCAGCTGGCTGGCACTCCAGCTGTGGCACCTCTTGCAGAGCTGAGAACACACACTTAGGCTAGATGAGCTGTTCTACCAAGCGCTACAAGCCAGGCTTAAACAACCTTTACAAGAAAGCAACACCTCCAATAAACTTCTTATAAACTTCATGGCTCTCAGAAGAAGACATTAATGGCACAAGGAACAACCTACAAAACTGGTTTCATTCTCAGCGCTGAGCTTGGTCGTGCCTCATCTACTAATTGATGAGACTCTCTTCCTGATGTTGTGACTAATGACAGGCTTGAGCAATGACAAGGGCCTCCAGGCAGCCCAGCTTCCAATCAGCCCATCTTTGCTGCACCTACCCCATAATTTCAGATCCAGAGGTGATTACCTCCGCTGACAAAGCTAGTCCCCTCAGAACCACAGAGCACGAGCTCTCCAGCAACCAGCAGAGCATTTCCAATCAGAAGCCAGCACTGCCCAGCCTGGTCAGGCTCACCCAGCCAGTCTTTGGTGAACCTGCCTGTAGGACACCTTATTTCTAGAGCTGGAAAAATGGAACAAGCTTTTCCTACACAAAGGCATTTATTAGAAGTTATTCAGAAATTAATTCCCCCTAATCCCCAGAGTCCTCACAAAGCTGAGAGTGAAATGAACCCGACTCAAGCAGGCCAGCCCCAGAGCTGTGTCCAGCACAGGGATGTCCCCACTAGCACTCCAGGCCACGCATGGCAGCGATGCTGCTGGCCATCCTGCGGGGCGTGCTTTTCGCAGCCTGCCGGTAGTCCTCTGGCTTTGCCTTCAGCAGAGTCACGATGTTCTGCAGCGTTCTTGAAGGCTGAAGGCCGAGGGCATCCATCACGTTTATTAGATAATCTGCAAGGTTAAGGATAAACATATTCGCACAGGTCACAGACACGGGGCAGGTGATGGTTATCCTTCCTTCTTCCCAGCGGCAAGAACCCTGCCACTGATGGCTCTAACCCACAGGGAAGGGCAGTGCTGACTGCTGCGCAGGTTTGGCTTCCTGAACACTGGTGTGGACACTGCCTGCTCTGCTCAGAGGACTGAGACGTGCTCTGTCACGTTTCAGTACCAGCAGACAACACCCTCGGGGTGGTCAGACACCACGGCCACAGATAAGGGATCACAATCACACTTTCAAAGGCAAAGAGCTTGCAACAAAGCTGGGAAGTTCTGCAGAGGTGAAGGGTTGTGAGGCAGGAGGCAATTCCAGCTCACTACTTCAGAGTCAGCTGGGGAACCAAGGATGGCAGGGAGAATGCTGAGCAACCAGCTTCGCATCCACCGGCTTGTCTTTAAGCAGCACCAAAAAGACTCTCGCTAAGGTCACTGGCATCAAGCACACTTTCCAGCGAGCTGAGGAGGAGATACTGTCTGACCTTCCCTGCTAAGACTGGAAGGGAATCCTCTCAGTTCAGAAGGACTTTGACTTCCAGAGTCAAGAAACACAAAGCAGTGAAGAAGCAGGAGTACCTACTGGAAAACCACCCTTCCTTCACAGAGGGATGTGACAGGACACTTCGCAAAAGAGCAGCTGTGAACCACTCCACTGTGCTGGGCATCAGACCAACACGCTCCCAACTACAGCGGAAACACACACTGCAGCTTCTTCAAATCTCACATAACAACAGAGCAGCCCTTGTGTTCCAGCAGCAGCCCTGTGGACATCGTGTGCCCCCCACTTACCAATGTCTGTGGCGAGCTGCTTCGTGGAGTGCACCGTGAGCTCTGGTATCTGCAGGATGACCTCGCAGTAGGTCTGCATCGTGGCCCTGGCGATGGAGCCCAGCCAGTAATCTGCCATGTTGTCCAGCTCAGGCAACTCATCTCCTGCACAGAGAACTCTCCTTAGCTGGCAGCTCATTCACCTGCATTGGTGCTGCTTTTGTGACATTATTGACAAATGGGTAACTGCTTCTTCAACAGGACATTACAGTACCCAGAACTCATCAGCTGTTTGGCGTAGTCAAAGCAGTTGCATATCCTCCCTGACACCACACAACACTGAAGGCTAGCTCAAGCCCCAAACCACTTTACTTGCCTCTACTACTTCTCCAGAGAGGTCGCTTCCAAGAGGCTGACAGGGGATCAGGTTGGGGTTGGGGCATTGCCTGGCACATTCTATAGGATCATCTTCCAGGAGCAGTTTACAAACTACAGCCACGCCAAGGATTCACGGGGGCTTTTTCAAGCTCTAAAAGCATTCCATGTTCATCACTGGTTTGAAAATTAACAAGCTATTAAAATGTAAGTGCTTTAAGATGACAAAATACGTAATGCAAAAACCTCTGAACTAAAGAGTGTGTCCTCAGCAGGCTCAGGAGATCTAACTGCCAAGCTCTGTGCTTCCTTGACTGTCAGTGGAAGTAAACACAGATTAACCACACAAACCGTGGTGCGCTGCCAACCTGCCAGGAAGCATTATGCAGCTACTGTTGTTACTGCAGCAGGACGAATGACACACAGGTAGGGACAGCCATCTGAAGGGGGAACGCGAGCCAAAACACAGCTTGCTGTGAGAAACTGAGGAACAACACGCAGCAAGGACCCTGCAGAGTGCTTCGGGGAGAAAGCTGTGAAGAGGCACCTTCTGTGCCTGAGGGCTGTGGCTGCCTCAGACAGCAGCACCCACTGCACTTGCTCCAGCACAGGGCTTTCATCACTGTGGCCAGTGTCTGCCCTGGTTTTGGCTGGGACAGAAACACTAATACATCTTTTAACAAACACTAAACTTCAGACCAAGCTAAAGCTTATGGTTTGAATGAAACTGAAACACATTTTACCCATTAGTTAGAGGCTCCTCCTGGGTATTACCAAGAGACTCTTGGAAGAAACAGCATGACCAGATAATAGGAACTGGACCTCCAACAGCTTTGTTAGCACAACACATCACACCCATGTCATGTCAAAATGTGAAAGCTTTCCTCAGACACTTCAAGTCTTCTGTTCACCCTACCTTGTTCTGGGGGGTAAGGCAGTTTTCCAGCATGTAATGCCAGTTCCAAAGAAGAATCTTCTTGGGTGACAAATGGCTCAAGGTGGAGAGGAAGCGACATAATATATTGCCCAATCTGGAATAAAAGCACAAAGAGCTGAGTCACTGAACAAATGTGAAGCGAGTACTTAGCTAGAGGAGAAAAGTCAACTGCAGTAATCCACACCTGAAAGCAGAAAGCTGAGCTTGACAGCCACTTGCTAACCTACATTTGCCCAGACACAAATTGGCTCTTGCTCATCGCTGCCCTCTGTACAAGAAATGGTTTTTCACAAGGTCAGAGAAGCAGTCACTGAAACAACCACGTTAGGAAGAGCCTGTGCAGAGAACTGTTACTCCAAGCAAATCTCTGCTGTCTGGAGGGCTCCTGGCAATTTGTCTTCTAGAGGAGAACCGAAGAGACTGGAAGCAAACAAAGCCACTGAAGAAGAAACACACATTCCAGTGACAATGCAATAGTGACTTACAGAAATGTATTCGCTCCCAGAAGGGGACTGTGCCCACAAATTCACACGAGAGCTGCAGCACCTCAGCATCCAGCAAACACTGCACCGTTACTAAATGATTACCGGCTGCTACAGAGACTCTTCCTAGGTGCAGATACAGATCAGAGTACTCCGCCTCCCCATTATGGGGCACACTCATTAATAGCGTTTCCTGAGCTCACGCCGCCAGCCCTTCTTCAACACAGCACACACACCACATTAATTTGTTTTCTGCACAATACAGTAGTGTTACTTCAAGACTACCCAAGAGAAAGCTTTGGCTTAGTCTTGGCTCACCTATCACTCAGCAGCAGGATAAAGAGTGGATCTGAAAAGATGTCAGAAAACAAATGCTTTGTATCTGAAATTTTCTGAAGTTCCTCTTTGCCTTGGACAGGCAGAAGTGTCCTTTGATTCCTCACAGGATCAAGTAACAATCACACACATCCCAGCTTTAACTCTTGGGGAAAGGGGCAGGTGAGAAGATTCATCCCCTTACCAACCACACACAGCTCTTTGTAAACTGTACTCATCAGAAAGCTCCTCAGAATTCAGCAGCAACCCTCCCTTGAGGCTTTACTTTATCCACTGCTTGTGAGCTTTCTAAACCCAGCCTGCTCCTGAAAAACCACTCCTTGTGTAATGCACAGAACGACAGTAGCATAAAAAATTTCCTTATCAAATTATACTTTGTATTGAGGTAACAGCAGCTCATATTAATATCTGAACTGCAAATCTGGCAGCAACTTGAAACACCAAGAGAACAGGAAAGCCGCCAGTATGCTGTTCAGCAGCGCAGAACCGAGGGGTGCAGAGTCAGAGCGAACGCACAGTTCATTTTCCTTTGCCACTCAGACACCCCACTGCCAGGAAGGCTTCATCGTTATTCCATCAGAAAGAGAAATCAGGGAGTCACGCGGGGATTAGAAGGGTAAGAGTTCAAGACTTTTTAACTTCCTAGTACAATTACATCACTCCAGTACACACCGCAGGAGCTCCTCTGCTACATGAGCTGCATTAGGAAGATGTGCTCAGTGTTCACCCCTACAAACAAAAGCTGGCAGTTCCCATCCCATTACAGGAGTTAACACTGTAAACAGTGCAGTTCAACAGAAGAACCACTCCTTGTGCTCCTGACTTCTTTTCCTCGTCCAGAACTTGACAAGGGTTTCACAAAAGCTACAATGAATGGCACAACACAACTGATGAGGGCTGGACCACTGAGAGCATCTCCCACCATCATGTAATAATTTAAACAAACATTAGGATTTTACACAAAAATGGGGAAATGCAGAAGAGATTCCCGCAGCGCTGGGCTTACAGTAGCACCCCAGCATGCTCTTACGTTGCTGATATATTCCAGAGGAGTCAGGCTGAAGTTGGGCAGGTCATCTGTCAGGGTCTCACCAATGCCACCAGAACTCCAACCCTGTAAGGCAGAAAGTACAGAATGAACCTCTGACTTCCCAGACCACAAAGTCTATTACTATTTAGGAAGAGGTCACCAAGAAACATGAACTGCAAGTACCCAACGACTTCCAGAAAGCAGAACACAGGTACTGAGAAAACTGCTTCCTTTATCCTCCCTCAGGCCCAGAACACACATCCCTTTCCATAGAGCTCCCTGTGAGAAGCACATGCTCACGCAGGTCAGAAAAGCAACATCTCAAACTAACATCAGAGCTCCAAAGAGCTGTCTATGGTGAATGCTGTAGATGAAGGGATGTAAACTTTTCCGCTGACTGTAGCTCATGGAAGAACTGCGATACCAGAGGGAAACACTATGAACAGGAGCAAGGCAAGCCACAGCAAGCAGTACACTGCCCTAGGGTGTCCATCCCATGGGCAAACCTCAGCAGCTTGCATCAGAGCAATGCCCCCACCACTCACCTCCATCTTTGAAACGAGCAGGAGCTGCTGTTTGATGCGAAGAAAGACAGAATCAAAAGCCAAGTGGTGCGCCAGCTGGTTGAGGCGGCTCAGGGCGGATCGCGATGAGGACAACAGGCTGTGGTTACTCGTTCCTTTTTCCTAACACACACAGAAAACTGTTTACATACAGAAGCCACTAAGCTGCCCACAGACAGGCTATGTTAACATCCTTCAGAGGTTTTTATTAGGTCATCCTAACACAAAACAGCTTTCCTCTGCAACTGCACGGCTTGGTTCCTTTGGGATGCCCTATTCCAACCAGTTAGTCAAGACAGAAACTGTGCACTGCTCCCTGGAATGCAGGACAAAGAACCAGCATCACATTCCACCATTCCAGGCACCAGCACAGGCCAGACACTGAGACACTTGCAAAGAAGATGGCAAAACTGACTTTTACTCAAAGGGCACAACTGATTCCCTGCATGGAACTAAGCAAGTTTTCCATGAGGAGTACCTCTGGAACTTGACTATTTAGCAAACGTTAAAGTCAACCACAGAACACTGAAGGCAGAGCTGCACATGTTGCAGGTAGATGAGGTGCAGAAGAAAACTGAACATTCTGAGGAAATAAGAGACTCATAACCTTGACTTCACGACTACATGTGACCAATGATGGCAAACATAACTGAGATCAGGAGATAACTGGAGTCATTCTACCCTGTTCACAGATGCATGCCTGAATGATCTTGCAGAATGATAGTTCAGAATGGATATGGCAGCAGAGCGTAGGTGGCAAAGGAAGTCCTGAGAAGCCAGTCTGTGGGCTCCAGAACTTGAGACAGCTCCAACACAATCTTCTCAATGTTTTCCATGACAAAAGTCTCCCTCACCTGAACTGATATGGGCATGTTTACAAAACACAGCCAGGACCTGGGGAGAGATGGAACGAGTCCAGACTTCCTGGGTTTGGACATTTCATCTCTCCACGGATCGCTCTCTGTGTGGAAGACTTGGAACATCGCCCATTAGAAGGCTGCAGCTCAGGGTGAAAAGTAATCACCCTGCAAGGGGAATCCGGGTTTCATCTACCACCTGTGGGCCCAGCAGCACCCCAGGAGAGAGGCAGGCTCCCCCAGCACCAAGGCTACCTTTAGAGTGTAAAGCGTTTCCATAAGGCTGGCATACTCGGATGGATTCTCCTTCAGAAGGTAATTGTATTCCTGCCAGGGATTCTTGATGGAGCTCTTCTTTTCTGCAGAACTGGTATCCTGAAAGCCAGAAAAACTACAGGGGCTGTAGGAGTCCGAGAGATACTTCCCAGCAGTGGACAGAATCCTGAAAACAAACACATCGAAGTCACCAGGAACATCCTCTGCAGTCAGCACTGTGCTTCTCATGCTGGCCCCAGGACTAACACCACATTTATGTTACTTCAGGAGAGTATTAATTGGTGGCAGACACGAACTAGAGCCAACGCTCACATCTACCCTGCAACTCAAAAACACTGAGAAGGAAGAGAGGGTTGTGCTCTTAGGCCACCAGGCAAAACCAGAACAAACCCAGCTTCCCACCCTACAGCCACCGTCTCCTATACAGAGCCCAGGCACTCAAGTCAGAATAAAGGGCTTCAAGGTACAAGAGGCTGAGCAGTGCAATGCTTACAAGCAACCAAAGATCTACATCCTGCCTGTGCTTGATGCTCCTCAAGGTACGAGGAATCGATGGGTTAAGGTACACCTACACTCACCCCAGTGAAGGATTCCTGCCCCATCTCACAAGGGAGGATCGGAATCTTGCCAGTTTGATCTGGTGGAAAATTCCCTCCCAACCCGTTTTTGGTGTCATTTTGATAGCCAGCCATGTATCCAAGAGAAAGGATTCTTATGACTGTCTCAGGGCACGCAACAGTGGATCAGTCCATGACCATTCTCTGACATTTGAACAGATGCGGAGGGCAGTGTGGGGAAACCCCCAGGCTCTGCTTTCCCTCCATACGCAATGGAAGCACCTTGGTGGCTGTTTTCTCTCAGCTTGGTTCCTGTGCTGACAGCTCACGAATGAACTCAGCAGTGCTCACCTGTTGGCCAGCTGCTGCTCGAAGTCTCCACACTGGTGAAGGAGCTCACCACAGGTAGTAATGATCCTGGGAAAGGACAAGACAAAAAATGCATGTTGGGAGATTTGAGGCAGATAATGCCAGGATCCCCCCAGAGACCACGTGCTAAGGGATTATAAAACGCAAGAACCAAACCACAGCCCACAGGGGACACATCCATCAAGAGTTAATTTGGCTATTCACTGTGTCCATTTGGCAACAACCTGAGGGGTTTTTTGCCCAAGAGCCTCATCCACATACATACTGCTTCCCATCGTGGCTAAGGGTGGCTTCATGTCACTGGGAAAATTCTACGAGCTGCTGATTCAAGCAATAGGACATGCAGCCTTGCTCCAGACAGGGTGGGGAGCTTCACAGCACTTACTGTGCCAGCAGCAACCTGAAACCCAGTCACCAACACCAAGGCTCCCAGCAGCACTGCAGCCAAGTGAGCACAGCCCCACAGCCTGCACTAAGCACTTGTGTAAACTGACCCCAAGTAATTCCTTTTGACACTGACACAAAAATCAGTTCTGAGCTGGGCAAAAGAAACCCTCCCCTTTACCGGACAGAGTTTTGGAATGCAGTCCAGTCCTCCTGGAAAAGGGAATCTGACGGGATATCATCCAGTTTACATTTCTTTCGAATAGACTGCAATGTATTTGTAAAGTCAGATGTATACCTGTAACAAGGAATGGAGACAAGCACCAGCATAAGAGAACAGGTTGAGAGCAGCACAACTGCATGCCCTGCAGTTTGCCTATTCAGCCCTCTACAGGGACCAAGAACCAGGAATATTAAAAGGAGTTCAGAAGAGACACTTGTTCCAGTCCAAACACATGAATGTGAAGAACTGATCAGTCACAGCCCACCCAAGCCTACACTAGAAGACAGGTTGAAACTCAGAGTAGCAGATACTGTGTGGCTACTTGTTTGCTGCATATGGGTTACAAGAAACAATCCGCTCACACCAGAAGGTCTGAGTAAGACACTTTTATTACCACTGCCCCAATGACACCTCTTAGAAAAGACCAGAAAAAGTTTATAAGGCTACTGCTACTCCAGCATCAATTGGCCCCTACTCCAGGAACACAGCGACAACAATCTCATGAATTTGTTTTCTCAGCTACTCCCCAGATGAGAACATGGATAAAAGGAGAACATTTTGTCTTCCACCCCCCTCCCCCGTTCTTTTCTTAAATAATGCCCATAAGCTGGAGGCATGCACACTGCTATGTAACTGCCTATAAAGCAGGTGAGATCAGAGAGGTGTGCTTCCCTCTTCCCCCGAGGGCACCAAGGCAACAGGTTGATTTATACCTTGCGAGCAGCACTGTTGGTATCAGGAGGTAATGGGTACTGGAACACCATCTAAGTGGGCTGTCAGTTGATACTTCAACACAAGAACTCGCAGTGAACCTCACCCTATAGGGTCACTTGTCCCAGTAGGTGTATTTTTCCCCACTGAGATCTACTTTCATCAGCCAAATCTGTCTTTGTTTTACGCTGCTTTGGGAAACCTTTTTCCCTTCAAAAGCACTTTTAAAAAAAAATTTCAGCCCAACCAGAATAGACATCAGGTGAGAAAAGGCTCTGATTTTGCCATTAAAAGCTTCCATTTTCCCCTAAGAAACAGTCACTGCCTGAAGGAAGCAGCAGGAGGGAACATCAGATGATTCACATTATGGTTATACTTTCTGCTCTCAGCCCTTCTTCATAAGCTACAAAGTCCTTGATCACAAACTGAGTACTTGCTACTCCCTCGGCATAAATAGAGCAGTGTAACTAAAAGCACCTTACTTGGAGAAAAGAGCTTTCAGGGCCTTAAGGAGCCCGCACACTCCCAGTCCATCCGTGAGCTTAATGCAGTTGTCAATGGCTCCAGAAGCCAGGATGAAGAGTTTGTTGACTGAATGGTTCAGTTCCTGGACACAGTCAATTACTTCCCAGTGCTCCTAAATAACAAAAACAAAGTTAAGCTTGACTTTCCTTTCAGTGAAGTCCAGGCGTTAAAGACACCTTGTGTAACACTTGATTCTCCCACTATCCTCCGACCTTGTGAAACGCATAAGGGAGAACAATGTTGGTTGCTCCGACCCTCCTGCTAATAAAAGCTGCCAAATCCTATGTTTACCACGTCTTCAAGGAAAAACAGCTCCGCCAACAATAGAATCTTCTACAAAAAGGACTTTCCTCTTGTCCTTAAAATCTACTGAACCTGAAGCAGGCTCTTGGTTGACAGTAATGTTTTAGTAGAGCCTCCAGCAGATCCACACAGCGCTGGCTGCTGTGTGGAGAAGGAAGGAGCTACCTCCAACCCGACAGTGCTGCTGAAATTCACTTCTTAAGTTACTTAACAATAAAAAATATATCCTGCAAACAGGAAAAAAGTCAGAGGAGGAAAGGGAGAAATGACGAAGACCCCTGTATTTAGTAGAAGTTTCAAGCCTTCCCCTGTGTAGTTGAACAAAAGACATTACCAAGGGCACTGCACTGATCTGAATGAGGAGGTTTTCTTCTTCCAGGTCTCCATACTCCAGTTGATAGGGCTTGTAGGGACTGTACACCGCTTCCACCAGTTCCATCACTTTCACCAGGTTCTGCTCCTCTACAAGGAATCAGGTGTTTAGTCTACAAATGGACAAACTGCTACTAAAAGCCTTGTTTCAAGCAACCTGCAGCAGATCCTCAGTTGGAGCCTGCTGCCTACACAGCCCTGGAATGTTGCCCAGCAGCTTCAAGTCTCATCTACACAGATTTTACTTATTTATTTAAAACCAAGGTTATTATCTCTACCTGCTTCCTAAACCCAAGATGCTCTACCTCAACAAGTGCCTCAAGAAAATTATCACTCACTGCTCTACAACAGCCTGACAACAGGGTGACAAAAATCTATTAAACATTCCAACCTACAGTGGAAGGGAAGGAGTGAAGCCATTTGAGAAGTGAAACACATTGCCCCTGTTTGAAGGTGTGGGAGTAATCTCATTTATCAGGAGGCCTGGTTAATACTTAAAATTGACACTAACTCAATTCACTTGGCATTTCCACGTGTTCCTCAGCCACCACTGAAGGTGAAGCATGAACTCAGTATTTCAGGGCCATCCTGTTGAGCAGAGCTGCAAACCCAAACAAAAGCCAGGCCTGAACCACCATTTCTCAAATCAGAGCTGGACACCAGCTGTCACTGTGAAGCTTTGCCAAATTCAAACTAGCAGCAAACCATAATTACTTTGAATCCCGGATAGAAGGAAAATTCTTTACATGCCAAGGACAAACAAGCAATGGAGCTGGTTGCCCAAAGCCTGGGCTGCCTCTATGCCTGGATGTTTTCAAGATCAGGCTGGGCAATACCCTGAGAAACATGGTCCAACTGCATAGTGGACCCTGCTTGGAGCAGGAGGTTGTACTAGATCATCTCCTGAGGTTCCTTCCAGCCTGAATTATCCTGTGAATCATAACTGAACCCTCCCCTCACATACACATATGTAGGAACTGGTTTGACTCTGCTCTGCTGAGTCACCTGCCTTTCCATTCTTGAGATACTTCTTTTGCCAAACATCTTACCCCACAGCAAGAGATGGAAATAAAGGTTTATTGGGGTTTTCTTAAACACGCTCTGACAGCAGGGCAGCAGCTGTCTTCCTATTCCACCATCTTCTAGAATGTGACTCCATTTTTCCAAGTCCTTTTTAATCGTTTCTATCATGAACCACAAATTAAGCCAAGGATAGAAAAATGACTGTCAAGAGTACACAAAGACAACAAAACCAGACACAACGGCAGTCATACTCCCTGAAATTGCCCGGTAACCATAATTTACATGATCAAGTAAGAATCCAGGTTGAAATAGCTCAAGACAATGGTACGAGGAACCAAACACAGGAAATGCAGCATTAGGAATGCTCCATTAGCTTTAATTTAGGATTTTCCCTTACCCAGTCTTTGAAGGGACCCTAGTAGATTAATAAAGGACTATAAATAGCCAACAGTTCACATGAGGCATAATCTTATGTAAACACAACACCTCACTAGGTTGTGGCTTGTGGGAACTACTCATCAAGTCACCACCAAAACGAGATGACAAACATTGGAGGGTAAAGAAAGCACAGGTTAGACTTTGAATCAAGCACCCAGGATGCAGCTAGGAAATAAACCACCAGTAGCTCAGAAACAGTACCTGGCCTTGCATTTTCACCTGATTAACACATAAGCCAGTAGCAACAGAGAAACTACAAAATAAAACTTCAGCATCCAATGGATGCAGCTTTCAAGCAGGTTTTCTCTTGTTTAGCAAGGTGTGACTTAATTCCAGGAAACTCCTCAACTTTAATGCTTTGTAATCTTTCACAATGGGTTTCACAGATAGCTTCCCTAGAGACATTTCCTCATCCATTAGGCAGAAGAAATAGTAATGCTTGCAAAAGGAAAAGTGCTTAATAGTATTTAGCACGACAGCCATGTACATGTACATACACAAAGGTGCAGATGTCATCGGTTAATACCATAGAAGAGAATCCCTCCTTCCGTGTAAAACTAAATTAAATCCTATATGGAACTTTACAAAGGAGTTGATGAACAGAATGACAAAATTCAGTGCAAGAGCCTTACTCAGGTTTGGCAGCATCGCCACCTCCAGCCCTTTTGCAAAGTGGACGGTGGCATCATAGAGCTCCAGCAGCTTATTCAGCTTGGTTTCTTGTCCTGTTCTCTCCATGGCAGTGCTGAGGCAGACAGGGATGGAAGGCACCAATGCTCCCAGAGTTTGGATCAACAACACAGTCACAATTTCATGGGGGTTCTTGAAAACCTGTGACAGCGGAAGAGCTACTAAGCAAAAGTGCGGTATCCCAGAGGAACACGACTGGCAGAAAGCAGCAGATGGTTTCCAGACAGAGCCGCCAATGTACAAACCACATCTACCAGCACAGGAAACTGTGAAGACAGGTACAGGTGAAACCTGAAATCAGCAGCACACAGGCACTATAGTGATTCAAAAACACACCTGGTAGAAAGAGGCACTTGAAAACAGAACACCATAGTTTACACAGGTGTGTGTGGAAAAACACATGTATCCCTAAAATATGAAGGAATTGTACTATATCATGAGCCAAGTTACTGGTGAGATAGGCAGACGTCCATGCCGGAAAGGTCAGAAAGACTGTAATCAGCTGAGAACATTTATTTACATGCACCACCCTCAAATCCAGCACAAAATAGGTTACAGCCTTTGATGGGGACTTTTTTGCCAGTTCGTCTCTGTCATTTGCTTTGAAAGCTGGGGCCACCATGAAAATGGTCCAAGACCTCTCCAGAAAGCAGATGCGGCACAGGAGACTGAGTGAGATGAGCTTTGCCCCACGTGTCATTTCTCTCTCCCAACCAAACAGCATCTGCTACAATGAAGCTGACATCTGACCTGTAATTCACATCGAATCATTAGGCAGAAAAAATACATTTCACGAGAACATTCTGCTCCTCTGCAGCACAGGCCCAGCACTTGCACCAGGCTCCATAACTTGAAGATAAGAATCTCCTACCCTTCATGGATGAGAAGGCTCTGTGAGAGCCTCAAGAGTATGAACTTCTTTCCTCATTTCACTGAAGGACAACAACTTATTTGGATCCTACATTATTCTTGGCAGGAAAAACAAATACACGGACTCAAGGGGTGATAGCAGAAGCTCTCAGATGTCTTCCACCAGTGACATGGATCAGCCTAATATGGCCCTGAGGGCTTCCTCCAGGCTAAGTGAGAAAGCAATTCAGGCATTTCAAATGTCTTGCAACAGAACACATTTGCAACACCAACAAATTAATTTTAACTTAAGATACAGATGAAAGTGATAGAGCAGCTTTAATGCTACCAATGCAGCAACCTTGCTGTTGGTGGAACACCAGAAATCAGATCTTGTCTGCAAGAGCTGGACAAGAAACAGAAAGCAGGTTGCACGCTCTGTCCTGCATTGATAAGGCAGAGCACAACTGAAAGGGTGAGCGCACAGATGAACTACTCTGAGCTTTGTGACAATTAGGAGTGTGCTCAGTCCTGTTGTTAACCTAGCATCAAATAGCCACTGCACCTGCAGTTGCCCACTGGAGCTGTGAGTGCCAGGTCCCAAGGAGTGTGTCGTACAGTTCAGTTAACTGGCGATTTAAGCTTAAGTCACTCTGGCAAAGATCCTGCCATGCTGCCACCAGCTGCACCTGCAGAAGAAGAACCATTCTAAGAGGAGAACTGACAGTCCACAGATCCAGATATTGTTCTTTCACACGAAGAACTTGCTACGTTCAGCACTTCTGCTAACACACAATGCCCACCCTCGCCCCTCTCCCCAGACTGCAGCATAGCATTTTGTTATAATTCAGCAGCACAGAAGGAAAAGACTTTAAGCATGAAGCTAGAGGCTTCTTAGTTGATACAAAGATTTAATTAACGTTGGTATTTTACTCATAAAATGAGCCTGTAACCGATACCTCCACATAATAGTTGAAATACTTGGCAAGCCCCAGCCTTGAACTTAATCCTCAAAAGTCACAGTCATGAGAGAAGTTTGAGGATCAGGTTATGGCCACAGCACTGTCTGGAATTCCAACTTTTAATCTTCCTTGACAAGAGTTTACAGAACTCAGCAGCTGGCAAGTCGCAGCAATAAAGTTTTGCTGACATAGCCACATCCAAGAAAAGCAAAGCAAAACTATAAGGTGCAGAGAATTCAAGCAGAACCCAGCATATCCTCTGTCTATTGCACGAAGAAACACACAGCCCTGAAGGGAGACTTACTCTTGAAACATAGGGAGTAACTAAAGCTATTAAGAGCCAGAAAGAGAAGTCAGCGAATGAAACACAAGAGAGCAGGCTCCATCCTCCTTTGAGCAGATAAAATACGTGATGTAGCAGCTCCCCCTACGGCCCAAGCCAAGCAAGAAGTCAAGTTTTCATTGCTCCATATTAAAGGATTTACCCAGATACTGACCTTGTGACATTTATAATAGTAAGCAAGGAGCTGGGGCATCCGATCAATTTCAGTGAAGACTTTAACAAACGTTTTTGCCTGATCTAAACAAAACAAAGTAATAGTTCACAGTCAAAGGTGAGGGTGAGACATTGGCCTGAGTAAGAGAATTCTTCTGTGAGGGGAACACACACAACAGCCCTATATAGAAAGACTGCACTTTCACCTTTTGGTTGCTTATTTTCTCAAACAGGAGCAGAACTGCCTAAAACTCACACTCAAACAAGAACAGGACAGCAGGTACGAGGAATGAATTTAACTTCTGCAATGTATCTGGTATTAAAGATGGATAAAGCCAGAGCATTTCCTGGGAGGAAATTACTGTTTCCCAGAAACAAGCTGCTATCTACAAAACCAGAATGTACCTCACAAAGTCTTCAGCTTTGCCTCCACCACTCCTCAAGCTGCTACCTAACCATGTACGCTGCTTCAAGACTAATAGTACAGTTAGCTCTTACACGAGGCTTTGAAATCCCAGTTCCTCAAAGGTCTGGTTTGTAGGGTGTGGGGGTGACTGTAGCTCTGTCCACAGAATACATCAGTAATCAGTAATGAGACCTTCTTTTCAAAGAGGACCCAGAAGGCAGAGAAACAAGAGCACCAAGTAACCTGAAGTGCTCCTCATCTGTGCAAGCCACAAGCAGATGCTCTGTGGATGTTTACAGATTTATATTACAGGAGCTGGACTTCAGGAAAATACATGATTTCAGCGTAAACAGAGAAAGTCTCTTCAATGGGAGAAAAGCCCCATGTCTCCACATGCCCAGAACTCCCAAAAACTCCCCACCCAAACATTTTACTCTTTAAAGACCATCAACTTTGTGCTGATAGTGAATGATACCAACAGCTACTGACCTACGGACTGGGAGTTAAAAGCAGCAACAATCTGAGGGCTGGCCATGGCCTCCAGCCGGTTCTTCAGAGCCTCCAGATGCACACACTTCTCGGAGTAGTCCGGCGTATCCACGAGCATCGCCAGGCTGCTCTGCATGCTCGTGAGCTTGGCAGAAATCACAGACACATCCTGCCACAGGGGAGGCAACCTGGTTACCCAACATGGCCTCGGAAAGCATTAATACCAGTTTCATCACAACATTTTACAAACAGGCATTTGTTTTAGAATCACTCCAAAACCTTTCAAAAGCAGTTTCCCTGCAAAGCTGAAGGCACAAAGATCAGACAGAATAATGTGGTACCTACCTGTGTTTTAAGAGTCTCTTCAATGTCTGCACTTAATGTGCTCCATTTGTCTGCTTCCTGAAGAGACTCAGCAGCCAACTGCATGCGAGATTTCACTCGGTCAATCTCTACCAGGACCTGAAGAAAATGATAAACCACGTTGCCCACGGAAACAAGAGAAGATTGCCATAGATGCTTATACTATGGGAGCGCTTTCAGCTTGGACTTAAAGAAAATGTGTGAAAAGATCACCCAGTCACAAGGAGGAAGAAGCTGGCTGAAAGAGCGAGAGATGTTAAATCAACCTCCAAAGGCAAACAACAAAAGGTTGGTTTGAAATCTGTGCTGCACTCTTGGTGTCCACTTTGCCCGAAAAACTCTATGCACCCCAACTAACAAGAGGCAGAAATCAGTGTCCCCAGCCACGTAACAGCAGCCTTCCCTGAGCAGCAGCATGCTCAGCTGCTCCTCTCAAAACACAGATCGCACTGGGCTGTGTCACCTGCTTTCCCAACATTAACATTACAAGAAGTGGTTTTGTCTACCCTGGGTTCACAAGACTGTTTAATAGGAACATCTCTGGACACTTTAGGGCTTCACAAGCTGCAGAGGAACACTGAAGTAAGACAAGCACCCACCTGCATTGACTGAGCTGTGTCTTCTTCAAATTTCTTTATATCTTCTTTAACGAGGATCATTTGCTCCTTCAGGAACGTTGCCTCCTGTTTCAAGACCTCCACTTCCCGGAGGACTCTGGGCATGTTCTGGAGAGCCTGATGGCTTGTTTCTGCAGGAACATCAAGCACAACAGTGAGAAGGGCAGGAGAACCCTCACAGGAAAGAGAGAGGTTTGCAATAATCTCATTTGATCTTTAACAACAACGCAAAACAGCATCAGTTTAGTTCATGGAACCACAGAACGGGCTTGGGATGAAGGGACCTCAAAGCTCCCCCAGTTCCAACCCCTGCCACGGGCAGGGACACCTCCCACTGGAGCAGCTTACTCCAAGCCCCGTCCAACGCTGCCCTGGCAGCGGCAGCAGCTTCCCTGGTGAGGCCGGGCCTGACAGGGCCCAGCGGCGCACGGGAGGCAGCTCCGCGCCGGGAGCGGCTCACCCGGGCCCCGCCTCACCTTCCACGGCGTTGTTGACCTCCTGGATGAAGAGCTGCAGCTTCATCACCAGCGTGGCGGCGTGAGCGTCCACCTTGCCCGGGGCCTCCTGCTGCACGGCCCGGAAGGCCGCGTTCACCCAGCCCTTCACCTCGAAGTCATCCGACAGGAACCGCGAGAAATCCATGGCCGCGGCTCCGCGCACCGGGGACAGCCCCGGAGCACCCGCGGGCGGCGGAGAACGCTCCCCGCTCCCTGCCGGCCGCCGTACCCGCGCGCGCAGCCGCCCGCCGCCTGCGGGGCGGGACGGGGGCTGCGGCCTATAGGGGGGCGGCCCCGGCTCACACCCGGGAGCGGGACCCGTGCGGAGGAACGAACGGCGGTGCCGGTGCGGGGCAGCCCCGCGCCGGGAGCGGTTCCTTTACCGGTGCGGACACCGGGCCCCGGGCTCGGTCCTTTCCCCACCGGGTGCCGGACCCGCTGCCAGCCCAGGGCCCGCGGTGGGTGAGCGGGCGCACACGGCTGGCTCCGCCCAGGCTGGGCCCGGCGCAACCCCTGCGCTGCCTGCGCCCCGGTTCGTACCGCATCCGCCGGAGCGCAGAGCCCAGCTCTGCCCCGGTCCTCTCTGCACATCAGCGCATCCACCCTGGGGAGCGCAGCCGCGGCTCCCGGCACCCTGACCCGAGGGAGGAGCGCTGCTACAGGGTTACTGTTTTGGTTTTTAATTAGAAAAGTAATGGGTAAAGGCAGAATTGGCCCAGAAAGCAGCTGGAAAGACTTGGCTGGAAGCAGCAGTAAGGCTGCAGGGCTCTGCAGCAGCCTTCTGTACAGCAGGGCCAGCTCCAGTGAGAGGCCATGGCAGGAGCAGGCAGCTTACACCCCCCCTGCCACATAACGACCCAGAAACCAAAAGGAAGGAGGAGATGGCAGAGTGCTCCAAATCCAGGGGCCAGGAAGGCACTGCGGCACGCAGTCCGTCCCCACGCGCACAGCTAAGGCTCCAGTGGCAATATCCAAGCTGCTGCGGCAGAGCCCTGGCTCCGGGAAGCCGGTCACCTCTCCCACCTCACTGCAGGGCTGCGTGCCTTGTGTGAACGTGAGTCTGTACCTCAGCCGGATGGGATCCTGCGAGAGAAAGGCACGGAGGGGGCATGTCATGGTTGCAGAGTGCAGCCTCCCCCCTTGCTGCAGTGAGTCACCCTCTGAACGGGAGAGGAATGCCTCAGCCATGCGGGAAGACCTGGATCTTCAGTAAGCACATAAGGAGCAACGGGGAGACCTGTGCAAACAGTCTTCAGGGCATGCCTGGCAATCCCGGCCTGCCCAGCCTTTGTAGTAATAGAGGATTCCTTACACCAAGCTTTGGTCCATGATCATTCATCAGTGCAACACAACTGCTTGTGCCTGGGATGGCCTCCAGCTGCAAACATCTGCACAGTGGCTACCGGGAGCCATCTGCAGGTGGACTGAGGCAGAATTGCCCATTCCATCCTCCATACAATAGCTCTGAAAGCTGTTTCAGTGGGGAAAACGCCCTCCCAGCACAGCCCAGGCTGCTCTGTCCCCACTGAAAATACTCTCCCCCCTTTTTCATACAAACACCCCACCACTACAGTGGCAGTCTGAGTGCTCCACCAGCAGAATCAAGCACCACACACTACCTTGTGTGGATTGGAGAGCAGCAGGACCTGGGATACCACAGCAGGGGGGAGAAGAGGGCTGAAGGCAGGCAGCTGGGAACCGGAGGCTGGTTGTAACTTTATTTTCATGGTCTGAAAGAGAAAACAAAAGGAATGCCTTTTGGTCCATGATGGAAAAGGACTGGGAGTATCACCAAGCCACAGAGTTGGTTAAAGATACACCAGCCAGATGCTGTCATTTAATGAAAAGCACGTCTCTCGACAGCCTGCATCTGAAGGCAGATACTCCTAAATAGACAATTCTGTGCTGCAGGCCCCACCATACAACAGGTTCACCCTTCAGAAAGTGAACCCTGCAGTTTCCAGTGAGTGAGGCAACTCCCAAGCAAGAAGCAGTGAACCTTCTCCTCAGGACATTTCATAAGTCCCACTCTCTACTACTCATCACAGGCTTCTCACCTTTGGGACTGCGGCCTGGAACGTGATGTCCTTAATCGGCTGAGCTGACGTGCTCAGCATGGAAAGAACCATCACCAGCACGTCTGGTCGGCCAGGAGCAGGGTCTCTGGAGAAGTGGAGCATAGCCTTGAAACCATCCCTATCGAACACAGTAAGTGGACAGATACCGCCTGCCGGAGACAAGAGGAGAAGCATGGATTCCCCTCCCTTCTGAGGGCAGAACAGCAAAGACGGGACAAGGAGCAGCAGAAAGGAAACACTCAAACATTTACTGCCTCCAGCAGACTCACAGAGCAAGCAGCAATACAGCACTGCCTGGGATGTACATTTCACCTCTAAGGCAGAGATGGGAATCTGAATGTCTAAATTGGAGATTTAGCCACTCAGATTTCAACAGGCAACCAGAGATGTCAAGTGTGGATCCAGCAGAGATGTAACTGATTGGCACACACAAGACGTAGCCCCTTATGACCACTGCCTGGTAAATCCACACCTGCCTGTCACCATCCAGCCCTTCCAGAATGTGGCAAATCCTTCACTTGAGAGACTGGAGGCAGAAGACAAGATTAGCTAGGGCAGGAGAGTCCTGACTGCTGAGTAGGAAGGACAAGGACATTTCCATGGTACAATCCCTAGCACTCGCTCAAATGTCCTTCACAGAACAGTCATTACTTTTCTCCAGCCAACCCATACAGCATGAAGCTACTTTGGCTTGCTCCCCTGCAAAAATCACAGAAGAGCTCCAGCAAGCCAAGCTGGGGCACAGAAATCATTGCACTTACTCGGTGTAATTGAAATTAAAGGGACAAAAAGGTTTTCTAGAGAAGCATCGTGGGAAGCTGGATGCAAAGAGGCAGCAGGTTTCAGCTTGTAGTCTAGACTGGAGAATGAGATATCTGGCACTGAGCTATTTGGCAGATCTGGGAAGGGCAATGTCATTGGTGATAAATCCCTGGAAAGAAAAGCATGTAGAAAGCTTATATTAACCGGGGAGACTATGGTGTGTACCATCCGCTGCTGCTTCCAGATGTATCCCAATCCCTCATCCCTTTTAGGCATAAAGAAAGTACAAGCTTACACTCTGAGTTCTTGAGAAATTCACAACCTGTCTCTATTTTCTAAGGAAGAAGTTGCTGTGTCAGCAGTCACTAAGGCAGACTTCGATTGCTGTTACCATCATGAAGCTTGTTTCCAGGTTTTGGAAATCCACTCTCCCTATGCACAAGCTCTGGAGCTTTGTTCAGTGACACTGAAGTAAATTCTAGCTCAAAGACAAGGTTTTTGGTGCTTTAGTGTAATATCACCTTGTTCCTAATCCATGGGATTTGTCTCCCCAAATTCCTGACCCTGGTGTGCAATTACAAAGCTCCATTAACAGGTCTGTAACGGCTGAAGAGCCCATGCATGGACTGGACAGCTTGCCATCCCTAACCAGTGTAGCTGAAAGGTTTCCCTGAACCTCACTGCTGTAAACCAGGACTCCTCACCTCCAAAGTCAGACTGTTATGCACAGTTTCCTTACCCAGATAACATCCTGCTGCTGGAGGGTGGAGAGAGCTGATCAAACAGGCCCTGAAGTTCGTTCTTCTCTGAACAGGGGTCTTCCCAGCTCTCCTGCAGCCCCAGTGTTTGAGCAGCACTTACAACTTCACCATACCCATTGCGTACAGCAATCTGAAAAACAAGCACTTCTGGTTCATGCTACAGAGCATCAGCAAAAATCCTCTTAAAAATCACCTCTGGTTTAATAGCACTACTTAAATTAGAAATAATTATGAGTAATCTGGTTGCAAACTGTGACTGAGAAATTCCTGGCAGAGCAGGAGGATTCCAGTTTCCCTTCAGAACAGTGTGGTGTAACAAAGGCTGCCAGAAAGCTAGATCAAGCACCACATCTCATTTTTGTCCTTTGTACCTTATGGACTAAAGTATCTGAGGATCACTCACCTCTGCAAAGCCAAAATCAGAAGGTGGTTTCTGTACAACTGGAGAGCTGCTGAGATCTAAGAAAGATGCCAAAATGTCACAGGTCAGTTACAGAAAACAAGGGCTTTCCACAGGTTCTTCCCTTCTTGTCTAGCAGCAGTCTGTCTACAGTCTAACATCAATAAAGAAAATACATTCTTGAAAACTCACGGCTGAAAGGGTCTACTTCCTCCTAGGGCAAACATTAGAGTCAAGTTCTGTTTGTATTAAACCCCATGACCCCTGTCACCAGGGATAACATGGCACTGAATTGCAAAGACAAACCTAATGACTTCAGCTCCTCCTCGAGCAGACATGCAGAGGCGGTGCTGCTGTGGCGGGAGGTGGTGGTTGTGCTTGCAGACTGGTCTGTGGCAGACTGGGACGTCATCTCCAGCTCGGAAAAGTCAATCAGTGTGTAGCTCTTCATGCGCCTTGGGGGTGGTTGGTGTGCTTGGAAATAGAAGAAAGAGTTAAAGAGAAACCTCCTGAAAGGAACTGTGTACTCACAGCACACGTGTGCCCAACACCACTCACAGGGGAAGAACCTTAAGTATACTTTCTATCAGCCATATGTAAAAGAAAACTATGGCTACATAACAGTTTTCCTGTGTTACAGGGTTTCATCCATGTTTATTTTCCAAGAAGCACTTCCCTTCCAAACCCTCACACTGATGAGTAGGAACAGAGCTGTCATAGAACGCCCTTTACCTGGTGCATCCACAGAGCTGGTGACTGGACCTCCTCCAACCCCATCTTCATGGCTGGCCACAACCTGCCTGTATTGTCTGAGTGCCTGGATGAGCTTGTCGTTGGCCTGCAGTATCTCAGCTGGAAAATAAGAGGAGAAACGCACTGTAAATGTCATAACACAGAGTTCAACTTCACCCACATTCAACCTTCTCACTCACAACAAGGAGTTCACAAGTGAGAAAAACATGATTCTCAGTGAAGATCTACTTTGTGTGCCTTTCTGGAGACTCCAATTCACTGAAAATTAGCTTAAAAACTTACTTCAACTTTTTTAACTTGGTGGGTGAATCTGGTACTGTGTACGCAGAACAGGGCAGTGGAATCACCCTCTGATATAGTGTGTGGAGCTCTTGTGGAGGGCTCCAATGGGCTGATGGGGCTCAAGGGTCTCATCAATCCTGGGGCGGTAACAAACCCATCAAATTACAGGTGAAGGGATGAAGTCTTCCCCCTTACTAGCGTAAAGACCCTGTTAACATGACAGCCATCCTGGCTGGAAGAAACTGGATTCACTGTTTAACTCTGGGCTCCAAGTGAAAAGGAATAATTTCCCTGGAGAGCAGTCAGAGCCACTTCCATGGGGGGCATGGTTTAAAGATGAAATGGAAAGCTCTGCCTGCTAGGTAGCAAGTGCTGAAGCACTCCCCCTCCCAGGGAAGGGCACACCCCACTTGTCAAAGCAAAGGTAGTTGAGCTTAGCTGCAAAGAACTGCAAGGACAGTGTTGGCTCTCACCTAGAGCCTCATCGTCATCCACTGTCTCGCTGGCAAGGCGAAAGAGCAGCGGCCTGAGCTTCTCACAGCGTTGAAACAGAGTCTGTGGAAGGAAATGTTTCACATTTCAGGAGATCCCAGATATCCTCACAGTTCTCTGTCTCCAGAATCACCTGAGGAAGAGCATTCACCTGTAGGGTCTCCTGGTCAGATCTGAATAACTCTTGTCTCTTGTAGTTTTCTAATAACTCATCCATACGTTTAACGTTCTCAGAAACCTCGCTGATGGTTTTCACTCTTCTGGACACTTGAGCTGACTTTTCTTGTTCCTGTGATGCAAAATGACATCAAGGTAGAGGATGACTGGGCTAACAACAAATCCTGAAAATCCTCCCTCCTCTGGTCAGCCCTCTGGTCAGGAGCAGGGGTCCTGGTCACAACCTGAACTGCCAAGTCACCTCCCACCCTCCCTGCTGCAAGCACAGCTCCTGACCCAGGGGCTCCCTACCTCCTTGATCATGCTCTTGATCAGACGGTTGGCAGCCTGCAGGTCCTCAGTGTGGTTGCTCTTCAGAAGCCTCGCCAAGAGCTGTTGAGGGGAGAGCATGGGACAGCAGTGAGTGAGCAGCAGGCTCCAGGCACACATCACGTAAGAGCAGATACTGAGACACCCACTTTCAGAATAGTTTCTATAATCCTGGAAATATGTGGGCTCACGTCCATCATCTAATCCAGATTATACTGCTGCCTGCTTCAGCTGCCTGCACACACAGTTTGGATGTTCTGGGAATGGGAACACTCTGGCTTTGTAGAATGTTTATAAAGAGAGAAACCCTATCTCGGGAAAGTTGAATAGAAACTGATGTTTTCCTGTAACATGTTTCACTCTTACTGGCAAAAACTTCTGATAAAGCATCAGGGAATTCTCTGCTGTTGTACAGCAAAAAGCATCAGCATCATTCTGAAGATATTGCCTCAAACAGGCAAAGCTCCCAAAGTGTGACTGAGCCTCTTTGCCCATCAGTACAAATCAGAGGGGGCAGGCATGAAACCCCAAAGTTTTACCTTGGATTTCTCTTCGTCTGTGTCAAAAATAGAATTCTGAGGCCTTGGAGAAGGGGGAGGCAAAATTTTGTCTTCTGGCAATTTGGGGTCTTCTTTCACAATCCCTGCAATGGATAACAACAGCTGTTCAGTGGTACCCACGCTGTTGGAACACTCAACAGTGCATTGCATTTTGTACCTATTTCCTTCACACACACACCCCCCCCGGACCTTTACTGGGAGAGAATTCCAGGGCAGAGATCCCTGAGTTTGTCCTGCACCTTTTCCCTGCACACCATTGGTGAGCACTGTGAGAACAGAGGCATGAGGCCAGTCTGCTCTTTAGCAAAGCTGTTCTTTGGTACATCTCTTGGAACAGTTCCATCCATCCTTAAGGACCCCAACAGCCTGTAAGTGTCACCCCTGTGCTCTTGTCCTCACACACAATGGTCTAGGAAAAGCTGAGTCACAGGCTGAAGAGGATGCATTTCTGTGCTCTCAAACCACACCACTTGGAAGGCTAAAAAGGAAACCGAAATAGCAGAACTAAACCTTGTTTCTTCAGCATTTGATAAGCATCCCGGATTTTAACTTCCTGAGGAAACCAGACTGTCCAACTGAATATCACTTCTGTGACTCTTGACTTGACTTTTGCTGAAGACCAGGTTCCGTAGTACTGAAAACCAAACAGATAAAGCTTAAAGCTAAGGAATTGGTGCCAGGAAGAGCATCTGGGTCTGGCCCCACAGTGTCTGTGTGCAGAAACTGAATAGCAAATAGATGCCCAACGCTTCATTCTCCATGTTGTCAACTGGGTGTCTTGCAGTATAGGAAATAATGTGGATTGTTGTGGCTGTAAATACAAGCAATGCTATTAAGTGTATGATAATTACCTAAATATTACACGACAATCAAAATGAAACCATTTCAGAACTTCTCTGATCAGTTATTGGTTCCGAAACCAAAAGCAGATTGGTTTATTTCAGGGAAAACAGAACAAAATGAGAAATGAAAGTTGTCTTTGGATGCTCTCCGATTTCCTTATCGCTTATGAGTACTCACTTTAATGTATTACAAAAACATCAAGAATGGCAAAAGCCACACACAAACACAAGGCATTTTAAACTCATTAAACAACACCTGCTCCATCAAGACAGCAAGCGCAACTCGGACACTTTGGTTACACTGTGCTGTTTCACTGAAGCACCTTTACCAAACCTGGCACCAACAGAAGAGGTTTTGCTGCTGGGTTAAACACCTCCCTGAAAACAGCTCTTTGCAGCTCTGCTGTGGAGGGGATGTCATGGAAAACAAAGGCTGTGCGAGTGGCAAATGTCTGTGGGACCCACTAAAATGGAAGCCAATCGCTGGGCTGCTGAGAGGGGTAGCTAAAGAAAGTCGCAGGCCTGCTCTGTGATGCAGAGGGGGGTAATGCAGGGGGATCACAGGCTCTGATAAAGAGGTCTCCATTTCTCATCCTGACAGGCACTGCAGGACAGAGGGAGCCCCTGGCTGACACCTTCCACAGGGGATTCACGTCCAGTCCTGGTGCAGGGAGGCACAGAATGAATTCTGCTCTTCTTCAGTGCAAGATTCTAAGTTTTCATACCCAGCACAAAGCAAACAGCCCGCCCCACCAACAACGTGCAGTGGGACCATGACCACCTACCTTTGGGGAAAGCACTTTGATCAGCTCATTCAGAAACCTGAACTTTGCTATTTCCCTGTGAAACCTTTCACCACAGTTATTCACACAGGTCTCCAGCACCTGCAGAGAACAAACCAGACACTGCACACACAGATCTTGGGGGAAAACTGTGCCACTATAACACTGAATTTAAGAATGTTCTGGCACTGCATTCCCAAACACAAGATACGGGGGAAGCTGTGCAGCAAGAACATGTATTTTTCCTTCATTCACCCTTCTTAAGCAGCACGTTTAAGACCATCTGCTCTGCTCTACGCATCATTAATAACTTTTGGGCCACTGACCCCGTGATGGGACCCCACGTCAAGCAGCACGAGCTGCAGATCACTGAAACCCCTCTGCCGAGCAACAGGGGAAGGAAAGCAGCAGTTCCTCCCTCTGTCACACCCAGTTTCTGGATTCCTCGTGCAATGGAAAGTTAAAAGGGAGAGAGACATCGAAAAGGGAGAAACGTCAAAGAGAAAAAGAAGCTGTAGTGCCTCTCCCCCCAGACTGTTTCCAAGTTACTGCTGCCTCTCTGCATGTGGATGAAAGCACTTACTGTGAGTGCGTGGAGAGCTTCCATCTCCTGAGGTGACTGTATCTTATGGGCCAGCAGCCTCGGTGCAAGCGATGGGCTGGGGAGCATGAGAAGCAAGTCAGACAGTGCACACGTTCCCCCAGAAACCTCAAATGCTGCTGATTTTTTGCTGCAAAGGGCAAGTGCTGCATTCACAACCCACTACATGGCATGAACACATGGGTGTCTGCTCTGAAGGAAGAGCATTAGTAAGCTTTGACCAGTTTTAGTTCCTGCTCCTTCCCACAGAGCCCAGACTGTCTGCTGGGCTGTGGGATCTCTCCCACCTCTCTGGAAGGCAAAGCAGAAGCTGAGCTCACCCAAGGCTTCCCTGCAGATCCCCAACCCAGGATTCCTTGGCCAGCCTCCCAAGAGGCTGGTGACAGAGCAGCAGAGATACAGCAATGGACATCAGAGCCCATTCCTAGACACCAGGCTCCCCACACCACCCAGCTCTGCAATACTGACACTGGGGAGCAGCAGAGCCCAGCCAGCACTCCCAGCTCTGTCCCAGGCCCCATGAGGAAAGGTCAGCGCCAGGCACCCAGCCAGGAGCAAAGCCCAAGAGCTGTCTGCCTGCCTTACCCGTCCGTGTCAGCGTTCACCTGGTCACAGAACCGCTGGATGCATTCCCAGTTTTCCTCAGGGATACCTGGCTCAGTGGCTTTGTCTTACACAGGAAACAAAAAGACAGGAAAACAGCCTCAGCACCAGGCGTGTGAGGGCACAAGGAGGAAGGGCACAAGGCAGGAAGCGGCTCCAACCTCCTGCTGTTCCCACTGCTTTAGGGCTGCTTTAGGGCTCTCTGTAAACCAGGCAGAAATGGAAGGCACAGGACAAGCAGGAAACAGCTGGTACTAAAACCTGCCTAAAAAGAGTCCTGAGGGGACTCTCAGAGTACAAGCCAGGCAGGAACCGAGGTGCTGAAAGCAGCAGCACAACGTTCCTTCTAGCACAGAGCATGAGCAAATTGAAACCATTTACAGGCAGCTCTCCCGGGACCGGACGAGCTTTCCTGTGCAGGAACAGAGGTACGGGTCACCTTTTGCAACAGGGCTGCACGAGTGCCCATCCCAAAGCTCTGCCTGCACGGCTGGACTGAGGAATAGGCTTCCTCAAGCACTCAGCTTGGACAGGACTGAGGACAATGAAGGAGAGACGGGGAGTGGGAAAGACGCAGCAGGTTAAGACAGCCCCCATGAACATCACCCTAAAGGGGCTCCTTGGAGGAGATGGCCCCTTCCCCATGGAGCTGAGGCTGCTCCGGTGCCCTCCCGGTCAGGCCCCAGCCCCACTCACTGAGCCACCACTCCAGTTCCGTGGCACCGGCCATGGGCTTCGGCTCCAGCTCCATCCCGCCGGCAGCAGGAAACGGATCCACCCCCACTCCTGGCACACTGCTCCCGCGGGAAGCCCACACTTTGCCTGGTGTGGAGTGCACACCAGGGGCTGAGCCGGTGAAACACCCACCCCACAAACACACCCCTGCTGGCAGCTCCTCCCCTCGCTGGGTGCAGAGCGAGTGCGGGCAAGAACGGAACCAAAACTCACCACGTTCATTTAATCATTAAATCACTAAATCATCATCATCCAAAGAGGAAGAAAACATCCCAGTGCCCTGGTCAGGGCCAGCTCCAGCAGAACCACACGTGCGACTGCTCACAGGAAGCAGTCCCCCTCCCCAAGCAGCCTGAGGCTGCTATAGTACACACACTGTATGTATACATATTTATATATATATACATATATAAATACCCTCCCCAGGGTATCTGTGGGGACCTGTGCAGTCACAGCTGTAGGCACCCTGACTGCAAGGTCCTCTCCAAATACAGACTGATCACTCAAGATGAACCATGCCCGTGTCAGAAAAAGCATTGATTTCTGCCCATGTGGCCTGAATTTAACCAGTGATAAACATCTCGTTCCCCCAGCCTGCAAACCAGGCTATTTGCATGAGCTGACAGCAGGAGGATGGACCTGTATTTGGTTCCTCTACCAGACAAAGGGGCTTATGCTTAGTGCAGATACATACAGACCTGGACACACCACAATGACACCTGCCTGGTCTAAAGCTCAGCTCGTCTGATCAAAGATCTTCGTGTTGAGATCAAAAACTACAAGTCTGGGACAGCAACGGGTGCTGCCTACACCATGCGAGTCCATGGGCTGGCTGCCAGGTCATTCCTGGAGCTCAGATCTGGTATTAGCTGGATAGGGCTTTGTGTATCCGTCCACACACTTCTTTGGGTCCCAAAGTCACCATCATCTCAGCAACGCTCGGTCCATGCTGCAAACACAGGAGAAGTCATTGCACATCATTGCACAGATGGAAACTTACACTCTTCAGCACGTGCTTATGCATCACCACGATGAAAGTGATAGAGTGATGAGCTATCAGACCGCTGTTAAACCAAGGGTGGAGGTTTATTACCAAGCTCAAAACAAGGCTTTGGGCTTTTTTTTTTAACTCCTGAGTAAAATACTAAGAAAGCATGATTAAAGTGATCCAGAAGGACTGATGCCAGAGCACAAGCTAGAGCTGGGACTTCGAAGAACTTCAGTAAAACTTGGGTTTGACCTATGTCGAAGCAGGTTGCACATAAAATTCCACGTTTGCCCAACACCTACAACCCTGCCAACACTCCCTACAGCTGGTCCAGCAGCATCTCCGACTTCGGATCTGAGACCAGCACATTCATGCTTGGACAACTTCTGCCTTTTTGAGACTTTCAGAACAGCTCTGTCTTCCAGAACTGCTGCATACCAGTGCACTTCTTTGCACCAGGAACTGCTGTCAGTTGTGAGATGTCAGATACCAGTATCTTGCTATCAGAGATAAGACAGCTGATAAAACAAGAATGTCACAGTCTCAGAGTGTGTATGTTTTACCTGCTGTCCACTGAGAGCCAAGCGAAGGAGCTGCATCACATTGCTGTACTTTGTCTCTTTGGTTTGCTGGTGGAGGCTTCTCAGGTCTTTGTTCAACTCCTCCATGGTCAAAATAGCTGCCTGCCTTGTCATGAGCCTTTAGGAGAGATGTCCTCACAGGTTAGGGACACACAACCCACAGGATTCCAACCCAGAAGTGACTGGTTCAGCAAAGCAAGCACCAAGCTTAAATCACAGAATAATGCCAAGGACCTGGAAAACTGCAGGAAAAGCAGTGATTCTGATTTCTTCTTTAATAATCTGATTTTCAGAGATGCAGAAGCCATTGCTGATACTACTCCACTGTAGGCAGAAGAACTACTATCCCTCCAGGATAGTGTACATTCTGATGTTTCAATTACCATCACAGATTCAGTTACCACTTCGCTGTGACAAAGGCTTAAGGGCAACCAGCTTTGCAGAGAGCTAGATATAACAGCTCAGTTTGCAGATACTGCCACTTCCATCACTCCCAAAACTGGCCTTCAGAGATCATTTTAGGCCAGATGTGAGATCTGAACTGGAAAGGTGACTGACACACCACCCGCCTAGCTGCAGAGTGTGAAGCAGCAGAGGGGACATGGGGCAGCAGTGAAAGAGATTGGCAAACCCCCCAGAAACCACTGGCCCAGAAGGACTGTCTGCACATCTCAAAGCAGAGCAAACTAAATAAGAACAGTGAGCATGTCCCACATCAAAACAGCAGCCAAGAGCAATGCTCTGGGGCAGGCAGGTGGCTGTGTACAGAGCAGGGAAGAGACACTTACCCTAAGACCAGTTTTCCAATTTCATCTACTTCCCCAGACACAGTTTGTAGCTGCTCTCGGGACACCGAGGGCCTGACCCATAGGTAATAATAATCACTGGACACCAGATCCTTCAGGAAGCTTATGTGGCCCTGGAGAAAGAAAGCAAAGCTGTCAAGGTCAGGGTTAAGCTGTGGGGGAAGCAAACCTCACAGTCTGAACCTCACAACCAGATAAAGAGCAGTGGGTGTGCCACCATCCCCAGCACTGCAGGGACAGCCATCTGCAGGCTGCACAGCTTCAGAGCTCAGATCAAAGCAGGACTCGGCTGAGCCTCATCCAGGAACGGCGCAAAGCCTCAGCTCCCCAGAGCAGTGACAAGGTGCTTCCACTGCTCGTACTTTTCTCAGCATGAGGACTCGCTCCACATAGTCCTTCTCTAGAACCTCTTGATCCACTTGCTGATCCCCATAGACCTGCTCCACCAGCAACTGCAGCTCTTTGATCAGCTTCTGTCGCAGCCCATCGTTCTCTATGTGCCGGGTGAGGTGAATCCTGCAGCAAAGAAAACTGCTTTTGGACTACTTTGGGTTAGACTGAGTCTAATCATCCCAACCTCACATTTACCTAGCAAACCTGTAGAATTGATAGAAAAGCAGCATTAAACCACATTCTACAGCAAAGCTTTTAGCTCTCATGCACCACAGTGAATGAAAGATGTGGTAACTCTCAGCAGCAGAACATCCCTGTAGCACACGGTGTACTTGCAGAAGTTGCCTCTTCTTTGACACTATTCTGAAATTGAAGACCTTGCATCCCCCTAACTATACCTACCCTCTGCCAAGGCGCTTACAGTGCTCCTGACACCAGTGTCCAAACACAGGACAGGAGAGGAGGTGGGAACAGTGCAAGCAGGAATTTTCACTTCACTGTAGCACAGCCAAAAAGCTGCTGCACAGAGACCACGCTTGACCCAATAAAATCTCCAGGCAGAGCCAAGTGCTAGGAATAAACTCCCACTGACATACCCATTATCACGTTTAAAGTTACCACTGATATTTATACCTGTTGAATTCCGGGAGCTTTTCCAGATCTAGGAGGGCAGAGTGGGTGGTAATTCTGTCTATTTCGAACTGCGAGATCAGCTCCTCCAAGGTCCTCCCCATCTGGTTCACTGCAAAAGAACCCCCCAAGGGAATGATTCGTGTCCACTCTCACAGAGAAGCAGCAGCACTGCTTGTCATTGCTGGGCTGGGGCAGCAGCACACCTCAGGAGGAAGAAGCACAGGACAGCCCCTTATGCAGTGCTAGCAGCAAGTGGGATGCACTGTGGCAAACAGGAGGGAACTGGCAGCAGGCATGAGAAGCTGCCCTCTTCCCAAGATCAGGCTCTGCCAACTACTGGCGAGGAACTGGAAACTGGGACACTGCTTGGCTCTGTCACCTTCCTTGGTGGAACAGCCCTTGCATCAGTCAGCCAAAAAGAAGCATCTCTCAGCCAAGAGGCTTTGCTGGCCAAGAAAGATTTGCTTCCCAAGCAGAGCTCCCGAAACACAAGTTAATTTGTGATCCCACACAGCAAGAGCAATAAAAGGAGACATTGACTCAACTCCTCATGGTCTTTCAGGTTAAACAAGAAGTATGACAGATGTCATACACAACACTCCAGTTACTGAACACAGAACACAAGTTTTCCCAAGAGTTTCCCAAGAGGTCACAGACAGTTTCTTCACCTTGAGATGAATTGTCCCGGGTGGGAGCTCATTACGGATCAGACTAGATTTAAATGGCTGCAGAGGCAGGAAGCTTCCCACTGCTCCAGCACACAGCCTTTCACAGGAGCTCTGCAGAGCCCTGGTGCCATTTCAGGGACAGGCTGAAACCTGCCTCCTGACCCTTCAAACACCGTCAAAGTTGTCAGCTATTAAAACAAACCTAACCCTGTCCCCAGAGACAGCATCACAAAGCACCCTTACAAGTGCCCTGTTGTCACTACCTGGGAATCCCGAGCCACAGTTGGTTATGATGTCCAGCAGAGCCTCTGGCAAGTAGCCATCCCGAGCAAAGTGCTCCAGGAAGATGTCCCCCTGCCTTTTGGACAGCTTGCCCCCGTACTTGTTCAGAAGCAGCGGGAGGTGACCGAACTGAGGGGGATCCCAGCCAAAAGCTCTGTAGAGAAGGAGGTGCTTGGATGTTGAAGTCAGCCACTCAGTTCCACGCAGAACGTGGCTGATGCCCATGTGATGATCATCCACCACGTTCGCCAGGTGGTACGTGGGGAAGCCGTCCCCCTTGAGGATCACCGGGTCACCCTCCACCTCAGCCACTTCGTGCTTGGTCCAGCCATAGACCAGGTCCTGAAAGGGTTCCACCCCCTTCTCCAGGCGGAAGCGCACAACCCAGTCAAGGCCCTGTGACAGCTTCTGAGCCACTTCGGTGGGCGTCAGGTGCCGACACCGGTTGTCATACCTTGGAGAAGTGAGGACAAAGGTCTCAGTTCAAGACAGACCAACCCCAGCAGCCATTTTATATGGCCAAAACTCTAAACTGACCCCAGGATTTCAGCTGCAACCTGCACACTGTGTCCAGTCAAACTACCTCATCTCTGGATGTCACTCCCTTCAGCCTCTAAGGGCTAATCATAGAATGGTTTAGGTTGGAAAGGGCCTTACGATCATCTATTTCCAAACCCCTGCCATGGGCTGGGACGCCTCACACTAGACCATGTTGCACGAGGCTCAGTCCAGCCTGGCTTTGAAAACTGCCAGGGATGGAGCATTTACCACTTCTCTGGGTAACCTGTTCCAGCGCCTCACCACTCCCACAGTAAAGAACTTCTTCCTTACATCTAACCTGAACTTCCCTGTTTCAGTTGGAACCCATCACCCCTTGTCCAATCGCTACAGTCCCTGATGACGTCCTCCCTGGCATCCTTGTGGCCTCCTTCAGACACTGTGGGCAGTGAGATGACAGCCTCACTGGCTCAGTTTCTGCAAGTGTGCAGCCCAGAGGGGAGGGCCCGGCAGAGGGGGGTCCTACCGCGGGGTCTGCTGGCTGCGCAGAGCCTCCTTCTTCAGCAGGTCCAGGCGCTGCGGGGTGCAGAAGCAGCGATACGCTGCGCCCCGCTCCAGCAGCTCGGCGCTGGCACTCTGGTACAGGTCCAGCCTGTGCGACTGCCGGTAGGGGCCAAAGGAGCCGCCGCGGCGAGGACTCTCATCAGGGGGAATACCTGAAACACCGGTACAAAGGGAGGTCTGGCAGCCCCAACATCGGCCCTTCCCATCGCATCTCTTGGGCGTTCTTTGTCATGTTCTGACACTTGCACAGGTGTGGATCTCGCAGACAATACAGACAAAAGCAACCAAACCAGGGTAGTTATTTCTGCTCCACAACATGCTTCCAGTGGGACTTTCCTGATGCCAAGAATAACTAGATAGGAATAACTAGACTGCATTTAACTGTCTGAAAGGCTGCACATCTTCTACTGTGCAAAATACTCAGTGCAAGTACTGTTAATCGCTAAGAGGCTCTCAGTAAGCAAACAATGAAAGCTGTCTGTGAGTACCTGCCCAATCCAGCATGTCTTCTATTCCTTCTGCAGCTCCAGGCACCACTCGGTTTTGATCCGTATCTTCCACTCTTAGAATAAAGGTCCCTTGGTGCTTTTTGGCAAAAATGTAATTGTACAAAGCGGTTCGAAGGCCACCCAAATGCAGAAAACCTGTCACCATGGGGAACCAGATGAGAGAGTCAGAAATGAGGCCCAACAGGGCTGGAAGGGCAAATGCTATCTACAATGGAAACTGCTCACTGGCTGGGCAGGCAGCTGAGCTGCATGGCCCTTGTAGGCCCCTGGTATGGAATAAGAGCTTCCCAAGTTCTTATTGACGTGACCTGGACAGCACTTTCATCACAGAAAACCAGCCTGGTTTGTGCTGAAGGGACCTTAAAGCTCCTCCAGCCCCAACCCCTGCCACGGGCAGGGACACCTTCCATAGAGCAGGGTGCTCCAAGCCCCTGTGTCCAACCTGGCCTTGAGCACTGCCAGACACGGGGCAGCCACAGCTTCTCTGGGCACCCTGTGCCAGCGCCTCAGCACCCTCACAGGGAAGAGCTTCTGCCTCAGAGCTCATCTCAGTGCCCCCTCCGGCAGGTTAAAGCCATTCCCTCGTCCTGTCCCTGCAGGCTCCCATCACCCGGTGTTGGGACACCGATGTCCGTGGCGTTTGACCAGAAGTGGCCGCACCGAGGGGGACCCCGCGGGTGCCTCAGAGCCCCGCACACGCTCGGGTGTCCGCGCTCGCGTTCTGCGGCCCCGCCCGCAGCGGGCCCCCGGGGCGCTGTGCCGGGGGTTACCTGTGGGGCTGGGCCCGAACCGCACCCGCGGGCCCCGCCGCCCGCCCGGCCCCGAGCCGAGGCCCCGCAGCGCCCGCGCCATCCCGCCGCGCAGCCCACGTGGCCGCGGGCGCTCCAGCCAATCACCGGCCCCGCCGGTAGCCCGGGGAGCGGAGCTTTCCTTAAAGGCGCCACCGCCCTCCTGCGCCCGCCACCGGCACCGGCACCGGAGCGTCGGGAGCAGCCCGGGGAGCCCCGTGGGGAGCGCGGCGCGGCGCTGCCCGTGCTCCCGTGTCCCGGTGCCGGGGAAGGGAGCCCGCGCCGGTCCCGCGCGCACGGCACGGCACGGCAGGGCAGGAGGGGCCGGGCTACGGCGGCCGGTGAGGCTCCTCAGGCCTGGGCGGCGTTTCCCGGCGTGCCCCGCGGCACATTGTACACAATCATCATGGCCGCCGCCGCCGATGGTAGGAGCCGCGGTACCGGAGCCGGGCGGCGGCGCGGGGCGGGGCCGGGCCGGGAGGGGCCGCCGGGGCGGGGCCGGGCTCTGGCGCGCTGCGGTTGGACGCGGTCGGTCGGGCTGGGCAGGTCCTCGCTGGCCGCGCTCTTCCCGTGCGCTCGCCCGCAGGTGCCGAGGAGTCGGGCATGGAGATGCAGGCGCCGGAGCCGCCGCTGGGCTGCGGCGGAGAGGGCGGCTCGCCGGCCGCGGGGGCGTCTCCGCGGGGCGAGGAGCGGCGGGATCCCCCGCGGGCGTCCGTCAGCAACGGCGGCGAAGGGGAGGACGGGCGGGAGCTGGTGGAGCTGAAGGTGATCTGGAACAAGAACAAGTACGATGTGAGGTTCGCGCTGGACAGCACGGGCGCCGAGCTCAAGCAGAAGATCCACTCGCTCACAGGTCTGTCGGGGCCGCCGCTGCCCGCGCCTCCCCCTGCCGCTGCCTTCGGCCGGGTCGTAACCGCTGTGCTTGCCCTTTAGGCCTCCCCCCTGCCATGCAGAAAGTTATGTTCAAGGGACTTCTACCGGAGGAGAAAACGTTGCGGGAAATCAAAGTAACAAACGGAGCGAAGATCATGGTGGTTGGCTCCACCATCAACGACGTTTTGGCAGTGAATACACCCAAGGAAGCTGCTCAACAGGAGGTCAAAGCTGAAGAAAACAAAAAGGAGCCACTTTGCAGACAAAAGGTCATTAATGTCTCACTAATTGATGGCGGGGGGGGGGGGGGGGGGGGCTGTGGGCTTCACACAGTTCTTTTGTGGTGTCCTTTTGGTCCACTATGGGTCCTTTTCCTTCCCAGAGCAGGCTGGGGTTTGTTTCTCATTGCCAAGTGATAGGAAGGCTCAAGGCCGAGGAGTTCTAGCAACAGAGGAATGTTTAGGCTAGCAGAGCTCTGCACTGGCTGTGCTGGTGCCAGGCTCAGCATTTCAGATAAGAAATGGTAAATAATAGAAGTGTTTTGTGGGTGTTAGGTCAGACACAGGCTAGATGAGTTCTGGCTAAAAACTAATTTTTATTGTCATGAAACAATTTGATCACCAAAAGCTGCCTTTAAAGCAATCACCAAGAGAGCAGCTCCTTCTGCTGCCCCAGCACTGAAGGGAACGTGGCTTTTCAATGCTCCTGTCATGCCTTGAAGCGCTGCCTCTGGGCAGGAGGTGCAGAGCCATACAGGGGGCTCACTCTGGTGCAGTGCTGCAGTTGTGGGGCTGAGGAAGGGTTTTCTGCTCGAGGCATTACTGTGCCTCAAAGTAAACGTGGTTAAAACTTGGGTAGCGCATCCTTGAACTGCAACCTTTATGAAACATGCTTTTGTTTTTCTGTAATTTATCATAGTTCACGTTCACTCTAAGTTCCATCATTGCTTAAAGGTACTCGGCAACTTACAAGCTCTGAGCATGGTTTTCTTAGTTACAGCTGCTCTAATCTGTTCTGGTTTGTTGCTGTGTTGCAGTATGTTGCACTATCACACATGGGGGGTTCTGCCATTCACTGGGTATAACATTTGACTGTTAAGACTGTCTTGCTAAATGCCAACTATGTAATTCAGCATGTCTGATATTAAGGGGGGACTTTAATGCTTTCTAGGTAAATATATTAGAATATGTGTATTGTAGAGGGGATGTTCCTTTGCTTTATAGTGGGGTTCTGTTCATTTATAGAATTGCTTTAGACTGTCCCACAAAGTGCTCGGTTAACTCTGGAAATTAACCATTTCCTGTGTGATAAGTGACTGTGAACAGTCCATAACTGTCTCTTAGTGCTGGGGGAATACAGTCAAGGGGGCAGCTGGAAGGTCTGTTGTGTTTCTGTAAATTCCAACTTCTGCTTTTATGTTGCAGCAACACAGAAAAGTATTGGATAAAGGCAAACCTGATGATGTGATGCCTTCTGTTAAAGGTGTTCAAGTAAGTAAATAAGTACTTGAGACATTGTCATGATCAGGGAAGAGACTTTTATTGTGGTTTGAGACCTGTCTTTGTTGGCCCGATGTTTCTTCACTGTCTTAGCAGAAAGCTGGAAAAATGGATCATCCTGGTGCTTAAGAAGTGAAGGGAATGTAGCTTTTTCTGTTCAAGTCCTTCACCTTGACTTACTGTGTTCCCTCTCTGTAGGAGCGTCTGCCAACAGTGCCATTGTCTGGCATGTACAACAAGTCTGGAGGGAAAGTCAGATTGACCTTTAAACTTGAGCAAGACCAGCTATGGATTGGTACAAAAGGTGAGCAACTCTAAACCTCTGAGATGAATAGTGGGTAATGGGACTATAAGCAAATTGTGTGACCCTGAAATAGCTCCTGGTGTGACTAAATTGTGCTTGGAAAATAATGCTGGCATTGCAGTACTTCAGCATTACATTTTGCTTGCTCTTCTCAGATGCCGTTTGCCCAGATCATTGACTATTACTTGATATTTTACTGGTGTTCTTGGAAAAACCTGAGCTCAGTTGTGCCAGTGGAGGAATGCTCCAATCTGCTGTTCGTAGCTGCAAACATACATTACAATATTTGGCATTTCTGGCCTATCTCAAAAGCACTTCATAAACATTGGTTTGGTGCCAGCATCCCACAGAGGCTCAATGACTTGGCTAAGGCTCGAAAGGGAATCTTAGAACTGGGATTAAACTCAGAGTGCTGGCATCTCTGTCATTATCTGTCCTTCCAACCAAAATTAGCTGGGTGTCTTGTTTCAGTGATGCACAAGTGCAGAGACCCTGGCCTGTGCAGAGGAATCAGTTTACTGTCTTGAGTGGTGCCAGGAGGAGCTGAACGTGCTGTGGTGCTAACGTGAGTGACTGAGGATGTCTCGCGTAGCCCCTGCCTCCAAGGGAAGCTCTGCTCCTGTAATTTGACCAGGATGGGCAGTATCAGAGTGATGAGCAAGAGGAAGAGAAGTGCTTGCTCCCTGTCCCAGTATGGTAACCTTGTTGGATGGTCATAGTAGCTTTGGATGGCACCTCCAGCTGCTACATTATTTCCAGAGTAAGCAGAAATCTTGGAAGGTTTTGACCTTTCCTCTCTAGGACAGACTTGATTGTGAAGACTTTTGTGGCTTTGAAACCTCCATTGGTAGCAGCTGCAGTGATTTTTCTCCTGGGCTAAGTGGTGGATTGAGACTTGTGGGGCTTTTTTTCTTTGCCTGTAAAGGTTGGGCAGGCAGGTACTTACAGTACTGATGTGTTCTGAACACATGCGTGGGGTTGAGGTGATTTCCTTCACCTTCTAGATGAGTTTCAAGCTTAGTATTTCTAAAGTGTTCTAGATCAGAGTTTCTTAAGCTGTGAAATCCGATTCTTGTTGTAGTCATCTCCCTTTCATGTAACCTGTTTCCCTACTTCCCCAAATTAGCAGCAGCTTGCTTCCTCTAGGGAATGGCTGTAATTGCTGGCTGTTGTTGGGAAAGGTCCTTCCTGCCCTGAGAAATGCATGTCAGGCGCCAGCACATAAGGGCTAGAATAAACCAACTGGGTGTTAACACCGTTTGTCACTTGCTGGTCCTGGGAAGCTGATTCTTCCTCCATGCAGCCTCTCTGTGCTTCACAGGTCACTTTGTGCAGGGTTTGTGTAGTCTGAGGTTTGGTAGAGGCAGATGTTTCTCGGTTGTTCTGTGTCAGAGGTGTTGGTAACAGCGATCTGTCTGTTGCTGAGGTACTGTGAGGAGCAGTTGATTTGTGGGATGCTAAGTGAATGCAAAGTACGATTATCCTCAGTGAATGAACATTGTGAGTCTGAGTGGGGTAGATCAGGATCAGCTCAGTGATTTTAGTGAACACTGAAAGCTGGAACTGAAAGGAAGGGTGTTGGAGTAAGTCATAGAAATCAGCACACAGCTGAGAGAAGTCTGCCATGAACCATGTTCTTTGTCCTTTCTTGTTGCATACCTCTGGCTGACATTACTCTGTCACGTAATTGTAGGCATCTTTTTCTTCAATTTCTCTTTTTGTTGCTTTCCCTATTTACTCATATTTCCTTCCCGGTGCTTTTATAGTAACAATTGAACAATGCTTCAGGATAAAACCAGGAGGAGGCTTTCAAAGGGCTCTTTAGCCTGTTCTCGTTTAGTTTCCAGCCTTGTCATTGCGGTAGAGCTTAGTACCTACCTGTAGAGCTTAGAGCTACCCTTGGTAATGGGTCCTGGATATTCTTACACCTGGACCAGCCTTTACTATGGTGAGTAATCCTGATGGTCCAAGTGGAGTTCCTTATGGGGAAGCATTAAATAAAGCCAGGGGGTCCAAATTGCTCAGTTTAGGATTGAATCAGGTACACTGAAGAGCCTAATGTGACACAGAGACCTAAAATGTAAGGAACTGTGGTGTCTACAGTTGGATTCCTGGGGGGTGTGTGGTGATGTGGACAGCAGGCTTCTCAGCAGCAGGTATCCAAAGTTCACCCAGAGGAGACTGCTGACACGAGGAGCTTTTGGAGGTGATGGAGGTGGTATTTGAAATTAATATGAACTACTACTGCATCCTATGTCAGAAATAATACTTTGATCAATTTTAATGTAGAGAGAACAGAAAAGTTACCCATGGGGTCCATTAAAAATGTGGTGAGTGAACCTATTGAAGGACATGAGGATTATCACATGATGGTAAGTAATGTCTCTCCTTTCATATATCCAATCTAATTACTTCATGCAAATACACGAAGCAGGGCTTTTAAAACAGAGCAAGTTGGTGGTGGATAGAGATAGCAGCCTCATGTGGTGTGAAGATGGGAATGTGGACATGATGTGCTCTCAGTGTAAATATTTTGGGTGGCGTGGTGGTTACCTGCTGCTGTGTGGAAATCTGGGCTGGTTTCACACAAACATGAAGTGCTTGAGCATTGTCTCGTATCTTCTGTCTGGTGACAGTGTTAGCAGAAGAATGCTCACGATATGGCTCCTGATTTCTTAGTGGTATTTCCCTGTATCTAGTGTATTTCTGGTTTCTGTTGTAGTTACATAAATGACACATTTGCATAGACCACAGGCCTTGCTGGAGGTTAAACAAGCAAATAGAGAGTTCATGCTGTGTATTTTTCCCATATGTGATTTTCTGATAATCTGGTTCAGGGCCTGGAAAAGGAGCATGTTTAAGAACCCTCTGCTAATCCCTCTGAATTTTTGGCTGTTTCTTTTAATCTGTGGGGTTTTTTTGAGCTCTTGCTTTCCAAAGTACAGTAATCACTTTTAATGCTGAAGTAAGTTCCTGTATGTAAGTCTTTTTCCTCCTTCAGGAGAAGAAGGGGGAGATGTTGTACCTTAAGATCATTGTCTGCAGGAGGGTGCTGGTCTAGGCTTTGTCCAAGTGCTGGGGTTTTGATCACTCATGTAAGAAAATGTCCTCCAGTATGCTACAATACACTCTTACCCTAACGCGAGGGTAGAGGTTATTGGCTGCCGTGGTGCTCCTCAGCTATGAACACTGAGAACAGGACATTATGTCTGAATGTAAAATTCCATGAAATCTTATGACGATGGAAACATGGTCATTGTCTTTAGTTCTTGTTTGGCTTCTCAGCTCTGTGCATTCCAGTCAGTTCTTTGGATCTATGCTTCAGATTCTGTCTTCCAGAATAATTTTCTCATGTTCTCGAAACCAGCTAAGAGCTTTTGTTGCTGCTGTGGTATCGTAAGGGGGAAGAGCTCCCCGCTTTATCTGCTGCTTTTCCATTGTCACTTCTCTGAGGAGGCGTTTTTAGTTGCTTTCCATGTGACAGGAGCGTGCACCAAGAGCTTGAAGCAGCAGACTGCTGAGTCCATAGTGGTCAGGCTGTACCCACCCACTGGTACGAGCTGTTTGTTTCCTGTTTGTAAACGTTGTCATTTTTAACTTCACAGGCATTTCAGCTGGGCCCAACAGAAGCGTCTTACTACTGGGTCTATTGGGTACCCACTCAATATGTTGATGCAATCAAAGACACGGTGCTGGGCAAGTGGCAGTATTTTTGAAAGCACGCTCACCTCTGGCACAGGAAAATGACACAAAGCAAAGGACACTGCTGGGAGAGGCCTCCGACATCCCTGGATGTGACAGTCCTGGAACTTGTTAATAAAACCTGATAAACGAGGCATTGAGGGAAGCCAGAGGTGATGTCCTTTCACCATTAGTTTACTTTTAACTTAAAAATTTCACCATCCCTTTTCTGCAGTCAGCTTCAACCGTATTTAAAGCAAATACAATGGAAATCAATAAATCTTAATTCACAAAGTATCGTGTGTAATACACTTAAATCTGCTGAGAGTTGATCTTCCAGTTTAGTTTTGAAAAGCAAATATGACGATGTATTATGGAGGATTTTTTACATGGTTTGAACAAAACCAGCTATTTTCATAATCTTTCAGTTAAATTTAATTTCGTGACTTGGTTGTGACTTTCAGAAGCTGTTTTTGTAAGAATAAACTTTAAGCAGTATGCAAACTGATGCTCAGTAAAGCCATATTCTGCGGCCCTTTGGTTTCAGGTTTGACTTTTTGGTAGCAAAACTAATGTTTTCATTATTATTTTAACCCAAAGATGCCCTGCTTCCTTCTCCCCCTCACTGATGTGTTCCATACCAGAAGCTCTGGGTTGGTACTCCATGTAGCATGTTTGGAGCAGATGAACACCACTGTGCTGCTTCCCACTCCCTTTCATTTCATGTTAGTTGTTCCCCCCCCACCCTGCACCTCGCTGCTCCTGTCCTGCCCCCAGTGCGATGGTATTGGAGCTTTTCCCTGACCCTGCATGCTGTGGTCTAGAGTCCTTCTGCAGCAGTTGCAGTGACACTCACCCGTGTGACTAACAAACCCTCCTGAGCTGCATCGTGCTGCTGGGTGAGCTCATGAAGCAGCGACACCGGCCGTGGGAGGGAGAGAACCAAAGAGACCTCCCTGCCCTGATGGGGAGGAGAGATGCTCAGATGCTGGTTGGGACCCTACATCACTGCTGTAGTCTCTTGTGTCCTGGATTTGAAAATGTATAGCAATGTTATTCAGTGAATCCTGCCCAATTGAGAATATGTGTCCAGCAACTGATCTCTTGAAATTGAAATCACCTTTCAGTTTTTCTCTGCTCAAGTTTACAGGAAGCTCTTGCCTCTTGTCCTGTCTGAAGCAGTGCTCCCATCTTTGGCCTGTGACGTTCTGCGTGTCCTCTCAGCCAGCCACGTGCCATTATCTCAGGTTTCTGATGGACCTTTCAGTCCTGCAAAGGTGCAGACCCTTAGCAGATAGTGCTGGGCAGTCAGGCTCAATCCGCCTGGCTCCGTGTTAAACCTGCATCAGGCAGGTCGCTGTTTAACCCTAAGTTTGACAGTGCTCAGTGCAAGTAGCTCAACACTCTCTGAACCCATGGAGAGGCCTGTTGGGAATAGCTGGTCTTGGTGTGCTCCATGTCTTGTTTTCTCTTTCCTTAAAACAGCCTGGTTGAAACTCAGCAGGTGCAGATTCCCAAATGAGTATTTGTTTTATTTGCGAGTCTGGGAGATGCATTCACTTTATGGTATGTGTTATGATTCCGTATTTCCTTGTATGCTTTTGATAGCAACGTAAGCAGCTTTTGTTTTGTATTTTCAGTTAGACCATCCATGCAATACAAATCTTAGAGGTGTTTTGTATCCTGCCTGTAAACCAGTGATGTGCTTGTCACTCTTGTAGCTTGAGGTGTTTCCTTTCCGTACACAAGCCAGCAGCAGCGTGTCCTGCCCTACGTGCACTGAGATGGGAGCAATTCCTGTCGGGTCCCCAGAGCAGCTTGGAGCGGGCAGTGGAGCTGGAGTGACTGGATGGGAGAGAACATTGCACACTGAACGCTGCTGTCACGCTTCTGATTCATTGCCAGTCCTGCTGTTCAGGAGCAGATTTAAACTCCAGGACCTGGTGGAGAGTGCACGCACTGCAGTGTTAAGAAAACGGTGCCATCAGCTTTTCCTGTCACTTGGGGTCACCTTTGCACTCACCATCTTGTTGGTTCTGTGACCATCAGCTCCCACTTGCTACCTGGCTTGCCTGGACTTGTCTGTACATCTGCTCATGTTCCATTTTCCTTCCCTATCCTCTCTCTGTGTGCTCTGGAACAGGGCACATGTCTTGGTTCCAGCTCCTGCCCGGAGCTCTGGTGTGTCTGTGCTGGCTGCAGTGACCAGGGTGAGTGTGCTCTGGTGCTGCAGGAGGGCAGGTACCTGACGCATTGCTGCAAGGGCACCACAGGCACAGGGCAATGTGCCACATTCCTGTCTGCTCCTGTCCCAAGGGCGCGATTCCTCTGCATCCTGTGCAGGTACAGCTGCTCCTCTCAAAGGGAACCGAGTATAAAGCCCATTGGTTACAAAGCAGGTTTGAACATGGAGAATACTATAAATGTAATTCTGTTCAGGTGCTTCTTTTTAAGTTGGTTTTGATTTGAAAAATGAAATTGTTTCACTCTTTTGTTCTATGTGCAGAGTTTGAATTAAAATACAGGAAAATGATACTTGTATAAAGTGCTTTAACTTGGTGTTTGTTGGCTCAACCTAGTCGGTTTCTTGGGAGTTCTTTGAAATGAATATTCCAACTGAACTTTGCAGCCCCACCTGTAGGATTCTTTCTCTTTCAGAGCAATGGGGAGCTCTGTATCTTCTGGTATATCCAGGAGGAGTCCTGCCGTGTCCCAGAGCTCCCCGCATGAGCGGTGTCCCTCACCTGGGTGCATCCCTGTCCCTTCTCCATGTCCAGCACCGTGAGTTCCAATATTCCCTCCCCTGTGCATCCCAAGCATAAACAGTTCCTGCCATAGTATTGTGTTGGGAATGCTGCAGCATGCCTTGCTGAGGTTGAGCGGACACTGTATCTTGCAGGTAAATCTTGTGTTACTCAATGTTCATCAGATCAAGTTTAAGATTAAAGTCAGTGATTAATTTCCATTAATAGCACTGTTTGAGCAGTGTGTAACTGCAATAAGGAGCTCACAGTGATGAGAGTGATGTGAGTTCAAAGAACTCCCTATGAACCTGTTCACATAAAGCAGCTGCAGTGGTCACACACGGCATCAGGCTGCCCACAGCCCATGAACGTGGCTTCTCCATGCTCCGGGGGCTGAAGAGAAGTGACCTCTCAGGGTGATGGGGTGTGGTGCTGGGGTTAGTCCAGGTGCTCCCACAGCGAGGCCTCTTCTCCAAATCCCTTTTTGTTGCCTGTTTCTCTCTCTGTAACTTGTTTTTTCCCCATGGAGCAGTTCCCAGTCCCAGTTTCATCCCTCACCTTTCCCCACATTAGGATCAGGTCCTCAGCATCTTATGTTCATTGCTGTCCTCATCACGGGAGGAAGGGAAGGACCAGGAGACCCGTGGCAAGTCTTGTCTGAAACCTATGACCATCTTCCCTTCTAGCCAAGGCCTCTCTCTTTGTGGCCTCTGGAAGTTCACTCTGTCTTACCCAGACCCAAAGCAATTCAGTCTTGTTTTATATTAAAAGCCTTAGCTATTTGTGTCCACTGCAGATTTATTTAAACAGAACATGTACCATGTCCTATGGTATCTTTAAATAATCTGTTGCTTATTTCCGGGGAGGGAGATGACAAATATTTAGTCTTAGACTCGCACTGGTGCATTTTCTTAAGTGTAACCTCCCCTGGATGTCCCGCTGGTTTATGCCGTCAGATCAGTCTTAATGGATTAAAGTTTGATAATTAAGTACTGCTCTGTTTGCTTCAACAACACTTCTGCCTAAGAGCTCAGCTCAGCCTCCCCTCTGGCAGTTAAAGCCGTTCCCCTTGGCCTATTCCTCCATCCCTTGTCCAAAGCCCCTCTCCAGGTTTCCTGGAGCCCCTTTAGGCGCTGGAGCTGCTCTGAGGTCTCCCCTTAAGGAGCCTTTTCCAGCCCAGCTCCCTCAGCCTGGCTCTACGGCAGAGGAAGAGCCCTTCAGCTCCGGCCGTCGGTGCAGGGCTCTGGTCTCAGCCCCGCTCCCCCCTCATCTGAAGCTGGATGTCACGGGACGGGCTCCGGGCAGAGCCCCGCACACGCGGGCGGGGCGGCCGGAGCCGGTGCGGGGGGGACGGGGGAGGCAGGAAGCCACGTCCTGGTCCCGCCCCGGCCCCGCTGACTCACGGCGCGGCGGTAAGCGCGGCCCGGCCCTGCGCGCCGATGCCCCGGGATGTCCGGTACGTGCGGGCCATGGGCGGCTCCGCCGCGCCGCTGCCCCGCGGGCTCCCGCTGCTGCCGCCGCTGCTGCTGCTGCTGCTGCTCCAGGCGCAGGTACCGCGAGGCGCGGGTGCGCGGCACCGGGTCCGGGGGGGGGACCGCGGCGAGCGCGTTCGTGTCCCCCGGGGTGACAGCGCGGGCAGAGGCGCCGTCGGGAGCGGGTCGGAGGGTCCCCGCGCGGTGGGAACAGCCCCGAGTGCGTGAGGCCCCGGGGTGCGGGTGGGGGGAACGCGCCGGGAGCGAACCACGTTGAGCGCCCGCGTCAGGAGCCCCGAGGGCGCAGTGTGCGGGTGAAGGGGCCGCGGGAGCTGCGGGGTCCCGTGGCCGCGTTAATGGTGTTGGCAGGAGTGTGCGGGACCCGCAGCCCCGCGCAGGTGCTGTTCTCTGCCCGGAGAAGCGTTGCCGCGGCTCGGTCTGGCTGCGCTGAGCGGAGCCGGGGGCCCGTCCCTGCCTGCTCCTGCCCGCAGAGCTGCTGCCGGGCCGGGGGTGCTGGCAGCGCTGCTGTGGCAAAGAGGCCATGTTCCTGCCTCACTGTCCCTCTCCATCCCTGGGGAAGCGAATGTGCCCCAAGCCCGTGGCTGAGCTCCAGCATCGCTGCAGGCTCCAGAGTGATGTGGTGGGAGCCTCGGGAAGCAGAGGTCCTGGGGACATCCCATGGGAACAGCAGCCGCGCTCCTGGGCTGCTGGGGCAGCGGGGCTGGGAGCGGAGGGGAGGGTGGCAGCTCCCGGTGCTCCCAGCCCTGCCCGTGGTGGTGTGCGGGAGCTGCTGGGCAGCCCGGCCTTTCTTTGAGTGCCCTGACGCCGGAAAGCTGCAGTTGCAGATGGGATGGAAGGAACTGCCCAGCAGCAGGGGAGAGAAGCAGAGCCGGTGAGCGCAGAGCGCGGGGCTCTGACCGCTGTGAGGTGGGCTCTGTTCTATTCCCTCATGCAGTGGCCATACCATGAGACCTCCGTGTTTGCTGTCCTGGTCCCTTGTACCCCGCGTGGCCGCACAGTGCTGCAGAAGCGGTGCTGGGAGCAGTTGTCCTCCTCTGGCAGCCCCACCGCCTGCTCTGGGCAAAGCAAGGGCTGGGAACCTCGCTCTGACCTCCCTTAACAATGAGCGAGAAGAAGGGCGAAGGGAAGAATTGGTCTTGGCACAGAGGGGTTGGTGTGAGGAGCGCTGGGAAGGAGCTGGTGCTGACGGGGCGCAGGATGAGCACAGACCACCAGCCAGGGCCGGCCTGGCGGCCTGGCTGGGTCCCGAGCAGGTCAGAGGCAGCGCAGGGGCTGTGTGCCAGGCACGAGGGTGCTGCAGGTTCCCCGCTCTGCTCCGCTCGGTGCTGTGCTGGCGCGCGGGACGGCCGCCGTTCGGGTCCGGTGCTGTTTGCTGATCCCTGTTTGCCGATGGGGTGTGTGTGCGCTGCCGGCTGAGCTGGCGCTCGCTGGACGGCTGCTGTGCAGGGAAGCAGGCTCCTCTTCCCAGGCTGTGTTTGCAGTGACTTCCTCCTCATCAGGGTAGCTGACAGCCGGCGCTCTGAGGGCCCGGGGGGGCACTGGTTGCATTGCTGGCAGGAAAAGTCACCCAACTCGTTTGTTTCTGGAAGGAGCAGTCGCTGGGCTGTTTGTGTCCGGGTAGGAAGGCGCCAGGAGCCGTGGCAGGGAGCAGTCGTGCTGCGGCTCATTCCCATGGGCAGCAAAGCGGATCCAGGGGAGAGGAGGGCAAAGGGCTGTCAGGTGCTGGGCAATGGGAGCTTGTTCCCAGGCCTGGCCCTGCTGCTCCCTAAGGACCGTGTTCCTGCCCGCAGTGCCTCAAGGGCGGTGCTGTGACTGTCCCAGAGTCGCTGCTCTTTGTCTCCACTCTGGATGGAAACCTCCACGCAGTGAGTAAGAGCACAGGGGACATCAAGTGGACCCTCAAGGATGGTGAGTGATGCCTGGGGGGTGCTTGCTCACGGTCCAGCTCCTGGGGCTGGTGTGTGGGGGTGCAGCCCAGGCTGAGCCGTGCTGGAGCAGAGCGTGGAGCCGGGGGTGCCGATTCCGGGTCTGCAATGCGAACAAGCAGCGCCCAGCAAACACTGCGGTGCTGCGCCCCGGCAGGGAGAGGCTGCTGACGTCTGCTTCCCCTCTCTTCCAGATCCCATTCTGCAGGTGCCGGTCTATGTGGCAGAGTGAGTGTCAAAGCCCGCGGCAGCGCCTGGCGCTCGCTCCGGCACAGCCGGTGCACAGCTGCCCCGAGGAGCCTGCAGTTCACAACAGGGGAAGGGAGCCGGGGGGAGATGAACCCCCCCAGCCCACGCCATGGCATTGCCTTAACCTGCCCTCCGTGTTAGCCCTGTGTGCACATTGATGAGCGGTAGCTGCTCCCTGCTGCTGAGCTGCAGCGTTTTACAGACAGGAGCTCCCAGCACCACCGCACGTGAAAGTGCGGGAGGGAAATAGAGGAAAATCCACCTGGAAGGGCAGGGGGATTGCAGGGAGCAGGGCACGGAGCCCGCAGGGCCGGCAGGGGCAGGGCGGCCGTATGGGGTTACGGAGCTGACCCACAGCGGGAGCTCATCTCCCAAATCCAGCTCTGGAGGTTCCAGGAAAGGCCAAGGCCCGCAATGAGCACCCCGGAGCAAAGCACCGGGGGGGGTCTTTAGTGCAGCTCCGCTTTAGCCCTTGGCCCGTGCCCAGGGATGCTCACGTTTCACCTGCTCTCTCCTTTCCAGACCAGCATTCCTCCCAGACCCCAATGATGGCAGCCTGTACATCCTGGGAGGGAAGAACAAGGAAGGCTTGATGGTGAGTGGGGCTGGGGGCTGCCTGCGTCCTCCCTGCCACCTGGGGGCTGCAGACCAAGCAGAGCTTGACGGGGCAAGCACAGGGCTATTGGTTGCTCCAGCTGGTCCTTGTCACCAGGAAGGTATCAACTGGGATCTGTCCTCCACTGTTCCGTCCTGAGCCATGAGGGCAGGGGAGGAGGAGAAGGGGCTGTGCTGGGACCTCTCCTTCCCACCCTGCTCCTGACTGCAGGAATGCTGCTGCTTGGGCAGGCCCTGCATCCTCCCCGCTGTGTTCTTGCAGAAGCTCCCGTTCACCATCCCAGAGCTGGTCCAGTCCTCGCCGTGCCGCAGTTCGGATGGTGTGCTGTACACCGGTATGGAGGAGCAGGAGGAGGAGAGGGGACACCGGGAATGCATCCATGGAGGGCAGACCGGAGAAAGCCTGGGGGTGTTTGTCAGGGATGGGCACTGGGGCTGTGGAGACTTGGAAATGTGTTCTCATCGGCAGGGAAGAAGCAGGACACGTGGGTCATCGTGGACCCCAAGTCAGGGGAGAAGCAGACCACGCTCTCAACAGAGGCCTGGGATGGTCTGTGCCCATCCAGTCCCCTGCTCTACATCGGCCGGACCCGTAAGCCAGCCCTGCTCCCTGTCTGCATCCCTCCATCCGGAGCCGGGAGCGGGGTGCTGGAGGTGACCCCGTGCCCTGCTCTTGTCCCAGAGTACGTCATCACCATGTACGACACCAAGTCACGGGAGCTGCGCTGGAACGCCACCTTCTCCGAGTACTCAGCACCGCTCTGCGAGGAGCGGTACCACTACAGTGAGTGGCCACGGCCGGTGGCAGGGTTTGGGGGGTGAACTGGGACAGAGCCCCGTGGCAGCACCGCTGCATCGCCCCCTCCTCTGCGCTGCCCAGAAATGGCTCACTTCGCCTCCAGCGGGGACGGGCTGGTGGTGACGTTGGACAAGGAGAGCGGGGAGATGCTGTGGGCCCAGAACTACGGCTCGCCCGTGGTCGGCATCTACGTGTGGCACCAGGACAGCCTGCGCCGCGTCCCCCACCTCAACCTGGCCATGGAGACCCTGCGCTACCTCACCTTCCACTCGCAGGACATCCATGTCCGCAAGTGGAGCCACCAGTCCCTGAAGGACTTCACCACCACCAAGACCCAGCTGCTGTACGTGGCTCCTGCGCCGCGGCACTGGTGGCATTCGCGCTGCCTGTGCTTGGATCCGTGATGGGTGGAAGGCTGAGGCTTGTCCCTGCCTTGCAGGCCAGCGCTGTACGTGGGGAAGCACGCAGCCAGCTTCTATGCCCTGACATCCCTGGTCCACAGCAGCGTGGCGCTGGTGGTGAGTGCCCGCGCCGCTGCGCTCGCGCTGCGGTGAACTGGCTGCGTGGTGCTCCACGAGCTGTGGGTCCCAGCCGCAGGGCATCACGCTGGCCAGGATCGACGGCCCCACCACGGAGGAGGTGACCATGAGGGAGTCGGGGGAGTGCGAGATCACGCCCAGCACTGACGTCAAGTACCCGCAGGGCAGCATCACCGCGCTCCGTAACCAGTGGCTCCTCATAGGTGCGGACCCGCATCGGGCTCGGACGTGTCCTGTGCCCCTGCGGTGGCCTGGGGAGGGGAGCTGAGCTGGGGGGTGTCTTTGTTCTCCTCCCACCACAGGGCACCATGAGCTGCCCCCCGTGGTCCACACCACGATGCTGCGGGCGTTCCCCGAGAACCTGCGGAAGGCAACAGAGACCATCATCCCCAGGGCTCCGTCTGCCAGGACCCTGTTCGATGATGTGAGTGGAGAAGCTCTGCAGGGTCCCACGTCTGCACTGGGGGAGCCTCAGCCGGTGCTGGGTCACTGAAGGGCTGGGGTTGGGTGCTGGGTCGCCATGTGCGGGGTCACACAGAGAGGGGGTCCCAAACCCAAGTGCTCAGCATCCGTCCCCCCTGGTGCCAGCCCAGCCCTGGTGTGTGTTGCAGTTCCTGGCCCCAGGCAGTGTGGAGGAGCCGGCCATCCGCAGCAAGGAGCAGTTCCCATCGGATCCTGCACCTGCGGAGCAGATGGAGATGCACCCTGATCCCAGTGCATGGGACCTGGTGATGGCTGCTGTGGGCACGGCTCTGCTGGGCGGGGGGGTCCTGCTCCTCCTGCTCACGGTGAGTGGTGGCAGTGGAAGAGCCCACTGCTCCCGAGGGGATGGGACCCCCTTTCTGGTCATCCCCATGGCCGAAGCACGGTGCGCACAGCGCCCACAGCGAGCCCTGCTCTGGGCGCTGAGCACTGCCCTGGGCTGTGTTCCAGAGGCTGCAGAGGCAGCACGTGGAGCAGCAGCAGCAGCTGGAGAAGCAGATTCAGCTCCTGCAGCAGCAGCAGGAGATGCTGCTCCCCGGCCGGGCCTCCAGGGAGGCTGCAGCTGCAGAGCCGGGGCTGAGCCAGGGCAGCACATCCCAGCACTCGCGGGGCCCCTCGGCCCACCAGAAGGACCTGGCTAATGGGACAGCCGGCCCGGATCCCGCTGTGCCGGCGGCCGCTGAAGGTGTGTGCGGTGGGAACGGGCAGGGTGTGAGGGGCTCTGTCTGTGGATGTCACCTGAAGCAGGAGCAGAGATGCCCTGAGGCGTGCGGGCTGCAGATGGGGAGGAGATGGGAGATGGGGGGGGATGCAGGGTGTGCTGCTGGAGAAGCGTGGCCACAAAAGCAATTGCAGGAATAGAGCTCAAGAAACATCCAGCTGGTTAAAGAACTGGTGTCCTTCCCATAGGACCAGTGCTCACAGGCTGATGGATGGCTGTCTTCTCTTCCTCTGCAGATGCAGAACCAGACGTGATTGTAGTTGGGAAAGTTTCCTTTAACCCCAAGGATGTGCTGGGCCATGGAGCTGGAGGAACCTTTGTCTTCAGGTGGGTGTCCCCAGGGTGCCCTCATTCTGCTCCTCTTCTCCCTGGGAACTTTTGAGGTTGGGTTGCCACCTTCCGCTTCTTGTGGTCCTCATCGTATGGGTGGGTACACAGGGCAGGTCTGACCCTCACACCACTGCCCCATGCTCTCCTTCCAGCCCCTGTTGAGGTTCCCTTGGCTCTGAGCCCCTTTCCCCAGCACTAAACACAGCAGAGAGCAAAGGGATGGTACTGCCTTGCAGCCAGGGGAACCCGAGCCCCCAGTGTGCAGCACGAGGCGGGGATTCCTGCCCACCCATGGCTGTGACAAGCCTTTGGAGTCCCTCTAAAGCGACCCATGCTGAGGACCCCGAGGGTCCTGCCTGGGCCGGGCTGCGGCCCTGGAGCATCGTGCACAGATACAGATCCATGCAGGGGCCGGTTCGAGGGCCGGAACGTGGCCGTGAAGCGCCTCCTGCCCGAGTGTTTCCACCTCGTGGACCGCGAGGTCCGGCTGCTCCGGGAGTCCGACGAGCACCCGCACGTCGTGCGCTACTTCTGCACCGAGAGGGACAAGCAGTTCCACTACATCGCCATCGAGCTCTGCTCTGCCACGCTGCAGGAGGTGAGCCCATGGCCGTGGGCACCAGGCTGCTGCTGCGGGCAGTTTGCTGCAGGGGGAATAGATGCTGACTGGCGGACCTGGAAGCAGCCAGCCTGGGTTGCAAATGACCTCCACATGGGCTTGTCTCCTTCCACCTCTGCCAGCCCAGTGAGCAGCATCTCCTGGCAAGCCCTGCCTCTTTGCCCCAGTTCATCTCTTTCTACCTCTGTGTGCTTCCAGTACGTGGAAAGCCCCAGCTTCGACCGCCGTGGCCTGGACCCGGTGTCTCTGCTGCGCCAGACCATGTCGGGGCTGGCTCACCTCCACTCCCTCAGCATCGGTGAGCGGCGGCGCGGAGCATCGCAGCTCGGTCCCATCCTCACGCTGCGGTTTGGGTGGGTGACACCGAGCGATCTCTCTCTTCCAGCCCATCGTGACCTGAAGCCCTGTAACATCCTCATCTCTGTCCCAAACCCCCGCGGGCAGATCCGAGCCATCATCTCTGACTTTGGCCTCTGCAAGAAGCTGCAGGGGGGACGACAGAGCTTCAGCCTCCGCTCCGGCATCCCTGGCACCGAGGGCTGGATCGCACCTGAGGTGCTGCAGGAGACACCGAAGGAGAACCCGGTCAGTGAGACATGGATCCCCCTTGGTGCTCCTTGAGTCAGCCCAGTGCAGAGCACTGGTGCTCTGTGCAGGACCCACCTGAGCCCTGTGTTCAGCACTGGGTGAGACCCAGTGTGTCCATCTGGCCATGATGTCCTGACTTCTGTCTGTGCTTCTGAAAGCCCCTTCCCTGATCAGGACCTGGTGTGATGCATTTTCCAGAGGCCCTGTAGCCAGTGACGAAGTGTTCACATAAAAGAATGGGGAAGCAGGGAGGTGGAAGCTTTGCTTGCTTTTTGCCATGGGGATCCCATCTCCTTCCCCATCATGTGTTGCAGACGTGTGCCGTGGACATCTTCTCAGCTGGCTGCATCTTCTACTACGTGTTGTCAGGGGGACAGCACCCGTTTGGGGACAGCTTGCGGCGACAGGCCAACATCTTGTCGGGCTCTTACCAGCTGAGCTGCCTGGAGGAAGAAGCTCATGGTGAGACCCTTCCCAAGGGCACAGCCCCATGATAAAGCCCTGAGCTGAGGGGTGCAGCTCCGGGTCCTGCTCGGGGGATGTTGGTTCTCCCTTGTGCTGTTTCACCTACCAGACAAGCTGGTTGCGAGAGACCTGATTGTGGCAATGATCAGCCCCGAGCCCCAGCACCGACCCTCGGCCCCCGTGGTCCTTGTGCATCCCTTCTTCTGGAGTCAGGAGAAGCAGCTGCAGTTCTTCCAGGTGAGCAGGCAGTGGATGTAGGTGTGCTCTGAACGAGAGCTGGAAATGGCCGTGTTCAGGTCAATGTGCTCATTTGAGCTGCTTTGGGAATGGGGGGTCCCTGGGTTTGTGTCCCCCTTGGCACCAGCTCTGTTCCCTGGCGAGGGCAGTGCTGTACCCACCCCATCCCTGCTCTTGGGTGCAGGACGTCAGCGACCGCATCGAGAAGGAGCCCGCCGAGGGGCCCATTGCCTCGGCCCTGGAGGCGGGCGGGCGGGCGGTGGTGAGGACCAACTGGAGGATGCACATCTCCCTGCCGCTGCAGACCGGTGAGCGCAGGGGCAGCGCTGCCCTGGGTGTGCCGCAGGCTCTGCTGCTCGCTGCCATTGCTGCTCGGGTCAGCCCCTCGCCCGGCCACGTGTGTCCCCCCCACTCAGCATCTCTCCTGCTCTCCCCAGACCTGAGGAAGTTCCGCACCTACAAAGGGGCCTCGGTGCGAGACCTGCTGCGGGCCATGAGGAACAAGGTACGTGCCCCCCCGGCTCCCTGCTCCCCACATGTCCCCGGCGCCGCTCACTGACTCCCTCCTGCAGAAGCACCACTACCACGAGCTGCCGGCCGAGGTCCGCGCCACCCTGGGCTCCGTCCCCGATGCCTTTGTGCACTACTTCACCTCCCGCTTCCCCCGGCTGCTGCTGCACACGCACGAGGCCATGAGGGTCTGCGCCCATGAGCGGCTCTTCCACTCCTACTACTGCCAAGGGCCAGGAGGCGATGGGAAGTGAGCAGGATGCACACCGGGCCCGCGCCAGGCTCTGCAGCCACTGGTCCCTGGAGCAGCCCCAGGGGCTCTCCGGTGCCCCTGTCCCCTCCATGGGATGATGGGGGTCTCAGGACTGGGCTGCCCAGTGTACAGGTGGGTTACAAGCAGCAGGACCCAGAGGAGCTGAGCACAGGGTGGCACTGCTCCTGCCCGGGCTCTCCCAAGCCCAAGAGTGACCCCCCCGGGCACCCACCTTTGCAAATGCTTGCCTAAAAGTATCTGCGTCAGAGAACCACAGTGGCTGCCGGTGGTGGACACGGCGCTTCGGGAAGGAAGGAGCAAATGCGTTGTATTTGCCTGAGGGTGGCTGCAGAGCAGGGCTCCGGCGGAGCAGCACAGCCAGGCTGGGGCCAGCTCCCAGCAGCGTGTGCAGCGGGGATCAGGGAGCTTCACCCCGTGCCTGGGAAAGCGGCCCTCTGAGTGCGTCCAACCTGGCTGTGACAGGACCGTAACTTCTTCATAGCAGCAGAGAGGTCGGGGTTGGAAGGGACCTTCGAGCTCCTCCAGCTCCCACGGGCAGGGCCACCTTCCACTGGAGCAGCTTGCTCCAAGCCTCAGTCTTGACACTGGAGGTGACCCCTCGGCACAGCCAAGGGCTGAGGCACAGCAGGTCAGCTCCTGGCACCCCCCAGGGCTGCTGAGGACAAGGCAGCACCCCCCTGGAGAGGGGCCTCCAGCACAATCCCAATAATGAAGCTTTTAACCTCAGCCGGGCTGAGGAATGCTTTTGTCCCTTTTGGTCACTGCAGCCGTGACTGTGCCGGCCCTGAGCAGCTCTGGGAGCAGCTGTCCCAAGACACCAAGGCAGGGATCCTCCCACCTCCGTACCCCACAGCCTCCCTGCTGCCCCAGGGCTGTTCTGGTTTATAGCATCCCCATGGGCATGTATTTAACACAGCAAGGTTTCCTCTTGGGAATGGCAATAATTGTGTACAGTGTGATTCATCTGTGCCAGGGAGTGGGATTTTGTCATGCAGGTAACAAGGGGTTTGTACCTGGTTTCTTTTCAGGATGCTGTATGTTCTAGAGCCTTTTATACAGTGTGTTATTAAAAAAACCAACTAAAGAGCTTGTCCTGCTTAAAAATGAACTGGTTGGAGAGCACCAGGAGGTGCCGGCAGAGACAAGAGCAGGAAGAAACACAGGGTACTCCACCGGGCTCCTGCAAAAGCCTACACATAGCAAATAGAGCCAATGATACAGGAGGTGGGGGCCATTACCTTGCGCTCCTGCTCACAGCACATCCCTGGCTCCCCAGCACTGGGAAAGTACCTTAACCCCACCAAGTTTATGAGAAGCACCTCCCAGCATGACTTAACCCCCTCCCCACATCCTCCATCGGCCCCATTTCCCTCTTGCTCTGTGTCGAGGTGGAGCTGAGTGAGGAGCAAGCGCAGAGCACTGAGCTCAGGCAGAGCACAGCTCTTCCTTGGAGGGGAAGCCAGAAGCAAGGTGCTGCTCGCGCACAGCAAGGCGCAGGGAGCCAGGCCAGGCAGTACACCAAACAGTCTTTATTCAAGTTCTGCAATATACAAAAACTGAGGTTCCATGTAGATTAACTTGTTTTAAAAGGCCAATTGCTCAGTCTCACCTTGGGCATGTTAAATAGCTTACCTGAATGTCTCAAAAGAGAACAAAGGCCACACAGACGTGTACAAATAACGTACACAGTTCTGCTCTCCCCATGCTTTGCTCTCAGAAGGCCCAGGAGCCTCAAAAGGAGGTGGGTTTTGAGCGCTGGGAAGTTAAAAAATAACCCCACTAGGTATGCAGTTAGAAAATACTTTCTGTTAGAAGTGGGGAGCAAGAAACCTTTGGGTACCAGAGTGAACAACGCTGTTCCCAGAACATCAGGCACTTCCTTGTGGCAACCAGACCATACCCAGGGGTGGGAGCCCAGCTGCGTGGAGGGAGTGTGAGCAGGGATGCTACAAGACCTCCCCATCCACAGCTGGGATGGTTTGGCACAGATGTGGAGTCCATCAAGAACGAGGTCTAAGCAGAGGGTTTCACAGCAGCTGAGCCAGACTTGGAGGTGAGGAGCTTCTCCACCATGGTGCGAGCGTAGCTGAGCCGGCTGGCCAGCTCCTTGCAGCACCCGTGCTCCTCGATGAGGCTCAGCTTGTACGTGCGGAAGTCCCGTTTCTCATCTATGTATGTGACAGCAGCCATAAGAGGGCACAAGATGACCTTGGTGTGGTCCTGTGGGGAGGGAACACATGGTCACCCTGAGCTCTCTGCTCCTGAGGACTGTCTCAGCAGCAGCTGGGGCATCCCAGCATTCAGGAATTGCAGCAAAGAGGAGCACATCAGTGTGGCCGACCAGACTGTGCACAGCCTCTCTCCTGCTGGACACAGCCCTTCACAAGCAAGGAGTGTCTGCATGGCATGCGCATACCCACAATGGAAGCAAGGAGCTCCCAGTGCTTGGCTCACTGGGCAAAGCTTTGGCTCAGGCCATACCCTCCTCCTGCTTTCCCCCCACATCGCTGTGTGTAGCTGGAGCTACAGCCCCGGACAACGTGGAGCAGCTGCCTCACCTTGAAGAAGTTGATCTGCACGGTGCCGTTGCTGAGGTGCAGGGTGATGGCTCTGCGGGTGCGGAACCACGTGCAGAGGTAGGGCAGCCGGGCCAGCTCGTCCCCCTCCCGAGGTGTGATGTTGGCGCCTGCCTTCAGCAAGTGCTCGCTCATGTAGTTCCGGAAGTACTTCAATAGCTCTATCTGCGGATGGGAGAGGCTGTGAGCAGGCTGAGGGGGAGCACAGCGGCTGCTGTCACAGACCCAGAGCCTGAGGTGTCACTGCACCAGCTTGTGCAAACCTTGATTCTCAAAGTTAACTCGGTCTGTGATGCTCGAGACTCGCTTTGCTGACACTTCGGTACATACAAGTCACACACGCACTCATTTCTGTGAAAGTGCTCGTAAATGAGCCTCAGACAGCAACCAGAAATGAGCACTCAGAGCTGCTGGTGTCTGCCCCTGGGGCTGTGTTCCACCAGCCAGGAGGAAGCCTGCAGAACGCCGGCGACCCTGAGTTACAGCTGCTCCTCCCTGGCCCCCTGCCAAAGCCCAGCGAGGCTGGCGTCAGCCTCACCATCAGCCCCCCCAGCAAGGCTCCTGCCCCTGGCACTGACCTTCTTGTTGAGGGCAGAGGGGTAGGATCTCACAGTGAAGTAGGACTCAGTGCCCTTTTGCTCGATGTACTGCAAGCTGTCCCCATCGCTGTACATTATCAGATGAGTGGAGTCGTTGAAGAGAACTCCAACGCTGTTGTCACACAGCTGGTAACCTAGTGCAAAAGAGAGCTGCCTGTGAGGCCTTCAAGTACACGGGACCACGGGCTGTGTGGAACACAAAGGCAGGTTGTAACACCCACAGGTTGCCTGACAGCCGCCCCCCAGTTCCCTGCCAGGTCCAAAGAGTCTCCTGTTTGGTGAGGTCTTCTGGATTTGTTATCCTCCCTTATGCATCCCCTGCTGCAGAAACAACTGCAACTGCTACAGTACCTGTGCTCCCTCATCAGCCATCTTAGCAAGCTCATAGCCCTCTCCCACCTTAAGGTGGCCAGGGATGATGCTCAGTGACTGCTGCTCTGGATTCACGCACGATTTGGTAACGTTTCTGACAGCAATCTTACACACACACTACTGACTAAAGAACCAGACCTGTGCAATGCCCAAATCCAAGCTTCCCCAGCTTCTTCAGAGACTAAGAAAGGCTGAAATATTGCCCCCATGTCATTTACCTAAACCATATTTATCCGAGTAGTCCACCCATTTGCTAACCCAGAAGATGGGAATGCAGGCTGGGTCCTCAGCTTCTTCTGCAAAGAGGAGAGGAGTTTGTTAGCTGACATTTCACAGCACCCTGCGCACCCCAGCGAGCAGGCAATGCCAAGAGGAAGGTATGCAGCTACTCACCTTGCCTCACCACCAGTCTTTCGGAGGGCTTGGCCAGGTTGACTGCAGTCAACTGCTGTAACATGTCAGCTAAATGGGTGTCAACAGCATCTCCCAGCTCCCGCAGCGCAGCGACATCTTCCTTCTCAGGCAGGCTCTCCAGTGCTGGGCCATCTCGCCCTGGGCCAGGAAAGAGAAGACGTTGGATGAGTGACCAGGTTCCTACAGGCACCAGATGCACATCCTACCCCAGCTATAGGAAACACGACACTTAGCACATAGCTAGAGCTAGTGCTGGCACTTCCTCCCTGCTTTGGTGCTGGGCAGAGTGAGGAGACCTCCCCTGCTCACAAAATGCTCCAGGTTCTCTTAAGAACTGGGAGAAGAGGTGAGGGATCACCACATCCCCATGGACTATTTTGGACATTGCTGCAGCCCAGCACCACCTCCAGGGGCTCACACTTACCTTTGTTGAGCTCAGTCAGTGGCTTTCGCCCACCCAGCTCAAGCCCACTGGGAGCAATGGAAAACCTAGGAGCAATGGTGAGGCAGCTGGTGGGCAGGCGGCTGGGGATGTATCCCGACGTGAAGAACTCGTCATTCAGCAACTCGTCAATGGTTGGGCGCGTGGCAGGGTCGGACCTCAGCATCTTCTGGATGAGGTTAGCAGCTGCGGGGTTGATGTGCTGAGAGGGGACAGAGACAAGGGTCAGGGGACAACGTGCATGAGTGGACACACAACCCGGAGGAAGCTCTGCTCAGAGCAGAGCTCCTGCACTGCTCCCAACAGTGTGTAAAGCCTGGAGTCAACTGACGTTAGCAAGAGAACTCACAGCAGTGGGATGAGCTGGGGACCTGGCCCAGGACCTGAACACATCCATTAAACCCCACACACCAACTGCCCAGCTCAGACCTTCGCTGGATTGAGGGGCAGGGAGCTGCAGGCTCACTCCACCACGACCTGAAACATTCCCTTCACACCACTCTGGGAGTTCACCATTCTGTTAGAGCCCGTCAAGTGCTAGAAACAGGACGGGCAGCAGGAGGCTGACCAAGAACTGCTGCAAGGTGAGATCCACCCACAAGGGCCATACCTTGGGAATAGTGTATTGGTTCTTCTTGATTCGGATGTAGGTTTCTTTCAGAGAAGGAGTTTCAAATGGCGGTTTCCCCACCAGCAGAGTGTACCTGTGTGTTTGCAGACAAAAGAGGGTCAGATTCGCAACAGACACTCTGGGACTTGTGTGCAGAAGTGACCTTCTCCAAAGCACACCCTGGGACTTCCCTAGCAGGGGGAACACACTCAGCACTGGACATGCAGAGGCGCAGAGTGGGCCTGATGGCTGCCCAAAAGGGCAGCTGGGACCTAGCACCCTCTGGAGGAAGGTCTGGATAGGAAGCACAGGCTTTTGGTAAATGCCTGGAGACAGCCATGCTGCGCAGACCAGCCTGCAGACACAGCAGCACCAGTGCCTGTGGAGCACAGGGTGTGCTGCTGGCACTCTGGACACAATGCAGCTTTTGCTCACACCAAAAGCTGGAGGAGTCAGAGGAGCACGACAACAGGGACCAACTGCCCACCCCATGGCTGTACAAGAGGAACTTTGACTTACGTGATGCAGCCGATAGACCAGATGTCCACCTCGAAGCTGTGCCCCTTCTGGCCCAGCACCTCCGGAGCAATGTAGTTGGGGGTCCCACACAGTGTCATCTTGCGCTCGCCATCATACTCTACTTTGGTGGCCAAGCCAAAGTCACCTGGGGGAGACAGGGTTTGACTGGAGATGCCCTGGATGGCTGCTCCCCAGGGAAGGCTCCAAGGGGGCAGCCATGGGGGGGCTGTGGCGGAGGGCATCACACCACGGACACCTACCGATCTTCACCTCCATGTCATCGCTGAGGAAGAGGTTGGCCAGCTTGAGGTCGCGGTGAATGATGCGCTGGTTGTGCAGGTACTGGCAGCCCAGGATGATGTGGCGCAGGTAGTACCGCACCTCGGGTTCGCTCAGCGCCTTCCGCCGCTTGTGCAGCTCCAGCAGCGACTGCGGGGGGACGGGGCGGTCAGCACCGGGGGGACAATCAGGACCGGGGGGTACAATCAGGACCGGGGGGGACACCGACCCACACCCCCACCCCCCCAGCGGGTCCTGCCGCATCCCAGCCCCTCACCCTGCGTCGGCAGAGCTCCAGCACCACGTAGACAAAGTCATCGTCCTCGAAGAAGCCCTGGAAGCCCACAACGTGCCGGTGCGCCAGGCTGCGGTGGATGGCGATCTCCATGGACATCTTCTCCTTCTGCTGCCGCTTGAGCAGCAGCGACTTGGGCACCACCTTACCCGCGAACACCTCCTGGCTCTCGCTCTCCACCAGCTCATAGCACCGCGCGAAGCCGCCTCTGCCCAGGAACCTCCCGCGCACGAAGCTGCGCCGGGTCCGCGGGTCCACCAGCACCTTCGGGACCTCGCTCTTGGCCGCGGCCGCCGCCGCCGCGCCGCCTTTCCGGGCGGGCTCTGCCCGGGCCAGGGGCCGCGCCGCTTTGCCGCCCGCCGCGCTCATGCTGTGCCGTACCGCGCCGGGACCGCAGCGCACCGGGAGCGGCCGGGGGGGAGCCGGCGGCGCAGGCGCAGTGCGGGCGGGACCGATTCAAACGCTGCTCACGATCGTTACCGCGGCCGCTGCCCATTGGCCCGGAGGATTTAAACTCCACGCCGCGGCGCGGGGCACCATGGGAGCGCTGCGCTTTAAAGGCCGTTAAGCGGCCGCGCGGGACACGCGGTGCGGGCGGGACGCGGGAGCGGCCCTCGGTAACGGCCCGGCCCGGCCCGGGGAGCGCCGCCGCTGCACGGCACGAGGAGGGACGGGGTCGTCCCCTCTGCCCCCCCCCCCCAGTGCTGTGTTCGGCGCTGGGGGCTTTTAATGGAGCCTAAAGCTCCTCCAGCCCCAACCCCTGCCACGGGCAGGGACACCTTCCATAGAGCAGAGTGCTCCAAGCCCCTGTGTCCAACCTGGCCTTGAGCACTGCCACCAATGGGGCAGCCACAGCTTCTCCGGGCACCCTGTGCCAGCGCCTCAGCACCCTCACAGGGAAGAGCTTCTGCCTAAGAGCTCATCTCAGTCTCCCCTCTGGCAGTTAAAGCCATTCCCCTTGGCCTGTCCCTACAGGCCCTTGTCAAAGTCTTTCTCATTTAGGAGTCTCCCATGGGACCATTTGTGGGTGAAAGCCGCCAGCTCAGAGGCAGCAGATTCACGCTGTACCTCGCTTTCTAACACACTATAACAATAACAACCAGAACACAGGAGCCTGCAGCTCGTGTGCCCAGGAAACAGCAGAAACCCCTGTCTAGTTTTAAGTTTAATCTGCAGTCACAACCTTGCATTGTTTGAACAACTGAAGAGGCTTTAATTTACATACAGTAAAAATACAAACAGACCAGTCAGTGGTTGCACATTTAACTGTGGTTTTTACACGCTTATACAGCTGTTGGCTACTTGAGGTGCATCAGCACTTTGTTATAAAGAACAGCTGAAGGCTCAGGGCTGCTGATGTCGCAGCCACGCACCTACTACATCACTAATACACGTCCCAGCCCCAGCTGCTACAACTACAACATGTGGGAGGCCAGTTTTAAACCTAGGGAAGGACAATGCAAAGCTTTAGCTAACGCAGCCAGAGCAGGCACATCAGTTGTCTGGTACTGGGTCAGGTACACGCAGTATTAGTTGCTCCCAGCAAGAATTACTCCTGCTCTCTTCAGTATCAAACATGGAATGTGCACTCTTTCCAGGAAGTCTGAATCTCCTCTTTGGGTTTAATGATGCAGAAAAGCACCAAAGAGCTTCCTGCAAATATACACACTGGGGAATAAATGGGGACAGTTGCAGTATTCTCTCACCCACCTCTGGTTCCTGCTTTTAATTACCCTATTTCTGCTGTGCTGAGCTCTGTGAGTGACATGGGGTGAATCACCTTCCCAAAGCCCTTTGGCTCTTTACTATCTGCAATGCTCAGGAAGTAGAGCATGCACTGGCCACATGAATGACAGCCCTGTGTGACAGGTGAGAGCTTCAAGAGCTAAAAGCTACGAAGTGTCCTGTCATGCAGGGCATGGAGAGACAGGTTTCAATGTCAGCCAAAGGTCCTAAAGCCAATCCCCAGGTGATGAACAATGAATCTCAGTCCACAGGGAGAAAAGGCAGAGAGCATCCACCTCAACTCACAGCCCTACAGAACAGCCCCTATTTTTCCAATGGAAAGCACTGGATCTATGAGCCTGGTAAGGAACTGCCCCAACGCACACACCACCCACACAGTCCTTCTGCTCGAGGATGCACACTGCTTCTAGCCTTGTTCCCCAGCTGCAATAGGAGATGCTGCCCCAAAGGGAGCTGTATCGGCTTTCCCAACTGGCACGATTCAGACGACATGGAATGAATGACACCCAAACGAGCACACAAAGGTAAAACCACAGGACAGAGCAGCTTTCAGGAAGGGCTGCTTGGCCAGGCCATCAGTGCTGAGGAACACTCACAGAGTGCTCAGAACAGTGAGGGCCGAGGCCTGGTCTCACTGAACAACCCCCCTCCCTGCCCCCAGAACGCTCCCAAGTGCCTTTTCTGCTCTGAGACATGAAATGGGCTACTAGACCTGCGTGAGTGGCAGGAACTTCTGGTAGTAGCTCTTTGTAACATCAATCATGAGCTCCTGGGTACATTCCGGGAGTTCCCCAGAGAAGAGCCCTGGAAGAAGAACAAGAGTGTGACCATCAGTGTTCTTGCACGAGAAAGCAGAAAAGAAGTTTGTATTCAACATTAAATCAGCCACTTGGATTGAGCTGTAGGTAAATACAAATGGAACAGCAAAGGGCTCATCTCTGAAGTGGAGCTACTCAGTATGGTTGTTCCCACTGTACCCCCAGGGCAGACAGGCTGCTCAGCTGGGTCCTTACAGCTCCCACTGGTCCCCACAAAGCACCATCAAAGATAAATGATGGAGTGTGCGTTTTGTACAGCAAGATCTCCAGCACAGACAGGTCAATGGGCAGGAACTAAACTAAACTAACAGCAGTTTAATGTACCTCCCTCCCAACTAACATAGGAATAAGGAGCCAGCGGTCTTCTTGCAGTCTGAACCACTGATCCTCCTGCCAAACCAGAAACCACAGCAGGAGGAGGAGCAAGTTACAATCGTTACTTTTCAGTTCACCAAGTCCCCCATACGTTTATTTCTAGGCACTAAATGCTAATGGGCAACTCCGTCACAACAATGTCCATTTAAAACAAGAATATCCACATCACCCACACTTCTGTGCAAGTAAAGCTGGAGGGAGCGTACCTGGGCAGCCCGAGAACACCGTGAACGGTGGGACGACTGTTTCAGGAGGTAGCACTGTGTTGTCTAAGATTTTGCAGCAGTCTTTCAAAACGCATCTGCGGCCCTAAAACAGAGATTAGGGAAAGTTTATGCTTAAAACACTCTTTGCTTTGGTTATGACTGAGGAGTTACCTAAACTTCCACAAGTTCAACTGGTAAAAGCATTCTGTATAAGGGAAAGCAGAAGTGGGGAGGGAAGAGGAGGTTGTGGAAGGAAGCGGTGCTTACAAAGCCTCAACAGTATTCCAGAGCTTAAGGAGAAGACTGGGAAATGGCACTCACAATGACACAGTTCTTGCCTATGTGGACATAGGAACCAATCTGGGCTGCATTGACCACACAGTCCTCTTCTATAAAGACATGATCACCAATGTGGAGAGGGAAAAAAGCCACCCTGCAAGAGAAGAGGTATTTGTACAACAGACAGACTGATGCGTGACACTGCGAGACCCCAAAACACACTGTGGAGTACCCTGACTCCCGCTGGATTGCCAAAGGCAGAGGTGGTGCTGAGGACAGAATGATCTTTCTCATATCTTCCCAAAGGATGTCCTGAATGAGCAACAGGCACAGGTTGTGCATACACAACAAGTGAAACATGTTATTCACTTTGCTATTTGAACATGTCCCATATATCTCCATGTTATGGGCTGATGGGAATGCAAACCCTGAAGGCAAAGCTGGAACTTTGAGGAAAACACAGGTTTAGAGGGATGTATTTGTGCAGATTGCTGCAATAGGAACACTGCCCTCCAAACACAGACCTCAGCCAAGCCAAGGTTGCTTTTTCAGCCCATGGATCTTAACCTCAGTCTCCCTAAAGGAAAGGGACCTCCTACCCCTTGCTGAACTTCTTGAAGGGTGGCCTGATGACGCTGCGGCTTTTCACCACACAGTGCCTCCCAACCCGAACGTTCGCCAGGTCACCGCGGATGATGCAGTCGTTCATAACTATTGTCTGCAAAAGAGAAGGCATAAACGAGCTCCAGTTCCTAAGCACGATACCAGTTACTGCACAGGCTCATGCAGAGGTCAGGCCACTCCAGCGACATTCTGTTACCTTACAGACAATTCTTTCAGTCAAAAGAAAAGTGAGACCAAAGCAAAGAAGGGAGGATGAAGGTCTCAGTTCAATACAGACCAACCCCAGCAGCCACTTTACATTCCCCAAACTCCAAACTGACTCCAGAGACTTGGCTGCAACCTGCCCACTGTGTGTCCAGTCAATCTCATCTCCGGACGTCACTCCCTTAAGCCTCTAAGGGTTAACCATAGAATGGTTTGGGTTGGAAAGGACCGGTTCAACCCCGCCCCACCATGGACAGGGACATCTCACACTAGAACACGTCACCCAGAGCCCTGTCCAGCCCGGTCAGTGCAGAGCAGAGCCCGGTACCGGTGCTCAGTGCAGCAGCAGTGACAGGGACCCGCGGCCTGCCCGCGCTCCCCTCTCACCCGGCCGAGCTGCGGGCGGATGGGCCCCCGGTGCGGTGGGGCCGCGGCGGCCCGCTCCCGGTGCCTACCTTGCCGTTGAGGACGATGTTCTGGCTGCCGCACAGCACGGACTGACGGCTCACCTTGTTGCCGGACGCCTGCGGGAGGAAGGGGCGGTTCAGCGCCGCCGCCTCCGGACCCCGGCACCGCTGCCAGGCCCCGGCGTGCCCGGCTCTGCCCCCGCCCTGTCCCGTCCCGTCCCGTCCCGCCCCGTCCGCCCCGTCCCGCCCGCACCGTCTCGATGTACTCGGACTTGTTGTACAGCATCTCGCTCAGCTCCATGACGGCTCCGCTTCCGCACGGCCGCTCCCGGCTTCCTGCGCATCACGTGCTTCCGGCGCGGTTGCCATGGGCACGCAGGGCCCGGCGGGGCGGCCATGGAGGAGCCGGCGGGCGGCGGGGCCCTCAGCGGCTCGCAGAGGGAGCAGGTACCGGGCCGGGGCCGGTGCGAGCCCTGTGCACCAGCCCTGTGCACCAGCCCTGTGCACCAGCTCTGTGCGAGCCCGGTGCGAGCCCGGTGCGTTGTGTGTTGCAGCTGCGGGAGAAGCTGGCGCTGCTGCGGAGGGAGTACAGTGAGACCGTCAGCCGGCTGAGGGTGAGCGGGACGGGACGGGACGGGGCTCGGCCGGGCGCGGGGCACGGTGACGGGAGCGCGGTCCCAGCCCCCGCCGCTGTTGTGTGTGTGCAGCGGGCGCGGCGAGCGGAGAGAGCCAGGAGCCACGGCCGAGGCGCGGCGGCGGAAGGAGGCCGGCGGGAGCCGAGCCCCGCAGGTAGGAGCCGGCGGGCGGTGGGAGCTGCCGCGCGGCCCAGTGTGCCCGCCTGGGGCCGAGGCTGGGGCCGGGGCCAGCCCAGGGCAGCCCGGACCGGCCGCTGTCACCCTTCCGTGCCCCGCAGCCTACCCTGCATGATGGGCCCCAGCTCCGCTCTCCCCAAAACCACATGATGGCCCCTGCCATGTCCTCTCCTTCCTCCTCACAGGTCCAGGCTCTAAGATCCCAGTCTTCTGCTCCCAAAAACGTCTTCTTGCTTTACTGTGTGATGTCCTTCTGGGGTGGGGCTTTGCTGGGAGTACTTTACGTGTATGACATTCTTTCCCACAGGTTTTAGAGATACGGAACCTCCTAGTGCTGACAAACATGAAACCTCTCAGTTACAGACTAAACCCTGCTCTGATCTTGGCACACAGGAGCAAGCATCGGGTACATTTAAACAAGGTCCCAAGGGGGGCCTGCAGGACAGCTCACAGGCAGAAAGCATACAGGCTAGCCAGGAAATCCTGTGTGCTGGAATTGCCAGGCCTGCCCCTGGGGAGAACAAACACCAAAGCTCCAGAAGCTTGCTGAGGCTGAGGAGACGGCCGAAGGCTCGGGTGTCAGGGGGATCGGTGCGTGATGTGCCTCTCAGCAGTGCTGGTGAAACAGTGACAAATCAAATGGCCAGCACAGGGGAACTGCAGTCACCAGTCTTCAGGCAAAGCAGTGTCTCAGCCACTGAGGAAACAGCTCCGAGAGCAGCAGGACCAGCACTTGTGCAGAGAGAAGAGAACGGTTTCACTCCTCCCAGTGCAGTGTCAGGAGCCACACAAGGCTCTGTCCCTCCAGGAGCACCTGAGCTCTTCCCATGTGCACTGCAGGACAGCAGCAGTGTCCGGCAGCCCGGGTCCCCGGGTGCTGTGCCCTCATCTGACAACCCTGGGCCTGCATGGCTATGTTCAGAGAACAGAGACTCTGCTGTAGTTGACATCAGTGGTGATGGAGGAAAGGAATCCCCCAGTATAATCAGCCAAACGGTTGGTGAGAGTATGCGTGAAGGTCAGGGGGAGTTACGTAGGCTCTTGGATTTAATGTCAGAAAATGAGGCATTGTCTCCTGATGGAAAGAAGACTGTAACTAACGAGAGCAAAAGCCACGAGGGGAATCAGAGTGACATTAGTAGCTTAGATCCCTTTCCGACAGATCTTGCTCTGGACCATGTTGAAGAACTGCTGGAGAACCAACAGCTTGAAACTCAGTCGAGACTTTCTCCTCTGGAAAACGTGGCAGCTCCTGGAAGCGCCCTGAGCTCGTGCACAGTGGTTGAAGGGCTTCTCTTCCCGGTTGAATACTATGTCAGGACAACTCGGCGCATGTCCAGCTGCCAGAGGAAGGTGGACCTTGATGCTGTCATCCTCAGCCAGTTGGGCAGGAGCAAGAAGGGTCAGCGAAGTAAGTGCAAGCTCAGAGATGCAAGTTCGGATGAGCCCTCCCAAGAAGGAGCTGAAAATGATTTGGGGTCAGGGATCATGCCGTTCCCTTGTGTTGGGGCAGAAAATGATCCAGCAAATTCAGGTAGTCCTCAGGGATCTCATCCTGCCTCCAGTGGTAGCAGCACTTCCCTGGGATTCGTTTCCCAGAGCAGTATCACTAGCACAGTGCGAGATCAGAGACGATCACAGAGGAAGCAGAAGGGAAGAAGAAAGTCTGCCAGCAACCCACCTGTGCGTATGGTGTCCCCAGAACTCATTGAAAGCCTGGATCTCATAACGGCGAGGGAAGGCAGCAGTCTGCTGTCAAAGGAGTGTCAGAGCCAAATGGGAAACTGTGATGCTGGTCTGGAAAAACCACCTTCAGATGAGAGAAGGTTCTCTGCTGCTGCGGCTCTTGGGGCTACAGAGACAGGAGTGTCTGGTGCTGTACAGCCGAGGAGTGCAGATCCTCCTCCGATGGGGAGCCAAGTGCTTGACAAGTGCTGTAAGACTCTGTTAGAACAGCCTCAAAGTCTACTTCAGAGCAGTGATTCTCTGCACCCGGGGAATGGAGCTTCTCCCAGCCATGCAGGAGACCTGGAAGCCACCTTCCCTGTGTGCCAGGCTGATGGAGAGCCAGCAGAGCCTGTGGGGAACGAGCAGGTACCCGGAGCCTGCAGGGCTGAGCTGCTCCCCGCGATTAACATCCCCCTGCGCCGCTCCCTGCGTTGTGCTGCGAGGCAGAGGGCAGGAGGGCACGTGGCAAAGGGTCCTGAGGGTCCTGCTCCTCTTGGCCTCCCTGCTGTGGACCTCGATACTTGTGGCTCTCTCTTCTCCTTCCGCAGCCTCCAGTGGCTGGCCCCCAAGCTGGGTATCAGGGACTTCCACTTACCTGATGAGGAGTTTGGACTACTAAAACATGAGAAACTAGAATCTTCCCCTGTGAATGACTTGGAAGGTTTTATTCCGAGTGTGTTTGGAGACGTGGTGGCTGCAAGGGACACACAGGATGCACAAATGACTCCAGAAGAAGAATGTCTCAGAAGTGATTTGATTTCACCTGTCAAAACTGGGTTTCCCAAGTCACCCCATGCAGAAATCCCAGCTTCCAAGGAGCTTTCCACCCACAAATTGTTATTTACTCCCATGGGGACTGTCTTAGCTGCTGCTCCCACTCAGCCGGGATCCCAGATTTCCTCATGTGTGTTCCCTGTCGTGGGTGCAACCCCGGCTGCGTCACCCTCAGTACACAGTGAGGTGGCCCCCGACACATCTTGCATCCCTTCGAGCCTGCATCCCTCCAACAGAGCATCTGTCCAGGGCGTGCAGGATGGGGGATGCAAAGACTCTGCCATTCCACTGCACTTGGACCACTGTGGTGCAGGGTCTGCTAAACAAGAAGAAGGACACGGTACAGCATTTCCTGTAGAAGCTGAAATAGGTCCCAGTAATAAATATGATGAGGCTGTGGCCTTGGAGAAGCAGCAGCACTCACAGAGCGAACAGAAGGGATCCAGCAGAGCTTCTCCTGAGCAGGTAACAAGCTGGACCTCTGCCCATGGTGCTAATCCAGTGGGTTTGTGGGCAAATCCCCTTTCCAGGTGTCTCACCTGGCTTCAGTTGAAAGACCTGTTTGCTGCTAGCCCTGCCTGCTGTCTTTTAGCTGCCTTACTGCATGTTTGGGTCTCATCTGTTGCCTCAGGTCTTTTGACCTCAAGAGCAAATTCTTTAACATCCTGCTTGAGTTGAACAAAAAGTTTCTGGTACCCACAAAGTGTTGTCCACCTCAAGGAACACTTTCAGCTAGGATTTGGTAAAGGAGATGAAATGAGTCGTATGTGGGATGGGTACTGAGAGAATGACTTGTCTCTGGAGGCTGAGATGCGAAGTGGTGGTAAGAGGTAATTTTCAAGTGAAACCTGGAAATAAGTGGGATTTCTTAGTTTTCAAAGACATGCAGGTACAAAAAGAGATGCTGCTCCCTTGGCTCTCCAGCAACAGAGTGAATTCACACTTCTGCCTTGTTCTTGCAGGTGCTGAATCTAATTCCACAGTTGAATTATCCTCATTCTTCACTTGTCTGTGCAGGAAAAAGCTGTAGCAGAACAGTTGATTCCAGTACTGCCTGATGGCCTGAGAGAAGAGAGCTTGCAGCTTCTATCAAGGCTAAAGGTGGGATAATGTCAGATAATTGTTACTGAGTCAGTGGCAGCTCTTTAACAGTGAGTTTAACAAAAATGAAATGAAACCTGCAGAATGGGTAGGTGCACAAAATAGATTGCTGTCTAATTTGATCAGTTGTGTCTCGTGGTAAAGCCTGCTGAGGAGTTAGATTGCTGTTCAGCTCCTTCTGACTGATGATTTCAGTGTTTCTGAATAATGAATTCTAAACATACGCAAGCATCTTAAGGTGCAACTGCTGCATTTTATTTTGGCCCAAGGTAAGATGATCTCAGCCCTTGTACCCCTCTTGCCTGCCCTGTGGCTCCTGTAGCCTCCTGTCACCTTTTTGGGCACTAACTAACCCTGTAAGTCCTATCCAAGCTCAGGCCTCTGCTGGGTCCCTGTCTTTTTAAATGACAAGTGGCTTTTGTGAAGTGAGGCATTGTATTTGCTCTGAGGGTGAAACCCACCAAGCACATTCTCCTTGGTGCCTCACTGGCGCTTTAGTCAAAATTAAACATCATAAGCATAAAGTTTCAGCCTCAAACTCTCAGCACACTGAATGTGAAGCATCGTCCTCAGGCTGTCCCTCCAGGTTGGTTAGATATCCACGTCTGTCAGAAGAAAACCAGCCCTGTGTTCTTTTGGGCAGGATTGTTTGAGTTCCTGCACCGTGGATGTGAGCAGCATGTGGTGGGAAGCAGCTGGCTGCAGAAAGCTCTGTGTGGTGACAGCCTGTGAGAGCTCTGTCTCCCTGTGGAAACCCCTGGGGCCCGACCACTGGGAAAAGGTCTACACTTGGCAGCTTGGAGAGGTACCAACACAGTCCTTATTTCTAGAGTTCAGGGCAACTTTCTTGAACCACGTTTTAGTTCTCAAGAAACAAGGAGCTTGTACTGTTAGGTGCAAGGGAAGTTCTTTAGGTGGTATAAATTTGTTCATTCCACTAAGCAGCAGAGGAGAATGATTTGCAGTGCAGATGGAGGAGGCCAGTAGCTTTTGTGGTCCCATGTTATGTGCTGGAGTTTGGTTCTTATGCTGAATGGTGGCTGCACTTCAGCCACTGACTCATGCTTTCCCCTTACCCTCCCTGGGGATGCTTTTTGTCAGTTACATCAACAGAGGTTTAATGAGGCAAACAGCCCAGAGTTCAGCTGTTAATCTAAGTGTGCTTCCTCAGAAGCTCTGCTCTGTATCATTTCAGTGAATCACTCTAGAAAATGGCATTGAAGTCAAAGGGACATTGTGGGTGACACTGAATCCTTGCTTTGCTGTCTAGATTCCTGTAATACAGATCGTTCCTCTGCCAGACTCCTGCAATCTCGTGTGTGTAGCACTGGGAGACCTGGAGATTGGAGAAATAAGGTTTTGTATTTGTTTCTGACCATCTCTTTGCACCCTGAATAGCCGCAGCTTAACTCTCCTCTGGTGTGGCGCTTGAAATGATCTCTTACTAATGTGTCACTTTCTCAGTTGCTTTAACACTTGGAAAATGGAAGGGTTTTCTATAAATCGGCTATAAAGAGTTGCTTATCCATCCCTAGAGGTGTTTAAACGTGCTCATTTTTATATGCTATGGCATGTTTGAGTTCTGCTTCTCCTTCTCATGAGGTGTGACTTTCTCTCAATTTAGGCTCCTGCTTTATTCATCTGAGAATGACTCATTCAGGCAATCACTAGTGAGAACTGGAAACATAAAAGCTGTTCTTGGGCTGAAGGACAGGAGGCTGGTCAGCAACAGTAGGGCAATGCAAGAGCAGCACGTGGAAATAGTGTCTTTTTCAGAGACAGGAAGGTGAGTGCTGGGTTTGGGGTGCTCTGTGGGGCAGGTGGAGAAAGAGTGAGGATATGTCTTGCATGTAGAAGAGTGTTGGGTTCCTGTTCTTTCTGGAGATGTGCTGAGCACAGAACACACACTACTTTGACTGCCCCTTCTCACTTGTTAATCCGCTGCTCAGGAGCAAGGATGGACAGACTTTGATGCCTCCTGAAGAGACTGTTTCAGCTTTTGCTGAAGTGGAAGGAATGAGGGACGCCCTGGTTGGCACCACTGCAGTGAACAGCATTGTCATTTGGTCAGTGATTCTTTTGCTGTTAACTTGTTTAGCTCATGGGTGTGTGTGGTAACAGTTGGCTGCAGGATAGTGCAGGGGTGCTGGTTGGCGGCTGTTTTGCCTATGAAATGGCAATTGTCAGCAGGCCTGTGGTCTGGCACTTGAACTTGTGTGCAGTGCAGTAGGTGGTGAATGAGCTGTGCAGCTGTAACTCCACTTGCTTTTGCACCATATTCATTACATCTCTTCCTGTGGTCTCATGTCTTAGTTTGGTTTATGTGGAACCAAAGCTCTGTCCATCTTGCATAGTGGTGTTTTCCTAACTGTGATTAGGAAATAACATTTAGAGGATGGAAATGCAGTCAGAATTTGTCTGTTCCCTGACTGCAGGAATCTGAAAACAGGCCAGCTTCTGAAGAAGATGCACATCGGTTATTCCTACCCAGCTTCCATCTGCCATCGAGCCTATTCCGACTCTGTACGTACATGAAATATGGCATTGCTGCACTGACCAACTGGGGCATTGGAGTTTCTAAAGTGGATTGAAATACCAGCCCTATTTAGATACTCTGAATGTATTTGCAAGGCAGATGGGTTAACCAGGAGAAGTAAGCTCCATTGGCTGCCTCGAATTCCTGGCTTTCTGCTGTGTGCTGGTAAAATGAGAGTGATGCATCAAAAGACATTCCAAAGCAGCAGCGCCTTGCAAGGGGGAAGCAGGAGAGCTGTTGTTCAGCCCTGGTGCTTGTTAAGCCTCTTCCATTCCATACTTGGGTAACTGCTGTTGTCAGAAAATCAGTGTGATTATTATCTATATGTACCCTGTGGGCATTAACTGTTTAACCCCAAGCTTCGTACTGATGATCCTTTCCCACTTGCTTCCCCGTGCTGTGATCCTTGATGGATTTTTGTGGTTGATCAAGGATTTGTTTTCAGTGGGCATTTAACCTTTCGAACAAGAATGTCTTGTCCAATAATGATGGTTTGAGTCACACTCTGGAGACTTCCTTGGAATATCTGTCCCAGGGTGTTCCATGCTGGCCTGGGGCTGTTCTGGGAGCTGCAGGTTTCAGCTGTGCTGCTTTGCATGGAATTCTTGTTAAATTTTAAGCTTTTAGGGATTAAAATGAGGCCCAGAAATTTCATCCTACAGCAAGCTTGGCTTTTCGAGACAGGAAGATCAGTGCATAAATCCTGCAGGTCACTGAGCTGTCATTCTCCTGCATTGCATCAGCCCTTATCAGTCAGCAGCTGCTTTGGGTTTTATCTAACTTGATAAGGAAAGTAAACCATTCCTGTTTTATTCAGTACAAATAATGCATCACTGTCCGCGGGGCTTTGATGATAGAGAGAATGCAGCAATTAATTGTTGGAAAATTCTCTGGGCTTTTTTCCCCTCCTGCTGTTGTTTTTAATGATGTATTTTTCCTCTGTGCATCAGGGCCTCCTCTTTGTGGTTTTGAGCCATCCACATGCCAAAGAGAGCGAGTCCTGTGGAAACCCTGCGTTCCGTGTGGTGGCGTTCAACCCCAGCACAGCCAGGAGCAGGGGAGTGATGGCCTCCTCCCTCCCGCCCAGGCACACTGGAAGGCAAGAACCTGGGCTCTGCTCCTGGAGCCCTTCGAGGTGGTTTGGGGGGGATCTCTCCATGGGCTGGGCAGTGCTGCTGGCAGGGATCCATTTGCCATCTTGCTGATGATAAGGGGCTGCATCCGTTGTGCCCTTGGATGTGGTCCAGGGGCTGGAGCAGGGTGAGGGTGTTGGCTGTTTCCTGCCTGCTTCCTGCGCCAGCCTGTGCACTGACCCTGGGCTCACAGCAAGGGGCTGTGCTCCTGGGGCCCTGCAATGAGGCTTCTGTGTGCTTGTGCTTTCATCTTCCCTCCACCAGTCACTGTGGGAATGCTGGAACTGCGCTCACAGGGGAGCCCCCTGAGAAAACACCTTCAAACCAGATGTTCCAAACCTCTGAGCTGTCACAGAGCTGAGCTGTCAGAGGGGCTTTGCCGCCTTTATTTGTGCTAAGCAGCTGCGAGCAGCTGGGTGACTTTTCCCTCCTCTTCCTTTTGGAAAGAGGCTGTTTAAACCATTATGAGATGCTGTGGTGATGTGCTCAGACACCAGCGGGTCCGAATCTTGCATGGGTTTTAAGTGTGTTCTGAGGCTGAGGGAGGGTTGTGTTGGCATCCTTTGTTCTCAGATGTGACCCACAACGCAGCCGGGCTTCCTGCAGTCAGCTCAGGTGTCCTTATTCATTTGTAGCTGGGGCTGGGGCTGGTTTCAGAAGTGACGTGGTGGTGGTTTTGCAGACGTGTGACCCTTGTGTCTGTGTCCGCAGGTACCTGGAGGGTGACGTGAGGGGTGCCTTGGCCGCAGCTGTGCTGACATCGGGTGCTGTGGCCGTGTGGGACCTGCTCCTGGGCCAGTGCACGGCCCTGCTGCCCCCGGGCCCGGCGGGGAGCTGGGCACTGGCTCGCTGGGCCACCACGGATGCCTGCACCAGTGCCTGCCTGCTGGCCGGGCAGCAGGACGGCACCGTCTGCCTGTACCGGTACCGGCAGCCTCAGCCTGGAGCGGCCTGATGCAGGACTGTGCGGAGCCTCCGGTTCAGCTCCACCGGTACCGGGGGTCGCGTGTGGCTGTGCGTGCGCCGGGCTGCGTGCGGTGCCATTAAACCACTTGGCTTTAGAACGGACTCGCGTCTCTTTCCGCTCCGCGCCGTTACCGGGTGGTCCGCCGGGCCGCCAGGGGGCGCCGCCGCCGCGGGGAGCACCCGCGTCGGTCCGCCCCGCCGCCGCGCTTCTCGCCGTGCGCCCGGAGCGGCGCGGTGCACGCTGGGAACAGGTCACCATGGCGGCCCGTGTCCTCTCGGCCTGCGCCCGCCGCCTGCTGCCCCGGGCGGGCCCCGCCGCGCTCCGCTCGCTGCCCCGCTGCCCCCCGCGGGACCCAACGCCCGCGCTGCCCGCGCTGCCGCAGGTAAGCCCCGAGCCGGGCGGGGCGCGGCGGGGGGCGGCCCGCAGTGCCCCCGCTGCCCGGTGCCGGTGTCTTGCAGGTGCCGCGGGCACTGCCGCCCTGCCGCCGCTTCTCCGAGATGCCCCCCCTCACCCTGGACGACATCAAGGAGCGCGTCCTCTACGTCCTCAAGCTGTACGACAAGATCGACCCCGAGAAGGCGAGTGGGGGCCGGGAGGGGGCACGGGCACGGCCGCGGGCAGCTGACCCAAGGTTGTTCTCCCCGTAGCTCACAGTAGAGTCCCACTTCATGAAGGACCTGGGCTTGGACAGCTTGGACCAAGTGGAGATCATCATGGCCATGGAGGACGAGTTCGGTAAGTCCGAGCTGGGCACACGGTGCTGTGGCTGATCTCGTGGTGCAGCTGCAGCACACGGGCACTGCTGCTCCTCTGCCGACGGGAGCGGTGGCTTTTCCGTCCTCTAACTCAGAGGAAACGGAATGGCTGTGGGTCAGAACGTGAGCTGCTCGCTGGTGACACCGGCAGCACCCAGGGGAGGTGTCTGTCCATCTGCTGCTGAGCTCGGTCCTCGGCAGCTCCGGCTGCTGTTCTCCCCACAGCCCTTGGGCGCCTTCCCCACATTGCTGCGGATGGGGAGGGGACAGCACAAGGGCTGATCCCGGAGCTGGTCTTGGCTCCTCCTGGGAAATCCCAGCTGACCCCGGGTTTTCCTCACCAGGTTGGGTGTTTACCCTCAATACTGGATGTTACTGGGGAAAAAAGGTGATTTTGCCTGATCAATTTATATTCCAAGTTGCTTTTCACTTCATTTTGGACTCCTTTGTGCTTTGATGTAAAGCTCAGATCTGCCTAATTTGTCACGCTGGGTCACAGACATCCTGGGGTTTGGTTCTTCTCTAAACCTGGGCAGACGTTTCGCTTCCAGAGCATTTGCTGATGCTCTGTGTTGAATTCCCTTGTGTGCCATTGGGTGCCGTGGCAGTGAGGGCTGGGAAGAGAAGGTACCTTCTCTGGGATGTGTTTCTGAGCGGTTCTGAGCCCTTGTGCTCCCTGTCCCCAGCTATGGCCCTGCATGAGCTGGTGGCTGTTGGGGCACTCGGCAGCAGACTCTGACCAAGGAGCTTCACGCCTGGATTTGCCCAGTGTTACCGGGAGCATCCCCTCTGGTGAAGGTGGTGGTGGCTCCCGCGAGGTGTGAGGGGCACTCACTGCCTCCTCAGCCTCTCCCTGCCCCAGCAGTGGTGCTGAGCAGGGCAAGGCTCAGCTGCAATCCCAGCCCTGTGCTGGCTCTGGCGCTGCTGTGTGTCCCTGGCCGCGCTGTCCCTCCTTCCTTTAGCCTTGCTCCCACTTCCGCTGATCCAGGCTAAGTATGTGCACTTTCTTTCCAGGATTTGAAATTCCCGATGGAGATGCCGAGAAGTTAATGTGTCCACAGGAGATTGTAGATTATATTGCAGATAAGAAGGATGTTTATGAATAAAACCAGTTCTCCAGAGCTGAGTAAGTGGAATCGTGCTCCTGTGTCTCGGGTAGCAGCAGTGGGCACAGGGCAGTGTGTGATGCCTGTGAGGGGAGTCCGGTTGAGGGGACAGCACTGTGTGGCCATGGGGCAGGCAGGGGCTGGGAGGGGAAAGCAGAGGTGGCTTCCCTGCGGTGTCTGCTGCTGGAGAGAGGATGGGGGGAGTTGTGGGGCACTTGAAGCACTTGATTATCCTCGGCTCTTTCAGTTGATGGGGTTTGACTCTGGTTGTGGATGTCCATGGTTTCAATGGGGGGAGCACCTCCAGACGCGCTGTGGCAGCTCCCAGCATTTCCTGCTGGGAAGGAAACGGGCAGGAAGGGGCGAGTGGAGCCCCTGCCCTGAGGTGCTGCTGGGGAAGTGAGGGGAAATGAGCCGCTGGCCCGGGGCCAGCGTGGCAGCAGATGGGGCCACCTTCCTGCTGCTCCTGCGGCTCCCTCCGGATCAGCTCCGCTCCGCAGGGACCTGTGCCCCTTCCCTTGGAGCCAGGGCGAGATCCCGGCCATTTGAAAGCCCTCTGGGCTCACAGCTTGCTTTTGGTTTCCAGCTTGTGTGGTCTCTGCCTGACCCGCTGCTTTGTGCCTTAAACCACTGGGTCTTCCTTGATGGAATACTAAATACGTGGATTTTTCTTCCTTCCCCAGGAGCTGTCTCATGGCCAGGACCGGGCTGGAGGCAGCACAGGAATGTGCACGCACAGGCTATGCTGCTGCTGCTTTCGTCGGAACCTTGTACTTGGACGTTGTATTTAAATCTGTCTGAATCTGTTATCCTTCCAAAACGAGAAAAAAAAGGAATAAATACGTAAGACCAGGGGAGCGTTGCTGGCATTGCCCTGCTGGCGCTTCCATCCCACCCTGGTAGTGCTCAGTGCGGGTAGTGGTGGGTGGGAGGCATCCGTGTGTGCTGTTAGGGGGTGAAGGCACCATCAGCCAAGCACTGAGGGAGCGCTTGAAGCTCAGACAGGCTCTGATCACGTCTCCCAAAGAGCTCCTGCTGTTCATACGTGTGTGAAAGGGGTTAGTGCCGTGGTGCAGAGCTCTGGGCCTCACTGCTAACGTCAGCTCCCACTAACTCACCTACCGCTGCCTGCGCTGTTCATTTCATCCCGGTAAAAACGAGTTGTGTTTGATGGAAAATAAAGGGGAGAGGGATTTCCTGCTGCTGAAAAGCAGAATCCCACCCGTGTCGCTGTGAGCCCGGCGCGGGCCGCTCGCTTTAAACCTCTCCCAAGGCAGGAGCAAGTTATTTCTGGACCCTGCACAATTCTCCCTCTGTGCCAAGAAACACTTTGATGTGTCAGAGGCACTGCAGCCAAGTGAGCGCTGCTGCTGCTGGGTCCCTTGGGCACGGAGGGGGCGCAGGGCGGGACATGGCCCCGTGTCCACTGCACGTGGGGCCTGAGCGTGCCCCGGGTGTTCCGCGCTTCCTCCCCGCGCCCTCACCCGGCCGAGGGACCTCAGCCAAAGGTTTCGCTTTCATTGTGTTCGAGGCCGGTGCTGGTGGAGGCTCCTCAGTTGCTCCTTCACCCAAACGCATCCTGACACGGCTCCTGAGCAGGCTGCAGCGGGACACTGGGGGGTTCGGGCGCCACGTCCAAGGTGGCTTCCCCAGTGCCTGCTTGGGGACGGGAGCGACAGTGGCTGCGGAGCCATCCCTTTGTGCCCAGGTGAGCCGGTGCCGGTTCTGTTGGTGTTGCCCTGGGTGCGTGATTCATGGACTCTCCGCCTGGTTTGGGTTGAAGGGACCTTAAAGCTCCTCCAGCTCCAACCCCTGCCACGGGCAGGGACCCCTTCCACAGAGCAGCTCCGAGCCCCTGCGTCCAACCTGGCCTTGAGCACTGCCGGGGATGGGGCGCCCTGTGCCAGCGCCTCAGCACCCTCACAGGGAGGGCTGTGCAGCACTCGGTGCCCGCGGGACCCTTTGCCCCGGGGCAGCTCCCGCGGGAACAGCCCCCCCGCGGCGGGACCCGCGCACGGAGCCGGGCGGAGCCGACGGGGCGGGCCCGGGCCGGGGGCTGCGGCTGCCGCCGCCTCCGCCCCTCCGCAGCGGGGACGGGCGGGGGCTTCCTGCGGCCGCCTCGGCAGCGCCATGGAGCGGCTCCGGCTCCCGCGGCTCTTGGCCGCCGCAGGTGAGCGCCGGGTTCCTCGGGGGGGGGGCGGGGATGGCGGCCGCGGGGTGTGCGGCGGGGCCGGTACCGGTACCGGCAGCGGCTCGGGCGGCTCTGAGCTCCGCGGCTGCACCGGGGGGGAGCCGAGCCGCGGGTGCCGGCGGCAGCGGTGGCACCGGGATGCGGGAGCCCCGGCGAGGCGCTGCCGGGGGCTGAGGGTGACCCCAGCGCCCTGCGCGGGCAGGGTCTGCCCTAGCACCGGCCCGGCGGCGCTGGGGACCCGGCGGTGGCCTCGCCGGCACGGGGGGGGGCTCGGTTCTGGGGTGGGTGAGGGCAGCGGGGCCGGCGCGGCAGGACCCGGTTTGGGTCCTTGAGATGAGGGCGGGGGCTTCCAGCCGGGCTTGGGTTGCTCTGGAGCATCCCCTTCACCTGTGCCCGTGGGTACGGAGGGAGGCCCCGCTCCCCCTGCCCGCACCTGCGGCTCCTGGGGCCCGGGGCGATGCCCGGTGCCCCGCGCCGCTGCTCACCGCTCTTTCCCCTCTGTCCTCAGTGATCGTGGGATGCTGCGCGCGGCTCTGCCCCTGCCTCAGCGCCGAGATGGGCCCCACACCCGTCACTGCCGTCCCCTGCACCCACCCGGGCACCGCGACGGGGGAACGCTGCCCCACAGGTACCGTGAACCCTCCGTCTGTAGCACCACGCGCTGCCCATGTGCGCTGATGCCGAGCTGGGGGCTGTGGGGTGCTGCCCGTGGGTCAGCCCTGCCCAGCGCGCCCCCGCTTCTGCCTCTGCCCGTAGATCCGCAGGGAGGAGCCGACGTGGGGCAGACACCGACACCCGAGGCCATGGGGCGGCTGCGGACAGGGGCTGAGCTGCTCCCGTTCCCTGGGACCCCCCCCGGGGCTGCCGACACTCCCGGCCCCCAGCGGAGCCCCTCAGGCCCCGGGGCAGGCAGGGACGGAGCAGCCGCCCCGCGGCTCCATGAGGGCAGCGAGCGCCCGGGGGGGACCAGCGCGGGGGCCCCGGCCCCTGAGGAGCCGAGCGCGGCTCCCGCCACCGGGCACCCCCCCGGGACTCGCCCTGTAGGAAACGTGGTGTCTGAAGGTGCCCCCACCGCGCCGGGGGCACGCTCGCGTTCACCGTCCTCCGCAACGGTACCCGGCTCTGCCGAGGGGCGGGGGGGGGCCCCCGGCACCCTGCCGGGATGGAGCCCCGCGGGCGCAGCTCTCGTGCAGAGCCCGGGGGGCTCACACGGGCCCTCACCCCCTGAGCTGGCGCTGGGGGAGGACGCGGGCGCCGCCGTCCCGCCGGGGGACAGCAGCCCGGGGCCGCCGCCGAGCACCACGGTGGCCACCGACAGCCCCGCGCCGGGGACGGCGCCCTCTGCGGGGGGGCTGCAGAGGCTGCTGACCCCCCCCGGGACGCCGGGGCTGCCCGGGGGCCGGGGCTCTGCCTCCCGCCCATTGCCGGTGACCGATGCCTCATGGCAGGGGCCCGGCGCTGCCCCGCGCCCCTCTGTGCCGCCCCTGGGGGCTGACGGCCCCGTGTCCAGCGCAGCCGCGGGGACGGGCCCGGCCTCGCTGCCCGCTGCAGGCGCAGGGCCGGGTCTGCCCGTGCCCACCGGCACCCCAGGGGGACCCCTGGACCCGACCCCAGGGCTCTCAGGGGCACCCGACACGGAGGGTGCCCCTGGGCACGGCCGCGTCCCCCCGCACCAGACCCGGCCCCCGGGGCTGCCCCTCACTCCCGCGGCCCCAGGCAGCGCGGTGCAGAGCCGGGGGCTGCTCCCCAGCACGGGTCCCCCCCCAGCGCCCGCAGCCCCATCGGCTGCCCCAGCCGGCAGCTCCGCGGTGCCCACGACCCCGCTGCCCTCCCCAGGGACCCGCTGGGGTGTCCTGGGGCTGAGCCCCACTGTGGACACCCCCCCAGCCCCAGGGCTCCGGCTGCCCCACGCCGGCTTTGGTGGGGATGCCACGGAGAGACCCCAGATCCTGGGGGGGGACCCGGTGGGGGTGGGCGATGCGGGGCGCTGGGCAGTGACTGCACCACTGAGCTGGGCGCCGGGCAGCCTGGACCCCCCCTCAGCCCCTGGGACCGCGCAGACACTGGCTCCATCCCAGCCTGAGACTTCACTGGGACCAACCGCAGCTATCGGCATCAGCACCACCGCTGTCACCATCACCGCCACTGTCACCAACACAACCGCCGCCACCCCCAGCCCAGCACTGCTCGGGGATGTGGGGACCACCACACCGGAGCCCAGTGCCGCTGTGCTGCAGAGGGATGTGGGGGGGGTGACTCATCTGCCCACCGTGACACCAGGGCCCCCGCAGCAGCCCCGCCATCCCCCAGGGACCCACGGTGGGGGCCCCGGGTCCCCCACAGCTGCAGGGGACCCAGACCTGGTCCAGCCATCGAGTGACCCCAGAGGACATCCGGATGCTGACGCCCCCCGAGCGCCACCGCCTGTGACGGGCAGAGCCCCCCGAGTGTTCATCGTGGAGGATCAGCGGCCACTGCTGAGAGGTGGGTCCGGGGGTTGGACCCTCCGCAGGGGCGCAGGAGGGGGCGCGGGTCCGTGTCACGCTGTCCCCGTCTCTCCCCCCGCAGCCTCCGTCCTGCGCGTCCCCTGTGAGCTGGTGCTGGACACGGGGTTCAGCCCCGCGCTGCAGGACCCCGCGTCCCGCCAGCACCGGGCGCTGCTGCACAGCTTCAACCGGACGGTGAGCGCGGGACGGGGCCGTGGGGCTGCGCGGGGCCGCCCCGCACCGCGCTCAATGCTCCCGCACAGGTCACGCCGCTCTTGGCGCCCCTGCCCGGCTTCCTGCGGCTGGAGGTGACGCAGGGTCAGGTGCGTGCTGGCGCAGCCCCGGCCGTGGGGCGCACGGCAGACGGTGCCGCGGCACTGATGGGATGCGCTGGTGGTGACCCCACGTGCGGCGCTGGGCTCCCCGCAGGGAGGGCAGTGTGGTGCTGGAGTACGAGGCGCTGTTCACAGCGGAGCGCGTGCGGGTGCCGGGGCTGCGTGCGATGCTCAGCGCTGCGCTGGGCTCCGGCAGCGCCCGGCCGGGGCTGGCGATGGGCACCGCATCCATCCTGCGCCACGCGGCTCTGGGTGAGTACAGGGGCTGCGGGGCGGGCTTGGGCCTGGCCGGGCTCTGTGCTGCCACGGTCAGACCCTGGCATGGTCAGATCCCGCTCCTGCAGAGCTGGATCCCTGCGCCGCGCTCTTCACGTGCCAGCCTGGCTTCGCCTGCGTGCCCGCCGCCGACGGCAGCGCCACGTGCACGTCCCTCTGCCACCGCGACTACTGCAAGAACCACGGCATCTGCACCCACCCGCGGGACCGCGGCCCCCTCTGCCGGTGAGCGCCCCCGGGACCCCGCTGGGGTGGTGGTGCTGCCACCCCCAGCCCTGACCCCCCCCCCGTGGCGCAGGTGCCCCGTCGGCAGCGACTTCTGGTTCGTGGGGCTGCGCTGCGATCAGCGGGTGACGCAGCAGAGCCTCCTGGGCATGGCCGCGGGCGTCCTGCTCAGCATCCTCCTCCTGGGCGCCGTCCTCGCCGCCGTCGCCGTGCGCAGGTTCAAAGCGCTGCTGATGGAGGCCAGGGCTGAGCAGACCCGCAGCAGGTGGGACGAGAGGGAGGGGGTCTGGGGTGGCGCTCCCAGAGGGGTCTGGTGGTGCTCCCCGCAGCCCCACGCAGTGTGCAGGCGGGAATGGGGAGCGGGGGCTGCCGGGAGGGGCGGGGGGGGGGCTGCGGTGCTGCCGGCGGTGCCGTGCGCACGCACCGGGATGGAGAGGCGCGAGCAGCGCTGCTGAGCCCGGGCGCGGGTCCCAGGGCCCCCACCCCTCCCCAGCCATGGAGGGAGCGGGGCCCCCCCCCGGTTCGCAATGCGCCGCAGGGGTTGCTCTGAGGACCCACCCGGCGGCTGTGGGGCTGTGGGCAGAGGCTGAGCGCTGCCACGGGCTCCATCCGCGCCCCGGGCGCGGGGCCGGGTCCTGCCCCGGGCTGTGACATCTGCGTGGAAACCCGCACTGTGCACTCACAGCGCGGTCACTGGGGTCGTGTGTGTCCGTGTGCACATATGTGTGTGTGTGTGTGCATGCACACGTGTGCGTGCATGTGTGTGCGTGTGTGCATGCGTGTGCGTGTACGTGTGGGTGTGTATGCATGCATGTGCATGCGTGTGTGTGTGGGTATGCAAGCATGTGCGTGCATGTGTGTGTGTGCAAGTGTGTATGTGTGCGTGCACGTGTATGTGTGCATGTGTGTGTGCGTGCACGTTTCTATGTGTGTATGTATGTGTGTACGTGTACATGTACATGTATATGTGTGCAAGTGTGCGTACATGTATGTGTGTGCCTGCATGTGTGTATGTGTGCATGTACATGTGCTTGTGTGTGTGCATGCACGTGTGTGTGCAAGTGTGTATGTGTGCACGCACATGGGTGTGTGTGCATGTGTGTGTGCGCATGCACATGTATACGTGTGCATGTATGTGTATATGTGTGCATGCATGTGTGTATGTATATAAGGGTATAAGGAAGAAGTTCTTTACTGTGAGGGCGCTGAGGCACGGGAATGGGTTGCTCAGGGAAGCTGTGACTGCTCCATCGCTGGCGGCGTTCAAGGCCGGGTTGGACATAGCCGCGGGGGCCATGGTTTAGCGGGAGGCGCCCGTGCCCGTGGCGGGGGCCGGAACCCGATGATCTCGAGGTCCCTTCCAGCCCTGACTGCTCTGTGGCTGTCTGTGTGTGCATGTACGGCCCTGCGCCCGCAGCTACCGGCGCTTCTGCCGCCTGGACGACGTCTCCGCTCAGTACTGGTCGCGGTCCGGGCTGCCCTCGGTCAGCTCCCTCGACAACCCCGCCTTCAGCGCCTCCGAGGAGCCGCTCCACCTCCAGGCCCTGGACGACGGCTGCCGCGGCTGCCGGGAGGACGCGGGCGCCGCCGCCAAGCAGCGCCCCGCGCCGGGCAGGGCCAGGTGAGGGGGGGGCTGCAGCGCGGGAGGGCGCAGCAGAGACCGCGGCTTGGGGCGCGGCAGCCCCGGGAGCATCCTCGCGGGGCGGAGGACAGAAGGCGGTTTCCCGCCCGCTCCCGCGCAAGGAGCCGCGGGGCAGGAGGAGGGTTCACCGCCGCGGGAAGCGGGGCGGCTCCGTGCGGGCGGGAGCGCGCTGCGGTCAGCTCGGCCGTGGGGACCGGGCCCTGCGGGCTCCCAGGGCCACGAGCGGAGGCTGCGCCGGCCCTGGGCACTGCGCAGCCCCACGGGCGCAGGCGGATGCAGCCGGTGCGGGACTCGCAGCCCCACCACACCCATGATCAGGGCTCTGCTCCCTCAGCACAGGGCTGGGTCTTACCCCCCCCCCCCCTTCCCCTTCTTTTAATTGCATTGGGTTTTCTTGCCAGCTTCCATTACGAGTGGGACACGAGCTCCGGCAGCATGAACGACCCCATGGTGGACTCGGGCAAAGCCAGCGACATCTCCGTGTCGAGCTGGCCCATGGAGCCCATCCAGTGGACGCCCTTTCCCCTCCTCCATCAGCTTTCCAGGCAGCGGCCGGTGAGGGCAGGGGCCGTGGCGGTGGCCGGTCCATGGGCGAGCGTGGCAGGGCTGTGCCCGCTCCATCCCCGCGCAGGGGTGCAGAGTCCTGGGGCTGCCTTAGCGGGACGCTCCGGGGCACTGCCGGAAGCCGCCAGCTGCTCCACGGGGAATACCTCCTCTCTCCACAGCACAAAGCCCGACGGCCCCATTCGTACTGCGAGGGGATGGAGCTGGTCAACCTGGAGCGGAGCTGGACAGCCTGACACCCACAGCCCAACAGAGAGGCCACAAGGTTCAGCTTTTGGAACCAACCACATTTTATTTCCACGTAACGAGCTCAGTGAAGGGATTTCAAACACTTTGACAATACAATCAACGCGGGGCGATGTCAGTTCCACCCGAGGCAGAGGCCCCCAAGCTGCTCTGCCAACGTTTTGGACCAGACTCCAGCAGCCAGCTTTGGCTTGGGACAGCGCATTGCAGCGTAAGTAGTTACAGAGAAGTGTCTGGTACCACACGATGCTGGCATCCAACAGAGTTAATGACTTACATCCGGCAAGTGGAAAGGAAAGTCTAACAGATTCTGAAGTCACATCACTATGTACATACAGGGTCTGCCCTACAGCCGCTCCAGAACAAGCTAAGCCACTGTGAAGAGTGAAAGACAAATTAAGCGCTGCTGCATTGTTCGTCATGATTCATGTAAATGAGGTATAAACACCAGGACGTTTTAAGCATTAAAGTTTATTTTCCAAAATGCTCTCCTTTATTTGCAAGTGTCCTCTTGAGCATCTATAGCTGGGCACAAATGGTGGGGCCGGTTGGAGTAGGCGAGGATGAGGGCAACAGGATCCCAAAGGTGCTCAAATAGAAAAGGAAAAGCAAGCCGCGGGTTTCTACACTGATATCCTCATCCCATAGCGGGCACGTTGAGGGAGGCTTTTGCTAGAATAAAATGCAGATCTCTTCATAAAAAAATCAGTTTGCCAAAAGAAAAAAGAACTCAACCTATGGGAATACAGAGCTATGGTCAGATCGTTCCCTATCGGCATCGTATAGAAAACAGCCTACAAATAAAGTCACAAAAAATAGACAGTTATATGCTGAGCAGCCAAAAACATCATGATTTATTAATATCTGGAGAAACTTCATAATTCAAACACAACCAAACTGTACATTTTACAATCACATTCTATTTGTAAACAGTTAAAAGCCACTGACTTCTTTTGCATCTTCGGACACAAACAGTTAGAATCAAGGCAATGAAATGATGGCGATTTCTGCACTGTTAGAAGTTTTACCCTTGCCTAGTCTGGAATTCATGGACTAAACAAGCATCTCGGACCACCTTTTGTGGCAGAGAGAGATGGAACTCGTCACTTTTGCAAGGAAGTATTTGCGAGAACTTCTTGTTAAACATTTAAAACCTTTATACAACAAACAATTCTGTAAGCCCAAGAATTGGTTACAGGATATGCATAGTTACTCAGTTCGGCTTTAAGGTACGACAGTTAAACGTTAACACAGTCACAAGAGCAGGAACAGCCACTCGATGGGATTACAAAAACTGTTTAACTACAGAGTATCAGCAAACCACCACCACTCACTAAGAAAAGGACAGCGTCGGAAAGCAGTTATGTCAAACTCCAGCTCGAAGCAAGTGTTTTTTTTGGCAGAGAAAAGTCTTACAGAGCAATAAGGATTCATCAGTGCTAAAAGTTGAGTTTTTATTTTTATTTTATTTTTCCTATAAGAAACTACAAGGAGTTTTTCCTGGGGAACTGGTTTTCCTGAGAGCCATGCTCTTTGATTTAGGAGACAGGAATAGAAAACAAAAGGACATGGCCAAACACTGTTCGTTATTCCCAGAGATAGAAAGCATCTTTTTCATTCTCAATTTTTAGGCTTTTTTTTTTTTTTTTTTGTCTTTTTAAAAATTTTTAAAATGATGGAAGAGTAAACATTTGTCCTCAAAACAAAAAAAAAAAAAAAAAAAGAAAGAACTACTCTGTAAACAAGAGGGTCCCGACACGGGCACCCCCAAAACAAAATTGAAAGCCTATCGAAAGTGCAGGACCCCCCTGGCTTGCAGGCTGGGTTGCAAGTCACAGCTGTGGCCACAGTTTTTCAAACTGTAGAGCTAAATTCTTTAGTTTTATACATGAAAAAACTGGTGCAATACTTTTCATTCATCGTCCTAAGTCAGTATCATCACTTGATCTTGAAACGCCACGATACCACGAGAAGGTAGGCATACATCAAGGCATAGTAGAGAGCGCACACTGTTTGTAAGAACATCCTTGAGTAAACATTTACACGTGAACTGCTGCCTCCCCGATATTGCCGATTGGACAGAGAGAACATCATTCAGTGCAAAGTTAAAAAAGCTCATACTCCAACATCAGCAAAATGCAACAAAATCAAAGGAAAAAGGAAAACAAAAGTGGAATTCAAAGAATAAACATGATGAATATACACAATGAGCTCATTCCAAGCAGTTTTATATGGATAGCACTATCTGGAAGTGTAAATATATACTTTTTCACATTATAATATTGGCCTGCATGATTCAAGTATTCAAACTGATATGTTTTGGGCTAAAACAAAGTGGAAAATGTGCAGAAAGTAACTGTTTCCACAGGTGACCCCCTTGCTGTAGGTGAAAAGTCCAAATTAGTGCTGCTTTGTTACATCTTGAGGTCACAGTTTATTAGTTGAAAAAAGTAAAAGGTTACATGGACTCTCCACCTCCACCTAGGTGGTCAACAGAAAGGAAAGCGTTGATGGGGGACGGGCTGCTAATTCCCCTGGTGTCATTGCTGCTCGGGGTGCCCCACAGGCTCGTGGAATAGTTGGGGCTCCCCCAAAGTGAAGTGCCATGAAGGTCTCCACTGCTAGTTCCCGACAGCCCAGCACCATTCCAGTGATTTAGATCATTACGGTTTGAGAACGAATGGGAACCGTCAATGGATCCAAGTCGGCTCTGGCTGGATCCCAGAGATTGCCAGCCAGGAGACGGAGTCAGAGACTGGCCTTGTGCAAAGAAGCGACTAATCTCCTCTTCACTGGCAAACTCAGCAAGAATAGTAGTGTTCCCTAATACACACCTGCGGGAGGATGAGAAGAGCACGTTTTAAACAGAGACACCAAGGTCCTTCCCTTCACCTCTGTGCCAACAGCTCCAAACCCCTCAGCATAAGCCCATTAGATGCTAAGCTGGCACTGAGAATCCTTGCACCCCTGCATACAGAAAGCATTCAAACCCCAATAAAACACAGCTGCTTAAAACTTAGACTAAAGAATGAAAACCAGCTTACATGTGCAGAGATTTTTGTGCCTTCACTACCTCTTCTTTTGAACTGTAACGGACCAAAGCATTACCATGTGGGAGGTTAAGGTGGAATGTTATTAGTGGACCGTGCTGCATGCACAGAGTACGCAGGGTTGAGCCATCGATCTAGGGGTGGAACAAAAGCAGAACATGAGGCCAGCCTGCACGGAGCTCCCACTCGAGGCAGAGCTGCCCACCCCTGAGGTGCCACACTTACCTGAGGTGTAAGGTTTTTTAGAACAAGCCAATTTGTTATTCTCCCTGAGCTGCTCTCACCCCAGCTTGAACCTGAACGAGGAAAAAGAAAGGGGTCAGAGCCCTGCCACGCTGAACACCAGGTACAGAAGGAGCATAAGGAGCTGCACGGCAACTACAGGAGCATCACAGATCGGAAAACCTCACACAGTATTAATCTCTTCCAGACTGGTTTCAAGTCTGGAAGTCTTTTAAATCCAAAAGCTACTCTGGATGGTATAGGACTTAACATCTGTATCTACTAATTTTATTTGCTTTCTGAAGCGTTTTGATCATGTAAATACAGTCCTAAGTAGCTACATTGTTGTCAGATAATCATAATTGCAGCAAAAATGCAAATATATTTGTTTAGAGTCTTGCTGCAAGCTCAGAGCAGTTCTGAAGCCTGTCTGGAGCCTCCCTGTGCTCTCATGAGCTAATTCATTACGGTATGAGCCACGGAGAAAAATGCTTAATGGGCAACTGCATTCAGCTGCACAGATGTCAAGCTCAGGAAGCACTCGGAGAGATGGCTCATGCTAAGGACAGAAGAAGTTGGTGCCATCCACATTACCACTGTGTGTGACACCCAGCCCTTCCCCGTTTCATGCGGTAGGAAGTCTGCCGCAATGCAGCTCAGGACACACACACCAGCTTCACCTTTTGGCAAGACAAATGGTACAGATGTTAGCTAGCAGTGACAGATCACCCAGCCAGATGCCCACGCCCTGGCTTGATAACAAACCAGAAAGCCTTCACGTGCAAAAAGATGCCCTTACCAGGGGTATATCGGGCATCAGAACTTCCCCATCCTCCACCCAGGCGAAGGGAATTATCCCAAGTGGACAACGGTGGTTTCTGGCCTGTTAGCCCTGGAGGCGGGCGGGACGGAGCAGTGATGCTTTTAGGTGGCAAAGGGACCTTCCACAGCTCATGAGCCAGAGAGGTGTTAGTGACTGATCCAGGAGACCATGTTGATTTGGAATCACTGTTTCTGGCTACTAAAAGACAGATGAAGACAACCACAATCACAACACTGCTGGAACCATCACCCTGCTACAAACAAAAGCTGCTAAATGAGAGTAAAGTCAAAATAACTACTTTGAAAACTAGTGAAATTACTGCTGAGATGAGACCCCAGGACTACTTCTTATTAACATTCAGTGTCCCCCTGAGGCACATGAGGAGGAAGAAACACCAGCTCAGAGCAATATAAGCAGACGTCACCTGAAGTGCTTTGTGCTGTACTGCTGAGGGAAACATTGTAGTTGGAGGCACGAATGGATGACCAGGCACTAGTTGAAGGCAGCGTGGTGTTCAAAGATGAGGATGACCCTACAGAAAAGACAGAAGCCAGTCACAGCACAGTCCATCACCAATGCAATACTTACAAGGTACGACTTGTTCTCCAGACTGAACACGTCTGCAGGCAGACAAGGAACCTCCTCCACTGCTCAGTCCCCATCCTGTACCCAAAGGCTGTGGTGACAGGCACGCTCAGCAGCACTCTGCAAGCAGAGCCTGTCGTTACTGCAGTGACTGGACTGCCAAGTTCTGCTCGCCTACTTCCAACCCCACAGCCTCTCTGTGCAAGATTACATCAGAACTGCACACTAATTAATAACAAATTGCTGATTACACATCAGCAGCGTCCACTCACTGCCCGCATTCTTGGAGTATCTGCTGCATTGCATCAAATAGCAGTGCTTGAGCCAAAGATGAGCTTTTCAGCCCGAAATCCACAATACAGGAGATAAACAAGGAGACGAGTAAGCAGCAAACCCATCTCCAAGCAAACAGGCCCTCTCTGTGCCAGAAGGAAGATGAGTACAGGATGGAGGACGCAGCACTGAACCTACCACTGTTCCTGTCCCTGAGGTGGTCAACTTCCCGCACAGTATTAATTGACAGATTGTTTATGACACTGCCAGGAGTGACGTAAGGGTCAGTTTCAGGGTCGATGTTTGGATAACCTTTCCATGGCTCACCAGGCCGAAACTCTAGGAATGGACAAGCAGAAGAGAAGCTTATTTTCATTTGCTGTTTTACAACAGGAAACATCTGTCTAAACAACACATCTCCTAATGACTGAAAAGCCCAAACATTGAAGTGTTTGATTTACTTAATCTGCTCTTTTCTTTTCACTTCAGTCACTTCGTTTCTAGTTTTTCTGGTCCCATCTCACCAGGGTACAATCTCAAAGCAGGGAGATCTGCTTCTCAGAGCCCCATGTGAGGACACGTACCTGGAGGCCAGTTAACACTGCTAGAGCCGTTAGGCGATTTGGCACGGGGCCAGCCATCCCCAATGGATCCAGGGGGACTGGCTGGTGAATTACTGCTGTTCATAAAGTCGTATGGAACAAACGGAGACTCTTCCAGCCTGAAACCACTTGAAATAGCACCTGGTAATAAAAAAGTAAGTATTTTTCAAAGCCAATTCTTATATTTTCTCTATGTAAGAACATACCCTTGTAAAGCGTTCACGAAATATACAGCCGCAGACTGTCCTCTGGTGATGTCAAGTTGTATAGGAAGTCATGCAGGAGTATATGATCAAAAATGAAATGCCTCTGAATAATTCAGGAGGAAAATGTAAGAATCATGAACTCATTTCATTCAAATAGGATACTTAAATTTAATACGTAAAACATTAATTCAAAGCAAGAGCTTTCCGTGAGACCTAACTGGTTAACAGGGGTAGTGAACAGAATCACAGAATATTCTGTGATGGTAGGGCTCCTGGAAGATGCAGCTAACTAAATCTGAAGGATCTTGAGCTACTGCAAAGTTCTGCAACTCCTACTCATATTCCCAGTAGGGCAAAACAGCGACTGTAGAAATCACTGGGGGCAGAGGAATGAACGGAAGCAGAGCACAGCATCAAACAGAGTCTGCACAAGTCCTGCAAGGACAAGCTGAAAAGTTACTAGGCAGCAAAGCCAGACATTCTACGGTTCTGAGGGAACAGAGGACTTTTATTAGGGATTTGATGTGATGCGGAGCTCAAATAATCAAATTCCTGATGCCATTCAGAAAACATCACCCACAGCTAAAGTAACACAGCACTGACTGCTGCGGGTAACAATCAGACCAGGTTCAGAGGTGCAGCGGCAGGACACCTCCGCTAGACACATAAGGCAGCAAGTCATTTCACAGTAGTAGAGCAGCTGACAAGTCTATAAATATCCCAACAATCTCAAGACTGAAAAGTAAGAGGAGACTGGAGACATCTTATAACTATCTTTAGACATAGAACCTTTGTGCTATAGACTCACATTTTAACCGGAGGAGACTTCAAGCAACTGAAACAGTTTAAATGTCATATGAATCCTGATTACTGGGATAAGATGCAACCAAGTCCTTTGCCTCCTCCAACATTGAGTACAGCATTGGTACCTGTCTATCCTTCTAAGCTCTCCCTGGATTTAGAATGCAAGTGTACACATTCACAACCAGAACCTGTAATCAAAAATGTCAGACACGACCAGAGTTAAATCCCCATAAAGCCCCTTAAGGCCAGCCAGGGCTGGGGGAAACCAAGCTAGAAAATCTGCAGCTTTTGGCTCCAGAAGACATGCAGCATTCCAGTCCAGATCAAGGTAAAGCTAGGAGCAGCAGTCACAGTTAAAGACAAGTCTGGTTGGAAAGGGCACTCTGTACATTTCTACTAAATCCCATCACAAGATCATTTCTGTAGGTAAAACCACTCAGGCAGCTCTGGGCTGCTGGAGGAGACAAGCAGCATGTTTGGCACAGACAACACGATACAAATTCCGACAGCTATGAGCAGCACAGTAGTTACACCTCCAGACCTAACCACAGCAAACCTGCGTGTGAGAGCCAGAAGGTGAAAACAGGCTGTGAGATGTGAAACACGTACCATGTTTGCTGGAGTTTTGATCCAAGGATGTGTTCACAGAAATGCTGTCGACTGTAGTCCATTTCCTCAAGCGAGATTGTGGCTCTTTAATACTGCTCATATCCATGTTTACATTCAAGTTTGAATTCATTCCTAGAAACATATATAACTTAAGAAACACAGGCTGAATGTTTTTCTTCTGCTAATTACCCCTGTTGTCCTAATGAACATTTAAGAGCATGTCACTATGGTTCTTTCACGCTTCCAAGTCTCTGCTTTTGAGAAACATTCTAGCATTTAACACAGTGAACTTACTCCAGACAGAAGCTAAGCTAAGCAATGCAAAGCACCCAAAGTTCTCAGCTGATGTCTCCATGCAAAAGGGCAGTGGAAGAAGCCATTGGGAAGTCAGAGAAGCTCAAATACCAGCCCAGCAGCAGCACAGCTGATCTCATCTGGATGGAGCAGAGGTACTGCCCTTTGGAGAGCTACAGTCAGTTAGAAAGGACGCTTTTCTCACTGGGGTGTCTACATTCACCCCTGTTCAGCAGAAGTCAAGTCCTGGTGTCCGTAGTTACAACCTCACTCCTATTCTTACCTGGGCTGTTCCAGGACACCTCTCCAAACTCAGAACTGTGGAACCACACAAGTAACACCATCTCCCTCTCCATTTACCCTCCTCACACTGAACAGTGAAACCTCAGTAAGAGAAACCAACCACAACCTGTCTTTGCCTGTCCTAAGCTGCTGTCTCCATTTCAAAACATGTATCTGCCAGGAAATCAACACAATGCCAACCCAAATGAAAGCAAATACCTGTGAGCACCAGCTGTTCTGGGCTTGGACAACTATGCCCATGCTCTGGACTTTGGCATGCCTGCTCCCTTTCCAGGTAGGGAAAAATCCTTAATTCCCAACCATACGTGGTTACCTTTCCAGCCCTTCAGACCTGTTTACTGCAGCTCTGAAAATAAACCACTACAACATTTTAACTCAGGGCCAGAGACACTCAGGGCACGCCTCAAATCTCTATCAGAAACACATTAATTCAACACTGAGACCCAGTGCTTAACTTTGCTCCTCCTGAGGGGATGCTCATCGCCACAGAGAAGCTTTGTTTGTTTCTTCAGTTGTTTGGTTGGGAATTTTAGTTTAGGCATGAGCAGATGTGGATGCCAGAAAAGCAGCACCTCCAAACGCCCCAGAGAAACTGTCTCATATACTGCAGGTTCCTGCAGCATGGCAATGATTAAGGTGACAAAGCAGCTACTTAATAGTACACACCAATTCAACTTGAGAAATGAAACAGAAAGGAAGCTCACATAGGCAGGATGCAAGAAGTTGGGTGAGAAAGTTCAGTATGGGTTTCCATAGAACTAGCAGTGTCTCTAACAGCTGAACAAGCTTCAGTGCTATGCCTTGGCCTCTGAATGAAAGCAGTAGTTAGGTAGTGATGCCAATCAGCAGCAGCAGCTACTACTAAGCAGCAGCCTGAACTTAAGACTGGCCATAAGCAAAACTCCACATGCAGGGCAAGAGCATGGCCTGCACCAACCCACTGCCTCCATCAAGCTCCACCTGTAAGCACAAGGGTTTCAGCAGCAGTCTCTACCAAACAAACTGTTCTACGAAGGGCAATGAGAATGCAAAGAAATCAGCCCAACAGAAATGACCAGATTAGGATAAAATAGGAAAAAAGCAAACTGGAGGAAATAAACTGGGATAAGGAAAAGAGGTAAATGGTAAACAGCTGTAGTAAGCATAAGACAGCACTATGAAAGGGACCTAAAGTAAGGAGAAAATATACAAGCCTGGAATTTCTGAAGTAGAAATTGGACAGAAGCCTGGAAATGTGGGGAGAAAGAAACAGGAGATGTTTGTATACATAAACGTTCAGACACTCTGCCTGAAATGAGACAACCATTCTTTAAAAATGAAGAGCTTAAAGCTTTCTTCCCAGGACAAAACCACCACAGGGGAAATGAACATTTCGCTCTAGCTATGCAATTCCAGATGCATTGAAATGTTTTTAAAATCCAAAGAAATGAGAGCACTTCAATGGATTCTTTGTACGGATTCCACTTCTAAAAGTCCTTTAGCTTCAGGAATTCTAACTGCAAAAGAACTCTGCATCATCCTTGGGACCCAGAGGGTAAAAAAGAAAGAAAATGAGACAGACATTCTTTAAGAATGCACAGCATCTGCACTGAAATACAGTCACTTCAGGGAATAAGTGTACTTGTGACATAAGTTCTTTGGTGAGCGAAGATAACTGGATAAGCCCCAAAAGAATTACCACTTCCAAGAGAACAGTGCTAACAGGATTACAGTCCCTGTTGTTCCAAGAGGAGGCAGGCAACACGAAAAGAAAGGCTGTGTGTCCTGTAAGCATTTAACTGTATGAAGTTAGCGCGGAGAAACCCACCTATGGGGAAGCTGCTGAATGCATTTATTGGCGATGGCCCTTTCTGCAGCTCAGGAGTAGCGTGGGGTATGACATTCTCAAGGAAGGATTTCATGGAGGGTTGATGGAGTGACTGCTGCTGAGAGGGTGGAGTTTGCTGCTTCATTAACAGGTTTGGATCAAGCTGACGGGACTGTTGCATCATCTGTTGCTGCATACTAAGAGATCGACCCTTAAAAAAAACAGAGCAGTTACACTACAAATAGGCAAAAAGCTTTCCCACATTTAAAGAAAGATCAGGAAATGCATCTTTGTGCTCTGAGCACCTATGCACAGCAGAGCCCAGCCTTAAGCTAAGCCTTTCTTTTAGAGCCTGTCAAAACTCCATTCACTCTTGCACACTTTAATGGCATTTCTAACAAGAAAGGCCGCTTAGGATGATGAACAGGTTTTAAAGCTAGCTTGAAAAGCGAATAATAAAGGGGTTTATTACCTGCTGCTCCTGCTGTTGACGACCACCAGAAGGCATGCTTCTTTGATTCTGCGCTTTTTGCTGCTGAGCCAACAACCGCTAGGAGACAGTGTTTCGTGGTGGTGTTTGTGAGAATAGTTTAGAGCTGACGTGAAGTCTCTACTTAGACTTTCAAATAGAACTGAGCGACCAGCTCTGGTGGCTTACCTGTAACTGGGAGATCTGAGAAAGCTGGTTTAACTGGGACAGTTGATTCAACATGGCTACCTGTTGTGGACCAAAAAGTGGGCTCAGGCCACCGTTGTTTGGTGCATACTTCAGTAATGATACTGGAACCTGCAAAACAGAGCAGAATGAAGAGTGACTGACAGTAACATGCCATCAGTTACACTGGATGTAGGATATTATAACCTCTGTCAACAGCTGCCTAGTTTCTGAAACACTCCCCAAGCCAAAAGCCCTTTCAATATTTAGAAAATAAACATCAGCAACACCCATGAACAAACCCCAATATTCTGAAGCAGCATTTTGGTAGTTTAAACCTGGAATGTTTTATGTACTTCATTACCTGAGGGGATAGTAATGGAGGAGGCACTTGAGCACGTGGATTAGGCTGAGATGAATTAAGAGGTTGTGCTGGAGGCTGCTGCATGCTCCTGGGCTGTGCTGCTAAATTACCAACACCAAACACACTGGGATTGCCATTCTGCGGAAAGGAAGGACAGTGAGTAACAGCAAGCCTCTTTGCTGCTCCTCCCACCCCTATGCATTTGAATTAGAAATTAAGTACGTATCAATCACATAGGTAGGATGTCATATCAAAAAGCATTAAATGCTGTCAAGTAACATGCCAAGGATATGCACACAGCCTTACCTGTCTAACAGAATTCAAGTTTTGCATACCCAGCCCTGCTAGGGAGCCAAGGGCTTGGTTAGGTAGTGCATTATTTGAAGGGGGAAGCTTCATGTTTTGATTGGACATAAACTGCATGTTTTGGGACTCGTCTGCTACAATGCCATCCTGATGGGACAGACAAACCAATGCGCAACACCCAGCCAGCAAGCAAGCAGAAGGGAGAAACCATTGGCAGGAACAGAAGGGAAGAGTCACAGACAGTCCAGCACCAGCAGGAAACAGGCAGAAAACAAAAGAGATCAGGTTAGTCATTTGCACCGCAAAGGGGCTACAGAAAGTGCTTAGTATTATATATCAGTAAGTTAAAAAGAACATCTCTTATGGATTAACAAGAAAGCCCCAGTCTTCCCCTCCACTAAATGCAGAAAGCTAAGGAGCACCCAGGTAACTACTCAGAATGCAGAGTCAAAGAAGTTTAAAGTGTCCGCCAGCGGGACACCTACTGACCTTATCAAAGTAAGGACCGCGATCCATGGAAGACTCTTTGGAAATCTGAGGACGAGAACCAGGGCCTTTTCCAACCACACGGTTGTAATCTCCCACACTGAGGCCGTGCTTATCCATCTCCATCCGCTTATCTGGCAATAACCCTGGGAAAAGGTGAGAGATGTGAGTGCAGCAATGCAGGATCCTGCATTATTCCAGACACCAGCAACCAGCCTGTGTTTCTGAAGAGCTGCACTGATGCTGCTCTCAAGCTAGAGACTAATGAAAGAAAATAGTTTAGCTTTGAACTATATGGGCTTTACTGAAAAGGGAAAGGAAACACTATGGATCAATGGGTACAGACAATTGAGAACTTGGCATCAGCACGGCATCAGGTTCTGCTGGACTCCACAAAAATGCTGTTCTCAGTTCTTAAAACCAAGCAAGTTTAATTGTTCAAACTGGAGTTTCCAGTTGTGAATGCCACGTGTCTGGTTTGGAAGCAAAAAGCGCTGTCTTGGCTTTGATCTTTGGATGTGATCTTTATCACATCCCTACATTTGTGTAGTATTTCAGAAGCCCTTTAATTTGATTCAGTTAAGAAAAAACCCTATTAGCTAAACCCCAACCAAACAAAAACCTTCACAAATGCAGAGTATTTGTGTTTATTAAAAGCAAATATGAAGTTATCTTCTCATGAATTCTAGGCAAGCTACAAGATGAAAACGTAAGGAATAAAAAAGGGTCCATTTAATCCTTCACTGCATTCAGTGCAAGAGAATCGCTTCCCAAACTGATGTTCTAAACTCAAAAATGAAAAAAGAAATAATTTAAATATGAGGCTTTCCCTTAATATTCAAATCCAATATTCAAAGAACAAGTTCTTTACACAATTAGACTGCGAGCCTAAAAGTGAAAATACCCAGTTTGATACTGGAGTAAGAAGAGTGCAAATCCAATAAACAGTACAGTGCTACAGATACTTTTAAATAAGAATTCTATCATTATAGTATCAGTGTATTACAGAATTCTGCTATTTTTTATTTGCTGGAGGAATCATAACAGTCACTGGATCCAAACAAAACCAGAACCGCTCCCAAGTCATTTCACACTCAGGTTTAAACGCTTCTGAAATAACCGCTCGGTATTAATTTAGTTCTTAGAACTGAGAATGTGTTTCCAAGAATGAACCACAATGAGGGACTGTGGGATTCGGAACGTGTCTGTGTGGAGTGAAGGATGTATCCCGAGGGCAAGCCAGATACTTACACTGCAAGAAGCAAAACCACCACACCCTGAAAACATTCTTTCATGTCAGCTCAGCTTGATTTATGGGGAATATCACTAGAGCAACCAGGTGATTCATGTGTGTAGCATTACTCACATACACACAGGTTTTTTCTCTACAAGGGTATTCCTCTTCTTCAGGGAAGCATATTTAACCATATATAGCTGTAGCTATATATATGATATATATAGTTTTTGAAAAGTAGTTTACAGAAGGATATAAACTATAAGAGAGACTGGCAAGGAAAGCAATAAAAGCCAGGCTGGCTCTCCTAGCCTTACCTCCAGACATGTCCATCTTATTGCTCTGTATGGTTTCTTCTGGTGATTCTCTCTGAAGTAATAAAATGAATCATAATTATTTAGTGGTATTTTTAAAAGCTAACCCAAAGAGATTCCTATAATACTATTTACAATCAAACCTGCAAGGGGAAAAAAAAGAGACAAATCAGATGCTTTTTAAACCCTTTAGTTGGTACCTAACTGAAAACAGGTATTGCACCAAAATACACGTGTAACGTACAGTAAAACCCCAGAGTACGGGGTGAACACCAGGGTGTTCACAAAACCACTTTTCATCAATCACCTGGTGTTTTGTAACGAAGATTCAAAGCAAAGGGGTGGGTGACAGAGGGGAGACAAAGAGAAGAGAAAAGCACTATGAAACAAACCCCACTCAATTGAGCGTGTTACTCCCTGTGCATTACAGTCAGCACAGTAAGAAGGCAGTAGAGCCAGGTAAAGGCAAATACTTACCGAAAAAGTGAGATTTGTGAATTGCTTAATGAATGGATTGATCCATGCTTCATCTTGCTTATTTCCACCTTTCATTATTCCCTTAAAAACAGAAAGGAATTCCCATGATGCTCAGAAGATGTTTACCACCTACTGCTAAAATGACATCACAGAACGTTGTGAATGAAGATTAAAGCTTAATGGCCCCTCTCAGGGAAGCACTGTTCTGACTCAGCTTTCAGACATGCCAACAGTGCAGAAACCTCAACCCAGGCACCTCATTACCTTCGTGGGCATTTTCTTCATGTACGGTGGCCAATTTAAAGATGAGTTAGCTTCTTGTGAAGAACTGCTGTTCCACATTCCAATCTCCACATCCTCCTCTTCCTCCCAGCTGGTCTGACGACTGCCTGTCAATGGCATATCATCTCCACACCAACTATCTTGCATAGATTTAGGCCCTGGTTGTGAAAAAACCCCAGCACTTCAGCATTTCAGTAGCAACTGTTTGCCCTCAACACAGACCTTAGCTTTGTCCTTATTTCAAGATCATAAGCCCTCAGAAACATAAAGCTTCTGCAGAGCTGCTGCCCTATCCCCAGCCCCTTTCCTCAGAGATGACACAGGAAGCACTCACCGGGTTTATTTGAAGCCTGTTGACCAAGAGAAGTGTTTCCCCAGCCAGAGGTGCTTGCTGCATCGCTGATGGGCTCTCCCCAGCTAGTACCAGTATCCATGGGCTTACCCCACGCGGAAGTTCCATTATCTACAGTAGTGGCTGGAGTAGAAGGCTCTCCCCAACCTTTTTAAAGCAGTACGAGTTACTGGCATGTTTTTAAACAGGATTTTAAAAGCTACCTAAAGAAACTTAAGTGGTTTGCTTTTTCTAGAGCCATAACACAATAAAAAGCATATGAGTGCACATATACATATTACAACTGTGAGCTGTTAAAAAATAATCATAAAAATACAAATTTCATATGTAAAACATTACATTTTGGTAATAGAAATGTCCAAGATGTTAAGTTCCTAAAAACTGCTCATTATATTTAAGCTACTCCTCTCCACACTTGAAAGAGAGAGCACAAAATACTTCATAAGCACCACACAAGCTCATCTATAAGTATTATTCACTGCTCCACAAACTACAAGATCAGAAAGTCTGATCTTGAGTCCACATAAACCATCCTCCTTCATTCTGTCCCAGTGCTTTTGGAGGGGGCTCTTTGGTAACATTAGGTTTTAACTGGTTTAGAATCAAATGCAGAAAAATACTTTCATTCCTCAGATACTAGGAGGTATTTCCTCTGTTTCCACATCCCAGAATTCAAGCGGAGCTGAGTTACTTTAACTCCTCAAGCTATTTAAAACTAGATCTTCCAATCTATATAAAAATACCAATGTCTACAAGCATTGCTGTTGGGTGTTTTTCCTAAATAAGAACGGTACTTCATCGGCACCCTCCTTCCACTTTAAGCTAAAATACTGTTATATGAAGCAAGAACAAAAGAAGTGCTTTACAGCTAGCAGAAAACAGGGCATAAAACCAAGCCTTACCAGAACCCGAACTGCTCTCCTTGCTAGACATGGCACTTGAAGACAGTAGCTGCTGATGTACCTGTGCTTGCTGGTCTGAACTGCTGCTACTGTTTGGGACATTTTTATTCCACATATTCACATTTTTGTAGTTGTACTTGCTCGGATCCCCCCAAGCAGAAGTTCCATCATCAATCTCCATTTTGCGGCGTATTGATTCAGGGGATGGCTCCTCCCAGCCCGTGGGCTCTTCCTCCTTTGCCGGTGCCGGCATCGGTCCCCCCAGCCAGCCCGAGTCGGGAGGCTTGTTAGGGGCAGACGGTGCTCCCCAAGAGCCAACATCTTGCTTGTTCCACTCTGGAGAGTTGATTGGCTTGGATGAATCCCCCCAAACTTGAGGCTGATTGGATTTAGGAGGGTCTCCCCAGCCCTGGCTCTGATTAGGCTTTGTAGGCTCATCCCATCCTGAAGAAGTATTTGGGTTCGTATTATTACCTCCCCAAGAAACAGAATTTGATTTACCTGGCTCGTTCCAACCAGATACTGATCTGTCACTGTTGCTACCTCCTGAACTGGATTTCTTAGCCTCACCCCAATGATTACTTCTTGAGTTTTCACCCCAGCTATCACCGGCAGAAACTGCCCAACCCTGGCTGGCCTTCTGTCCATCTGCCCATCCCTGTTTGATCTTCTGTGCGTCATTCCAAGATGACTTTTCCTCTTTGCCACTTCCCCATGATTGATTGCTCTTGACCATTACTGTAGCAGCAGAATCTTCTTCCCACCCCCCTTGGCTGTTTGACCCTTTGGAGTCTCCCCACCTTGTAGCAGACTTTGGATCTCCCCACCCTGATACAGATGAGGTATCATTATTATTAGGGTTAGGTCTATCCACACACCCCCCTGAGCTGGAAGTCTGTGTTACAGAGCCCCCCCAGGCCTCTGTCCCATTGTCAGTTTTTCTTTCACCCCTCGGTGATGTTTCGGTATCCCAGGCAGTGTTCTGTTTGATTGGAGTCTGTCCCCAACCAGAGTTGGAAAGGACACGTGGATCTAAGTCAGTTCTGTTCACTATGCTTTGGAGTAGCGCGTGCTGGTCAACTTTCCTTCTCTCCCGGTTCTGTCCTTCTGCAGTGGCTCGATCTTCATGGCATCCAGAGCTCTCGGCGCTGCCCTCGCTGTCTGCTGTACCTGCTTTGGTCCACGCGCTGTTCTGCTCTGTGAGCTGAGGAGCAGCAGGACTCTGGCTGCTGAGGTCCTCCTCCTCAGCAGACTTCCATCCGTTTGTAAACTTCCTGCCATTGCCATTCACGCTTTCATTGGAATGCTGATTACTGGGCAGTTTACTCCATTCCCCATTTGAAATGTTAGTGCCAGTGTTTTGTGCAGGGTTCCCCCATCCTCTTCTATTCCCGCCGGCACTCGCACCATTCCCACTTCCCCATGGCATGTTCTGGGAGTTGACTGTCCCTGCCTCCCACACCCCTCCTCCTTTATTCCCATTGATTTGAAAGTTAGTGCTGCCAGGCCCGCTAATGCCTGGCTGCATTAGAGTTGCATTCACAGTGTCACCATTAGCTTGGCTGTTTGGGCCTGAACATTTGTCTCCAGAGTAATTAGAACCATAGGCACCCCATGTAGTACCATAAGATCCACCATTTTTCGCCTCACCATTGCTAAGATGAGAAATGGAAGTGCCATTTGAAACTGGAGAGGCCTGAATCTGAGAATGATTCATTGTGCTCACACGCCAGGCCCCATGCCCTGTATTATTAGGCAGTTCGTTAATCTGCACTGAACCAGCAGAGTTTGGTAAACTAGAGGTCATAAAGTTAGTAGTGTTATTTGGTCCATTCATTTCAGTGTTAAGGTTTTGAGGCTGCCCACTGAATGAAACATTCCTTGTACCATTTACTTCAGAATCACAACTTTCCTGAAGGCTTCCCCAGGAACCATGGGCTGAACCACCCACCTTTGAGTTAATACTCTGACTATTAGATATCTGACCTATGGTACTGCACTGAATACTTGTGCCAGGATTACCACTCCCTACAGACCCTTTCAGGGCATGTCCATTGTTCTCCAATACAGACCAGGCACCATGGTTGCCATTTGAATTCAAAGTGCTTGGATTTAACCCTCCATTTGATGAAGAGTTTATGGTGCCCCAAGCATTCATTCTATTGTTGCTACTTTCAGATTTGCTGTCAGGAGCATCCACAGAAACTTGACATGTGCTTATTAGGGTTCCGTGGGATAAGCCCCACGGCCCATTAATACTTCCATTGCCCACATTATTGCTGTTGCTACCAACCACAAACTTATTCTGAGAACCATGTCCAATGCCATTCCGAATGCCATCGCTTTCTCCACCTGTGCTCCCTGAAGCCATTATCACGAGGTTCCTCTCTGACCCAGAGCTAGAGGCAGAGTCAGTGTCCATACATTCTGATGTCAGCTCTGGGTCACTGCCAGTGATTGATGGCCATGCTTCTTTGTCAGAGCCGTCTACAATAACTTTATCCCAGTTTGTGCTGGAGTCACTATTTGAAGAGACTGGTCCCCAGTGAGAATTTTCATAATGGGATCCTAGACCACTGTGGTTCAAATCTAAAGGGAAGAGGGAAAGTCCAAGAGCATTATTATAAATTTAGTATTATTACTTCATTAAAGCAATAGAGGAAAATAAACACATCAAGATGCTAAGCCAAGAATCCTTTTGCATATTCTAGTCCTGAAGATGACAGAGAAAGCCCCATGGTAAGCAGAGCTGCTCAGAACACTACCCCACACACAACCTAGAACACTTCTCACCAGCAGGCAAAGTGGCACTCACAAGAGCATGAAGCAGCACTCCTGAAGGTACAGGTCTTCTTTCTTGGAGAGACAGCTGGGGTATTTAAATACTTTCTATTTAAAGTCCTTTCTAGAAACATGTCCATATTAAACCCTTAAATACTACATAAAAATCAAAGACATTTGGAAAGGCAGAAACCAGAACAGGATATTACATTGACCTAGCAGCACCAACTGCTGTATGACAGGAGCCAGAGAAACACGCACCTTCCCACCCCATTAAAGACATCATAGAAGGATTCTTAAGTTATTGAAGATATTTTCTTTTATCCAACAACCCATACAAACCCCACAAGACCAGGCTAAAGTTCTGCCCTGCAGAAGCTCAGATTAAGTGGCTGAGCTGATACTTCTCACTTATCTAAGAATCACTGCCTCTCCTTCACTAGATAAACTGATGATGTGGGAATCAGGAAGACACAGACCCTAATTCACTTACATACTTTGCAAGGTAAATATAGGCACCATGGAGTATTTGGCACAAAACAAGCACCGTCAACTCTCATCTCAGGTGTTCAATGCTTTGCGCAGAGACCTCCCCCATGACTGCTCAATCAAAGCATCAGCAGATGGAACTACGGAAGTGTGAAGCGTGTGGAACACAGTGATGAAGCTGGCAAAGGAACACAAGTACAAAAGGCCACTGGAGCTTTTTACTTTGTATTTGCCTGCACTGAGAGAATAACCACACTGGTGCACGCTCAGTGGCTGCGTATGCAGCAGCTTCTCTGCACATGAAAACATTCAGTTGGGTTTTTTTAAGCAAATGACACTTCTTTGCAATATTCCCCTTTTTTGCCTTTACTTGGGCTATTCAAAACGTACGTACCCCTGGGAGAGCTAGGAGACGTTCCTTCAGTTGAACAGAACCCCAGACCTGCCTGTTAATGTGTTACTTGAAAAACCACGGTGGTGCCTGAGCAAAATCCAACAAACCCCAAGATCTCAAATCTCACACTGGTGTTTAAAGAAAAGAACTCATTTAACCTGTATTAAAAGACCAAAGATAAGAGTGGTCTGCACTCTCATGAAGGAGAGAATCAACAGCACCAAAAGCTGTGCTAATGAAACATCTGGATTGAAAAACATCATCTCAGCAACAGATCAATTTGAAAAGCAACACTGAAGTGTACAGCTGCAAACAGCCCAAATTCAACATGGGGAAAGAGACACAGGTTATGAGTACAGAACAGCAAACAAACCTTCACTGCACAACAACAGAATGCACAAAAGAAACCCTGTATTTAATTAAGATCTATTATCCTAATTTAGATGCGATGCACAGCTTGTAAGGAGCCAACACACAGAGAGCAGGTAATGACTGATTTCCAGCCATCCACTGTGATCCCACTGCATGCAGAACGACCCTGACTGACAGTTTTTCCTCAATACAAATGTGTGTTAGTGCTTTCTAGTAGAAACCACTGCTCCAGAATCTCCCTGCTGGAATCTCCACACCCCATGAACGTCTGAGATTAAGAATACAAATACTGAGTCAGCAGCAGATTATCTCTGATGTTCTGTGTCTGGCAGATACCACAAAAGCACCCTAAACATTGAGAAATCCCAGCTGACAACATAGTGCCCTTGGTGCCCAGCAAACAGCAGCCCAGGCCTGGGCTTCTCTCCAGAACAACGGAAGTTGCAGGTGAACTTTTGCTGCTTAAATCCTGGACATAAATAAATTACATAAACCTGAGTTTCTTAAAATCCAGTTTGTGTCTTGCTAAAGCACTCCAGCCTCAGGAATGAGCAGATGTAGCTGTGTGCCTCTGCAGTGGTTTCCTAACTGAAGCAAAAGACAGGAGAGCTGCCAGGGTAAGGGCACAGCGTCCTGCTAGACCCAACCCTCCTCCCAGAGAGGGACCATCCTGCAAGCTTCCCCTCTCCTCTCCCTGTCACAGGGGAAGAGGGAGGATGAGGAGAGGAGGTTTAGCACCTCCCCTTGAGAGCAGGCTTCAAGGAAAATGTGAAGGATGAAAGCTTCAAGGAAAAAACAGAAAAGATGCAACGTGAAACGTTCTCCCAAGCCCTGCGCCTGCTGCAGCCTTACGGGTACATACAGGAACTAGAGCCACTACAGCCCCACAGCACTACCTGCGCTACTCAGGGCTTGTCAGACCAGCCTGGGAATACTGTGTTCAGTTTTGGACCTTGCTCTACAGAAGAGTTGTGGAAAGGCTGGAGAGGGTCCACACAAGGGCCACAGAGATGATCCAAGGACTGGGAAGACAAGCGAGTAAAAGCTGAGAGAGCTGGGACTGTTCAGCCTGGAGAACAGAAGGCACAGGGGAAACCTTAGCCTCATGTTTGTGTTTAAAGGGTGGCTACAAAGAAGATGGAGACTCCCTTTTTACAAGGGGTCACATGGAAAGATATGGAGTGATGGGTACAAGTTACTCCTGTGGAGATTCTGACAGGACCAAGAGCAAGAGTTTATAAGGAGAACAACCAGTCACTGCAATAATCTCCACAGGGAAGTGTGGACTCCCCAGCATTGGACGCTGTTAAGAATCAGCTGGACAGGGTGCTGGGACATCTAGTCTAGGTTGTGCTGTGCTTAGAAAGGTTGGAGCAGATGATTCCTGAGGACCCTTCAGAACCCTGGGGTTCTGTGATTTCCTGTGCATGTCCCCACGTCCTCACATAGCACATTTACTCCAAAATACACTTAAAAAATAAAGAGACAGTGTTCTTCACAATGACAAACAGCAGCAGAGAACATGCAGAGCTGCAGGTGCTACCCCAGTGTAAACTCAACATTCAAACCACAAAGGCCCAGACACGATTTCCTCCACAGTGCTGTGAAATGTCTCTAATCTAAAGCACAGGCTTGCACAGATTATTCAGTTTAATACCACAAAGAGGCAATTCAACACGTAAGCAGGAAGGTAAAAAACAGAAGACACTTAGTATTTTAAAGCTCAGCTGCCACACAGTCAAAACACCCATTCTGGTATGAATTCTGATGTTATTTTAGACAATCAAAAGGTTTAAGCAAATGTAGGATGCAACAGCACAGGGAAGGTTGTGTCAGACATTCATACAGCACATGCTATTGGAAAACAGAAGCCAAAGAATAAAAACATGAATAAAAACCTGGGACGAGATTGTGTGACACATGTAACTACTACAAAGACACGCAGTGCAAAGCAAAGGGGAGATGTAAAGAGCTAACCTGACTGGTTAGGGGAGTGGCTCACCAAGTCCCGAATGGGAGGCATGCCTATGGAAAGAAAAGGAAGACAGTCACAGAAGTGTTACTTTGGTAAAGTACCAACAGCCCCCAGAGCACTCATTGCTCCAACCCCATCTGTTAGCACCCCTTCTTCAGGAGAGGTTCAGCTGAGGAGCCAGCTCAGCCCCAGTGACTCTGCCTCAGCTGCAGCACTGAACACAGGGAGGGGGAACACCCACAGCAAACCAGCTTTCCCATTGAGCTATTAGCAATTCTGCTCTACTACTAGTTGGTTTTCATACATTTGGTCTTTAATTCACCAATTTAACACGTCTTTAATTTTAAAAGTTTGATGCCTATACAGAGGAGGAAGAACTGAGGCACTGAAACCAAACCCAGCCCATTTCTGACGGCAGACTCCAAATTTCAGGTCAGCCCTGAAACTTCAGCCAAGTCCCTGCTGCTCTTCTGAAGAGCACTTTCTCCACCTGAAAGTCATTATTTTGCTTCCTGATGTAGCAAACAGAAATAACCACATACAGTCCAACTCTGGTGTAACATCAGTGTGTGCACAACAAACTTTCCTATAGCCCTCTCTCATAGCTTCTTCCACCGAAGCATCCCATAGGCACTGTATGAAATCAAAGTGAATGTTTCCAATTCACAAGTTCTACAGTTGGAGACCATAACTGTTATATATAAGGCAATGTTTCCTAAATGCAGTCAGCCCCCACCACTTCTAACTGCAGCTCCCTGCCCAACGAAAACCCCTCAACTTGCAGGAAGAACCTTTTGTTCCCAAAGGCTTTGTCTGGAACATCGTTTTGCAGCTCTGCTGCGAGATGCACATGGATAAAGTGAGACCCACTCGCACCAGAGCAGGACTCGGAGCGACTGGACTAATGCCAGGAGCCCGGCGCTGCTCTCCTGTTCTGCTCTGTCCCACAGTTGTAAGCAATTACTGCTGGCAAGTATTTCAGTTCAGCATATAAATCATTTCATTGTGGAACAACCACCTGGCCCGCTCCATGTGTTACAAAGCAGAGGCGGCAGCATTCAAGACCTTCCTTTCATGTGAAGTTTACATACAGGGGGGAAATATCAGCAAAGCAAACTGAACTGGGCATGAAAACGTTCTGATAAAGAGCCACTTATGTAGATTTCTTAAAATAACCACCTTGGTACAGGCTCTATCTTTCTCACAAGTACTGCACGCCACGGGCTTCACTTACATGTCTTCATTAAAGAGATAGGCCAAATGTCCTAACAATAGCAGAAAAGAACAACTCACAGGACTACCCCTTCTTCAGCTTTACTTCTAAACAAAGGGGGTTCATTTTCAGAAGAGATGATTGTCCACACAAAACACATGTGGACCACTGATACAGTTAAAAACTTCTCCAACACCAAAGACCTGAAACACTCAGTGTGGCCAGGGCAGTTAAAAGAAGACTCTTAAGTTTAGCAGTACTGGTGCTCCTGGCTTTCACAAAGCGCCTACCAAGCAGTTACCACCCTGTCTAGAACTGGGGATTGATTCTACCCCAGGGTATGCCAGGGAACACCAGCTCAAACTCCTGCAGCCATTACAAAGTCCTGCAACTCTGACTGCAACACTTGAAGCTACAGTTTTCCTTTTAGCTCTAAAATAGGGATCAATCCCAGTATCCATTAAATAATGCTTTAAAAATAAAGAACTAAATCTTCAAAGATATTGTGCTGAGGTATAAAATTTGTCAACCCAAATGGCCTAGACGTGGATATTCTTTAAATAGGAAAGGATCTTACAGACATGACAAATTTCATGAGATTTTGAGTTTCAGAGATAACAACAAGGAGAGCACTCAGAAGCTGTCATTGGAGGCTAAAAGAGGAACTGGAGAGCAAGACTGGGGCAGGCAAATGTCAGTGGTATTTCCTTTCAGATACTGAGGTGCCAGAAGGCATTAAGCCACTCACATGCTGCTGGACTATGGCCACCTCCGTGTTACACGAGTCTGAAACTATCACAAAAATCCAGCACTGAAAAGCACTTTCCTTTACATTATCACCTTCCCTACATTTCTTAAAGCACATGACAAATGTGGAACTCCTGGTTACGGGAAAGAGCTCTTCCAAGCACACGGACACAAGCACAAGCACAAGGCACCAAGGCAGAAGACCTTGGCTGCACAACCGCACTTGTCTGATCCTGGTCCCCCAGAGCACAGCACCAAGCTAACAAAGACCCAATAGGATGCTGCAGACAATGCAAACCTTTTAAGATGGGAAAGGGCTTTGGCCAAACTTTCTCTCCCTAAAGGCTCCCAGAACCTTTCTGTTACGAGCTTGACGTGTGGCCATGTTATTCAAGCAGCTAGCCTATTCTCCAAACCACAGAACTACTCCAGGAAAGGAGGTCCCCACACACTCGCTGGAGCACTGTGGCACAGGAACACGTTGGCATCTCCCAGCCTAAAAGGCTCCCCACCCACAGCAGCACAGAAATCAAGAAAAGTGGGAAGAATGGGATACACAAATGGGAACCCAACTGATTAATTATTGGACTGGCGTTCACAACAGAAGAGAAATGAAGGACACTATGTTCAAAGGGATCCTCTGGATACAATGAGGTGGTTTAACAGGTTGTATAAAGAGTAACAATTCTTAAATCAGTTTACCTGTCAGGTTTTATCTAAATCACTACTGGCTATCATATAACTTGACCAGTAGAGGATACATGCTGGAGAAAAAGTTACATCTTAGATGCAAGCAAGTATATGAAAGGTTACTTTAAACCTGACTATTGACAGGATTATACAGCTGAACTAAAACCCCAAACATTAACTACATAAAAATGACTTCTTGGAGTGGTAAAGAGTTCTCCCAGGATGTGACAAAAATAATGCTGGAAAGTAATATCAAGCATTCCTCAGGGGGCACAGGGATAAGCAGCTTCCAACGCTCTGTTTACTTTCAGTTTATATGTGCTTCTTCAAGATTAAGTAATCAGAACAGCTCCAAATTGAACTACAATTTGAAATATCACAGCAATTTTCCACAAACCTTCTTTTTTAGCTGAAGGGACCACGAGTCACGTCCCTTGTGGTGTACAGGACACCGATTCTGAGAAACAAACCTTGAGTTTGGAAGAAACCGTTTGTGGGAAGAAGTTCCATCAACACACAAGTCCAAAAATTAGGAGGTATTTGCCCAACATATAAAGTGTTAGCATTAATACCAAATCCCTTTGAAAACCTAAATCCCTATGGAGAAAGTTTTATCCAGCCTAAATCAGACTGCCCTGATTGTCTCCCAAATTGTCTGAGCTGCAGGCCAGTACATTCACTGACCAGCAAATTACACACGGAACAGGTACATTTACTACTCTTAGAAGGGTATTTGAACAGAATGTGTAACAAGCCAACATAACAAAGGATAACCCGACTTAAATAGTAAAAGGTAAAGGTCGATCCATTTGCTAAGACAATCAAGCTTTATGTGGATGAACAAAGAAAAACTCTGACCTAGTAGCAAAAGTAACTCTCATATTCCAACCAAGCTGCACCCTGTCTTGCTAGATACGAAGAAGAAAAAACCCCAAAGTCTAGAGATGCTGTTCAGAACTATGGGAATGACACTTCCTTGGGAGACCTGTGTATCAAAGCTGGATGCAGAAAGTGATGCTTCATACCACCACCATGCTTGCATCAATCATTAGGATAAAGACTGGAAACTCAGAGCAGAGCAGTGGTCACATTGGGCCCTGTTCAGAACCAGACACGTCTACTGTGCACCACTGGCAACAAGGAGCAACTATGATGTCTCAGGTTTCTATATGCAACTTGCACAGGGATGGCCCAAACCATCCTGCAGTGTTTAATATTAAACTACGATGCAGGAAAATCTCTTGTCATGCCACAGCTTACATGGAAAGTTTAAAGATCAGCTCAAGTGTTTCACTGACAATTGAATTGAAACTATTTGAATTCAAAGGAACACACAGCATCTCCCCTCACCTGGCTGTTTTTTGCTGCTGTTCGGCACCTCCCCGTTGGTCACTGGCTGCTTGTTTGTGACAGTGCTGCCTCCTGACTGGCCGTTCAATACTTTAGGAGTAGATCCCAGGTTGGCAGCTATCACTGGTAACTGCTGACCTCGTTTCAGAAGCTGTTTCTGTTCCTGGTGTCGAAATCGCGGTGGTACTTCACGAGGAGGGTATCGAGGCAAGGTCTGCTGCTGCTGGCTGCTGGCTGGGGCCCGCTTGGCATTATTATTAGTGCTGGTTGCTGGGGAAGTGCCGCTGGAGGTGACAGGCTGAGGCTGGCTTACACTGGTCTTGGTTTGTTCTGGCACTGCCCCCACCCCCAGAAAGAAAGAAAGTTGGACAAAGTTATTCATAAGAACAGCAACTGCAATTGAAGGCTAAGCCAATATTCTTACACATCTGTATGTAGCATGTAATGGCAGCATTTCTTCTCATTCCAGTGGTAACTCATTCCCCATTAAAAGCTCAATTATCCCATAATCACACAGCTTTAATAGCACAGATTGGGAAGTAGAAATACATCTTACTATCACTCCTAACAAAGTTATCTTGGCTAACGTATGTCACTACTAACAAACTCTTTCTACAGGGTTTTCTGACAGATCTGCTTATTTAAGCATTTAAACTATTTTAAAAACACTTAAGTACTAAAAACCCTCCAAATCTTACTCCAGTGGGAAACTTCAGTGTTATACTTAGAAAAATGTTCTGGGTTTGCCCCAGAAGAGCAAGAGGTGAATAGAACACATAAAAAACACTGTCGGGACTTGCCTGCTTCAGCAGCCCTAGCATCCAAGGGGAAATGTGCTGGCACCCTCAGCTCAAGCTGCTCCAGCAGGAGCAGCTACCAGCGCCGGTACCCCACACAGCCTGGCAGGACTGTGCCAGCAGGCAACTGCAGCTCCAACGTACCCTTCAGTCTTGGCAGCATGGCCCCTTCAAGGCCAGATGAAGGTCAAACAGCCTGCAGAAGGCAGCTGTGAGTAAACACACCAAACCCTGATGCTGGATGAAGGGAAAACCACAACGTCCTCCACCCAACACCTCCGCCCAGCCACTACAACAGTGGTGGTGAGCACAGGGTGTCCGGGTGTAGGTAATGTCACAGTAAGTGTACTTCCTGTTTTACACTTACCTGTACTTACTGTCACAGGTAAGTAGACTTCCAACCCCTCATACTACTGACATGCCAATGTCCTTTCCAGCTTTCTCCATGAGATATCTACATAATGTGCATACACGCACTGTGGAACTCCCTGAGATAGCTCGACTCGATCACGACCTCCCTCAGCACTGACCTGCCTGTGTGGTGGCCACCATCTCTGCTCAGAGCTTCACAAGGGCTGAGCTGCTGAAGGCAAACTGTTTAATCCATGTGGCATTCCTGCTGCGAACAGCTCGGGACAGCTCGCTGAGGACAGCTTCTCCAGGGACAAACACATGGCTGGATTTACTTCAAGAACAGATCTGCACATTGACAACATCTAAATACACACAACTTGAGGCTGAAGAGCAGCATCCTCCAACCATTTCCCCGCTGTCTTCCTTCAGCAACTCCCTGGCATGTCAGCAGCAGGAACACTGTTACCACATGACCGTGTTTAATTTGTTTAAAGACCATTTTCTCATTCACTTTCAGGAACAGGCTTGTGTGAATACAACATAAAAAATAAATGAAAGCAAGCTCTTTAGGCTTTTGTGTAAAGAATCCACTTGAACACTGACAGTGTCACTTATGACTATCGTTTCTTTTCATTCCTCCTGTAATACAGTTAAACACAAGCACAAAGGCCTTCAGAATAAAATGTCACCTCAGAGGCAGCACCTTCAGGTGCTCCCCACCACACTGGCTCCACAGCAATGACCCTGCTCTTCTATTTCACAGCTGACTGGAGCGGGACAGACGTAAGGGGAGGAATGGCCAGGACAGAGGTTGATTTAATGTCCGCGGGGAACAGGAGGTGTTCAAACGCCATTAGGTACATGGGCAAGTTGACAGAAATCACCAGCACCATATCAGATGGCACCAGTTTTAGCTGTTGCCTGTATTAAGAGTAGGGAACAGATTCCTTGCACAGTGTTTTGATGCATGTAATGCAGCAACAGATAACGATCCAAACCAGATTTCACAAAGTAGTCCGGAACAAAGCTCTTCCATTTATTCCTTTTAAAATTCCCTGGGTTAAAAATCATTAAAATGAGTGAAAGTGACTAAACCTCGGTGAGGGGAGCAACATCCCAGCAGCTAGCTAAGAATTTGTCACCACTTCAATGCATGAGCTCTTATACCACGTTTCTGCGGTCTGGGTACTGCAACAAGCTTTGAAATTTAAAAAAACAAATGAAAACCATCACAATTCCTCACATACCCCAAACTGTGCCACTGCATCCCAAATCTTGCCATTCTGATCCATCAAAGTGCCTCCTGCTGTCACCCATCCACACCAACCGCTCTCTATAGCGAGGGGTGCCAACAAGGACAACCACTGCCTGCAGCCAGGACACCCTTATCAAGCAATGGCACCACTGAGGGACACACACCCCCACTGCATGCTGTACCTGAGCTTTCTTGTTAATGTCAGCTTAGGTGGAGAGCACTCCCAGCTTGAGGGGAGTTTCTGACACAACCCACAACACCCCTTAATGGGCCATGGAGGAGACCCAGTTTTCCTGCATTCCCCCTTCATTCCACACAACTGCTCCTTTGGATGAAGCAAAATCATTCCTATTGACATTCCATGAGACATCCCAACCCAGCTGCCAGCAGCACTTAGCAACATTAATACTTTCATAATTAAAGCTGCTTTAAGACAAAGCATGTACTATAACAGAATCCAACTTGCAGGTAACTGAATCCCCCTCCACCATAAACACACCATGTCCTGCCCAGCCAGCCCCTGGGCTACGACACAAACAGCTCAAGAAATCTGTATTTCTCATGTATTCTGTGCATTCATTTCCTTAGCAAACATGGCCATAAAGGCAGCAAACAGAATGGAAATCTACCCCGTAATAGCTGTACTAAAGAATCAACAGTTTACATTCATATGTTAATTTCAGACTGGAATTAACCCAAAGTGCAACATGGATTAATTTCAGTTTCCCATCGCTTCCCCAAGTACCCCAGACTTCAGTTTTAAGCAATACAATTTACCCTGTCCAACATTTTCTGGTCCACAACTTCAGCAGACTAAATACTACATTCATATTCCAACATGGCTACGATAAATTCCAACAGCCCCTTATCCCTACCTTAACATTTCAATCTGTCATAAACGAGTTGCTGGCTTGGTAAAAGTTTGCTCTGCCCACCAGTATGTGATGTAGAATCACATCGGGGCAGAAAGCTCCCACTACCACCAGCGCAGCTCATTTACCAACAGCGAGCTTACAGAAGCGAGCAGTAAAAAGAAGATTTCCATAAAGCACAAACCTGCTGCAAGCCCAGAGCAGGGGATGGAGAGGTTACAGTGAACAGAGGGATTCCAAAGAGAGACGCTTCCAACTTGTGTTGCTTTCCCACTCGGCAGACTTCACCAGAAAATGGAGGAGAAGCATGGTGTCATTTTACTGCTCCCGGAGAGCTGCTGCCAGCTCCTCCTGAGCGGGGCCACGGCTTCCTCCAGCCCCAAAAATGGCAGCCCTGCCACTAACTTTAGTGCAGATGGAAACCAGCTTCTCGCTCGCACTGGCTCGGCGGGCAGAGATCAAATCACTCCCGAAGCACACAAAGAGCAGCACCGAGCTGTCATTTAAGTGCTTCTTCTCGCTGCTGCCGGAGCTGACCTCTGAGAAATGTGTTGTGAGGCTCCCTGCCCGTGTGCCATGCCCCCGAGAGTTGTCAGTGCTGGAATGCTGAAGGGCAAGAGGAGGAAGCCTGGCGCTGGAGCTGACACACGTAAGATGTAGTGCTAGAATTTTCCTGGTGGAAAAATGGCCGCAGCTGTAAGCTGAGCGAGTGGAGCTGGAAAATATCCCACCGCTGCCAAGCCGTTAACCCCTCCGCCACCGCGCCGAGGGGAGCCCGGGCTCTCCCAGCACAGTGCTCCTCACTGGGCATGGATGCTGTTCACCTCCAGCACTGAAAAGCTAACAGGTTTTCTGACCTGGAAAAGCACAGGGAGGGAAGCGCCATTAAAAAACCCCACAAAAAGCAGAGAAGCCTGTCTTGGGGCAATTGTGCTTCCCAGCGAAGCAAATGAGTACCAAGTTTCCAAGGTGGGAAATATGAGTCAAAGATTTCAGCTCCACACCCAGCTATTTTTAAAAGCACTTTCCGTTTCAGTGCTTGACTCAAAGTTGATTCTGCTCTGCAACAGCAGCAGTGCTTTACGCCTCTGCCTTGACAAAGCAGAGCAATCCAGGGCTGAAGACTGACAGCAGTTTTCAGCTCCTGCTCGCACTGTTTCCCCACACACAGCAGCATTGGGAACAGCTCACCACAACACCAGCACCTACACTGCCCTTTGGCTCTAACAAACTACTTTGCTATGGTATTATGTATGTGCAGAGAGACATTTCAGCTCCTGAGGACATCTCCTGCTGGAGAAGCACACTGTGATTGCTGAAGTGAGCACAACAAAACTCAGATGTTCTTAAACAGCACCTACTCAAGTGCTTGGCTTCTTAGCAGCTACTTGTGGCCATGGCACAGTTTGTAGAGTCCTGTTTTAGGAGGAATTCAGGATAAATGGATTGATTTGTCCATCCTTAATAGCACTGACATTAAACACAGCAAAAATACTCTGTTGTGGTAGAAGGAATACCACAATACTTGTCAGTTCTGCAGCATTCTCCTCAAATAAGGCCCTTCAAATGATACTTATCTTTTCCCCAAATGCCTGGTACTGGAGCACTTGGAGGGCACTTGTTGAGTGTGAATGTGTTGTGCCAGCTGCTGCACAAACAAACCTTCACTTGGCAACTAAGCTATACACCAACTCCTATGAACTGCCTCTTTTCCTTTAATACAGCCAGACATGTAAAACTAGACGGGTTGGATCATCTGAAATCCACAGGAATGACACACATGCATTTTTAAGGACAATACTACAGTATTAAAACATTCCTTGTACCAGAAACATCTGGATCAGCATCATCTTCATTACTTCCATCCCTAATCCTGAACAGGAAAATATCAGCACTACTAACTTCCTTGGAAGGCAGCCTTAGAGTTTTACACGACCATAGGTAGCTGCGTCAGCTGCTAAACAGCAACTTCTACCTCAGCTAAAGCAACATTTTGGAGCCCCCCAAACTACGCTTAAACCCAAGAAATAACCAACCACCCGCGCCACTTAACCAGCTCCTTTCTGGAAGAAGGAACAGAAGTGTGAATTATTTAGAGATCCCATACGCTGCTATTTTATCTTCAGCTCATGCATAGAATGAATTATTTAAGACATTAACGTGACGGAAACTTGGAAACTAATGAAACATTCATTTGCATCCCGAACACAAGCAGGCAGAACCAATGACGCCATGAAAACGCTTTGTGCGATGTAACCACGGATTCTGTTCCTAGAGAAACTGTTGCACAAAGTCCCCTGTCTGAACCTCCTCACGCCTGCTCTGCTTCAGGACAGCCAGTGTGCGTGAGCCTGTGACCGCTCCACATTCCCGCTGAACTTCCCAAAATACCCTGTTAATAATAATGTAACACTAAAGTTGGAACTTAACACTTCCTCAGTAACCAGCAGGCTCCGAGGAGAAAATGAACGGAAGAATATCATAAAAAGACCAGCTGCCCTCCAGAAGAAGGCAACTTTTACCCAACCAGGTACCTCAGGGCAGGATTGGTGCCCTCCTGCTATTTTTAGCCATGCTGTGATGCCGGGATGCCAGAGCAGCACAAGTCCACAGGTCAAATGTTCACTCAAAATGGACCTTATTATTTACACTCTGTTTCACCACTTTCTTCTTTGCTATCTTTTCAGATATACTTTATTGCTTCAGAGTAAAACCAAACACTCTGACAATTCTTTATTTACATCTGGTATATTATCTTAGAAGCTTTATGGCAGGAACGTACAGGAGGAAACAAACGCTCAGCCAGTACCCCAAGTGTAATTCCATGCACTGCTTGAAAAAGGGTGCTTTAAAAAACAAGCAAAGCATATTTATTAATTACAATACTCTTCCAGCAGTTGCACTGAGCATTCATACAAATACACAGAATTCCAAGCTGGTTTCAGTGACCGGAGCCAGGCTGGAAGGGCAGGACCCACACTCAGCCCTGTGAAACCCAGAGGATGGCTGCCCATCTGGAACGTGGGCTCTCATCACCAGCACTGGTGCAGCTCCCACTGCCTCAAGTGATCACTACTCACAGCAAAAGCACCATCCTCCTCCTCACAGGACTCCCTGAGACACGAACCCAGGCTGCCCTCACTGCCTCCTCAGAGCCTCGGCACACACTGAAGACCTGCTGCTCCTACTCTTATCTATTTTCTTTTCCCATTTAAACAGGCACTAAAGTACACAAACGAGACAAAACCACACCTCCTGATAGCTGTAATTGCGCTGCAGCCCTCAGCAGGAGCATCAGTGCATTTTGTATGTGAGGAACCTGCCTCCTCCATTCCAACCTCATGTGAACGAGGATGCTGCTTCAAAGGCACACCTCAGTAATGGCCACTTACCTCCATTTGTTTCTCTGCTCTTCTCAAGCACAGTAAGTCCTCTACCATTTTACTACCTTCATGCCAGAATAGCACTTCAAACACCTTTTGATTTTCCAGCAGTAATTGCATCTCTGCTAAGCAGGGCTTCTGAGCTCCTGCTTCTACCACTGCTCTGGTGAGTAGTAAATTAAAGCCAATGTTCTCCGAAAACAGGGATGCAGCAAGCACGCCACATGAACACCTAAGCAATTACTGTCCACTTCCCAACTAGCAGGTTAAGAGCTAGAGTTAAAGAGAAAGTGAAAAGAATCCCTTTTCCTCCTCTCTGGAGACTGGTTGGAATGGGGATCTGCATAAACCCCACAGGCATTCAGAGTAACTGTGGCATTTTCAGCCTGCCACTAAACATAGGAATTACAGCTTCCAGGTATGATCACTGTGATCATTCTGGCAGGATGAACCCTCCACATGCAATAGTTGGTTACGCAATATCCATTACTTGTCTATCAAAAAAGGGGAAGGCAAAAAGCAAATAAAGAAAAGAACTCAAGGTATTATGTATATGCCTGGTGCTGTTCAAGTAACTGAGCATGGAAACCAGGAAGAACAGAAGAGTCCAATCCCTGGAATACACCCTTGGTCATTACTCTTCTGTGGTCACTGTCCGAAATAGTACAAGCAAAGTTTCAAGAAGCGCATCATTCAGTTTTGAGAAGAGCCTTCAGGTGACCCATCAGATTCAACATATTTAACAATGAAGGAATAATAGAGAGAATAGAAACAACTGTAAAGTAACTTACCTTTGATTTTTTGTTCAATGGCCTAGAACAAGAAAAGAGAAGTGTCAGTGATGTGTGCAGATAAACCCCCTGTATGCATGTGTCGCTTCGTAAAGCAACATTAGCTTCTGATTCCCCTCTTTTAACATGTTTTAGTTATTTAATTATCTACTTCAGAAGTGTCTCTAACCACACCATGCCTATTATTCTTCATGCCTAGAAAGCTGTTTAAATGTTATAGAAGACAAAATTAATTTGAAAGATAAGTACATGAAACAGACTGCATTAAACTTGCAAATGAAGATGTTTTGAGTGAGTTAAAAACTGTGCCTGGAAGCAAAGAACTGCCACCACTTTTATTGCAGAGGGAGGGACTAGACATGTAAAGAAGAAAGGAATTGCAAAGACTTTCCAAGTCATTTGCAAGACTCAACTGGTTACACCTATGGTACTGCCAACATTAAAGATCTGTTTGACTAAAATTGCAATTAAAAATCATAGGATAAATATGGGGAGAGAAACACGTCTGGTATGGAAGCACACCGTAACTGTTTAACTATAAACCAGCAAAACGGAGTTCTCAAAAGCACAGCTCATAGTTCTCCCTACCTGCAACTAGAATTTTCTTAATTATCACTATTAAAATGCACTATTGCCAAAGCACAAAGAGATTTAATTGGATATGGTCATTCTGGTAGCTGCATACTGCCCATTTTAATTATGGTATCACATATATTCATAGGAGGCAATAAATTTGCCATAATACTTAAGCTATGATTGTCTATAATTGAAACCGTGAGGAGAAAGGAGCACATGTGAGTGCAATAGAGATTTACTGATCCACTGACCTGATCTGAGTCTTGGCCAGGTTCAGACACCAGCACTGCTAGGGCTGACTACTGAAACACTCTTAGCAGCTCTCCAGTGCCACAGCCTCACTTCTAAGGAAATCAAGAGAGCATTAAACCCCCCATCTCAGCTTCTTTAGCTGACAAAGGCAACAGAAATTGTAGTTGTACAGTCCAGAAGTTCAAAATGTGGCCTCTTGCTCCCAAGAAACCCTGAGCAGAAGCTTTCCAGGTTTCTTACTTATGCTCTTTGCTAAAAAGAGCTGCAGATGGAGACCCTGCAAAGCCTCTTCTGAAGAACCCCACTTCCTGCAGTGCATCAGCCACTGAGCTAAGAAACCAAACCATGGCTAACGCTTGCACCAGTGTATCAAGCCCCCACTCCGCTTCAGTTTCAGTTTTTCCCATTTTACCCTATTACACTGCCTCCAAACACCACTGCCTGTATCCCCATCTGCCAGAAGGCAGCTCCTGTGCTTGGGGCCTCATATACCACACCACAACTCCTCATCACTCTCTCTGCCCGACAGATCTGGTTCAAAACTGTATTTTGAAGGCCTGGGAAGCTGTGTATGCACTTCCAGCTCCTGGGTGCTGCATGCACAGCAGCTGGCTTTGAACCAAGTGTTCAAACCCCATTTGTATACTGTCATAAAAAGGAGACTGGAATACAGCGGCTGATGTCCCACAGAAGCTGCTCAGCATCAGGATGCAAGCACAGAGCATGCCTTCCCCAAGTCAACTGTCACACCTCTGTGACTGCTGCTGCTGTTCTAGTACGCCTTTTAGTTCAAATTACCATAAAACTACAGAATATATAAACCCAAGCACTGGCTTTCTCTTCCACAGCACAACGACATGATGTCCCTTCAGTTCTTGCCATGCCAATATGTGTGTTTAGAGCTTACCCTGGAGAGCTGGTAACCTCCTCCCCTCCCCAGCTCTGACTTAAGAACCAATTCATTGACCCATGAACAGCAACATGAGACAACCTAGAACTTTTCAATTACTTTTATGCTGTTTCTGACTCTCCACAGCACCCAAAGAGATAAGTGAAAAGGTCACATTCCAAAATACACCAGAACTTGGTCACAGTACAATGCTTTAAAAGGTTTCGCTGGAGAGCCTGTGGTTGAGAACACAAACCAGGATGTTCTTAAGAGACACATCCAGCATTGGCCAATGGAATCAGAGAAAACTGCTAAGCAGGTTTCCTCTGCTCCCACCTGAAATGGACACATTTACAAACACATTTACAAGCTCCTCTCAAGGTCAGGGTCAATACTGAGGATCAATGGCCATGATGAGCATCTTGACTGTAAACAGGACTCTGAAGCATTCACTCTGAAGCATTTCTGTGATGTTTCCATCCCAATACACCTCTGCTGTCAATATTTTCATTTTTACCCACCTTCCTTCATACAAACTGTCTTATGACGCATGTTTCCATATGGAAGGATAAGAATATATAGTAAAGAAAGGATGCAGCTGAAAGTCATCATCTTAAGAGCTAATTTTATTCTACTAATAAATGCATTAACATTGAGGAAGTTTTTAGACATGAAACCACTTCAACTGGCAATCAGGAAAGAGAATGCTCATCTCAGAACATTTAACCTCTGAAGAAATGGATCACAAAGCCAATAAAGATGCTCAATGTATCAGTTCCCACTAAATACCTGACAGCACATTTAAAGCTTAGAACATTAAATTAAATAGAAAACACTTCTGAATAACCACAGCTGACCCAGTATTTACCAGTGATGAAACTAAAGTAACCCAGGAGCAGGGGGTTTATCTTTCAATGTCCAACATACCTTTTTTTGAGCAGCTTCCTTCTTCTTCTTGTCTTCTTTTCTTTTTTTCCTTTCTTCCATCAACTGTTCTTCCTCTTCTTGCACAAAATCCCTGAACCACACAGTTTGTAATTAACTTTCCCAAAATACAATCTGTACACACTTACATTCATTTTAGAACAATTATTTCACAGTGACACAAAAGAACAGGGGAATTCTACTTCTAATTGGATAATATTTCTATCGGGACTGTGCAAACCACAAGCGACACAACGTGAAGAGCAGCTGCAGTGTCAGGCTACGTGGAAGAGTTTCTTTTTCCAGAAGTTACAATGAAGGCTCAGCCATGAATTTCATTCAAAAGGCAGCACAAATCCAGATGCAGGTTAATCCCTGCCTGCTACTGTGCATTGCTATGACTGAGCACACACGTCACGGCTCACCCAGCCAGGCAATGGGTTCCCTGCAGCCACACAGACCCTTTGGTGCTGCCCCCAGTACCCGGACACCCATCAGCTCCCTGATCCCAAACACCACCTCTGCCAAGAAACACCTCCTGTGTGCACTGTATGCGTGGCACTGCTGACTTGAAGCACACATGAACTAGATGGCACATGAGCTGAAGAGCATGGGCACACCAGAGCTGTCAACAGCAGAGCAATTCTGGAGCGCCTTAAACAAGTGCCAAAACCAAAACTTGACAAAAGTGAAAACGAACCCCATGGCATTAATCTGAATTCAGTTAATACAAGGGTTTACATGCTAGAACGGAAGGTTTAGCAGCAACAGCACTCTGCAGATTGCACTGTTTAAAAACAGGCTTCAGCCAAGGCGAGAGGAAAGGCATTACAAAGGGAGTATAAAAAGCAGGAAGAACTGAAGACGTGCAAGCACACTTCAAGCCATCAGGGACTGCAGGGACTAAGATGCGACACAAATGTCAGGATAATGAAAACACACTCTTCTTTAAGGCCATGCTTGGAGAGATGCAGTGATTCTTGGTTAAGGATGAGGACATGACCAACAGAACGGATCGTGGTCACGGGCAGGCACAAAAGCATCTGGGCTAATGGTGCAAAGTGCTCGTGACAACATGAATGTGCAAGTGAAGATTGGTTATGTTGTACATGAGAATAAAACAAACTGCTCACAGAAAGGAGGATTCTAAAGTTTAGGAAGTAACAATAAAGCTGGATACAACCATCGAACAGTGGTGGCAACTAGCTTTTGTTAGAGCACGATAACAGGGAGAGAGAACATACAGTTACTTAAGTGTCTGAGACTTGGAGAACAAAGCCTTTCTGTAGACTAGAAAGCCTACCTGCAAGACAACTCTCTGCCCTTTCAGGGTCAGGAGTGTTTCTGAGTTCAAAGCTTGGAAGCTGTTGCCCCACCAGCGCTGACCATACAGGTGATGAGATTTAAAGAACAGGTCGAAGATGTTTTGCAACCCTCTTTCTGCAGTGTACATCTAGGGTATAGCACACATCCTTTCCATGTCCTGAATCTCAACACGAGCTCCACTGCACATTCACCCTTTCACTGGGCAAACTGCATCTTCAGACTAATCCTAATTTCTGTGATATGAGTGGGATGTGGGAACAAACTCCGTATGTGTTGAGTAAGTAAAGGAAGAAGACACCAAGTTTACTCTCTGGATAACCTTCAAAGATCAGCACAAGTCCTCTCTTTTAAAGGAACATTTCACATGCAGCTGGTGTTCTCCCAGTCTGTATACACTCTCTACCCCATCAGCTGCAGCTCACGTAACAGGAGGTGCTCGGATTCAAAGCTGCTGTGGAGATCTCTGGGCAGCAAAACTGATTAGAGACATGGAGGTGATTTACTGTGGCAAAAGAAAAGGCCAAGAAACAACTGCTGGAAGGGAATAAACACCCCTGTTTGTGACAAGTGGTCCTGTCTGGTGTCTATCTCCAGAATTCAGCTTCGCACATGAAAAGCACTGCTTTTATCTTTGCCAAGATATATCTAGACGTCAGAAGCAAAGCCAATTGAATACAGTAAAAACCAAGACACTCTGCAAATATTAGGACTTTCATTACTTATTTAGCTGTATCAGTAAGTGGTGAATTCTACTTTTTAAGACAGCTCAAGCCCCCATTAAAATGAGTGCAAGCGCAGGCACTGCTTTGGTTTGGTTTTGTCTCTTTCATTTTTAGTTTTTAAACCCACATGCGCCTCCCAGGTTCCACTGGGACAAATCCATGCAACTGCCTCCCTTTTTAATTAGACAGAAGCTTCTTTCAGCACGTGCCTCCCACTGTAGCGGTGTCAGTGTAAGCGATACTCAACAACAGCTCAGCAGGTCTTCTCCTTACAGCAGCTCAGCACACTTTGCACTCCGTAACACTGCCATGCTCTGGGAAGAGAATGTACCACCCTCCTGCTGCCCACCTGAGCTCTACCTTTAAACTCTGAGCCTGGTCTTTTGCCCATTGTGTGATTCTTCAGCATGAAAAGTGGTTCCCCTCCTGCTAAGGTCAATGCTGTAATAACGATACTTGTATTTGAATGTCAAGTTGTGGCCACTTGGCTATTATTAATAGTGGTTTCAAACAAGAAGAGCTGTGGCAGTATTTTCACATGACATTCACTGTGGAAGAAAAGAGCCAGCAACATGTAAATTATTTATAGGGCACAGAAACTTCTGAGACTATTAATGTGAGCACATCAGGAAAAAAAACCCAGGACTGCATTTTGGGTAAGTGACTGAAGCAGTTTCCTCCAATCTATTTTTATTACCACTAATACTGCCAGACAACAGCTATGCTTTATCTGGATGGCAAAAATCAATTTGTCTGGGGGGGGGAGGAAAGTTTCGTATTCCCAAACCAAGCATTTCTTAATTAGAAATCTCTTTTCTGACTCCTCTCTGTAAACAGAGTCTTTGGAACGTGGTTATGTGTGTCTGTAGAGCAACTCACACAAACAAGAATCAGTTTTCACCCCCACCTGTTGAGATCTTTGCTCTCACTGCAAATCTGATTTCATCCTCTACTTGTTTCTCTTCCCAGTGCTCCCTTCTGTTGGAATAACACTGATCTCTTGTACATCCAGCACCTTTTACACCTCTCCCACTCTTAGGGTGACTTATAAGTGCCCATCAGCCCATGCTGTGTGTCAACAGATGCAGCCTGGCACAGCAGACATTTACCAGAGGAAGAGCTGCAGCGTGCTCTGACCACACGCAGTCAAACACCACCTGACTCCTTCACCCTGCATACCCAGTCCAGCAGACCACGGCTCCCAAGAGCTTCCACAGACCAAATGCTGTCCTTTTAAGATTCTCTAATACCAGAGAGCAAGCATCGGTTAGTTCTTTAAAGGAATTGCTTCTGATGTTTTTAGGTTTGAAAAAAAAAAAAAAAAAAACCCTAAAAATGTTATTTCTGAGCCCCCTCTATTTCAGTTGCACTGAAAGTCACAAACCATCACATACACTGTGGCTGGTTTACATTTGATCACAGTTTTATCGTCTGGCTGCAACCAGTCTCACTGGAAATGCTGCATTTGCAATTAGGGCTCAGAAATTATTTCATGGGCAACTAAGAGTTTACTCATGTACCCACAGAACACAGTCACAGTCGGCCAGTTTCATTCAGAGCAACCCCTTGGATGCTTTACTTATCTGAGGTAATGATTAACCTGCAGTGGCATGTGTGCTCTGTAAAGGTGATGCAGAAGCCAGCTTTGTCCCTCCTGCCACCTCCCCATGACATCCTCATTTCCAAGAGGAGGGAGCATGCCGTGATACAGAGTCATCCTTGTGCAGCATCAGCCTGCTCTGAACACTCTCCTTCCTGGGATCCCACATCCCCAGGTCTCCCCAGTACTGGTTCTGCACGTCTGATGGGAGGCAGTGTCCAAGGCCTGGCTGGACGGGGCTTGGAGCAAGCTGCTCTAGTGGAAGGTGTCCCTGCCCGTGGCAGGGGCTGGAATTGGATGAGCTTTAAAGTCCCTTCAATCCAAACCATTCTACGAGTCTATGAGGTGCACCAATGCTGCAGGGTGGTACGCTGCTTAGGACTGTGGATGGGAACAAAACTTACAGGAGTCCTGTAGAATACCTAAGAAAATTTAGAGGAGATAAGAAAGCCACTGGTGCTTTGCTTTGTGTGACAACTTTCCGTGTGTCACGTCCAAAATGAACATGAACTGAATACATGAACTGAAAAACCATTCCGTGTTTAGAAGCAAGCTGTGGCACTTTCAAGAGCAAGCAGAATGCAAAGTAGCATTTCACAGAAAAAAAAGTAACTCATCAATCCTGCTGCAGCCATATCAACAAGATTAGGTTTTATTTTTGGAATACAGATGCTAACACTAACATACCAAGGTCTCTCGAATATTCTACCACAGCATCAGCTTTTTGTTCCCACACAGGAGCCATAAAACTCCTAAATGATGACACTGTGATCATTCTGTTTTCACGTTTTGAAGAAAAGCAGCTTTCAGATTACAAAGCCATGTAAGAACACACTGAAAACCTCTGTGATGAGTATCAGGACCTTAGCAACACTTGAAAAAACATTACCCACCTACAGCCCATGACAAGTTTTTAAGAGTAGTAGATTATCATTGTAATGTCAATTCTCAGTGACTGGAAAACATAACTAACCCACTGCGCAGTTAAATAACAACAACACTAACAGCCTTACTGCCCCTGCTCCTCACAGGAAACAGAATCTCTCCAGGAGGTAGCCCTACTCCCACCACCCTCCTACACAAACATAAACCTGAGATACAAATCCAGATTCAGCTATTAAGTCATCACATCTGAAGCAGAGCTCCTGCGTTGCCATCTCTGACAGCTGAAGGTGCACACTCCCTTTATTCTTGCTAACACATTAACACAGGCCCTCAACAGACAGCAAATGATGGTATTTATGCCTCAGATTGCAGCACCCATTAGAACACACCACAAAAAGCTACATTTTTAATGCTACTCCTTGAGAAACACAAGAGCTACTCAGTGTTTCCCATTTATCATCTGAGGCTTTAATAGCCACCTTTTCCCGCTGTATTATTCTTTGTGTACAAACTATCAGCAGCTTCGTGTTATTTTACAGCACGTAACAAGAAACACTGCAGGAATCTGGTCTCACAATAACAAGACAAAGACACAAAATAAGCAAGATCCTTTGCTGGGTTTTGCCCTACATGCGGGTAGGTTTAATCCATCCCCCTGTGTCAGAGGTGTCTGTCACAGCACACTCAGTCCATCAGCTGGCCAAATGAAAAGCAACAACTGAGAACTGAATTTGGATTTATAACACAAAGACATAAACAGACCTCTGTTATCCTCCCATCAGTCACACAACTTCCACTAAAACACACGCACAGGGAGTTTCCTTTTCCTCCTGTATAGCTGGATTGGCTTGCTCAAGGGGAAATGCTCTTAGCAGAAATGCAAACCCTATTTTTCATTTTAGATCAACTGAAAATTAAATACCCCATCATAAGAAATGCACATCTGAGGCTGGAGCAGAGGCCTGGGCTTTGAACAGCTTAACTTGAAAGGGGCTTTATGTTCCAGTGACACCGAATGAAACTGGATCTTGATCTCAGGAGAGGCTGCACATTGATGGCTCTGAGAGGATACAAGCAGAACATGCCAGAATCTGGGTAACTTCAAACAGAGGGAGCATCAGATAAATATTTACTGTTATTTACTGAAAACCACCTTTTCTCCAGGTGTGCACCTCAGCACAGTTCTTGTTTGTGCATGTGGAGAAAACCAACAAGCTACCAAAACACCTTCCTCAACTAACCCATTCAAGTAAGTACTTTTTCATCTTTGAGAACAGTATCACTCTGACAGGACAGAAATGCCTCCTGATTCTGGTGATCTTTGGCAGCAAGTCTTCCCCTTCATCACCATCACCATTAAAAAGGAGCAGCCACATTCTGACTTCCACAGCCAGCACTTCTCCAGCTCTCCTCACTCCTCCCGTGTCTCAAGTTTTGATGATGCTAGTTTTACGCATGGCTTGCTTTGTTATTTGGCTTGTGAAGTGGAAAAAAGCTGTAACCTCAATGAGTAATCATTTCAGGTAATATTTATAGCAAATCATACTTCACTTATTAATTCTTGGAAAAAAAGTTCTGCTCATCTTCTATTTCAAAAGCTCCAGCTTGGCATTGTAAAAATACCTGGGCTGAACTAGACATTTAACCTCTATTCCTACATTATGGAGGAGGAGAATCCAGGATACCCCTATTTTCCTTGAAGACATGCTGAAGATGTGATAATTACTGTCTGTGCAGCATGTTATCTTCTGTTATAATATACAAAAGGGAAACATGTTACGCCACAATAAAATTACAAGTCAAGTCACCTCGCTGAGGAAATTACAGTTATGAGCAGGATTCTGACACAAACTAAGCCCTACGACACAGCACTGCATTATTACATCCCCAAGTGAAAGCGCGTGAGCTGCACACAGCAAACTCCAGCACCAAAATAAACCAGGCTGCCATCCACTGTGAACACATTACCTGGTGTTCCCCAAACCAGAACCACCCACACAACAGCACTGTGCTTTCTGGATCCCACAAGCTGGCACTAACTGCTAGCTCTGCCCTTCACAAATGCTGCTCAAGCTGCCGGCAGCATTCCAGATGCACACACACAGCGTTTTCTGGCCAGACACCCTCAAACCCCCTCCACACCCACACCACCCCACAAGATGATGCTAGCACGGTTTAAAGACGCTGCTTCCATTCCAACAAGTGCTTTTAGAAGCCCTGAGGCTGTGAAGGGGTTCTCTCAGAGGTATTTCTGCAGTGGGTGCCCACTGAAGCACCCCGAAGGCTGCAGGCATGCTGGGGTCTGGTGTCATTGCAATGTCCCTGCATGCAGAGCAGACAAGGGACCACTGGTCATGGGTCTCACAAGGGAACTGCTTTGCCGCAGGCAAAGAGCAGTGAAACCATGAGCCAGCCTCTCAGCAAACCTTGCTCTAACTGAACCTGAAAAGATAACTACCAGGTTTTATCTTCTGCCCAGATACTACATGGAGTAAATGCGAAAGAATTAGAAGTGATTACACACTGGGGCTTTTCAAAGCATTCTAAAAGCTTCTAGTGACAAATATAAACCAGGAATTTTGGAGGAAACAAACAAATTCTTTTCCCCCATTTGCTGCTCTTTTTGCTACACATGAACTTGCCATGCTACAGGTGCAACACTGCCAGATAGCTACATTTAAGCGTCTGGCATTGAAAGATCTCTCACAATTCTGCAAAGACAGTAAAGATGGATGGATGGATGCACACATGCTATTACCTACTCAACCTGTGTGTGACATTCCACACTGACTGTCAAACATTGCTGAGGCTTTATGCTTTGATAATATTTCTGTACTCTGACCTACAAGTTCCCTAATCTTTATTTTTTAAATTATGCAATTACACACATGCCAATAAAAATGATTTATTTCTGTTTGTTAAACCCCCAACACCTTTTCTGCTAAACCATCATTATACAAGAATTAACTGTAAAATGTGGATTTTGATTAAAAATGGAACCTCCTATTCCTTTGCCAATGCTTCCCACAGAACAGCAAACAGAGCGCTCTCCAAGTTGATGGAATAGAAACCAGTGCTTTGAAGTTAAGAAAGAAACAAAACCAACAAACCCCACCAGTGCCTTAAATGGAAAGGCTCTGGCAACCAAAACCATTCAGTGTTTAACACAGGAGCAAAGGAAGCCTCAGGCACCAATAACAAAACAAAACCACTTTACACAAGTGCCTGTGTTGCTCTTTCCAGCTATTAACATACAGAAGAGGTGCTGCCAAGCTAAAAATTGAAACAATTACTCCAGTGAATAATTAATTCACGTTTGTCAGCTACTTTCTGTTCTGCTTTTAGTACCTCAGTCTTCAAATTATCACCCTAAAACTGATCGAATTCTAACTACCACATCTCCCTCTACCAATTGCTTGAACACACTCACCTCTCCCACTGCTAATACAGGAGCTGCTCACCAGAACTCCAAACTACAAGCACTGGAAATACACCATAGTTCTGGAGTAGGATTTGTGTTACCGTTTCACCCTGAAGTTTCATCAAAGATGTTCACTGCCACACAAGCATATCAAAGACAAATCTCCCTCCCAAGAAATTTATTATCTAAATACACAAGGCATCAGTAGCAGCAATAAACAATCCCTATCTTCACTTAACAAATGGGGAACCGAAGGAGACAGATTAAACTGCTTCTCCATAATCACACTGGGTATCTGTAACAGATGCACAAACCCAAAGGACTGTTCAAGTCCAGCATCTTAACCATAAGACCACCCATACTCCAGACTGCTTCAGTTTTATTAGCACCCTATCAAGTATATGGCACAACGGGCTTGCTGTAAGCCTAGAAAAACGGAAGGTAAATGTAAGTTACCTGACGGGGACAACCTGACGATTCTGCATGAGCTGAAAGTGTGGAGAGGAGAAAGGAATGTTTAATTTTGCCCAAGTATCTCTAAAAGTCTTGAGAAGTACGAACAGATGCTGTCTCTTTGCAGTAAACTCTTCCCATTTGCTGAAGCCTTCCATAAGAAGTTTATTAAGAAAAAAAACCCAACAGAAAACCAAGAGCTTAAATATCAACAGACACAACTCCATTTCTCAGTTTCTCTACACCTCTGTCACTGAGCCATCTCACTGGTTTCCTGCAGGCACAAGGAAAGCCTCATGGAAATATGGTGGTTATTCTAACATGGAAGAGTAAAACAAATAAACTGTACAGTAAGAACTTAGGAGATACATGGATGGAATCTAGAGGTAGGCATGGTTTTAGGCAAAAAGCTTTCTCTCCCAGAACATGGGCAGCCTGCAACCAATGCATATGGAACCTCTGAAGCAGAAACACAGGTGAATGAAAGCAGTGGGTGAATCTTCCCTATGATTTGCATGCGCGTGAAGTGAGAGTCAAAACCCTGGGTTTGAGGAAAAAAATACTGGAAACGTATTTCAGATATTTACCTTCTCTCAGTTCCACATAAATGAGGCAGGAAAGCCCTGTTTACCAAACAGAAGTCAACAGTTAGTTCTTAAGTCAAAAGAACTAAATGGTGATTTTTACTGGTCCTGATTTGACCAAATGTAGCTCTTGCATTTCTCCAGCCAGTAATGGACAGCCCTTGTCCAGCAAGAGACTGAACAGGTGACATTTAACTCTTAAATCTATTGCACACTCTCTTGTGTCCTGTTTATCTGAATTACTGATGCAAATCATGCACTCTGCTTATTTCTGAGACCAGGAATATTTGCACAGGACCAGGCATGTAGGCATTTAAAAGAGAACACAGACCAAATGAAGATTCTTTTGAAAAAGCCAAACAAGGCAAATTGCTAATCCCGAGTTTAAAGCAGTAATCACTGCGACTGGATAAGCAAGCTCTGGCAAAATCTAGAACACTTGTTCTATCACAAACCCACAGTCCAGGCCAATATTCCCAGCAAGATAAAAGAAGGATATTTACTACCCATCAGTTTATAAGTACAGACTCCAAAGGTGACTTCAGCATGTCCATGAAACCACACCAACGCTCCCTGGAGCTTACAGTCTATATATATACACTCCACAGTTTTAGATTAAGAACAACTGCAGCATGAGTCTATTTGCCTTTCCCAGGAAAAGCTATTTGCTCTCTCACAATTTGACTGGGTCAGTGCGAATTTAATAAGATCGTAAATAATGACATTAGAGAAAGAATGAGAGCTATCTTCTGAGTTCTACAACTGGAACACTATTAATCAGGCTATCCAGAGCAGGCAGGCGACAGTTTTATCGGACTGGGTGCTCACATGGTGGAAACTCCCTCCCTGAACATAAGCGGGTTTCTGAAAACAACCGGTGTACTAATGTTAGCTTGAAACCAGTTCCTTTAAACACATGAAACATACACCTCTGTGTCGGAAAACACATGGATCATTCCAGAGCAGAGCTCAGTGAACCTTGCTCTGTCCCCATGCGGCAGCAAGCGATGAGCTTCAGCAGTTCTATGGGTCACTTTCTCTTCTGTCACTACCTGTCACACCTGCCAGCATGCCCAGAGGCCTCTTCAGGTCAGAAAAATGTGAAGAACTACCGACTTCCTCACACTTCACCCAACTGTTGTTTTGTTAGACTCTGTCCATGTCAAAATTGCTCCTGGCATCACATCCACACCGAGTGCTTCCTAGCACACCAACCTTTTCATTTTCTATTTACACAGCATTTTGGTACCTCTTCTGGACAGATTCATTCAAGAGTTGCAATTTAAAATCACCCTCTTCAAGTAAACCCATTCAACAGGGACTTTGACATTGCATTTAAAAGCGATATGCTCAGTGTATCTTAAAGATTGTGTGTATTTCAGCAACAAAATGGGAAAAAAACCTACTCGTGCTTAAGCACAGTACCAAAAAAAAAGGAAGACACACACTGCCAGCAGGGGAGAGCCAATCGGTTTTCAGTGTAATCATGAATCAACCTGGACACTGGAGACTGATTAGACATGGCAAATCAGAAGAGGTGCCAGAACCAAATATTCTATCAGTTACACTCAGGTTTCAGCAGATTTCAACCAGCCCCAGTAGAAGGCCCTTTGAAGTTCAGTTGCAAAAGTCCCTTTAGGGTCTGACTGAAAGAGAACATGAAAAGAAAGTAGGACAGAAGTGAAACCCAAAGAATGCAACCAACGGAAAGAGGCAGGTATCTGCAAGGAAGGCACCACACTGAAAATAAACACTGCACAGGAAGTAACTTCTGAAGTACCAAAGGGATGGATGCTACTGGCACAGAATTCTCAACACAACTCCTACTCCTGAGCTGAGGAACTGAAAAAAGGAGCTGAACACTCTGCAAAGTTCTCCAACAAGAGCGACGTGCTCATGGGAAACTCGCTGTGTTTAATTCCTCATGGAAAAAGAGGCAATGAGCTAAGAGTTATACAGCAACATACAGTTTATTTGAGCTTAAAGCAAGTTTCTTGCCAAAAGCAACTTTTTCTGGCCTCCCAATAAGATTTACCTGAACTTGATAGGAAAAAAAAAGCCAAAACAAGCAAGCCTTTAATTGAATTCTCAGTTATTGTTGGGTGCCACATGTTAGGGCAGAAAAGTAAGTTATTTCTCTCTTCAAAACCCTGCGCTATTAAAGAAACTCTATTCTAGAGCCTGGTATTGTTATTATGTAAATAAGCCACGATAAAAAGGTGTTTATAGAATTAACTAAATTGCAGGGATTTCGCTATGCAGCACAGAACATCTTCAAATTCCGGGTGGTTTTTATCCTTACAATTAACACGAGATTAAAGCTTCAGATTAAGCTCACAAGGATTTCTAGCCCAAGGCCAATTCTTGTTCCAAACTGTAGGAGTGAATTTAAACGAGCATCTTACCTGCTTAGTTTTCTTTCGACTTCTTTGGTAGCTTTGGCTTCCAATTCTCTGGAACAGAAAGCGGTGTTGGTTTCCATGTCAACAGTAATGCAGCACAAGGCAAAAAATAAACCAGGAGCGGGGTTAAGGTGCCCTCAGGGCTCTCAGTGCGGGCTCCTCCGGAGCAAACACAGGCAGCCGAGGACGGCGGGGCTGTTCACCCAGGGGCAGGGAGGCGATGGGGCACGGCCACCACCAGCCACCCATCCTGCGCTATGCACCCGAGCGCTCGGAGGAGAACGATTCTGCCGCATCACTTTACCCGAGAACTTGCCCGGCACCCGCCCTGCCCCGCCACCACCGGATCGGAGGCCACAAAGGGCTGCCCGCTCCGCGGAGCGAACAATGCCGAGCACGGCGGGTCAAGGCTCGGCCCCGCGGAGAAACCGCTGCCTCCGGCCGAGCCCCCCGGCCCCAGCCCCTCCCGCCCGGGCGGGCTCCGCGCCCGCAGCCCCGCTCCAACCCAGGCCGCTGCGGGGCTCCCCACGCCGCAGCGGGGCCGCCCCGAGGGGCTCCCCCCGCCGCCCGGCCCCTCCCCGCCCGCCGGGCCCCCGCTGCGCCGCGCCGCGCCTCGCCTCGGCGGCTCCCGCCCTTGCCGGCCCCGCGGTACCTCATGTATGTAAAGTGCTCGGAGTCCGTCCCGGCGGGGCTGCGGCGCGGGCCCGGGCTGCCGCGGCGGCTCTATGCGGGCTGGGCCCGGCACTGCGGAGCGGGAGGGCCCGGCAGCTGCTGCAGCACCGCCGCCATTTCCTGCCTCCTCACCCGGCCCGGCCCGGCCCCGCCGCACAGGAACCGAAACCCCGCCCCGGGCAGCGCTTCCGGAGCACCGCGCTCCCCCGACATGGCGCCGTAGCAACCGCCCCTAGCAACGGGGCGAGGCGCCGGGCCCGGGGCTGCGGCGGGCCCGGAGGGAACGAGCCCCGATCCCTGATCCCCGCCACCGGGCTCAGGGGCTGCGGCGGGCCCGGGGGGAACGAGCCCCGATCCCTGATCCCCGCCACCGGGCCCGGGGCTGCGGCGGGCCAGGAGGGAACGAGCCCCGATCCCTGATCCCCGCCACCGGGCCCGGGGCTGCGGCGGGCCCGGGGGGAACGAGCCCCGATCCCCGCCACCGGGCTCAGGGCTGCGGCGGGCCCGGGGGGAACGAGCCCCGATCCCTGATCCCCGCCACCGGGCCCGGGGCTGCGGCGGGCCCGGGGGGAACGAGCCCCGATCCCTGATCCCCGCCACCGGGCCCGGGGCTGCGGCGGGGCCGGGGGGAACGAGCCCGGATCCCTGATCCCCGCCACCGGGCCCGGCCCCGCCGAGCGCTGCTCTGGGAGGGTCTGCCCGGAGCCCGCAAGGGCCGCGGCGGCAGCGCCCCGGGACACGGTTACCTCCGTGGGGCGGGCAGCGGCCGGTGCTGGAGCTCAGCGCGCACCGGGGTTCCTGCCGCACGCTCCGAGCACTCCCGAGCGAGCACGGCGGGACGGGGCACAGGCGGGATGCAACACGCGTTTCTGAGCCTGTCTTTCCCTCCATGAGCAGCTCTTTGAGGTGCCGCTGGGTCCCTGTGCCCAACTTTGGGGTGTCAGTAGCTACACTGATGGAAAAGAAGGGTTAAAGCGTAAGTAAGCAGCACAGTTAGACAGACCGGCCCCTGCGCCTTCCACGGGCTTTGTTTAGGCGGAGGGAGGAGATGGAGGAGTATCCAGCGCTTGCAAACCGAGGTAGAAATGGATTTGTGTGAACACAGCTTAATCCCCGGAGTACACAGAGTGGCTAACCTCAGAAAGAGAACGAAGAGCGAGGGAGAGATGAGCCGGGTCCGTGTCGCCGGGCTTGACTTCAGCAACCATATCTCAGACGTTAATTTGGAGAAAGCAAACGAGTCAAGGGGCTGACAGGGAGTAACGGAGGAGAATTAAGAACCACAGTGCAAGGAAGTCACACAATACAGAACGGCAAGAAAGGGTTTTTTAAGTGCTTTTAACGTTTTAAAGTGTTATTACTGGCACCAATAGGAAATGTAGAATAAGAAGCTTGCTTAGAATATTACTTTGAAACTCTTGAGTGTATTTAACATACCTGCATTTGAAAACATTATGGCTTGTTTCTGCTTCTGATTTGCAGTGCCTACAGCAAGATGCAGATGCAGCAAACTGATAGTGAGTGACTACAGGTTATGGGTTTCTGGTTAGAAATGGAACTGAGAAGGAGTTAGTGTAGTACAACTACACCAGTAGTGAGGATGTATCGTGCTTGTACCTACATCTCTGCCAGACAGCCTTAAACAAGCTATTGAGCTGTATCAGTCTGGCCGCAGGGCTGGGTTACTCTGGTGCAAAGCTCTCACTGAGGTGGCTGTTACTGCACCAAGCTCTGAAGTGCTGGCTCAAAACACCCCAGCAGCCTGTACAGCTGCCGTCCAATGGGTTAATTGTTATTGGAGGTGCTACAGAGCTGCTCAGGAGTTTAATTTGCTTCTCAGCTCCCACTGTTTGCATGGAAATAAGCATCATCCTGTCTGCTGGATTGCAGGAGCTACTGAGGGGAGGGCGTTTGTTGGCACAGGGAAGGTCTTGGTCTCTTTTCGCATCTGGCTTGCACGTTATCACAAGCATTTTCCAGCCTGGTTTCAGTTGGCCTTTGCCATTCCTATTAATGCTGGTTGAGAAATGAATGCTGTTCTATTCACCTGCAAAATAAATGGATGCCCTGGACAAATGAGCAATCGTCTCTGGAAATCTGCTGCAATATCAATTGTCTTTCTGCCAGCAAGAATGGAGCAGGGCATTTTTCAGCTGAAGAAGATCCTACATTATTAAAGATAAGCATTTATGACAATGTAGCATAGCCAATAAGGGTGTTTTTGTCCTCCTCTTGGAGGCTTAATCGTGCAGCATGCAGTGCTGTGAGCCGAACATGCACATGCTTAAAGTGATTGTATTATCTTTGATGTACTTAAAGGGCACTGACAATTTGAAACTGGTTTCTCAGCTTCTATTAATAACTCATAAGTTGATTTGGCCCTGTTTATTTTTGTCCATATGAAAAAGTTGGGATCGCCGTGTAATAGTGTGTAACTGAAAGTCATTATTTCCTGACGTGATTCAGCTTCCTGTTACCATTTCATTCACAGTGGTTCTGTTTTATCTGTCTTTAACGGCTTGATGTAGGAGGACTGCCGTCGAGTCTGTCCTCAGTTAAGAAGGCTAATAAACGTTATGTCATTTCGTTAACTGCATTATGCCACTGTCAATAAAATTCATAGTCAAGGTCTGTAGCTTTCTTTATTGTTTTAGATTGTTCTCTAATTTTATTTATGCACATGCCCCTAGCAACTAGACTGCTGCAGGGATTGCTTCCATTCTGCCTTGTAAATACTACGGCTGGTTACACACTGTCAGCAGATCCTTTGCATTTACTAACCCTCTACTACTCACCCCGCCATCTCTTCCTTGCATTTGAGCGGCTCCAAAGCACTCTGGTCATACATGATATTAGGGATAATGAAACCACCGTTCAAGGGCGAACAACCTGCAGCTGCTGAGGCTGGATCTGTGCAGTTACACTTCCACCACTTGGTAAACATGCCCTTCTGGGCAGTGATCCCCAAATACCTTTACCCAGCAACAGCAGGCTCCATCTGCCCCCCGCCAGCCTGGCACACACCCCGGTCCTCCTGCCTTCACATCCCCATTAGGTTTTTAATTAGGATTTCCACACAATCAGAGCGAGAGACGGAGCTGCGGGAGGCAGGAAAGGCACTGACTGAAAACAGTTCAAACGGAGCTGGCGCCATTTCAGTGCTTCCCATCCCCTCCACCCTTCCCCTTCATCTGCAGTTTGCTGTCAGGGCTCCACGCAAAATGAAGGCTTCAGCGTGGAGCTGCAAAGCCGATGCGTAGTGAGATACTTTCTGCTTAATGTCTGGGGAAAACAAAGCAAGAGGCTGCCTTTTTTCAGGCGACCTGAGAAGGGCAGGCCTGGCAACGTGAGGATTTGCTGTCAATAACCCTTTGCCGCTTGTTCCATTCAGCATCGTTGCACAGAATGAAGACGCTGTCATGAGCAAAACAGATTGTTTTCAATATTGCACTTGACTTAAACAATCTAAATGAGCTGATGTGACAGACAAGGGAAAACAGTCTTCTCGCTAACACAGAGCTCTGTGTGCTCCTCTGCTCGCAGGCTCATTTCCTTGTTCATTGTGGAGGCTTCATTTACAAGATTTAAAAATAGCCCAGGCGATGGGAAGAAGTGGTGATCTAAAGGTACAGAGCAGCAGTGCTTACTCATGAAAACAATGCCTGCTTAGGAGCCACTCAGTTAAGTCAACCAGATTCTTTCTGTTAGTGGGGAATGTCTGGGTCTCTGTAAGATGCTTCATTAGGAGGGAGAAACCCCAAATGACAGAGTTGGAAGTCACTAACAGGCAGCATTCGGCTCACCTCCCAAACAGAGCTAGGAAGCAGCAGCATCTTGTGCTAAGGCTTGTGATTAAAGAGTCGGTGCCTGCTCCACAGGCTGCGGCAGCAAACAGCCATTAGATCTCTGCTCAGGAGAAGAAGCAGTGCTGCCTTGCCTCCAGGCTCCCTTCCCGGCATTATCACCCTCACGCAGAGTGATCCGACCAGGGGACAGCAGGCACTTGGCATTATTAAATGAGAATTTAATCCTACCCTTTAAATCAGCAAAAAAGTATAAAAGATAAAGACTTTCCCTGTGCTTTACAGCTAGCGCAACTTGCTTCCCCTGATCTGCGCTTGGGAAGGCTGCCAACTGCAAAATGGAATCGCTGAGCCTGGATTTCACTCTGCATCCAGCCAGTTACGCCATCCACACATCCCCAGCCCTTCAAGTGGTGCAGTGCAAGAGACGTTTCCAATCTCCGTTTCTTTACCAGGCCCGCACTGCACTCCAAAAGGAAATCACAGCAATGGGCTCACTGCGGCTTCCCCTTTCTGCCAGTCCCTGCTCTCCGTTAGCATTACAGCCCGGTCCAAATGACTGGAGGAGGCTGGTTCCAGAGCCTCCCCTGGCTCTGAAGGTTCCCCTTGAGGTGCTGCCACCACAGCAGGGTCCAGCCATGTGTCCCCTGGGCATTGCCTGCCACTGCATCCAGCTCAGCACGGAGCCTGCTGCGTGACCATGTGCTGGTGTCCCTTTCACAGGCACGGCTCTTTCTAGCTTGTTTGTAGGTGTCAGGAAGTAGTGGGGCACTATTTGGAGAGCTCACAGAGCTACAAAGCACTGCCCTTCTCCACCACCAGCAGGAGGGTGTGGATGACCCATGCAGGACCCACCAGTCCCAATATTTGCCATGGACTCATGCAAACACTGACGTCCATGGAGGAAATGGCTTCCCTCACCTTCAACCCCCCAGCTACATCCAGGGCATAGCTCAGGCCCCCGGTCCAGGCTGGTGAATTGGGGAGCGAATGAGCCAGTTCTCCAGGGAAACCACCGGAGCCGCAGGCGAGGGATGAGAGCCGCAGAGGGCAGCTCCTGCGCTCTCCCTGAGGGATATACACCCTGCCTGGCCGTGGGCTGCTGTTTATGCACATCTCATCTGTCCTCCATCCCATTTAACAGGAGTAAGCCTCTCTGTAATCAATACTTATTGATTGCCTAACTCAACAACAGCCCTTTCTCACACAGCACCAGATTAACGGATCTCACCTACTTCTATTGCACTTCTCGCTGACAATAGCACAAATGATTTCCACTCTACCACAGACCGTTTCTTTTTGTGCCAGCAATATTCTCTGGATTAGGCTTCAGAAAACAACTTGTCTGCTGAATTTCCTAATTACACAGGATCAAATGGGGCCAGGACACACTTTATCAGCAGCGCCATAGACCACAGTAGGAGCTGTAGCACTTGTTACCTCCAGGGACTGTCTCCAGGCAGGGAAGTGTCCCCATGCAAAGTCATGCCCATGCTGCCAGTCCATGCCTGGACTGTGGCTCTCCAGTAGTGGATCTCCACTAAGCCCCAGTGATACCCCTATGCATACACATGCATGCTTTTGCCTGTACCTCTGCACACAGAAGCAGATGTGTAATACCACATTTCCTATGCCTTGAACTCAACCAGAAACAAGGACAGATACTGCAATTAATGGATCACACCCTCCAGCAGGCTGTTTTCACCCTGCATTCATCAGCAGGAGCAGGAACTGCAGGAGGGAAGAAGTGGTTGCTCCAGGGACCCAGTATTCCATGTTGCCCAGAGAAGCTGTGGCTGCCCCATTCCTGGCTTGGAGCAACCTGCTCTAGTGGAAGGTGTCCCTGCTCACGGTTGGACCTGGATGAACCTGGATAGTGGGAGATAGAAAGAGAATGTCCCCCCCCTGCTTGCTGCTACCCCTCTGCAGCAGGTGCAGCCCCATCCCTGCAGGCTCACAGGGTGATCTGTGCTCTGTGGGGCTATTCCCTGTGTGCAGGTAGGAGCCAGCCCCAGCTCTGCTGAGCAACCGCACCTTGGCTGTGAGCAACACAGAAGGCAGAGAAACACGGTGTTCTGGGCTGATTGAATCACTTCTATTTCTGAGCAGCTATTTCACCAGGAACACAAAGGCTGCTTTGAAATGGATGCCTGGCCTGGCCGCCTGCCAGCGCCGAGCAGGAGACAAAGCCTGGGAATACAAATGCAGCGCTGGAAGTGGCGAGCCAGGATGCTGCTGCAGCAGGAGTGCACGTTGCCATGGGGACAGAGTGGAGAAAGGGCCCACACTGGGATGGACTGGGAGCCACTGGAGCCAAGAGACAGGGCCCCTGGTCCCCCAGTGCCCCCAGAGAGGGGGGTAGCATCCAGGACCAGATGCCAGCTCTTGGTCATGCCAATGCCCATGTCCTGGGCTGTGCCGGTGGGTGAGGATGGAGAAGGGTGTTCTTGGAAGGCACACAGGCTTTAAACAGAAAGGTGGGAACTTACGGGTCCTCGTAAGGCTGCTGAGCACTGGGCTCGCCCATGAGGTCCCCCATCACAGTCCTCATCCATGACCGAGGGGCCAGGCATGAGGACAGGGTGGCTCCTCTGTGGATAGTTGGGTCATAAAAGCTCAACGTCAGCTCTCACTTGGGCAGAGCGAAGTCTCAGCTCAGAGGACATTCGCACATTTGCTGTCTCCAGACTTTGCGCAGCTCTCTGGGTGTGATGCAGAGCATAGAGAAGCGTGGCTGCTGCATGCCCATAGGAGAGCTGCAGCGGATGGGGCAGTGAGGGCAGGACAGGCAGGAGAAGGGCCCATCCTGCAGGGAATCCTGATCTCAGTGTCAGACTGCAAGTGAATAACTATGGGAAACAGAAGGTTAGTCCATAGCATTCGGGCTCATACTGATACATTCAGGTCATTAGAAATGCAGGTTTTAGGTTCTGTCATAGCCATGGGTTAAGTGGGGGACAGGGTGGATTCTTTCCCACAGGAAACTCAGGAGTGAATGGGAAAATAAATCCCTGCACTCTTAATAAATCCCGAGACCCTTCCCAGCTTTGCAGAGCAGGTAAGGGCGAAGCAAACCATCACTGTTTAAGCAATGGGAGCACTCAGGTACTATGTGATGGAGGCTGTATAAATAGCTAGAGACAGATTAGACAGAACAGAGCACACTGTCAGCACACGACAAAGAATAAACGAAGGATAAGAATCCCCGGGGAGGCGCTTTCCTAATAAATGACATTTTGATCTATAGCTCTAAAAACTCATCCCAAGCCATCATGTACTGAATTAGGAAAAGGAAACACATAACCTGCCCTGTCAGTCCCAGGGAGGGTCAGAGAGGCATAAATATAGCTGCGTGCAGGGTAATGAAGACATTTACAGTGCTTGCAGAGTGCCCGTTCTGCCAGAATCCCTTGTCAGCTTTACCTCTGATAAAAACAACCAGCTGGGGCTCTGTTTCCAGTATTGAACTGTTGATGCTCTGCAGCCGGCCCTGTGCTCCCTCTATTCCTGCCCTGTGATCTCTGCAACATGTGGTGAAACAAGAGCAAAAGCAGCCTGGGTGCTTTCATTAAGGTTGTAACGAACTCCTTAAGCAGGCTGACGTCTCGAGACAGGTATTTCCCATTTAAATCAAGCCCACCATGTCTGCAGAGGGGCTGAACATCACCAGCGGTTCCAGGGGCCGTGCTAGACTAGGCTGTGATTGCGATGGCTCCAAAGGCCAAAGATCCCCGTCCCCACCAAACCAATGAGCAAATGCCTCCTCGCAGCCCTCTAACAGCAGCCTGTGATCGACCACCTCTGGAACTCACCTCTGCTTGTGCAGCAATCAAAACTTAATTTATCTTACTTTAATTAAAGCTAAAAAATTCAGCAGCCTTCAATTCCCCTCATTGCTTTGCAGGGAATAAAAAAAAGCCAGGAGAATAAAGCGAGGGGCTGGGAAGAAAGGCCTTTGAAATAAACATTTAATATATGTAGCCCTTTTCTTAAGAGAAATAATTACGTTTCAAAACCTCCTTTCCCCGTTCAGAGTGCTGCCTCTTTCCACATTAATGCTATTTGCATGCGCCATCTCCTCCTACCCTTCAATAATTCAAACCTTCATTTTTTATTCACTCAGTTGTCAGATTCATTTACATATCATATATCTATATTTAACTCCGAGTTTGCTCGCCTCCTCTCTCTTTCCAACAGGAAATAGATTTCCCTCCTAATTTAACATCTCGGGAGCGGCTGGCTGTGAGAACATCACTTACACTTGTGTCAGGGAGCAGAGGTGCTGAACTCCGCCTGGGGGGGAGGCAGAGGTGCTGACCGGGGCTCACACTCCCTATGGCCAAGCCGGTACCTTCTTCTCTTCCATGTGGGAATTGGGTTAAAACCACGTCCTCTCCATGTCTATGGAGAGAAAACCCCGTTGTTACCTTCCCGGGCTGGAACCAGGGCATGGCTCCAGGCTTCTGCTCGAATGTTTGCTGTGTTTGAAGCTCTGCCTTCATTAATAGCTCAATGCAATTAATGCGATTGCTGCTAACACTGTATTCATTGTTGGGTTTGTGGCCCAGGAGCCTGCCTTTGTCCAAAGCCCCTCTCCAGCTTTCCTGGAGCCCCTTTAGGCACTGGAGCTGCTCTGAGGTCTCCCCTTCAGGAGCCTTCTCTTCTCCAGGCTGCCCCAGCCCAGCTCTCTCAGCCTGGCTCCAGAGCAGAGCTGCTCCAGCCCTTGCAGCAGCAGCATCAGGGGGCTGGATGATGTCCCAGGCTATCACACACACCGTTAGGAAAAAGAAGCCTGCAACCTGCCCTGTCAGTCCTGAAGAGGGTCAGAGAGGCTTAAATACGTATACCTATGGCTGCTGGTATAGACGAAGAGCAAAATCCCCTTCCCCTCGCCCAGGTTTTGCTCTCAGATCACCCGGGCCTCACCAGGATAGCATCACAGACCCCTTAAAAAGCATCCCTGTGGTGCCAGGATAAAAAGACATGTAGCAGTGCCTGATCTGTCCTGTAAGCGCAGTATCCTGGGAGCAAAGGGTTATGTTCCGCATGGAAAGGCTTAAGACCTGGGGAGAATAAACAGCATTAAAAGCAGCTTGAAAGAGAGGAGATGAATGAGAAAGGGGTAAATCAAAGTGTCGGCCACTGAGAGGAGGCTCAGATCCCCCTCCCTCATTTTCCACATTGCTAGAAGAAGGACTGAACTGATACCTGCCAAATGAGCCCTCTTGGACCCGGCGCTTCAAGTTAATGAGCTCCCCTTGAGCTCTTCCCCGGAACGGAGCCTCCCAGCACCTACCCTTTGCCACAGCCTCTAATGAGCAAAGCCACCACCACCTATCTCCATACCAGCAGAGGAGATGGCTCCTGTCAGATGCTCAGGATTTACACCCTGCCCTCGATGCAGGGACACCCTCACCCCATCCAGCGGTGGAACGAGCCTGGGGACCTGCGGCATCTCCGGACGGAGCCGGCTCAGCCTCTTCCCGACCCCACTGCAGCAGGCACAGGGGTGTGCTGCCCATGGCAAAGGGGCTGCCCGGCCCTGGAGCCACTGGCACTGTAAAACCTGGGACGGTTTGGTGGTCACTGCCTTCACAAGGAGCACCGACAGCTCACCCAGCACATTCCTGCATTCCCCCGGAGCTTCAGCGTCAACCTGCAGCTGAGCCGGGGCGTCTGCCTGGCTCAAACAGAGCCTCTTGTTCCAGGAGGAAACTGCTTTTCCTGCCCCCAGGAACCTCTTTGCAGTCTTTGTCAGGAGATTTCAGATGGACTTCAGTGTGTTATTGAAATTCTCCTTCATAACTGCCCTGTGCAGGGCTGTGGGGTGCGGGAGGTGCAGGATGGGCTCCAGGGCCCCATCCCTCTCCTGGTATCATGCTTAAATTAACAGGGATTTTTTTGTAAATTGAGGACTAATTTTCCCTTGGGAATAGATCATTAAATTACGGAATGCGAATGACAACTCACAGCATCTGCGGGGGGCAGAGGGGGCATTTTGTTGGTATTTTGCCCTTTTTCCCACACCTGGCGGCAGCCGTGAAGGGGCTCAGGAGAGGAGCCGGACACATGCATGGAGCTTGGAGGACCAACAACACCCCAGCCCATGGAGAAAAGGGGCCGGAATCCCTGAAGGAGGCAGCAGAGGGGGACAAGACCCCTCCGTCCTCTCATGCCAGTGGTCATGCTACTGCGGGCAGCATAGGGCTCCTTCACCCCTTGCTGTGCCCATCACCCCTCCTTAGGCCTGTCCTGCAGCATGGCAGTGACCATCATCCTGGCAACGGCACTGGCGGGAGATGCGGTGCATCACGGAGGTACTAAAGAACAGTCCCACTTGATGGCTGTATTTTTCCAGTCAAGCTCAGCTTCTGTGGAGCAATGAGGCTCAATAGATCTGGGAGCTTGGAGCTGCCTCCGGAGGGGGACACGCTTGGGAGCATTATGTCTGGGGGGCTCGGAGTGAGGAAATGCAGATTTCTTTATTGCTTTGATCATGCATAATTTAAATATTCAAACGACTCTGGGATCCATTGAATTATACATGAGCTGCACAGGCAGCAGTTCTGTACCTCTGGAACCCAGTCAGCACGTTTCTCTCCCTTCAAAACCTTCTCCAATCTTAAAAAACCCAAAGCAGTCCCAACCCAAACCACCTCGAGAGCAACCCTGTGGCTGGTAACGCCACTGAGCTAGTGAATGGGTGATTTGGTGATCACGGTTTGCTGTTGGCTGTAACTGAATGTGTTTTATAGCGTGTTTAGGGCCAGTCTAGCGCAGGGAGCAGGCTCCTGTGAGCCTTGGCCCCGCTGGACTGCTCCAGCACCAATCAGGGCTGTGGATCCCCCTCCAAATGAGCCCTGGCTCCTCAACCTCACACTGTTGGGATCATCCTGGACACAAGGCTCATGAAGCACTGGTCATGCAAGAGGCTGAGCTCCAGGGCTGGGTATCTGGAGTGGTGCTGAGCTCCTGCCCTGCACAGTGAGGCCAGAGAGCCCAAACCAAAGGAGGTTCTGTCCCAGCCAGCAATCATGAAAGCAAAACCCCTTCTGGAAGCATAGCCACACGCTCAGGGAAAGGAGTCTCCAACGGAGCTTCCTTCCTGGTCCCATTTTCCATGGCACTTTAAACCCCACATGCGGGATGTGCTGTGCACACATGGCCCTCAGACAGCATCTCGTATCTGTGAGCAGCCAAGGGCCAAATGCTGTGGGATGGAGGGAGCCCACCAGATGTTGCAGTGCAGATCAGTGATGGCTGACAGCGTGGGCACCACAGAGCCATGGCGCTGCTGAGAGGTAGCGCGTTACCTTCCATGGGCAGGGATGGATGCGGGTGGGAGAGCTCTGGGATCCTGCCAGCAGCTGGGTCCCAGCCTCTGCTTCTGCTCCAGCCCCAAGCTGGGGGCACTCATGGGAGGCAGCAAATGGGCCCCCCCAGAGAACCAGGACTCGAGGGCTTTGCTGTGCCCAGGAGGGGCTGACACGCAGATGCTGGACCAGACATGGGCTTTTCTTTTGCACCTTGTTTTTCCCTCACAGGTCCCGCCTGGTTCATCACTCACTGTGCAGCTGATTCCTGGGATTGCCTCAGGGAATTGGCTCCAGGTCCTGTTCAGCTGGGACTGAACCGGGATGTGCGTTCACTGGGGAGGGGAACAGAAGGTGTACAGCACAACGAGCCCAAACCTGCCCCTACCAGGGGTTAAGACGTGCTGATTAAAGCCCATTGGAGAAACACAGCCTGGCCTGTCCCTTGTTTCCATCAGACCCAGTGATGGAGCTCCCTGGCAGGGATGAAGCCGGGCAGTGCCCTGCGTCACTCAGGATCCTCGTTTCCAGGGAGAACATTTCCCAACCCCAGAAAGTTCTCTGGGGAGCAAGAGAGAGTCGGGAAGAGAAGCAGGGATACAACAGCCCTGTTTGCAGCCCCTCCTTCGTTAGCTCATTCTTCACTATCCTTCCCTACCCTGTTAATTTCTCTCTAAACTCAACCAGCTATTGCTGCTCAAATTGAAATAATTAATTGGAACAAAATTGCCACTGTAGGAGAAAAGAATGATTAAACCTATCCAGCGGACAATGGGGCAATCACAGCCTAAGCATCTAATTACAGGGTTAGAGAGTGTGGATGCGGGGATAATAACGGCGCCTTGTGTAAACTGTGTGGCTGGATGAGCGGGGAGGAGGGCCCCGCTTGCCTTCACTCCAGGGTTAGTGCCTCATTCCTGGAGTAAGGATACAAATGCAAGAGGAAAAGATCATCAGGGACACAAAGGTCTGTGGGAGAAACAAGAGCAGCGGGAGCACAAACAGCTCCGTGTCTGCTGTATGGGGGGGAGATGCTCAAGGTGTGAGCCCCTGTGAGGAGATGGGCACTGAGCACAACACTGGTGTGTTTAACTGAGGAAGTTATTAAAGCACATCACACACATGTGTGCATACCTGTATCCATCATGCGTTAAGAGGTGCCACCCGGAATCACATCATCAGGAGGTCCAGAAGGAGCACAGCAGCCCGGTGACCCCACCATCATTGCACCAGGGCTTGTGCCAAAAGGGCCATCACCGGGGAGTCCCTGCAAAGCCCATTAACGCCATCCACAGGCAGTGAAGTTTTGCCCTCCCTGGTAATGCAGCCCAAGCACTCCTGGAAGCATCCCCGCGATCCCACCAGGAGAAGCATCACCAGCGAGGCCTTCCCAAGCTGGTTTTCCTTCCTTCAGCTACAGCTCTTGTAAGCACTTACATCCTGACTGGTCTGGGTCCCACCAGTACTGACTCTTATTCCTGCTGATACCACATCCTGCTGTTCAGTTTGGGTGACCCAGGATCAGGCAGAGGGGGGCAAAGTGGGACCCCGGCAGCTGGAGATGCTCTGGCACATGGAGACAGTGAGGAACAAACAAGTGATATTCTGGGATATTCCCTGCTGCCTCTGCAGAAGCGGGTGCTGAGAGAGTTGCTTGCTGTCTGCAAGCACCGTAATGGGACTGCCATGGATTTATGGACATGGAACAAGCAGAGCTCTGACAGAAGGGAAGAGCAACACCTGCAATATCCCATGGGTGGTGGATGCACAGCTCAGTCTTGGCCTGTAGGCATAGACAAGCCCTGCACTCTTCCCCCCATCCCCATGGTTTACATCTCCACATTGAACCCAGCACATCAGAGGCCACTTCCTCCCACACGCATGAAACATGGGACAACGGAGAGCTCCCGAAGCCACCCCACTGTCCCACCAAGCATCTCAAGAGGGTCAAAGCAGCAGGAAAACCAAAGAGAAACCCTTTGTTTGGGGCTCAGTGACCAGCGACGCTCCCCCTCCCCGCTAACATTAAAGCACATTTAGCAGCCGCGCAGGGACCTGTGACTTCCCTTAATAAAGACATTTTTCATCTCCCCAAGCTCAATGAGGGCGAGTTTAAAGTGGTGTGAAATTGCAAGCGGTCACGGTGCGGTGGTGGCCGAGGCTTCCCCAGGTATCCGGCAAATGGGGCTCCAGCTGCCCAGAGCGTGTGAATCTTGAGCAGCTCCGAGCCACTTGCAGGAAGAGTTCATTTTCTGATCTAATTTTGACTGCAACCGGAGCTTCTAAAAGGCACTTCCAGCAATGGGCTTGTCCAGTGCTGACTCTGCTCCATTTCCCCACCGTGCCGGCGGCTGTGATTGGTGCCACTGCGGTGCTCACAGGCTTCCTGCACCCCCGGCCCCGGAACAGGGCATGGGTGTGCTGGTCACAGCGCGGGACCGGTGCTGGTGGCTCCTGGCAGCACCAGGCGACCCCTGCATCCCACACCAGCGGCACCTTTGCTGCCAGTGCGGTACAGCCACACTCAGGTACCTCTCTGCGCAGCAGCACACGATAAAAACCTTTCCTAGCATGCAAACAGCGTGAGCCCCATCCCCAGAGCTGCTGGCAGGGTCTTTTCCCATCTCCCATGCAGGATCCCAGCTAATGCGTGGATTTGCCTGTACCGCAGCCCCGGCACCGGGGACTTTGCTGGCTGTGGAGCCCCAGCCTGATGGCACAGCCTGAACAGTGGAGCTCAGACTGCAGCGCTTCCCAAGATCCCTAAGAGCAGCCTGGCTGGGATCCCATGCTCCAGGCTGGGCGCCAGCTCCAGCCATTGCCATAACTGAACCAAGGTCCCGCACAGCCAGACAGACACTGCTGACCCCCCTGTGTCTGTGCTGCTCTGTTGTGGTTTAAGCCCAGCTGGTAACTCAGGACCATGCAGCCGCTCGCTCAGTCCCCCTCAAAGCACTGCTGAGAGGACAGGACAAGACCCCATCCCCATCACCAACACAACTGTTTGTGGGACTAAGCTACATGAAAAAGCAAAGAAACAAACCCCTGCGGTGGAGTCATGACACGAAGGAAAAGCAATGGCCAAAGTAAAACCAATGTACATGCAAGCAAGCAGCAACCATAAGGGAAGAAAGAGCAGCTGCCTTACTGTTCAAAGTCTTCTTGCAGCAGAGGGTGGAAGGTCTCTTCTTGGCACTTAAAGGACGATGACTCTTCTTTGACCTTTGTGGAAACAAAAGACAGGAGAGGTTTCAGCTCTGCTGCGATGCTGGGAGCCAGCTCTGAGGGCGCAGGGACCCGTGGGATGCAGCAGGGGTTTGGTGATGCTGAGCTGGGGACCACAGGCTTCCCTGGCCCCAGAGCCACTGTGACAAGGAGAGGAATGCAGGCCATGGGCTGCCAGGGGCGATGAGACCCTGATGCTGAATGAATGCACCCAGCTCCTGCTTCTGCTTCTCTGTGAATGCTTTCACCCCGCAGCAAACGCTTTGTCCCGCGTTCACACCGAGCAGACTGGCACCGGCTCATCGGGGTACCGCCTGCGGCAGGTTAAAAGCACGCTGTGAACCCAGGACCTGCAGGTGTCGGAAGCTGGTGGCACAGGACCACGCTTGGTGCCGTTTGATTCCACGCTTTGAACTTGCGAAAGGAGAATCAGAATGAGTTAGAGGAGCCCTGCTGACACACTTTTTGAGCAGCTCAGGGAGAGCAGGTGAGGCTCTGAGCTATTTTAAGTGTAATTCATCCTTGCAGTGCTAAAAGTGAGGCCAGCGCAGGGCTGGGTTTGGAGATGCCACTGGGAGCAAACCAGGGCAGTGCGGGCAGCCCCAGGGCAGGAATCCCACCAGGACCCCTTCAGCATCTCCCTGCTCATACTGCCTCTGCTCAGGGTTTGCCTGGTGCCGGTGCCAGGCACACAGCTCTGGGCATCCCTCCCAGGACCAGCCATGGCCACGGCCAGCAGCATCTCCGCTTCCCTATCCCACTGCCTCGTGGCTCCCTGGCACACCAAGTGCAGCGCATGGAATTCTGTTTTCCCCCTGAATGCTCTAGAAGAGAAGGAACGAGGCCGAGCCCAAGCTACAGATTTTGCTGCCCCTCTGTGACCCAGCCAAGGGCAAACGCAGCCACAGAACAGGCCTGCAACACTACCACATCCAGCCTAGTTAATCACATTGCTCATGAAAATAGATTGGTATAATTAATAACACAAGGCGTCTATATCGGCCTCTGTGGCACAGCGAATTATGAGGCAGTAATACTTGGACGTGTTGACCTGCATTTCATACATAATCCATCAACCATTCCCGCCGGATGGGGTCTCCAGAGACACCAACAATACAGAAACTATAACTAAACAAAAGCAAGATGGACAGCAATAGTGGCACACGAATCATTCCCGTACAGTGGGGAAGGGATGGGACGCCCTGGGTTTGTCCTGCGTGCTCTCACACTCTTCTCTGTGCAGGGTTTGGGGGTTTAAGAGGCCTAGAAGGGGATCTGTTTGTTAGAGGTGAGAGCAGGTTATGGTTCGGTGGGTACTGCAGTGTGGTGATCTGGGAGCAGGGATGCAGGGGAAGGTGCCTGGGTGAGGTCTGGAGGCTGATGTGTCACAGGGAGGTGATGGGGGCATACTGGCACAGAGAGACACAGGTCAGTGCCTGTGGCATGGAAAGATAGCGCAGGGCCCCCCAGGCTGTACCTGGCTGGGAGGGCTCCCGTCAACGCTTCACCTATAGAATAGTTTAATCACACCTGTCATGAGTCATCTTGTTGGAGCCCTCATTTGGAGGTCATTTAAAGGGAATTAGAGGAAATCTCCCCTCTTTATTCCTGTACAATAGTGATTCACTCTCAGGCGTGTTCATATTGAGGGAAAGAAGCAAAATGAACTCATGACCACAAAATCAGTGCCCTCACCATGAACCAGGCCTCAAAGCCAGCACTAGAGAAGGAATTATGGGATGGCACCTGGGGTGCTCACTGAAACACAGAAAAGACAGTAAACGTGTTTTAAAAAAGCCAATCAACAGAAAGATATTAAACACTGTAATTCCGGATGCAGCTACTGCAAACCCCATCCAACGCTTTGAATGACAGAGGAAAGCCTTTATCTGGAGGTGCAATTTGCGTGGTTCCAACAAGTGGGAAGCTTGGCAGAGGAATCCTTCCCCTGAGGAGGGGATGAAGCACGTGGACACTGTGTTTATTTAATCTAATCTAATACAAACTAACCCAACACAGCTCACAAGGGAATGTTCAGAAGCAAACCGGGCTCTCCCAAAGCCTGCAGGCCATCAGGAGGCAGACACTGGGAGCCAGGGCAAGAGGCACTGAACCATCCAGAATAGGTCATTTTCTCGCCCTTTAGTTCTGTGCAGGCAGCTGCCTGCTGCGGTCCTGTGCCCTGCTCTCATCTCCACATCAGCTGCTCCTGCCCTGCAAAGCCAGCCCGGCTCTGCCTGCACCCGGCAACCCGACCCATGGCATCTCCCTGCCTCCTCCCTACAGCCAAAGACCCCCCCTGTGACACAAGCGCGTTATGCACAGAGCCGCTGCCATAACGCGCCTGCCCCTTTGCCCTCGCCACGGTGCTCTCGGGACCCCCCAGCCCCGGCTGAACTTATGCCGGCACCTCCAGCCCGGCAGAGCCGCGGCTGCCGCCGGTGACCCCTTCCCCTCCTCCGGCAGGGAGGAGCCTGCAGCGCCGGCGCGGAGGGGACCCTGCGTTAGGAACCTCGTTCGTCGTTACCGGAGCTCTGGGTTGATCCGGGACGTTACTCACCCGGCAGCGCCAGGGGCTCCCGGGGGAACGCTCCTCCAGCGAGCGCCGCGGGCTTTGTGGGAAGAGAGGTGGGCACATGAACCCCGCTTACACCAGCGCGGCGCCGCCCGCACCCTCTGCCCGCACCCCGCAGCTCCCGCGTCCTCCTCCCGGGCTCGATACTGACCTTGCCTGGGCTCTGCTCCAGCTGCCGGCGAGCGGGGGACCGGCGGCGCGGCGCGGAGCGAGGGGCGCATGGCTCGGGGGGGCCTCTGCTTCGCGGTGGCGGCGGTGATGGCGATGGGGGTCCCCGGCAGCCCCGCGGCTCCCCACGCTGCCGGCAGCGGCTCTGCCACCGCTCATCCCGGCACGCCACTCGCCGGACATCCCTTAAATAGGAGAGGATTAAAACCCATGTGGGCAAAGCCCATCCGCGGTCCTGTTAGGGGAGCCTGCGCTCAAGTGGCTTTTCTGACTCCGGGTTTGGATTTAGCATCTACCGAGACAAGTCCTCGGTGCATTCTGTGCTAAATAACTAAGGTTAATTTGATTTGATGCACCACTTCATTATCATAAACAGCTCACAGTATGTCAGTCCTCTGTAATTACAGTTCCTACAGCCGGCATCCTGTTCATTTTCCATCACTGATGGTGCTTTCCTAGGATCACCTCGCAGCCAACACTTCTGCCTGAACTTCCCTCCGCAGTAATTAGGTATCATTTATTCTGTAGCTGATGGTTACACTAATTTACAAAGATAGGGGCAGGGATATTGGGTTTACTTTTCATTACAGCCACATTTGCCTCTGTGGCTGCATGTGAACGGGGGAGGTGGGGAGGACAAGGGGTGCTCAGAAGGAAAGATGCTGCTGGAGAGGGGACACTGTGGTCACCCAGCCCTGCACTGAAACCTCATCCCACCAAGGCTTCCCAGCCAGCTTCCCTACAGGTGGACCCACATCCCCGGAGGGCTCTGCTGGGGAGCACCAATAGCCCCAAAGCCCCTCACACAGCACCTCCAGTGCTAACTGCATCAGATGAGCTGGCACCAGACCCTGCCATGGGAACCAGTGTGGAGCAGGGGGGGGTTGGACCATTACAGCTCAGCTGAGTCATCACCCCCCCCACTGCAGCATGAGCCCTCCCAGGACACAGCGACTGACAAGGGTTTCCTCATCGTCTCACACTTAACTGCATCCCTGTTTGCAGGTGTGGTGCTGGAGATGCTCGCCACTGATTGTGCCTGACAAACAGCTCAGGTGTCTGGTGTCTTCCTCACTTGCAGCTGCAGAAACCCGACCGTGTTGGCTCATCCCGCAGTCAGAACTACGTGGTTGGTGCGGCAAATCCCACAGCACCACATGGTCCAAACGTCATCAGCCACTAGGACATGAGGAGTTTGGTTAAAGTTGGATTAACGGCGTGGGGAAAAGGAAAAACAGGACATGAGGGTTGTGGGTGGAGTTGGGGATGCCATGAACTGCCCAACCCCACAATGGCAAAGGTTAGGAAACCCCAATGATAGAGCAGCAGCCCTGCCCTGGGATGAGTAATGCTGCTCCCAGTGCCAGCACTGGAAAGTGGTACATGGCATGCAAGAATAACCAGTATGTGACAGGGATACCTGGTACACAAGAGGAATACCAGGTTTACATCAGGAATACCCAGTGCACAGGCACCACAGCCAGTCACAAGAGGAATACCCTGTGTATGACAGGAATACCCAGTGCACAAGAGCACCCGGTATGCGACAGAAACACCCAGTACACACAAGAAGAATACCCCAATATAGGACAGGAATACGCACTGCACAGGCAGCACATCCAGTCTGAGTGGAATACCTCAGCAGAGCCTTGAACCCTGGCCCAGGGCTGCTCCTGCTGGGCTCCATCTGCTCCTGCTGCTCGGAACGGCCAGTGGTGGCCTCAGACCCATCCTAGTACCTAGCTGCAGCTTGGTGCGTTCCATGAAGCCACCCCAGCCTGGCCGCCCATCACCGCAGCACTGCGCTGGGCTCCATCCATCCCTCCTCGCTGAGCCATGCTCCATGATGCGATGCTCCACACACTGTGGACAGCAGAGATCCCACTGACAGAAGTCCCTCTCCGTTACCATCCCTGGGCTTTGCCAATCGAAACCCTTTGGTGTCAGTGGCGGCTGCGGGATCAGGGCGCCTGCCTGAAGCAGCAGCAAATCTGTGTTGTTAAAAGCCACTTCAGGCGTCCTCTGGAAGGGTTTGCTGAGCTCTGAGCCCGGGGACAGCCCTTTATCACGCGGGGACCAGGCCAACTGCCCCAGAACTGAGCAGATCACTCGTGAGGTGCTTGGCCTATTTAAACATCAACACATCCATCACTCGGCTGCTGATCCGCTCCTGCCCCCGTTGCACCGCATTGGGCTTGGGAATTTACTGCCATTTTATTTGGTTCAAAGCTACATTTAGAAGAAGAATACCCCCAAAGTCCCCCTTTCCCAGAGCCCAGGTTACAGAGGGACCCTCTGGCTCCTCCAGACCCATTGAACCTGTTCTTCATCTTGGCTTTTGTCTTCGTTGGACAGAGCCTTGGGTGCCATGGTTTAGTGTGAGGTGTCCCTGCCATGGACACCCCATGCTCTTCAGGTCACTTCCAACCCTAACTATTCTATGATTCCATGATCCGTTCCTGTTGCCTTTCTGCATGGTCTAAACACAGGCCCCGACTGCAGGTCTTTAATCTGCAGAACCGCATTTAGCTCCTGCCATCAGGATCTCCATCGGCCCCGTGAGCGCCAGTGCTTGTGTGGGGATGCCCGATGACCCAGCAGAGCTGCTCCTCTGAAGCGATAAGACCTGGAGAACAAACAGCCTGGTGCAGCACCCTGTGGTGACAGAGCAGGCAGGAGGGGCAGAAAGTGCTTCCCAGGAAGAGGAGGCACTCATTCCTGTCTGCCAAGACCCAGGAAAGATGGAGACTCTACAAGGGATGGGAATTCGGGCCTTAATCTACTGCGGTTACACTCTCCCCTTCTTTAAATGCCTTTTGGCGAGTCATTTCCCTGCATCTGATATTTTATTATCATGTCTTTCATGGCTTTTCCAGGTACTTGTTAAATCAAACCCCAGAGCTCTGTGTCCTGTGCTGCTGCTCTGACAGGGAACGCTGGGACCAGGTGGAGCAGATGGAGATGCCCAAGATGAGGGTCTGGATGCAGCTGATCCCAGGGGGAAGCTGAGGAAACAGGACATGAGGCTGGTCTGCAGCTCCAGAGGGGCATTGAGGGGCCTGACAGGGCTGTGGGGCAGGGCTATGGGGCCTAAAACAAGACAGAAGGTGCCTGGAGGGGCTGGGGCACAGCAGCAGGAGGCATTGCTGTGGGGACTTTAAGCAGTGGTGAAGCTCAGCACTGGGGGGACCCTCCTCTACCGGGACCGTGGATGGGCTTTGCCCACGTGGGTTTTAGTCCATTCCCACACCATTGGCACTACATCCCAGCAGGAAATGGATCCCTGGGTTTCAGTCGGGCACAGGAGAAGGCCGGGCATAAACCTGCACAAGTAGAGGCAAACAGGAGCCCTCAGAGACTTTCCTGCATAGCACAACGCACGGTGAACAGCCTGGGAAGGATGCGCAGCCGGGAGGGACAGATCCGGGTGTGAGGAATAACGATGGCACTGGGCCTGTGCGGTTGAGAGGAGCAGGAGCAGGGATAGAGCCACAGTCCCAGGAGTGCCGGGCAGACCCGCAGGGGAGAAATCACCTTTGGAGCTCCCTGCTCCTGCCCAGCACCCGCTCCTCTCTGCACGGTGCCCCTTACCCCAGCCTGGGCTCCCAATCCCCACCCAGGGGCTGCATGCAGCAAACTCCCCATTTCCCCTCTTCGTCACCAACCGCTGTTAACAGCCTCAGCAAAGCCATCCCACCACAGCTCCCGTTCCTAACTCCCTGATTTCAGCTCCACCCACGTCTCCATTGGCTCTTGCCAGACCCAGGGCTGGACACATCCAGGCCCATCAGCTGAAGGGCAACCACACCACATCCTCTCTCATGGTGGCAGCAGCCTCATGGTCTTTGCATTGCCCCGAGGACGGTGTTCTCTGCAGCCCGTCACAGCCCGGTGCCATCAGACAGCATGAAAGGCACCACCGGCGCTGCCACGCACAGCCCGTGCAGCTCCCAGGAGTCGGCTCTCCTCGTTCCTTATCTCCTCCATACCACAGGGAGCATCCACCCGAGCAGGCGGGGGTGGGAACGGAACCGCTTCCCGTGGAACGGAGCCAACTAAAACTGAATCAGAACAAAGTGTGTGAGCAAAGAGCTACGGGGGAGCAGAAGTGAGCCGGGGGTCGGGTCACGCCTGTGGCCATGGGCCCATGTGGCTCCGAGTCCAAACATCCACGCCAGCCGCAGAGGAAGACGATTCCGAGGCAGCAACGCCGCAGGAGCCGCTTCCCTCGGAGCGCATCAAAGCAGGCTCAGGCTGGGGCGAGCAGCGAACGTGGAAAAGGGCGGGGAGGGCGCTGGTGCCAATGGAACGCTCACACGGCTCATTCCCCACATGGCAAATCCCGACTGCAAACGGGAGCCCGTGCTAGCCGGAGCCGCTGCCTCGCATTCCATGTGAGCTCAGGGGAGCCGGCAGGACACGGGCGCTTGGCAGCTGCGTTCAGCCGCACAGAAACCCCTTTTCCTGTTGTTCCTGCAGCATCCCTAAAGCTGTCTCTGAGGCATATGGCTCCCTTCAGCGGCACAAAAGCGCGAAGGATGGCCCGGGAATGCCCCGAGTGTTAAACATGGGATGCGCGCAGCTACAGTGCCACACCACAACAGCGATTCCTGCTCTGTGTCAGCTCAAAGGAGAATCAGCTCAAGGACAAAGTAAGTGCAGCCGGTACTGGTGCTGCAGGGGTGAGTCTGGGGCATTGTCTGCCCCGAGCCCCGGCCCCTTCGCTTCCCTGCCCCGCTTCCCTGGCAACAATGCACCGGGACAAAGGCTGCTCCTGAGAGGGGCAGCGATTCCCCTGCACCCCGCAGCGCCGCACGCAGCTGCCCAGACACCGATTCACCCGGCCCTCCGTTCCCATGGTCTCCAGGGAGATGGCGATGGATCTGCATCCTAATGACGGCGCCGCATCGCGTTGCATCGCATCACATTGCATCGCATCACCCCCCCAGCAGCTCCCTCCGGCCCCTTCCCGGCTGAGGCTGCCCAGCACCGGCACTTCGGGCTTCATGGGTTCAACCCCAGTTTCTGCACAGCCCCACCCCTGCGCCGGACATCACAGGGAGTGCTGAGGCATTGGCTGAGCGCTGACATAAACCCCACATTGTGCAAGAGCCGCCGCTTCAGGACCAGCAGCTGATCACCAGCACTGCGGGCATCCGGAACCAACCACGCCTGGGATGTGGACAGAAAGGGGAGCAGCCCCCCCAAATCCCCCCACTCAGGACATGTCACTGTTGAAACCCTGGTGTGGAGGCAAGAAGAGCCGGTGGCCATGGCGCACCCTGAGCCCACCGGCGAGGAGCCATTTGCGGAGCATCCCAATGCTTGCGGGGATGCACCGGTGAGAGGATGGAGACAACACCACACTCACCACACGCCACGAGCCCACGGCAGCCTCGATGCCACAACGCTGCCCTGAGCCCCCCGTGGCAGCAGATCCATTGGGGCTGGTGAGGCTGCACCCGGCGAGCACCCGGCGCGCTGGTGAGCCGCTGCCCACCAATTGCTGCGGGACCCATTAACTCACCAAGCACGGAGCTGTGATGCCAAACGGAGGGGCAAGGCAGGGCTCGGCAGCGCCGTGCTGGCGCGCAGCTCCCAGGGCCAGGGCAGGTGAAGGCAGGAACCAGGCCTGGTTTACACTTTCGAGTTCAAATCCATCTCTTTCTAAGCTCATTTAGGGTCGCACGTTGCCGCGAGCGCCGGTCAGCACCATCGCCTGATGAGCAAACCCAACGTGGTGCCACCACGACCCCGGGTTTGGCATCGACCCTAAAAACTGCGGTTGTATAAAAACCGCAATTAGTGAGGGGTTAATGAAGCACTGAGCCCCCGGCGCCGGCTGCCGACCTCTGGAACCCCGGAACTGCAGGGGCAAGGGGCGGGAGCGAGGAGACGGGAGCGAAATGCCAGGGTTTCAATGAACATTGGATCCCCATCGGCGCCAGTGCCCGCCGCGCACCCACCTTTGTCAATAACTGCATTGGTGCCGCTGCTGCCGTTCCCTGTGTGCGGCTCCCTCCAGCTCTAAACTGTCCCTGCGGAGCGGGGGAAGCACAATGAGGGTCCATCCGTCCGTCCCTGCCACTGTGCCCGGACAAAGCCCAGGGATGGTCCTGCAGCCTGATGGCTCTGCTTCCCCTTCCACCCCTAGAGAAACCCTTACATACATAGACATGTATTAGAGCGTGTATATACATACATACACACACTATATAGTATAAATATATATTCATATAAATACATATAAAGCACAGCTGCATGTAAGCTGTGTATCTTCCCAGCCAGAGTCAGCAGCAGGAAGCTTCGGGAGGCTGCTCCTGCCATCTCAAGAGCAGAACTTTGCCCTGTTGGAACTGATCTTGTTTTCAAGCAGAAATGAGAGCGCCCATGTCTCTGGCATTCCACAATAAACGCCTCCCCTCCCACTGCTCACAGGATGCTATGGGCGAGGACAGCACCGGCAATAGGGACGTGACACTGGGGGAAAGGAGCAGGTTACAAAGCAGCCCCAGCCCCTGCAGTGGTGCGCACGCAGATGCACGGAGCAGGTAAATCACATGGAACTTCCCCTATGGAACTGGAGCAGCGCAGCAAAACCGGCGGCCTGGGCCCCGCGGTGGGGATGCGGGTTCGGCCCCTGGGGCCCCGGTCACCCCCTTCCCTCGCTATCAGTTTCAGGAACGGGGCAGCAGCCCCAGCCCCATTCACCGGATCCCCGATCCCGTTCAGCGCAAACACTGCAGCCTCGTTGGCATTCCCGGCACACGGCAGCTGCCGGGAGCGGGAGCCTGCGGCTGTGCCGGGCTCCAGGAGCTGCAGACAGGGGGAAAGAGGAACCCAAGCCCCGGTTCCAGTTGGTGCTGGATCAGCAGCGCGGGGCAGGGCAGCGGCTGCAGCTCCTGGCACGGGCACGGGGGGCACCGTGCCGGGGCCGTGCCAGTGCCTCATGCACTCCATGGTGCCTCGTGTCCATCGCTGGGATGTGCTCGGCTCCATCGGCTGATCCAGCAGGTTCCTGCAGCATCACCAGGGCTCTGGTGGGAGAGGAACCGGATCACCTGGCGGGGGGCAGGATCGGTGCCGTGTCCTGCTCCAGGGAGCCAAAAGGGGTGGGAAACCACCGGGATCAGGCAACGTGGAGCTCTCTGTGGTGCCAGCACAGTGCTGCAGTGCATGGCCCAGCCCTGGCATGGCATTCAATGCCACACACACCGGGTCACCTCTGACCCCCCGAACACAGACACGTGCCCACCAAAGCACATTGGAGCACAGCTCTACAGGGACAGGGCCCTACCTGCACAGGGATGAGTATGACCGATAGCCCCAGGACCCCACAGGGCGGTCACCCAGTGTCCCCAGGGCGCCAAAAGGGTGACCCACAGCCACAGCTCCCACCTGAGACCAGCCCGTTCCATGCGCTCCTGCTCAGGGTTGGGCTGCTCCTGTCCCCACGTCCTCTCATCCCACCGATACATGGAGGGAACTCAGCTGCAGGAGGACAGGGCTGGCCTCGGGGTGGGAAGGAGATGCACCCACACCCAGAGTGACGGGAGCACAAGCGCAGCAAAATGGTCCCCAGACCGTCCCCAAAACCCCGACCTGCCCCTCCGGGTCCACCCGCTGAGCTCACCATCAATCACCCCCCCCCCTCCATCGATGCCCACAGGCCCAGGAGCACAGGACTTCACAGTGCTGGCCCAGGGTCGCGGCCCCCATACCTGGGGCTGCTGCTGGGGACCTGCAGGACGAGGTGGAGGCAACCAAACCCCAGGCACCGCAGTGCCCCGGCTGCAGCCTCTGCCCCGCACCGGCTGCTTCTCCTGTGTCCTGCCCCACAGCCTGGATGCAGACCCTGAGCCCCCCGTGCCCGCTGGGACCCCGCTCTGCTGCAGGGAGAGGGCAGGGACACACTCGGGGAGCAGCGATGCCCACGTCTGCGCACGCTGCGGGCAGGTCACCAGCAGCGATGCGCCAAGGCATGAGGCAGGGCAGGGACGATGCCGGGATGCAGCTGAGCAGGGAATGGCCGGGTCACACAGGGATGATGGGATGGTGCCTACCTGCTGTGCCGGCGGCAGGGCACGGAGCGGAGCGTGCCCCTGCTCCCCATGTGCTCCGCGCCTGCTCGAAGTGAGCCGGGACTCATCTGCGGAGGTGATGGAGGAAGCTCAGGAGCTTCTCTTCCCTCTCAGCTTCATCCATGGCTCCGGCGCTGCCATGTTCAGTCCTTGAGGCACAGAGCGGTGCCATAGGGGGAAATGATCCGTGAGCACCACAGCTGAGATCCACCAGCGCCTTCACTGCTTTAGTGCCTGGGGCTGGCACGTGTGATCCTGCTCCCGGTGTCCCCCCGGTGAGGGCAGGTCCTGGTGGGGTCAGCAGGACATGGAGTGATGATGGTCCTTGAGGATATGGGATGCGGATGCTCGGGGGGGGGGGTGGTGGTGTGTGGAGCTCAATCACTGCCTCTGCGCTTGTGGGTGCTGAGCCCTGCGGGGATGCCCAGCGCTCCTGTGAGGCCATCTGGGCACACGGGTCCCACGCACCAGGGAATGCTTGAGCATCCCATCCCCACAGCTGCTCCCAGGCACAGGGGAAGTTACCCAATGGATATGTTAAAAGCAATTCAAGCACCAGAAGCCCAGGAGGAGCGAAAGGTTCAGCACAGAGGGATCACCGATGTGACCCCAGGGAAAGGGGCAGTGCCCCACTGTGCCGGCAGGGACACGTCCCACTACACCAGGCTGATCCAAGCCCTGCCCAGCCTGGCTTTGAAATAGTGGGACCCCCTCCTCCTGCCCCACCGAGGCCACACATGGGTCTGTCCAGCCAGAGATGCCCCTCCCCACGCCACTGTATCCCCAGCCATGTCCCGCTCCTCCTGCCCCCATCTCCCATGGATGACTCGGGCACATGGATCTGCTGCAGCCCAAAGAACCACCGCGTGTAATCAGAGCGTGCATGCAGTTAATTACTGATAACAGCGCAGGCTTCTAGCGGAGCTTTGCGGAGCAAAGCCAAACGCTTCCTTTCCATGAGTTCTGTCAACGAGGAAAAGCCGGATTGGTCTGAGCACAACACCAAACCCAGCACACCCCCCGGGCTGCAGCCCGCGCTCACTGACCGTGTTCCAGGGGATCCAATTACCCGGCAGAACGCGTCCCGAGGCATCCGGAGAACTGCAGCATCCGGAGAACTGCAGCCGTAAGTGCAAAATGTGCCACCCATTAAACGCCAAATGGGGCCAAAGGACAGGGAAGGGGATGGAGGGATCACAGGGGCAGGACTCAGTGATGGGAAAGCCCAAACCCGTCCAAGCTGCTGCTTCCCATCAGCCTTCCTGAGCTGCCCCGGCCCTCCCACAGACATCCAGAAGGGCCCCATTGTCAAAGAAGGATCCCAAACACAACCCGGGCCTCTCGTGGATGCTGAATGGAGCACAGGGTTTCCTGTGCTCAGTCTGGGGCTGTCCTACTGCCATGCCCGGGGTATGGTGGAGAGATCCCGACATCGCTGTGGAGCATCCCTGCTTTGCTCCATCCCAAGCTGCGGATGGCAAAGCATCAGCCCTGGGTGGAAAGAGGCAGCTCTTGAGGGCTGGTACGTCCAGCTCCAGGGAGAAGCTGGATGTCGTTAACCTGGGATTAGAAACAAAGGAAAAGAGAAGAAAAGCCAAGCCCATCACCACATAACCATCGTGGGACTGGGGAGGAGAGTCCATCCTCCGACCGGTCCTCAGCTTCGCTGTGCGCTCCTGGGGTTCACCACTGCTCAACCTGGGCAGGACCCGGCTGAACCGCCCATCACTGTCTCCTCTGTGGGAGGCAGGGATGCTCCCGAGCACGCAGAGCCCCGGGGCTCCCACCACCGAGCGCTGCTCCCGTTTGGGTTAGGGAGGCTCCTTCCCCCAGCACCCATGCCCCCCCCAGCAGGACCCCCGGCCCTGATTAGCTCTTCCTTTCAATCAGCTGCATCCAGAGGTGCTGCCTCCTTCAACCTTGGGCTGCCTTTGCTTCCTCTGCCTGAGCCGTTAACAGCGCCACGGGCAGCGGCTGCCTCTCGACAGGGCAGGTCCCAGAGGTGCCCCCTCATCAGCAACCAAGGCTGCAGTTGCTGCAGGCCTGCAAGGTGCCAGGCTGCACACAGGAATCAACCTCCATTCCCCCTTCCACAACACTCAGCATTTGGTCACCAACGCTGCTGCCGCCTGCCTGACCCCTCAGTGCGGGGACTGCTACACAGACAGGATGGGAATGCACCCAACAGCTTTTGCTGCTGAAGAAAGCCTAAGAGATGCTAAAGGACAGTGGTGGCTTGGCTGTGGTGACTTACCCATAGGTGACATGCCGCAGGGGACAGAGAGGCACTGTGATTCTGGGATTTCTTTCTCAGTGACTGTCAGTCACAGACCCAAAGTACCTGTTTCGCTCTTTGTTCTGGGGCACGAGATGCCCATCACACTTGTCTCCATCACCTGTAAGGAAGGAACCCCCACATGTCCTACAGCATCTCCCCTAACCCCATTTCCTTCACACAATCCAACCGATGTGAACAAGTGACAATGAGTTCAGCTCAGACAACCCAGCTTCCCAAGCCTGGCTGAGCCCCGCACCTGCTGGTGCTCCCCTGCACAGCGCCGAGGACAGGAAAATACCAGGAACACTTCTGCTTGAACCACAAACATCTTGACCAGCATCACGAGAGAAAGCAGATTACAGTGTGTGTGTAAAGGTTTGCTGGCAGCAACAGCAGCTTTCGAGTGAGCTGAACGCTGCTGAGATGCCTGCACATAAGCAGAAGTCAGCCTACTAAGGACAAACCAGACTGGTTTGGGTTGGAAGGGACCTTGGAGACCATCTGCTTCCAAACCTGCCTCAGGCAGGGACACCTTCCAATAGACCAGCCGGCTTTCACAGCTCCCACCTGCACTGGAGGCGCTCACCCGCTCTGCAGGCTGCTGCCACATCAGACTCCAGGAACAAGCAGACAACCACCCACCCACACCTAATGGCTTCATTTATCACCTTAGGGGAGATTTCTACCTTTGCTATTTCATTCTCTGATCTTCCCCCCCTCTTCAAGATGTTTTTGGTGACTGCCAGGTATTTACAGTCTTGCTGCTCCATACCCACCACCAAACTGCAGTCACCTTCGCTGCACGCTGACTTGCACACCACAAAGAATTCCAGCCAGCACGACAGGGTGACGTGAGGGTCTGAATTAACAGCAGTTACCATTTAAACTACAGTCTGGGACCACGCGTACCTTGTACAAGAGAACTGCAAGCCTGCCTGGCACATAGAAACAGCGCAGCCCTGAGCAGCACCTCCCCACACCACCTCGGATCACGGGATCCAACATCCTACCACTCACTTCAGAGCCAAACCTGTGGGTACGCCGCGGTTCACACTCCAGCAAAGCCTTCCTCAGAGCTTTCCCTGCCGCTGCTCTCTCACTGCGAGGCTCATCACAGGGGATAGTTTACTAAAAACCTTTTATTGTAATCAAAAAGTGACAGAACAGGGCTGTGATGTTCTCTGCAAACCATCCCGCCGGTACCGGGCCACTGGGCCCGGCTGCTTCCGCCAGGCGATAAAAACCAACCCCGATGTGAAAGTCTTCACAGGACAGGAAACTCCACCCAAAGCAAGAACCGGTGGTGAAGAAGAAGATGCCCCAGCAAAACCTTTCATGTTACATGGTCACAACTCACAATTCTGTACAAAATGTTCACTTTTTATAAAGCTCTGATGTAAAAATCAAATAATCAAGCAGCAATAGTTTAAGTGCAGCACAGGGTCTTCCATGTCATTATTTACAACGCTCGAATTCGTTTACATTTTAACAAAATTTAATACAGATGACTTAGGAATTAAGTCATTTTTTTTATCATCTGTCATTCTATGTCGTGACAGATTTCACTTTTTGGTCATCTTTCTCTTTATCTTTGCTCTTCTTCGATTTCTTCTTCTTGTGTTTGTGTTTCTGGCTCTTTTCCAATTCTGTTTCATTGCCGAGGTGTTTCTTATGCTTCTTGTGTTTCTTATGCTTCTTGTGCTTCTTCTTCTCTTTCTTCTTCTTCTTCTTCTTGCTGTCCTGGCTCTCCCCGGAGCTGGCACTGCTGCTGTGGCTTCGAGTCTGACTCTCGGACGGGCTGTGGCTGCGGCTGCGGCTGACACTGGGGCTGCTCTGACTTTGACTCCTGCTGGCTTCAGGCTGCTCAGCTGCGGGAGGAGCTGCCGCATCCTCCTTCACCTTCTCAACAGCCTTTTCTTTCAGCTCTTTAGGGGTTTTCCCTGCAGCTTCCTCCTCTTTCGCAGATACATTACTTTCACTGTCACTCTCATTGTAGTCTGGGACGAATGCAGCCTCGTCAGTCTCTCGGGTCAGATCAGAGGAAAGCCGTGAGGAGCTGCTGACCTGAGGCTTGGGCTTGACAGCGCCTTTATCATTCTGTCCAGCCACATTCTCTTTCTCATTCTTTGCCTCTGGTGATTCTTGTTTCACAGGTGGTTTGCTAACACTTGGCTCTTTATTGCTCTTTACTTCTAGGAGGTGCTGCTCTTTCTCCTTTTCTTTTTCCTTCTCCTTTTCTTTTTCCTTCTCCTTTTCTTTTTCCTTCTCCTTTTCTTTTTCCTTCTCCTTCTCTTTTTCCTTCTCCTTCTCTTTTTCCTTCTCCTTCTCCTTTTCCTTCTCCTTCTCCTTTCCTTCTCCTTTTCCTTCTCCCTTTCCTTTTCCTTCTCCTTCTCCCTTTCCTTTTCCTTTTCCTTCTCCCTTTCCTTTTCCTTCTCCCTTTCCTTCTCCTTCTCCTTTTCCTTCTCCCTTTCCTTCTCCTTCTCCTTTCCTTCTCCTTCTCCTTTTCCTTCTCCTTCTCCTTTTCCTTCTCCTTCACTGAATTTTTATCCAGAGGTTTGTGCTCCTCTGATGTACGCTTGGATTCGTGAGCAGCTTTGTGCTCAGACTGCTTCCGCTCACGCGAGGGACTGTAGCTGCTCCTTTTGGCCTCTCCAGTGCCCTTTTTGGACAGCTCTGCTCGCTCCTCTCGCGGTTTACTCTTCTGTGTGGATGCAGAGTCTCTGTTTCGAGAGGGGGAGTCTTTTCTCCTCGCTAGTTCACTCTTTTCATCTCTGCGTTTGGAACTAGAATGATCTCTGCTGCCATCATGGTCAGATTTCTTGTCTCGGTTGGGAGTGAAGTCCTTGGCAGTGGATCCACGGCCAGGATCGTGCTTCTCAGATCTGCCCTCCTTGGAAGACTGGGAAATGGTTTTTCCATTTCCCTGCTCAGCTGCACGTTCCGAGTGGTCTTTCTCTGGCTGAGCGCTGCTCTTTCTCTTCTCAGAAGTGTCCTTGTCTGACAACGAATGATCCCGCTCTTTGGCTTTGCCTTTTTCACTCGACGCAGAACTTTTCGAGCTCTTGCCATCATGCTGGGAGCTTTCATAACTCACCTCTTTTGTAGATTTCTGTGCTTTCTCCAAAGGCTCTGTCTCTTTTTCACTGTGTTTTACAGGGTTTGCTGGCTTAGCACTCACATTTTTTATAACACTAGCAGGTTTTCCTATGCTTGTGGGCACCTGGGTAGATTTAATGTCTTCCTCTTCAGACTCAAAGTCATCTTTATCCCACTTTGACTGAGGGACCTGGATCATAATAATGACATCTTCAGCAGGGGCTGTTATATCATTATTATACTCCTCCATGGTCTTAATGACAGTTCGTTTGGTATCTGTCTTTTCTTCAGGCTTTCTAACAGGGCTTCCTCCAGTAGAACTAGTGCTAAGAGGAAAAAAAGCCATGTATTAGTAACGGGTGAGATACACACACCACCATCTTTGTGGCACTTTATAAACAGCTTTTGTTTCAGTTGTCAATCTTCAGCATTTTTCCAAAAGATGTTCTATAAAACATCTCAGTGAGTGAGGATCTTGGTGAATCCACCGGCTAACAGTATGAGCAATCAGTTCATCCAGTATCCTGCCCCTATACATGTCATTAACAAAGATACAAGATTATCAGACTGGGGACTGTCTGATCTGGTAATTCCTTCATGTCCTATTTCTATCAATGGCATATAAATCAGATATTCATTCCTGTTTCAGTATCTAAGCAAGCAATTAGGGGGAAGCGACTATAGAAAACCAAAGCTTTGTCCTCATGCCCCAGCGTTCTTCACAGGACCTTGAAGTGTTTAAAATGCACACCACTGCCTGGCACAGCCACATCTGTTCTCCTTGCCTTTTGGAATAAGCTGGACTTGAAGGAAACCAGAGGGGATACCTCAGTCAATATGTAATGAATAAGAGGGGGAAAGAAAGTCAGGGTCAAAATATATCCCCAGTGAATTAACCTTACCAGCTTTCTGCACAGCCTGCTTGATTTAACAAAACTTGATTCTGACCCAAGAATAGTTAAGAGGAAGGATTCTTCACTCATTCAGCACGGATGCAGCTGTTAGTTCAGTATCACCAAACACAACTGTGCATGTTTTGGGAGGAGGAAAGAAAGAATAGGAAAAGAAATGCGGAGGTACCTGGTGTAGTCTACAAGAGTAGAACTAGACGCATCAGCTGCTGTTACTTTTCTCCTCGCTTTCCCCTTCGTTTTCTCTTGTTTCACTTTGCTGCTGCTCGGCTCAGGTTTCTCCACAGGCTCTTTTGCAGGGGGCATATTCTCTCCACTCACAATCTTCTTCCCAGTTTCTCGGTTCAGTTTAATCTTTTTGGCAGGGTTGTTGAGAAAAGCAGATTTGTCCTTGTCTGGAGTTTTCTCTCCTTTCTCACCATCGGGCTCGGCCTTCCCCTTTGGCGATGTTTTCGATTCTGCAGTTTCTGGTTTCGAGGCCTTTGTGCCTTCATGTTCTTTATCAACCTTTTCCTCTGCTTTTCTTTTTCTTTTTTCAGGTTTTGCATCAGAGGGTTTGCCTTTTTCTGCAGGTTTTTTCGCCTTGTCCTCTTTGGTGGAGGGCTTCTCTGACTTGGGTTCTTTCGGATGGTCTTTCTTCACCTTCTCCTCTTTGGCTGGTCTGGTCTCTGGGTGATCTTTTGCCACTTTAGGGTGAACTTTCCGTGGGGTACCAAGAGCCTTCTCATCCTTTTGAGAGGAGGATGCTTTAACACTGTCTGTCTTTGGCAATTCCTCCTTCACCTTTTTAATAGGAGGTTCTGTTCGAGGAGATTTTTCGCGGTCGGGGTCCACCTTCTCTTGGGAAGTTTTGCCTGGCTTCGCTGCACTGTCCTTCTTAGGAGGAACGGCCGCATCTGCTTTCCGCTTTGTCTTGTCAGTCTTTGCTTTTGGCTTATCCTTCTCCTTTTTCTCCTTTTCAGACACAGGTTTGAAAGCAATGGAATCTGCTTCCATGGGCTCATCTCTCACAGGGGTGGCATCGTCTCTGCTTGGAAGTATGAACAGGGAGTCTGTTTTAACATCTTCTGTTGCAACTGCCTCTCTTGGTTTTCTCGCACTTTCCAACATCTCAGTATTAGCAAATCCTTCATTCTCATCTCCTTTCCTTCTCTTCCGGTGTTTTTTATGCTTATTTCCCTTAGAATCTCCCAGTGGATTTTCCACCTCCTTCTCTTTCGATTTTGTAGGATCTTTGACACCATGGCTCTCTCTTCCGGAGGGTTTTTCGGGATAATTTCCAGCTATACTACGATTGCGGTGGCTCTGCCCACCAGGATAATCCTCCCTACGCCCCCGAGCATAGGGAGAGTTCTCCCTCCTGGTCCCGGGGGCACCGAACCTCTCTGGAGAAAAGTTTTCCCTGCTGACAGGAGGTCGAGGTTGAGCACCAACAGCATAGCCCTTGTAAAACTTCTCGTACCATTCCCTGTAGTTCCTTTCCCATTCTCTGTATCTTTCCTTCTCAAATGGGTCTCTGAAGTCCACAGATCTGCCATAATAAGCTTTCATATCGTACGGTGGAACTTCTCTGTATCTGTTAAAATACTCCCTTTCTCCCTCCCCCTGAGGTACAGTTCGTTTAGTGGGAGACTGGCCTCGAAACACTGGAGACCTTGATCGTGAGTGGTACCTTCTGTACGGGGGTGACCTTGACCTGGAGCGGTGGTACCCATGTGACCGAGATCGAGACCGATAGTTCCGACTCTTCCCTTTGCCTCTTCTCTGGTACGGCGGAGATCGCGAGTAGGAACGAGAATGAGAGCGACTGAAGGAGCGAGAGTAGGAGCGAGAGCGGGAAGAACCTGATCTTGACTTGGAGTAGGTGTAGGAGCTCCTAGAGTAAGATGAAGCACTATAAGGAGACTTGGACCTTGAAAGAAAACACAACACAAGAAAATAAATGAAGTTAATTCAAAACAGTCGCTCTCCCCTGGTTTTTATTTCCCAAATTTGGTCTGGTTTTTTTCTCTTCAAATGCTTATGTCAAAGCTTCTTTCAGCTGCTGACATAATGCTACTGCAAACTGAAAAACTTGATAACACGTAAAGTTTCTGCTTACAACACAGAACAGCTGCTGCTTTGTTAGTGCAAAACATGGTAAGCCTATTTCCGCTCACTTCTATCACAGAAGCTACCAGCGCTAGGGACTGATTTAAGGTGGTGTGTGCTGGCCTCTACTGGTACGTGAACACTCACATTTTCCACTACTCAGCTACCACATGCAATGCAAATCATTTTTGTTGCAGTAAAATGCAAACAGAGCAAGGCTTAATGGCTACAGCGCAGTATCAAACATCCAGAAACCACAGTTTAGCCTGCAGACAGCAAAGCTCAGTGTTAAAGGCCAGCTCAGTCTGTTCAATCTCACTGCTTACTTGTCAGTTAGTGCTGCAGTCTTACATACAGGACTACTTAATCCACACCTCCAGCCATCAGATCTCCTAGAGACTTTTGCACATCTCTCACTCTAACCGAGGTTAGCGACCGCATTGCAAGAAAAATCCTATCTAAAAGCTTCTAAACTCAGCCTCTACCAACATGACTCAGTGCCTAGGAAAGATACTGACAGCATTATTAATGGAGAGCTATTCAAACTCCTGCCCAAGTCACTCTGGAGACAGAACACATCAGCTGCCCTCTGTGTTTCCATCACAAGTTTTTGTTTTATATTTCTTAAGAGCCATTTCACATCATTCCACATTTGTTCATTATTGTCAATCCTCATCTCCAAGTCCTTCACCAAGATTTCCCTACAAACAAGTCCGATCTTTTAAATCCAACGAAAAATTTAACACTGTCAACAAAATACCAGCCTGCAGTTCAGGTTAATGTCTCTCCATGCTGCCACGAGATAAACAGAGGAAATAAAGACAATTTCTCTATCTCCTCCAAAGTGCTTCGAGGTAATGGTTACAATCAAAGTAGGGAGACGCAAAAAATCCAGTCACTATCCCTGTCCAGTCTCTGGCTTCCTCACGCTGTCCGGAGGGGAAGGATGTCACTGCAGAGACACTGTGTAAGAGAGCCCTGCTCCTTGACAGCTACTGCTCAATTCTAACTACCAGTCCACTAATCGCTGCCGTAACCTAGTAAGCTAAGTGAGCCAGTAATCTGCACATGGAACTCCTATCGCTGCTAATCCCCTGAATCAGCCAATCCATCTAAAGACAGAGGTGGAGTGAACTCCTCCTGATTCTTCTAGACAATCTGCTTCTCCATTACGGACATGTAAAGCAGTTACCTGGAAAACGAACGCCTACGCTCCTTTTGAATCTTTTTATATTCCATCAATTCCTTAGCAAAATCATTTGTAAACTCATCAAGTTTGGACTTTTTCTTTTCCCTGTTAAAATAAGTTTGACCTTTATTACAATTATAGTTTGACCTTTATTACAAAAAGACATCAAGAAACAAAACATGGCCAATATGAGAAAATGTATACTGCATGCAATGCAACAGGTGAACATCCTATTTAAGCAAAACCAGTTGAGAATGCCTACACGTTTTAGGGAAAGTTTTAGAATTACATTTGTCTGGTTTAGCTTTGCATGTTTACCATCTGCAACGAAAAAGTATACTGCAAGAAACACTATGTCATTTTTGCTTATCTCAGATGCACTTTAGTGTAACTGTGGACCGATACGCTACCGAAATACAACAATAAAAAGCAACGCAACATCAGCGAGCTAAATACTTACTCCTCTTTAAGTCTCCGTTGCTCTCTGTAAAACTCCTCCCTAGATAAGGGAGGTGCTTGTGTCGTTGGGATGGTATTGGAATGAGCCGCTGGTACTGCTGTTGGTACCCACGCTGATGACATGTTTGCAGGAGCTGGGGGATATCCTGGAGGGGGGACAGTGTACCCAGCGGATGGAGGCTGCCCAGGTGGAAACTGAGGAGGAAACTGTGGTGGTGGTACCCCAGGAGGAAGAGGAAGTGCATGTGGTGGTGGAGGATACAAGGGAGGTGGAGGCACAGGCACAAAGACTGGTGCTGATGCTGGTAGTGATGGGGCCTGAGTCCTTTGGGCACGGTCACCATGCAGGCGTCCTCGATTTGAACTTCTAAAGAAATCCAAAAACTCGTGTCACTGTTTGTCACACCCTGCCCTGACTTCAAAGAGGAAAGCGAATGAAGCGGGAGCATGGCGGCGAGCACTTCTTGCTCTCAACTGAAGCACTTGTCTCCCTGTTTTCTGTTCATTTGAGACCACAGCTATTTCTGGATCCTCATACTTGCCTTCCACATCCTCACCCCCAGCAGTCCCCTCAGTCTTCTCTCCTTAAGTTCAGCTTTGCGACTGGGGATGGTGCTGCCCATGCTTAACAGACTCCCATCTCCCATGCACCCAGTGCCCACTGCTCCTCTGCCACTCCTTGAGGCACTTCACACTTCTGATCTTCAGAGTACTGCACAAATAGAAACTGATCTTCTTAAACTTCTTCTAACTTCTCTCACCTATGCTTCCTATGGTGTTGCCTCGTGATGATGAATTTGGCCTGTTCTTGTCCCTGAACTCTCATTTTCTTGTTAACTGAGTATGAGATTTTAGGCAATCTGTGTGACAGATCCTAGGTTTTGTTCGGATTGATCTTAAGATTCTATAAGTGCAACGCACTCTTATAATCCATCTGTAACATTATATATATATGTACGCACACCAAAAGGACTACCTTGACTGCAATACCATATAAAACATTCCCCTCTCTCCAACTGGGAGAAGGCAGCCTGGCTATTTGAGGTGAATAAATCAGAGAAATTCAAAACTGTCATGAAATAACAGTGTTGATTCTTCCAATCATTTGCTCAATCAGCATCAACTAAGTTGCTGAAGAATGCTGGAGGCTGATTTCTATTCGGCTATCAACCTCTTCAGCCCTATTCAGCCAGTGATCAAATGGGTGGCCTTCCATTGATCTTTACATTAGACTTGATTTTTATATGTAATTATGGTTTTCTCAAAGAGAGTTCGTTTTTCAGAGTCCTCTCTTCCATTACAGACTGGAGTTTCATGCTACATGATCTTTCTGCACGCACAGATCCCCTGTGTTAAAGGTAATTCAAATTAAGCCATTGAAAAATTAACTACAACTTGTATTCTCCACAGCTCTCTGCGCGTATTGTTTCATTATAAAGCAGCAGATGTGTAAGTTATGTGGCACACTCTAATTCAACAGCTTACAAGTAGCAGCAATACATAGAATTCGTATAGGATACTTACAGTTCCCAGCCTGGTCTGCCACCTGCTGAGCGAATGGTTCCGGCTCTCATGGGATGACCTTTGGGAGTGGGGAGAGGAAAAAGAAAAACCTCTCAACCATTCAGTTTATCTAAATATGATATTTCAGAAGAAATTCTGAAGTTATTGTTACTTACCAGTTGTGGGTATTGATTGTCCTTGAGGGCCCAGAAGACTTGGTAATGCTGGTTGTCTTAGTACAGGAACCTGATAGCCCTTGGAAATAAAAGCAAACAGTTAGGAAATAAGCCCTACTAAAATCCAAGACCCACTGCTTATGTTGAAATAAAATTTACCTTCTCTTCCAACAGACTGGTGATTGACAGGGGGGAAGACTTAGAAAGCTCAGCAGCAGACACCAGAGCAGCAGGAGGTATAACAGTATCATCACTACAAAACAACACATTAGGTTATTCAAACAGTGTTGAAGTGCTACTGGAAATACGAAGTCCCAGGTGAGGAAAGGCTGGCTGCTGTAAATAGAGAAAAAAAGCAGAATATAATCTTCCCCAGACTGACAAAGATGAGGTTGGCAGATTCCAAAGGAAGCACTGATGAGAGATCAGTTTGGGCTCCTGGTATTCAAAGTACTCGCTCAAACAATGTTTTACTAAGCAGGCTGCATGTGAATGGATCAGAGTTTTGGAAGATGCAGGAACTGAAATGCTAATAGGAAATGTGCATGTGCTAATTCAGAGGCTGCCTTACAGGTTCTGCTGAACTGTGATCCTCTGCTGAGCAGTACAGCCGAGCCTGGCAGTCTTGTGGACAGAGCAGCTACTTGCATGCAGGGCATAAAGCTGGAAGGATGTAAGCCCTGCACAATAGCCCAGATCTTTAATGTATTTTCATGACTTCACTGGGTTGCAAAATTAGACCGTCATGTTTATAAATACTTCAAATCTATAGTGTTTCAGTTTCATTATGCATCACTGACTACACTCTGTATTACTAAGGACGACTCTAATGTATCGTAATAGTGATGAAAAATACTGCAGATAAAAAGCAACGTGAAAACACCTGATCAATTTTACCTATAATCCTGCTTTTACACTTCATGAAAGTATTTGCCCAGTACTAAAGAGAAACTGATGCACGCAAGGTTTGGCGTAATTAAATGGTTACTTTAGGAATTGCTAGCCACTTAAAATCAAAGGCTCCTGGGGACCAAAAGGTTCCTCCTCCAGGGTAAACCTGTACCAAATGACTGTAAGGGAACCAAACAGAAATAATTCTGAGGAAGTTCTTGCAAGAGACACACTTAAACTTATCAAACTAAAAACAAAACCCAGAACTTCCACAGTTACCTGGAACTGCCCCTAATGATACACAAATCACTTAACTGAGAACTCAAGAATCTGACTTCAGCATTTTGGTGTCTTTGATATTCATCTCGTCTACAGATTTACTCACCGGAAAGGTCCATCTGGCTTTTCACCACGGAGAGACAGGGACACTGCTGGAGGGAGATCAGAGACGACAACAGAAGATGGATTTACAGGCAGCCCAGCTGCCACAGATGATGGACCTGGAGCCAAAGATGACAGAGCAGAACGAGAAGCCAGAGAAGCCAATGGAATCATCAGTGGTTCCGGTCTCGTTGGCCGGAGCAGAGGCTGCAGGTTGCGTGTTATTGTTTGTCTCATGAGAGGTGGTGGAGGTGGTGGCGGTGGCGGCAGCTGCTGCTGCTGTTGCTGCTGCTGTTGCTGCTGAATCTGCTTACGGAGCCTTTTTGTGTAACCGGTTTCATTTTTGAAGTTGTTCACAGCCTAAAGGCAGAAGAATATTTACAACGAGGTACAATGAAACTGCAGCAGATGTATGAACAAACCCTCCACAGAGTACAATTACTTGAGCATTGCTGTAAATGCCATCCATCTTGAACTAAATCAACGCACAGCTGTACGAACACAGCACATGGAACACTGATGTTAATGACTGGTAACTCCAGAGCATCTGTATTTCAAGCACTTCAGGGTTACCACCAAATGTGAAAGGCAACAATGTTAAACAACAGCCTGACCTCAATTTGCCAAATTGTCTCTAATCAGTTGTCAGCTTCTGTTAACAACACACAAGGTAACTGAAAAGTAAAGGTAGCCTTCTTCAATTTACCCTTGCTTAAGTAGATACAAATTGATATTTTCTTCCCTTTCTGCTTTGTACAAATAAGACTTCCCTCACAGCTTGCACAGAAGCAGTTGTTACCTGGCGTAGGAACTTGTTGGCAATTAAAGCGTCTGGAGAAACATCTGTCTGATGACACGTTGGGCACGTATGTTCCTCAGACTCCAGTAATGCTGTTCTAATACCTATGAGTTAGAATAATCAAAACCATTTTAGCCAAACTAAGGAAATACTTGGGGTTCTAATAAATTCTAAAAACACTTCTATGACAACCTTCAGGTAAATGAATAAAACACATCTCAAAAAACTACTGCCAGGCCTGAGTTCAGAAGGTTTTAACCACCGCTCCCCACAGGGAAAAGCAGCGACTGAATGCCCAACTGTCGGTGTGTTGCAGACCCCAGTATGTCACCAGACTTGGCTGTATAATCATGTATGAGAAAGGGTTGTGGACAAGCTCACTGTATCTAATACTGTAAACACCTGCACAGTTACCCCTCTTCTCATACTTGTTCTTCCATGTGTAAAGAGGACATAAGTAGATACGTAAGAAGGGAAAAAAGCTTTCTGCCATTTCTTCCCCCCCCATATATTCCTGTTCAAAGTATACTCAAGTATTAACTAGAACTAGTAATAATTCCCTTATTTCCCATTTCTGCTTTCAGCAGATGAGATTTGACATTTCAAATTAACACAGACTTACATTCATCACAATAACTGTTTCCACAGCAGGGAATAACAACTGCGTCCGTCATGATATCTTTACAAATGAGACATAACAGCTCATCTGGAATAGGATCGTCTTCTTCTGAGGATGAGGACGGCTCCTCTGGTAAAAAAGGAGGCTTTTCCTTCTTTCCTATAGCATAAGCTTCCCTGCAGGGAGGGTGGGGAAAGAAGAAGAAAAAAGTTAACGGGAAACACTTCCAAGGTTTGCATTTTACCAAAGGAAGGTAACAGATGGAATCCTCACTCCACATCAGCTTTCTGAAACACAGGCATTTAGTTTCAACTACTTTTCTACAGCCACACCACTACAATAGGGAGGGGGAACAATCTTCCTTCTGCAGACCTCTCCCACTTATTGGATCAAATAAGAAATTAGACTAGAAAAATATTTGACAGCTAGGAAACAGTTGAAATGAATCCCGTCTCTTCTTTGCCAGAGGGCAAATGTAAATTACAGGCTCAGGATAAAGCCAGTCTCCAAATAACTGCATTTGATAAAGGAAAAGAAGTCAATGTTACAGCTTCTACAAAAGGAGATCCATGACAGAAAAACTGACGTGCCACCAAGCACATTTTAAAGCAGCCACACTCATCAGCACACGCAGTATTTTCTCAGCTTATAGCAACAGTGGAACTTCAGTTTGTTTCCCACTACAATTTTAAGGTTGAGATACAATGACTCCTCTTCCCTTCACTGCAGATGCTGGCCAACTTGGTTGCAGTGCTACTCAGGCATTTACATACGGTTTCTCTCACTTCCTTTGCGGTCAGGAATTCCCAATGGATTCCATACTTACGCATCAATGGTTGGTATGGCGTATTTTCCAGTGTTTGTGAGCATGGCACCCTTGGTGTTGGGATCTTTCACCTCCATCATGAAACTCCTTGGAATTCCTGTGCTCTTTTTAATTCTGGGAACGGACTCAAAGTTTTTGTCCTGGTAAGAAAAGAAATGCACATTCCTCATCTCAAACACGCACTTCAAATGAGATTGGAATTATCATTTTAAGCAGCAAAAGCCTTTAATCCTCTCCTTTTACCTAGCATAAGAGTTGCTCAACTAAACCACTGATTTTCCTAAATGAGCATGGCCAGGATGTTCCAAAGGCTTGGGCAGAGTTTTGAGCTCAGTTGATATTCCTGGCTTAACCTTAGGTTTTTTCAAGGGTGAAACATGCCCTAGCTCACCATCCCCCCCCTGGGAGAAGAGACACAAACCTGCTCCTCCTCCAAATTCCAAGAGAGCTTAAGTCAAGGCTCTGGATCAGCCAACTGGAGAAACTTCTATTCACCAGCTACAGGTGAAGGCTGACTTCACACCTCATGCATACACATTCAGTAGCTAATATTAAATGTACGAATACTCAACCAGACTTGGGTAAGTACAACATGAAAATATTTAACACATGGGGTCAACGGAAGCATCTTTTTACACAGAATACTAAAAATTGTGAACTGTCATAAAAAGAAAAGGTTAAAAAAAATTCCCAGCAATATCAAAATACACCTAAAAGTTCACCGAGAAAGATCCAGACACATTTAATGCCTATGACCTAGAAAGAAGCAATTCTTAACATGAGCACTCCTGGATTTGTTACCAACTGCCGAAGTAACAAAACACAACCCTCAGCAAGAGCACAAGGCCCCCCCTCCTCCCACCTTACCCCATTTGTTGGGCAGTTCTTTATATAGTGGCCAGGTTTCCCACAGCGAAAGCAAGTGTATGATGGTGGAGGCGGTCCCACGGGCTTCTTCATGTAACTAGAAGGTTTTGGGGAAAAAAGAAAGAAGGGATGCGTGTGTGCTTTGTTAAAACCAACATCTCCACTATTTTTTACACAATCTTCAGAGAACACATTTGACATTCTGGACACTTACTTGACTGGATCATATTCATGGCCAGACTGTGTCATCATAGCTTTTATTTTATCTTCTTCGGAAGCATTGGCTTCAGCCAGATTGGCGGTCTGTTTAACAGGCAATTATTTGACACACACATTAGAAACACATTTAAGCCCACACAGCCAAAGACAACACCACTCATCCAATCCTGTAAAGAGCAGCACAACACTAGCTGAGCTTGCATGAAAACAGCTGCTTATATAAAATATATTTGTCCTGAAGATGTTCTGGGGAGTCCTTACGCCATTACATGATGTTTATGTGCCTGTCAGCCTACTTGAAAAGAGCACTGTTGGGCACTCAAACCTTAGGCTCTGTTTGTACCTGACATAAAGGCTTGTGTAACCAGTCCAGTTTTCTTCCACGTGGACTGAAGCAATGTGTAGAAAAAAATACGTACACTATCCAGTGTTTTTAAACTGATTTTGAAGCTCCAGACTATTTGAAGGAGAAGATGCACACTGTACAATTGATTGAGATGTATGCAAGTAGCATTATCTACATTTTGCAGCATTAAAAGGACACACAACTTTGGAGTTGGGGCAGTTGTTTTTGCTTGCTGAAATTCAGACATGGAAGCATTGAAAGAATTCAGCTCTTTCTGGCGCCTCAGAAAGACACAAGGCTCTCTTCAGCAGAAACGTGACCATCATGTGCTGCGGGCAGCCCAAACTGTGTGTTCCCCCCACTAACTTCTCCAGATTAAACGATTTAACTACAATAAGAACAACCTGCAGGTTCTTCCCAGTTGACTGTGTCCTTTTAATTTACAAATTGTAATAGAAACCTTATGCAGAACTAGATCTTCAAATTACTGAAGCCAGCTGATTTAAGTAGCATTTGCTGAAGTATTTTTATTACACACTAGTGCAGATACAAGCAGGGTCTAAGGGAGTGACTGTAAATTATTTGGACCTTCAAGCACCTACCATTCAGATCAAGCACTCATGGTTCTGGTTTCATATGCATTCATTCACAAAAGCAACCAACTAGTTTCAACTTTTTATTAAATGGTTGTTTCATATACACAGGAGTTTCCCAACAGTAACACAATCCAGATCAACAGCTATGAAATCATTGCCATTAACACGTACAGAAAACTTTACAGGTATTTGACTAATTTGTTTGAACCCAAACGGTTTACAAAATACATCCAAAGCCCACAAAACATTACTAGGAATAGACCAAAATTCAAAGATGGCATTTAATACAGAGCAATAATAAACCAGAAAACTGTTAACACATTGCCTCCACGCTAAGGCAGCCTGGACTCAAGAGGTCAGAGGAAGTAACAGTTTTGAGTTGCTTTCTGACATGTTCCTGCATTTGCCTGAAATCCTTAGTTTTCCTCCAAAGTTTATCTGTGTACACACTTGGACAGTTTGTCACATTTTAGAGTAAAACTTCACATGAGTTTACAGAGCCGAGGACACGGTTAGGGACAGCACTAATGGAGACCAATTGCTTTTGATGGCTACCTCCAGAACTATTTTGCTGGGGCTTTTTTTCCCCCCAATGCACACAATTTGATTTCTGCAGTGGGACAGGGAAGAAGTCACCAGGGGGAAAAGATTCCTCTTTCTTGGAAATTAGCTCCAGCCTTTGTTTTGGGAAGAAAGAACTAGCTCCTCTGCACTGGGCCCTGCCTTCTCTAAGCTTTGTAGCTTTCAAAGACTAGGAATTACGTGGCCGGCACTACGCCTTTTCACCGAGTGCAGTCACTAGTGCTTTCCCAGACAAAGTTACACATTGTTGAGCAAAAAAAGCAAGCAGTTCCATCGCAAAACATGGCATTACAACAGTTCCAGAAGGCCACAGCTGCTAGTTTATGCCACGCATACACATTGGTATATTCCTATGAACAATTAGGTACATTTACACAATTTACACAGTCTGCGTTCAAACAAATTAGATCGGGTTGTCCACTGTCTACTACAGCTTATGGAATTGTGCAGCATTCCAAGAATGGCACTGTAACTGGAATGACTAGGAATTCAGAAACAAGCCATGCAATTGTCCATGTTATTGTGGCTGTTGCAGCCCCCCTGCAATGTCCGTAACTTACAGCCAATTAAATTCTTCTGCAAAAATTGTGTTAGTTTCCAACGCAAAATAAACCAAAGGTATGAAAAACGGTAAAGAGCTTCTGAAGGGCTTCTTCTTTGTGTCTTGAGGATGAGTAACACTGCAACATTATGCTGAGGCTGATAAGGCACTCCCCTTCTATCTTCCCAAACTGGGAACTACTCTTTACAGGATAGTATCAAAATATACACACATTTTAAAGTTAAAATGAATACTTTAAATTATTAAGGATTAAGCTAAAGCTTTGTTCTGATTACAACAGTTATCCAGTTATAGAGCACAGTAGAGATTTAGAAATAAGAAACAAACACTTTTCTTTAAAGTATTTGACAAGAATATATATATATACCTTAGTAAGCTGGGCCAGAGAAATAGATGCAGAAGAGTCATCAATCTGTTCACAAAAAATTAAACACATATTCAAGTTCTACAATCAAAACATGGCAACAGTTAACCTCTAGTGTAGTCTGAAAGGCTGCCCTATACCCACTGAGTGTCCCTGGAAGAAGCATTTCCAACCCAGTGCCAGTTTGTATTTGTTCAAAACAAAGTCCAAACCTATCGCAGTTTAAGGGTTCCTATGTGGTTAATGATAAGGAACTAAAATAACCAAACCCGCCTGAGATGGACTTATTGCCCCAGCGTATCTCACAGAGGGACCCTCCCAAATGCTCACAGGGGCTTAAGCGTCAAAGGGAGAAGGAGGCTGCTGGTTTTCAGTTAAAAAGGGTTTTAAAGCATCACTGCAGGAAGCTTCAGTGGAGTTTGTCAGTTAAACAGTTACAAATGCACATGGTATGCTTTTATGAACCCAGAACAGCTGCTGTCAGAATGAAGCAAGAGCCCTGAACCATGAACTCTGCCTGTCTTATCAGTAAGTTTAAAAATGCCAAACTCGGACCCCACCAAACCCAACTAAAACCACCGACCCAAAGCATCAGTCCTAACAGTAACCCACCACTTTGCCTAGAAAACAACTGCTTGAACTATATTTAAATAAAGGTTTTTATCATGACAGAGTAGCCTATAAAAACTGAGATAGCTCCTTTTGATTGTATTTTATTAGACCACTGTTAGGCCAAACTACCCAAATTAGCTTGGGAAGTAAGAATACAGTATTTCCTTGCTACCCAACCAAACTCAGGACTAAATGAACAAAGGTGGAAAGTGCAAAGCACACTCCTGATATTGAAAACATGGATTCAGAGCACAGCCCTGTATTCTTCTCTCCAATGGAACTACACTGCTCCCTCCCAGCTACCTACAGCTACAGCTTGTAGGAATGAAGTCCCATGCCACTAGTTGGCAATGAGCCGCAGTGCTTGCTGAGAACTAAACACTGGAGCAGTTTTCCCACAAGTAAAAAGGGAAACTCTTCTTCCTGACCCCCTATATTGAATCATATTATGCCATAAGCTGCAGTTAAGCTTCAACAAGTAAAACATTACCAGGAAGATGCTCAAATCACTGCTTACTGCCTCTTAAGTTGTTCAAAAGCACAGAATAAAATGTCACAATGAAAACTGAACAACTCCCCTCACGAGGCCACTGAACTGGGAAGGCTCTTGTCCTTCCCTACACTAGGTAATAAAGAATTGAAGGACCAGTTTTAGCAGACTGGGGGAAAAATACCTCAAGTCAGTAATCATTCCTCCTCTACATGTCTAGGAGAGCACATACAACATTACTGCATCACTAACTATAAGCTCTTAAAATGTGCATTTGGAGAGCAACATTCAGATCTGGAAAGAGAGACCTTCTTTCCATTGCAAGTCTTACCAAAGACTGAACCGTCCTTTGGAGAACATTTTGTACCTAGCTCTGTTAAAAGGAAGTCTGATCAAGGAGTCTGCAGCTTCACACTCCATATGCCACTCTTTTTTACATGTGGGAAAACAGGCCCGTGTTCTCTTATGGCAAGCACAACCACTGTCCATTCCATGGTTTTTCAGAAGGAAACAAGGGATTAGGGAAGCTCCCTGTTGGAGCCTGGTGTTAAGTGATCTAGGATTGACCAGTAACCAAAACAGAACAGTTAGTAAACTATGAACTAGCTCTGGGTTGCAGGCAATAGTCCAATTCCTTAAAGGAGGCAATAGGACTCCTTTCTACTCAGGAGATATCAAAAGCAGCAAATAGATCATCAATGGACTGTGTGGTGTGTTTGCCCAAGAGCCACCTTCCAATTACCCTACATTCCTGTGTCTATTCCCACCTTTAAACTTCTGCTCAATTCCTGCCAGTCCCTCCGCTTAGTCCAGCACAAAAACATCTCCATGATACTTGCATACAAGCACTAGAGATAAAACTGCAGAAGAACTGGGGAGGGGACATGGGCACCCCACCCCCCCACCCCATACTCAACAGTCAGTGCATTAATTCCCATTTCAAAGAAAAGACTAAGCAGAAACTAATGCAAAGCAAGTGGGACAGGAAACAGAAAATGGGAGGAAAAGGCTGATCTCACTGCTGGAGTGCTACATTTAAATCACAGTGGTTTCCTAACCCCTATAGCTTGGCTGAACTAAAAATCCAGCCAGGAAGGGTCACGCTTATGCTTGATGGCACTAAACCAGCAGGCAGGACTCTGCACTTCTGCAGCCTCTAAGGACAAGCATCAACTGGAGATCCCTGCAGTTACTGCAACGGGAATACTAAACCAAACAGGATCCACCTTCTTGCTCTGGCTGTACTAAGAGCAGGACAGCAGCACAGCTTTGGGTGTAGAATGACAATGAAGAAACCGAGTTTGCTTTTGTGCATCCTTTAAAAAAAAACAAAACACCTGAACTCATTTCCATTTTGCTGCTTTACCCTTCAACAAGAATTGGCAAGTTTTCCAGGGATTTACTCCTGCCACACTAAGATCCAGGTTCTGCTTTGAAACACAGACAGAAATACATGTATGAAAAACAAACCCCAAGCCCCAGTGAACAAACCCCATGCTTCAGACCAGGCCCTGAGTTAGCTTTAACAGTGCTCAGTGTGTCTCCACCACCAGAAGCACCTGAGGCTGCAGTGCTTTTACAGTAAGAAAAAGGACTTAAGAGTGATGTGAGGCTTCCACCCTCCCTATGCTACCCACAACCAATCCAGGTACAGCCAGAGCAAACAAGGGAATTTTTTGTTCTTTCATTCACTTCAATTAGTTCTAACTAACACTGAAGTCTTCCCTCCCACTCCAGGATTTTATCTTTTTTGAGGTATCTATGTTAGCTTATGGTAAGATGCTACTTAGAGATGTAATACAGACATGCCAGGGAACACACAAGGCTAAAAGAATGTTAACTTTATTTATGAACATGTGATTTGTGTTTATACACATGCTAGTAAACAAAAAGAAAAGTAACTGTTTTCAAGAAATAAAAACCCATTGGAATTAGATCAAATCCTGTAAAAGTGGTTTACATAAATGCATTACATTAACTACTAGGGTCACTGGGCAAACTATCTCCAACTCACAGTGAGAAGCATTCATGTCCAAAAAGGAATTCAAATCAATCAGCAATAGAATTATGGATGCAGATTTGGACTTGGTGGTTTTAGACCTACACACACAAGTTTTCAATTTACAGTTGTTGGATGGCATTCCATGAGAACCAGAGGCTGTATCCTTCACAGAACACAGACCCTGACTTCATCAATTTCTACATCAAGGTATCCTAAGAGCTTATCAAATGGTCAGATCCAATGATCCAGGGTTAGTGTAATGCCTTCACACCAGTCTAGTGAAGGAAAAGCAGATATACTTGAAATAAAGATGAAAAATAAAAAGCACCAAGTCATAACTTTTATACTGTAAGGACTATTTCAAAATGAGCATTTACACATCATATTTGACCCAAGAGGCAAATCAAGATCTAGACCATTACCAGTCCAGTATTTCTGTGTGTTACTTATAGTCTAGCAGCAGACAACAGTGTTTTCAAACCTGAAAAATGCTGCCCCTTTTCCAAATGCAAACTCAAAGCGGTGGTATACTAAAGAAAGACTTAACCTCTGGGAGATGAAAGCAGCACCCAACCCTGAAGTCACCCACACCCAAAAATGTACTGCAGGCAGTGCAGAAAAACAACAGGGGTTTACCCAGCAATGCACCAGGCTCTGACCTTGTGCCAGAATTTGGTTTTGGTATTTTCATTTGCAAACTATGAAACAGCTTCATCAGGTAAAGGGAAAGGAGCAAATGCAGAACTTTAGAATACCACTTTGTGTAGCAACGATATTTAAATTCATGGCAATCTATTAAAGACATTCAGGTACTCAGAGGGGCCCAAACAGTATCACCTTAGTTACACAGTTTCAGGACAAATGCCCAAGTATTTAAGGACATGAAAAGGAATCATTCAGCTGCACAGAACTGTCCTCAGAACGTACGGGATATGTAGGGGTTGGGATTTGTTTGAACCCCCGAGTCAGAAGGAACAGCACCAAGGTTAACAGCAGTGGTTTCTCGGTGGTTTTTGATCACATCTTCAAAAACCATTAGGCAAAAAAAAAAGTAAAAAAAAAAAGTATTTAAAACAAAAAGCTAAGTGATACAATGTGAAAATGGCAAAAGTACACTCCAAACAACTTTTATTGCAAGAAACAAAAAGCACACAACAACCTATACAAACATACATATTACTAGCTATAGACAGACAGATGTAGAACATGGCATCATGTTCAATTGTGCAAACCTCCAACCGCCAGGATCTGAACCCGAGCGCACAGAATCTGTACAACACAGAGTCATACAGGAATAGTCTATCATATGCAATAGGAAATACAATCCAGTACTATCACAAATACCGGTATTCACATTAGAACTGTGCAAATAATAGCATTACTCAGTTTTTACTATGCTGAATCAAATACATTGTATTTACAACAAACACTATATGTTACTGGAAAATAGGTTAAGTTAATGTTTGGAAAATTAATAAAAGGCTACGTGGTGTAAAATTAAGTGCAGTGTGTAGAAAAAAGTGTGAGATTGGGTTTTTACATACTGCTTTTGATGTTCCACTCACTGGCTCAGTTCGACTTCTAGAAGAAGAAATAAAGGTGATCAGAATTTAAAATAAAGCACTGGTACCCAACATCAAACAGTGAAAACAGATGATAAAACCTGAACATCAAACCAGCAAGTCCCTATAGGCTAGGGAATGTGGAAAATTATTCATATACATAAACTGTTCTCTCTTGGTACATTCACAGCAACTAAAAACCCACCAATATCACATTTGTACTTTGTCAGCAATTACTCTGAGACTTACAGATATAGAACACAACAGTGCAAGAGGAAGTCCTCATTTTGTCTGCTATGGAAGTATCAAAAATAGGAAGCCTGTATCACAGTTTTGTGTTCTTAAATAATCAACTGTCAAGCTATGAAGGTCACTTTTAGCCAATCTGTACATCCTTAGTGTTACAACCAGGTGCCAGAGACAGCACTTCAGTTCCTAAGACAGAACAGTGAGAGTCTCAACACCATGAAGTGCAAGCTCACTTCAGCGAAAAACCTCAGTCATCTGACAGAGAAAGAACAAAACTGTTGGCAGCTTAGTCTTTACAACAGTGTTTCTTTGTGGAAGCCCAAGCACTGTGTTCAGATATCCACTGTATTTAGCCATGAAAGCACCAAAATACTAAACTTGATACATATGCTATATTGACTAAAAATAGTAGTAGAAATGTCACCTGAAAGCAGTTTCTAGGATTTTGTGCGATTTAGGAGTCCTGTGACAGAAAAAAAGGTCTTAATTGCCAGAATTTGCTTTAAGATCATCTTGAAAATGCTACAATATTTTAGGAAATATTTATTACATTCGAAAACCTGCTGAGATTCCACATAATCTGTACCTGCATGCTACTCATCATGAATCAGACATGCAACCACGGAGATGGTTAACAAACAATGCACACATCATCCAAAGCGTCCCATGAGCAGAGGCAATTTAAAAGCTGCTGCTGTGGAATTTATGAGCAAAGAGAAAGGCTCGTGTTTCCTGCCACTGCTAGAACACCTCCAGGCTCCCAATTACAGCCACGTACCCCCCAAAGATGAGGAAGTACAAGGAAATACTTTGGATTACCACACTGTGGTTGCTTCATCCGTTTACCTTGAACAGGACAAGGTGAGCAAAGCATTTTTGAAGGCCTCTCCACTATTACAGCAGACCTTCACCATTCCCCAGCATTTAACACTCAATAGTTGGTTCTGCAATGTTCCCAGCTGCAGGAATAGGAAGCTGATCTACCCGGTTAATTTTCAGCAGCAGTGCCATTCTTTCCTTATCCCATACAAACATGTATGCTTGTGATCTTTGCTGCCTGCAGCACCTATCCTCTTGCTTTAGGGCAGCATTACAATACCAGAGGAGGGAGGGTGCCATCCAACCCAAAAAGGGAGGATGCCATTCAACCCAAAAAGGGAGGATGCACTGACAAGACAGCACTAAGCACACATTTAAACTGACTCCGCAAACAAGGCCACGTTTACAAGCACAATGCTGTGGCCTCCAGAATTACTAGGTAGTGCCTGAGAGGAACAACTGCTGCTGTAATATGCCCAAAGTTTACATGCAGAGCCACATTAATTCAGGGCTTTTTGCCTGCAAATGCTTCATGGGTACCAGGATGCTGCTGTACTGTTTGTTTGAGACAGACTGTAACTAATCAGTCTATTTAGTGAGAACCAACATGACAAAGACATAGCAAAATCACAAGCAAATATCATCTACTGATTGTGGGGGAGAGATGTGTCTTTCAGAGCGCTGGAAAACATGACCACTCAAACAGCGCTGATGTAGCTGATACAGAACTGGTCTGTATAAATACATAAGTGACAGCAGTAATGCCGTTGACAGGATTGCATATGAACAGCTGTAACTTTCATCAATACATCTGATGTTCTGTCTTTTGTAAATCTTAAGAACTTGGAATTAAAACCTGGAGCACAGATACCAGCTAAGGCAAAAACAGGAAGACAACTAGTTACATTTGGTAACATGCTAAACTGCTTCCCGAGTCTCAGGTTTGGAAAGGACTAACTAATCCTTCATCATACTTGCACAAAAGGCAATGCACTTCAGGATATTGTTGTTCTCTTGCCCAAAATGGACATTGCCTTTAAGAAAGTAATAGGAATCACTTAGGAATGAATTTATTATGTGCATGGTTTGCCAGCTGGCAAGCCTTGGTCTTTACTCTACAGCTACTATGTAAAAGCCCACACTAGGGGTGCAAAAATATTGCCATACCCCAACCTCCTCTCCCAGATGCCACATGTAGCCAAACACTGAGAATCAGACTCTTCTAGATGAGAACAAACCACAAATTCACACTAAAATGCATTATCTGGCTTTACTATAAATGCAAATGCATAGAATAAGGAATCTCCCCAAGAAGAGGAAACAGGATCTACAACCTAGCTCTCAGCAAAATCAACTCCAAGAAGAAACCCCATAGAATCATCTTACAGGTTGTCACTTGTTGGGGCTTGAAGCCTGTGTATCAGCAGGGCTAAAAATGCTAAGTCTACTTTGGGACATACATTAGAATCTACCCCATTCTGACAAAACTTAATGGCAGCTTTAACAAGAAAGATACAATCTGAATGCCTCTATAAACTAAGATAGATTATAAGTTCACCCACTGAAACAAAGTGCATGCTTTATGGACACTCACATAACGTATGTTTTGCTGGTAGCTTTCACTCCGCCAATAGGGATTCTTCTCACAATTACAGATGAGTTCTTCGGAATCAGGGCATTATCATCTGTGTATTCTGAAACCAACATAAACCCACAACAAACATTAGCCAATTTGTAAGAATATATAATTGTTATAATTCAGCACTTCAGAGAACTCCTTTACTGATCTAAAAGCAAAATTTTAGATGTAGCATTGCGCTTTTACTGTCTCATCACTCTGAAAGTACATTTCAAGAAAGCTTCAGGTTGGGTAATCAAATACAAACAACAAAATCTTTTTCTTTTTATTTATCATTTTTTAATAGTTTGAATGCCAACAGCAAAATCTCCTTAAAGGTCACTAAAGGAGAGTCTGCCAGTGCAGGGGGTGGTCTTTCCTCATCTAGCTTAAATTGCTTTGGCTGCTGTTAAGGCTGCAAAACCAACAGATCTCTGGGGAAAACCAGGCCACAGCAAAGTCTCGCCTGCACAGAGGGTTTTGAAGTGTGACTCGCCTGCCCTGCACAAGTTTAAAGTGTGAAAACTCTGGGCCATTGCTTTCACTGCTGTTAACCAAGAGCAATTCACCCGTGCTACTAGTGCAGAACACGTAGGGAGCCCTCATCTCCCTTTCTTGGAGCTTAATCCGTCAACAACCATAGCTCCCAGCTGCTCAGTCAGTGTACACTAAAATGGAGTTAGTTCTGTGAAGAGACCTGATACCAGCTGGCTTTAATACATTTATTTTTCCTTTGACTCAATTTATTGAACTAATTTTGGTGATGAAATGTTATTAAACATAGGCTAAAGAGTTAACTGGTTATTTTTCAAACAGGAAAGAACTAAAGCTGGAGTGCTACTCCTGAGGTCCCTTGAAAACTCTGTATGCTTGGCTTGAATTTAACAGATGCCAGCTCAGCCTAACAGTTCTCGGACTACACTGGCAGCTCCCAGCAGGAAGCTGCTCCCTGCAGGCAGCAGCATCCCCCAGCAGAGACTTGGCAACTTCCAGGACCTGCAAAAGAGCGTCACTGCCTCACCACATGACTCCACATCTGCAAAGCCACCAGTGGCATCAGGCTCAACAAGGCTACTCCTCACACTTGTCCAAGCTTCAACAGAAACGGTTCAAAGTAGCTGTAGGCAACAACTATTGCTAACTCCTATTCCCCTGACAGTACAAAACTCATTTTACTGCCAGTGATGGCCAGTAACTGGCACTGGGCTTTTGTCATTCTGACCTGTGATTAAGCATAAGGATTCAATTAACTCAGGAAGCTTACAAAAGCAAACTGAAGATTTGGATGCTAAAGCCAAATGCAGAAGAAACAGAACAGTCTAAAGCCTGCTATATGTTCTACAAGAAAGCAGTATGCTTGAAAGTCAAGGGAAAGCAGCATTTCAAGGAAGGAATGGAGGTAGACGAGCTGCCCTACACTGATTTAGAAATCTTAAGCCAACAATTGCATTAGTGTCCACAACCTTCTTCCTGCAGCAAACAGCTCAGGTTATGCTCTGAAGGTTACACTGCTTCACATTTAATGCATGATTTAAAAACCCCACTTTTAAATTCAGCTGTAATTTTGAAAATCTGCTAGTTTTAGCACTGTCTCACACATTTACTATACAAGGTACTGAAAAAGTTTCTACTTTATTTCACGGCCTGCTTTAATCCACCATTTTGAGTCTGACAGCACTGCAACAGCATCTCTCTGAGCACTGTCTACAGAAGTATTTTCACCCAGATAGAGCACACCAGAAGCTCATTGGAACAGATGCCATTAGAAGGCAAGCCTGGATGTGAAACGACAAAAGAAAAGCCTTTACCAGGCTTAGGTGCTTTGCAACCAGCTATTATGCTGCTGGGGGAAGGATTTGCAGAGTAAGAGGCAAAAATGACTACTCACATGCCAGACTGTTTCTGCTGGGAAAGAGGGTAACTCCCAAGTACAAATTTCCTCCCTAGCGCTTAAAAATCTGCTTTCTCATGATGTACTTTTTTAAACTCTGTTCTGCTCAGCACCACTGGCACACTGTGACAAGGAAATCATCTCTGTAGCTGGCACCGAAGGCACTGCCTTGAAACATCCCCAGTAATCCTGCCCGGACTACTATTTCTGGCATTTCAGCTTCCACCAGAATAGGTATCAGTGATCTCACCTCCAACTGGGATATCGTCATTCCTTGAATGAGCTAGTTCAGTAGGCCAAGCAGTTCATGGAACTTGTATTTGCATTACAATTATACAGTGCTGTGCTCCAAAAGAGCACCTATGTTGCTTTGAAAGGACAAGTCAACCAAATCTAACATACTTTCAATCATCAATCTGGTAACACAGACTACCTGATGCCTTCAGGTCTTGCTGGCACTGCTTGCTGCTTCAGTGGGTGACTGGGAAAGCAAAAGCCACGCTGGAAACAAGGTGGTCATGGACCAAACACAGCCTGCCCTAAGGACCTAGCCAAGGGAGATGATCTGAGCTGACAGCACACCCCCGAGGTCCAAAAGCTGATGGTGACAATGCCAAACCATCAGGTGAGCTTCACTGGAACATGATGGGTTTCAAACAGGTATGTGACTTGCCTCCAACCCCACCAGGCAAAGAGGAACTCCACATCCTTCCTGAAAGCTCCACAGAATAATGCTGCATGGCAGCCCAGGAATTCAGTGCACTCTGAGCTGAAACCAAGCAATGCCCCAGACTAGCACTGCACCATGGAACAGCCCAGCAAAGGGCTGGGTTTAAAACTTGCTTAGAAGTCTTCTCTAAAATGCTAAATGCTTCTCTAAAATGACATCCCAGCAGACAGACAAACATCAGCTGTGAGACCAAGTGACTTCATTCACAGACAGCACGAGCTCATCTTGAAGACATCACATGGTGGCATTACTAAAATGGTCAAGTGCGCCCCAACACTGGACTCAAGCTAGTTCTGAGCTCAAGAGACAGTCTTAGAAGAGCACCCTTTGCCCTTCAGATGGTTCCTCTAACACCAGTTCAGAGTCCCAGGTTTGGTTTTCTATTTCATTTTGCCCAATAAGGAGAACAGCACATTTCTCAAGTGTTTCGAGTGAGGATGTCACAGGATTCGCAGTTCTTCCACAATATTGGGAGAGCATCTACTATAAAAGCCAGGTCAAGAAATTCAGATCAAATTAAGCGAATGGGAGTTTAAACCCGTCACTCGATATACTCAAAATGAGCATCTTTTCGAAGGCAATTCTGCTTTTACAGAACATGCTTACAGAGTAAGCACAGAGGACACCCATCCCTTTAGACAGGTCACCACCACCCATTCTGCTTTCCCAGCATCTTAAAAAGAGCCAAAAAGAGCTTAAAATCCTGCTTACTTTTAGCTTTTATTACTACATAACCACTATGAAAAGCACCAGTTACTGATCCATAAAAACTCAGAGCACTTGGAAAAACCAGAGGAAGTCGGTCATCTTCATTCAAGGTTCACTTTGTTCTTTCCAAGATCACTCCAACATTTAGTCCAGGCTCCTGCACAAAGCTGTTGTATGTCCACAAGTAAGAACTCCAAACATCCCACTGAGGCAGAACATCCTGGTCTAGTTTTTGTTTCTTCATCTTCTGAAGAAGAGTTTAGGCATCAAATATGATTGATAAAAACTGAAATTCATAGTTATGCTTATAAACTAAAAATTTGGTATATATATTGTGCTGAAATGTATTTGGCAGCTTTGCTTCTGAAAACCACCAGGGGATTTTTGCGTTTGCACAGAGAAATCCCCTTACAAAAGCTTCAATAAGTACCTGTGTCACTAATCTGTAATTTGAGTTTTATACTGATTTTTCAAAAGTCAAAGTGCAACACAACTGACCTAGAGGAGGATCCCGTCCCTGTTACACAAGAGCAATGCTCTTGATATACCTTCTTTAGCTTCACCTTCAGGTAACACCACACATAACAGAACCTAGTGAAGCAGCTGCTTGTTCTCCACTGGATCCTGATTATGTAGAGAACCAAAGCAACAACCTCTGCAGAACTACACCGTGGTTACTGGAAGGTCATTTTATGGAGCAGCATACTTAAGAGCATAATTTTATCATCTATAATCTTTGCATCCTGCTTCCTCACCTGCTGTAACACTGTGTGGCCTATTTCAGAACATGTTTTAGTTCTGGTGATGATAACTGGGCTCCATCACAGTTTACCACCATCCAACATTCTGGTCTCAAGGCTGTTACACCCAGTCTGGCCTGTCACAGGAGTGACATCAGGCAGTGGCCATTCAGGCTGCCAGTGCAGTTAAGCTGCAAGTACATCAGCAACTGAAGAGAAAACCCAGAGTCCCCTCTGCAGCAAAGCCCTTCATGAAACAGTTTTCATCAGCTCTCAACAATTTTATTCAGTGCTACCAGAACAATTCAAGACTTCTGAAGTGCATCTCTACCCACGCATGTCACACAAGCCAATAGCATCCTTGAGGCCCCAAAGATGTGCTGTTGAGTCTCTTCACAGAAATCCTCCTCAAGACAGTTTAAACATCTGTAGATATAGCACATGCTTTAGGCCCAACCACTTTAAAGGCTGGGGCTGAAGTTGCAGTTACTGCAGCAAACACACTATCCTGTTTTAATACTTCAAATAGGAAGAGAAAAAAACCCCACCAGCACTTGTTTTAAAGAAAAGACTGTTGTAGGAGTGTCACAGAAGCACGGGAAAAAAATTAACAAATGAAACCACTTCACAAGTCTTTTTATTTCTGAGAACGTCACTTCACAAAGTCTTTAATCACTTTCAAGCTTATCAACATGGCAAATAACCAATCTGAAATATTACACTAAGAGCAAACACTCATCATGGCTGAGAATCAAGCACCACTTGTTAGATTTAAAAGAAGTTATGACTTCTGAGAACATTTCTTACAGTATATTCACCATAAACGCTCTGCCATAGAACTCCAGGGCTGCCCTGATGTAGCTAACACATAGTACAAGGGGATATAAAAAAACGTGAATAAAGGTTGGAGATGAATAAATGAATAATGAGGCCCAACGGCATCTGAATGACAATGTCTTTGGTGTAGAAAAGTTACATCGACAAGAAATTCCAGAGTGTAACTGAGACATTCAGGTGCAAGATGGCTTTAAAGGGCCTGCAGAAATCCTAATTCACAGATTAACTCTGGATCCAAAACGCTGCTAGCGAGCACTTTCTGCAACAGGCACAAAACTAGTTTTCCCACGAAGTATGGGGTAAAAGACGTTGAAGACAATATTAAGCCAACAAAACCACTTCTCTCTTCAAATGAGCCATCTCCTCTACTTCCATGACTACCACCTTACTCCTCCAGATTAAAAAAAAAAAACCTGGCAGGTTTGTTATTATCCTCCTCCATTTCCGCATTATTTTTCCCATCAGATTTCCAGGAAGCCCAAACTCTCGTAAGCCCCGTCCGCAGCACATCAACCACGTACTCCCTCCTCCACGCCTAGCCGCGCGCCCGAAGCGCGGAGCCGGAGGTGCTTGTCACACCGACTACAAAGGAACGGCTCAGCGAGGCCTCAACACCCGGCACCGCTGCCGACCGCGGCCCAACCGCGTTATCGCACCCACCCCGCTTTACCCGCCGGCGGCCAGAGCTCCAGGCCGGCTCCCGCTGCTCGGGGCCGAGCCACAAAGCGCGGCTGCCGCAGGCCGCGCCGCCGCCCCACGCACCTTCTTTGGTCTGGGCGTTGGTGATCTGCAGGTCGCAGTCGGCCGCCTTCAGCTTCTCCCGACCCATGATCTGGCGCTTGAGGTCGCACAGGGAGATGTGGAGGCCGTCGAAGGTGACCGTGTCATAGTTGAGTTTGGACGAGAATTTGTAGTGCACGCACGACATGGTCGGAGCCGGGCCGTGCCCGCTCCTCGATGGCGCCGACGGCGGCCGTTGGCGGCGCGGCCTCCGCGCCGGGCTGGGGCCCGCGAGCGAGGGCCCAAGCGCGGGGGCCGGGGCGGGCTGGGCTCACAGCCCGCGGCGCTGGGCCATGGCCCCGCGGCCTCGGGCACACTCAGCCGGGGCAGGCCTCAGGGCTCCATCGCGGCGGCGCGGCGAAGCCCCGGCCCCCGCTACGGCTCCGGCCCGCGGCGATCGAGCTGGGCCGCGGCGGCTGCTCCCTCCGGGCTCCTCCTCGCGGCCCCGGCTCGGCTCGGGCTGGGCTCGGCCCCGGCTCGGCCCCGCGGCGCTCCGGGGTCCCCCGCTCCGCGATGGCGACTCGGGCGCCGCCGACGTCCCGCCGAGGGGTTTCCCGGCCCCAACCGCACGGGCCGCCGCGAACGCGTGCACGGCGCAGGCGCAACGGCGCGGGCACGCCGCGCCCACGCACGTCCTTTTAACCCCCTCCCGCGCGGAGGGCGTGCGTGCCCCACGTGACCCGGCGCATTATGACAAAAGGCCACGCCCTCTCCGTCCGAGCGGTGAGCGCCCCCTAGGGGACAGCCGTTACCGGGACCGCCCCCCCGGTTCTGTCACTCCCCCCCCGTGTCCCCCCCGTGTCCAGCGCCGGGGTTCTCAGTGCCAGAGGCAGGGAGCTGCTGGAGGGCCTCCAGCGCGGCCACGAGGGTGATCGGGGTCTGCGGCGTCCCCGCGCTGAGCAGGGGCCGCGGGAGCCGGGCCCGGCGGGTGCGGGGAGGAGCCCGCTGAGAGGGGATCCCACCGGAGCCCCAGCTCGGAGGCGGTGCCGGGAGGACGGTGCCGGGCTCTTCCCAGCGGTGCCCAGCGGCAGGGCGCGGAGCCACGGCCATGAACTAGAACTCAACAGGTGTCCCCTCAGCAGGAGGGCGGCCCAGCCCTGGCGCAGGCTGCCCGGGGGCGGGGGCGTGGAGTCTCCCGCTCTGGAGGCGTTCGAACCCCACCATGGGCGCGTTCCTGTGTGCCCTGCTCTGTGTGCCTCGGCAGGGGCTTGGACCGGACGATCTCCAGGGTTCCCTTCCCCTAACGATGCTGTGACTCTGAGATGCGGTGGCTTTGCCGTGCGGTGCTTGGTGAAGGGGGGGAGAGAACCCTCCTGCTTTGTCCTTGGGGAGCAACGGCAGCATTCCCCTTATTTCCCACGCTGGTGAACAATGTGCGCAGCACATCATGAGGTTTCCATTCCTGGTTGGAAGCAGCAGTGTGACCCCATCAGAGGAGCGATCCCCGTGCACCCGGGGCAGGAGGGACGGGGCACAGAGGACAAAACCACCAGGGGAAGATAAGAGTGCTCTGTCCTTGTGCCTGCATCTCAGAATGCCCCATGGGAGCACAAATGGCTGAATTCCCCACTGCCAAATGACTGACACACAGCCGAGCGTCACCCTGACAGCAGAGACCTGACACAGTGACTGGTAAACCAAACAAGAGCAGGTTTCAGTTTGCTGTTTCCAAGGGAAGAACGGTTAATCTGGACGAGAAAAAGAAATTGATTAGAACAGGGAACAGAACATGGGCAGTAACAAGGAAGTTAAACATGTGCTAACAGCAAAATAAACGGCATGAGGGCAGAATAATCATTATCATCTCACAGTTTTCATTATGCAGGCAATGACTGTGACTTAAGATATCTATTAATGCTTTATTATGCAGATTATTGCTTTTTTAAAGGAGCTATTTGTTATTTCCACAAATCTATGACACACACTTCTCTTCCTTTCCAGGCATCTAAGCTTTTTACAAGACCAAGTAATTTACACTGTGCATATTTCTGTATGAATCCTCATTTTTCCTCTACCAGTTATCTGCCCACTAATACACTGCAGAAAAGTTATACAATTAGTCACCTTCTTGTGGGCTTCATATTTTCATTAATGTCATGATTAAACCCCCAACTGTTGCCGTTTAGGTACTGGTTTCACGGCCACCCGTTTATTCAAACGCACAATCCATCACTTTTAAACGTGTTCATTTTCTAATCCTCCGGCCACAACTGTTTAAAGAGAAAGCCTTTGTAACCTGAGCAGTGCTGTTGCAAATGAATCAGTCCAAAGACAAGTACATCGCTGAAGTAAAAATAGAGAAAGCTTGGAAAAAACCTCTTCCCATCTAACATGTCTAGGAGACTTGTGATATCCAAACCCTACAACTGCCACTTGGGGCTTTCATCCCCTCCAGGGTAAAAGGATTTGCAAGAACAAGGGTACCTGGAGTCTCCATACTGAGTAGGTTCTACGTAGAACAATTTGCCTCCGTTAGACAGTGGGGAGTACGTTGACTTTGGTTTAGTTTCAATAACCAGAGAACTTCAGCATTCCCAGATTGCCATTTCTTAAACCAGTTTCCACTGAGTACCAGGTGTATGTGCTGTGGATCACCCTGGATTGGTGTGCTCTGAGTCAGCTGTGGGCAGAGCCATACCATGCTGCACTGTACCATTCACACAGCACGCCCCACGCCAGGGGTTTGGAGCTGGATGAGCTTTAAGGTCACTTCCAACCCAAACCAGTCTGGGATTCTGGGATTCAATGGAGCCCTGCCTTTGAGTCTGCTCACGCAGCCAGGAGACGACGCACCCGTGGTGACCAGCGGCTTTACATCTCCCAGCTCTGCACAGCGCTGCCCAGCCCAGGTTAATCCTGCTCCCGAGTCCTGCAGAACCTGCTTGGTTGCTCCCTCCAGCAGTTCAACCAGAATGGTGATGATCTGCTCCAGCTAACATTGCTCATTCGAACTCGAGCAGGACAAGGGGTGCTCCCAGGAGCAGCAAGCTGTGGGATCGGAGCAGCGACCACTGGCAGGAGGGTGGTGGGAGCAGCGAAAGTCAGGGCGGCAGCCGCACAGGAGGATGTGTGATCGCATCCCAACTACCCGAGATGCTGTCGCAGCTTCACTTGGACAAACCCATCTTACACCACAGGTCTGAAATGCCCATTAAAGGATGTTTACCACACTCAACAGAAAGGCTCATGTCATAACAATTAGCTGGCTGTTGTAGCACGTAAGAAGCTATTCTCTGTTACCCACATTTAGAACCTTAAAAACCAATCGGGACGCTCCTAGGGAGGCACAGAAATACCCTGTGGCTTTCAGAGGGAGCAGGGGTATGTTCCGAAAGTCATTTGAAAATGAGAACAACGCTAAGGCTCAGTGTGTCCTGCACATCTGCTGGCATCAAGACTGGCTTTTTGTGGCTTTAAGTTGGTTCTGTAACTGTAACTTAACTCTCTTGCTTCCAAATGCACTCAGCAGCACATTGCTCTCCAAGTTCTCCAAGCAAGTTAACCCAAGTTATGTTGTCAGTATTATAGGTCATACTCACAAATCAGTTGAAAAGGAGCAATAAAGAGAAACTATACTTTAAAATGTGGTTTTGGTGTTTTCCCAATAAATATTCTTAGGAGCTGTGTAGGGAACATCTCATTTACCACTTTCTTGCTTTAGAAGCAGCTTACCCATGCCCAGCTCTGCTGCACTGAACCCCTCTCACCAAGTGAAGGTGTCTGTGCTGCTTTCATTCTGAAACACACAAGTGCTCGGAGCAAGGGCTGGGACAGAATTGTTCCTGAGGGTCTGCAAAGCACCTCCTGTACCACTGAGCAATAGAAAAAGCAACTGAAGAAAGCCCTCAGAACCAGGAAGAGTGAACTATTTCTGGTGTCTTCTGAGCCACGTGAGCAAGGACATGAGAATAAGCAGGCTGGCACAGTGGGAAGGTGCATCCTGCTTCAGTTTGCTTTGTCAGGAGCAAAGTGTTCTGTTTGTTGGTTGGTTTTTCCTTCAGCTGTGAGCTCTGTGCAGGAGAAGAGGACCCTGCATTGCCACAGGCACTCAGGGGCTGAGAGGTGGGGAGCTCACAGACCGAGGGCACACGTGGCTGGGCTGGAACACCCACATTGCTCTCCAAGTCACAGTTCTGAGGCTCAGAGTCATCAGTCCAGCTTCTGAGGTAGCACAGCCGCTGTGGGCAGGCGCTGGTTAAAGTCAGCTTTAATTAAGAATGAGAATACCATTAATGACTTAAAAACCCAAAGCAAAAACAATCCCAAACTGCAATTCCTATCTGCTCCTGCTCACTTGTCCTTAACTCCTGTGCCTCTACGAGCACACACTGCAGACAGACCAATCCCTGTCTCACCACCACATCACACCAACTTATTACCATTGATAAATCATTACATTTTGAGCACAATCAAAACTTGGAGCCTAGAGGGGGGTAAGAGGAGGTGTCTAATTAGACAAGAGGAACATCATGCAAATGTCTTCACTTTGCATAGCTAAAGAATGGAAGAAAGCAGATCCTGGAACCAGCATGTGGCATCTGTACACAGTCAGTGACTGCATTAGGGGTGGCAATACCTCCCAATCACCACCAGTGCCAAATGCCAGCACAGCTGGATGATGAAGGGGGGAGGAACATGCCTTGAGAGGGCCCTCTATGAAAACCCACCCCTCCAGATTTCTTTCCTCAGACAGTAGTATCAGCTGAGAAGGAAACCCGGACTTCTCCTTATCTCTGCCACTGTAACTTGAGGAACTTTGTCAGAACCAGACCCAGGCTAATCAGAACACATCCTCTCGGGTTTGATAAATACCCTCTGCCATTGCCCTGACCGAGGACTGAAACAAACCAAAACAGGTTTTCTGGTTTGGTTTGCCTCAAAGCAGGCACTGCCTGACGAATCCATGGGAAGTGTGCTGATAGCCCAGCTGGGGAGCTCTGAATTCTCCAGTGATTCCCAGAACACCACAGAATGGTTATGGGATCAAGAAGCAGAATTCTTTAATTTTGTGCCCTACCAATGTCCCAAACTGGATCATTGGCCCTTCTGCTGGGAGAGCGAAGAAGCCGCTTGGCTATGACATTTGCACCCATGCCTGGGAGCTGAAGGAAGACCACAAGCTCCTTTTCCTCCACAGCTGCCCAGTGGGTTGCCCAGGATGGCCATTATCTACTTGTCGGAGTTCAAAGCAGTTACCCAGATGTGGAAGCTGGTTTTGTTAAAGCTTTAGCTCCAGCATCTGCCTGTCATCCCATAAACCACACAGTAACCTTTCATGGAAAAATCCACCGCAGTTCCAGGACAATCCATTAAAGATTAAGGATTGTGATGGTCAGGGCTGCACCACCAGCCAGCTGTCTACGACTGGAGTGATGCCCTGCACAGGGCACTGCATCAGGGTGACGGTACTCAGATGATGTATCAGCATCGTACATCATCGTACACCATTGCTCTGCTGATGGATGGCCTCTGGGGTGGCACTGGCTGGGACAAATGGGCCCAGCAGCCCGGAAAGGTGTTATTTATTATTTTAAATGCTAATAAATGTAATGGATATCTGTGAGGAGCTGCTCTGCAGTTTATGAAGTGAAAGGGAGAAGAAATAATTAACAGGCAAAGGAGAGGACTCAGACACTGAATAGCAGTTTGATGTCACAGGCTTTGGTCTTTTTTGCAATGCTACATGTATTTCCCAGGATGAATGAGGGACTTGGCGCTCCCCACAGATTTGGTGCTGCTCTCATGGATCACCAGAGATGCTCGGATGTTTTGGGATCCCTTATACCTACAGCTTCTTTGCTATGCAGCATGTGAACAAAAATACACCACATCTGCTGAAATCTGGTGTTAAAGGCAATGGGGAAGGGAATTCTGTGTGGATTTTGTCCTGTTACTGCACAGAGGCACATAGGAGCCCTATGGAAGCAGACACCCATTTCAGCCTGGCTGTGTTTCAGACCTCAGCACTGCAGAAACTGGTACTTTTAACGTGTGAGTGCCACCAGAAAACATCCAGCAAAACATCACTGTGGGTCAGGCCTCATCCTGACCAATGCGTTCATTGGGGTTGTGACACGTTTGTGCTTTTCATCTCTAAATGCTTCCCAAACATTAATAAGCCTTGAAATGCAGCAAAGCCAGGGCAGCTGGTGATGTCTGTGGTGACGGTGTGCCCAGACCTCAGAGCCCATTGATCCCACAGGCTTTTGGGGACACCCGGCCCCTTCCAGGTGCCCTGCTCAGAAAACAACACTTTGGATTTCCTTAAGGAAGTGTCTTTTACTGTGGTCAGTGCCCTGCGCTGCTGCTGATGCTCGTGGCTCCCCATGCCTTGCTTGTAAAAGGTCCAGGGGTTGGGTTTGGAGTCAGATACCCTCATGGCCCTGCATCCCCCTGTGATTGTCTCTATGGAGCCAGAGCCTTCCCATGGGCATGGAGAGCTCCCATCAACCTCCAGTCTGGGCATCCTTTCTCATGGTTTTACATGCATGTTTGAATTTACTACTGGGGACAAGAAAATAGACCCTATCAGCTGGTCAGAAAGAAGGTGAGAGCTCATTCATTCCTCGGCAGGGGTTTGCTATCATCGCAGAATGAATCAGGAGAGGTAGAACAGAACAAACTGCTCCTCTCTGTGTGAACAGAGGTCTGGAGTAAAAGTGACTTTTTCCTGTGCTAATCAGAGCTTAATTCACCCAAGGAGTCACAAAGCCCACATAAAGAAATTCATTAGTAAGCTTCTTCCTAATGAGCCTGCCCTGGACCATTGCTGCTCCTGCCTGGAAACAGGCTCAGCCCCAGCACTGTGCACCCCACACAGGGCCTGTCCCTCAGCAATGGTGCTCTGCTGGGGCCATGATCCCAACTGAAGGCGAGATCCTCTCTGCAGAGGGTTTTCCTTTGATCCTCTCCCAAAACAGAGCTATGGGGTGAGCCCACCCCTGGGTCTGGCATCAGAGCACAGACCTTTGCAACCTGACTGCTAGAGAGAGCAGAGGGCTCGGGTTCAAAGCAAGCACAGGCATCACTTCAGCCCCCCACCAGCTGCCCAAGGTAGAGAGGGATCACATCTCCCCTTCCTCTGGGGAATCCACTGGCTCTGGGAAGATGCTGTCTCGTTATCTCATTGCCACTGACAGTGCTCAGCACCACCTCTGGATGCCATCCCCGCTCCCAGCGGGAGCAGCGCCAGGGGTGACCTTGCTGCTTGATGAATTCCCAGTCACTAATTATCCTGCTCAGCCAAAGAAGAGACAAAACTAACTCGCCATTGCCACCTCGTGAGAGAAGGAGCTGATGCCTTTCAGCAGCAGCAGCCGCAGCAGGAAACAGGACTTGCAGCCCCACTGAGCCTGGAGGATGGTGGCCTATGGCCGGGAGGAGACTGGCTTCACATTGAGTGTCCCAACGCTGTCAGCAGCGTGGTGAAGCTGTCTCTGGACCCTCCATGAGCTGGGTTTGGGGTCTGCCTCTCACTTGAGGGTTTTGCCAAGCTCCCTCCTGTGTGTCCCGCAGCAAGACCCTGCTCTGTTCCCCTGCTCGAAGCTTTGCCATGGCCCTGATGTGGGGAGCCTGGAAGTACCAGGCTGGAGGAGATGGTGCCTGCCCACCTCCTCCTGCTTCTGCTGCTGTGCAGGGGGGAGCCGGGCAGTGTTACCCGGCACAGGCTGATGTTACTCGAGCACATAAACGTGCCCCAAAATGCTGCTCAGCAGAGCCACCGAGGGCCAGCCCCGCCGCTGACGGCGCCGGCAGTAGGCTCCAGAGTCACCGCGGCATGGGGGGAACCAGGAGCAGCCGCGGCTCACGGAGCCGGTGCTCCTGCGGGCTCCCAACCGGCCCCGGCCCCCGCCTGCCACTAGAGGTCATTTTAGCACCGGGATAGGGACGGGCGGAGGCGGCAGCCCCGGGGGATCCTGGCTCAGGGGTTCAGAGTTGGAAGCATCCAGCGAAGCGCCGTTTCCAGCTGCAGAACCCGCCGGGCAGGAGCTCGCTGCTGGGAGACCCACGGAGCTCGCTGGAGACCCCCGTCCATCACGGAACTCTGGTCCCCCCAGTTGCAGTGGGTCCACAGCCACCCGTGGTCCCTTGTGAGCAGGACCCAGTGATCTCATCCTCTGCATCACTGCGATGCCCCAGCGGTCACCACAAAGAAACGTGCTGGTGCCTGTGCTGGGTGGTTGTGCCCTCTAGGAAGGGCAGGAAACATCCCCCCGGTACTGCACAGTCACATCCAGGGGTAAGATTGGTACTGGTTTATGCACAACAGAGCCCCATGCACGTGGCTGTTCCCAGTGCCATCCATCATTCAAGCAAGCACAGAGAATGTGGATCCTGCACCACGGAGCAGCCCAAGCCTCTCTGCATGCAGAGCAGACACTGCCAGGCCCCAACCAGCCTAAAACAGAGCAGCTTCTGCACTGTTCCCAGTGCCACTGTGTTCCCCGGAGCATTGGGAGCACCACATCTGCCCCATTGGTGCTCATCAGCCCCTCTGCTCCTTGGTCTTTGGCTCAAACCTCTGTGCCTCCCCTCACCTCTGCACAGCCGCTTGGCCACATCCACATCACACCACACATCAAAGCAAGCCCAGCTTTCCTCCTAATTCTTAGCTGTGTGGCACATTTGACATCAGAGTTAATTAGAGGGATCAAAGGCCCCTTCTCCATATCCTCTGGAGCCCTCCCTTCCCATCCGGCCAGGCCTGGCTGGCCGCGGCTGCAGCTATCGCAGCAGGCAGATGCTGACTTTCACGGGGGGGGGGGGGGGGGGAGGAGAGGCAGAAGGAAGCCCTTTCCCTGTGCCAGCTCCCTGTGCGGCCTCACTAATCGCTCCGGAGATGCTGCTGAGTGTGTGGAATTGGCTGATGATGGGACTGCCGTGGTTTGACTTTATCCCTTGGATGCTGCCTTTCCTTGAGTCATCTTAGTTCTGAGTCACCAGCAGCCGCTAATCCCCCAGCGATAACGGCCTCATCCAGCACTTTCTATGCAGGTACTTTTGCCTCTGCACTTAATGCTTCCAAATAGGGACTAAATACGTGTGAGCCGAGGTGCTAGTGGGAGCACACCAGGACACGCTGAGGGATTGCTCCTGTCACCTTGTGCAGCAGCACCAGGGCTCTTGGCCACCCCTGCTCAGCCCATCCTGCTCCCTGGATCGGCTGCTGTGTGGGGTTCCCTATGGATACACCCTGCCTGCCCCATGTGTGTCCTCTCTCGGCACCACCAGGAGCAGGAGCACACCATGCGGACCCAGAGCCCCCCCCCCCGTGATTGACACACCGCCCTCAGTGCGAGGTGAGGCAAGGTGACACACCACCCTCGCTCAGAGGGCGAGCTGAGATGGAGCATCATTCACGGCCTTCATTGTTAAACCTTCTAAGCATCCCTTGGTAAATTGTTCCCAGATTAATTCCACCCGTTGTCAAAAGGCGTGCCTGGATTGCAGCTGCAATCTGTCCCACAAGAGCGACTTGTTATGTCATCTGTTGTCAAAACCTTCCACACACAGGTACTTGGAGACCACAGTCGAGGGATCTTTTAACCCCCTCTTGTCAAGACCCACAGGCTCACCTCTTTCTTCCTTCCTCTGTAGCACATTTCCAGACCTCAAGCCGCTCTTGGAGCTCCTGCCAGGAATCTGCTGTTTCTGAGCACCTTCCTGGGAGCATGGCTGCTGGATGTTACTGGTGCTGGACAGAGATAACCTCCTTTCCAAGGGTATTTCCATGGGTATGTCCCTGGGGATACCCAGGGATCACAAGCCACAGCATCACTCTGGGATCATAGGCAGTGGTACCTGTCCTGTGCCCTTGAGCCTTTTGCAAGGTCATCCCTTTCCAGGACATGCTCCCCTTCACTCAGCCCCTCTCTGCTCCCTGCCCTCACCCCTCCGCAGCACCCTCTGCATGGGGCAGCCCCTGGGAAGCACGCTGTGAGTCCCTCTGTTTTCTTCTTCGGAGTACCTGCCATTATTCACCGAGCATCTGCTGGTTCCAGGAGCAGCATCCCTCCTTCCAGCCTCACCCCATCCCAGACGCAGGAGAAGAGATTTCATCCTGTTGCAATGAGGTGCACCTGAGCATTGAGCTCTGTCTGAGCTGATCCCAGCCCATCTGTGCCACCACAGCCCCCCAGGGATGCTGCTCTGTGAACCCAACCAGCCTGGAGGGTAGGGAGCCCTCCCTGCCTGCTCCAGCTCCCCGGAGCTCGCCCGCACTGCATTGGCCTCACCCAGTCCTCAGGGATGGTTTTCTCCTCCTGTGCCATTCTCTGTAATGCAGGGGGTGGAAGCCACATTTGCATGCAGAGTTTAGGAGCTGCTGGGCAATTAAATTGCTTTCTCATTATTGTATATCTCATATTAGCAGTTTCCACCATGCTAATATTAATTGCTAACAAGGCGATAAGACCTATCAGGCAGTCGTGGTGGAGCGTTTGCTTGCTTGGGGGAGATGTGTGAAAGCAGAGCGCCTGGAGGGAGCCCAGCAATCACTGCAGACATGGACATCCAGCAGCTGGAAGATGCTGCCTGGCCTGGGAGCGCTGGGTTTGGGATCAGCCTTCTCCCAGGCCTGGAGTTCAAAGTAGGCTGAAATTCCCAGTTCTCAGGCCTAACTTCCTCAAGACACAGGAACACTGGGCAGGGTCACACTGTGTGCAGCTACAGACTGGTTGTGCTGGAGATGTGCATGGTCCCTCCTCCCATCACAGAGTGTTTGACTGTGTCTTACTGCACGTATGGTTAAAGAAGCCTTTGACCGGTTGGTTCTCAAGATGCAGCTCCCCAATCCCTGTCCAGAGCCCCCCTTCCAAACCCCACCAGGGATGTTCCTCCAGACAGTGACAAGGAGGTGGCAGGATAGATATGGGCCAGGAAACAGAGCTCTTTGTCCTGGTCCATCATGCCGGTCGCATCCAGCTTCCTTCACCTCTGCCAGGCTGGTGTCACCATTGAAGCCCCGTGGTGGCTGTAGGGACGGACATGGACATCCAGCTTCAACCAGGCACTGGGGCTGGTGTTGTGATTTAGCAGGACCTGCTCTGGGCTTGCAACAGGCTCTGGCTGCCAGAAAGTGCCTTCCCCATCACAGCCCATGTGCTAAAGAACCTTACATCACACAGGGAGCACCAAAGAGGTTGAAACCGAGGCAGCTGGAACAGCCTCTGTGGATAAGCACATGCCTTTGAGAGTTAATCAAGGGCAGAATGAGCCCAGCAGCTGTGAAATTAACCCAAACAGGCGGCCTGAAGGGGCCTGTGGGAACAGAGAGCTCTTGCCTTTGCAAGGAAACCCTTCCTCCAGGGCTTGCATTCCCCCATCACCCAGCCCGGCCCCTCCGGCTGCCCAGGGAGGGCTGCCTGGATGCGGCTCCTCACCTGGAGCAGCAGTGGTTGGACATCAGCTCCTTCCAGTGAGGTAATTCTGTCCTGAGGGTTATTTATCTGTCTGTTGGAAAAGAGAGCTCTGTGTGAGTCAGAGCCTGCACCACAAACGCTGATACATTACATTTGGACATATGCTAAATGACATTTACCAATAAATTGATGCAGATTTCTCCTGTAATCCCTCTCCTCCATCAAAAGTAGTAATATTTTCTTTAATACAGATGCACCGCCAGAGCCTCACCGCATCAGACAGGAGCTGTGCCGGGTTGTTAAGAACTAAATGATAATCTCCATTGTGCTCATGAGCAGTCATTTCCTATTGATGATGTTTAGTGATGCCTCGGGAGAGCCTGGCTGCATGCAGCCCCTGCTGCGGTCCAGATGCTCCAGCTGCCCAGGCCTGGCTCTGGCCAGCTGTGCCATCACATCTCTTGCTCATTTCCCTCCTTGCTTCATGTGCTCCCTCTGGAGCAGAAGATTTAATGGGCTCCACTAACGAGGGAGCAGAGCATGGCCCGTGCTGCTGCAGCTGATATAGCGTGGTGATGGGTCCTGGGCTGACCTCTTCATCAGCACCCACTGCCAAGCCCTTCCCTTGCAAACCCAGTCTGGCCTGTGAGGCTCTGTGCAGGCTCCATCATAGGGATGTCAGCAGGGTCCAACTCAAACCATAATCATGGGACACATACATGCTCTTGACCAAAACTTCTGGCTTCTGAGGACCCTCCATGGCTGCATCTTCAGCCTCCGATTCAGTGCTGTGCCTCTTAGGTGTGTCACAAGGAAAGGCTCCGGCTCTCCAGCCCCTCTCAGAGCTGCTTTTCTGGAGCGGGCAGGAGAAAGCAGATTGGAAAGGCTGGGGGCACCGAGCGAGGTCTGAGGCTCAGTGACATCTCAGTTATCTGGGGCTGAAAGCTACAGAGTGCCTGCAGGTTGGACAGCCCAGGGATCACGGTGAAACCAGAGGGTGCTGGTGGGTGGCTGCGGGTGCAAAGCCCTTCGCCACTTTTTGTCAGTGGGCTTTATGTGTTTAACCGTTCTGAAAGCTGGCTGCATCTGGAGCAGCAAGGATCTAAGCTAATGAGCACCCTGCCTCTTCATGGCTTGGCAGGAAAGTCGTGCTGCTGGGGTTGTGGTTTTCCTCCCTTCAATCCGAACCACGGGCATTGTGGAAATGAGTTCCTTCTTTTCGCAGTCATTTCATACAATTTTCTCTGTGCTGGGTTTTATGAGATGCTGCAGCTCATTAAAACAGTGATCAGAGCGAGGCAGAGGACGCAGGTCACAAACAGCAGCTGCAGCAAGCCCCATGTATGACACGTAATGCTCGGACTTGATCTTCAGGGTCTGTCCCAACCCAGTTGATTCTCCCTAGTGTCGAGCTGGGCTGGATTCATCCACTTGGGAAGCTCCTCCTGGGTCTCTGTGCATCCAGGGGCTCTGAGTTAACCCAGGGCAAGGGGACAGCTCCAGCCTCAGAAAGCTGCTGCTCAAAGTCTGTTCCTATTCACAGAAGAAGTGGGATTTCTGCCCTCCTGGGTGTCTAAAAGGATCATACTTTATAAAGCACATTCAATCCCCCCTTTCAGGGCATTTAACCAGTGCCAGAGGTGATCCTGACCCCCCCGGCAGCCCGCAGTGAGGGTTTGCAGCTTGGTTTTGGACTGCGACACACTTAAAGACCTCACAAGCAAGACAAAGAGTTCCTGCAGAGCTTCCTGACCTGAGAGGTTAAAAGGCACTTGAACCCCGAGGCGGGAGCCTCTGGGATGCACTCCGAGAGTGATTTATATCTTGTGCATGTGCCCAGAGCCAGCTCGCTTCCCTTCCTGCTTCTATTCCTTTTTCTTGTTACCACTGTGAAATAAACACCAAGAGGGACAGCAGGGCTGAGGCACATCCCAGCACGGCACCAGTGACAGGTCTCTTCTTCCTGGAGTATCCATAGAAGCCCAGGCTGCCTGCCCACATTGTGCCTGGCACTGACTTGGCCCTGAGAGGAGCTGCATCACTGGATGCTGTCTTGCACCCTCTGGGCACAGCGATTCATGCTACTGAGGTCGTGGGCTGCTCCAGATGTGTTGAGACACAGTTCCCCACCATCCCATCACCATCCTGGGTTCCCAGCACCGCCCAGAGAGCCACAGCTAGCATCTATCTGGTGACAACATAACCCGTGCTACTGCAGACTTCAGAAAGGAAGCTTTGAGAGATGAAATCTTGGCCTCTCTATAACCATTTTCTTTACAAGTTTCCGGGACTTCTTTCCAAGGAGAAACACATTTTAATTGCAAATTGCTTCTGCTGTCTTTAACCATCCCCCAGCGCTGCGAGCAGCTGTTGGGTTTGGTGTTTAATGGGATTGCCCCTGGGATGCGCTGGGATGCAGCAGCAGCCCCGCTCTGCCCATGGTGGGGCAGCAAGCCCTATTCTACCCCAGCTCATGGCCCCTCCTTGGTCCCTTCCCACCGAGCAGCATCCCAGCGAAGCAGCAATGAGCGAAGGCACCGTATCCCCTGTGCCACCACCACCTGTCCCCAGAGCCACAGATGATGAGGAAATGCAAGTGCGGTTACTGGCGGCATTCCACATGCTGCCACTTGCAGGTCAGGTCCCTGAGGCACAAGGCTCCTCCTGCCAGATCCAGGCTTAATCCTCACACCTCATCGGCAGCAGGTTATGGCTCCGGCAGTAACAGGGTCTGTGTTGGTGCCAGAGGGGAGGCCACGAGGGCTGGGGGCTGCCAGACACCAAACTTCATTCCTAAGCATTAAAGCTGTCTGGGTTGAGCAGCAGCGCAGGAGAGATGGCATGGGCAGGGCATCTGCACCAGCGCCATGGGTGCCTGTTCCCATCCCTGTCCCCGTACCTTCTCCTGGCTGCACTGTGGTTGCTCATCACCTACCAAGATGCTTTGGCTGTGTCCCCGTCCTGCATCCTGCAGGTACCCAGCCCCTCCAACCTCAAACACCTGTGGGATGAAGGCTGAGGCCATGGGGGCCTAATGCCACCTTCTTGCTCCTGCAGCTTGTTCAGCCTGTCCTGGACAACCCCCTGCTGCCTTCCACAGCACCTTCACACCAGCTGCAGGTTTGCACCCGCTGGGGCGACACCAAACCTACCCGAAATCCCTGGGGCTGTGGCAGGGCTGGGAATGGGATGCGTCAGGGTGCTCCCATGGTGAGGACAGTGATGTCGCTGTGGTCAGGGCTGCAGACAGCCAGGACAGGAGCAGTGTGCTGCCCAGGCAGTGCGGACCCCACAGCAATAAAGAGCCATCTGGCTGCAGGTTGCTGACCAGGGGCAGGGAACAGAGGCTAATTAAGGCTGAGGAGCACAAGGAGATCACTCGCCTGCTCTGAGCTCCGGCCTGCACCCAAAACCAGCTCTCCTGTTAAAAGAGGTAAAAAATGAGCCTGCAGGGTTAAGCGTTTATGCAATTTACCTGGAGGACAGTGAGCACTCGTTAGCCTTTCCTATTGGCTTTGCTGCTAGGTTAACCGGTTCAAAAGCCTCTCTGGAGATATTTTGTGCATTTAAAAGAGTCTCCAGAAGCTTATCTGTGCTCCCAGGGTGCTGGGAGAGGTGCTCCTCATCCATCCTATGGCACTGCTCACTGTGCTGCTTTCATCCTGGTGTTGCAGGTACAAATAAGGACCCTTTCCTGCTGCCGTCTCCTTGCTTTGCTGTTTGCTGTGAGCTGGGTGAGTTAAACCAGCACCTTCTGCTCAGCCACATCCCTGATACCAACAGCGCTTGCAGAGCTCCAGCAGAGCAGGGATGAGGGATGCCCTGACGGGGTGCACCTCACACATGGGGTGCTATCAGGTCCCACAGCCTCACCTGTGTTTGCTTGGTTTCACCCCTTGGTGCAGCTGCAGTCAATGCACTCAATTATCCCCCTTGCTGTGCTATGGGTTCCTCAGAGAGCCCCTTGCAGTGTCAGGGTGGTGGTGCAGGGATGGGGGGGACACACTTCAGGGCAGGCTCCTGACGTGCATTGGACATCCCATCCGCAGGCTGTCCCAGGAGCCTGGGATGCACCAGCGTGCTATGGGTGGTGGCTGCACAGACAGCCGTCAGCATGGCACAGGGCACGCAGCCCTGCCCCTGCACTGCAGGCAGCTTCCCATATCCCCATGTCCTTGGGTGATGGACCACCCGCAGCCCCTTCGGACCCCCTTGGGACACCCAGACTCCTTATCCCAGCTGCTGCCATGTCCCAGGAACAGGCTGGAAACTGCCCATCAGTGACTGATGCGCATCAAGACAGCTCTTCCCACTGTCCAGAGCTGCTGGGATGAACATGTAGACAGTCACTAATGTCCCTAAATTTAGACAGTAGCATCTGCCCAGTCACTGCCCAGGCAGTTCCCCTGCTCCATCCCAGCACTGCAGACCGCTGCTCAGCTCCATTCAGCTGCAGAATTCGTACGTGAGTGCCGGGCTCTCCTGCCAAGTTTCATTACTACATATGCTCATTTTAAGACCGGCAATAAAACACAGTGGTCATGGCTTACATCGATATGCAGGGGACATCCCCGGCTCCTGGGGAGGCTCTGCTGCTTTATCTGCTCCTCTCTGCTGCTAACACGTAGCTGCAGCAGGAGCCGGCGGGATGCTCCATCCCTGCAGGCTGCCGGCGCATGCAGAGGGACGTGCAGCGTTTACACAGCTCAGCAGTGCAGCACCAGCTCCATTGGGAATGGGCCACTGGCACTCACCAGCCCCCCCAGAGCTTGGCCAGGAGCAGATGAGGCTTTGAAGCCTCGTTGGAGTATTTACCATTGTTTTGAATTGATGAACACGGATGCGTCCAAGCACAGGGCTCCGATGGCATTTTCTGTGAGCCTGCTGAGTGCGCAAGGATTGCTCGGAATCACTGGGAAGAGCCGGTGATTAAAGCACAATCAACGCTTGCACGTTTATAAACTATGCCCTTGGTACAGAAGAGGAGTATTCACAACCACCCCCTGCCTTGCTCCGGCTGCGCAGGTCCTTCACTGGCTTGTTCTGCTTGAACCCAACCTGCACAGCCCCGCAGGCACTGGGATGCACGGAGGAACCATCCCAGCGCTCCCAAAGCTCTGCCTTTTTCCCTTTGCTTTTCTCCCTCCCTTTGCCTTCTCTTTTATTCTCCTTTCTCTCTTCAAATCTTCCTTTGAAACCAAAACTTCCTGTAGTTTGAAATGGACAATCAGGCCTCTCCGGCAGCTGCAGCCCGAGCGCTTCAGCTCTTGGCAGGAGGAGCAGAACTACAAAACTATTTCTTTGAGGCAGATTATGCATTCATCGAGCTCATTTGAAACAAAATATGATTTGCAATTTAACTTTCCATAATGAGCTCCTGCTATTATACCGTTTCCATAATGGCTGGTTTCATTGGAACAGATTGTTGGTGCACATGGTTTACAAAACATTTTCCATGCAAGCCCCGTTTTTTCTTATTTTAAATAGCAACAGCTGCTAAGCATGATAATTATTGTATTTCATCCAGATAAACTTACCAAGTTGCTGCTTAATGCTACTCACTGCAGTTTTCCAACTCACCTACGGGGGGGGGGTACTAAAGAAGCTGGAACTTTAGTAGGGTAAAGCGAGAGCAGCACCATAGGCATGAACTTGGTGCCCGAATGGTTGGAGTGGGCAGGAGCCGCATCCTTCTGGGAATGCCTAAATCCCACTTTGCACTACACATAACGGATTCCTGCCCTTCCTTGCACCTATGGCTCCATCCATAGTTGCTTCATGCCCCTGGGCACTGCTGGGCCTGAACAGACAGAGACCAACCAGAAACTGATGACAAACCCCAAAGATGGGAAGCGAGGCCAGTTCGTGCAATCCCAGCACTGTTTGTTATCAGCCTCATCCTGCACTTAGAAGGGCCAGAGCAAGCTTGGAACGATTTATATCCTTGGCTGGCTCCTTTAGCCCAGTGACAGACATCAGCTTAGCAAGAGAAAGGGAGCTCGGCTTGACTTAAAACCCCTCTCAGCTGGCCTCTGAGCAAAGGGCACCTCAGGGAAGCGGCGCACACAAATGCTCCCATCAATCTGCTCCCTCTGATGCTGCTGGGGCCTCAGCACCAGCATCACCAACACCAGTAACCAGTGGTGGGGACCAGCCGAGATGTGGCTGGACTGGTTTACCTGTCTGGGAGTGCACAGCCACACCAATGGGACGCCATGGGCTGCCCAGCAGCAGCAGCCACAAAGGCTGGTGCTTTATTTGGGGCTGTCTCCCAAAAGATCTGATCTCCTGGAAGCCCCCAAGATCACAGAGAAGACGCACCAGGGCTGTACCTTGTGGGTCTACAGGAACCACCAGCTGCCCTCCCCAAGCACAGGGTCCCCCCGGGGCTGCAGCCGCTGCCAGGAGCAGGCAATGAGAACCGGCAAAAATTAATTCCTAATTGCACTTACCTGCCTTGCTGTGTCCCATGGCACTCCCAGCGCAGCCATCAGGAAGCACCATGGGGTGGTTCCCCTGGCTCCGGGGCAGCACCAGGGATGTGACCGCAGGCACCAAGCTCCCATCCCCACCATCCCAAACACCCCCAGCTCGTGATGACCTTCTCTAACCCAAACTCAGGTGGGTCAGGCTGCTTTTCTCCCCTGGTGAGGAGAAGGGGGTTAATGACAAGAGTTTATCAGCACAGAGACTGGGCTGCGCAAGCGGTGAAAGCCTTATTGAGCATGTTCTGGGGCCTTTTAAGAGCTGGGTTTAGTGGCCGTGGTCAGCAGAAGATTTATGGACGTGCAGGCACTCACGGCGGGTGATAACAATGCTGGAGGAGCTGTTCCAGCCCCCGAGTGAAAGGCTGCCCTTTAAAGCATCTCAGCGTTTGGATTAGGATGACATACTGTAATGGCACCCCAGAAGCCATTACTGTCCATCAGGTAAATAATAAACATGTGATAGGAATTGCTTGGACTTACCTGGGCTTTCATGAGCTGTTGCAAAGAGTACAAAAACCCCAACAAATCAAAGGGAGAAAGGGCAAAGGACAAGGAGGAGACAGGAACAGGCAGAGGCTGCTTGACCGAGGGAGCTTCCCTTGCAGAAAACCGTGGTGAAGTCTGATGCAGATTTGGACTTGGGCATGAAGGGGAAAGGAAAAGCTCTCTGCTGCAAACCAGGTAACATCTCCCCTCTGCGGCTCTGTGCAAGGGGCACCTTCTGCAGGCTGACAGCAGGGTCACCGTTGGGTTTCCATCGATTACAGCACTGGTACAGCAGTTAAAAACCTCCCTTGAGAGGTCACAGGAACATAAGCCCATGATGACCAGCAAATCAAGGCCACAACAATTACTGGAAGCCATCAACAGTTCCCCTTGGCTATTGCTGTGTCCCTCTGCACCCATGGGGCTACAGCCAGCACCCACACATGCACCTTGTGATTCAGAATTCCATTTTCCCACAGTGACAGCCACATCATACCTGACACTGAAATGGAAGACCACAGATGTCTCTTTTTCCCATCCAGTGGGATCGCTCCAAGGGCAATGACTGAGTTACTCGAAGTCTTCTGCTCCAGCCAGACGAGCCTACAAGCTTGTGCTCCTTTTGCACTATTTACAGTGATCACACAATGATCTAACACTGCACGAAGGCCTCGTAGGATAAATATAGAGCACTGCAGCACCCCTCAATCAGCCTGCTCAGAAGCACAGAGGAGGATTGGGTTGGTTTGTGTGATATGGGTCCATTGGGACACAGATAAGGGGGTGTGGGTGCATCTACATGAACAGCCATCGCATTCATGGCCACCCTGGGGTGTCCTGCGCGTGATGAAGGTGCCCATGGTCACTGGCACAGGGACCAACATCCCAACTGGCGGGGCAGATGCGGGATGACATGGCTAGTGTTGGGAATGACACTGGCGGCACCAGGAGCCATGCAATGGTGATGGGCTATCGCATTGTTTATCAAGGCCTGGCAGGAAGCAAACAAAGTAGTGGGGCATTTGCTGATTCAATTCGTTGAATTTGAACAAATCTTTTTAATCTTCCTGCCCGAAGGCTTGGAAAAGCCATGAAATGGGCAGAATGAGCGCTTCCAGGTATTGAAATTAAACTGAAGAAATCCATATTGATTCGCACTTCGCTGAAAAATATTGAAGCCTCCAGATTTAGCCTGGGTATTGATTTTCCCTTCCAGGGGAAAGACATTGGCACAATGGGAAGACATTACACGTTGAAGGCAGTAAACACCTTCAATCACCACCCGCACTCGTGGCAGGAACAAATGGCCCTGTGGCTGCTGCTGCTGCCAGCACTGCGACACGGGGACGTGCAGGCAGCTCCACGGCCCCACAGTGCCCTGCTCCCTCCCCTCTTCCCAACCCGGCTCTGGACACCTTGCCTGGATCGGAACAAGCACCATGGTCCTGGTCATGTATTGACCGGTCACTGGGTTCCCTCTGTGAGCAGGACCATGGATCTCTGCAGCATCCTGAGGGAGGGATGGGGACAAGGAGGTGCTGGTCTCTTCTTCCTGGGATGCAGGGGCAGAACACCTGGGAATGGTTCAAAGCTGCACCAGGGGAGGTTCAGACTGGACATTTCTTTGCCAAGAGGGTGGTCAAACACTGGAACAGACTTCCTAAAGAGGTGGTGGGTGCCCAAAGCCTGCCAGTGTTGAATAAGCATTTGGACAACGCCCTTAATGTCATGTTGTGCCATGATCGGGCAGTTGGACCAGATGGTCACTGGAGGTCACTTCACTTCTATTCCGTCCTGTTCCATTCCATTCCATTCAAGCTGTGGGACAGAAACCAGTTACGGAGGCTGGAACCAAAGGGCAATGACACTGGAAAGAGCAGTGGCTGAAGTTACACTGCCTTCAAGTCGCAGATTCTGCCTTAAGCTAGAACAGTTTGCTGCCTGGCTTCCCAGCACCCAGCAAGATGCAGGGAAGGTGCTGAGCACTGCGTGTCCTGGGGTACCTCCTGCTTCTGTTCAGTCACTTCAGGGATAACTTGGTTAAAAATCCATCCTTTCTTTGAAGCAAAATCCTCTCCCAACTGATCTCTTGCCTCACTGCCCCTCAGGAGAGATGCTGGCATGACAAACTGCCCTGAATGAAGCTTTAATGACACATGACGGCACCGAGTGTCCTGTGTGTGCACAGGTAATAGCACAGTAGCACCCTGGGACCTGATAACTGGATTTACTGCCACGATGGCAATAACCATACAGCGACCGCAGTACTGATAATGATAACACCACCTCCAGGTACGTTATCAACACTCACCCCGCTGCCGCATAAAGCAAACCCTGCTTTTGCTCTGATGCTGTTTTCACAGGGCAGGTCCCTGGGGAACGAGGCTGCAGGAGGAGCTGGGCAGGAGCCCGGCAGCCGCACACCAGGTAAGGTAAACTGCAGCTTGCTCTGCATTGAAACTGCCAGTCCTTTCAGTGCTTTGTTTCTAAACATTTCCCCAAGATCAGAGCTACGCTGCACTGTTTTTAACACATGCAATCAGCAGCTCCAGCAATTAAGAGGTCTAATTAGCATCTGAATCAGTGCTCTCGCACAAACCCCCTTCGCAGGAGCAAACAAATGGTAAGGAGATGGAGAACCTGCACGCAGGCGTGCTCTGGCTCTGGGCAGAAGACCCAGGGCAAGGCTGCTCCATGGAACACACGCCGGGAACCAGACGTTTCCCTTCTGCGGAGCGCAGTAATGGGGAGCCCCGTTGGCCGGGAGCCCCCAGGACTCGGGGGCATCATCCCTTTTGCCATCAGGTTAAATAGCATTTCAATGAGATGACTCCTCACACTGCACAAACAGCTTTGAAACCACCTCTGCTCTGATGAGAAGGTGTTTAAAGCCAACCTCCACCGCACACATGCGCCTTGGCATTCCAAGGCTGATGTCCTCCCTGTCAGCCCGTGCCTTCCCCTGCCTGTCATCACATCCCCACCAAGCAGCACAGAGCGGACAGGAACGTGCTGACACCCAAACACAACCCAGCACAAGCACAGCCAGGAGAGGGGCTCCCATGGGGGGTCTTGTGCTTTGCTCCAAACTCAGCATTCCCCTGGGAGAGGGGTCTGGCCACTGTTACCCCCAAGAAGGGGATGTCACCCACCAAGGCCCCTCTTTGGGGAAATGGCTTTCACCCTGTTGGTGCCCTGGCTCGGGGGCACACACAGCCTGCGATGCCCCATCCATCCTCAACCCACAACCCAAACCAGGGCAGGGGCCGCACGCCTGGACCCCCGAGCACCCCACACAAGCACAGCAGAGGCCAAGGTCTGCCGTGAGGGATGCCATGGCACACCCATGGGACACAGCGAGCGATGCTGTGCAGCAGGGCAGCGTGACCTGTTGAGTGTGACCTGGTCAGTGACTTGCTTGCCAAACTGGACGATTTTATTGTTGCTTTGCTCATTGGTCTCCCAGGCATTACAGAATCATACACCATCGCACGCAGCCCGAGCCGAGCCGCCCACCCAGCTTCTCCTTCAGTACCACCAGGTCAAGTGTTGCCTCCTTGCTTGTGCCCAGGCAGTAATTGGTGACCGCGTATTAATTTTAGGGAATTAATTGATCTCCTTGCAACATGAGAGGTTAATTAAATGCTGGCTAATTGCTACCAGTCATTGGAGGAATTCTGCTCCTGAGTCCTTTCATGGCCCGAATGCACCATAGGAAGAAAAAAGGAAGGAAGGAAGGAAGGAAGGAAGGAAAGAAGGAAGGAAGGAAGAAGGGAAGGAAAGAAAGAAGCCCTTTCAAGACCACAGAAAATTGCAAAAGGATGTTTCTTCCAACCCGACATGACAAAATTGAATTCCAAGCTATTTAATGCATGCACGAAACGCCAGAGGGAAACCCAGCCCGAGCACTCCATCCAGCACGACAGGGGAAGGGGGTTCGCAACACGAACACTCGCTACAGCACCGACTCAGTGCTTCAAACTCCGGACTTCCAGGCGGTTTCGCTTAAGTGTCACTACCGGATTTAAGGAATCTCACAGACAGGGCTATCGCCAGCATTTCCATGGGACATACAGCTAAGGTAACACTGCGGTTATGATCAACATTAACGATGGACACCTCGGGAAGCCGTGGTCCCGGGTGGCGTTGGGAGCCCTGCTCAGTCTGCAGGGGCACCATGGCCCCCCCCGCCGGGGAGGGGGTCCCGGTCCCACTGTGGGTGCAGTGGCCCGGCCTGGCCAGTGGTATTTGAGCAGTGACAAACCAGCCCCGCGGTGGGGACGTGGGGCGCCTCCTGGATTTGTCCTTAAAAACGGGGTTTCAGGGGTTACACCGCCACGAGGAGGATGCCATGCAGCCCGGCGGGACGCCCCTGCCCGCCTCACACCGGCGTGGTTCGTCTGTTGGCCGGGTTGTTGTGCAAAGACTCCTTGAACTCTTTGGGGATGGAGTTATGGACCTGTAAAAACCCATGGTCCCGCTCCGAGTTGAGCAGCGTCCCCATGGTGACCTTGGAGGGATCCCTGGAGAGGGTGAACATGGAGATGTCGGTGGAGGGGATGGTGCTGAAGCCCTTGCTGACGGGCGACATGTCCCGGGACCGCGGCTCGGTGGAGCGGGAGCTGGACCGCCGGCGGAAGCGGTACCTGTAGGGCGGGAGGCGGGTGAAGGCCGACTTCTTCAGCAGCTCCGAGTGGGACTTGGCGCGGATCTGGCGGTGCTTCTCGATGTACATGTGCACGGCGATCACCCCCACCATCTCGGCGATGATGAAGGACAGCGCTCCGAAGTAGAAGGACCAGCCGTAGGAGTAGCTCTTCTTGGAGTCGCTCTGCCCCGGGTCCCCCGCGTTGGCCGAGATGTAGACGATAATCCCGATGATGTTGCTGAGACCTTCAGGGGAGGATGAGAGGGAGAGGAGCTTGCTTGAGTGGCAGGAGAGGGATGGAAGACCCCATGGAGCAGGAAGGGTGCTGGGGATGAGGGCTGCATCCCCAGGGAGCACCAGCCCCTCCGCCAGCACACGAGGACCAAACCCCCTCACTGACCTCTGCTGCCATCCCCATGTACAGATACAGCCACATATATATTCATGTATATTCACATATATTGAAGGAGAAACAACCACTGTTTTGTTTAGAGAAGGGACACTTCAAGAGCTGCGGCTGTGGCCTGAGCAGAGCCAAATGATGGGGCAAGGAGGGGATCCCTGCGGCATGAACCCAGCTTGGCATGGCCCTGGGACGCAGGGAGGAAGGAAATGCTCCATCTCTTCTAATTTCTGGTGGAGCCCAAGGGCTTTATTTGGGATCAGGGCAGTTTTCGCACTGCCAGCAGCACCGGGACTGGGGAGCAGCTGATGGATTCCTGGATTTACTTAATGAATCAATTATGTTCTTTCTGTTGTTTTCTCATCTGCATCAGCAGCTCCTGCCAGCCGGAAGAGGGAGAGCAATTTGTGTCTTTGTGGGGAGAGGAAATACACAAAATAGAGCAGTTCCTTGAGACAACGACATTGTCATGCGATAATCAGTGGAAGCGTTGGGGAACAGCGCGCTGAGAAATGAGTAATCCATAAGGAACGGCCTCCCAAGGGACCGGTTTTCCTTGCAGGACTGCAGCATTCTCTGCTCCTGCTGCCAGCACAGTGCCTGCCCTTGCCTGGTCTGACAACTGCTGCTTGGGGTGATGGAGGGTAGAGCCCCCCGAACCTGCCCCGGGGCTGGGTTACACAATGCGAGCCCCTCCTGGGCTGCAGCACCCACACAGGGACCACTGGGGAGAACCCAGTGGATGCTTAAAGTGCTGTGCAGCTTCATGACCATGCGCCAGAAACCTCTGCTGGGCTTTCCCTGCAGTGAGAGTTTACCCATGGGACAAGAGGGCTCGCAAAGCCCAGGGAGGACCCACGGCCCATCTCCAGCTCCCCCAGGTCCTCCCATGCTTCCAGCACGCTGGAAGAGCTGCCCACTCCAGACCCCGCCAGGCAGCTCCTACCTGCAGAGACGAAGAAGATGCCGGCGCTGAGGATGACGTTGTGTTTGCTCTTGTAGAACTCGCTGGCCGCCACGCAGAGGCCCCCGAAGAACAGCAGACCCACGCTGAGGATGGGGAAGATGCTGGAGGCTCGCACCGCGCCTGCAGGACAGGGAGAGGGAAGGGAAGGCATCGTTGCAGTACCCCACTTGGTTACTGCCTCAAGGGATGGGCAGACCCAGCACCAGACCCCGTTATGAATCCTCTGCTTGTCCCTGAGCCGCTCTGGAGCCCAGCAGCAGCCCTGCAAACCCGGCGATTCAGGCCTCCGGTCACAAAACCAGCTTAAACACCGACTTTCTGTCTTTATCCTCATAGGAAACTGAAGGAGTTCTCTCTTCTGGTGCTGTCACACACTCAGCACTAGCAATTTACCTTCCCACTGCCAAACACACCTGCCATGAGTTTTGGCATTGACTCGAGTCTGGGACTGCAGAACCCCCAGATCTCAGCAGGCAGGCAAGGACCAGTACCACCAGGCACAGGGGCCAGGAACCTGGTTCTTATCTCCCAGTTACTATCTCAGCTGCTTCGAAAGTCAAGAATTTACAAACTAACGCACCTAAAAATTCATCAAAAAGTCATTTTCTGGCATAGGGAGAAGCATCATCGAAACGAACAAAAACCCAAGACCCAGAGCCCACCACGTGCAATGCGATGGCCCCGGTGCCAGGCTCCATCCCCATGGGATTAACTCCAGCAGTGCCTGGCTCTGCACGCTCGGGAGTCACTGATTGAGCCCCACACAAAGAAGGGGCTTTGCTACATGGTCTCACAGAAGTTCAGCTTCCAAAATGACAGTAAAGAGTAATTAATGCAGCAAAACTACCTGCCGCACCGAAAATACACTGTGCCTTGGTTTGGGCTCTCATCCCTCTCTGAGGGCCTCTATTAAAAGCACAGAAATACAGAGAAGCCCCATTAAAATGCCATTCTGGGGCTTTAAAATAGGCTTTTTATTTTAAATGTGGGTGGGGGTGGGAGAACTTAAACGCTGATCTACTGAAACTGCAAACCAACTCCATTGAGTTCATTCCCCCCTCAGACGGCTGAGCAGAGCTGATGGATCCCTGCGGCTCTGGGGAATGGGATTTCAGGAGCAGCATCTGGATGGGCAGCAGCTGGGTCAGGCAGGGGCTGCTGATGGGCCTTGAGCTCAGCACAGGGTGATGGGATCGGGGGTCCCTGTGCCTCAGGATCCCTCACGGCTCCAACAGCTCAGAGCCCCCAGCGATGCCAATGCTCTGAGGCTGCCCTGTGCTCCTGATGCTCTGTGCTCTTGTTTGGTAATTCAGGGGTTCAAATGAGCCTTTTGCCAAGCTCACACATGTGTGCATTTGCCAGCGTGCCAGGCAGCGCACATCCGTGTTGCTTTGCCTGTCAGGGTGTGTGTCTTCTGTGCCCAGCCTCTGTCAACCTGCACCTCAGTGCAGCAAAGTGCTCAGGGATGGTGCCTCTTCCCTGCAGGGTCAGCTTCACCCCAGCACCAACTCCCCCATGTAAACCCCTGGGGGTCCTGCAGGCCCCCAGGACAGCAGGATCCTGCTCTTCCCATTGGACCATCCAGCTCTGTTCTCACTTCATCTCCCTGCTTGCCTCCCGCTGGCAGAGCACGCGGCAGATGCTCCCTGCGCTCTTCCAGGGAGCATCAGCAAATCCAGCCTCAGGGAACAACCAGGAGCACGCACCCTGTGGTGCTGCACCAAGGACCTGCCTTGCTCCGCGGCACCCCTCATGCCCCAACAGGCTCAGGCTGTGCCGCTGCTGCTGGGACCAGCCTCGGGGCCAGCCAGCACCAGACATATGTGCCATTAGCGCTGCCACTGCGGCGTGACGTGGCCACGCTTGGGTAACCCAGAGGGTCACCGCTGCTGTGCGGGGAGCCCGGGGGCTGCGGGCATCAGCATCCTGCAGCAGCGGGGGCACCTGCTGGGTTAAGCTCCGGGTGGTGGGGACGGGGGTGCCCACGAGTGCGGGGGTCCCCATGGAACGCATGCAGCCCCATTGCGCCCCAGGGAAGCAGACTCACGGAGGAGGTACTCGGCCGTGTCTTGCTCGTAATCAGCATCCTCGGGGAAGTGGTCGATTTTCTTGCACACGCCTCGGAAGGTCCCTGTAGAGACACAAGCGGGAAACCCTCCAACCCCTCTGTGCTGGCAGGAGCTGCTGGATGTGCAGCCACAAACACTGCCCTCGGTCCCTGAATGCTCCTGCACACCCAGCGCCCTCCAGAGGGCTGCACATTTATACCCCACGATGAGCCCTACCTCAACGTTCCGGATGAGCTGGGAGGAGATGCCCAAAGTGCCCTGGTGTCCCTGCATCCCCCAGCAGAGCCCCTCCGTGCTGCAGCTCCTGCTCCATCGGTGTGGTGAAGGGGAGGTGAAGCAGGGCACCCAGTCAAACCCCGTCAGTTCTGACAGCAAATCGATGAGACTGAATAACCCTCCCATCCTTCAGGTCTGACCAACACCTTATTCAGCCGCACTGGTGGCTCCTTTGGGTTGTCAGGATCATGTAATCACATAAATCCTACTGGGTGACCAACAGCACCAGGGGGAGGGTGATGGATCCAGCAGAGTCCCGTGCCCCAGCACTGCAGAACTGAGTGACCAGCCTGATCCTCGCAGCCTGGCTCCTTGGCAGCACAAAGGAGCAGCTTGGATTTACTGCTGACCCAGCGAGGGCAGGGCACGGATGAGGAGCCTCAGCACGTTTGCTCAAGTAACATCTGGGCCGCAGCTCAGCTTCCGAGATGAGATTATTTTGGAGGCACAGATGAGTCATTTAAATGACTTACAAAGAGTTCCCATCCTGCTCACCCTTCCTGCCGCTTCCCAGCCCTGCTTCCTGCCCGGAACACCACTGCTGGGCAGAGCCAGAGCCTGCAGAAGGTCACCCTGATGAGCGGTCCATACCCTACGTCAGCCACACATCCCCCACATCAGCCCATGCGTGGCCACCTCCCTTCTCCTGCTCGTGGGTCCCCGCAGCACAGCTCCGGATTGGGGAAGAGAACGTCCCTGCTGTGATGGGCACTTTTTCAATGTGGTTTTTTTTCCCCCCTCCCTGCTTCTGAAGGAAACCAAACACGTTTCGCCTTTAAGCACCCGCCTGTTTGCTTTGGCTTTCTGCTTGCTGCACTTTCAGGCTCAGCCCTCTCCTGGGCCAACGCCATGCAATTGTGCCACAAGAGGAAAAAGCCAAGGAAAAGCCAAGGACAAGGCAGGCTCCAGTGAGTGACATCCTGTGGACTCAGCTCCACGCTGCAAAACATGGATTTGGGGTGTAAATGGGGCAGAAGGGCTGTGTCCAGGGCAGGGAAGAGCCCTGTGTTTCAGATGGGTTCATGGGACTGGCTGCAAATGGGCTCTTGCCTCTTCTGCTCCTCCATCCTGCAGCCCCAGCAGCCTGGTCCATGCTGGACAGGCAGGGAGAGATTAAAGGCATTAAAAACTAATGAAGGAAGTCCTGGCTCTGCCTAGTTGTACTCATGGAACTGTTGTGATGGATGCAGCCATCACCTCCTGCAGATGCTGTGAGCCTGCTCCTCACTGCAGCCTGCCAAGGCCCCTTGTACTGCACTCGGTGTCTGCTGGGGATGGCTCAGAGTTTGGCTTGTGCTATGGTGAGGGAAGGGAACACAGCTCCTCAGGGTCCAGGGTGTCTGCGGGATTCATGGATCTGCCTTCTCCAGAGCAAGCTGCAAAAGGTAATGCAGGAGCAGGGGCGATGCTGCCCCTGCGGTGTCGACAAATGCTGTCCTCAGTGCTATAAATGGGGAAACTGAGGCACAGGTCGAGACTTCTCTGCAGTGCAAAGGGGCAGAGTCTGAACAGAGGAAGGGCAGCCCCTCACCTGAGCACATGGTCAGGTCATGTTGTGTCTGTCCCTTCTCCTATGGGACCAGACAGGAGGCCAGGGGATGGGGCTCCAGGCAGGAGCCCATTGGCTCGGTGTCCCTCATGGCAGCACCCTGCTGCTCTGCACCCCAGCTCCGGGCTCGGGGGAGCTGAGCATCGTGACAGGCATCAATTACAGCCTGGAGATGAAGCTCTGGAGGTGGGAAGCTGTCATCCAAGAGGGAGACACTGCATCGAGGGAGAGCCGCCTGCTCCCGTTGCTTTGGGAACTGCGGGCGAAGGGGAGGCTGAAAACCAGCACCACGAATGGGGCTGGGGAGGCAGCAGGCACGGTGAGGACGGCAGCTGCACAGCACAGCCCATCCTCCTCATCCTCCTCCTCCTCTCCCTGGTACCTGCCAGCAGGGCTCTGCCTCACACGCCCCGCAGCCGCGTCCCACATCTGTCCCTTTGCTCTCCACCCATCGGGCACAGAATGGGGCTGTGCTGACCCACAGCACCCCAATGCACCCCAGCATCCCAAAGCACAACTGCTGTGGTGGGACAGATCCACCCTCTCCCACTTGGAACGTCTGCAGCGCTGCTGTCAGCGTGCAGGATGTGGCACCGTGGCGCTCTGCAGCAGGCCTCCTGGGTAGTGGGACCCTTGTTCCTTCTCTGATCAGTGAGAGGAAGCTCTCCCTCGGTGCCATGTGGGAACAGAGCCTACAGCCTGTGTGAGCCCATCAGCACAGCGTGCAAGTGAGGATACTGATCTTGGGTTGGAGCTCTGAAGCTCTCAGTGCTCCCTGTGCTGCTGAGCCCACGCTGAAACCCAGCGCTCGGCCGTGGGGACTGACCCACATCCCCCCTGCCCTGAGCAGCAGCAGGCTGAGGACCCCCACCTCCTCACTTCTGTCATACGCAGCGTCCGAGATAAACCTGATTTGAGGGGAAGGACGAACCTTGGAGCAGGAGACATCTGTGAGTGCAGGGGATGTCCTTTCCAATGCAAACACCCCCTGCTCCATCACTGCGGGCACACTGCTCATCCCTCCCCCCCTACTGCAGCCTGGACTGCACAGAGCCATATTGCATCCATGCTGTCTCATCAGCATCTGCAACCTCTCCCCTTCCTTCAGCCCTGCTGGTCCCAGCCAAACACTTCCTTTGCAACAGAAACGGGATGAGAGAAAATACATATCAAAATCGTGGAACGGTTTGTGTTGGAAGGGAACTTTAAGCTCACCCAGTTCCAACCCCTGCCATGCGCAGGGACACCTTCCACTAGAGCAGCTTGCTCCAAGCCCCGTCCAGCCTGCCCTTATGAGCTAGATGAAACCAAGTGCCTTTCTCAGTGTTGCTGCTGCCCTGCTTGGTCCCCAAAGGCAAAGGGACCCCCCGCCCGTGCAGGGCAGCCCCGTGCAGGGAGGGGACAGGCTCTGGGGGCAGACCCACTGCCCGCCCGGCTCCGCAGCATCTATTTCACGCCCTGACATTTGTTTTGGACCCTTTACTCCCTCTGTTCATTAACTGATGCTCGTTGTCATGGTAACCACTGAGTCACCTGACACACAACTTCCCAGCCTCTAAACAAATACCACAACAAGGCTTAAACCACACAAAGCATCCCCTGACCCCCAAAATGCTCCCCAAGGACGGGGCCCTGCCACTTGCACCCGCAAGGCTCAACCTCAGCCTCCAGACACCAGCAGCAGTAGATGCAACTCTGGCTTTCCTACTCCGGACTCTCCGCTGGGCCCTGGTAAAGCAGATGTAAAACAAACATCAGAGGCAAAAAGGAAGGGGGTTTTGTCCCAGTCCTCATCTCTGGAGCCTCCTTCCTCTGCCCATGTTTTCTTAGCAAGGACTCAAGGCAGAGGCAGTGCTGGATCTCCTGCTCCCCTGCCAGAACCAAGGCTGTGGCTGTGAACTCCGGCACAAGATGCTCTTGGTTCAGCCTCTGCCGATACGTGGGTGGCTCCATGCCCCTTTGCCATCACTGAGCCATGAGCTCTTGGCTTGGGCACAGCACCCAGCGCAGCTCATGCTGTGCAGGCACCATCCCCTTTGCCAGTGCTCAGGCTCCTCACCCTGCACAGCAGGAAGGGGAGAGCTTTGGTACATCCCAGCCTGCTCGGAGTGATGCCCATGGCTGCGTGCATCAGCCATGGCACTGTGGAGTTTGATTCATCTGCTGGCCCGGAGAGCGCCAGCAGAGGCAGAGGCTGCAGCTCTTCCCCCCGTCAGCCATCCCTGGTGGATGTGGGTAGTTTTCCCTCTCTATCAGTGTGACTCCTGGTCAGCCAGCTGGGCTGTTCCCTGCACTCCCCTGCCTGAGCAGCTCTGCTCACAGCCGCTCCAGAGCTGGAAGCGGGAATCTGCAGGGAGCCTCGCTCCATCGGTGCTGCCTCCCCTCGCCCACCCCAGCACAGGACAGCTTCTCCCTTCACTGTTTCCATCCTAAGGAGCCAGACCTGCCTGTCCCCTCCTCCAGAACACATGGGGCACATCCAGCACACAAGGCAGTCAATAAGCTGCTGCCTTGGTGCTCTCCCATAGCCAATGCCCCTGCCAGCCCTGGGAGCAGGGGCACTGATGCCAGCCGGGACAAGAATGTCCTTCAAACACCCACTGCGCTGCCCAGGCTGGATTAAAACCTCCACTGTGACACTGAGACCTGAGCAGCTCCCGACCATCCCATGGCTGCAGGTGCAGCTCCAGCACCTTCCCCATAGACCAACCAAGCTTGTCCTTCACAGCGGCTATAAGCCAGAGCAGATCTATCCGCGCCCTGCACCAGCCTCAGTGAGCATCAGCTGGAGCTCTCGAGTGAATGGAGCCACTTTAACCCAGGCTCTCCAGGGAAGCCTTCTCCACTTGGCAAATCTTCCAGGGCATTTCCCGCCTGTAAGCAATGGCAATGGGATCATCAGCTGCGCAGTGCCTGCGGGGTGTCCCTGCCTGATGGCCCCGGGCTCACCGCAGCCTTTAGCTAACATCAGATTGAATTTGGATGAGATGAACTCATATCACAAAAGCAGTGAATGCAGGATGTGTTAAGGCATGCCTTGCCTTGCCTTCACTTCCCTCAGGGCTGCTTTCATCCCCTGCTCTGCAGGATTCTTCGATCCTTCTCATCCCACTGGATCAGAGCATCCCCACGCTGTGCATTAAATAACGTGACTAACGCTGGTTCCTGCTCCCGGACAAGGGCTGCCTTCTGCAAGGATTCGTCGCTGCTGCTTTGGCTCATTCTTATGTCCACATCCAAACTCTCTGCGCTGCATTTAGCGCAGGATGCAAAGGCAATTAACTGGTCTGATCTCAGGTCATTCTCTTCTCGAAGCCCTTTTCCCCAGAGAGAGGGTTGAGGGAAGCGTGAGCCTCATGATGGTGAAAATATGGCTAAGGACATCAATCCTGACCCGAGAGCCAGAAGACTAAAGAGCTCTAGTTATGGCTTTAAAATCTCATTACTCCTCATCCAGTGGAACAGTGTTCCAGGGACTGTTCTGATTGTTACTGCTCAGTGAGCAAACAGGCTCGGGCTGGGGAAGATCAGCTAAATCCTTCCAAAGTAAGAACCCAGTTCCTCATGTTGGTTGGCTCAGCCAGGAGAAGTCCTGGGGCAAGGTCACGTTTCAGCCCTCAGCCGTCCACACTGCCCAATAAATTCAAGTGATTTATATCCCAAGTTGCGGTTTACAGCAATGGCCTTCCTCAAGAGACCCCGTCACGGCAAATCCGTTTGGAGGCAGTGGTGGGGTCATGATGGTGCAAGTTCTCTCAAAATTAATAGTGTTTGGAGACCCAGAGGTCCAGGCTTTGCTGGCAAGCGCTGGGGACGAGCCTGCAGCACGTCCGCAAGAGATGCTCAGGCTCTGCACTCCCTTGAGTAACAAGAGCAAGATACCTAAATATCTCCAAGGAATTAAAACTTCAGGGCTCATCTTTTTTTACCTCCCACCCACCTCCCAGATGCTTGGAGAGATGGAAAGAAATTCATCTTTATTCCTTCCCTTCCCCAGCTTCATGCTCTGCAAGGGATCCTGAGGCTCTTTGCATAAAGTCCCTGGTGTGAGATTGTGAAGCTGTGGGGTTTCAGGTCCACGTTAAACCCATCCATCACCTGGAGACCAGATGCCACTGTGCAGGGCTTGGCTCATCCCAGAGCAACCCAGCTGGAAGAGCTGCTCAAGCCAAGGATGCTGCCTGGTGTGGAAGCCTCGGGAAGGGCTCTGCTCTCCTCCCAAAGCCAGGAAAACCTTTGAGAGCCAGGCAAGCAACCCATTCTCTCCATCAAATCAGATTCATGGCTCTTCAGACCACAAGCTGTCACCACATGCATCTGTTTGCTTCAAACTTCACCGGAGAGCAGCTAAATTAAGGCAAAACCCGCGCGCTCATTAAAAAAGCCCCCTGTTCTGCGTTTCTTTCTTTAACTAATAGCCCTCTCCTGTTGGGATGGATGCTGGGATCCTGCCAGCAGGATGAATCCCCTCCTAGGGCCGAGTTCCCCCCCAGCACATCCCCATCGCTCCAGCAGCCCCACACCAGCTTCCCACCGGGGTCCTGGCGCAGCGCGGCTCCATCTCCACTTCACACCCTCTCCCCCTCCCTGCGGTGGTGGTTTGTGTCTGAGCAGTCTCCTACACAGATCTGCCTTTTCCGAAGGACTTTTTCCCTGTTGCAGGAAAAAAAAGAAACCAGTGGAAAAAACCCAAGTAAATGGAAGGAGCCCAAGAGCGAGGAGGTGGCAGAGGTGGGCTCCATGGCGCCGGTGCAAGGCCAGCGTGAACACACACAGCAGTGACAGAACTGACCCCCCCCGTGCACCCCGACAGCTCAGCAGTGTGGGGAGCAGCACCCAGCTCCTCACTGGGCATCCCCACAGAGCATGGGCACAGCGCAGGCGCTCGCACTGGGGTGGACTGGGAGCTCCTGCCAGTTTCAGGCAGCGAGGTGCTGGTGCTCAGCGTGTGTCACTGACTTGACTCTTCAGCACTGCTGAAAGGGGGAAAAAGAAGGGAAAAAACCTCTCCATTTTTGACAGTGACTCATCATCTCTCATTCTGGAACCTGTGGGGTTGGTGCAACCTACACACGGCACTTCAGAGAAGCAAAACAATTCTGAATAATAGAGGAGGAAGAAAAAAGTTTGGAAATGATGGGTAATTTCCAGCGTTCTGCTCAAAGGGCTTAGCTTTGGTTTTCTCATTATAAAACTAATCAGGTAACGCACTGGAGCTGCCTTCTGGGGTCTCCCTCTGGGTTTCCTTCCTCCCTCCCTCCATCCTTCCACATCCGTGGAGCTCATGGCAGGGTAATGCTGCCAGGAAGATGCTGGGCTTTCCCGGGAAGGAGGGCACATGGGCTGCAGCAAATGCAGTGCCCAGGGTGGCCAGCACGTTGCCAACACCAAGAGCCTGGGATCGGGCTGGGGAGGAGCACACTCATCAGTGTGCCAAAGGAAACCATTCCATGTTTTAACAGTGAATAAACATTGATTTTGATTTCAGAAGGTAATTGACATTCCTATGACAGCAAAACGAGCGCCAGAGCAGCCAGAATCAGCGTAAATAAGCCATGTGGTAGAAATTAATGAGCATCCCTGATTGAGTTTATCCCTTTAAATTAATACAATTCTAGCAATTAAAGAAAATAATGATCTTTATCATCAGCTTGTTTGCCTGCCTGGAGACACTGATGGGAAGAGACGGGTCAGGAGCATCCCCGTGCCCGAGGTACAGCCACAGATGGGCAGGACCCCCCTCTCCTTCCTTTAATGAACATTTTAAATCCACTTGGGTTGGGTGATGAGCTCCTGGGAAGGGGCTGCCTTCCAGCCTCCTCTCCAGCTTCAGCCAGCTCAGCCTCAGGAGATTCCTGGATCACAAAGCTTTTTGCTGCCAGGACATAGGGAAGTGGGTCTGTCCCATAGCATGGAGCTCTGTGCCCATTTGGGAAGCGGAGCTGATGCTCCCTGAGCCATGGCTGCCTGCCAGGTACCCATCCTACAGCAGCCAGGGAGCGTTTGAATGTAAAGACTCTTTTATTGCTTTTGATGCCTTCAGCAATTCACCCTTCACGACCATTTCTGCCTCCGTTATAACAGCTCCTCATTTAATTTGTCAAAATTCAAGCCCTTTTCTGTTTCTCTTTGTGGACACAACTTCCATACATCAAATGATGGCTTTTCCCTCTTGTGCTCTTTCACTGTAATGGGTTTTTTGGTCTTCTTCACTGCCGGTGTCTCCCCAGCCTGGCTCCATCACATTTGCAGCCATCGTTCCCCATCAGCCCACTCTGATCACTAAATAACAGCATGGACGTGGGATGCAGGACTCAAGTTGTGTCCCCTGCCAGAGCATGGACCAGCTCCTCCAAAAAGCATCATTCACAGTGTCTGCAGCTCCCATTTCTGCACCGCATCTCTGGGTGCTGCTTCTGCAGCCTGTGGGATAACTGAAGTTTCCTGTTGACAGGATCCATCCCCAGCCTCCGCAGCCTCTCAGCACAAGGGCTGTGTCAGTGAGCCTCACACACAGCTGTGCTGATCCCAAATCCACCTCTGGAGCCAGAGGTCACCACTCCAACAGTCACAGCCTCACAGCAGGGGTCAGCATTAAACCAGCAGAAAGAGGATGGAGGAAGCAGGGAAGACCCGAGCCCTCCTCCAGCAGAACATGAAGAAAGCCTTTCAGTGCCTTCACATCCAAGCTGGCATAATTCACAGAAGGACCTGGACTCATTTATTGGACTGAGTTTGACTCTCATTGAGATATGGGCAGAACACTGAAAACGGGTGACAAAACCACCCAGAAGGGACCAGATGGGAAAAACCAGGATCAAGATTGTACAAACCTGGGATCCTCTGGTTAACCAAGTTTCTGCTAATTCAGACAATGATAACACATAGGCACAGGATGCTCTCTTGCTGCTCCAGAGCCATGCCAGGGCCAGATCATCCTCGGGGCTGAGTAACCACCTATTTATCATAAGTAGGAGCAAAAGCTGCATTACTCCAGGAAGCCGGAGGTTTCACTTCGCCCGTATTGAAGCATCCTCTGAATTGCTAAAACCCTATAAATGACAATTTCGTTGCTCTGAAGCGCCCAGCACAGGGGAGTGCTATTGCAGACTCCGTGTTGACAGCTGAAGGGGAATGGATCACAGAATTAAGAACTAGTTGCTGCTCAAGTCCAAGCAATCATGACTTGATTACACTTCTTATGGGCAAACAGAGGCAAGTCGCAGACACCAGCATATATTCTGGGTGCTTTGAGAAGTCAGCTCTCAGAGCAGAAAACAACTATAAGGCAAATCAGTTTGGAGAATGGCTTTAAGGATAAAGGCGTGACTGTGAATAGAGAATGATTTAAATGTTTCACCCCAAAACTCACAGCAGCAACATGAGTTTGCATCTGTTGAAAGACTGCCTGGCTAATATGTAAACAGCTATAAAAATACAAACATGCCCAGCAAAAGGAAGAAAGGAAATATTCATAACTCTGAATATAAATCAGCAGCAAGGAATCGTAGAGCACTGAGAGAGGACACAAACAAACAGTAGAAACCCATCAAAACATCTTTCTGCACTGCATGAGGATGAACAACCGCAGAAGGAGCAACGCAGCCGCCCGTTACCCAGCGCAAATGGCACAGGCGTTAGTCACGGGGCTGAGCAATGTTAAATAACTGTTATTACAACTGTGGCATTTCATATTCAGCACATTCACATCCCAGAGCTTAAAGAGATGCACCGAAGGAGCCAGCGGAGCAACTAACAGCGGTGCTTAAAACCTTGCCAGGACATCGCTGAGGAGGATGAGGACGGTGGTGGCCTGTGGCAGGGCAGCAGTGGTGGGGCTGCTGCTGTCCCCAGCTCCAGCATGCTCTGACCCCACTGCTCGGGCTGGTATCTGATGGCACAAGGTGGGACTCGGAACAAGGGGACAGGCCATGGACGCAGAGTGATGAGGTTGTGGTCACCAAATTTGCTTTGGTGCAACCAACAGCAGGCTGTGGGAATGCTGATGATGGCATGTTGGTGATGGTGAGCACAGAACCAGCGCTTGGGCAGCCCAGCAGCAAGAAGGGGATGACAAGCTTGTTGGCCAAAGGAGCTAACCTGGTGCTTTGGTGCACAGCAGCCTGGAATAACAGCTTCAAAGCTGTGTTCCCTGTTTCAAGGTGAAGCAGATGCTCCGATGTGTGACCAATACCACTGTCCATATTCCCAGGAAGATGTTCATAAAAACAGGGAGGGTCCCAAGAGGCTCCAGAGGTGCCATGAGGAGCCTGGCTGGACAGTGAGCCCCTCCACACAGCCTGAGCCCAGCACCCCGAATTGCTCCAAGGGCTGCGGAAAGCAAATCCTTTCCCAAAAGGAGCCCCATGGCATGGAATATCAGGGCTAAAACCACATGGAGGGTCCCGGGAAGCGCTGTCAGAGCTCCAGCGAGACGAGCCAGTTGCCAAGAGGCAATTCTACATCTCCAAGCACCGCATGAGGCATTAAAAAGGTCACTCTCAAAAGGAGGCTCTTTACAAATAACCACATTTGCCGCAGCGAGTCATGGTGGAGCGGAGCACAGCACCTCCCAACCCAATGCTTCTGCCAGGCCATGAGCGGGGTGAGCGCTTCATGGTTACAGCTCCTCAACAGTTTTTAGGGCTGCAGAGTCAAACTTTAAAGCACATTTAGCCTGGGAGGAAGCTCCTTGAAAACGAGAGGTATTAATTTTGCTCTTCCTCTTTTATAGCACTGATTTGGAGGTATTTGAACTTCAGATACGTGACTGCCACTCAAGCATCTGCCTTTTTCTATATGTATATTTCTGTCGCATCTCCCTAACGATATAAATATTTGAAGTTTTCAGTTGGTGCTCTGAAAGGGACTCGATCCATCAAAGCCAATTTCTGTCAGGGAATTCAGTGGGCATCGTGCTGCGTGTCTGCTGGTGCGGGAGGGGGTGCTGGCAGCCTGCAGCCACCGGCTCCCCATCTCCAGCACTGGGCTCATCCCGGGGGTCGGGGTCCGGCACAGCCTCGGGCGCTACCCCAAGGACCGGAGCACATCCAGCACGGACGGATTTAGCTCATTGCTGCCGGGAGGCAGAGCCGCCTCCTCACCATCTGCGGGAGGGGAAGAGAGCCCCGGGAAGCCGCTTCCAACGCCCCAGATGGGGAAAAGCGACATTCGAGAGTAGCACCGTAGTTTCACTTTTGGCTTTTTTGGGAGAACAAGAAGGGACTGTGCTATAGACTGAGCATTAGGAGAGGACTGCGCTGCTGAGGGAGTGAGCAATGCAAGCCTTGCCCAGTAAATAAAAGATGCCTACCTATGGCCTGGAAAGCTTCCAGAAGTTATCACAGAATCCCAGCCTGGTTTGGGCTGGAAGGGACCTTAAAGCTCCTCCAGCCCCAACCTCTGCCACGGGCAGGGACACCTTCCACTGGAGCAGCTCCAAGCCCCTGTGTCCAACCTGGCCTTGAACACTGCCACCAATGGGGCAGCCACAGCTTCTCTGGGCACCCTGTGCCAGCGCCTCAGCACCCTCACAGGGAAGAGCTTCTGCCTAAGAGCTCATCTCAGTCTCCCCTCTGGCAGTTAAAGTCATTCCCCTGTCCTGTCCCTACATCCCTTGTCCAAAGCCCCTCTCCAGGTTTTCTGCAGCCCCTTTAGGCACTGGAGCTGCTCTCAGGTCTCCCCTTCAGGAGCCTTCTCTTCCCCGGGCTGCCCCAGCCCAGCTCTCCCAGCCTGGCTCCAGAGCAGAGCTGCTCCAGCCCTCGCAGCAACTTCCACCCTGTAGCCCTCGCTCTGCTCCAATGCCTTTGGGAGGGCTTTGCCATTGGAAGCACTGTGCAGGCAGTGCACTCCCTGCCTGGGGCAGCAGCAAGGGCAAGTACAGGATGACAGTGCATCCTGTCCATCACCCATCGCCTTGGGATTTCACAGCACCAAGAGACCAAATGCACTGCAACCAGCTTCCTTGGGCTCTTTAAACCCTCTCCTGCCCACAGCAGCACATGGGACTCCTCTATTTAATGCTCTCCTTTCCCCAGCCTGTGCCACAGCCCCAGCACTGCAGGCTCAGCTCCAGCCACCCTTGGGCAGAGAACAGGACCGCGCTCGCAGCTACAAACCTGCTCCACTTTCAGATGGATCAGACCTCTGCAAACTGCCCCAGAGCCACTCATGCCATTACCTCGGCCATAACCCAGCCTCACCTTCTCCCAGTTCCCAAATCTGACTGAAAGCACAGAACACTTTGCTGCATTAACTCCAGAAGCATAAAGAACCGTGAGATGGATGGGCAGCAGATGCCAAGGCTTTCCATCATCTTCTTGTTCCACATTAAACCACACTTAAGAGCCCATCCTGCTGCTGTTGGAGTCAGGTGATGCTTTGCCATCAGCTTTGAGAGCAGCAGAACACAGCAAGCTGGGGGTTTGTGCCTGCCAGAGGTGTTTGAGTCCCCCAGGCACTCATAAACTGCAGTGGCTGCCTCTGCACTGCCCCGGCTCTCCCAGCACCTACCTGGGGCTTCCCCTGAGGGCTCCTTCCCCATTTCCAGCTCCAGATCCATCATTTCACCTTCAACGCTACTCAACTCTCACTGCACATCCCCACAGCCCTTTTAATGTCTCTGGCCCAGCTGCAGCCCAGCAGCTCCACCTTCGTTAATGCTCATGGCACACACCTGGAGGATGCACCAGCATCTCCTTTTTGCTGAAGGAGATGACGAAAAGTGCCTTGAGGGCATGGCTGTGGGGATGGGGTGGCCTGGGACCAGCCTGCGTGTGCTGGGTTGCTGTATTTGCTGGGTTATAGTATTTGCTACCATATCACTTCCTATTCCACTCCCACCTCTGCAGCTCTCTTGCGACACTTTGCCCCCTGTCTATTCATTATCCACCACCAGTTCTCAATGTGCAGCCCTGGCCTCCTCCACCTCTCCTGCTGCCAAGAAGGAGCAATTCCCCCTCCACAGGCTCCCGCTTGGTTCCGGCAGCACCGGAGCACCTCAGCGGCTCCAGGGGCTCCTGCTGGGGCCGGTGACGCTGTCCCCGCTGTGCAGATGGGTGGTGGGGGCTGCAGATCACAAGCGTCTGCTCATTTTGGGTGCTCAGCTGGAGCCGTGCGGAGCCGGGAATTCACAGCCCTGGAAATAGGCTCTGCGCGGGAGGTGGTGGTGCAGCGGCCCAAAGCGCTGCCAGCGCCGTGCTGCCGCCGGGGCTCAGCACCACGAAATCCGGGGCCAGAGGAACAGAGCTCCCGAGTGCCAATGGGATGTCCTGCTGCTGCTTCCTGGGGGACTTTTCCTCGTCCCCTGGAGGGAGATGTGTCCACATTGACAATGCACTTCACTTCTCATCAAGGGACTGAACCTGTGTGTCCTGTAAAGCCTTTGCTTAAGACATGGGCTGCTCCCGAGAGGCTCCAGTGCTGCGGGAGCACGGCTCGGGGTGGAGTAGATGTCACGCCGGTCATGTCATCCACCAGCGAGCTGGAACAGGAAGGAAAGCCATACAGAACACTTCTGTGGGGGACGGCATTTGGTTGTGGGGATGCTTCTGTCCCAAAGGAATAAGCTGGTGATGCTGCCTGGGAGTGGGGACCAGCAGCTCCCATGCTTCCCACAGCAGCGCTGGAAACAGGGTTGGGGCAACATGCGGAGTAGATAGTGGTTTAGTCTATTCTTATGATTTAAAGTTATTTAAGATGCGCACACGGCTTCCCCATGGCCACACTGCCATCCCAATGCCCTTGCTGGAGCACACTTTGACTGCTCGGTGACAAGCAGACAACCTGGTTCCCTCTTCTCGCCCCAGCTCAGAGGCCTCATGCTGCAGCTCTCCTACTTCCTGCAAAAGGCCGAATCACTCCTATCCTTGTCCAACATTCCACATCGGAAGAAAGGCCAAAGGCTGATGTAGAGAAAACACTGTTACCCTCAGCTAAAGCATGCAGAGGAACAACAGACTCTTCTGGTACAGAGGGAAGGAGCCTCAGGGCTGCGAGAGGCTTCCAAATGGCAGAAAAAGCCCATGTGAGGTCTCAGGATGCCTCCCAAAGTGACAGTGACCTTTCCCAGCCACTAAAGCAGCCCTGGACTCCGCGTCAGCCCCCGGGGAAGGCAGCCGGTGACTGTCACAGCCCCTTGCAGTTGCTCACGCAATGACACGGTGTGATGCAACTGATGATGCTGATGCATCAAAGCACTCTGACAGCTGGAAAAAGAACTGGAAGTTGGTCTTTAACATCCGGCCAAGCACCAGCCAGCCCGTCCTGAAGAGGTTCTGCTCTCTCTGCCCATCCTCTCCAGAAGGAGGGAAGTGCCACCCCTTGGATCTGGGGTAGTTGTGTAGGACATGGGTGGCTTGATGAAGGTGCCAGCAGCATAAGCCAACACTGATTTTAATAGGCTAAAATCAGGAATACATTGAAAGTGTAGTTGGTTGTTGGTAGCCTCTGAGGGCTGCTTTTTCCTCCCCTTGTGACTCCAGAGAGTAAAGGTATAATTAGAGGACAATTACCAAACCATCAGTGACATTGGAAACGTGAGCATTCGAGAAGCACAAACACAAATGTCACCCTCAAACAATGACTTTTGTCACTGCCTGTCACTGCCGAGTCCCACGGGGTGTATTATTGCCCATGCCAACACCCCCATAGGCTCCCAGCTCCCAGAAATGCCAGGGAGTGTCACACATCCCCCCTGCTCCCTATGCCCACCCTGGGGCTCCTCTCCCAGCTCCTGTCCCAGCCTGGTCCTCCTCCTTCCATGCAAACCACTTGGCATAAAGCAAGTGCGCAAAGTGCCCAGCGAGGATGGTGGGATGGCAGCGTGGGGATGGCAGCGAGGGGATGGCTTCTCCCACGCTGTCTTTCTGCTGTCCCCTGCCTGCCCTGGCATTTCCTTATGGATCTGTTTGTATAACAAAACAACGCATCTCCAAAGAGCCTGACATGGGAATGGCGGAGCCATCCTCTGCAGCCCGACAGCACCGGGTTTGTCCATGGATTGTGGTGTCAGGAGATAAGGAACAGGCAGTATCTGAGGAAATCCTCCTGCAGCATCACCCATCCAGCAGCCACAAGCGTCCTTCCTGCCTCTGCCCTCCATGACTGTGAAAAATCCTGGTATTTTCAAGCCTGTCAAATGCACTCACCCAGAGTGCAAATGACTTCTGAGAGGTGAGATGAGCAAAGCCATGGACCTTTCAGAAGGGAGGTGAAGCCACGCTCTCCACACCGAGCACTAACCCAGAATGCAAACACCTGCCTCAAGGACTCTGCTTCCAAGTGGCATTTGGAAGCGAGTTTTAGATGCTGTAGCAGAGCTGCAGAGGGGAGGGCAGCGGGAGCCCTCCCCGGCTCCTCCAGCATCAGCATCGCAGGCACATGGAGAATACCCACTCTAAATGCACAGCCCTGTTCCCTCCCTGTCTCCCTGCGGGTGCTTCAGTGTGACTTGGGATGGCCACCTTGCCCCTCGATGCCTTTGACTACCTCAGCCCCAGCACCTACAGCACTGATGTGCATTAATGACCATGAATAAGTTGCATCTGCATCCCAGCAGTGCAGGGCCATGATTCAGCCAGAGTCTGGCAAAGGGAGCCAGGGATTAACCACCTACCACGTGCAGCCCCTTGGGCAGCAGCTGAGAGACCCCCCTGTCCTTAAGGGTTAGCACATATATGACCTTTCCAGAGCAATTGTGGAAAAGGAGGTTAATGTCTATTTATGAAGTGCTCATTGTGCCCATTAAAAAAACCCATGGTGAAATCCATGCGCAAAGAGAGCAAGTTTAATGCTGTGGCTGCCTCACCCCATCTCATCCCAGACAGCACGGGCTGCTGAAAGCATCCCAGGGCTCCACACACGGGTTGTTACCTGGACCGCTGTGCCAAGGAGCAGAGAGAAGTCCAACGGGATGTGCTGGTGGGCATGGAAGGAGCTTTTCCCTATGACCAGTGATAACAGCGCTGTGTGCCTGCCTGGAGCTGTGTCAGAACCCACACGGCCTCACACGACAAAAGGCAAAACTCATGCAGAGGGAAGGGAAGTGATTTACCAAAGGCCACGTAACTCAGCAGCGGAGCCAAGCATCAGTACCCGCTCCCTGGCTGCTCTCAGCAAACGTCATCCACTGGCACCTCCCCGGGGACTGGAGGATCCGGGATCGATCCATGGGCATCCTCCCACAGCGCACGGCTGCGGTCCCAGTGCCAGCCCCAGCACCAGGGTTCGTTAGCCAACACTAATTATCCACAGCCGTAATGGAGGTAGTGACCTTGCATGGGAAAAAAACCCACTCGAGCCTCATTCAGATGCAGACTTCCACCTCTATTAACCACTAACAGCTCTTGAGATGACAGGCTCTGCACCACGCCTATGCAGCAATAAAATGCCTGTTTCTGAGCTGTTCATAGCACACATTTTACTCATCACGTGCTGCTCGCAGGCAGTGTGGGAACCAGCTCTCCACCCCACCCCAGAAGGTGGGAATTTTGTCCACATTAATACTGCAGCGTCCCGGGAGGGTGAGTTCTGTACCCCCTGTTTGAAGTGAGGGTTTCTCAAAGCAGAGCTTTGAGCACACAGCTCCTCCCCAGACACGTTCCCAACAGCAACACATTCCAAAGGCATGGTGCCGGCTGGCGGCGGCCCGAGACCCCTCTCTGTCCAGAAGGGTTGTTGTGGCTCTTAACGTTTGGCCACATGCCCCAAGAACATGGGTCTGAAGCAGAGCAAGGGTCCGGCTAGCCTCATTGCCAGCTCTGTTACAGGACAGGAGTTAATGCTTATTCAGTGCATCCTCCACCAAGGTGAAGGGAGGCTGAGATGAGCTCTGAGGCAGAAGCTCTTCCCTGTGAGGGTGCTGAGGCGCTGGCACAGGGTGCCCAGAGAAGCTGTGGCTGCTCTGTGTCTGGCAGTGTTGAAGGCCAGGTTGGACACAGGGGCTTGGAGCAGCTTGCCCTAGTGGAAGGTGTCCCTGCCATTGGAACTGGATGAGCTTTCGGATCCCTTCCAACCCAAACCATTCTATTCTATGATTCTATTCTATCTCAGATGCCTCCATTGTCTACTTTCCATCACATGAGTTAACACAATGCCTCTTAGGTCTTATATCATGAAGAGCAAATAACCTCTCCCCATTCATCTCCCCAAACCTTCCACGCTGTCATAGACCCATCCTGTCTCCCACTCCATCACCTCCAGCCCATGCCAGCAATCCCCATCTGTGCCACCCATCTCAGCATGGCATCATCCCCTCGAGCCGTGACAGAGCTGGTGAGCATTCCCGGGACAGAGCTGTGCTGCCAGCCAGGGAGAGCAGAATGGCTGTGTATGGAGAGCCTGGCACAGCACCGCAGAGACCCCGCCACAGCGCCTGGACCACGAGCGCTGTGCAGAAGGGTTGGACTGCACATCGGGCTGTTGATGAGAATCTATTACAGACGCCAACCAGACAGAGGAACAGGATGAGCAGCTCCTTAAATACTCACCTATAATGAGTGGCGAGCAAAAGTGCTCGATCATGGATGATTGCAATCTCAGGGACATTTGCTTGGCGCGTTTAAAAATTAAAGATAATAACTTTCTAACAGAAACAATATTGCTGTCACCTTGGGGAAATGCTCTGCTTGGAAGGACTGAGAGGAGCTGGAAGCGGGGGAAGAGCTGGTGGCGGTCCAGGGGCAGCTGCTTCCAGCCCAGTTTAACGCCTTTGCTGCGAACCAGCTCAGCAGAGCCAAAAGCAACCATGGACAAAACCAGCTGGGGGGAAATGGAAAGGAGAAGCAGGAGTGGTACCCAGGAGCAAGGGGTACCCTGAGCATCCTTCAGGCCTGCTGAAAGGGAACTGAAAACCTCATTAAAAAGTTAAAACCAGGGCTTTTGGCATTGGAAGTAGCAGTCAGGACGTGTACACAGCTGATCAGAGAAGCTACTGGGATCATTTGAAATCAACCTGCCACCAACAGGTGTAAGCAAAGCAAGGAGGAATTCTCTAGCCAGCTGTAGTCCCAGCTTCACTGCCAATGTAAACCACCACCAGATCATGACAGTGCAACTGTCAGTCATGAAACAGAAGTGACACACAATTATTTATTCATCAGCTACTCCTGTTCTGTATTTGGAGGCAAATAGGCTCCTGTATTCCTGCAGGAGCTGGTTACGATGCTGAACAGCGACATGAAGTGCAAACCTGAAGCTAGTCAGGCTGGAGAACTTTCTCCCAGGAGCCATCAGAGAATAGGCTGAGAAGTTGTCTGAAGGCCTAAAATGGAGTTAATAAACCTTGGCACTCTGTTGGATTTCTAGAGGGCAGGATGAGCTGGTTTAATGCCATGAGCGGTGGCGCTGGGCAGTGGTAGGAGCAGCATCGCCCATGGGTGAGCAGGAGGAGGACCCCAATGAGGAGATAAGTGTCAAACATCCTTGTGGAAAACAGACTCATCAAACTCCTCACATTTTTCCTGATACGGTAACAAATCCAGTTGATAAAGGAAATCAGTAACATAATATGTTTAGAGTTCCGCTGGGTATTTGATTTAGCTCTCCTGAAAACCAAAAAAGACTGGTATTATGCAGAATCAACAGTGCCTTATTAAAGGGACTCGGAGGCAGATTGCAGGGATTGTACCTTGTCATCCGATGGGATATTTCTACACAAATCGCCTGCTACCAGGGCAGTGCTGAACTATGACAATGTCTTTATCAAGGGTATTAAAGAAAACATATAGAACAACTGCTGGTAAAAGGGACAAACAACAGAGAAAAGATTGACTGCAATACTGGTGAGTGATGGAGGCGGGTTGGTACCATGGACTTGTCCAGTGATGGCCCTTTTTATACAGCCAAGTCCAAGACTAGGAGGTCAAGTTGCAGTTTGGGGGCAGGAGATGACACCCTGGCACTGGGCAGCACAAAAGGGGCTGGGGGTCGTGGTGGGCACCCTGTGTGGGAGCTTCCTGTGAGACACTGCAGCTAAGGGGGCTGGGGTACAACCAGACCCACAACATGAAGAAGGAAAAACAGCTTTTGTGGCTATGTGAGACTTAAACACCAGGCACCATTTCATAGAATCATAGAAACATGGAATGGTTTGGGCTGGAAAGGGCCTTAAAGCTCATACAGTTCCAACCTCTGTCTCTGGCAGGGACACCTTCCACTGGAGCAGCTTGCTCCAAGCCCCTGCATCCAACCTGGCCTTGAACACTGCCAGGGATGGAAATATCCCTTAAAATACAGGATTTCAAGCAGCCCTGGGTAAATCCTCCTGCTGCCTCTGCCTGGTTCAGATCTGCATGATGCCACGGAGCCAGTCCCAGTGGGTACCGTGCAGCAGGGAGGACAAGGAGCCTCCCTGCTTTTAACCAGGCTGAATTTAATTAAACTTGATATAAGCAGAAGTTGTTTTCCTTTCCTAGAAACAGCACAACCCAAAGCAGCTATTTCCAAACATGAGCTTTTTCCCTGAAGTGCCACGCGCTTCCCTACCTTTTCTATTAACAAGGAAGTCACAGGGGACAAGGACTGACAATAAACAGCCACAGGGGACAGACACACCAGCGAACACCAGTCTTGTTCGAGCAGAAGCAGCAAATGACATACACTGAGTATTCACAGACTGTACAGGTGATCATCAGGACCGAAATGCTGCAGTTTGGAGCAGGGGCTCTTGCAGCACAGCAGCCCAGGAGCACCCACAAGGCTCCAGGGCTCACATCACCCCTGATCCGTGCTCTCCGGTGCCGGTCTCTCCATCGCTCTGCGGTGGCTTCATTCAGGATTTATCCGTTCTGTGCTCCGGTGCTCACGTGCTCTGTGCCATCGGCTCCGGCGCAGGCGCCGTGTGTGTGACTGACACGGGCTGAAGGAGCAGCTGCGACGGAGCGTGCAGCAGCCCCACATTGGTCACCTCGGAACCCACCCATGCATCCCACCAGGCCAGCGGCTGGGGCTCGCTCTGAGTGCCTCCGTCCTTACACACATTGAACCCCTGTGAGCAGCAGAAAGTTCAAGGCCAAGGTGCATCCCGAGGGGCAGAGAGCACAGCTCAGCGCTCAGAGCATCTCTGCACCGCGGGAGAACCTGCCCTTCCCACTGACCATGCTCATTCCTAGCACAGGGTGATCAAGCGCTACCTTTATTCATCTTTCAAGACAGACGCAGAGAGAGCACAGAAAGCAGAGACACGGCAGGGCCTGACAGCAGCAAGCAGGCAGGACCTGCTGCATGGGAAAGGGTGCTCAGCACAGAGAGAAGCACCCACTGCAGGGAGCGCTGACTCTTAGCTTGGGGGACCTCAGCCCCCCAGCAGCACCAGCACAGAGCACACATGAGCTCTGCACAGCTCAGATGTGGAAGTTTTCCCTTCCCAGCATCGCGTCAGTTAACAGCCTGTGAGACACCAACACCAGTGCCTTTCCACAGCAGAATTCCAGAGGGTGGTGAGCATCCTCACCATCCTCACGTCCCTGCAGCCCCGCAGCAGCTCCATGCGCTCATCCCGAGCACTGATGGGGCTGAGCCCGCCTGGTGCTGCATGGCCCTGCAGATCCATCACCCATTGCTTCTCTGCAGCCCTGTCACCCACCCACAGCCCTGCTGCTCACCCCCAGCTCCATCACCCACCTGCATGCTCATGCACACACAGGGAATGACGGAGCCTGTGCCTGGAGTCAGGCCTCAGTTGTGCCACGGGTATGGCCAAGCAGCACCGACACAGCACGGGGCAGAGCCACCCTGCTCCCACAGCATCAGTCCAGGGACTGGGAATGATGAGCCCCATGGCGAGCACATGCCCTGTGCCCAGGCTCAGGGTGATGGGCTGTGATTCAGTGCTGAGCTCTGCCATGGCATCGCTGAGCCCTTTCGGAGCGTGCTGTGCCCAGAAGAGCAGGGTCTCCCTGGCTCCTTCCTGAGCAGAGATTTATCACAGGAGGGAAACATAAAGCATTCGCCATGAAAAAGAAATGCAGCCAGCAACCCCAAGAATTTTGGAAATCACTCATTGCCTCCAGCGATCCCATCTCTCACAGCCCCGGCTGCTGCCTCCTCGGCTCCCTCGGCCCAAGAGGGCTGACAGATCATCTCAAATTATTTATTATGGAATTAGAGCATGATCCAAACCCTCCTTGAATCAATAAGAAAGCTCTGAACTGACTTCATGGGGTTTAGGACCGAGCGCCAGGACCAGACCGGGTATTTCTGCATCCCTGGCTGTGACTCACCGAGAACTTTCCAATGTGGAGGAAGCAGCTCCGTGCCGCGGCTCGCTGCCCCCACCGTCGGAGACATCGCTCCGGGGCCCGCAGGACAGCAGGGACAGTCCCCTCAGTGCACAGGACACCGACTGCTGCTGCTGCTTATAGAAGTTATGGCCCAGTGCGATACCACCAGCTTTTTTTTGCTGCGCAGGTACCACCAGTACCTGGCTCCAGCCAAGCTCATGCTCAAGCACAGCCTGCTGTTGCTCGCATCATCTCAGCCACCAGCTCTGGGGCAAAACTGCCCCCAGAGCATGGCCTGGAGTGAAGCAACAGGGTGAAGCGGGGAGGTGGGTGCCTGGCTGTGGGGCGCAGTCCCCTAGGGACACGTTGCAGTGGGGCAGCAGCAGCAGGGCACCCTGCCCTGCTCTGCTCTGCTGTTGGGAGGGGAAGGGCCGGCTCTGGTTGGGGGCTCGGCTGTGAAGATTCGGGGTGCGGTGGGTCCCCCGCAACGGGGACGTGGCCACTGCAGAGCCCCTGGAGAGGAGAGCTGAGGGGCTCTGCTCCCCGAGCGCTTCGCGTTTAAGCGGCGCCAGGGTCCGGGAGGGACCCACGGTCCCCAGCCTGAGGCTCCCGCCTCCCAGGGAGGATGCACAGCGCCGGTCCCCACAGGCAGCGCCGGTCCCCGGGCACGGGGGGACCCCGCGTTCAGAGCTCCCCGCGGCGGTGCCAAGGCCGAGCACCCCCGCGTTCCACCCTCCAGGGTCCGGCTTTGGGGCTGGGGGTCCCGGGACCCCCCCGAAGTAGTTGTGGCCAGGGCCGGGGATAGATCTGGGGGGGTGTTTCGGTACCTTCCAGGCAGCACGTCCTCCAGAGCCCCGAGTGGGTCATCACCTCCTCGTTCTTGCGGCTCGTGTCGTTGTCGCTCGTGGACTTAGTCCTGCACACGCCGCGCGAGTAGAGCCAGTAGTCGGTGCCCACGGCGATGGTCATCAGGCTGAAGGCTGCGAAGGCTCCCACCGTGGTGATGAGCATCTGGACGCCTCTGTCACACATCCTCATGCTGCTTCATCCTACGGCGGCGGCTCGCAGGGGAAGGGCCGGCGCCGCCGCCCGCCGCCGCTCTCCGCGCTCGGCGCCTCATGCCCCCGCGGCCCGCGGCGCGCCGGGCCCCCGCGGAGGCGCAGCGCGGGGCCGCCGAGCCCCCGGGCTCCCGGGCATGGCCCAGCGGCGGCGCGGGGCGCGGAGCGGCTCCGCCGTGCGCCCGCGGCGGGAGCGCGGAGCCTCTCCCGGTGCCTCCCCCCGCGCCGCCCGGACAAGGCAGCGGCGGGGGGCGGCGGGGGCAGCGCAGGGCGGGCCGCGGGGGGGGCCGCGCCGACGGGAAACCGGCACCGCCCGCGGATGGGGCCGGGCCGGGAGGGGCGGGGGGAGCCGGCACCGGGAGCGCAGCCCCGCGCGCCGGGAGCGGGACCGGGCGGGAGCGACCCGGGGCGGGGACCCGCACCGGCACCGCGCGGGGGAGCCCACACCGGGGTGCTGAGGCCGTCACTGCCCCGGGACTGGGACCCCCACACCGGGGTGATGGGACCAGGACCGGGCGGGAGACCCCATCTGGGGTGCTGCGACCGGGGCCGGGCAGGAGACCCTGCCCCGGGGTGCTGAGACCGGCATTGCCCCGGGGACTGGGACCCCCACCCGCGGGTTGCCGGTTGGAACCCGCCCCTGCTCCCCCAGCGCGGGGCATCGCGGCTCCCCGATCCCCCCACCGGCGCTGGAGCTGCTGCCCCGGTACCGGGCGCTGAGCCCCGGCTGACAGCAGCGCCACAGCCCCGGCACCGCAAACCGGGGGGGGATCAGCCCAAGGGGCCTCCCCGCCCCAGCGCCGGGTCAGAGCAGGACCAGCCGGTGCACCGGGGAGGGCACATCACAGCCCGGAGTCGTTGGTCACCGGTTAACCCCCTCACCAGTTAAACCCACCACCAGTTAAACCCCTCACTCTCTCCCGCGCCTCTCTGCTGCCTCCTCCTCTATCTCAAACATTTCTGCAGCCGCTCGGCTGAGCTTATGACTCACGCGACCTTTCAAATAAGCCCTATAATATACTCACCTCTTAAATTAATAGTCTTTTAAGGGCTACGGGTGAGACAGGAAAGCTGTGATTTACCTGATAGCGCGCACTTGCACAGTGCTCATTTGTATGCACTGGCATGTAAATACTAGTTATTTACTCCCAAAATACAAACAGAAAATTATGGAGGTTACAAAAAACTCGGGTACTGAGAAATTAAGCAGCGTGACAATTAAGTAGCCTCCTCAACCTTAAATCACTGCATGCACTCATCAGGCAGGGAGTGCTGACTGCATCCTCTTGCAGCACCCTGCCGCACGCAGGGACGGGGGATTCAGGGGCTGTGGTCAGAAGCATCCAACCAAACAGCATCACAGGGATTTTTCCTGTGTGTTTTTTGAGGAGGGGCTATAGTTGTTCAGATGCTGAACAACCGGTGGCTGGTGTTGGCAGCGGCATAACAGTCAGTGGTGACACCTTGTCTGGACACCGGCATGAGTTGCATGCATGGCTGCACCAGGATGCTGCTCCTGAGGGATCCAGTGGGTCCCACCTCTTGGGACTGGGTGCAGGGAGAGTCTGCGATGCCTCAACCATGGCATTCATATTCCTGCTCCCTCATCCCACAGCCCCCTCTGCTCCCACCGCTGTCACCCAGCCCTGGCAGCGCGTGGGGCAGAGCCTGACACCGGCCCCCGTCCTGCGCGGTGCCAGGCAGCAAAGATATCTCACACCTACAGCGAAGGGGCTGCAAACTGCATCCCGAGTGGGGGATTTTGCAGCCTTAATTGTGTTATTTTAACACAGCGTGTGTAGGTGTGTGCACAGTGCACATGTACCGTTTCCTAGGCTTTTAACACAGCGAGCTCCAACAGAACCAAAGTCCACATCGGAGCATGTTGGCCCCTGTAGGGGTTGGTGGTGGGAGCACCCCTCACGGAGCCCTGCACACCTCTTACTACTTGTTGCATGGAGTAGGCAGTGCCAGGAGCAGCCACCCGTGGGGACATGCAGGGGGTTCACTCAGATCGGCAGCCAACAGGAATTCGGGGTCCGCACCATCCCGCCCTGCAGCTCAGGCTCCAGAGGGCTGTGCGCTCCCTCACGGACTTCTCCAGCTCCTGCCCAGTCACCCCTTGCTGTTCACCACCTTATCCACCATCATCACCCTCCTGCTCAGAGACCCTCTGGAGTTGAACAAAGTAGAAACAAATACCAAAACCCACCCCATGCAGCAAAGATTGTACAACTTGTGCGAGACTAAAAAGCTGTCCTTGCAAGCAAAAACATCCTAAACCAAGATCTGTTGGGCTTTGTCCTTCCACATGCAGGGATGAAAGCTCTGCTGCATTTAAATTGGCAAAGTGACAGAAAGTAAGTAGAAATAATCCCTAGCTGGATTAGGTTTTTCCTTGAAGGAAGAGAGGCTCTGCTACAAGGCGAGTTTAGGTTATTAGCAATGCAGTGAGATGCTGAGCTCCAGCCTTGCCTAGTCTTCATTTCCCTGCTCCCGGGGGCTGCAGGGGGATAAGGACTCCAGAGCCTTCGGCACACGCGTTCATCCTTCCCCACTCCCACAAGGGATTATTTATATCTGCACATGCTCTGGGAGTGCCGGCTGCAATCTCCTGGCTCTAACGGGATCCAGCGGTGGGGCTGGTGTGTCCTCAGGTGCTGTGCTACCACATTCAGGAGGTTCTCTGGATGTGGCACAAGTTAACGGTGCCCAATGTGCCACCAGCCTCAATGCACATGGCACGAGTTCCTGCGGCTCCCCACCAGCCCTGCAGGCTCCCGGGTGGATACCCAACAGCTCAGTAGCAGTAAGAATAGCAGTGGAGAGAAGCAGAAATCCTTTCCTATGGTTTTCTCTTTGCTCTGGGAAGATGTGGAGGGGATGCAGGAGTGGCCATGGACGGGGCAGCATCACCCTCCCAGAGAACCAGGACCTTTGCCCACACAGCAGCTCCCCATCCCAGCAGCCATGCTGGAAACATCCTCATCCCAACCCCAAGGTGCAGGACTGGAAGCTGAGGAGTCCTTTCTCTAAGGTCATGCAAAGGCCAGCCTCTACACAGAGCACATCTGCATGGGATGGCTGGGAAAGGACGAGATCATCAAAGAGTCTCTATGAGGCAGTGGTACCACAGAAGTAATAAGAGAACAAATAGCAGCAGATTAAAGACATTCTATAGCCCGGGCTGCGCTGAGCCTCCACAAAGGGTTTGCTGCTGCTCCAGCCCACCACAATTTAATTGATTTGATTTAAATTCTTTGAAGCAGCAGCGGATACCAAATAATGAGGCAAACAGGATTGTAATGCAAATGAAAGCGATGAAAGATGGCTTCAGGGAGACGGCTCTTGAAGGTCAGAGCCTAACGCAAAGCTGCTTCTGGTCACTCATTCACACATTAATGAGGCTGTGTTCCTCCTGATGCCTTTGATGGATGGAGGGACAGCTCGTAGGCAATCGCTCCGCTGGTGTCTGGCCTTTCTTCTCTCATCCCCTCGCAGCCGTGGGGAGGATTTTACCTGGCACATTGGGGGAACTTGGGTTTCTGCTGCCTGTGGTACAGGGGGAAAGCAAACTGCTCAACCAGGTTTTTCCAGCTACTCCAATGGAGACTCCAAACTTCAGCATTAATTAACTTCACTATCAGCAGCTGAGTCATTTGTCACAATGCTTTTGTCATTAGCTCCCATCATTAAGGAAAGTGTCACAAAACCCAATGTTTCATTTATACAAGCCAGGAGAACTGACGCTCAGCAGCATTCCCAACATGGTGGGCATGGGCACGTAGTGACTCTGGGGAAGGGGATCAACCAGGCACCACGAAACCCTGTGCTGGGGCCATGGGAGACCTTCCAGATGGATCATGGATCCTATAGTACTGGCAGCAGGGGCTGCGTTCAGGTAGGAAGAGGGACAGAGCAGGATGAGGGATGTTGGGGTACACTGGCCAAGCCCTGCAATTCCCTCCCATCCCACATCAATTGGGATGGGCCCCAGTGACCGTCAGCCTCACCAGGCAGGAGAGACGAGGACATCTTGCCCAAGGCTTAGCTGAAGTACCCAGGGAAGAAGGAAAAACCCTTCCTCACGTGCTCACCAGCTTCTGCATGGGCAAACATGCTTCCACAAAACAGGTTTCCTGGATGGAGAAGAGCAGGTCTCACTGTGCAGCTCCCCTGCCCCAGGATGTGTCTGCACCCAGCACGCACCTGAGGGACAGGTACTGAGAACCAGTGCTTACAGAGGGTGGGAAGAGCATCTGCAATGTGTTAATTGACTCATCTTAATTAGCAATAACAACTTACACCTTCCCTCCTCCTCCCCACTGGTCTATATGCATCCTTAAGTGCAGCCACAGGTCTCCAGACCCACATTCAGGCAGGTTCCAGCTCACCAACACCCTCCAGCTGCACCAATATGCATCTTTCTAACAGAAAAGCTGCAGCATCTCAGTGACTGGGGGCTCAGTGGGGCCTCTCTGGGTGACGATACAGATACCCAACAGCGAGAACCAGCAACCAAAGGCCAGGGACCCCGGCATACACAGCCCTTTGGATATCCCCCCCATCCAGCACTGAAATCCCGCACGAAAAGGAAGCGAAGCCATCAGGGGTTCTTTAAAATTAGATATTTTATTTTGTTCTTCATACATGCAGCAAATAGAATAAAGAGTATATGCCCATCTAAAAGGAGGTCTTTATGAGAATCTTTTGACGACACACAGCAGGTAGTCTAGGATGTAGAAAAGTCATCAAATACTTGCAGGTGAAATCAAGTTCACGAACACAAACTGTTCAACAATAAACATTTCCTTTTTTTTTGTATGCTTTTTCCTTGTTTTAATTGCCACTTTGAACGTGATCAGAACTAAACAGCTCGGGTGACACTCCTGTGCACGGAGCAGGATGCTGTTTGCTTCTGCTGCTGTTGCAGGCTCGTGGCTCACCCACTTCTGCAAAAGCCGAGAAGCTGCAGCACTTGTCAGTGTGTTAATACCCTCCTCCAGATGTGAGCCCTTCCTTCTGAGCAGCTGGATCCAGGCACTCTAAGCTGGGAATCTTGTTCTGTGCTTGCATTAGGGCTCCTGGGATGCACAATCACGAGAGCAGATCTACTGCCAGAGGGCTCGCTCATCTTCCCATCTTTGACACTACCTCTATGGGTTGGCCAAACCAGCCTTTATTAGATGGATCAATGCCTCCTGCAGCGATGGCTCTCTTATCGAGAGATGCTCAGATGTCTAGCCAGGGGAGACAGCAGCAGCAGGTCCCCCATCTCTGGCATTGCCCTGCGGCTGTCCCCTGGCGCACTCGGGAGAGCTGACGCTTGGTGACAGCCCTGCACAGACTCGCCCTGAACTGCAGTGTGATGGCTCTGCAGCCATGCTCCACTTCCATGGGCACCGGCAGCCTCCCTGCCGCTCCCCAGCTCAGGCTGGGCTGTGCTTTACACCAAGAGCACAGACAAACAGCCACAGTCCTCTCCCTTTCCTTTGTCAAAACATCCAAGTGAAAGACTAGGGCACGCCTAGGGAGCACGTTAAAGTATTTGCAGCCCTAACATCCCCACAGACAAGAATGGAAACTGCTCCTGCACCAAGAAATACCTGGTGTATTTCCAAATGCCAGCATTGGGAAAAGCAGCTCTTAGCCACTGTTAGCCAGTGGGTAAATTCAAGTGGCTCCCTCTCTGCCTCCAGGAGCCTCAGCCCTCCTGTCCCTTCAGTCTTCTTCACTGGTCTCCTTTACAAAGCTCCTGGCCTGGGTGCAGGATTTGTGCAGGTTGTGCTGCCTGGAGCAGCCACTGAGCAGCAGCAAAGGGGCCAACACAGCCCCATGTGTGTGCCTGATCCATCCTGCTCCATTGGGAACAACAGGAGGAAGCCTGAACCCCACTTACCTGCAGCGCTCAGGTGTGATCCAACCCAGCAGAGAGCCAGGATGTGATATCCTTCATGGGTGGGTGACTGTGTCCTGGCTCCTCTGCCCTGCCCTGGGGTCATGCAGGGCTCTGGGTCCCACTCTGTCACTGCTGGGCCCCTCTCCCAGTCCCAGCACAGCCGGGATGCTCAGCGTGGGACACCAGACTTGCAGAAACCCCCATCCCCCGGTACGTAACAAGGCTCAGGGTGCACCCTGTGAGCCTCCTCTGCTCCCATCAGCCTCACCCACTGCTTGCTCGCACTGTCCCCTTGCTCCCCAGCACTGTACTAGTGCACACAGCTGTGGGTGCACCCACAGACGTCACTTTACTGGGCGTTATCCATGCATTAGAGCACCTGGGACTCTCCTGAACCTTCTCGGCATCCCTGATCCTCTATGAGCATCTTCCTGAAGCACTGCTTTCCCCATCCAACAGCAACGATTAAATCATCAAATTGCAGCAAACAGTGAGTCAACCACTGTCACTCTGCCCTTCCTTGGAAGAGCTGGTACAAATCTCAATGTCTGAGCAGGGACAGGCATATCCCATTACACAAAGAAACAAGTCATCTGGAAACGGACCTTGAAGTAAGAGTTTGGCAAGTCGCAGAATGGACAACGTCAGAAACACTCGCTGTGTGAGTCCTGCAAACAGGATCCAGCCTTTGCTAAGCAATCCCTGGAGCACAGACCTTACCCCGAAGCTGCCCGGCAGCACAACGCCTGCTCCATGCACAAGTGTCACCCTGACACGAACACAGATAGTCCTAAACAGAACAGACGTAGCCCCCCGCAGTAGCCCCTGCGCGCACCCGCGGCTCCCTTGGCGCGGAGACCCTGCAGCATCCTCCTGGACCGACCCCGGGAGCAGCTCCGGAGCTGAAGGTACGGAAATGAACAACATTCACCACTGAGGGAATACTAATTCTGCAGCAACAGGTTTGATAGTTACAGCAACGAACATGCTCTGAACATCAACTGTGGTCTGCAGAGGATGGCGACACATCTTCGGAACCTTGTGCTGGCCTTACGAGAGCCCTCACCAGAAACCAGCCCAAGTGAGGCTGCATCCGGGGCAGAGCATCTCATAAACCCGCTCATCAATCTGGCACAATTTGCAGTTTTAATGGGGTTTGGTTTGGTTCCTCCAGCCCAGGACAGTGCCTGAGGCCGTGGGCTCCCAGCTCACATCCCCAGCACCCACAGGGCACTGTGTTTAATAACAGGGCACAGACACCGGCAGCTCCCCACAAGGAGGGATGTTGGCCTGAGCTTCTAGCAGCCTTTTTTACCTCACTGAATCATTAAAATAATTGCAAAAGTAGAGTTTGGTGCTTATAAAAGATCTACAAACCAGATTTTCCTTGATAGGATTCCTCGTGATTCACTAGAATTCCACCCCCATCTTCTCCTATAGGCATAGAGTGATGTGTATTTACATTAGAACCAGTAGTGGTTCAAATATATATATATACAGGGGTGGGTTTTTTGGGGAACCAACTGAACTGGTGTGTAATAAGAGGGGGGTAACAGCCAGTACTCGAAGGATGCTCCTCGCACTCAGGGCTTACCCTCTGATGGGAAGCTCCTGCTTGTCCCTACCCTTCCTGCCCCTTCCTGCACACACAGCACAGCTCTGCCTTACAAACAGCTGCTGGAATTGTCTCTTCTGGTTCAGGCTGGTTTTTAAATGATGCAGAAATTCCTGGATTTCTCAATAAAATCCCCAGGAATTTTGGCTGAAATCGGGTAACTCAAATGCTTGTTTGAGCCTTGAAGAGAATAGCAGAGGGTGTAAAGTAGAAAAGTTACCTTTAGAAATAGCCCTCAGTACAGCCCTTTTGTAGCAGGCGCGTTTTCAGTTGGTAAATTGTAAACTGAGAATATGAATGTGTTTTGTTTTGGTAGAATATTAATACCCTTTTACAGGGCTGTTAAATCTCGACAGTGTCTGTGAACAAAACAGGAGAAGGATTTATGAGCGCGCTGACGGAGCGTATCAAAACTGCAAACTGCTCCAGATGTTAGAAAAAGCCATCCCACCTTTCGCTTAGAAAAAGGGTTTGCTCTGATTTACATGAACTGGCATGGAACTGGCTGGGAGTCGTAATGCCTGAGTGAAGGAAAGGCCGTATGGCGAGCGCAGGCTGGCGGGAGGCGAGGGAGGAAGACGGCTTCGGTATGTACAACGCGTTTAAAAATATATGTCTATAAGCAGACTTCTCCACACTGATCAAATGTATCCATGTCTTGAACAAAAGGCTCCTCTAAGACAAGCTCACAGTCATCGCAAGCTTCAGCACAACGGTTTAAGATATCAACCATGCTCAGCATTCAACAGAAACAATTTGTGAGTAGCTGGGGTCACTGGAATCTCAGCAGCCCGCTCCAAAGGTTACAAAGACTGTAGCAATTTGGTATATTTCTGTTTAAAAACTCTATTAGTCACCACCAACTATAGTTCCTAGGATTATTACTGACTGTTAACTCGAACCCCAAACATCTCCAGCTAAGGAAACCAAGCTAGCAAGTGACACAGACATAGAAAGGCCTCCTAAACCAAGCGATCGGCGTGTTTCGCATGAGGGGGTGTATGTCTGCACTGCTAATCCCGGAAGACTAGTGTCGGTATGTACAAGGCGGGCTGGAGTTTGGGACTGCGAGGAGAGGGCGGGCGGCCGCGCCGCGACTACACGTTAATGACAAACTCGGGGTTGGTGTAGGAGAATCCAGCAAACTCGTTCTGGTCCAAGTTCATGATGAAGAGTTTGTCCGTGGGTGTGAGCTCCACCGGCTGCCGGGTGAACTCTTTGTCGAAGTTGGAAGTGTCGCGTTTGTCCTTCTGTTGAGTGGAAAGCACAGAGTTAAACGCAGCAAAGGGGTGAGCGCGAGCGAGCAAAGAGAGCAGCGGAGCACCCGAGGGATCTGGGCTGTCCCTGGCTCCACCCCAGCGCTTGGCATCTCCACACCAGCTCCTCAAGCTGTCGCCGATGAGGAACACGCGCCCAGACTGGCAGTGCAGCCCCTGTACAAGAGCAACCCCATCCCACAGGCAAGAAGAGAAGAACAACAGTTTAAGACGCTTGAAACACGCAACCAGAAAGGAAAGGGAGGTGATGAGAGCACGGTGCTCCTTGGCCGAGCATCCCTCTGCTCCTGAGTGCTGTGGGGGAGAGAGCAACAGAGCAGGTTCTCAGCATGCAAAACCACCACTGCAAACAGATCCACACTGCACAGGGGGAAGGAGCCTGGGGGAAGCAACATGCCTTGAAATGGAAGTAAACGTTCAATAAGGCTTCAACGTTGGCACAAAATAATCAGCTGCAGGAGCTCCTTCTGCTTAAGCTGGATTGTTAAAAATTATGCTATGATATGGTATTAAGCAGCGCAGTGATTTATTGATTTGGGGATGTGATTTTCTCCAGGGTTCTCTGTAGAAAACACACAGTAGCTTAAAACCTCAAAGAATGAACATTCCACAGATGCAACCTTTCATCATTTTGATTTCAGAACAGCAACTTTGCAGCTACATCCAAGCGAATAAATAAATAATAAAACAAAGAGTTATCATCTCGATTACTGCTGGTAACCTGCTACTGGCACTGCAGAGCCCATCCTTTGGGAACACTTGAGCTGTTGTTATAAACGTGTGTGTATCTCAGATTGCCCAATTCGGGGATGTTCTGCCTGCTGGGCGGTTACGGTGCCTTGGCTAAATGGGGAACTGCAGCACTGAAGACACAATATAAGGACCCAGGAGCCTTCATCAGTAGGGGGAGGCAGTGGAGGGACACCCCCTCCCTGCAGCGCGCAGGTGGGGAATGTGCTCTGCTTCATCCCATTACCAAAGCAAGCACGGACAAAGAACTTCCCCATCTTTTCTTCTGTGTCCCTGTGTGGAAGCTGAAAGGAGGTGGGAGCCCAGGAGGTGCCGTTCCCCAGTGTGACACTGGCAGGGTGCTGCCACCAAAGTGGTGCCCTGCAGACACCTGAGAAAGGGCTTTTTGGGTTTTCCCTTCTTCAGACTTTGCCTTTGAAGAGCAGCCCATCACATACCAGCTGCTCCATCAACGGACAAACACGTGGGCCATGGCAGGGACCACGTGGGACCTGGCTGTGCCCTGCTCCTGCTCCCTCCACCGCAGCCACCCTCCCGCTGCTCTGCACTGATCAAGCACCCAGTGGGTGATGTGTCCTGTCCAGATGCCAGCAGTGGACCAGGACATCCAAGGCCTCACAGAGACTCCAGATGCTGCAGAAGGCATCCTACTGGGACAGCTTCAGCCTTGTCAGGGGGAAGACCAGAGAGCAAAGAGAGCCAAGGATGGCTGAGAGGAGACAAGGTGGGGAGGAAAACAGGGCTGACGCTCAAGGAGCAGAGAGAGAAAAGGCAGAAGAGCCAGGACATGGCTGCGCCATCAAGTCCCAGCCTATTCCAATCCTGGAGCCGGGTTTTTGCCTTCACTTTCAGCAAGTGACACTTGGGAGCCATCAGAGCCCCTGCAGGGCTCCTGTCCCGACACAGAGAAGGAAGAAGATGCAGATTTGGAGGCACAGAGCAGGATGGGGGAAGAGTGGATGAGTGAAGGAGCTGAGTTCAGGTGCAGAGTTCTGCCAGGCAAAGGGTGAAGCAGCTGAAGCAGAAGTGTAAGCCCACCTCAATGGAAGGCAGCATCGCTGAGGATGAGAGGGGCTGGTGGGTTGTGGAGCCATGGGAGAGCAGCGGCACTGTCCTTAGCTGCCAAGAGCCTGTTTCGAAGCTGTTCCACATGGAATCTCTTGTATCCCCACTTGTGTAGATGGAAGGAGCTGACGATGGCACCAGGCTCCTATCCTGCTCCTGGAGGCATGCTGAGCTGAGCAAACAGTTCCTGAAGGCCACATCCACCTGAACCAACACTGACCAAGCCAGGAGCTCCTCCTGAGCAGGAATGCTGTGAGATGCTGCAAAGGGGAATGAAATGTCCACATTTACCACTGCGGTCCCAGCCCTTCGGAGTGGTACCCTGTTGATGGCACTGGGCAGGGCAAGTGCCCAGCCTGGAGCCCTTGGGTGATCAAAAGCTGCTGCTGCTTTGGCAAAGGTTGGGATGTGCTGGGAGGAGGCTCAGGGCTGCCCATCTCCCCCACACAGGGCTCACAGGACAGCGCAGCACCGGGAGGGCTCCGCTGCAAGCCTCCAGAGCGGGGTTTGCTTAGGTCTTACCTTGAGTTTTGCCTGAAATTGGTGGCAATTTGGCCTCTGTCAAAGATGATGAATATCCTGGTTGCTGGTAGGGAACTGCTGCCTGGATCTGGTAAACAGAGAGGGGAAGGCAGGGGAAATTCAAGGATGAAAGTGCCCCAAGTATGGGGCTAATTGGCTCTGAGAGGTGATGAGGAGCAGGGGATGGATGGTGTGGCAGAGAATCCCAGCTCCCCATGCCGCGTGCCTGCATCCTGCATCCCAGGGGATGGGAATCCTCCCTGGTCACCACTGCTGCATCCAAGCCTCTTCCCATGCCAGAGCTCCAGGGCTGTATGGGTGAAGGGAGCTGAGGAGCAGCTCTTGCTGTGTTGGTGCTGCTGCTCGGTGCCTTTCAGAATGAACCCACAGATCTCAGAGCTGCAGCTGTTCAGCAGATTTCCAAAGCCAGGAGAGGAATCCAGACGTGCTCCGAAGGGAGGTGAACAGGAACCTTCAATTCCTTGTTAGCTCAAACTGCCAATTGCTTTTAACAACAGATCCTAATCCTGTTAAGAGCAATTGCTCTTAACAGCTGGGAGAGCACAGCGGGACCGTGAGTCACTGACAAGCACTGCAGCAAGTGAAGCGCATCCCACAGTGATCTCTGATCAAGGCATTTAGAAAGATCTCCAAGGGGCAGAGCTCTGCAGCACAGCACGGAGGGGGTGCTGACACCTCAAAGCATCCTTCCTCCAAGGGGTGGCAGAGAGAGGCTCTTTTCCTTGCCCATGGTGGAGTAGGATGAGCTGGTGCAGAGGACAAGCAGACATTCATTCTCTGCTTGGAAGATGCTTCCAGTACACCACACCTTGGTGTGGGGATGCTGCAGAGGATGAAGGGGCTGTGGCTCTGTGTTGTGATGTGGGCTGCTGTCTGTGCTGCTCTGGGTCATGTATCCCCAAGCATCCACGGCACAGCCCCAACTCTCAGCACTCCTGGCATCCCTGAACTCAGCACTGTACAAACTTGTTATTGCCAAACACATGCAGGTTTCTGTGATGTTATTTCTCACTTTTTATTTTATAATCAGTATTTTGGGGAAAAAAAGTGAAATTGGCACATTACAACTTGAAGCAGATCGATAGAGTGACAGCCCACGAACATCTGCAGAGGAGTATAAAGGGAAGCTGCATAATTGTTATTGTTTCAGGAGAAATTCACCCTTCCTGGAATGTTTCCTCAATGCCAGAAACAAAACCTGGGTCTAGATGGAAAAACTAATTTAAATACCTAGAGGCATTTTTTAAAAGAGCGTTAGTTGAACCCAAATCCTTTACAAGCTCCAGATCAGAACCCACAATACTGTTCACAGTTAAATAGCATCCCATTTGTGCTAATACCTTTTTTGACACTTTTAAAGCGCAGGTAACAAACTCAATCCATTGCTTTGGCATTTGGAAAAAGGGAAAGGTTCCGCTATGAGGACCGGAGTTGTGTGGGATTTGCAGGGGTGACCATGGGTTCAAAGCATCGCAACAGCTCTTTCAAACGTTCCAGTTACAACTGGAGGGGTTGCTCTGGATCTGAACCATGCTACTTAGAAGCTGCACAATCAGGAGAAATCTTTGCAAGCAGCAGATCTGGCTTCCCTCATCCTTTACCCTGCGCTGCAAAGACCCGGCACAGAGAACCACTTGCCCAAGGCTGTGCGTGTGTAAGGTGATGGTGGCACCAGGTGCTGCAAACTGCAGGACAGAGCTACCAAAGAACCCAGATTTGGCTTCAGCTCTCCAGAGGAGCTGCTCAGAGCCAGGGGCTCAGCGGCAGCGCCTGCGCTGCACATCCACACTGTGAAGGAGTCATTAAAAACACTCAGCGGCCACTAAGTCAGCTAAATAAGAAGTTTTTGTGGTTATATTAGCAAAAGGGAAGAGCAGGAATGAAGACAGACACTGAAGAGATTTCTCCTTATTGTCACAGCTTACCCCTCTCCGTTCCACCTCCATCCGCCAGGGAACCGTTTCCATCTTCTCCAAATAATATGCCATAAAAGCACAACTGCAATGGGCATCACTCACCCTGCAATCACCCCCCAAATCACCCTTCAGGCTTTGAAATATGGTCACTCGAGCAGGAGCACTAAAGGAAAAAGACCCGTGAGTTCAAGATGTGCAATGGAAAATGTCACATCAGCAGCTGGGGCTGGATGAGAGGGATGCGGGAATGAGATCTACGCAGCTACTTAGCTCTTAGCTTTGGGTTTAAAAAACTCAGAGTTAAGAAAGGAAAATCCTTCGAATTCTGACTGGTCAATGTTCCTGATGACTTCCTGGTCGGGAGGTGTGAGGACGGGTGGATGGCGAGTGAAAAACCGGTCGAAGTTCTCAGCGTTGCGTCCGCACTATGAGAAGGGAAGAGAAGAACGAAGGGTGGGTGGAGAAAGCAGCGCACGGGATGGGGCTGCAGCACCCCCCAGCCTCGCCGCCCGCGCCTCCCTGCAGCACTGCCAGGAAGGAAAGGGCACAAAACACTTGAATACACGCATGGAAAATGTTAAAAGTTGCATCTATCCACAGTATTCCATGCTTTGCCTTGTGAGGTTTGCAGAGTGTTTGGATGCATAAGAACTTGCCCTGAACAGCAAACCTAAAGAGCATTTACCCCCGTTTGGGAGCTTTCACATGGATAAAATAAACACTTTAAGGCTGGAAAGTGCCTTTGGGTTTACAGAAGCAACATCCAAGCCCAAAGCCAAGGGCTGAAGTCTGAGACCATGCACTTGTGTTGCTCTGCATGTGTCTGGAGCTGCCCTGTGATGCCACAATGCCACCGGCTCTTGGAATGTGGCAGGCTGTATGGCAGTAGCCAAGGCCCAATGCTGCAGGAGTGTCAGACACAAGGTCTGGCCCACACATGAGTGATAAGGGAGAGCGAGAAGGAAATAAGGCTTTATTTTCCCATTAAAGCTACCAAAATGAAGCTCCCCATTGAAGGACAGGAGACGTTCTGCATGAAGTCCTACATTGATCTAAAGCCACGTTGTGAAAACTCTGCCTCATTTTAGTACTCTATTAATGTACAGGCACCACTCCATGCTGAATGGAGAAAGGGGGAGGGTGGGAATTTATCTTACATAAATCCCCAACGTGTCCTGTCTAATATTTATAGCCAGCACAGAATGACTTTTCTTTCCGAGCTGCAGAAATAAAACTGTCAGCTTCGAAGATAGCCTTTCTGCTTTATCAGTCTCCAGCTTGATTTCAAGCAGAGACAAAAGGCATAATATAATTTTTCCCATTGATCCCGAGATGCAATCAAAGATCACGAGAAGCCAAGGATGGATTCTCTCCAGCTGCGATGGAGCCCTTGCTCCAGCACCAAGGAGAAGCGGTGGGCTGAAGATACCCTCCATTTCCCAGGTTTCTGGCCCAAAGCAGGGGTACAGCAGAATCCCACAAGCCTCACAGGCATCTCTGACCTTCCTGGGTTAGAAACCTGGCTCCTTGCTCCCCGAAGAAGGATCAGGGCTTGCAGACACCTCTGGCAAGAGATGCATCACGTTTAGGGGAATCTGGGTGCAGCATGAAGCTGGAGCCTCACCAAGAGCCCCTTGCGTTGGTCAGGGGAATGATGGGGTTTTTGCTGGTAAGTGTCTGGTTAATGATTCTGTATCCCTGCTCAGGATGCTCCAGCACATTCATCCTTGCTCCAGGCAAAGGCTGGGGGCATTCACTGCAAGGGCTTTCTGATGTAGGACCCTGACTTTCATCTCTCCAACGAACAAAGCCGAGTATCTTCCCAATACACTGGAAATACTGGCTGAATAATCAGAGGGGAATCTCAGAGGACTCAAAGTCTTTATGGGACCCTGCGGCTAAATCTTGATTACGAGAGGAGATGTTTAACCTGAACACATCCGACCACCCCCCCACGGCATCCTCCTGCCCACTGCTGGCCTCCTCAATCCTTAAATCTCATCTAATTAGGGAATTACTTAGGCAAACACTCAAACTCATCTCGTAGAGACTGAAACGAAGGCTACAGAAAGGCTCATGCAGGGGGAAGCAGCATTTTGACACATCCAGGTCTATAAATGGCATTTCAATATTAATTAATGCAAAGCAGTTAGAGCAAAGTTAATTTATGCAATTAAAAATTATTAGATTAAAAGCCATTTTTTTAAGCCACTGTCCTGTTGTGACTAATCCTGTGCGCTGCCATGTGATTTCAATGCTTCAAAATGAGGAGACTTTGCAAATCACCAGGCTTTATGTAAAGTAAAGGAGTAATTAGATACCAAAACCAATAATTATCTCGGTGAGAGACAGGGAAAGCAGGCAAGTGTAAACACACTCCCGGGGGAACCACAGCCCCACGAAAGGAATTGTTATGCACAAGCCAAGGCACGGAGCAGCCAAGCACAGCCCCATGTCAAACGCGCCGTGTTTCTGCACACCAAAGACAGCCCAGCCCCTGATGTGTCTCGTTACCGTCTCTGTGATAAAGGTTAATCAAGCACAGAGCAGGAAGCAACACATGAGCTCCTGGGAATTCATTTTCAGCTCCAGTACGTAACACCCCAGCCAGGCACAGGGCTGAAGGGGCGGTTTTCCCATTGCTCTGCACAGGGCCGGAGCACGGGGGTGCTTCTGCAGGCAGATGTTGAGCCCATGTTTGTGTCCTATTCCATCTTGTGGAATGACGAGGCCAGGCTGCACGGGGCTTGGAGCAAGCTGCACCAGTGGAAGGTGTCCCTGCCCGTGGCAGGGCTGGGCTGGAGGAGTTTTAAGGACCCTTCAACCCAAACCAGGCTGTGATTCTATGACAATGTCCTTATAGAAGCTAATTAAAAAGATTAAAGCCAAGGTAAAGAGCCAGAGTAGCACAAAGCCCCTCTCCAGCAGGGCTCAACCCCTGTGTGAACGCTGCTCAGGAGCAGTGCGCACTGTCCTTTCTCTGACCCATCCAATACATTGCAAAGGTACCCAAGCCTGGATCTCCATCCCTGCGCCGCTCTGATCTGCGCCCACAGCTGGCATGAAAGGAGCAGCATTTTCCAGCACAGATGCACTGCTGCTGACATATCAGCTATCAGCAGGTACCTGAGTTGTCTTAATCCTACCTAAATCCCACATCAGCTGCGCCTACCCTCCTGCTAATCTCCCTGTCCTATCAAAGGGCGATTTCTCCTCAGTGCCAGCCATTAGACGAGAAGCGATGGGCACAGCTTCCCACCCCCCTTCCAAGGTCCAGTGTCAAAAGGGTTTTAAAGAAATAAGACATTTAAAGCGGGACAAATTTTGCACAGCTTAAACCATAAAGCCAGTAAGAAAGCACTTTTGGTAGAATCCAATAGCAGTTAACTCCAAAACACCAAACAACAGCACTGTGCCGCAGTCCCGAGGCAAACAGGCAGCACTGGGTATCTGCTCAGGAGGAAAGAGCAGGGTGGAAGGGAGATTCAGGAGCAGCTCCATTAGCAAAGGAAGACAGAGGTGAGAAACAGCAGGAGTTGTGGATTTCAGGAGAAATGGGCTCTTGCAGAACAAGACCGCAAAGCCCTGGTGCCTGCCCAGCCTTGCCAATGGATTCTGGATGCGAAGCAGCATCCCTGCCATGTGCGTCAGCATCCTTTGGACAAAGGTCACATCTCACCCTCAGCCAGCAAAACACAGTGTGTACAAGCAGCCCCAAATACTATTGCACTATTACACTTTGATATCAAAGCTAATGCCTTCCCAGTAATGCCTTTCCTACATGGTGTAATGGCTTGAAGATTCTGCTCCTTCCAAGGGAGAGGAAAACAGCAGCGATGCAGAGCCCTGTGATAACCATCACCAGCTGCCTACCAGCAATTGGATCGCCACATTCCTGAGACAAGGAAATTGGGACGCTATTGCCTTGGCTGATGCAGAGGGCAGCCTGAGACCGCACCACACCAAAGCAGCTCTCAGCCATGGAAGTGAAAGGCTCTGAGGACAGCAACCCGTGGAGCTTCCTGCAAAGGTACCACTGCAGGAGCTGGTGTGAAGCTGTCTCAAAAGTAACATTTGTATATATAAAAAAGTAACATTTGTATAAATATTTGTCTAAAAAATAACATTTTTCTAAATATTTGTCTAAAAAGGAACATTTTTCTAAATATTTGTCTAAAAAGTAACGTTTGAATAAATATTTGTCTAAAAAATAACATTTTTCTAAATATTTGTCTAAAAAGTAACGTTTGAATAAATATTTGTCTAAAAAATAACATTTTTCTAAATATTTGTCTAAAAAGTAATGTTTGAATAAATATTTGTCTAAAAAGTAACTTTTGTAGAAATATTTGTCTAAAAATAACATTTTTCTAAATATTTGTCTAAAAAGTAACATTTGCATAAACATTTGTCTAAAAATCACATTTGTACATATAATTGAAAAGAAACTTGATAAAAATATTTGTCTGAAACTAAAAGGCAGCCCCAAATGCAGGCAGAGCATCACTGGCAGCCCCAGGGCAAGGAGCAGACCTCCTGCTGCCCCATCCATGCTGCACACCAGGAGGAAGAGGAGGCTCCTGCCAGGCCCAGCTGATGGCTTATTCCTCTTTGATCAGCCAAGCAAGGAGCTGCAGGAGGGAAAAGGCTGCTGCAGCAGGGAGTATTTAGAGGGAGGAGAGCTGAAGGAGCCCAGCACCATGCACCAAACGGGTTCCCACTCCATGTTTTCCAAGCACTGAAGGGGTCCCTTCAAAAGAACAGGTTTACGTAAAGCCAAGGAAAAGCAGATGTGCCCAGGCTGTTAAGGGCAGTGGGGCAGGCTCAGTTAAATGCAGGGAGCGCCTCTGGACTCCGAGTTGTGATCCACTATGATGGATTAAGAGAGCACGCCATCACAGGTTCACAGACTGCTTTGAGTTGGAAGGGACCTTAAAGTTCCTCTAGTTCCAGCCTCTTGATCACTGGGCACTGAAGACCAGTGTGTACCAGCCACATAAACCAGATTGAACTTCAGATTCACAGTTTTCTGGATAACACCAGTGCGCAGCTAGGACACAGCAGCAATGGGCATGCAGGAGGTGGACACACATGAATGCGCCTGTGCCGTAAGGACCTGGACCGCTGTGGAGACACAGACTTAGCTGTGCCCTTACCCTGGCACTGCACAGCATGAACTCTGTGTACAAGCAATAAGACCCACTTCAGCTCCTGCTGCATCCCTGCACTGGCACTGCAGGATCACTGCAATGATGGCTGGACCCAGGAGCACTCAAGTAATCAGTCCTTCTGTCTCTTTTGACCAACAGCTTTCACATTACTCATGTCTCTGCCTCAGTTTTGCTGCTGGCAGCTCGTCTCCCCCCATGATGTGCACACACAGCATATCTGGTTAGAACAGCCCATCCCAAAGGGATAGCAGAGTGCATCCATATCCTCACTGCAGACCTCCTCCACCCAGGAGCCCTGCTCCAGCCTTCCATTGCTTAACCTTGGAGAGGAACTGAGAGTGAAATCCAGCTCTGTTGCAAACTCATACAGGATGGTGCTGAGCTATAGGGCTTGAAATAAGGTTTAGATTAAAGAAAAGAGACCTGTTCAGATTGAGAAGAAAGGAGGGAAAGAAACCAACAGAAGCACCGACCCCTGGGATAGCAGACTGGATAGCACAGCAATGGAATTACATCCATGAGCCGAACGCGAGGTGCTTCTACCCCTGCAAGCCAGAGCGAGACAAGGAGTGTTATCCTTTCACAGCCAGGGCTTGGCATGCGCCAAATCTGAGGAGACATGGTGCCCTGAGCAGCGATGGGACCTCCACACTGCACCTACGTGGGCGCGCACCCACCAGCACGAGTGGGAGCTGCTGTATAGGAGAGAACCGGCTTGGTGGAGAGGATGGGAGAACCAGTGCTTCCCACAGGGCACACTTACAGCCTTTGGCTTGAAGGGAGGCTGGATCTCCTTCCGCTCCAGTTTGTCCCAGTCGATGTAGCGGAAGAACGCATGCTCCTTGATGTCCCGCTCCCCTTCTGGGCCGCATCCCAGGCGCTTGGCAGGGTGCTTGGTCATCAGCTTGGGGAGAGGAAGAGAAGGAACAGTCACAGCGTGTCCTACTGCAGTGATGCCCCTGACAGCCTGCATCATGCAGCCACTGCCCCAGGACCCCCCTCATTAGGGCCTGCACCCCAAGATAGGCTGCCATCTCCTCTGCCTGAGGTTTCTGCTTGAGGCAGAGGACAGAGGGAGAAGCTGGAGCTCCAGACACAGGGACGGCTGGCATCAGCTTATGAACCAGACTAAGAAGGCTGCACATGAGTGCTGGATAGGATGAGCACATCCCCTGTTCCCCTGGGAATGAAACTAGTTCACCAAGAGATAACTCCCTGCAGTCACAGCAGCCTGCTGTGGGAGGAAAAAGCCCAACAGTCCATTAATGTTGTTTATCATCTAAACTTCTCCTCTCCACTGGCTCCATAAGAGAAGTGAAATGGGCCACAGGAATTAAGGGCAGCCGTACAATATTAATATCCTGGGGGCATTGTCTGAGCTGTGTCCAGAGATCAGATGGAGATTCCAGCGAGTCACAAGACACTGATAAGCACAGAGAATATGAGCTGTACACTCGCTACAAGAGGGCTGCTTTATTAAAAGCAGGGCAGTTAAAACCAAGCCCAGAGCTGTGCAGAGGTTGACTCCGGATCCTGGGGCCCAATTCTGTTGGATCTGGCCCCGCAGAAGAAAGGGTTTTATAAGCAAGTGTTTTGTGATGAAAAGTCACGTCAGCCCAAGCACTGGGTCCCAGGGGTGAACAAACCCCAAACACATCAACTCTGCCATCCATGAGTGCACAGACCAAAACTGCTCAGGGAAGCTCGGCTTTAAAAGTAATGTTGCGGCAGGGAGCTGAAACCAAGGGAAACTTTGCCAAAACCCCCCCGAAAGCAAAAAACCATCCTTTAAAGAAAAAACCTCAACAAATGTGAAGCAAGAGCGGAGCTGCTCACCACGGCGCTAGCAAATAGCCCTACATCCATGGCCAGCCAGCTGCGAGGCAACCTGCAGCTCCAAGACTGATGGAGCGAGGCTTCCCTGAGCCAGCAGCACCCCCTGGGAAGCCCATCTGCACACAGCAAGGGCCCACCAGGCTTCCCAAGCCGGACAAGTGATTTTCCAGATGGCGAGACCTGCCTCTCCGCAGGGCAGGGATGTGAGTGGCACCAGCATCAGCCTGCAGAGCCCATCCTGTGTGAGGAGCCGCGCTGGTGGGCTGCAGGTGAGGGCAGGGGGGGCGGCTGGAAGCAAAAAGCAAAGCAAGATGTTTTTCTAACTCCTGTTTTATGGTTTTGGGGTAAATAATACAGTTGCCCTTGGAATTGCAGCAGGCAGCCCTGCATAAAGAAAGCCGTCAACAAATCGCAGGGTAAGAAGCCTGGTAAGGTGGAAGATGCTCTGTGTCCTCGTCTCTTGAAAGAGCAGCAGGGACAAGCAGGATGGGCTGGGTCTGGCCACTGTCCCTTGCCAGGAGAGGGGAGTGGTGCCACCAGCAGGCAGGGAGCCCACCACTGCCAAGGCAGCACAGCAAGGCAGCTTTCGCATCACCTCTGCACATGGGCAGGTATCTGCCGGCTCCCGGCCCCACTGAGCCTCACTGTCCCTCGGCTCTCATTACATCCCCTTCACACCGACTTGAGTTCAGCTAAGTATCTTTGCATCTCCTCAGTGAGCTCTAGACAGCATCCTGACCAGTCAATCAGGTGAGAAAGCATGAGAATAAAAAGCACCCTATGACTCAATAAGGTTTTCATAGGTTGAATGGTGCTTGGAGCAGCCTGGTCTGGTGGAAGATGACCCTCCCATGGCAAGGGGTTGGAACTGGATGAGCTTTAAGGTCTCTTCCAACACAAACCATTCTGTGATTCTACGATAAAGCAATTTTTTGACAGCAATGTGAAAGTCTGGAACATGCTAATGAACTGATACAGTGATATGGGTGTCACATCAAATAGAATCATAGAATCATTCAGTTTGGAAAGGACCTTTAAGAGCATCGAGTCCAGCCATTAACCCAGCCCTGCCAAGGCCACCACTAACCCGTGTCCCCAAGCACCACATATACAAGGTCTTTTAAGTCCTCCCAGGGATGGTGACGCCAGCACTGCCCTGGGCAGCCTGTTCCAGGTCTTGACAGCCCTCTCATTGGAGACATGTTTCCTAATATCCCATCTAAATAGCTTTGTTTGCAGCAAACAGGTAAAGAAATCCATCTGTGAGTCTTTGCTGTGAAGTGTTGCTCCTGAACACACCAACACCTCTAGCTTCAGCTGCCACATCACAGCGCTTCTACATATGCCTCCAGAAATTACATTTTCTTGGCTTCCTATTGTGCTTTTATGCAGGTGAGCTTGAAGGTACCATCTGTTATTGATATATAGGACCCCATAAACATGCAGATTGATTCTCCTGGCTTACATAGGATCATCATTTAGCTTTGTTTGTATTAAACAGGAACAGGTTGATTTAATCCCCGTACTAATGCAATGAAAACCCTTCAGGCTTCTGCAGACAAGGATGCTTCAGATCAAATCACATCTGATGTTTGCAGCTCAGATACAGGGAAAGTCCAAGTCTGAATTCAACTGCTTTGCTAAATCCCAGCTTTAGCTGGGGTTCTTCCTATTTGGAAGGCACATGGATGTTGTTTGGTCATTGAACAGCACCAAGAGGAACAAAGGCGACCCAGGTGATCTTTGCTCATGTTTGTGAGACCACACAGCTCATGGGCAGCAGCCCCACTGGGACCTTCCCATCAGGACAGCACTAGTCCCTTCACTTGGGCATGCTTCTGTGCCATGCAACCACAACAGCATCGCCTGATCCTATCCCAGTCTCAGCCAGGAGCAGATCCCAATGCTGCCCTTCTCCTACCTGCAGCCAGAGACAAGGGCACATCTGAGATGTGCACTCCTGGAAATACCACTCACAATACCTGTGATCTTCACTGCAGAAAACCTGCCATTGAATGCCTTTGCTACCAGGGAGAGATTAAAAAGGGAACTCCTATTCACAAACTGCTCACCTGGAATGGGCTGCTTTGCTCAGGCAAACCCCTCCATAGGGGATACAAAACAGCTGATGGCTTGTGCCAGTGCCCTGGAATGGGAGCCTGGCTCCCGATAAGCAAAGCAGAGCTCAAGAGAGCAGCGCTGAGCTACCTGCGCCATGCAACAACAGCTTCAGCATCAGCCTTCAGACAAAACCTGAGCTGACAGCAGAGGAGGGAGATGCTCCGTTTGATCTGGTAATTGCTGCTGACTGCGAGTCAAGGAGCTGCATCCCGGTTAACTCTCCATTTGCTTCCCAGCCAACGATCTCTGATGAATGCTTGGTTCTTGGCTCAGGTAACACAAGGCTTTCAGAACCAAACGGTTTTCATCTCTGCAGATGACTGGCACTGGTGTGCGGAGTGAAACCGTGTGGGAGCACCACCATTGTTCTGGAGAGCAGTGAAATACCAAATGCTCTGCATTCAGGAGTCGAGGCTTCTCCAGGCTGGGCTTGTGCCCTCTTGCAAGATCCACCTCATACAGCACAAGCAGCCTCAGTGCCTCTGCAGTTCATTGAGACCTATTTCCCTGCGCCCCAGGAAACACAACCGGTTGGTTTCCCTCTTACTGACAGTTCTTAAATACGCACTTATTTCTAATTGAACTTCCCGGTGTAGCAGGGTGGTGGTGACAAGGAACGTCACGAGTTTGGGATGCACTTCCTGAAAGAACAGTTGTACAAAGGGAACTGCCTCTTCCCTGCAAAACCCCACAGGAATTCATAAGGGCTGAGCCCTCCCTTGCATGGCTGAGCATCCTCCCATGCAGCCTCCCAGTTCCCAAAGTGAGAAAAGCCACCGCAGCTACACCCAGCAGATGTTTCAGTCATGGGCTCTTCTCATCTATTTGCAGCATCCCCATTCTGACTGATGCAACAGCAATGAAGCTGACAGTGAGATTCAACCCTGCTCCAGCCTCCGCTCCCTCAGGCACCATGGGTGTAACAGTGTTCACAGCATCACCAAAAGCATCTTTCCTCCATCCTTCCTGGCTACTGGACTTTCCTCTTATGTCCTGGCCAACAACATGAACGATGCTGACAAAAGCCTGTGGAAATTCCCTCTTCGATCACCAGTGTTCCTGAATCAGGGACTTGATTTTCCTATGTTTCGAAGGATGCCTGGACAGCATCCCCCTCCCTGTGCCCACAGGATCACCTGCAGCAGCTTCTCCCACGGGACAAGCGAATACTCCTCTTTAACACCAGTGTTGAATCCTGGCAACACTGGGAAGAGGCTCTGAAATGCCGCAGTGGGAGCGTGAAGCGCGAGATGTGTCATTTGTAGATAGAAACACTATTTTGGGGCACAGAATGCTCAGATGTTTTAAATATTAACTGTTAAAAGCAAACATTTTTTGAATTCCTACACAAACATGTATTTATAGCACCGTTTGACACTGCCTGGCTGAGATGAGCCTCTGTCCCAAGCAATAACCACATGCCCAATAACATCAGGACCTAGCCAGCCTTTATTCATCACAACCCAAATCAGTGCAGACTGCATCTAAGTCTTGCCTAGGGCCAGCCCATAGAGAGCTTAGGACATGGGGCAATGCAGAGCTTCACTGCAAAGTGAGAGCTCTGATAGTGGAAATACTGCCCTGACCCAGGAGTACTGAGGCACTGAACTGGAGCTGCCCCAAGGGGCATCTCATCACAGCTATGTGGAAAGTGCTGCAGGATGAAGGGTTTGTACCTGATCTTAGGAAAACTGGTTAGAAAGCACAGTCATTTCCTCTGAGCATCATTTTTCCTTTGAAGTAAAGATGCATAAAGCTCCCCTGTTGGTACCTAACAGGGAACAGGATTTCTGGGCAGATGTCCTCAACCCCCACATCCCAGCCAATGCTCCTATTTCCTCCTGACCTTCACTGGAGCAAACCGGGCCTCAGGTCCCACCTGAACTTCTGCTCAGTGTAAAGGCACAGAACAGATCTAGGTAATATTTTCACTTGGTTTCAGTCCATATACACAAATTACACAAGTTGTGGTGTAGGAGCACAGCGTAGCAGAACACAGCTGAGTTTTGCCACATTCCCCTGAAGCAGAGCAAGGAGAGCAAGGAGAAGCTGGGACCATGCACATAGGATTGCACACTGCTGGAGGTGCATGGACATCTCTGCACCCACAGTTGCACTTCTCCCCCCAGCAGAACATGGGCCAGCCCTTACCCCTTTGCAGATCGCCACAGCCTCCTTGGACATGGACTTGGGGTAGGCGACGTTGTGCTCCATGATGGACTGGAAGAGCTCAGTCTTCATCTTCCCCCTCAAAGGGAGCCTAGAGCGAAGCAAACAGAGGTTCAGTGGCATTTCCTGGTCTCTGAGCTTCTATTTGCTGTGCTATCCCCAGACATAAGGCCAGCTCTGGCCACACTGTACAGTGCCTTGTGTCTCAGTGCTGCATCCACAGCTTCATCCCCAGCACCAAGGAGACACCCCCCAACCATGTGCCAGCAACAGAACAAATCACAGCTCACAATGGAACCTAACCCAATCCCATAGGAATCGATTGAAATTCAATTACCTGGCCAGCTAACATTTCATAGAGCAGGACTCCAAATGCCCACCAATCCACAGACTTCCCATAGGGCTGATAAGCAATTATCTGAAACAACACAAACAGCAGGGTTACGCTCCCATTTTTAACCTGTTGGCACAACACAAACCCATTTCCTGTTGTAGTCCAGGTCCGAAGGACAAGGCTGTTTACTGAGCCATCAGTCCCTGGCCAGGGGGGAGCTGCAATTACAAACAGTATGTGGTAGGCAGAGGGTTCAGCAGCTTTAAAAACCCATCAGGTCTCAAGTGTGCACTAAATGTTGGAAACAGAAGCAGAATATTTGCTGTGATTTGAGACAGATTCGTCCTGATTCAGGTGGAACTTCATATTCGCTGTGCTTTCCAGCCTGGGCACAGCCAGGCCCATTGGGGCAGGAGCTGCTCCCATTCACCCTCATCCCCTTTGGAATTTTTCTTCCCCTCTAAAACCAGTGCAGTTGGTGTGAAATCTCAGCACAGAGTTTATCCCTGTGTGAATGGTATGGGGCCCTTTAAAACAAACTTGCAGCGTAGGGGCAGCCAAACCCCTCTGCATTCCAGGCTGCCAGTTTGCTTTCTGATATTTATTGAGGAGCATCCCTCACAAGTCACCTAATAACTGACAGCCCTACCCTCACCCAAGCAGCCCGGCTGTGCTGGAGTTGGGATCTAACTCTGAGGTTTTAGGTTTAAAAATATCAACATTTATTTTGGGTAAGGCACCAAACCACCAATTGTATTTTCCATGATTCACTCTGCAAAACCTGAAATACCCCAAATTCCACCATTGTATGACCCTGCAGCAAAGCCATCTGGTGAACCTGCCGCTGTAGAATGGGTGCCCTCCCCCGTGTGCGTTGGTGCTCTGGGGTACCTACAGCTGAACCCCATGGAGGGCTCAGTCCCTCACTAGTGAAACCTCCAGCCAGCCCCCTCCTTGTCCCCCTCAGCGTGAGGGTCCCATCACCCTCCATCCACATCCAATGGGAGCAGAGGCAGGTCCCACACAGGGAGCACAGGAGGAGCTGGTCTACAGTGGGTCTTGCACTCTGGTTTAGTTGCTAGGGTGGCTGGTGTGGGCATCACTGCAGCGCTCGGGCTTTGACAGGCCCCGGGCTCTGCCATCTGTTACTTAATGTAAAACAATTACGTGATGCATTCATCCTAATTGCAGGGTTCTATTCCGCAAAGATTCCTGCACTCCAGCAAAAATGCAAATCGTATGCTAATCATGGGAGAATGTACGAGCAATCCAGCTCCAGCGGACTGTCCCCAGCCAAGGCTCCAGTCCCAGTGGGCAAATCACAGAATCAGGGAATGGTCTGGAAGGGACCTTAAAGCTCCTCCAGTTCCAACCCCTGCCATGGGCAGGGACACCTTCCACTGGAGCAGATTGCTCCAAGCCCTGTCCAACCTGGCCTTGAACACTGCCAGGGATGGGCCTTCAGCCCCACGAGTCTTCACATTCAGTAACTCTCAAAAGACCTCTGCAGTATCCAAAGGGATCCAGCCAGGGGGTACCTCAGGATGCAGGGCAAGTGCTGCCACGCCACCTAAGAAGAGGTGAGTTCCACCCGGCTCCAACCTTCTTTTCTGCCCTGGTCCTGCTCCAGCCACATGTCCAAACACAGTGATACAACCCCAACTGCCTTGACAGCATTCTGCGGTCTGACCAGGCCCTTCCCATGGAGATCAGATACTGACTTTCAAGTTCTGAGCTTCCTTGACCGAGTGCACTTGAGGTTCCTCCCACTTGTTCTTTAGATGATCTACGAGAGCTCTGGGAAACTGAGGTGTGAACTGTTCATGCCATAAAGGCCTTTAGCCTTAGGAGAAATCCTTGCAGGAAAGCATCTCTGCAAATTGAAGCCACTGATGGTATGTTGGGGAAGGTCAGAACCCAACACGTTTTGTCCAGAGGGAACCACACGGATGGGGTACCTGCACTCAGTACCTGCGCCCTCGGCACATAGCTCTGTATCTTAGAATAGAAAAAGCCCTAAAAATGGGTCAAGCAAATCACAGGACATGTTTTCCCTGAAGATGTGTTGGCTTGAGAACACTGCAGCTTCCTAAGGGAGGAAGCATAGTCCAGCAGGAGGACCCCGGAGTGCTGCAGGCTTGGCTGCCCAGCTGGAGAGCACAGCAGAAGGGCATCCCCCCTGTTGCCAGCCGCAAAACAGGGGAGATGTAAATTCACTCTGAGACCCACTATAGCAGATTTAATACCGTCCCTGTGTACTGTAGGGATCTGCATCCTCATTTCCCACTTTCTGTTTTTCTTTTAAGGAAACAAAAACCTTGATCAAGGAGAAGAGAATGAGTTGAAGTGATAATGCTCAGGCAAATACCAGGAGAACTGGTCATTTGTCCTGCTTTGAAAGAGCATTAATCACGCAGCAACAGAGCTATGGACCAACAGAACGCCAATATCAATCTTGGTAGGATGTGGGTACGCAACACACATTGGAATGAGTAGTTAAACACTGCTATGGCTGCAGCAAGACACAACGCAGCTCAGCACACAAGCGCCTCTATGTCCCAGCAAAGAGAACCTCTTTCTCTAAAATGCTTAAACGAATAAATATTAAATCTCATCACTGAAAATTCAGCGGAGGGAGAAGATTTGAGAGGGAGCAGGCATTTGGGAACAGTTCCCACCTGAGCTTCGCAAGCCTGACATTAAATGGCACCCCATAGCGCTTCACGTGTCATGTGTGACTCCATCACATGAGTAATAACCAAATGTAAAGTCATTTTGGAGTGATCTGGAGCTGTAGACAGGAAGCCGCCCCTCACCGGGCACTTCACTGCAAGCAGCAAGCTGGAGAGATCTAAAGGTTTTCACTTCACATGGAAATACTATCCAGTGAGAATGCCACTTTCCCCACCGGCCTCATTGTGCTGGAAGTGCTGTCACACATGGGCTGAGCTCTTGGGCTCATCTTCTTCAGGAGCAAGGGAGCGTGTGAGGAGCAGCCATCAGTGGGTTTGAGTGTGCCAAGGACCAGACAGGCGTGGTGATGCCAGCAGCACAGACATGGGAAAAACACCCAGAGAGGGAAAACGCACTGCAGGGACACCAGCACGGAGGATCTGCTGTGCTCGGAGGCAGAAGCAGGGCAGATAGCCAACAGAGAGGCAGACCCAGCACCACTGCTTCCTTAGGTAGCCCTTGGGGACAGCCACTGCCAGGGGGATGGACTGCCCAGGCTGATGGTGAACTGACTAACGTCCCTGTTCCAATCAGCTGCCCAAAGCAAGGTCATCCCATGGAAAAGAGCATCAGCCAGGCTGCTGGAACACACACAGAAGAGCAGTGGCTGCCTCTGCAAACCTACCTCAGGTGCAATGTAGTCTGGAGTGCCGCAGAAGGTCTTGGTGGTCACCCCATCCCAGATGTTCTCCTTGCACATGCCGAAGTCTGCGATCTTTATGTGCCCCTCGCTATCCAGCATCACGTTATCCAGCTTTAGGTCCCTGCAAGGCGAAGAAGAGCAATGACACAAAAGACCATGCATGAAGCCACCCAGCAAGGACACAGTTTGCTGGCTCCAGGAGCCCTCCTGTGAATGAGCTCTGGCTTTGTCTCACACCCAGGCTCTTTGCAGGGTAACGCTGGGGGAAATGAGCACAAATAAGCCAGGGCTCTCTCAGGATGAAGTGTTCAGTTTACTTTTAACCCACAGGAACACCATGCTGGGCAAATCGCTTTTAAGGGCCTGAGGGGAAACACTTTCATCTACCGGGGAGGCAGATTTAATAGAGCTAATTTTTGCACCTATGGAAATCAAAGTGTACTTAACGCTCACCAGTGATGAGGCAGCACCTACTCAGCAGACATCCTGCATCACCTGTGCTATGCTCCCCCATGGAAATACCAAGCACTCTGCTTCCCTCTGATCCTCAGCCACAGAGTATGTGTTACTTGCACCCAACCCTGCAGGAGCTTTGCTCTTTGCACGAGCTTTGCTCTTTTGCTTTGCTCTTCAGCACAAACTGCAGAGGCAGTTACAGAGCTCCTGGATCTTATCCCTGGCTCCTCCAGAGAGGGGGCTCCAGCCTGCAGGACAGCTCTGCAGCCAGCGCTCTGTATTTCATGTGCAATTTGTACATTACCAGCCATGTCATTACCACACAGTTCTGAGATCTGGGACACTCCTGGCTTATGTTCTATGCAGTAAAGTGTTACTCAAAGGTCTCCAGGTCAGTGTTGGAGCACGGTGCAAGACTTCCCTGGCCTGAGTGTGACAGTGAGTTCCAAGGCAGGTGAGAAACCTGGAGAGGGGCTTTGGACAAGGGCCTGGAGGGACAGGACAGGGGAATGGCTTTAACTGCCAGAGGGGAGACTGAGATGAGCTCTTGGGCAGAAGCTCTTCCCTGTGAGGGTGCTGAGGCGCTGGCACAGGGTGCCCAGAGAAGCTGTGGCTGCCCCATCCTGGTGGCAGTGTTCAAGCCAGGTTGGACACAGGGGCTTGGAGCAACCTGCTCCAGTGGAAGGTGTCCCTGCCCATGGGGGGGTTGGAGCTGGATGAGCTTTTGGATCCCTTCCAACCCAAACCAGTCTGGGATCCTATGGCCTCATTGGGAACAGCCTGCTCAGCAACGCTGTGAGGCTGCACAGTGCACAAGGCTTACGTTAAGGAAGCACCCAGTAAAAGAAACAGTATAATGTACAACTTGCTGTTTTCTAAGACTGTTTTATCCAATTATTGTGTCAGTTCTCAGAACCCTGACAGGCCAAAGGCAGACAGACACAGCCTGGGTTCGGATTCGGAGGAAGGAAGGAAAGAGGAAGTGGCACTGGGGACTGACATAGAATCTCTCTGTAGTGGCTGATGGCAAAAAAACATCCCTCACATCAGGTTTGCTCCACTTCTTTCATCTTCAGAACAGTCTTCAGCATCTCCTAACTTCACAGCTGGCATCTCTTTTTTGCAAAGCACTTAATGGTATCTGACACTCATTAGGATGCTCTGCTCTACCTTGGGCTTTGGGAATACTCTGGAGCAGGGACGAGGAGCAGTACACTAATTTCAGTACTTAACCAGAGCCTGGTCCAGCATCATCAACGCTAGAATAAGTGCAGATAAGGCCATTCATAAGCACATACCCTAGTGTTGATGGTAAGAAAATAGCGCCCTGCAGCAGAACAAGTGACTCAGCATCAGTCCACGCTGCCAGTATTTGTGTTGTATGGACTGAAATGCATGAAACAGAGCAAGAAAGGAACCAGAACTGCCCTCCTATAAAACAGGGACAAAGACGGGGACCTGCTCCAAACCCAGTGACACTTTGAGGCTCACAGCCCTGGTTTGGGTGGCAGCTGCCAGACCCCATCCATGGCAGGACCATCACAGAGCCCTGCACAGCACCATGGTCCTGACACTGCTGTGGCTGCTGCTGGAGTCCTGGGGGGAAGAGAGGAAGGAGGAACTTGCTCACCTACCGGTAAATGATGCCTTTGCTCTGCAGGAAGAAGAGGCCGATGGCTATTTCTGCAGCGTAGAATCTGCAATGAAAGGTTTGAAAGGGACACCCATAATTAAAGGAGATGGATCGAAATGAAAACCTTTCCAAAGCAACCACACCACGTGAAAGGCGTGGGGCATACGTGACCAAAGGATAAAGACAGCACGACATAAACCCACCAGACAAGCATCACAGGAGAATGACACAACCTGGCATCGCCGGCATTGGGCAGGGATGCGATGGGGTTGCTGCGGGCTACCAGGGGCTGTCACTTCATGTTACACAAACTCGCATCAAGCGAGAGCTGTTTGCTACTGTGCGCTGGCAGCGGGGCTTGGGAAGTTATCTGTCGTCTCGGGGAGGCAGAGGAGATAACACACGGTGCCACTGCCTGCTTTACAGAGCATTCTGGGCCTGGGAGGACCCTGCCAAGAGCCCAGAGCATCAGCTCACACCCACCAGGCTCTGCTCACTCACTGTGTCTTTATTCAAGCAGATGAAGGCTTTCACAAACACATTCTGCTCTGTCCACATTGCAGGGAGCAGGAGCCGAAAGCCATCTGTTAACAACCAGGTTGGTAACCCCAGTAGAGCAGCCAAAGACCCAACGTCCCTCTTACGCCATGGGAAGGGCACAGGGCTGACCAAAAGAATGCTCCCCATGTCTCCCAGGAGCCTCCAATCCTCCTGCCTGGTGCTTTTATGAGGCCAGTTATTTGCCTCTCAACCACTGCAATGTATCCCGAAGATGAGCTGGAGGCACCTGGCAGTCATTCTGCACCTTCTGATTCCTGCTGGCCTCCCTTTCCCCTCCCTTTCAGTCAAGGCACCACAAATGCCTGCGGCTTGGGCTATCTTTCCAGCTGTATGACAAAGGTACATCAAATACCTACCCTGAAGGTGCCAAATGAGGGCTTACTGAACTTACACAGCATGTGGCTCTTTAAACCTCCCAACCTGCTGGATCTGGTACATTAAGTCCCCACCGTTCACATATTCCATCACAAAATACAAGCGATCCTAGAGGAAAAACAAAAGCAACCAATTAGCAGCACAATTATCAGAGCAGAGAATCCGCAGGGGTCAGAGCTGACAGCTCCAGCCTGTATTTTTCATGGCGATACAACTGTCATCATTGCCCTCCACAAGGGGTGCAGGTGGAGCTGGTGCTCACACAGAGCCCATCAGACACATGTGCCAATTGCGTTGCAATGCTCTCATCTTCAGCTCTGCACCTCTGCAGATCCATCCAATGGGGAAAGTGAGTGGAGGAATTCCTAAACCAGCTTTTTCACTTCCCATTAACGAACCTGCTCTCATTCTTCACCGAGGCCATTTGCAGGGTGCTGGAGCAGACACCTCCCTTTTGGTATCCCAGGCTCTGCACAGCTTCAGCTAAGAGGTGCACAAGAGTCAGGAGGTGCCATGAACAGGCAGGGACCGGTGTGATTTGGCCAGGCACCAGCAGGGATGCACGGCATTCCCAGCTCCCCAGACCCACCTGAGGTGGGGAGGTGGAGGGAGGCTGCACCCCCCCCCCCCCATCCCAGCCTGGGCTGAGGCTGCATTTAATGTTCACGCATCATTAATTAAGTAATTATTGAGAGTAGAACAAACAGGTCAATCAGTGCCCTTGACACATGCAGGTATATGCAACCACAGCCACCAAAGAGCACACACTGACTTTGCCTCTAATGTGCAAAACGAGCTCTGCGTTCATTAAATCTCTCCAGATGAAAGCACTCCACCTCTTCCACAGCCACAGAGGTGCAGACCTGAGGAATTCCCAAGCAAGCTTCTGAAGGGATGTGTTTTGCTCTGCACCGTGCTTGAAGCTTGCACCCTGCACTGCCCTAGAGCTGCGGTGAGCTGGTGGGGGTGCAGGGTAGTCGGCACGGCTCCTGCATCCATTGGAAGTGCTGGATGTAAGCCCAGTCCCCAAAACATTGCTGGGAATTCGAGAAACTGCGGGCGATGATCGAACGCTGAGAGCAGCAAGGCAAGAAGCAAGACCTGAGCATTCCCACAAAATCAGATTAGTCGTCCAAAAGGAGCTGGATCTTCTCGTGCTGCATCCCAAAGAGAGCCCTGCAAATCCTGGGAGTCCTGAGCAAGTAGGAGCTCCACTCACCAACAACTTCCCTTGGGGAATCGTGCCCTTGGAACACCGCTTCCCTCTGATGGTTCACAGCTATTTTTTTTTCTAATGGGAATTGCCTGTGAGGAAAATCCTGCAAGACTGCATGGAATTAAACCACTGCAGGATGATTCTCTGGGAAGGAGAAGCAGCAGCTCTGGACCACTATCCGAGTGGGTCCTCCCTGCCAGCAGACATCTGCTGCAATAAAGACCTTAAAGCTCCTCCAGCTCCAACCCCTGCCATGGGCAGGGACACCTTCCACTGGAGCAGGTTGCTCCAAGCCCCTGTGTCCAACCTGGCCTTGAACACTGCCACCAATGGGGCAGCCGCAGCTTCTCTGGGCACCCTGTGCCAGTGCCTCAGCACCCTCCCAGTAACTCATTATATTTCCCATTCCTCGTTTCCCCCTTAAATAAACCTTTCCCTGCTTTTCTGACAGCGAGGATGAGCAGCCCAGAAGATATGCAAATGTGATCATTAGCACAACAAGGGCTATGGAATAACTTGGGTAATCAGCTCCTCCACCCATCACAGTCCCAACGCACAGCCCACCCTGACAGCAGGGCAGCCTCAAAGGTAATTAGACTGCACCAGAGGGGCAATCAGGCTGTGTAAAACACGTGGCACTGATGGGATAGGAGAGATTTTGGCTTATGAGATGAGTGGGAATTTGGGAGCATACCCCTCTGTAATGAGCAGCCTCTGCCAAGGTGCGGATCCAGCACAGCAGCAAGGCAGGGGGCAAAGTCACCTTCAGCAGCCAGTGCCACGCTTGTCCCCCTGTGACAGCAACTGGAAAGTGAAGCAATGCTGTGCTCATTGCAGCTGCTTCCTAAATATATCGATTGACTTCAAGTAGGAAGAATATTAAAGAGATGGTCTCTTGAAACAGGCAGCTGAGCTCTAAAAGCAGGATTCGAGCTTTCCTCATTTGGGTGGAGAAGAGAACGCTGGTGCTTCAGAGAGGAGAACTGTCATGAATAAAGCAGCCAGATGGCTGGCGAGCCGACGGGCTGGAGGGAGGAGGGACATGGAAAGCTCCTGTCTACAGCAGAAAAGGATGGGATCTGTCCAGGTCTGGAGCATCTGAACTCACTGAGCAACAGCAAGTTACAGATACTTAAATACCCCCTTGTATCAGCCAAGATACAATTCCCAGGGCTCCTTTCAACACCCTCCTCCTAATTACCTACCCTTTGGTCCAGCTCCTGCCTGTGCCCATGCTGGGAACCAGAGTCAGAGCCATGTTCCCCATCCACCCGCTATTTATCACCTCGGCATCATGGCTGCTGCTGTGCCCTTCACTGCTGAGCCCCAAGGGACACCCCCCAGGAGCTTTTTGGGGCAGAGCACTGCAGGACCGCTCAGCCAGACCAGCACGGGGCTTCTCTGGTGCATCAGACCCAGGCAGGAGCTCTCTCACTGCTCATCTTCCCTTCTTTCAATGCAGATCTGGGGCTTTTCTGTCTCCCACCAGTCACTGACAGCCCCGGCTGAGAACTGTGCTCTGCACTGTGCTCCCAGAAATCAAAGTGCTTTGTGCCAGCACTCGATAATACACCCTGCTATACATTTTGATTACATTACAAATACGATTACTATTAAGCTACTATAGGTCTGCCAGGAATAATCCTGCGCTGACTCACTTGAGATGCCAGAGATGCTGTGTGAAATAGCTTCTCCTGCCACAGTCTGATTGCTGTGCTGCAAAGCCGGTCCATGGGCTTTAAATACACTGAATGTGCTCCGTAAATGAAATTCCTGGGATAATATTAAAATGTAATCCTCCTGGAAAGCATTGTCATCTCTCTAAAGGACTGTGCAGAGCCCCTCTCCCTTCCCACTGACATGTACATGGACGTTTTCATTCACAGGTCACTCATGGCCAGGCAGAGATTGCTTTAAAGGTCCCCTGTCCTCTTCCCACTGCCCCTTTCTGCTTCTGATTTGTACAACCTCAATCACACGCCTGTTTCAAACTGAGTTTCCATGGTTTGTATTAGCTTTCAGTCTCTGCTCGGGTTTTTGATCACCAGAATGAATCCAAAGGAAAAGCACAGCGCTTTGCTATTGGGTCACAACAGACATGGTGGGCTGGGGACCACTTGAGGAGCTGGGGAATCACGTCCAACACCACCAACAGTTGCTGATGAAGAAACCTCAGGGGTGCAGATATCGTATGTTACAGCCTCCAGTTTAACACATGGACATACTAACCACAGCCTGGTTCGGGTTGGAACGGAGCTTAAAGCTCACCCATTTCCAATCCCCTGCCACGGGCAGGGATACCGTCCACTAGGGCAGACTGCTCCAAGCCCTGTCCAACCTGGCCATGAACGCTGCCAGGGATGGGATGTGTTGTTCATGCAGATACATTTGCAAGGAAATTGGACAAGTTGTGAGGCTGCCAAGGCAGAAAATACACTGCTGCTTTGGCAAGTGCAGTGATGTGCATCAGGAAAGAAACATGAATGAAAGCAAAGGTAAGTTGCCAAGAAGCAAGGACACATGACCAGGGCAGAAGTCTCCATAGCTCCATCTACACAGCTCCTGGGTGCCCTGCAGCCATCCAGAGAAGCACTGGTCTGGGTAACTGGTGACACTGGGTCTCTAAGAGGGTTTCTGCCCATAGACTCATCAGTTACTAAACCCCATTGTGCAAAGTGCCAGCATCCCCCTGCCCAGCATTCAGGGTGCAGCAGAGTTGCAGCACTGGCACCAGCACTTACCATGGTCTGAAAGCAGGAGTGGAGCTGGGTCAGGAACGGAGGCTTCCCAGAGAGAGCCAGGACGCGCTTTTCAACCATCGTGCACTCTACATCATCGTCCTGGATTACAACGTCCTTCTTCAAGATCTTAACAGCATAGAGCTCATCCGTGCCCTTCCTCTCTGCCAGCATCACCTGCATGGGGAGAGGACGTGCAGTAGGTAAAGGAAAACACGGATCTGCAACACTTCCAGTTTGCCATGGCCAGCAGTTAGAAATAACACCTTGCTGTTTATCCTGCAGCTCCCATTATAACCCCAAAGGGATGCAGAAAGCTACCGGTGGTATTTCCAGGAGTATTTAGGAACCCCAAGCCTAAGAAGTAACGCTTCTACATCCTCGCCCCATAATCACTTCAAGGAACACAGACAAAGGGTTTGCTCATGGCTGAGCCGCTGGTCACCTCTTGTCACCTTCCACCCCTGAGTCATGCCTCAGTTTAGCGCCCTCAAGGCGCAAGTAGCATCAGGACAGGTGTCAGGAGTTCCGACACAGACTCCATCACGTTATGAAGTGTAAAAGCTGCAAGTTGGAAAGAGTCAGTTTATAGCCAATAGTAAGAAACCCCAGTAAGATTTTCTCTGCCTCACACCTCCCTCTGCAATACACAGTGATCAAAACCAAGCTATGTGCTGGTCCATCACCCAGGTAAAGCCCCCCTTGATCCAGCAGAATCCAACCTTCCATTTAAACCAGTTTCACCCATTTGAGGGTTAATTTATCACAATAAATGGGATGCACTGCTTCTGCTGGTGCAATTTGCCCTGTTAATCCCATCAGCCCCAGTGAGGATCCTCAGACCAAGCTCTGTCAATGTAAGCTGCTCCTCAGGCTGCTGCAAAACAGACTCTGACCTTGCTTCCATCTCCCCTCCTCGCACTCTCTCATCACATTAGATTCGAGTGCTCAGTGGAAGTGAATTGCTTTCCATTCAATAAAGTCTGCTGAAAGCCTCCAGTCACAGCAGCAACACGAGTTTGGGTGCTTTGAAAATAAACCATGAGAAGCCAGCATCACTGGGGTGGAACTGAAATGCGTTTCAGACTGGAGCAGGCGGGCAGAGGAAACGTGAGCGGGTCTCACAGATGACTGTTGAGACACTAAGGAGGGTGGAATTCACCCTCTTGTTTGCCCAAGGCAGACATGGGGCTGGAGCCCTGTGCTCCCTACTGCAACGTGCCTGGATTCACCAGGAAGCCCTGAGCATCCCTGAGGAGCCAGAGCCAGGGCAGAGCCGGTCCCAGGGCAGAGCAGCCTAACTGGAGGGTTTGGGGTTCAGGCAGTGCTGTGCCAGCCCTGGAGCAGTAAGACAGGAGGGGAAAGCCTGGGGACAAGGCAGGGAACACAGCTCAGGGACTGGGACAAAGCAGGGAGCACTGCTCAAGGTCTTCAGTGCTCACCCCCTTGTTAGAGGGAAGATAACACCACAGTGGGGAAGAGCCCTGTTGGGAACACGCGGCTCTGGCTCGCACAGGCTCTTGGCTCCTCTGGGCCTGGATGTCCTTGACATGCTGCTGCTCAGGATTAGCTGGGAAAGGCACTGGGGCTCCACAGTGCCAAGTGCTTTGGAGAAGCCTCTGACATTCCCATCTCCATCAGCGGGGCTGGGACTGCAGCAGCCACACACCGTGCTCATCCCTTGGCAGGGCTGAGCAGCGCAATGACAGCTTCGGAGGCTTCAGGAGTTCATTTATTTACTCCCTGATATTGGAGAAAAGTTGAGAACTGGAGTCCAGAACAGCTCAAAGTGCTGCTGTGATGCAGCCCAGTAAGGCACTGCCACTGGGATCATGTGAGTGCTTCATCCTTCCCACTGACAGCTCCCTGAGGGGTCTTGCAACAGCCCTTTGCACCCAACGACGAGCTCAGCGCACCCACCAGCGTGGGCAGCCCCGTGCCCTGCCTGCAGCCAGGGCAGCAGACACAGCAGCTCCCCTGCACCTCTGCCCTCATGCGCAAACCAAACCCCTTCAGACCGTCACCTCCAGTTATCTTCACCATTTATACGTGAGTTGAGATTTACAAGTCACCATGGGCAGGTGCTAAAAGCCAGGGTTGGTTTTTAAGTGATAAAAGCAGATGGGCTTTGGCCATTCAAAGTTGGTGGAAGAAGAGAAGCGACTGCTCCAGGAATGCAGTTTATGGGAACAGAAAACTAGGAGTAAGTGCACTTTATGCAACATCAATTCTATACAGACCTACCCTGCTGTCATAACCTTTCCAGAGCAACTAAACCAGGGAAACCCTGAGCTCAGAATATGCTATATTGCCTCAGAGGGACCACCAAGACATCCATGTGTGATCCCACTGGACCAGGGATGTGGCTACCACCACCACAGCACACTTGGGCTCTGCAGCGCAGCGAGGGCCAGAGGTTGGCTGGTGCAGCACCATAAATGCAAACCACTGCTCCAGGGTGTACGTGGACTATAAATGTTTCCCGCAGCAGCTTCCCGATGACGTGGTGATCCCGAGCCACAGCTGAGCCATCCAGCCCTGCATCACTGAGATGTGAAAGGAAAAGGACTCTGCAGCTGCCTGAACCCAGCTGCACCCACAGCGAGGAGGCCCAGAGGGAGAGCGGGTGTCTGGGTGAGCGCAGAGGATGCTGATACCCACACGTCATCTCTCACATCTGGGCTTGCAGAGCGAGCGGCTCCAGATGCTGTCGGGGTGTTGTAAGGACTGGCAATCTGCACACACAGAGGGGATTGCAGGCTCTGGTCTACAGCCAACAGAGAAAACACCTCCTGCACCCTGCATGACAGGCACGAAGAGCAGGCTTGGCCTGTTCTCCAAGCAGAAGATGGTGCCGTTCACAGCCCATGGGCTTATGTGACCATCTCGGACACTGTCTCGCTCCAGCCCTGCCCGTGGCAGCTCGGTGGTGTGGGGCCAGTGTGACAGCTTGCAGCATGGAACCACAGCTCATCCCCCTGTGTGGAGGAGCCTGCTCTGTGTGTGCTCTTGTGTGCCAGGGGCTGGCTCATGCTGGCTCCTGCATGCTGGCATCACAGCTCCTGTGTGACTGCAGCATGGGGACAGGTAAGGACACAGGAGAAGGACAGCCACTGATGAGGCATCTTCATGATAAGGACAAAGGAAAATATTGGGACCTACTCACTGTAGATACAGGAAGATCCACACAAGTGAATGCCCTCGGCACGGTTTCGAAATGCCATGAAAATCATGGGTGAAGGAGGGAGCGGGAAGCCAAACCCCACCATGTGCCCAGAGACTGGGCACAGCTCTACAAGTTATAGAGCAAGACCAGCCCTTCTGCCTTGTCTTATACCAAGAGAGGGGAGAAAAGCATTATGCAGCTCAAAGATTATCAACAGGACATGGAAATTGTCTCCCATTGCAATGTAATCCATAACTGCACAGGCAAAAGAATCAGCCCTGCTCAGAATACACCATAAAACCCCCGGGAAAGATTGACAGCTTGATAGCATGACAGATTGATTAGCTGCAAAAATATGAGCAAGCCACATAATTTAACTTTCCTCTATTTATATTACAGCAAAGCAAGCCCAGGGTGGGCTGTGCCAAGTGCTGCCTTCTCCAGTCGGGAACGTCTCCCATCCCTGTGCCAGCCCAGTGCCAGGGGACTGCCACCAGTCACTGCTCCTAGGGGCACAGATGGACCCCATGCCAGGGTGGGCAGCAGCAGGGACCAGGCCAAAGCCACCTAAACCCACCAAGGAGCCCCCAGGCTCACCCTGTGTCCTGAGGCTGAGCCCGCTGAGCCAGGACCATGCGCATCCCAGCCCCTGCCCCTGAGCTGTTTTCCAAACAAATTCCAATGCAACCTTCCAGCCCCTGAACCTTGATGGTCAAGGCCAGGTCGAATGGGGCTTGGAGCAAGCTGCCCTAGTGGAAGGTGTCCCTGCCTCTGGCAGGGGGTTGGAACTGCATGAGCTTTAAGGTCCCTTCAACCCAAACCAGTCTGGGACTATGATTTATTCCTGTAGTACAGAGTACTTGTTTGGGAATGCTCCAGCATAGTAACTGGAGATATTCTGATGCTGAACATAGAAAAAGTAAGCTTATTAAAGGCTACCATGGCCAACACATGGATACTCCTGACCCTGGCCACCACAGCAGTGGTGGAGGGAGACAAATACTGGTCAGTAAACCTGAGTGCTGATGCCCAGGGGTGAATAAGCTTATGCCTGAGGCAGACTGCCTCATGCAGAGTGGTCATGCTCAGGGAGAGCCAGGCAGCAGGGCCTGCAGGAGGGATGCTGGCTGCATGAAGCAGGCAATGCCAGCCCTGGAGGAGGGCAGGGATGCCATGGACACCACCGAGTGTGTTGAGGGCTGGGAACTGGCAGGATCCAACCCCGGGAGCTGGGCTCCTCTCCCACCACATGGCACGGATGAGGGCACCTCTGGTTCCTTCCAACACATTCAGCACCTCTGTGAATGCACAACGTGCAGGTAGCAAAGTGTCCTCACATAAGGCCCTATGGACACCCTTGACCATGCCACCTCAGCATCCCCAATGCTGGAGCCAGGCAGTGGGACACTGGGAGGGGATCCGCAGGGAATGCTGCCCGGTGAGGCACAGGCACACGTGAGGGTGAGGCTGCATCAAGCCATAGAAACCAACGTGCTGTTTTAATTAGCACGAATTAGCATATTTATAACATTCTGTTCCAGGGAACAGTTTCTGTCACACATCCCCTTATATAAGCCACGATGCCGACGGAAGCGCTTGCTAATGTTTCTCAAATTGAAAGAAAGAAGGGGGGGGACACACAACTACAGAGTTTCCAGATGCCAGGCAGAGATTTAAAAGGGATTAGGTGTTGGGAGGGAGAGAAAAGGGGGCAAAAGCGATGTGGAAACTGGGATATGAACACATTCCTGAGGGAGAGCAGCACAGGCACAACGCATGGAGCTTTCCTGCTCCCCATGCTAACACACAGAAAAGGTGTAAAACACAGAGTAACAGCAGCCTCCTCCCTGGCAGCATCGCTGGTGGATGCTCCACGTGCTGGGGACCATCAGGAGCTCCCCACCCTCCTCCTGTCACAGATGTTTCAGTGCAGGGAGCAGGCACCAGCTCGGAAAGGCGGCTTCACCCTCATGTTCAGGAGATAATGGGTGAGCATCACTCTCCTGGCATCCCCTCCCTGCCCGCCTGAAGGCAGAGCAACATTCCCTGCAATTAAAGCAATTCCCCCATCAGAGCAGTTGGGCCATCATCCATCACAGCAGCAAACACAGTGCTGGTGCGCAGCAGACGCAGCCCCCTTCCTCCGGAGCTCCAGCAGCCACTTGAGCGCTGGCATTCCTAATGGAAATCATGACAAAGTTGGCAAGACCCCAAGAGAAAGGCAGGCTCCAAGTCCCGTAATTACTTGAAGAATGAAATTCTGGTACCACTCATAACCCGTCTGGAAAGTTAATTAAAGTGTTCATGGATATTTGTAATTATTGGAGGAAAAACCGGCCACATCAAAAAGGACTTTAAAGGCACAGCACACGCATTGCTTCCCACAGAGACCCCCTGAGTTTTGTGATGGGTCTCATCAAACATCTCAGCTCCTCATCACTGTGACATGGCAGCACACAGTCCATGAGAGAGCCGACAAACTGAGTTCCCATCACCATGACACCAGAGCTCCCAGGCAGAGCAAGGACAGATCACACTGGGGCAGCCCCATGGCTGCAGCTCAGTAGCGCCAGAAGCATGTGTGTTCAATATGGAGAGCACAAAGGTGAATGTTGTGTCCCACCTTCCCAAAGCTCCCTTTGCCCAGCACCATCAGGAAGTTGAAATCCGACAGTTTCATCCGATCTCTGCTCCCGTTGTTGTCGAATTTGGAGATGGCATTTCTTGTCTTCTCATCTGCAGCCTTGGACCCTGTTCCAATCTTGGCTCTCTGCAAAGATGGAGATGGGATGGGGAGAAAAGAGAAGGAATTCTTGAAAACTGGGAGGAAAAGTCATTATAAACCCAGTGAGTGCTCCTGAAACCCCATGTTCATCAGCTCTTTTCCAGCTCCCCTGAGCTACAGGAACCTTTCCTGCGAGGGACCTGGTCTACTGGGAGGTGTCCCTGTCTGTGGCAGGGGGTGAAATTGGATGAGCTTAAGGTGCCTTCCAACCCAAACCATTCTATAAGTGTGACAGGGACAGAGCCAAGAAGGGCACTGGAGGAGCCACCAGCCCCAACACATTGCCCTGTTTATTTGGCTGGTTCCCAGATAAATCTGTGCAAAACGATCTGGGAACCAAATCTGCCCATTACCTTATCACCCCCACTGCAGCCTGCGCATCCTGGAGCTGCCCCATAATGTGCTCTAGGTCATCCAAAGTGCAGAACAGAGGCTTAAATGAGCTTTTTTCCTCTCCCCCTCAAAACCAGCTTCTGTCTCTCACCTCACTAGAAAAGGGCAGATGAATATAACCTGTAGTAAGGTAAAACACAGGACTTTTCATCCAGCTCCACCTCCGTTACTCTCTGATACTGATGAGAATTGCTCTCCTGTGCCAGTTGGGGCTGAACGTGGGAAGCTACAAACGCATTTGGAACAAAGCAGAATAGAAAGCACAGCTCCTGCTCCCTGAGCATCCTCTGCCATCACAACGGCCTATTAAGGAGCCTCACAACACCACCCCCCCCAGTTTTAAATGCTGAATCTCATCAGTGGCCCAGTGCCTCCTTGCTGGGCTGGGGGCTCTCTCCTTTGCTGAGCCACCGTTTGTAAAAGCTATCTCACAGTTTCAATGTTTAGAAATAGGCGATGGGATGAGGCTTGTACCGAGCTCAGTCTAGCATGAAATTCCATTAACCCGATTCCAGCAGTTCAATTTGGCTGCTGCTCGCAGCTCCTCCAGATAGGAGCCTCACAAGTAATCTCCGAGCCTTTGCTGCTGCTAATTGGTTCTTGCAGGGTTCTCCATGCCGTAGAAACCTCTGCTCAAGGTCACCTGCAGCACCCACAAGCATCCCAAAAACTCCAGCACTGAAAACTAAAGGAAGAGTCCCCAGGAATTGCCATCACGATTGCTACCGCAGCTCTGCACTGGGGGAAGGCAGAAACCTCCCAGCAGCCGCTGGTACCTGCTGCTGCGTGAGCAGAGCTGCACATGGGATGTGATGGCTTTCCAATGGGAAAGGGGCATGCACTGACAAGGAAATAGTCACCTCTCATAGTGTACAAGCAGTTTTCCTTACTGTATTCCTTAGGCTTTCACAATGTCCCCACAAGAAGGGGATGCTGAATCAGAGCATTGTACTTCAGATCTGATCAGGTGGCATAGAGCAACTGTGGCACCAGCCAAAGGCAATGAGGATCCAACTCTGGGACACCCAACAGCAGCAGTCTCCGTGTCTCCACCAAGCCAGCCCTGTGCTGTCTGACTGCCCGCAGCAATCCTCACCCTGTTGTATTTCAAAGCCATCTTCAAAGGGAAGGTGTACTTAGCAGCAGTTATATTCCATGAAAGCTTCCTGAATACCCTATCACAGCTGAAAAACAATCTCATCAGATCAGCCCTGACACCAAATTAACCTGTGTGAGAACAAGCTGCAATAAAATACAAGGGCACTATTATGTTTCTATTAAATGACACCCAAAAGCACAGCTCTGTTTCAGAGGAGCCCGTATTCCTTCACACATCTGCAGCCCAGCAGCACTGGGCTTGGTCATAGGACCCCATGGAGCACAGACCAAAGCAGTGCAAGGCTTTCAGCCCTGGGCAGAGGGAAAAAGAGCAACACAAAGAGGGGAGAAGGAAGAGGATTCTCATTCACTTCATCATAGAATCATAGAATAGTCCAGGGTTGGAAAGGACCTTAAGATCATCGGGTTCCAACCCCCCTGCCATGGGCAGGGACACCTCACACTAAACCATGCCGCCCAAGACTCTGTCCAACCTGGCCTTGAACACCACCAGGGATGGAGCATTCACAGCTTCCCTGGGCAGCCCATCAAACCAGCCAGCTTCAGGCACAGCGTTCCCACCACCCAAGGGTGAGGGTGACCTCGGCTCCCCCCTGCTGCCTGTAGCTGCTCCCGAGCCTGTGTCTGAAGAGGGGCTGCTGCAGCCACCCCCGGTCTCACACTCGACCTGCAGCTGTTCACACAGGGTGTCCACAGGAGACAAGGTGAGGACACAAACACAGCGCAGCATCCCTGACGCAATGGGCTCAGCAGGCAGCCTGGCCAGCAGCGGAAAGGTCTTGCCAGGAAAGAGCCCAAAATAGGAGTCGGGAAGAGGTGAAGATCATCACCTCAACTGAAGTGTCTTCCTTTGGCTATTGAGTGTCTCTAGTGTCTCCAAGTGAGTACGAAAGTCTTTCAACCTGTTTTTAATAGGCTCTAACGCTCACACAACCTCAAGATCTCTTTAAGGTTTGAACCCTGCCAAATACTGCTCCCATATTCTGTTAAAAATGCATCTGACCTTCTCTGCCCGGCTTCATTTGTCAGTGGGAATTTACTACACCTGAGTCTGTGCTATAGCAGCGGCTGAGGCTCCCATCCATCAACCTGTCCCAGTGAGCAGCTGATAAAGATGGAGCAGAATTGGCAGCTTCCCGCAGTGCTTTTGTGGTGTGAAGCCTGAGATGTGCAGCAGCAGGACCTGGGCCACCACGGGGATCACTGGTGCCATGTGCCACCTCACCCAGCCACTGCCCTCCTCAAAACCCATCCCGGCTGGGCACAGGGGCTGCCATGATGTGTAAAGGCTCAGAGAGGTTTCCTTCCCGAGCTCAGATCCAAATCCAATTCTATTAATATCTTAATTCATCTCAGTTGATGATATTAATTCATAATCAGCAGCATGGCATTAAAAACAGATGAACAAAGCCTGTTATATGGCACCTCAGAGGGTACAACTGATGTACCACATTCTGGCATCAGGAGCACAGTTACATCAGGTCATTCTGGGCCATCCACAATCCTCATCCCTCTTCAATTGCAATGAAGTGTTGGAAGCGCGTTAACTGACAACAATGTGTGACCTGTTCGAGCTGCACTTCTTTTGGCCACCACAAAGGGTGAATTGTGTAGCCCTAACAGAAAGACATTGACACAACGCACAGGAACGGGGAGTGTTCACTGTGCTGCAAGGAAAAATGATTTAGAAATGATGTCAGACTCCTTCCCACTCACAGGTAACAGAGGCAGGGGACCGAGCACACCCTTAGCAGAGCACAAGGCGTTACACAGAACCGCGTGGTACAATCATCTGTTGTATTTTCAACCTGATGGAAATGCTAAAGCATCGTTTGCATCTCTCTCATCTCCTCACCCACCAGAAGTGACTGTTCCTTTCCGGGGTGGCAGGGAAAGTCCCTTGCTAAGGGCATGGCAGGAGGCAGCAAAGAAAACCCCCAGATACACAGGAGAAATCCATTCACCTCAAACTTCTGCCTCAGCTCCTCGTTTCCTTCTTCTCCCTCAGGAGGCACTGGGACGTTGAAATACTCTCCCTCCTCCTGGCTCAGCAGCTTAAACCTGGAGGGACACAGGGGGATGTCAAGGTCAGGATGGGAAGCAGCAGTTATCAGAAATCATGGAAGTGTTGCTTGGATCTGAGGTGTCTCACACAGCCCAGGGCAAAGCCTCAGCTCCATCCTAAACCTGGGAATCAGCTGGGGGTTATCCAGAGACTGCACTGAAGGGACAAAGGGGATAACAGAGGGGCAGGCTCTTCCTTTAAGCTTGTTTTCCCCATTAACTGCAGTTGTTTAGGTGTGAAATATACATCAGAGCTCCTTCCAGGGTTCACTCCAGCCAAACGCTGTGACTTGGATTTCCACTTACATGAGCTTTAAAAGGCTGGGAAAACCACCAGGCTGTGGCAGTGCATCGACTCCGGCCGACACACGCATCCCTACAGGAGACTGGGAATCTGGGGGGGAGTGACAGTTTTCTCCTGTTTTCCAGAGGAGAAGCCACATCTCCATCAGGGTCTGGCCTGTGACAATGAAGCCTCGGAGACTGAGCCACACGATACCGCAGCCAGACGCTTCTGCAGCCCTAGTGATGGGTCAGGGCTCCCTGGGAACACCATGGAGGCAGTAGGATCCAGGGAGGACCCTGTGCTATGTGGGTGTCCAGCCCATCCACTATTCTTCCTCCTCTCCGTTCCCTGCTTTAAATGAGATACATACTCCTTCCACAGTGGAACAGAGTCAGGGGTGTTTGCTCAATTGGTGGAATGCAAATGAACAGCCCAGGTTTTGGTTTCCAGAAGACATAATATCTGTTTTCAATTATTACACTTGACATGGAAAGGGAGCAGAGCTGTCAGGCATCAGTGGCTGGGGAAAAAACCCAGGGAAATAAGCAGCATGTGTCCTGCTGGGGAGATAAAATGGAAATGAAGAGACCCATTCAGTGCGGTGTTACAGACCCACAGTGCTCACCTTCCGTACGGGAACAAGGGTAATTACACACTGGAGCATTCCGCCTCCCGGTGAACAGTGCCCCTCAGCACGGGTTCTGCTAGTCTGAGTGCTATGGAAGGGCTGTCCCTGCCACGCATCACAGCATCACAGCCAGTGTGTTCCATTCACCAGCTCACAGCTGGGCTCTCCTGCCCAGTTCAGACACCAAGGAATTCAACCAGAAAATGCTGGAAAATGCTGGCTTGGCCAACGCTTGGGAAGTGAGAGCCTGCGGGGACACCAGGCAGAGCCGCCCATGGTTGTTCCTGCCCATGGCAGGGAAAATCCCACCTCCAGCAATGCTGTGAGGGGCAGAAGGACACAGGAGGTGATGCAAAGCCAGCCCATGCACGGACACTCAGGCACTGAGAGGACGCCCATATCCTGCTGGAGCAGCACCCTCCATGGGAGCCACAGTGACTGCTGGTCCTTGAACAGAAGGATGCTGGTAAAGGACAATGGGCTGCCACATCTTCCATCATAGAATCATAGAATCATGCATGAAAACCATCTGAGCTGCTTTTTGCCCTCTGTATTTTTAAAGCAACCGCCGCTCTTACCATCCATCGACTCCCGACTTCTGCAGCTCAGAAATCCCGAAGGACAAGGAGCCCATGAAATCATTCCTGCTGGTCAGATCCCAGTCCCAAATCTCCACAGACAACCGCCTGTCTTTGTCCGCCTCTTTCAGTTGGCTGGAAGAGAGCAAAGAAAAAAGGATGGGTTTATTCCAGAAGACATGGTTACACCATCATGCCCCTCCACGCTCCGTAAGAACATGGATGCAAACAGAAAGGATGGTTCCCAATGACTGTTCAATGCTCTAATATTTCATTTCCCAGCCACATCCATTTCAAACGGAGGATGCAGAGTTCCTGCCCTCAAACCCTCAGCTTTGATCTGGGGTCAGGGCAGAGGTTTTCGTGTTTCTGAGTCCCACTTACGGGACCAAAAGGAATTATTTCTAATCGAATCGGCTTAATGCCCCTGAATAATTAAATCAGTGCAAACACAATCCCGTTAGTTCTTAGGGGTGAGAAGAAGGAGTTGAAAAGCTCAAACGTTTTAATTCTACTCACAATTTAAATGTCTCGTTCCACTCGGGATTCAGGGAGCACTTGATAGTTTTGGTCTTCTGTTTGCTTTCGTTTTTGGGGTCAGGGATTAGTTTAAGCTTCACGTAGGGATCTGACAAGCCATTAGGGTCCATAGGAACTAGGTTTTTAGCATCTCGTACTGGGGAAGAGAGAAAGGATTAAATTCGGTATTCAAAGTATAAAAATACCCAACAATTGACAACTCCCCTGTGCGCCAAGAGCAAGTGTGAAAATAGCGGTTAAAACCAGAACCAAAACTGAGTATGTGCAGACACAGCCGTTCCACGGGGAATGGCGGGCAGTTACCAACGCAAAGCAAGCGCAGCTCCAATGGGTGAGGGAGGCTGAAGGAGCAACTAAAGAGATTATTTTCCCTCTCTGATGGGATGATTCGTTGTTTGCTCCCGGGTTTAAAGAGTTTAAAGCCACTCCTGCACTTTGGTAAGCAGAATTACACTGATTTGCATCCTTCCTTTAGGAGAGGTGGCACTTTCCATGGACAGTGGAAATTGGAACAGAACGGGGGGAGCCTGGCACCAGGATGCACCAGGCCAGGGGCTGAGCACAGAGCTCTCCCTCTGGATCCCCTTGGGCTCAGATGCCATGGTCCCAAGGGGATGTCCAAGCAAGCAGGAGCAGAAGAGGGGAGAGCAAACCTGTGAGCAACCTCGACTGCTTGCAATTGGATTGCAGCTTTGCCAACCTGAATGCAATCAGGCTGACACCAGCATCTCTCCCAAGATTAAGTCAGAGTTTGTCTCCTGGGAGAAGGGTCTTATCTTCCCTCCGAGCTCAATAAGGATGCCAGAGATGGAAAGTCCAATGGGACGTGATGGAGCAGGGCTGTAAGCAGGGGAAAAGCTGATCATTGGAAGCCCAGAGCAGGGACTCCCCTCCCCTGCACTGCAGCCAGCACTCATCGCTCCTGTGGTGCCTTTTCCAGGCTTTCCAACCCAAACCCCCCTATGTGCGCAGGCAGCCCTGCTCCTGCCAAGCCCTATGGCTACAGAGCCCCCAGCTCCTCCTCAGCACACTGTCACCTCCCCAGGCCAGTGCACACCTCGGGATCAGGCACATGGGTTGTGCCAGCAACAGGGAATGCGGCACTGCCCAAACTCCCATTGGAGCTCTGCTGGGAGGTTCGCTGGGGACACAGCTTCACCGCCTAATCCAGCTGCATGTGCAGTGCTGCAGGATGTTAGAAGATCCTTTCAGAGAGTCAGCAAGAGCAAACACAATTGCTCTGTTCCCAAATCACCAGTGAGGCGTTCCCAAGGCAAGGCTGGGAGCCAGATAGGTTTGAAAAGCAAATGAATGCTCCGAAATCTGCAATCTGCTGCTGTCCTCCTGAAGCATCGCCCAATTTCCGGCTCTGTGGAAGAAAACTCATAGCCAAAGCTGCAGTTTGCATTTATAAACCAGCTCATTTATCAAACGGGACACCCTTGACAGCGGCTCGTGAGACACAGAGAGGGAAGCCTGCTGGGAATTGCCTGCTGCCCAACTGCAGGTGCCTGGCAGCCCTATCGATTCCACAGCACTGGCTATTCCCCAGACAGGTCTGAAGAGCCAGAGCCACCTCCTGCCCCCCTGGCAGAAGGGAAAGGAATGACTTCATCCCTGACAGCCCCACAGCAGTGATGCACAGCGACCTCGCTGTGGATCTGTGGTCCCCGGGGCAGGCTGGATCCCTGCTGGGAGGTGGAGGCTCACCAGTGGTCCATGGGGTCAAGGATGCAGATGCAGCATCAGCACTTACAAACAGCTTTCTGTGCTCAAGTGTGAGAAGCAGAGGACATGTGGGGAGGCTCTGATCCCCAGGGCAGTCTCCTCCTGTAAGGTTTAGGCAGCAGCCAGCTCATCTTCCCAGCAGGGATGAACGCCAGCGCCTCAGCACCCTCACAGGGAACAGCTTCTGCCTAAGAGCTCATCTCAGTCTCCCCTCTGGCAGTTAAAGCCATTCCCCTTGTCCTGTCCCTCCAGGCCCTTGTCCAAAGCCCCTCTCCAGGTTTCCTGCAGCCCCTTTAGGCACTGAAGCTGCTCTAAGGTCTCCCCTTCAGGAGCCTTCTCTTCTCCAGGCTGAACCAGCCCAGCACTGTCAGCCTGTCTCCTGAGGACAATAAAACACCAGCCACCTGAGCGGCTTTCAAGGCAATTGGTTATTGCCAATGCATTATGTACTGCACAGGCTGCTCTCCAAGTTTGGGTCAGCTTTGCCTTGGGCCATCCATCCAACCCACAGCAGCACCAGGGCTAGGGAAGCAACAGCCCCTGATGTGTGTTACCTGCTCTGCACCAACCTCATCCCTGTACTAACGTCCACAGCCCCACATGCTGAGAGCAGCCCAACAGTCCCACCTTCCTCTGTCTGTAATCATTCCCTGCGACACACAGTGAGGCTTCAGCTCTATAACATCCTAACAACCATTTGCACGTGCCATTTAATGAGTCTTCCCTAAAGCCTGGACATCAGTCCCCGCTCTGCACAGCAGTCACTCTGTGGCTCATTGAAGACTCTCAGCCAAACCCTTCTGCTCCAAGCTTTGCACCACATGAGCAGACAGGCTTCCAATCTGCTGGGGGAGATCTCCAAGTAAGGGGTTTAACTTCCAAGGGCCCTGCCAAGGCTCTGCACTGATAGAGCCGAAAGGCCTTCCCTTCCCTCGGCCCTTATCACAGACGAGAAGAATACATATTTTCTCATCATTGTTACAAGCTTTTATCTGAGCCTCTTTGATAGGGAAAAAGGCAATCTTTATAACCATGCTTTTGAATGATAAACCACAGAAGTGTATTAGTGAAAAGCCCACTGTAAGTCCTGCTGAGGCACTGCCTGACTCCTTTTATAACCTTCCTGGCTTTAAAATGATTACAAAACCCTATTTTCAATGACCCTGACCATCTGCAGCACAGGGAGATGTTGGAGCATTGGGGGAATATCCCATCTCCACACCAAATGCGTGCAGCCCGCTGCCATCGTGTAGGATCACTCAACCAGACAAAACTGATGTAGTTGAAGGTGTCCTTGCTCACTGCAGGGGGTTGGATAAGATGAGCTTCGAAGGTCTTTTCCAACCCAAACTATGCTATGATTCTATTCTATGATCCTCAGAAGCCACTTGCCCATGGGAATCAACCAAGACCACGTCCCCTCACAGAGAGAGGATGCAAAATCATCTCACACTGAATCAGTGCTGCATGTTTCACCAGTGTAACGTCCTCCAGAGACAAATGAATAAGGCTCCAACACGTATCAGGCCACTGTTTGCTTCTTTAAGGAACAGAAAAAGTGATTCCTGACCCTCACAGTTAATCAGTTTATGCCCTGAAGCATGAGATTTGATTACCTCTGTTATTATCTCAGCATGCAGGCCTAAAAATTTCATTAATGGGAATAATTTTGTCTATTCATTTAAAGAACCCCAAACGCTTCCGCCTGACCTTAAGTAACTTTCTGACTTTTCAAGCAGAAATCACCAATTAAGTGAAAGAGAAATAAAAGCCTCCAGAGGTGCAGCAGTAATACCTTGCCTCGGGAGGACCGCACTCCTCTCCAACCGCTCCCAGCATTTCTATGACAGTTACATTTGATGGAAATTACTTTTATATCAGTCACATTCTGACAGTTTTGTGCATCATTAAGGAGTAGTAACATCATTCTTAATAGTGATGAGTAAGAATATTGCAATCCCATTTACAGCAGCTGGTCTTAAATCACTTTGGGTACCAAGCTGAGGAGAAGCTGCCCTGGTTGCAGTCAGGAGGAGGCATTGAAAAGCCTTGGATTTCCCTGGACCCAGGGGACATTTGGGGTTGGGCCATGCTGGCACATCCTCTGCACGCCAGCAAGGATGCTCAGGGGGTGTCCTGTGAAGAACAGCCTCTTCCTTACCCAGGGAGTGCAGCAATGGGCTAGGGACACCAATCCATTGCCAGGGAAGGAGATGGCACCAGCTCCAGCTTGTAGGGCCAGGGCAGGTAGAGCTGATTGAGTGATATCTGAATAATTCCTGTCCAATATGCGCAACAGCTTCCAAACAAATTATTCAGACAACATCTTTTAATTACTCAGCCAGCCGTAACTGCAGGAACAGGCTTGGGAAGAGACACTGATTTCAGACACCCACATCTCCAATGGAAAACATAGGGAGAAATATCACTGGAACAAATGCCCAAAGCAGGAAGGAACACAGCCCTTTCCAGCAGCTCCTTCTGGCCACGGGCAGGAGCTCACAGTGCCTGTGAAAGCAGGGTAAGTCCCTTCTTCCAGCCCCAGCAGGAGCTGCACCCTGGAGAAGCAGGACAGGCAGCACCGGAGCTGCCAAATGCCATAGGCTCCTATGGGAAGGCAAGATGAATATGCTGGATAAATAAAGACCAGAAAGTTCTTTGCTAAATATGCAGCGCCATATGGGGGTTCACTTTTATGTTCAAAAAAGAAAGCCTACAACAAAACCCACTCCCACCCCGCTCTCAAAGACAGCTTACACCGGCTGCCAAATCCTTCACCTTCATCTCTGAGTAAGCAAGGCCACCACCACACAGTCAGGGCACAGAGATCTGCTTCCCACTGCCCACCAAAGACAATACCCCTCTGAAAGCCCTGCTTACTGCAAGGAGAGGTCAGAGCTCAGCACCCCATCCCTGCCTGACCACCTCACCATAGCCTCAGCCAGCGAGGAGGTGTTAAACCCCCTTTAACACTTCCTGGACAGGATTTGAAGAGGGGATGCTCTTGGGCTGTCCTAAGGCTCTCATCTTCCTCCCTCCAGCAGCACACACCAGCTCCAGCCAGGAGCAGCCACATTCCAGCAAGCACTCGGCGCTGGGATTAACACCCTCATGTGTTAAAACACTGAATTAATGCTCTGCAGGAGCATCTATTTGCACATGCTTCTACAATGGAAAAGGCTCAGGACTCATTACGGCTGCGCCTTCCTGGGCTGGTGATTATTAGTTAACACACTTCCAGCTCGTTTATCTAATCACAGAGTAATTGGTTTCAGTTTTGGTCAATGTTGTACTTCATCAGCTTGGTAAATAGCAATGCAGTCTCTGCTGTAACCCCGAAATGGAGCCTCATTCCACAGCTCCCAACAGGGTCTTGGCTTCACAGGAGCCACCCTGGACTCCCAAGAGAGACAGAACCCATCTTCCCCCCCCCAGGCTCCAGCAGCCCTTGCATAAGGACAGCACACACTGCACTTTCACATGGACACAGCTCAAACTCACCTGAAGATGCTGAACAGTCTCCATCTCCCGTATGTACCCCTGAATGTGCAGCATAAACCTGTCATGGTTTTTCTGCCTTTGGTCCCTGTAGGTCACCACTTCCCTGAGACAAGCGGCGAACACACTGACACAGTGTACAGAGGACAGCATCTTAAGCAGCATCCAAAGGGAATTAACTTGCTTTGGCGGTTTAAGTCATCTCGGAGCACTGCTAGGTACCTAAATCATGTTTACCAGGCCCAAAAGATGACTTCAATTTTGTCAAGCAGCTCAACTGGGAGGCCCAAATTGTGAGAAGCTGTGGCTGCCCCATCCCTGGCAGTGGTCAAGGCCAGGTTGGACACAGGGGCTTGGAGCAACCTGCCTCTAGTGGAAGGTGTCCCTGCCCGTGGCAGAGGATTGGAACTGGAGGAGTTTTAAGGTCCCTTCCAACCCAAACCATTCTGGGATTCTGCGATTCTATGATTCAAGCTAAATAACCAACCCACGCTACCTACTTGGTATGACAAAGCCATGAGGAAGAGTTTGCTGTGGTTTACATGGTGGGTGATGGAAGCAGAGACCTCATTTTGCTGCTCAAGGAGAAGCGACAGAGCCGCCCCCATCCCCATGCCCAGGCTACCACCTGCTGGCTCCAGAGGCTCCGACAGCCTCCCAAACACTCCACAACTTGCATCCACCTTGGCACAAGTGGAAGAGACTCCAAATATCACATTATGAATGTTGTGGTGTTAACGTAAGGAAGCCAAAGAGCTGAACAGGCTTCTCCCTGTATGGCCTCCAGGAGGGTGACCCACATCAGCTCAGGTTGCTTACCTCGAGGACACACGTGGGACCCAATTCATCACAGCACCAATTGCAGGGATGCTCTATCCTGATTTAAACCAACACACTCACAAGCAGAGCTGCCAACACAATCAGCCATTTCTAGCCGGCTACTCGAGGTTTTCCAGCCTCCTGCGCTGATTCCCTGGGTCTGGTCAGTTCAGCGCTGAAATAAGCACTTTTAACAGCAGCCAGCCTGAACACACAGAAATGCCAGACATCCAAATATGTGGTCGGACCAGCTGAGCCCTGAGGTCCCTTCAGCCTGGGATTCTATTCTATGATCTTGGCTCATCAGGCTCTAAGCCAAAGCCAGCTCCATCTCAGGACCTCACTCACGCGCAGGATGCTGATCACACAGTCCCCACACAGCTCGTGTCGATGCTTCAGAAGCACGTGCCAAGAGCACGTATCCAAGTGTTCCTGGATGAGATGCAGACTGGTTTGTCCCCTTATTAACAGACCCTCAGAAACCTCCTGTATTTTGGAAACCGCCTTTGGCTGATGGAGCTGTGAGCCCTGCTCCCAGCATGGAGCTGGGGGACATGCTGAGCCAACAGCACCAAGCCACAGGCGTTAGGAAGGTGCCATTTATTTGCCCAATTATTAGCCAAAGCCCGGGCTGTCCTGTGCACATGTTGTAAGATTGTGGGAGATCTGGGAGTTTGGCTACTGAATTTCAACCTCTGCCTCTGCCCAAAGCCTCACTGAGCCCCCAAGAACAGATGCTCACACCAACCTCCTTCCCCCCAGCTCTGAGATTCATCCTGGCTCTTCAGAAACAAGAATGGGTTAAAACCATTGACATTTGGATACTTCTCATGTTATTGTTATGATTTCACAATCCCAGTATCTGGCAGACCGTGCCGTAGGCAGGCCCGTGCTGTGCCAAGAGCTGCACACAAGCAGAGCATGAGCACAGCCCTGGCACAGCCTACTGCTGACCTGGGGCTGCTCCATCCCTGCGCAACACCCGCTTCTCCGTCCCTGCACTATGGCAGGTTTCAGGTCCAGCCTGCACCCCGCAGCAGTGGGATCCATGGTGTGAGTCTGTGTTATGTTTAAACACATCTCCTTTCCTGAGCTTCATTTGTGAGCTGAAGATGGGGAGCGTTCACCACGCTGGACCCACAGCATCTCCTACCTGCTACCATCACACAGATCACATCACATAGGTCTCAGATCACATAGATCAGGGGGGAGAAACACCAGCCATGGTCATCTTCAGAGAGGGGGATACAAGCAGATGCAGCTTTTCAGGCAGCTAGCTCATCAAATAGGTCATTCCAAGCCAAACAACCCACTTTGTTTAAGCAGAAAGCTGTGTTTTGCATCGTGAGGAAAAGGTTTGCTTTAGAAAGAGCAGGTTTTAAATAGAAAACCACGCTGCCAAAAGGCACACGGCAAATTTCTGACAGATTCCTCAAGTCCATGATAAGATGAGATGAGAAAGGAAAAGCTTTGGCTGTGCCTGTGCTGCCGCCTGCAGGCATCTCTCCCTGCCCAGCCGAGCACTGCTCGCTCCAAGGGCGAGCCACAGGGACCTTTCGTGATTAACACCGCAGATGCGACGCTCTTTGCCATGGGTCAGCTCACTGAAGCTCTGGGCAAGGGTGTCCATCTCTGGTGGGACAGAGGGAAGATCCTGCTTCGTGTTTTACTGGGACCAAAGGCACCACAGACAGTCCTTTGGACACAGCGCCCAACAGCTTCTGCCCACTGCAGCATCCTGCACCTCCTGCTTACACCAGCAGAGATGTATATAGGAAAACAGGGATCCCAGCACCCAAATTTCAGTCTGGTGTGACCAAGCTCTGCCCGCCAGTATGGGCAACCCTGCCCATGCTTGGCTGAGCCTCTGCCTGCTCCATGCCAACACAGGGACAGGCCTGGAGCAGGGAGAGCACACAGTGTTGGAACATGCTGACAAATATCAGGATTGACCATGGGAATAGCGGCTCCTCCACCCCTTAGTGCAGCTCCCAGGCCAGGAAACCCCATCCACCCACTGGACAAGGTCCATCATTAAGTTTCATGTCTGTGCTCCTCCCTGGCAGCACAAACAGCAGTGCCCAGCCTGTGTCTGCACAGCACGCGGCTCCCATGGGCTGGGTGTCCAGGTTTGCTTTGGTCTGAGCAGACTTTTCCATTTCCTTCCAAGTTACGGAGTGAGAATTCCGAGCTCCTCAGCAGCCTGGAGGGCAGGAGGGATGGACAGGCTGCACCAGCAGTGCGCTCCCTCCTCCTCCTCCAAGTGCTCCCACTCCTCCATCAGCTCTGCGGCAGAGCTGGGGAGCACAGTGCGCTTCCTGCCTTCTGGAAGAGCCAACAGATGACATGTTATCACCAACACCTCCATAAAGGGCCAGAAATAAAACAGCCTTTCAAAGCCAGCTGAAGGAAAGGAAAATCCAGCTGCACGGAAAGGGGCCGGGGGAGTTTCTTCCCTCCCTTGGGAGCTATGGGAACACAGCTCGGGTGCCAGCAGGAGCAATGGGAGGCTGGGTACCAGTCCCGCCTCATCCCCTCGAGGGAAGGTGCCTGGGAAGCAGGGCTCTGTGAAAGGAAGCTCTGTGTGGTTCATTGAAGTTCTCCTTTAGGGACAAATAAAACCCCCAAATTAACACATTTTCAATGTGTTAATGTCACACTTATTTTTTTTCATGAATATTTTCAGCAACTTGGTGTTTTTCTTGAAAACATTTCTGATGGTTCATTAGGCCAGAGAGGATCCTGGCTCTTCTCCGCACTCCTGGATCACAGAATCATACAATGGTCTGGGTGGGAAGGGACCTTAAAGCTCATCCAGTTCCAACCCCTGCCACGGGCACGGACACCTTCCATAGAGCAGGGTGCTCCAAGCCCCTGTGTCCAACCTGGCCTTGAGCACTGCCAGCGATGGGGCAGCCACAGCTTCTCTGGGCACCCTGTGCCAGCGCCTCAGCACCCTCACAGGGAAGAGCTTCTGCCTCAGAGCTCATCTCAGTCTCCCCTCTGGCAGCTTAAAGCCATTCTCCTCGTCCTGTCCCTCCAGGCCCTTATAAGAGGTCACCCAACACCCTGAGGATCGGCTCAGATCACCCCTCATCAGAGTAGAGAAGGGGCAGGAGCAGCTGGTTTGGGAGGCTGGAGTCCCTGGCTGGGATCACAGGTTGTAGCTGCCTCCATTTGGCTCTGCTGAGCCTGCTCTCCCAGCAAGGAACATCACAGAGCAGCAGCTCAGCCCCACAGCCTCACACTCCCCCTGACACCCTTCAGAGCGGTGCTGAGCTCAGTGGGATGCCTCAGAGCTGACCCCATCCCACTGAAGCAAACCCTGTGGATGTCGCAGCATCTCCTGCTGCCATCCCAGCTGTCCTGCGGGATGCGGGAACCAGACTGGTGCAATGCTGGAGGATCCGGTCCTTGTCATCAGCATCAGCAGCCTGGCACCCCCAGGACCCCCTTTGCAGTGTGGGCAGGAAGGTGGCATTTCACACCCCGTGGTTTGAACTCCTCCTGTGAACAGCTTGGGAGCTCTGCAGAGACCAACTGGACCTCTGGCGCTGCCGGGTTACCCAGCTCTGTGCAAGCTGCCTGCAGTGCCCACAGAGAGCTCTGCCTGCCTCCTACCCCTGCCAGCACCCAAGACGCCAGCACCCAAGACACCAGCACCCAACGGGGAGCCACATCTCCGGTCTGATCTCTCCATGCAGGGAGCAAGAGGCTTTACAAGAGCACAGTTTGTGTTTCATGATGTGCTTGCAGGTCGCGGGGGAAGCAGCATCTCCTGGCAACTCAAAGCCTTTAGAGATGGGATAATGCAGTTTTCTGCCACAAACTGAGAATGGAGGAGTTCCAGGACAGAGGAAACCGGGATGAGGGACAAGGGGTTCCCCAACAGGTGGCTGTTGGGTCCCTGGGACAGAGCACAGTGCAGCACTGCCTGGTTGCCTCCACCAGCCCCATCTCCTACCCCTGAGATTCCAACCAAGACCTGTCGGAGCCCAGGTACTGTTAAAGGCATAGGAAGAACAGCAGGAAAGGAATGCTCACCACCACAGAGGCAGCACAATCCAAACCGTGTGCTTTTTCCCATGGCGCAGCTTAACAGAGGGACTTTCTGCCACCCCTCCCTAGGGATGCTGGAATTTTGCATGATTCAAAGCACAGTTTGAGAAGTCTCCAACATGGAAAAGCCACTGAACACCGGGAGCCCCCGGAGCATCAGCCAGGGCTTGCCAGAGGACAGGAGCATGCTTGGAGAAGACTGAAAGCCTCGTCCCACCTCGCCAGGGTCTCACACCTACCTACAACGGTGAGCACGTCCTTCTCGATGTCAGCCCTGATGTAGATGCGGCCGCGGCGCTCGGTGTGGTCCGTCCCGCACAGGCTGGGGACGTTCATCACGCAGCGCTTGTGCACGTTCATCATACAGGCTGCGGGGTGGACAGGAAGGAAGCGACAGTCAGTGCTGGGGTCACCTCTGCCACAGCTCACAGGGTTTGAGGGGATGGGGGAGAACTTGTCCTCGCTTGAAATGGGGATGCTTTAAGGGATTCTGGGGTAAACGTGCAGCAAATGGACCTTTAAATGCAGCTGGAGACTGGCAGAGCCCTGCCAGGACACAGGGACCCACCAGCACCCCCAGCTCTGGGTCTTACCAACGCAGATTAAAGGATTTTAGCCCTTACTCTAATGGCTTGAATTTTGCTGGTTTGTCAGACTTCTCCTCCATCACACCCATGGTGCAATGCTGGCTATTGAGTGGGTTCACCAGGAGCTGATAGGGAGCATTAAATATCACCTGTGTATGTGCATTCATATACACGTGCATAGAAAGTTACATATGTATAAAATATATAAATATATATATCTGTAATTTTTTATTCTAAAGAAATTCCTTTCCACTTGCTAACATTTTAAAGGTGATAATGAATACACTGTTCCCACAACAGTCAGCAAGCTTCTATATTTATGGGAAAGGCAGCACATGGCGAGCAGCAGAGTGTGCTGCTCCCCGCCGGCAGCACAAGCACGGAAGCAGAGCTGTGTATTCACAGTCCTTTTAAATAGGAACGCACAAGATTAACATGGAAAATAATTGTTCTCTCCCTCTCCATCCTCTCCGTATTCCTTCTCCCATTTGCTCTGCTTTGGACAATAATTCTCCTAGTTTGCAGAGCCAAGCACTCTGGAGGCTGTCTCACTGCAGCCAGCACGGCCACGGGGTGTCAGTCGGAGCCAGCTCTGTGAGAGCTGGTGAAGTGATGCGGGAAGATTGATGGGATGCAGGGATTCTGGGGGGGAGCCGTGGAGGATGCTGTGGGGGAAAATGTGGGGATGCTGTGGGGATGACGTGGAGGATGCTGAGAGGAGGGAGATGATGTGGGGATGCTGCGTAAGGGCAGAGATGACGTGGGGGAGCCCCTGCCCAGGACCATGGGGTGCCAGAGCCTCCCATGTCTGCAGCCCCAGTTCCATCACTTACTGTCACATTTCATCCCCTGGTGAATGAGCCCATAGAGCAACGACCCGCAGTGGTCACAGAAGGTGGGGCTGGAGTACGTGTGGATTTTAAACTTGTGTTTGCTCCGGGGATCCTGGGAGGAAAATAAACGATAAAGATTATAAACTTGCATTAAACATTGGCAGGGCCCCACCACTCGCCACGTTTCACATGCCAGCTGGCTACGGAGGTGCTGTTAATGGACTTCACTCAACTGCCACCGACTGATGTGGACCTTTTCCAACAGTCGCCAAGATCCAGCGTTATGACTCTTTGGATGTGTTGCCATAACAATGAGAAAGCAACGTGCTGGCTTCTCTGGCGATTCATTGCTTTTGAATAACTTTGCCGTAGCATAGAAAGCACCAGGTGAAATTGGTGCATAAGAACCAACACAAGGGCTGGGCCCTACTCAACGACCATGTAAAGCAGAAAAAGCCACCCGTTGTTTCCACCTGCATTAAGGCTTCCCAGTGAACACCTTTGTGCTCCAGTGCCAGTCCCTCCCCAGCACACTCTGGGGGAATTGTGCTGCTGAGTAAAATACTACTTGAATGTCCTGAGCTTTCTTAAAGCCAACAGCAGATTTTCTGCAACAGCAGAGCATGCAAACCAGGAGACACCGCTTTACCCTGGACACGGGGTGCAGTCTGGCACAGCCGCCTTGCAAACACGGCTCCTCTACTCCAACAGGGATCTACAGAGTCATAGAATGGTTTGGGTTGAAGGGACCGCAAAGCTCCTCCAGCTCCAACCCCTGCCACAGGCAGGGACACCTTCCATAGAGCAGGGTGCTCCAAGCCCCTGTGTCCAACCTGGCCTTGAACACTGCCAGACACGGGGCAGCCACAGCTTCTCTGGGCACCCTGTGCCAGCGCCTCAGCACCCTCACAGGGAACAGCTTCTGCCTCAGAGCTCATCTCAGTCTCCCCTCTGGCAGTTAAAGCCATTCCCCTGTCCTGTCCCTACATCCCTTGTCCAAAGCCCCTCTCCAGGTTTCCTGCAGCCCCTTTAGGCACTGGAGCTGCTCTAAGGTCTCCCCTTCAGGAGCCTTCTCTTCCCAGGCTGCCCCAGCCCAGCTCTCTCAGCCTGGCTCCAGAGCAGAGCTGCTCCAGCCCTCGGAGAAACAACTTCAAGAGGGACACAGGACCAACCATGGAAAGAAATGACTGAGACAGACCAAGGATCAGGTATTTCTTGGTATCTTCCATGCAAGACAAGACAGTTCTGGAAGCCCTGATCAAACCTCAGTTACTCAGACCAACGCCGAGCATCTTTAAGACAACACAAAGTTGTGTCAGAACCATACAGGGACCACATGAGGACCAGGGGCACACTGGGGCAGGCAGCGCTGCTCCCGCAAGGGAGCCCAGAGCAGCTCAGCACTGCAGGGTAGGGTGCTGGCAGCATCACACACAGGAGAGGAGGAGGATTATGGTGAGAAGCTGCTGGCTTCATTTCATCTCAGGTTAATTGCAGGGTTAGGGATGAGGCACAGCTCCCAGCTTGGCCATTTGAGCTCAGTGGCTTTTTAATGGCCTGGAAAGGAGCCCAGGCATTAGGAAAGACACCTTTACAGGGCACTGTGAGCCACGTAAATAAATAAAGAGTGGAGTCAGAACGGAGCTATAAGAGAGCTGCCAATACATCACCTCCCCCATTCCAATTCATTTTCCTACCACTACTGCACTGAGCCTTCCAGTCACGTTAATCACTTCATATTCTGCATTATTTCACAGCACCACAGATAACTTGAGTGATACCAGGAAGGCGGAAAAGTAACGGAGCTTCAGTTAATTCAGTCTGTTGAGTGCCAGGGATTAGGCACATGTTTCAGCAAGTTTATTGTATTTGAGACTGAAATCATCTCACATCTTACCCTAAGCAAAGCGCTCCTATGTGCGGAGCGGAGCTTAGCTCTGTCTGGTAGCTTGTGTGTCAGCTGGAAGGCAGAGAGGACGAGGGTTCATGGTTAACCGACCTTCTGGACACCCCCAGCTCCCAAAAGGACAGTTCTCCAAGTGACACTGCGCCTTCTGGCATTCCCCAGAGATGTAACAGACCACAGAACCCTTCAACCTGGGTTTTAAGCTGGAAGAGGGGTGGAAATGAAAGCTCTGGTAGGCAGACTGCAGGCAGGGGGCTGGAGCTGGGCAGCTCACAATGAGTGCAGTGCTGCAGGCAGGTACCACCGAGCAGTGCTGCCCAAAGGGACACCAGAATGAGCGCACACCCCTCCTAAGAGGCTTACAGGGTTAGTGCAATCCCTCCACCAGACGTGCTGCAAGCCTCCGAAAACTTGATTTATGACCTGAGCTCTGCCTGTGCACACGCTCAGGGACATCCCCATAAGCAGCTTTGCCCACACAACACGGCGTGAACCAGCTCCAGCATCTCCCATGGATGGGTCCATGGCACTGAGGCCTCGTCTCCATGGCGTGTGAACACTCGCAGGGACGGTGACTCCAGCACTGCCCTGGGCAGCAGTCCCAATGCCTGAGCACCCTTTGGGGCAGGAATTGTTCCTCAGCTCCATCCAAACCCGCCCTGGTGCAGCTCGAGGCCGTTTCCTCCCGTCCCATCCCTTGGGAGCAGATCCCAGCCCCTCCTGGCTCCATCCTCCTGTCAGGCAGTTGCAGGGAGCGATAAGATCCCCCCTGAGCCCTCTGCACCTTGCAGAGCCCTGGGCATGGCTGCAGAGAAGGACACCCCGGGGTGCTCGAGCATCGTCCCATCACCAGCAGCAGTAGGATGAGGTTGATGACACGGGGGCAGCAATAGCAGAAGCCACGTGCCAAACCCCAGCGTGTGACACGGGGAGGAATCGCCCCCGAGCGCTCAGGTTTCTGTGTTCCCTTCTAGAAACAGATATTCCTGGCTAGGCAAATGAAAGCTTTAGTCATTCATAAAGAAAAAAACCAACAATCCACAAGCTTAATGCAAAGTGAGACAATTCATGTGAAGGATGTCAAATTCCCACTGGAAATGGGAGTTAAAAAAGCCGGAGCCAGAAAAGCAAGTGTGCACTGAGCCATGCTGCGGCAGCAACAGCATCTTCCAAACTGCTCCATCAGCATCCCAGCCCTGCTCAGAGGGAGAAGAACCCCTCATGGGCTTCACTTTCTGCTCCCATCCCAAGGGCTGTGTTCTGGATTGACGCAGAACCCACAGCCCAAAGGATATGAGGGTGATGGATGCAGCCAGGCGCAGGGAGGCAGAACTGCTTCTCAGGTGTGATGGCCCCGGTTCACCTTGACCAGGGCTTCAGAAGGTGCCAGAAACTGGAAAGTCTGGATATCATTTCCTACCCAGGCTGAAGTCATTTTACAAAGAGACTATTTTTGTACCACAGAGACGGGGATGATGAGGTCCCTGCGTGTGCAGATCAGGAGACTTACACCAAGAACGTTTAAAAAGAAGTTCCAAGAAAAGGAAGTGTTCCTCCTGCATCCCGCCAGCACAGGAGCAGGGCAGAGGAGCCTTTCTTTGGGGCAGAACTGAGAAACACCATTAGGAGAGTTTTACTGCACCGAGAGGCTCTGACCTTTTGAATCAGTGCTGCTACAGACCCGCGATGCTGCAAGGGGAAGGATGTGTGTCTTGAGGATGTGAGCCTGAAAGAGTCAGAACATGAGCCAGGAAAGGAAAGAAGCTGTTGGCTTCAACCTGGTACCCTGCAATGACCCATTAGAGGTGGCTTCTGCTCCTCAGCTTGGCAGCAGGTTTCAGGTCTGAAACGAGCCAGTATCGCATCCTTGATGCACTGCGGCCCTGACCTGCAGAGCAAACCTTGCAGACCCTGGCTCTCCCCAGAACCCCACACTCCTCTCACTGCTCCCACCCTACTGTGCTGGGTATGGGGGGGCTGCATGTGCAGCCTGCAGCAGCCCGAGCTCTCCTGCTCTCCCAGGGACACGAGAAACGTGAATCACCAGCAAGCAACCAAGCCCTGGCCTCCGAGGCTCCGTGAGCACCGCCCCGCCAGAGCCTTCCCCAGGCAGTCACCTGCGCCATTCTCCAGGGTCATACCCACCGCTGAGCTCGCTGAAGGACCACACCAATGTCAGGCGCCTCCCGCTGAACCCTGATGGAGATGCTGATGCAGGAGCTGCTGCTCACCAGTTCCTCGCAGGCAGGCAGCTGGCGGCATTGCTCAGAAGGACAATTTATGTGCTGCTCACGGTAGCCAGGATCCCTTTGCTCTTGTGCAGCAGCCTGCCTGGGCAGCCGCTCAGCACACAGCAGTAAGCCAAGGGGTGAGAGCAGAGCAGAGCAGCACCACGCTGCACGACAAGCAAGGGCGTTTGGCTTCAGCTATTCCTCATGCCAAGTCTGTGTCCTGGCAAGGGCAGCAGCCCTCTGTCATACCCAGGGTGCAAACCCTGTGCTGGATGCTGCCTGGGTTTATTCACTTCTGCACTGCATCGGTGTTGCCGGCCCTTGTGCAGGGAGGAGGTGGGATGCAGGGGGAAGCTCAGACCCTTCCTCAGACCCAGCAGTCTGAGCCATGAAACACTTGTAAAGCACATCCAGCTCACTTGGGCTCATCCCTACAATTGGTCACACATGAAGGGCACCGAAATGTCTTCTATTCCCTCATGCAAATAAACCACCCCCCAGATCCCAGGTCCCATCGCCATCCCTTCAGCAGGGGCTGGTGCTCTGCAGTCCCTAGGAAGCCATAGCCCAGCTGATGGCTGATGCTGCTTTAATCCTTTGTCCTGACATTTGCTGGACCCCCCCAACAGCCACAGAGGTTTGCTGCAGGATGACTTGCCCCTATTTCTCCATCTCAGTGCAGAGAAAGCTTTAAACTGCCTTTTCCAAAGAAGAATTAACACAGTTCATGTGAAGAGTCTATTTCAAAGTGAATTTGCTGGCAATTTTAAGCCGCATAATAACAGAGCAAATAGAACACAGCATGAGCTTAGTGCCTGCATCTAGTGAAACCCAGGCAGCAGACGTAAAACCAGAAACCTCATGCTTTATTCCAACATTTCCCCTGGGAAAATCCCCTCTGTTATGCAGAGAACACCTCAAGCACATACAGAAGTGGCCTGACAGTGACTCTGAAGGTGATGAAGGAGGGAAAAGCCTCTCCTTCCTTCCAGGGAAAGAACAGTTTATAAAAGGCTGGGTCAGGGATGCCAATGAGAGCCCTGGGCAACATCCTTGGTTTGTGCCAGTTCTTCTTACTGGAGCCAGGAGATAGTGGGGAAGATGAACTGAAGACAGTAGAGGTCACCAGAAATGGGACCCCTGTGCTTTTGGCTAGGACAGGCTTTCAAGCAGCACTCACCAGCACTATCCTGCTTGGGACCAGCAGCCAGGAGCCGAGGATGCACCTCCTGCACCTTCCGACCTGCCTGCACAGCCTGGAGAAACACCTTTGGTGAGAAACAGCTCCAAATCCAGCAAAAACCACTCAAGGAAGTTAAGGAACAAGCAAATGAGCGTGGGTCTGCTCCAATGAAAAGAAACCGTAGGGGCTGCACTGAAAGGAGGTTACACACAGGAGGAAAACACAGGTCCTGTTCATGGCAAGAGGATGAAGGTCTGGGGTCCATCACCGGAGCATCTTTTTTACCAGTACTGAACTCCTTGGGAGCCACATCCTAAGGAGTCTGACACTGCTGCACCAGCAAGTGATACCAGGATCACTGCTGCTGTTTCAGCCTCTCAGCACAGGGCCCGAGGGCACAGAAGTGCAGGCAGCTCCTCTGCCCAGACCTCGGCTGCGGAAGGGCAAGTGGTCCCCGAGCACAGCCAGCAACACAGCAGCAGCATCACAGCTTGGGCTGCCTCCATGTCAAACACCCAGCCCCAGATAAAACCTGCCCTTGACAGCTTCCCATGACAGCTTCCAGCAAGTGAATACATTTTTATTGACAGAAGATCTCATCTGCCAGGCAGACAACTGCAGAGGGCTATGGATGACAGTTATTCTTCTCTTGCTGCTGCCAGCACTGAATAAAATGCACTCTTTCACCCAGCAGCACAAGAGAAAAAGCCAAACTCAGCCTTTTTTCCCCCCGAGCAGCGTTAGCAGCTCAACATCATTCAGAAATGTTCATTATCCTTCGCTTACCTTGAGAGTCATTTTATTACAGCATAAACTCTGAAAGAATGGGGCTCTCGCAGTGCTTCCCTGCTCCCTGCAGCATCAGGGTGGCCTGCAGCAGCACAGAGAAACCCCCCATGCCCACAGGACCCCCAACTGGTACCATCTCCTACCCCACCATCCTCCTCCTCATGGTGAGGCTCTGCACAAACCCAGCTCAGATCCAGGTATCCCAAGCCCCATCCTTTAACCAAAGGGGTTGGAATCTTAACAGGCAAAACTAGACACACACAGATGCTGAGAAAACAAGAGTAGCTTTTGAGTGATGGGGCTGAAGACATGTGCAGGCTGGCAGGAGAAGAAGCCGGGCTCCAGCAGCGCACAGGGAAGCACCAGAAGGTGCTGGGAGGGAGGAAGGCAGAGACATCTTCATCCCACGGGAGCTGTCAGCGGCTGGCAGGAGCAGTGAGCATGTGCCCTTGTGCAAGGGGCAGATGGCACACCATGAGATGGAGAACTTCATTAGCAAGACAAGGGAAAGCAGCAAGCTACAGCAGGGCTGCGAAGATAAGCTCATGCACCAGGGCCGGAGCATCCCTGCGGTATGTGGGGTGCAAGGAGAGATCAGGATCCTGCTCCTTAAGGCAAGACTGGGCAAGAGGGTGCTTGGGGTCTTCAGTAATGTCCTGGATCAGTGCGCATGTCAGAAGGAAGGGGAAGTGGCTGCACATCCCACCCTCCACCCTCAACAGGCAGAGCTTGGCGATAGCCCCATGATATTACCCTGTGTAAAGGAGCCATGCAGCAGCAGACACCCCTTTCCCATTGGAGATAACCCCAGAAAGGAGAATCTTGAACGAGCTGCTAGTTTTCAGGTGCTACAGATGGCATCCTCATTTATTCTCATGGCTAACTGTGGCCAGCCCACCTTTCCCAAATCCTCTAGGGAAGAAACCAAACTTGGGAAAGCAGAATGAGCCTCTGCATCCTGCTACAAGTGCCAGCTTGGATCTGGTGACACCATGCATGGGCAGAACGACCACATACCAATGCTGTGAAGACCACATCAGACTAACACCACCTGTATGACCCACACTCTATGGAGTGTCTCTTCTCCTAAGCCAGAGTGGCAGCAGTACTTTCTTCTGTACAAACACGCATCTCCAGAGCTTTTTGAGGAAGGAGAAGCCCAAGACAGAGACGAAATGATTCTGCCTCCAGCAAACAGAGCCTGGAAAGACCAAAGGTGCCATGGTGGCAGTATTGCAGAAACCCTCTGAAGGTGCAAACAGTGGAAATTTAAATGCAGATTTGCAGTAAAGCTACATTGCCTGTTACCTACCCAGAGCAGCTCTGGTATTCATTAGTGCATCCTGATTAGATGACCTTTAACAGGATAAGGCAAAGAAGGTCATTTTAATGATTATTTTGTCTACAATTTAAATAATTATGCATTCCACTAATAGCTCCTACTATAATTAGGGTTGCCAACTGCATTACATTACACATGCCTGACTTCAGCTCCTGAAGACCTTGCCATACTTGAGGAAGCTTCAGCTTGAATGGTCACGCTCGCTCTGCCTCCTGTGAGCAGGAGAGCATGGGAGCATCAGAGCTTGTCATGACAACGCACAGAGTGACAGTGGTCCTCCTCGGCAGAGCAGCTCACAAGTCATCACTTTGGGAGGCTGGGGAGGGGCCTGAGAGCGCATTAATGTGAAAGGTATGTGGAGCTCAGGCCTTTTGGAGGGAGCATGGAATGGTTGCAGTTGGAAGGGACCTTACACTTCCTTCAGTTCCAACCCCAATGCACATCACACAGCTGTGAGAGCCCAGCCCAGCAATGTGGTGCGGGTAAACCACACAGCCCTCATCACCCGGGCCTGAATGCTCAGCGTAACACAGGTTCAGACAAAGTTAGAGAAGGAAATGGTAAAAACTGCCCTCACTGAGCCTGTACCATGTACCAGGAACACCGTCCTCAGCAACAGCACCACCCAAATCACAGACCCACCATCACATCCCCAACCATCGGAAAGAGCCATGTCCTGATATAACTTCAGAGCAGTCTGGCATGAAAGCAGCCCTGGTGCCTTCAGCACCAGCATTTACAGCTCCAGCTTCATTCTCCGTTGCAAGAAGGAATTAGTTTTCATTCTCTTTTCCTCAGAGGCCCTCTATCAGTGCTTAATTAGTCCTTTCCTAGACTGAAGGTTCCTATTCAGTGGGCTTGGCATGGTTAAACACACGCACGCTCTCCTCAAGGAGGCTCAAACACAACCAGATCAAACAGAACCTGCTCCAAAGCAGGATTAGTCAAAGTCTTTCTGTTACCATTGACATTTCACTGCTCTCCATTTCCTTTGTCAGGCTCTGAAAAGCATAAAGTGCCAGCACCCCTTGGCTGCTTGACACATGCACAAACCACCCCATAGTCTTAAGCACGTACTTAACTTCAAACAGACTCATTTTAAGTAACCAGTATTACTTGGGTGTTTAAAATTAAGCATCCATATGTACCATAAGCACCTTACAGGACACAAAACTGTTCTCTCCTTGGTTCTCAAGTGCCACAAGATACAGAGATCAAGGAGCAAAGACAGAAATCCTTTTTGGTTTTGATGTATTTTCCTCCTGGCTCCGTGAGCAGAATACCAGAAAAGAGCAGCTCTAGGGATGAAACCCAGCAGCCAGCTGGCACTGAAAGCTCCAGCCAGGCTGGGATCCGGCTGGAACGGCAGCATCCATCTCTCCCCTGCATCCCCAGCCTCTCCTGCCCCTGCAGATGCCATCTCACTGAGCAACCCTTCCCTCCCCAGCTCAGCAGTCACGCGGCCCTCTAAGGATGAACGCACTGTGAGGTTTAAACAAATGTAATAAATTGAGTTCATTCTTTCGGCAGGATTTCACTGGATATTAATTATTTGTGCGGGGAAAGGCAGTCACCAGGCGGCTGGGCAGAGCTATCACCACCGCAAGCCAGATGCCACCAGCGCCTGACAGCATCGGTCGCTCTGGATTCATGCTGTGGTTGCTGGCAAGAACAGAGCAGAGGAAGGCTCAAGCTCTGCATCATCAGTTCAACATGAAGCATTCCCAAAGCAGACAGGGCACTGCTGTTTGCTGGAGTAGTTTCACATCTCCTGATTCAAAGCTCCTTAAGGATTATAGCGCTGTAAGAAACTTGATTGACACTGCTGAAGGAACGATGTTTGCTCTGCATGAATCCCCTGCTACAGCCCAGGGAACAGTTGTGCAGGGCACAAACCAGAGGGCTCTGCTGCACAGCGAAAAGAACAGCTACAAAAGGGCCATTTCTGCTCTTTGCTTTAACTCCCAAGCATCTGCATTCCTCTATTCATCTTCAGAAAGGATCAGAAATGAATCAGTTCATGCCAGCCTGGTGGCTTTTACCTGTCTGCTCCATGAGCCACAGTGGCAACCCTCACCCAGCGGTAAGAGCAAGCAATAGAGAATCTGGTTAAAGCCTTTCTTGTGCCCTGGTACCAATTGGCTCCTCTTTAAATGTGACAACTCAGAGTTAATTTAGACCTTTCACAGCCAGGAGACGTGTAGAATCCCAGCCTGCTTTGGGTTGGAAGGGATCTTGTAGCTCCTTCAGCTCCAACCCCTGCCATGGGCAGGGACACCTTCCCTAGAGCAGGGTGCTCCAAGCCCCTGTGTCCAACCTGGCCTTGAGCACTGCCAGGGATGGGGCAGCCACAGCTTCTCTGGGCACCCTGTGCCAGCGCCTCAGCACCCTCACAGGGAAGAGCTTCTGCCTAAGAGCTCATCTCAGTCTTCCCTCAGGTTAAAGCCACAGGAAAGCTGCTGGCCCAGGACCAAAAGGCTGTGCTGGGGGGAAGGCCCAGGCTGCCCAAGGGCTCCTCACTGCTCCTGGCTTGCTCTAGATTGATCAGGGAGAAAAAGAGAAGCATTGCATCCACTTGAGCCAGAGCTGCGCAGAACCAGGCAAAGCACAACCTTGGTACCTGCTGCCGCTCCACCAGCGGCTGTCCAGATGATGATGATCAAGGCTGGCGGGCAGGCAGCCCAGCGCTCCAGAGGTGGCATCTGGATCACAGCCCTCCCTGCTCTCCTGCTGCCAAACCTCATTTTCCTTGAGCAAGGTTAAGTGGCTCCAGCATTCCCACCTCCTGCCGCCATGGTCACCTTCGCTGGCACCTTCCTGCTGCTTCTGCATCACCCCAGGGCAGGCTCACACCCAGAGGCACCCACATCATCCTGCAGCACCCACCTTGCTCCCAGGGCTGCTGCAGCAGCAAGGGGCCACTTCCAGCCATAGAGCTGGTGGCCCTTTGCCCGCTGCCATCACCTCCTCTGGCTACCACAGCCCAGCGAGGGATGGGAGCCAGGGCTCAGCTCAGACAGCAGCTCCTTCTCCCCCACTATAAGCTGCTGCCCCCAACTCTGAACCCCCTCCCCAAAACCCCCATTTATCACCACCCCTGCGACTGACACCGTGTGTTTAGCCTCAGCTAAACAACCCTCACTGCCTGTTGCACCGCCTGCTCCCACTGCTGCTATTTTGAAGGGTGAGAGTTGTGGAGCGCTGCCGTTTCCCCAATTCACTCCCTTCCCTCCCAGCAGTTCCCCAAATTAGCCAGTTTCCACGGGAAAACACACAAACTGCCAGACAGACCCGAGAGGCGCTGGCAGAGGAGCCGCAGGCAGCAATGCTGCTCCAGCAATCCCACTCGCAGCCCGGGGATGCACCGGGAAATTAAGGCCTTGCGAAAACAGGGACTGGGATTGACTCAGTGGGAATTCAGGTGTTTTTCGGGTCTTTTAAAGCACAGCAATGCTGCTTTCCAATAGGCACAACTAAACCGGTGCTTCCCGGTAATCCTGCTGTCCTTGGTGGTGCTGCCCGGTCAGGGCTGTGCTTTCTGAGGGAGTCAGAGCAAACGCGGCAACACTGATGATGCAAATCACAGGCATGAAATGTGCCTGTGGGCTGTGTTTCCCCCTTGAGAAGAGCAAACATATATTGGCTGAATTAAACCGGCAAGATGAGATGAGACAGACTGAAAACCTGCTCCTGCTTTTGGTGAGGAGACCCCTGCAGCGAGGAGCAGGCAACGCTGAACCATGGGGCAATGAGAGCCAACGTGGAAACAGTGATGTGGGGCAGTGATGCCTTCAGAACAAGGGATGAGCTGAGGAGGAACGAGCTCAGGCACGCTGCCCAGGCTGCCTCTAGTCTAGCAGCACTGTGAGCATCTTAAATGACAGCTAATGCTTTCAGGTGTTTCACTTGTGGCAAAAGGAATTGATCAAGACTGAAGCAGGCCCTGCCAGAAGACGTCGCCTTCAGCCCAGGGCACATGAGCCAAAGCCTTAAAGCAGCTTTTTAGCACTTACTGCTTCATTCATCTTAACTGAGCCCAAACCCAAAACCTCAGCTGAGGTGGCAGAACCTGGAAATGTCATTTTACCAATGGGGAAACTGAGGCTGTGACTTAAGGGACAAAAGGGAGCTGCAAACTCAACCCAAACAGAAATGTCTCTGCATTCCCACACATTCTCCCCGCTCTCAGAGCAAGTTATTGGATGATCTGAAAGTGTTTTAAGCGTCTCAAAATCTCAGAGCCCCCATGACTGTGAATAACAATGAACTCGAAATGCCTGTGAAATAACAGCGCAGAAGTGCCATTGCCAAGAACACAGTCTCCAAATTGCTGTAAAGCACCATGGTCCACAAAACACCATGTTGTACCTTCACCCAGGGCATTGGAGCAGGTACTTACATCCGAGGCAGGGCCTTTATCAGCACCGGGGCAGGAGAAGGTGACGAACTCATGGCACCGCTTGTGCACAACGAAGCAGCAAACTGCAAAGAGAAGACAGTGACAGTGTCAGTCACACGTTAAGGGATTGGCATCATGTCAGCCTAGAGCTTGGGAAAACAAAGAGCTCTTATATCTGACTTAGGATATTCAGAACTCGAAAGCTGTGGCAGGTTTTCAAACCCCATTGAGCATCACCAACTGGACCTATTGAACAGCACCAACTGGACCTATTGAGCATCACCAACTGGACCTATGGAACAGCACCAACTGGACCTATGGAACAGCACCAACTGGACCTATTGAGCATCACCAACTGGACCTATGGAACAGCACCAACTGGACCTATGGAACAGCACCAACTGGACCTATGGAGCATCACCAACTGAACCTATTGAGCATCACCAGCTGGACCTATTGAGCATCACCAACTGGACCTATTGAGCATCACCAACTGGACCTATTGAGCATCACCAACTGGACCTATTGAGCATCACCAACTGGACCTATTGAGCATCACCAACTGGACCTATTGAGCATCACCAACTGGACCAGGCATCTCAGCAAAGGCAGAAGCAGTGTTGAGTGGATGTCAGAGGAGGGCTGGGAGCCCTTCCGTTCACTTGGAGCTCAGTGTCATCCATAGCACACGCTCCGAGGTCACCCCGGGTATGAAGAGAGGGAGAATCTGGCATCTGTGGGGATCGGAGCTGAAAGTGCATGTGTCCAAAAATGGAACGGTGTACCGATGGAACAGGTGGGCATCCTCCTCCCACAGCCCTGCTTTGCTTCAGCAGCTCCGCAGCCTCCCTCTGCCAGACCAGCAGACACACGTCTCCCTCTCCTCAACACACGCAGTCGATGACAGTCACCCTTCTGGGAACATTAATCCCAACATGCTGCTACCCAGACTTTCAAGTCTAAGTATCCAGAACTAAATCCACATCCCTTCAACCACCAAACCCTCATGGCACACGCTAATCTGACACTGCCAGCCCTGGTTTTGCAATCAAAGCACTCTACTTAAAGGCTAATTTCTTCCCTAAATGCAAAATAAGCACCTTATTGTCAGCAAATCTGGAGAGGGGCTTTGGACAAGGGCCTGGAGGGACAGGACGAGGGGAAAGGCTTTAACCTGCCATAGGGGAGACTGAGATGAGCTCTGAGGCACAAGTTTTTCCCCGTGAGGGTGCTGAGGCGCTGGCACAGGGTGCCCAGAGCAGCTCAGCTCCAAGGGGTGACACCATGCACGAAGGGAGCAAAGGGAATAAGAGAGCAAAGCAAAGATGTGCAAAGACTGCCTCTGTCTGGGGGAACCTGGGCACCAAACCCAGCTCTGTCCCAGGGGTCTCTGGCTTGCCACATCCCTTTCCCAAGAGCTGCGGCTATGCTAAAGGAAACACTGATGAGAAGATCAGATACAGCACATATCCCAGGCTGAGCAGCGCAGGCTTCAGCTGCATCGGCATCAGACTTCTAAGGAACAAGGAAAAGGCGAGGGACGTTCGCTACTGAACTCACAATCCCCTTATCGTGCCCTGCTAACTCCAGCTTTGAATTCCTTTTCCCTTTTCCATTTTTCATTGTGAAAAGAACAAACCAGGAGGTTTCAGAGGCACAAGAGCTGCCAAGAGCCCTCTCCTTGCAGGGCCTCTCATTTGCCTTTCCAGCAAATAAACATCTTGAAAACCCTGCTGACCATTTCTGTCATTTGGATACAGAGACAGAGGAATCTGGGAAGCAGGAAGGAAGGAATTAGAACTCTATTAGCAAAGATTTGTCCTGAAGTGTGTGGATAAACTCAATAAAGCTCCGCAGCATGCTGGGCGCAGGCGCTGCCGGGAGCTGATGCCAGCATCCAGGCTGCAGGCAAGAGCTTCCCAGCGGAGCTGGAATGATTCCACTTCAGAGCAAGAAATAGATAGCTGCTGGGCTGAACTTCCTAATGCCATTCCTCTATGCCAGGGCTTGGAGCAACCTGCTCTGGTGGAAGGTGTCCCTGCTCGTGGCAGGGGTTGGAGCTGGAGGAGCTTTAAGGTCCTTTCCAACCCAAACCATTCCCTAATTCAATGACATTCAGTTGCCACAAAGATGACTTACAGGGACTTGGTTCTCATTTGCTTAAATAAACTGAAATACAATGTTCTGAACACTTAAGGGCTTCTTGACCTAAACCACTGATAAAAACCTTTGAGAAAAACCATAAAGCAATTTCCAAACTGATCACAGATGCTGCCAAGCAGAAACCCCTCATCAAAACATGTTCCTAGAGCATGAACACTGCAGAGCACACGTCTGACTGCACCTCGGCATGGGGGAGACCTCCTGGGGCAGCGAGGGCTGGGGGTGTAGCATTGCAGAGGCAGAACATCCATTAGCACCAGCCGCTGCCAGCCAGGCCAGTGAATTAAAGCTTTTTCCAGCAGCATGTGGCCAGGAGCATGTTTGGAACAACACTGCAAATCACTGCAGTGGACAAAGCTGTTGCAAAGTCCTCGGCAATGGCAGGAGGGAGAAATCCAGAACTTGACTGCACTGCATGGCAATACCGCTGCAAGAATTCCCCTAAGGGCTTTTGTCACTGCAGACCCACGCTGTCGCTGTCGGGCAGGATGAGCTGCACACTGACCTTGGCCATGACTTCCCTCCAGCACTGCCTGCCCTGTGGTTTCTGTGTGTGCCCTTGATGCAAGGCAAGGTCTTACCCCCATGCTGGCACTCAACACTTGGTCCAGTGAGGTCAACAGCACAGAGCAAATAAAACCACTGTCAAAGGGAACCATCAGAAAGGACAGACCTTGACATTATCCAGTGTGCAGTTACCGAAGCGCAGGCACCTACAGCACCCTGACCTCCAGGCAGCTTAAACGTGCATCACCTCAGCATGGTGAAGAGATGGTGGGAACTTCCAACACGGTGCACCCAGGGAGCTGCGCAGGCCTCTGGCACATCACGCTACAGCATGGGAACTGTTCAACACACAGCACCCATCACAAGTGTCTGTGTTGGTAAGGCACTGGGCAGAGCCACTAATAACGAATTTCCTTGCAGCCGTCGCAGCTTGTCCCATAGCGTAGCCAGTCCTGCGGGAATGGAGAAGCCCCTCATCCCTTCAACACTCCCAGCAGAAAACTCTTTGAGGAATGGACCAGGAAAAGACATTGCAGCGTGGCAGGACCAGCATTTATGCCCATCAGGGCTCGCTTGGGCAGCACTGGGCAGGGGGATGCACTGTCCAACCCTCCTTCTCAGGTGCTGTGAAGGAGCGTGGTCCCCCTCTTCCTGCCCACCCTGTGCAGGGAGCAGCCCCAGCCCTGAGGCCAAAGCCCACCCATGGCGGGGGCTCCCATGACCGACAGCGCAGGGAGGAGCGGAGCAGCCCTGCCCACACTGATGTCCCCCACTGATGAGCATCACAGCTATCACTGCCTTCGCCTCCCCAGCTCTGTTCACAGTGAACAGCACCCGTTTGCTGTGCCCCTGCACATCCCCTTCCTTCACCAGCAGAGTGTTTTCTCCTGTTCGCAGGATGTAAACAGCTGCAAGAGTTCCCCCACCACGCTCACCACAGCTCACCTCACATGCTCCGTCTCCGTTCTGATGCCTTCCCAAAAGCAGACAGTTGGGCAGTTTGCCCAAAGAGACAACAGTGCTGAAAGATTTGCTCTTAGAATACAAAATCCTTCCCAGTCCAGCAGCTCCTGCCCAGGAAGAGCCTTTTAGCAAAGCTTTAAGCTCCTTAGACTGGCAGGAGGCCACACAGAGAGCCAGCCCAACAGGAGCACAGGTATGCCCGGGAAGATGAAAGCCCAGACAGTGTCAGGATTGAAGTTTTATGCGCAAGCTCCAAGTGCCTGAGACTGCTGAGTGCATCCTGGGCAGCAGCAGGACCCAAGCACTGGACCTGTATCTGTGCTGTTATTGCCAGGACACATTTGATGCAGTGGCCGATCCTGCTCAGAACAGATCTTTTGGAGTATTTTGGGGTCCCATTTTTCCACCTTAACCTTGTTCTGGATCAGGTTTTGGGGATGTAAGAAGCATACACGAGAGGGAAAACGGCCCTGCCCTTGCCATGGAACCCCTGCAAGGTGCTGGGTGACTGCGAAGGGTCATAGATGCTGGAGGCAAAGCAGCAGCATGGTGCCACCCATGGGACCACATCTCCACACAGCCCAGGAGAGCCCCAGAGCTGCCTCCAACAGCCCTGACACGAGCCCTTGGCCACCTGCAAGGTGGCCCTGGCACCAGCCCCCAGCCCAGAGCTTACCAGTGCCAGGAGAGCAGAGACCTGCGAGGCCCTGGCAGGCAGAGCCAGGCTGGCTGGAGATGATAAATCATTTCCTGACCCCTGCACGCTATCAGCTCGGGGCTGCCACATGGGATCCGATTAGCCTCATCTCCCACACGGAACATCGTTGGCTGGCAGGAAGGTACCCAGCCCTCCTCAAACCCAGACGCTGTGACAGATGACTTCCTGCAGGAATGAACCCTGCCTAGCAACTCCACGCTGCATAAAGCGGAGTTGCCTTTGATTTGATCTCCATTTGTTGCTCTAATTTCATTGCATGAACTCCCTGCCCTGATGTTCCGAAGAAAGGGCTAATCCGTTTTCCCCGAGTCCTTCACAAAATGAATTATTCAGGGAAGTCACCTCCCATGCCTCCCCCCAGCGCATCCCTTCCCAGAACACGCATTCCTGAGGAAGGGAAGCCCTCTGCCCACCTCCACTGGCCAAGGGAGCGGGCTGGAGGCACCCAGAACCGTCTCAGATATGTTCAATAAGGCAGACAGATGGAGAGTTAACAGAGACAGAAGAAGGTTCAAGCCAGATTCGTCTCTAAAGCAAACCCAGGGAGGAGTTAAAACCTCCCCGGAGAGCTGACAGAGCCGTGCTTTGGCAGATGGTTCCAACAGCGCAAAGCTCAAAGATTATTTCGAGCGTATCTCAGTGCGTGGCTGCTCCCTTACAACCTGTGGAAATTCTCATTCGGGTAACATTTCCCTCCCTAAAGAAGACGAGATTCAGGAAACAGCTTTGGAATGAGGATTGCCAAAACTGGAGAGAAAAACGCCATGAAAAAGGCTTTTTAAAGGAGCTTTGTGCTGCTCCACCTACGCTGGGGCAAACCCACGGGGTCGGACGCGTTGGCCTGGCTTTGCCCCGATGCTGCACCGAAATGCACCACAGCCAGCACTTGCCCACAGTTTTCCATTCCCACGTCACAAAATGAGCCTTGCTACATCGAGCAGAGCCGGCGGAGCATCGTAAGCACAAAGTAAGGGGGAAGAAGGCTTCCAGGAGGGGAAGTCCTGAATTTCTGACAGCGCTTTACGGCTTCTCATCACTGAGAGCACACAGAGAGCGCACAGAGAGCAGCTGAGCTAAAATTTACGCTGTTTGGATTTAATCCCCAGCTTTGGATGAAAGCTTTCCGGAGTTCTTACAACACAACGAATATCTTCAGCTCCTCATCAGACTTGAGCGGTTTTCCCATTATCAGCTCCAGGGAGACACGGTGATTGTGCCCTGGGAGTTTTGGACAGTGGTTTTCCGCTACGGAAACCCACCAGGAACAGCTCCAGGGATTGATGGTGGGGGACTGAGGGGAGCAAAGATAGTAAATAAAAGGATAGCGTGAGCCATCCAAGTTCTATTCTGCGAGGTCTCAGCAGCCTCATTGCTCTCGAAGACTGATTCCCTGAACAGCAACAAAGATTTTCAACCCAAGGAAGCAACTCTTACTCAGACCAGTTAATTCTGCACGAACGGTACAAAGAAACCTTCATTACGGATATGAGGAAGCCCAGCCTTGCAAATCAGTGCTGAGAAAGCTGTCCCCCGGTGCCAGGGAGATAAAGCTGCATTTCCTGGTATTTCTGCTGTAAAGCAGCAGGATATTGGGTTTTTTTAAGCTATGCAATCTTCCAGCCATTATAAAACCAACTGGCTCTGTCCATTCTGCTCTCTGGCACAGTGGTTCCCAAGGCAGGGACCGCATAAGACCCTATAACAGGCAGGACTTGCACCCATCGCTCCTCATCCCAGGCTGGTTGCTGGAAAGAGATGCAGCACAGACAGAAACAGAGGATCCAGATCTGCTCCCCATTCCCCAGGAGCCCTTGCCTGACGCCATTCCCTGTTTTCACAGGGAGAAGAGGATGCTCCTGCTCATCCCGGCCCCCCAGGCCCTTCCCCAGTGCTGCGGGAAAGACTGAGCCTTCCATGCGAGAAGCTCAGTGACAGGAATTATGCTCCTGAAGAGGAGGAATCCTCTGTGCAAATCCCTGCTGGCAAAGGGCAGGCTGAAACACCCTCATTTATTCAAGCTCCTGGTGTGCCCAAACACCCGGTACCCGCTCAGGGCTTTCTGCACACATCTCTCACTTACTGTGCAGGCGGTGTTCCCAGGTCTCCAAGGATCATAGAAGGGTTTGGGTTGAAGGGACCACAAAGCTCATCCAGCCCCAACCCCTGCCACGGGCAGGGACACCTTCCACTGGAGCAGGGTGCTCCAAGCCCCTGTGTCCAACCTGGCCTTGAACACTGCCAGGGATGGGGCAGCCACAGCTTCTCTGGGCACCCTGTGCCAGCGCCTCAGCACCCTCACAGAGAAGAACATCCACCTAAGAGCTCATCGCAGTCTCCCCTCTGGCAGTTAAAGCCATTCCCCTTGGCCTGTTCCTCCAGGCCCTTGGCCAGAGCCCCTCTCCACGTTTCCTGGAGCCCCTTTAGGTATTAAGAGAACCAACCCCATCGCTCATCTACTGCTTGCTCTTTGGGAAGGGAAAAGGGTCAACGTCAGCTTTGTGAAGATGCTGCAGGAAGAGCTGCTCTCCAGGACCCATGTCCCGGTGCCAGTGATGCTGACCAGCCGGCAGCGCCCGCCACGCTGTGCACCCACACCAGGGCTGCAGCTATTTCCAGAGACACAAAGGCATTAATTTTACATTAGAGCCTGATCCTGGCTCGGGGAGCAGTTAAATACTTCATCAGCTCCCTCCCAGCCCCTCGGCACAGACTCCCTTGCACACTGAATAATTCAGCCCCGTGCACGCTGCCGGCCAGCGCGGCACAGAAGGAGGCAGCTGCTGCTCTGCCAGATGTGCTGCAGGAACCAGCTGTGCCAGCAGCAGCGTGGTGAGCCCCCAGCCCTTCAGCAGTGGCATCAGGCTCTGTGCAGGCAGGATGTGCCACAGGGCGCGGTGCTGAGCAAGAGGCCGGCTGCGCCAGCCTGGCTTTACCCTGACCCCAATTCCTACAGGAATTACACAAGTTTAGGGACTCCCCAGGAATGTTCCTGTGTTAGCGATGCCTGGGATAGGGAGGAACATGCATTCTGGTGCCAAGGGGTTCCCTGGGCAGGATCTGGACTGTTCCTTGCACTGGGTAATTTGGAAGGCTCCTGCAGACGCCGTCATCTCCTCTCCTGCAGCTCACGGATGACTGAGCCTCAGCTTGTGCTGTCTCCACGCTCTGGTGCTCATCCGCATTTCCGTGGCATCTCCCACCCATGGCTCAGCATGGCAGCACCTGCCTCATCTCCAGGAGCAGGCTGGCACAGATGCAGCCGCAGAGCCCCTCCCCAGCTCCGGCAGATGGGAATCTGCTGCCCATGCCCCTGCTCAGGACACCCAAGGGAGCTCTCAACACATCCGGCAGCAGCATCACTACCCTCATCCCTCCCACATACCATCAGTTACCTGTGCCCTTTCCTCATAACCCAGTTATGGCCTATTCACTCTTTGAGCTCCTTCATTTTCTCGTGGTGTTTCCCATGTTCAAGGGCCACATGAACTCGGCACAGCCCAATTTTGCCCCAACCCTCGGCAGCAGCACCCACATCTGGTGAGGAGGCTTGGAGCAATGGCTCTAGTGGAAGGTGCCCCTGTCCATGGAAGGGGTTGGACCTGGATGAGCTTTAAGGTTCCTTCCAGCCCAAAAGAGTCTGGGATTCTATGATGCATTAAAAGCACAAGCAATGCTTCTGGGCACTGATTTCCCCACATCCTTTAGGGACTTAAGAAAACACAAAGAATACAAAACCACAAAGATAACACAGCCTTGCAGGACTGTACGAGGACACCTTGCTTCTCCCTTTGCAACTGGAGGGCTGAGAGACCCTATAGGAGCTGTAGGGTCAGATGCTCCTCTGCTACAGCCCAGCTCCCTCCCTGCTCCAGGAATATCCCTCCAACACCAGGCAGTGTTCAGGTGCCAGAGCTGGGGGTACAAGTGGCATTTGTGGCTTCCCAGGGCAAGACCCAGCCAGCAGATATCAAGTGAATGCAGTGCCTGCCATGCAGGAGGAGCCCTCAGGAGCTGTGCTGAAGAGCAGGGGCAGGATGGCTGCTCTGCTGTTCACTTCCAACAGAGACACCCTTAATAGTCATTTCTTTTCTTAAAGGGTCACATACTTTGAGCCCAGCCACGCACTTGTAGAGGGATTCGTGTACATAAGAAGAAAACATTGGAGAAAGTCTGCAGTTCTATATGGAATACCAGCAATGAACTGACAACACCCTCTGCATGACAATGAGTGTATTGTAGCCAGGCGGGATGAGGAACATCAATCATCCCTGGCAATGCAATGGGTGTGGGTGGGGAAGAGGATGGTGATAGTGTTAGAGCTGGGATCAGGGAAAGATCTCTCACCGCATGTGCCAGAGAAACACTTCAAGCCACATCCAGGCTGCAGGGATGGGGATGCTCAGAAGTGCTGCTCTGGGAAGCACATGGGTGTCGCTGCTGACCCGGCTTGTGCAGCTCTTGCTGGCACAGGGCTCACCAAACAGAGCAGAGGGTCCCTCCACCCAGGGCATGGCTCAAATCCAGCTTCTGCTTCCTCTCCAACGTACTTTGGGCTAATGAAGCTGCTTGGAGCAGCGAGCAGAGCACCCCAACAGCCTCATCCCAGCATCCAGAGACACCCCATGGACACTGCTCCATCCTCCCACTCACGGTGCAGGCAGGGGTGGTGCTGCAGGTACACAGCCAAGTCCCACCACAGAGCACACTATTGAGAGCCCAACAAAAGCCTCAGCAGAGCATCTTGCCTGCAGGAACATGTACAGAGAGGCTGTTTGCAGTGAGCAGAGCTGCACGCCCAGCACCAGGATGGGGGCAGCCACGTGGACCACTCACCATGCACGCACCGCACTGATTCACTCCTGCTTTCCAAGCATCCTGGGATGCAGCCGAGGCCAGCAGAGGAGTTCAAAGCAAGGAGAATGAAGCCATCGATGTGTTTCCCTGCATGAGGCACAGACACCTTTCTTCTCTGCTCCTTTTTCCTGTGCCAGGTGCTGCTGCAGAGACCCACGCACAGAACTGCACCAGCCGGGAAGCTGCCCACACACCGGCCCTGAACGAACGGGATGGAAACATGCCATTCCCTACCTAATCTCTCATTATAGCCAGGTGACACGCTGCACCAACACTAACAGGTAATTTTGCAAGTTGAAATTTATTTCTTTCCAAGTTAACATCTCCTCTAACCTGTTTCTTAAAGGCCCAAATCACAATGCTGCGCACAGAGGAGTTCACCAAGGCCTCAGGGGTGAGCCTGTGCTGGGCTGGAGCGGGGTGGTTGCAGCTCCTGGACCATGGAGGGAAGCAGGGATGCAGATGGGAATGGCAGGCATTAGAGGAAGAGCACCCAGACACTGGCTGAGGGTAGGAAAATGAGAGGCTTTTCAAGATGCAGGACCAATGGATAAACTCAGTTTCTACCTTATACAGACAGGGACAGGCAGCATCGAGGAAACTGCTGCATCCACCTCAGAGCCTTGTCCCTCTGCAAGGGGACATGGGTCCCTGGGGACAGCCTGGGGGAAAGTCCAGTGCCTGCAGCCAGCTCTGCTGACAAACACCCACCCAACAGCTCCAGATCCATCCCAACCCCACAGAACACCCTCAGCATCTCCACCAGCGAGCGATGTAAGAAGTACTCTGTGATTAATGCGGGCCCCGAGGGACCAGATTAAAGAGCCTTGGCAATTAGTTCTGGATTTCTTCAGAAGGCACTGGAAGGCAGTGGAAAGCTGCTGCAGTCCCTGGAGGATGAGCACCAGCTCCTCTCGGAACCTGCCTCGCCTGCACCAGTTACACAACCCGCCGCTGCCATGTGCTCCGTTGCAGACGGTCTCAGTGCAGGGATGGAAAGGAGGCTCGGAAAAACCCCAAACCGCTGCACACGACAAGAGCCAGAAGATCATTAAAAACTTGGCAGACCTACTTTGACTCCGGTGACCTGGTAATTGAAGATTGTAATTGAAACTCCGGGCCAGCCTCTTGAGAGCAGGCAGAAATATGGGCAGGTATCCCAGCAGGATCCGTCCTGCCCAGAGAACAAGTCAAACACTGGGAGGGGGCAGTCGGGGGGCAGGTAACCCACCGTCATCCCAGCTGTTGCATCGCAGAGCCCTGGAAGATGGCTGCTCGCCTGCTTTGAAGACAGCGCTTTTGTAACGGTGTATTAATCCTATTTAAGGAAGACAAAAAGCCAGTCCCCAAAGCGCTAATAATGTAACTGAGTTAAAGCTGAGTTTTGTCACTTATCTCCAAGACAGAGAGGGGAATTTCACTCCCATTTCCTTCCTCGCATCCTCACCGCTTTCAATTTTCATATCTGAACTCTGTCTTATTCCCAAAGGCAGAGACCAGGGTAGCCATTAAATAGCAGTGCTCAGATAAACACCACCTTCACCTCCTGGGAGCAAGGAGGCTCCACAGGCACCAGACTGGTGAAGGATCTGTCAGCCTTTAAACAGTTGCTGGTGCATGTATCCTCACCCATGTACCACTGACGAGCTTCCATGCCCCATCACCCTGTCCCAGTTCCAGCTCATCCTGAAGCCTGGTGCTCACCCTGTTCTCTGGTGCTGGCACTGCTCAGTAGAGTGGGTATCGGCTCCTCTGCACCATCGCAACCTTTGTGGCTCCATCCTCTGTCCCCACTGCCCTCCCTTTCCACCATGGGTCTGTCCGCCCCACGTTGTTTTCACCCCCTTCATCTCACCACAGCGCTGTCTTTGTCCCTGCTCCACCAGCGTTTCAAGATGCTCACCCCAGCAGTGTCTGCCAGGCTTGTCAGACATAACCAAGGCAACCCCCAGTGATGCTTTCCCAAATGGGATTGAAAGTAAATGGCAGAAACATGGCAGTTTCTCAAAAGATGCCATTCAAACGCTACAGAGGAGCCTGTGGGGAGGAGCAGGATGTCACAGGCTTCACAGGGGGGATCAGGAGGTGAACATAATGGCTGCAGGGAGACCTGGGTTCGCTCCTCTGAGTTCCCATTGTGGGCTCGGCAGGATCTGCAAGGGCAGCTGCTGCTCCAAGCCCTGTGAAGGCAATGGGATCCACACAAATCCATTACGGTTAGAATTTTATCTGCCTAAAAGAGCTGGTGTCACATAAGCCTCAGTGATGCACCCAAGCTGTGGGTGAGCAACCCTACAGGCAGCTCCAGCCTGGGACCAGGGACATCTAGCTAAGGGAAGGGGATGAAGGAGCCTTTTCTACACACAGCAAGCATCAAACCAGTTTCCTGTATAAACAATGGAGTTTGTGTAGATTCAGAGCATCTCGGGCTGATGGGACCAGGGTCAGCCTCATGCCTATGATGACGTATCAGCAGCTGACCCATAACCATCCTCTCACTGGTGGCCCCACATCAACTGCCCCGAGGCCCCACAGTGGCTTGGAGTGCAGAAGTGCTCCAAACAGACCATGTCTTCCTCCTGAACCTGCAGCGCGCTGAAACCCATAGATGGAATCAAAGCAGATCGAGGATTTCACAGTGCTCATGAGCCTCTGGCCAAGAGCCGTCATAATCCCAATATCAAAATCAATTTTCCATGGCACTGGAGATCCAGGGACAGACGGAGCTGCGTTTGTGCCTGAACACTACAGCAAGCGGAATTTATGCTGATCACACAGTGTAAGATAAAGCACTCGTTTCCTTTAGACGCTCTATTTCGGGTACAGAGCTGAGCCTGTGCACGGGTGAGAAACTTCTCGAGCACCCTTGGCCAGAAGCGGCACTTCTGCCTTCCCAGGCACCTTCACGTTATCTCCAGCAGCTCGTGACCAGGTGAGCCCAGGCTGGAGCTCAAAACTGGCCCTAGAACGTGAAGAATTGAAGGTCTTCCACCAAGACGACATCAAGAGCAGCGTCAACACGAACATGGAGCTCCTGCCAAGTTTGGGAGGCACTTGTCTACTGCTAAAACCAGCATGCTCTATAATCGTGTTCCCTCTATTCCTAAAAAACAGCCTTTAAATAAATCAGACTAATCCCAGTTTGGGGAGATGTGTGAAGTAAATCCATTCAGAACAAGAGAAGGGCTTCATTCCTCACATCACTGAAGGAGCTCTTTTTGCCTGCATTCATCACATGCACCACGCAGCATCCAGACCCCGCATGGTCCAGGGGTGACCCTGTAACCGCACTGGAGCTGCTGCACAGTCCCTTTGCTTTTCAGGAAGGGCACAAGATAATCGCCATGCATACAGCAGCAACATCCATTTGTGAGTTTGGACTGATATGAAGAGTGACGACTTCCCTGTGCTGCCTCCGGCTTCATCCGAGCCGGCTGCATCTTGGGAGCTTGTTCTCGATATAAAAGAGATGTTTGAAGGGTTCCTCGAACCCCCAGGAACAGCAGCAGATCAATTTGAGTACAGCTGAAGGCAGCAGTTATCCAGGGTCCTTGCAAGGTGAAGCTTCCTGCCTAGGACTTATTAAGTGTTGTAACTGTGTCGTGCGACTGTGCCACTGTCCTGGGTTTCCTACTGCCAAATGCTGCTGTGTGTCTGCTCTGCTGCCTTCCCCAGATAACCCAATGCTCACCAGCACCAGCCCAGCATCACAGAGGGCAGGAACCCTCCGCACTGACAGCACTTTAAACACAGACACAAACAGCACAGACATTAACATCCCTCCCATCAAAAAGCAAATGAGAGTGTTCAAGACAACCTCAAGATACTTTTCAGTTCCCCTCTGGCCTTTCTGCTCTGCAGAGTGCTGCATGCCACATTCTGCCCCAGCTCTGCGAGCCATCAGCACAAGGATCAGACCCAGAGCATCCTTCAACCCTCCCACTTCTACCTAATCAACATCCAGGTCTCCCCACCAACTTATGCAGCATGTTCTGGAGCCTGCAAGCCCGTGGGACAGCCATAGGACCTGAGATGCAGCAGGAGATGAAGCTCCATCCCTGCTGCTGTGTGGTGGGAAGCCAGAAAACACTCCAGTGCGGCTGGCCATAGGCAGGCAGGTCCTGGAGCCCCCGGGATGTGGGACCGTGCTGCTCCCCCTGCACCCAGCCGGAGGAGAGCAGCCACTGGACTTTATCTTGGTATTGCAACCACTTCCTCCTGCAACACGCCAGCAGAACACAGGCTCAGCTGCAACAGCTCTGAAGCAGGGTAGGGGCTGCCTTTAGCGCTTGATTCTGCCATGAGAGGAGTGTGGGTCCCAAAGCCTCCCCTGGGGTTCAGAGGAGGGACTGGGGTCTGTGGTCCAAGCACAGGCAGCAGGCACCAGCTCTGCATGGCCAAGCCTTCAGCAGCATCATGGAGGCCAGGAGGAGGGTCCAAGGGGCTGAGCAGGGCTCAGCAGCCACCCTCTGCAAGCAACAGCCTCGACAAGAAGTTGTTCCACATCCATCAAGTCTATTTTAAAATAGGGAGAGCAAAACAACAAAGTACTGTTTGGTCCTCATTGTCTCTGCTTTAAGATCAGTGCTAACATAGGCGGGAGCAACAAATGCCCCAGGAAGCCTCAGGCAGTGGCAGGACATCCTGTGATAGCTGGGATGCTCTCCATCAGCAGCTCCCACTGAGGTGCCTCCACAAACCAGCAGCTATTCCCCCTCACTAAAACATCTACATCTAGGCAAACAAGTGCTGATCAATCAGCAACTGCCCCATTAAGGCTAACAAGTAAGCCAGTAGCTACTTCACCGTCAGCAAGTAAAAGCCACGCAGTGCACTGAGAGGAGACAGCCAGGGAAGAGCAAAACCTGACTTTGCTGTCACCCCAGCAGGCACTGCGTATGTCACAGAACCACAGAACCAGGGAATGGTTTGGGTTGAAGGGACCTTAAAGCTCTTCCAGTTCCAACCCCCTGCCATGGGCAGGGACACCTTCCACTGGAGGAAGTTGCTCCAAGCCCCCTCCAACCTGGCCTAGAACACTGCCAGGGATGGGGCAGCCACAGCTCCTTTTCAAGCCTGTTCAGTCCTGAACTCCACAGTGGAATTTTGGGAAGTCTCAGGCTTCCTGCTCCTTGTGCTGCAGATGGGAATGTGCTGATAAGAAATCCAGCTGCTTCCTTTGCAGAAATCAAGGTTAGTGAGCAGAGGGTGAGAGCAGAGCAGCTCCAGTGGCACACAGTGAAGGATGCTCAGCCCCGATTCCTGCTGCATCTTTGCCTCTCCTCAGTCCTGTCTGTCCTGCCAACCTAACAAGCCTCTGGGACACTGGATTAACGCTAATTATGGATCCATGGGGATTTGCCCACAGCAAGTCACCAAGCTCTGGACCCTGCCTGGCTACCACAGAGCCGCACAAGGGGCATGAAGCCAGCTCTCACACAAGGCAGGATGCTCACCAGGGTGCTGAGCTCTTTCCCGGCTCACCTTGGCTGCAGCCAAGGAGATGGATGCTCACTTCCCAGGAAAGGCTTGCCAACAGCACCACAAGCAGCAGGATCCCTCTGTGCTGACCCTAAGACAAATGCTGCCCCACTCCAGCCCCCACACGGCACAGCCGCCCTGCTGCAGAAGGGGATGCAGATCACACTGGGGTTTGCTGTTTTCCCTCCCTTGAAAACAGGCCATTATCTCATGGCAGTTTGTAGCACTATGTGTTATTACACTGCAACATTACAGCCTTTAAGACCTTCAAAGGGCTGCAGCTGGCAAGATCTGTAGTGTACTTGGCAGTCCTTTTGATGCTCTACAGATAAGGTATTAAAATAACATCTCCAACATGTAGATGCACTGTGTCTGCTCGCTCGTCTCTCTCCAGCCAGAGCTGTTCAGAACAAGGTTTTATTGATGCTGCAAGACAGGCGATGCACAGCACAGGCTGGAGGAGTCACCTTGCTGTGGGAGGCAGCTCTGTCCTGGGGATGTGTCCCTGACCCAGGTTTTCCCAAGGGAAGGTCTGGGATTCGGCACTGGGTAGGATGAACTCAGAAGCCTGTTCAACACAGTGGCCATGGAGAGCTGACGGCTGAGGGGCACCAGCACTCACATTAAGGGAAGCCTTGAAACACATTTTGGGGCAGGAAGAAATAACCTGCTTAATGGTTTACTTTCCTTTAAAGCTGCTGCTGTACATGGCTGTATGCTCAGCTCCTGCTTCACTCGCTGAACTTCAAGCCATGAATTAAGTTTGCTCTTCTTGGGCAGCCATCCTGTACAATTCCATGCCACTGTGTTGGATTAAAGCATTACCCAGGCTGCCAGCCTGAGGAAAAGAGAAGAGCCGTTTCATTTTCATGGAGCTCTGCAAAGAGCATTCTTGGCTCCCTCTCCACACCATGTCCCTGCTGGCCAATACGACTTTATTAATGTTTACGATGTGGCCTCCTTTTTAATGCTGCTCTGACCCAGAGAAAGAAAGAATCCATTTGCATTTTTAATGGCGTTTGCATAAGCAATTTAACCCTGGCCTCCATCCCCCCCAACCAAAGCCTGTGGAGTGTCAGCCCGAGGTTCCTGGCTTCTGGATGTCCAGGTACCTTACAGAGCATCCTCCTCACTGATGGGGATCGCTTTAGACGAAGCCTGTGCTGCTGCAGCTGGCACAGCATCCCCTCCATCCTCAGCACAATAAATGTGGGCCATCGCCAGCTAGCCCACAGGCAGCTTTCCATTCAGTTCATTTTAATAAAGCAATAGAGGGAAACACGCCATACATAAGATACCAAATGGCACAATAAAAACCTTTAAGCTCGCCTGAAATCTCTCCCAGCTGTGATGTAGTACTTCATAGACATGAAATAGGGCAGATTTCACAAGTACTGGGCTGAGTTCTGCCTGTGCACCTCCAGCTCCTACTGGCTTCTCCTGTTCTCCCTCTGCCACAGAGGATAAAGAGAGCACCCCCTGCGCTGAGCCGTCAGGAGCCGCCTGCGGAGCTGGGGGAAGAACAGAAGCTTCCAGTAGCTCTCTGGAAGTGGCAGCAGCCGCTCACGCAGCAGCCCCCAGCCCGTGCCCACCTTTGCCAGCCTGACAGACACCCCGGCTGCTCCGTTGGCTGTGCCACGGCTGCCGTGGCATCCCTCAGCGTGGTTTGGGAATGAAAACCTCATCTTCAGCAGAGGGAGATGCTCACCCTCTACCCGTGCTATACTACAGGGCCAGGCTGATCAAATCCTACCCCTCCACACAACATTCCCTCGGGCACCTGAAGGTCCCCCTTCTCCTCGCAAGAGGCAATAGTGCAGCATCACCCCCGTCAAACCATCTCAGACATCCTGCAATGACCCCCAGCACCTGTAGAACCCAGGGGGGGCCACAGATGTCCCCAAAACTGCTTTGTGCAGCAGCTTCTCGCGTACCCCTGCAGGGAGATGAATGATCCTGAGAACCCAAAGGCTGCCCAGAGCTGTTGGTGCTGAACCAGGAGGCACATATGTGAAGACCCATCGCTGATCAGCCTTGTAGCCGGTGGGCAGAGACCCACATAGAGGGGGTTATGTGGAGGGAGCTGCTGCCCATGGCCCCTCAGCAAGCTCCTCACTGCTGAAGGATGCTCCCCCACCATTCTGCCTTCAAGGCTCCCTGCAAAGCCACCCAAATGCTATTGCAAACACAAACCTGTGTCTGTCCAAAGTGTTTGGGATGAGAAAATCCCTAAAAACGGTGCCTTCCCATCCGGATTTCACTTTAACACCCCCCCCCCCCCCCATTTCATGCTGCCTTCCAGTCTCCCCCCGATACCTGCACCATGGTTGACCATCTGCAGGGTCCCCCCAGCCCGCTCTGCTCCCCAGCATGCTATGGGCTGGGCTGGAGGAGCCCTGACAGCCCTGGGATGGGAATGACATTCCCTGCCACATCAACCACATCTCAGATCAGCCTCATGTGAGACTGGCAGCTGCCTGGGGGTGGTTTTCCATTCCTGAACGCGCGGCACCCGCTCCTCAGCAGGGGATTAGTAATAAATATTTGGAAAGATTAGTTATTCCATACAAACAGCCACAACCTATTGCAGAGGATGGCTTAGAGCCTGCTCCTTGCCGAAAGCTCTCCAGGGGTCTGTGGTGCTTCTCCGAGCCCTGCCAGCCCTGGGAATGACCCACTCCATGCCACACACCCCAGCACCCAGAGGGGATGCTGCAAGGGCTGTCAGATACAGGACTCCCCCATCCCAGACTTCTGGCTCTTCACTTTGGATCGCCAAGCTGTAACCAGCCTCTCCAGAGCCCCCTCAAAGCATTATCAGAGCATGGCATGAGTGCACACCTCTCCCAGCTCTGTTTCCCTAGTCCCCCCTTTGCCATGGGAACCTTGAAGCATGGGAAACCCAAGGCTCATCCCGCCTTCCTCCTGCATCTCCCGCCTGCTCCCATCCCCAAGCACCAGGCAAGCCTGTCAAATCTGCAGGAGACCCCAGAGACCCCCACTGCAGCTCTTCAAGCTAGAGCAAATACAGTCCCTCTGTAAAGCACTGCAAGCACACAGGCTGCTCACCCTGGGATTGATGGAGACGGGAGCTACACAAGCAGCAGGTTCAGCCCAGGACACAAACCCATTTGCCAGCCACCCCCAGGGAAGCACTTCTCTGCCCTTCAGATTCCAGGAACATCAAACACACACCCACAAAAAGGTGTTTTCCCAAAAAATTCATCTGGTTTACACCCTGCCAAGATCCAAATTCACTGGAAATGTGCTTCCCGAACAGAACGCCTTTACACAGCTCAACCTCCTTCTACATTGCATGTTTTCCTGCCTTACATCATCCTTCCTCCTTTAGCAGCTCCAGGACCTTCCTCCCTTCTACCACCACTGGGGCACTGCTGCTCAGCCGTGGCCCAACGTGACACTTGCCTGCCTGTGTCAGCTCTATTTCAACTTCAGAGCCATTAATCATAGTTAGACTATAATTCTGTTTCATTATAATGTCATTTGGATGGCAAAGGCTGAACCCAGCATATTCACATTGCTAATGGAATTATTCCCTCTCCTCCTGCAGCCCCGAGTACCCGGGCAAGTGGGACCCTTGTGCTCCTCTTGTGCAAGCATCAGCTCATTCCAGGCTCCCAGCTTCAGCCTGCAGACCGGTCCCCTCACACAAGTGTCCTCATGGCCATGTTCACAGCAATACACTGGTGAGCTGCTCAGCACCTACTTAACAGCCCTCCAACCCTGCAGTAAACGGGCTTTAGAGAACTACAGGCTTCCAGAGCCAGCCAGTAGCATCCGAAAGCAAAAAGGAAACTGCTAAAAGCACGCTTTGATGCTGTTCAAGCTTCTTTTCCCCAAGGTTAGAGCCTGGAGAAGCACAGCAGGGCTCGGAGCAGGGTGTGGACTGAGGTCCCAACACACACATGGGATTTGCACCACCATTATTGATGGGGGTTTAGAAAGCAAGAAGGTGAGTGAGCCCCCCGGAGTGTTAACAGAGCTTCTTGGCACTGAAGGCTGATTTCTCTTACAGTGTTGTTCTACTAAAGTTGCAGTGTCGCCCATGTGTGCCAAGCTCAAGCAGAGCAAGTGGGCTGATGTAACCAGGGAACAACTCCCCTGAAGCTGCTTGCTCCATAAGACTACAAGGAAACCGGGAGAGGGGCTTTGGACAAGGGATGGAGGGACAGGACAGGGGAATGGCTTTAACTGCCAGAGGGGAGACTGAGATGAGCTCTGAGGCAGAAGCTCTTCCCTGTGAGGGTGCTGAGGCGCTGGCACAGGGTGCCCAGAGAAGCTGTGGCTGCCCCGTGTCTGGCAGTGTTGAAGGCCAGGTTGGACACAGGGGCTTGGAGCACCCTGCTCCAGTGGAAGGTGTCCAGGCCCATGGCAGGGGTTGGAATTGGATGAGCTTTAAGGTCCCTTCAACCCAAACCAGGCTGGGATCCTGTGATTTAGCCTACATTAAACTCCTCAAGCAACCTCCTGAAGCCCCTCCAGCGAGAAAAGAACATTCTGGGCAATATTTGTTCAAACCCCCAAACGTTACAAACCAGCTCGAGTTTGGCTCTTCGCCTCCATCCTGCAAATTACAGGCTTGTGAAGGCCTCCCCTCCTGTACCTGCCCCCAGCACCTTACAAAGACATCCCCACCTCTCACAGCATTAAAGAAAAAATATCCCAGCTATCAATAGGTGCAATATTAGAAGCCAAAATACCCTCTACGGCAACCTGAAAGGTCTTAATTATCCAGGCAGGTGGCAGAGTGAGCAGCCCCGGGGCACACGGAGCTGCTGAACTTTGCTTTTGAGAGTGGGTATTGAGGAACAGACAAAACCACTCTCATTGAATCCCTTTTGAGCTGAGGCAGCTCTTTCATTAGCCAGAGACATTGTTGGAGTCCCCCCACAACCTGAGAGGCTATTGTATTCACAACTCACAATCCATCCCAGCGTCTTAACTAGGAGGGAGCAGAGAGGAAAGGAATTGAAGCAGGTTTCCAACCCAAGAGCGCCCGTTCCCGTAGCAACGGCAGCAGAACCGAGGTTTGCCGCATGCAGATTCCAGCTCCGGATGGAGCAAACCTCCCCATGGAGCAGCCCAGGATGGGGCGCGAGCATTTCCCTTGGGAATTATCAACTCCCCGGTGCATTCCTGAGCAGCCCGGTGAGATGGGGCTTGAGGGTGCTGAGGCGCTGGCACAGGGTGCCCGAGAAGCTGTGGCTGCCCCATCCCTGGCAGTGCTCAAGGCCAGGTTGGACACAGGGGCTTGGAGCACCCTGCTCCAGTGGAAGGTGTCCCTGTCAGTGGCAGGGGCTGGAACTGGAATAACTTTAAGGTCCCTTCCAACCCAAACCAGGCTGGGATCCTATGATAAAGACCAGAAAACCCAATCTTAACCTTCAGCACAATCAGCCTGCAAGCAACTTTCAAATCAAACTTGTGAGGTGACTCTCAACCAGAAAAAGCTCCTTCTTAATCTGAAAGTCATCACAAGAATGAAATGCAACTCTTGAGTCTCACCACTCCTCTTTAGATATTCATTTTTCAACCAGCTCTACACTGAGAGCAACCCAATGTCATCGCACAGGGATGCTGAGAACAACAACAAATATGCTCCCTAGGCACTCTGTCAAAGCCTGACACACGAGTAAGTGATTCTGGCTCATTTCTGCCTCAGTTGTGTGGAGCAGACCTGGTAAAACCATCAAGAAGCTTCTAACAGAGTTAAGACTTCAGAGCTTGGTTGTCCCCATACAAGAGCTGAGTGCTGCATGTGTTTACAGCAGCATCCATATGGCACAGGGGAGTTACGTGCATCAGAAGCCAGGCTGCTGTACGTGCAACGAGGGCACGAGCTTGCCATACATTCCGCTTACACCTCTCAAACGTGGTCACAGGAGTTCCACCTCCACACAGCAACAGAGCAAGAACTGCACCAGCACTGAACTGGGCCTTGGGCACATCAAAGTGAGCGATGTGCCACCTTCACACTGGAGCTGCCAGCATAGGAAGCACCGAGCATCGCCAAGAAGCTGATGTCCAAGGACTCAGTAGTTTTCCTTCTCGCAGCACCCCTGTTCCTTGCAAATGCTTTCCATGCAATGATGGACAGAGCTCATTGAAGAAGATTCAGATTTGGTGCCATAAAGGTTTGGGTATGTCTGGTTGAGAAGAGGCAGGAGCACAGCTCTGCAAAGACACCACAGAGGCACCACCTCACCATCCACCTTCAGCTGTCAAAGAAACCTTTGCTTTGAGGATGCACTTTAGCAGCTTCAGGACTCAAGGTTCACACAAAAGCAAGTGCCAGGGAGCCCATGGGACTGGACAGGAAAGATGCAATGGAATTTATGAGCTACAGGCAGGGCAGCAGATGCTGAAAGGACCGACCCAGCTCCTGCATGCAACAGCATCACATTCATACTGGACAGAAGCATTCCTTCTGCAACAGGGCTTGTGCATGGCAAGAGATGTGCCCATGGAAAGCCCTCACCCCATCTCACCCATCCCTGGGACCTGAAGCCTCAGCACCAGCTGAGTTCCTGGGTTTGCCCCTGCCACACGGCTTCATCGCAGGGCAGCCCTGAACCATCACTGCAGTGAACTCCAGGTTCCCATCTCCGAGCCCAACCTCAAGACTGCAGTACAAGAAGCTTTCTGCAATCACAGCCCATGCAGAGCAAGGGAGCTCTTCCTGCACACCCCAACACCTTCAACCAGGAAAACCTCCTGCAAATCCCATTACTGGTTTCTAGCAGCAAGTCTGGAACAAGGATTTCTTTAAGCAAGAATAAAGAACTGAGGAGCCAGCAGCAGCCAAAGCTGCTGTCTTCATGGGGGCTGCAGCAGAAACTTCCCCTCAGGGCAGCATTTTGACCTCCCTTGCCTAAAAAGGGCTCACCACAAACCAGTGCTGCTCCGCTGACATGCAGCTCTAGAAATGAGCTCCTCTCACTGAGCATGGGCAGTTCTCTCGTCCTCAGCACTCCAAACTCCGGCTTGCTACACCAGCTTTTCACTTGGGAACTGCAGCCCCTGGGAGCAGAGGCAAATTCAGCTCAGCTTCCCACATGGGTGATCCAATGTGAGGACCCAGTCCTGCTCCTACACCATCCCACTACTCATCAGCTTCAATGGGAACAGCCCCGAGCACTTCTCACCCCCGCTCAGGAGGCTCCACTCCAGCCCTTGCATCCTCCACCTTATCCAGAGGCAGATGGACTGTTCTCACATCAAAGGAAAGACAGACCAAGTCAAAACAGAGGAGATGCCTCTCAAATTGACCGACTGTGGGGAGGGTGCTGGTGCTGCTGACAGAACCAGGCAGCGTCCCCAGGGACACCGCTCAAGACAGGCTTTTTGCCTGAGTACAGAAGTGGGAGAGCAATTAGGAAGAACAGCAATGAGCTTCTCCCCCCTTCAGCCTTCCCACTCATGAACACCTTCCATCTTGCCGCAGTGCCAGCGAATGGCTCCCACCTCACTTGGGCCCCCCAGCCCCTCCACACCAACCCCAGCATGGGGGACTTGCCCCTTTAAGCATCACAAGAGATGGCAGTCAAAGCCATAATGAGGCTGTAGACGGGCTGGGGACGGAGCTGCTGCCTAGTCTCACCAGTGGGCAGAGATGGGCTGTTGGAAAGCCAGGGCTGCCACAGAACAGCAGCACAGAGGCCACCAGCAAAGCAGCATTCCAGCCCTGGCTGCAAGCTGGGGTCAGTACTGCAATCAGCATCTTGGTTTTGAACTGAGCAAGCATAGAGCAAAGAGGAAAGGCTGTAAAGCAGCACAATGAGGTGGCAGAAGAGGCAGGATAAAGAAGGGAATGAGCTCCTGCAGGCTGCTCCCAGGGTACCAGCCATCAGTGGGCCTGTACAGAGACTTACATCTTGCCTTACAAACCCTGACCCACTCACGGGAGGCTTTATCTCAGCAGGGTAAGTCTAATATGGCCCTGATGCCCCAGTTCGGAGAGCAAAGGAGGTGAACTGCCATGGTACCGATGGAGAGTATCCAGAAAAACAGTGCTCTGGCACAGGAGGAAGAGGATGGACAATTCAGAGCCAAAAGCTACATGCAGCAGCAAGGATATGCTGAGCACAGCACAGAAGTCCCCTGCAAGGGAAAGGATCTTGACTGCTGACCAGGGGTATAAGTGGGGGCTTCAAACCTCAGACAGTCACCAAAGGGTGAACATATTCCAGCCACTTCCCTTTGCTGCAGGACTTCCAGGAGCAAGCCCAGCTGGACACGGGATGTCCAGGCTTCACCATGCCCAGGCTCTGCCGGTAGCCAAGCCAGACAAGCTCAAGCTGGTTAACGAGAGCCTCCAGCTCCAGAAATAGCTTTGGGGAAGCGATACTCGAGCTGATGCTCCAGGGCACAGGCGGGGACTTCTCGGGGCACAGCACCCGGCACCGCGCTGCTGCTGCAGCTTCCTGCTCTCCCACGGGCACCAGGACCTGCCCCAGCCTGCGCGCTGCCATCTTCCCTCGGTTTCATTTCTGTTCCTCTGCCTTGGTATGAAGTCATGTGTTGAAGTTATCGGAGAGCTGGAAGTGAGTCAGCGCAGTCAACGACAGCCTAAGAATGGAACTAATTAAAACTATTCACTCAAGCCAGCATGTTCCAACATACTCAAGACCCTAAACAAAGCCAGTTGCATCAGTGGGATGCAGCGCACAACCCCGGTACGTTGGCTCCCACCTCCTGCAGCAGATTGTACAAAGAACGAGTCATATTCCAACGCAGAAGTCAGGGCTTCACTACCAGGGACCACATTCCTCAAGGGAGATGAGTTCTCAGAGAGCTTTACTCCAGCCTCAGAGGCTGTAGAAGTTGTGCTTCAGTTGAGGGAATACCTGAAGCCATCACCAACCCACCGAGGGGTAGAAGGCAAAGCGCAGCGCTCGTACGAGACCAAACAAATTGATGACATGGATGCAGCAAGTCAGGCCAGCAGCAGAAATGAACTGACTCATCTTCAGGCCGTGCAGGATGACCTAGGAGGAGCACGTCAGCCAAAGACCCTGCTACCCTCAGTACATTTCTCCTCCCCTTCTCTTTTTAAGGGCTGGGAGTGAAATTTGCTGACCAAGACTGACAGACCCTGAGGTGATGCAGGCGAAACAGGAATCTGAGCCCACAACACTTCCCAGGTCCAAAAGCCATGCCTTAGCCAGGTCTGCTGTGACTGGAAAGGACCTAAATGCTCCACTGTCACCAAAGGGCGCTGCTAATGGAACAACCAAAGGGCTGTGTTATGGAAATGCTATGCAAATGGATACTGGGACATCCATTTGCAGAGATACCCACAGGGACAGGTCTGCAAACCTGGGAGGAGAAAAGCATCTTCTTGTAAGCGCTCATGAGCATCCCACGTGCACAGCAGTGAGGAACAGAGCTGCCTTGGTTCTCATCCCCCGTGGACACATAAACCAGGGTGAGCATCAAGAGATGAATGGAAAAGCACCTTCTATACACATGTTAACATCCACACAGGCTGCCTGGCCAGTCAGTGCCTTCTTATACACCAACAGCACCCATTACAGAGAGCAGGAGCAAGGCAGATCAAAAGCATTTTAATCACCAGCTTCCAGGAATAAAGAACATTTAGTTACAGACCCTCTCTGCTGCAGAGAGTGCTTCCTTTACACAACTGAGATGGAGAACGAGAGCATGAAACCAAATCCAGTAAGTGCAACAGAGATGCAGCGGGTGAGGAGGGCAGCAGATCCTATAGCAGCATCAGCCACATCAGACAGTGATGCCATCGAACCCATCCAGGCACATACTGCAGTGGGGCAACAGATTTGATTTATGAGACCTCTGTAGCCTTTATTTGGCATTAAAATACAGAGATGCTGAGCACTTTATCACACTACTTGTCTCCCTGAGCACTTTATCACACTACTCGTCTCCCTTCCAACCAAGATAAAACATAAAGATCCAAGACCCCGTCATGGATCATTTAATAAAACACAAGTATGCAATAAGACTTGGCTTATGCTAACAAACTTTGACAGAACATAACTAACCCTCCAGATAGGAGCTGCAAGAATAACATCAATTAAATGGCACTTCTAAAAATAGAGTACCTGACCTGCTACCACTTGTGACTATCAATCCAGCTTTCCCTGCAGAGAAGCTGCTAAAGTTGAGTCAAACCTCAAAATACTGCCTCAAAATAGTTGTTCTCGCATGTGAAGCGGTGCTGTGTCTGTAAGCGATCCACCCCTTCCTCCATTTAGATTGCTCAGAGACCTTCACAGAAGGATAAATCACTACGTGTCAAGGCAGAAGCAGAGAGAGACAGATATTGATTGCAGCAGCAACAAAAGCGGTTGCAAAAACTGGGGCGAGATGCACACGCCTCTGGAGAAGTCAATGGGGAAGGAGCAGGCAGCGCTTGGACATCAGCACACGCTGCCTGGGGAGCTCGAGCTGCTCTGTAGGAGGTTTAAGAGATGAGGCATTTGAAGCCTCTGAAGCACAGTTATCGTGAGCTGCTGTCCAGGCAAACCAGACCAGGAAGGTCCCAGTTTGCAGAGGCGCCTTTAACAGCTCCTCCATGGCTACTCCAGCACTCCCAAACCTGAAAGCTCTCCCAGATGCCGCCCTTTAACCTTTCAGCTTAGTTTCCATCCCCCTGACAGCAAGAAAAAGCCATTCACAGGAAGTTCCTCTATGGTTTCCGTGTTACTTCAGCTCAGCCCCACTTACGAAACCTGGACCAAGGAGCTCTACGATGTGCTCCAGGGAAGGACCAACACCACTAAAAGCACCCCGCCAGGGTTTGCCACCTCCTGCCCAGGTCACCAGCAGCTGGCAGGGACCAGGGGTGGCAGTTCCAAAGGACAGGCAGCATTATGGCAGCATGGGAGCCAGAGGCTTCACAGGAGACACGCAGCATCGTGCACTGCTCCCCAGCTCTTCCACACGAGACAGGGTAATTATCACATCCTTTCTTCCCCCTCCAACAACAGCTATAAGGCTGTGTCGGGATGTCTCTTGACAGCACAGCTGAGCTCAGACATCATGGGAACAGCATCACAGTGCACAGCACCCGGCATCATACAAGGAGCCCCAGTTTGGCCACACAGACACCAGAGCTTCCAGCCAAGCTTCACAATACAAACACATGGCTATTAGCTATGCAAACTCTACCATGGGATCCAGCCATCCTTACAGAGCATCACCCACCACAGGCTGCACCCGCAGCTCATCCTCTCCCACATCTGCTTCCATCCACTGTGCTGAGAGGGCTGCAAGCTGCACACCCCAAACGTTTACAGCTGCAATAATACAGGAGAAGTGGTTTTGTTTTTCAGGACATCACAGACCACCACTTCTCTCAGCTGTTTCAGCTTGGGTTTGTTGCTCTTCCTGGGCACGAGCAGCACCAGAGCTCCCTGCCAGCTCCCGCTCCCACCGATGCGCTCAGTGATGCTGAGCCACAAGCCTTCCCAATTAGGCTGCTCATTTCACTATAATGGCTTGGCAGTCCCCATACAGCAGGGCCTGGGCAGCAAGTAAAACCTGAACGGGACAAGACCTGAATGGGCAATAACCCGATCAAAGGGGAACAGCTGCCCTGACAGGCAGCCCCCTCCAGAAGGCCACTGCAGAGCTAGTCGGAGGCCAATTGTCTCCACAGCGGTGGAAGGATGAGACACGAGATCTTTATTAGACATCCATCAGCCCTCGCTCATTAGAAAAGCGCATCAAACCCTATCGCCAATAAAGAGGAATTTCAATGTGAGCAGCAGGGTTCATTTACAGACACCTGTTACGAAAAGGCCCGACAGCATCTGCCCCAGCACGCGCTCGTGAGTGCTTCCATGTTTCAGGGTCACGAATCTGCCTCAGAAGTGTTATGAATTAAGTATTAAAAGAAACTGCTTGACTCCAGCTCTCCTGAAAGCTCGGGTTTGGCCTTGTAATAAATGGACATGTAATAACAGCTCCTCAAAACAGCAGATCGTGGTCCTGGGAGCAACCATCTCAAAGCACATATCCTGTGCTGCTAAGATGCAGATGCACACACCTCCGGTCTGGCTAGAGCCCACCAGCATTTGTTTGCTAACTGTCATTCCTAAAGCCATAAGCTTTAGCTCCCTATACAAGTCAGCAGCTGAGCTGACAGCTATTATTTTAGGAGTCCATATGGACCCATCACAGCATCTTGCAGCTCTAATTCAGGGCACAGGTGGACATGGGGCGGATGGCTCTGCAGAATATAGGAGCTGTGGGAGCTCGGACCCTGCTCGCCAAGAACATCTGTCCCAGAAATATATTCAAGGAATGAGTTTCTTTAGAGAGCGGGGGAAATACCCTTCCCCCTGTGCATCGCTCACCATGATGTTGAGAAGGGATCCTGCTCAAAAGAGAGCAATAGCCACCAGGCAGCCAAACAGCCTTGAGGAGGCTGAGGAGCTCCTGTCAGCACTGTCAAACCCAGGGGACATCTGACAGCATCCCCCTTGGCCCTGCTTCCACAGTGCTGAGCAGTGCGAGATGCAAACTGGTCCCACTGCAATGCCGTGGGGCTCCCGCTTCACCCACACCAGTCAGCATGTCCCTATGCTCCTCAGGGACACCAGCCTCCATCTCCCTGCCCTAGCGCTGCTTCCCACACTAACCAGCCGCAGGCAGCACCATCCAGCTGAGCCCACTGCAGTGGCTTAAACTGACAGAGGAAACTGAAGTTAGACATCAGGACTAAGTTCTTCCCTGTGAGGGTGCTGAGGCGCTGGCACAGGGTGCCCAGAGAAGCTGTGGCTGCCCTGTGTCTGGCAGCGTTCAAGGCCAGGTTGGACACAGGGGCTTGGAACAAGCTGCTCCAGTGGAAGGTGTCCCTGCCCGTGGCAGGGTCTTGGAACTGGATGAGCTTTAAGGTCCCTCCCAACCCAAACAGTACAGGGGAGAGGATGGCAGCACAGCCTGGCAGACCCTTTGCCTCCCCATTCGGAAGCGACCAGAGCAGCCACGTTATTTCAAACCCGCTGCTTATTCACATGATTTTCCTCTTGTTTTTTACAGAAGTGTTCTTGTTTCACTCTGACACGGTGGAAGGAAAATGACAGCCAAGCAGGCAGCAATAAGGAAGGAACTTGCAACCGAGATGCAGGGTCTGTAGCACCCAGACACCGAGGAATAAGCCAAGTCGCTGTGCCCCATAGTCAGGCAAGGCTCCTGCGCCGCCAGAGCAGCAGGGCTGAAGGCACGCAGGCTTCAGGAAAGGCTTGCTGCCTTCAGAGCCCCACAGATGGGAAGAGGTATGAAGAAGGGCAGGATGATTATAACCACCAAGTTGTTTCCATATGGAGGATGATGGAGCACCCCATCACCCGAAGGTGTGATAAATGGAGCCTATAGAATCCTAGCTAGGATTGCAGGGGTGAGGGCCAGCTCCTCTGCCTCTTCCAGGTCCAGAGCTGGAGGCCATCAAGCACTAGTGACAGCGAGGGCAAAAGCAGACAAGAGGGTGGTAGTTGAGGCTGTAGGAGAGCAGTCACTGCAGACAGTCACAGCGCGACCGGCACCAAAGCATGGTGTAAAGCTCAGTTTGGTGGCTCTGGAGTGGAGCATCCCAAAGGCAATCCGCAGGTAACCGTTGGATGCAGTATTCCTTTACAAGAAGCACAGCCTTATAATTTCTGCAATTAGAAAGGGAGTTTTTCTACCCGGATCTAAAATAGAAGTTCTTGTCACAAATTACCAGCTTTCACTCCCCTCATACCTGAGCTTAAACTGAAACCAAAATGGAAATTTACAGGAGAATGAGAAAGTGAGTCAGTCTGCCCTTCCCAACAGCCGTTTATTTTCATCCTCTCGGACTCACTTAATAGTAACATCAGAGAAATTAAGTTTCTTCCATATTTCCAAAGCCGGGAACAGCGGAGGTGGTTTTAGAAGGGAGCTTCACTGTGCCACGGTCCATCGCAGTGCTGGGATTAGCTGCTTGGCTTCCATTCCCATCCAGTGCTATGATCCCATCTTTTCCTACCCACACAAGCAAGCAGTTCTTGTACCAACTTGAGAAAATGGCTAAAACCAACCTAACAAACCTCTTGCCCAATCGTCTGCTCTTTGGTCAACCTGTAGCCAAGTGAAGGCAGAAGGAACTTTGACTCCTGAAGCATGGCACACTGAGGCCAAACCCACTGGAGAATCCTAACTTCTATTTGGGAAAGGAACAGCGACCACTTGGAACAAAGACTTAGACCAACCAAAACCAACCCTCAAAGATCCATGCAGAAAATCCTCTGGAGCAAGCTCAGAGGGAAAAGCAGCCCCAGCTACCCCATAGCCCAGCTGAGCAGCGGTCCCTGAGGACAACCTCTTGAGCAGCTCCCCACCAGAGATGGATGGTCCTGCTCCAGCTAAAGCCTTGGTGACAAAGCCACTGCCTTCAAACACCCAACCTATGCAAGTCCATCCACCACCAACCGCATCCATTGGGTAATGCAGATGCAGCGCCTGGAGCAGCAGCCAGCCCAAGGTTAAGAGCTCTGCCCTTCTTCTGTAGTGACAGTGCTCAGCACCGTTTCGTGCAAGCTACAACGCGGGCAGGAGCAAGGAAAAGTTTCCAGGATGTATTTCAAAGCACCCGATCTTCAGCAGAGCTGAGATTCAGAAAACACTCTGCAGAGCTCCCACCCCAGCGCACATCTCCTGAGTATTCAGGTCAAAGAGGGACTGCTGCTCGAGGAGAAATCCTTTCAGGTATATAATAGGGGAGAATCTAATTCTGCTCCAAGGCTGCGGGAAGCAAGCCATTTGTCAGGCAGGATTTGATGGCAGTACTTGTCCACAACCCAGACAAGCACTCGCTTCCCTCACAGCAGAGCGAGAGCAGCAAACAAAGGAATCCAAACTCCAAACCTCCTGGCACCGAGACAGATATTCACAGATTCCGAGAAGGAAGAAATTCCAACTGGAGTTTGAAGCTATTTTAGAAACGTTCTCTGCAAGGGTTTCGTGCTCAACCAAAATGCAAATCCCCACCATGGCTTCCCAAGCAAATGAGCTAGTGGTGCTTTCTTCCAGTTCAGCAGCATCTTGCTCTGAGATCTACCAGCAGCCCTACTGAGCAGTAGCTAATTAAAGCCCTTCCTCCTGCCAAAACCCCAGACTCAGTCTCTCAATGACCCAGTAAGTGAGACTTTTCCCCCTGCACAAGCCCGGGGAGACTCTAGGTCAGAAGCTCTGCCCTTACCATGTACCAAGCTGCTGTACATGTGCCATGCTCTACCCACCTGCAGTACCCAGGGCACAGGTAACATGGAGTGATGGCAGGTTGGATGGGGCTTGGGCAACCTGATCTGATGGAAAGCGTCCCTGCCCATAGCAGGGGGCTGGAACGGGATCAGCTTTAAGATCCTTTCCAACCCAGGCTTCTGGGACAGCAGTGTGCCATCCTCCACAGAGGATGGCTCACAGGACAAGGTGTCAGACCAAGCTGTAGATAGGGATGTCCAAAGCAGGGAGAAACCCCAGAAGCAAACTCTTGGAATAAGCTCCTCCAAGGTCACTTTGTCTTACCCAGAAGAATAACTCGCTGCTGTTACAGACCTACATGCCTCATTTCCAGAGGACTCTGGCCCTGAGGCACCACTTCATCAAAGACAAACGAATAAGACAAATTTGGAACTTAATGGACTGAGCTACTGGAGACGGTCCTTAGACACATGATGCGAATTAGTTCAGTCTCACAGCTATGCCTGGGGCAGCCAGCACCAACCTCCTGCGGCAGAGGTGTCCTGCTCAGCCCTTCCCTCCCCTTGCACACAAGGATGTGGCAGCTCCATCACCCTCAGAAACTCTCTCCATGGAAGGGCACTTGGCTCAGATCAGATCCCCCAAAAGGGAAGGTATTCCATCAGACTCTTCAGAGACCAAGTGAACAGAGGGACATGGATAACCCCTCCCATAAAGGTTGGGAGTCACGGCACCCTCAGGTTTTCCCAAAGCACATAAAGGCTGAAGCAGCCCACAACAAAGCTCATCTCCATCATGACAACACAGTGAAGGCTGCTCCACAGCAAAAGCAATGTCAAGCTCTGGAGAGTCTATAAATAACCGTTTTGGGGGAATATTTCAAACTGTGCATAAAATCTTCCATCAGCTTGGGAAAGGTGACAGTGCCTTGGCTTACCATGAGCCACAGCAGCTGAAAGCAGCGAGCACCACAGAGAGCACTGGCACAACCTTCTGCTGCAGGGTGAGGAAGATGCATCCATCCCAGTGAGCAGGACACAGGCTGCACTGGTTTTATCACTCAGACCATCCTCCTCTAGGTTAATAGCAAGTTATGGAGCGTTTCCAAGTGTTTTTTCCTAAGCCAAGCTAAAGTTGAAGGGTGTAATGAATGCAAAGGAAGAAAAAGACCTAAAAACAAATTACTCAGTCCTCTTGGGTAGGCACAATATTAAGCACCAATGACAAGCACCATCATTTTGCTTACAAGGCAAGTGTTAACGGTCCCTGCCAAGCGAAGCACCGAGGTAATGATCTCTGAATCAGCCTCTCTCCAAAGCATCGCATTGATAAAGGCACCAGATCTGGAGATGGTAAATAATGACTTTGCACTGCGTCAGGAGCTAATCCACTCAGTGATGCAAATTAAAGTCGTGGGCCACTTCCCCCTCACTCCAGCTTCTGACTGATGTTATAAAACAATCTCCATACTGGCTCCTGACTCCAGAGCGATGTCACCCAGCAAAGTTGGGTGAAGCCATTCAGCAGAGCCAAGGCAACTTCCCCTCCTCTTCACAACCCTCCTCATTCTTCTCCTATAATTGGGAATCATGAAAACACATCTGTTCATGTGTTAAGAGCGTCAACTACTGAATGTGCTCGCAGCTCAGGTCATCAGAATAAAAGTATTTAACTGTTCTCTCCAAAGGTGAAGCTATGACTGTTGCATTCTTTCACATGGCAACAGAAGACAGGGAGGAATCCACCAGCACAAGCACCAGCATCACAACATGAGGAAGAGGAGGAGTGGCTGAAGGCTGGGATTCAGGCAGCAGAATCTTTTTTAGCTTCCCTGCTGCTGACTAAATATCAGATGTAGGAAGACCAGAGCAGAACTACAGGAAACTGAAGCGCTTAAACATGATCCCCAACTGAGAGCAGAGGCAGAGCCCCCTTTGAGCAGCCAGTTAATGCCATTGCCCTCCCTCTGCATCCACCGGGGCTGCCTGCACCAGCATCCCCATGCCCTGCTCAAGCCCAGCAGCTCCATGGACCTCCCAACAGAGCCACTCATTATCCCTTATTTTCCCAACCACCCGCTAAAAACATTCACCTGTTTCCCTTCTGCTTGGAGATAAAAAGGTTTTCTTGCTCAGAAGGTTGTTCTGAGCAGTGAGCACTCCCACCCGAGGAGGAAGAGCACAGATGTCACTGGGTGCAAAAGAGCCAGTTTAAGGGGAGCCGCACCATAGCAAACCCAGTAACTCGAGCACACTGGAGCCTGTTAACACTGCCTCTTTTGGCAGGCACTGCCTGGCCAGCGAGGATTAGCAGCGAGCTTGTCCTGCTCATCGTATTTAAACAAGATGTACAAATCTGGCACTAAAGCAAGACCAAATATGGAAGCAAAACGTTTGACCCAACAGGATCTAACTCAAATGCATTATAGGTACCCTGCAATCAACGCACATCAGCTGGGGCAGGGAGGCTCATGCTCCTGTGCTCCAGAAGTTAAAATAGCAAGAGGCTAATGAGGTTAAGGGTGCTCACCCCAGACTCTCACTGATTCAAGTACCATGCTGGGTTGGGTTGGGTTGGTTTTTCACATGATGGGAAGAGCAGGACAGCTACAAACAGCCAAGGAATCAGCCCAAATCCCTCGAAACCAACAGCCCGAGCAGAGCTGGGATTATGCCCCAGGTCAACCATGAGCCACAAGGACGCGGCCAGCCAAGACACATGGTCCCTGACTGCAGACACCATCCCACCAGCCTGCGAGCACCCCGTGTGCTGACACACACCAGCAATACCCTGTGCAGGCAACTGGGAAGTTTAGATCTTCATCTAGACAGCGTTTATCAACACCTAACAGCAAAGTGATGCTTGTCACCACCCAGGTCTGCCTGGCCTTGGGCAGCTTCCAGCTGGAGATGCTTTATAAACAAGAAGAGAAAGCGGCTTCAAGTCACCTCTTTGCAGGAAGATGACAACGAGCCCCACTCCAGTTTGCAATGAGCAGTGGAGCAGTGACACAACCACAGGGAACCAAAGCCACTGATGTGCTGCAGACCAGCCCCTGGCCAGCAGACAGTGCCCATGGCTGCAGCAGATGCTGAGATGAGCAACCACGGCAGCGCACAGCTCCATCTGCACAGCGATGCTGCAGCAGCAGAGCTGGCACCTTCACAACATGCGTTTCCTGCTATAGGGAGCCAGGATCCTTCTACAGGGAATCAGGATCAGCCATCAGGAGCAACGGTGAGGGCTGGCACACCGCATCAAGTGTGACCCTGTAAGGACTCCTTGTGCTTCCTCCCTATCAATGAACAGTTAAATAATCCTGAACAGGGAAAAAAGGGCTGCTGCCTGCAGGTTATTATTGTAATTACACAAAATTCAGGTGGCCTGCTCCTAAGGAGAACATTTAATTTATGTCACTTTTCTAGTGGGGGCCGGTCTAACAGGGCAGATAAATCCCTCGCAGCCTGTATTAAGGTAATCAGAACAGAACAGCGGTGCTGCCCCAAGGCACCATGCACCATGGCCATCCCCTCTTCTCAAGGCAGAGCCCACACCAGCCCCTGCGGCGCATGGTTCCATGCACCCACCCCAGCACCCCAATTCCTGGGATGGGAGGGGTTCGGTCACCCCCTTCTCCCTACCAGCTACAAACCCACAGAAGCATTTCTCATGGGGTAGAAGCTGTTGTAGGAGGCAATGGCTTCCAACCACCTTCTCATGCATGGCTCTGGGGCTGACCAGGGCTGAACACGTGGCTGCAGCTCCACGGGGTGCCACAGGAATCCTCCTCATCCCAGGAACGTGAGCCAAGCACTCTGCTGCTTCTGCCCTTGCGCAGCATCAGGTGTGGCATTCCTCGGGAAGAACGCTGCTTCCCAGGAAGAGCTACAGACGGCACCGCTGCTTCTGGGAATTGGTCTGCTTGAGACTTGGCTGCTATGGAGCACCACTCAAGGGCAGCTTTCTTCCCGTCACCCATCCCTCCTGTGGAAAACCAGACTCCTCAGTGGTGGCTGCTCCAGGCAGGACAGGGCCAGCCAGGGTCAAGTCTCTCCTGGTGACTTAACCAGGAGTAGCCCCATGCACTGAGGCTGACACTAGCCCAAATAGGAGTGAAAGCTCTGGAGATGCTTTCATCTCCATCCACCGGGTCACTGTCTGGAGCACTACAGCATTTACTGCACCCATTTTACGTCTCTGCAGCGCTATCACCTCTCAGCCTTGAGGGACTGCTGGCCAATGGTCACCAACAGCAGGTTTGGCTTGGAGCAGGAGCCCACAGACATCCTTTCCTGAGGGAACATGAACCCCTTGCTTCTATTGCATTGGGAATCCCAGACTGGTTTGGGTTGGAAAGGACCTTAAAGCTCATCCAGTTCCAACCTGCTGCCACAGGCAGGGACACCTTCCAGTAGACCAGCTTGCTCCAAACCCCATCCAGCCTGGCCTTGAACACTGCCAGGGATGGGGCAGGGTCAGGCATCCTATATCCCCATGTCTCTGCTCGGGTATAATATTCACCTGCAGTGCCTCACTCCAGGAAGTCCTTGCAGGGCTCCCACTCCAAGGAGTGCAGTGGCTCCTGTACGAGCTTCTGCTGAAACGCCAGGTACAGGACACCAGCCCAGGGGATGAACAGCTCCTTGGCCATTCTGTTTGCTACAGCATCATTTGGAAAGCCTGGAGGGTCTCTGGAACACTTGGCTCTTTCTCTTCCCGCTTCACCTCACCCAGCTCTCAGAGGCAGCACCCCCATCAGCAAAGCAAAGGGTGTTTATGCTGCAACACACAAGGCAACACCAGAACACGGCAATGGAAACCCAATCTGCATCCAGGATCACTGCACAAGCACTGCAGCTCCTCTAATTCTGTTTCTATTGCCTTTTCCACAGGGCTTGTTCCCCACAGCCTGCCTTGGGTTGCTGCCCACAAGACCTACAGTTACCCCTCTCCTACAGGGAGTCTCTTACTCACCTTTTCTAAACGGCTCTAATTCATGGGCTCTCAGAATAATGATTCATGAAGCCACTGGAGGAACGAATCGCGCAGCGCTGCGAACGCCCTCCACCACTGCCCCATGCTGCCCTTGCACCAGGGCTCACCCTGTGCAGGAGGAGGCCACCAGCCTGCAGCCAGGCTCTGTGTGTGTCCATGTACAGCTCTAACCCTCGGCACAGCCGGCTCCCGCAGGAAAAACCCACCCAAACATTTCTCCTGGGCAAAATCCCATCCACCCACCACTACAAGCAGCCCTTTGTCCTTAGCACACACGTTCCATTCAGACCAGGGGACACGCTTTAACACTCCCCTTCTGACCGCGAATTTTACAGTGATGCTTTCCAAGCAGCTCTGGCCTGAGCTAAACGATGGGCACGGCTAGCCGTTGATTTCTCAGTCACTGCGATCACGCAGCTCATCTGCTGATCAATCCGAAGGGGCCTGGCTGGCATTGACAAGTGTCTCGAGCATTTTTAGACTGTTGTCCTTTCAGATGCAGTCTGCAGAGTGAGGAGCCGTGCTGGGAGGGAGGGCAGAGCCCACCACAAGGGCCGGTGCAGCTCCTCTAGCTTGAGTTTCTAGATAAAACCCCATCAGTTGACAGCATTCACACGGAGTTTGGAGAGGAGATTCAACCCCACCTCCTGTTCTACATCAGATATCAAACCCTCAAGGTCTTGCTCTGTTTTGCAGCCCCAGCATCTTCTGCTGGCACAGAGACAAGTGAGCACCCACCCACAGTTACTGCTAGTGAAAAATGCCCTGCACACCCTTCCAGGAGCCCGTGTGCCGCAGGGGTTTGTAGGATCACATACACGTGAGCCAGCAGACATACAGAAAAGCCTGCACTGTTTGCTGAGATGTATCCTTAGAGACAACCCAGGCATTAGATTCCCCTGGAAGACTCAATACGCAGAGAACAATCACAGCAGAAGCTCTATACCGGGGTGGTTTGAACCCTGCAGTGGAGTCACAGCTGATAGACACCAGTTAGACATGATGCAAACCCTCCTGCCACCCCCAAAGCATTCAAACACCCCAGGGGCAGCCCCGAGACCCTCTGCTCAGCCTCCTGGTGCTGACACTGGCCAGTGACAGATACCCTGGGAAGGAAACAGACCTCCTCATTAGGAAACCCTAACATCATTTCAGGATGACAGCTACCTCGGGAGATAAAGAAAAATCTACCATGCTCACTGCAAAGGGGGACGGAAAAGAGAAACCACTTGCACAGAGAACCCTTCTGTGCTGTAAGGAGATGCTAACAGGGCTCAACAGATCAAGTGGTCCCTGCTAATGCCACCGGCACCAACCCAGTGCTGCGAGAACCTTCTGCAGGTCCAGATTTCCTTTCAAACCAGGTCCACTTCCCCATCCGTTCCTCTGAGCTGAGCTACAGGTGCCTGAGCAGGGTTAAAGAAACCAGCTCAAGGCTTTAAAACAACGCTTTGAATGAGGCTTGAGCCTTCAACCTGAACACGAAGGGGGCACATCTTCCCATTTCCCCCTAATCAACTGTACTCACAGCTCTGCAAAGCCACAGACCAGCTGATGGGTGCGGGGGACCAGGTGGACTTCCACTTTCCACTCCTACCTGCCCCGATGGAGGGAGATCCAAGCTCCAGCATCAGGAATTGTATTATCACTGCAAGGAGTGAAAAAACCCACACACCCTCCAAAATGATGTTTCCAATTTCTGCAGCATTATATAATTAGCATCGTTTGTGTTGCAAAAGTAATTGCAGTAACATTTTTAATTAGTCTATTTGAACACTAACATTCCTCCAGCGTGCATAATATGTTGACACAAAATTACTGGGTTGGAGGCAACTCCGAAATGATTGGAGTTTGTTTTGCTTTTGTTTCTCACTTGCTTAATACAGTCAATAGAAGCGCACGCTGGATGTCTGCATGAAGCTGATGGTGAGAACCCAGAACCCGCAGCAGCAGGAGCTGCAGCAAAGACCAGAGCTGTGCTGGGTTTCACTTCCGTCTGGAGGGCAGCGAGGAGGTGGGGGAAGGAAGGGTGGGTTTGTAGCAGATAGCAAGAGAAATACTCACTTGGAAGGTGAAGCCTGGGTAGCATTCGCCAGTGGCTTGGGTTTGGTATCAAAGATTGAGCTGTGAGCACACAGAGCAAAACGAGAGCACTGGATTTGGGACGGAGTTGTGTTTGGTATGAAGTTTGGGAAGAGATTAACTCTGAAGAGTATCTTGGCTTACTGAGCCGTAACCAGGGATAAGAAGTAAACACTTCACCCAGAAAAGTTACTGCATCCATTACTACACGATGCTTTTTTTGTTTCCCTTAAGGAATCACATTCTTCTTTCCAAGACCTTTACTTCTTCGCACACGTGAGAGCAGTAGCAGATGCTGGCTATTTTTTGCTCCTAAGTGAGAATTGTGCTGCGTGGCTCTTTGCCTTTACATGCGCACCTCTTCCCGAGTTCCTAAGGTGGAAGCCCAGCCACTGGGATCATGACTCTGGGTTAAACAAACCCAGCCCTCAGCGAGGAGCCCCCTCGCAAAACCTCCATGCACCAGGTACCCTGAGCTACAGGGGACCAAGCGCTTCTTGAGCGGCAGGAGAAAGATACCCCAAGGATGCCAGGAGGGAACACGAGCAGAACAGAGAGAAAAAGCTGCCAGCTCCCACAAGCAGCACATTCCGAGAATGAGACCAAGAATTTCCCTCTCGACAGCTTTCAAACCAGCTCCTTCAGCATCCTCAAAGCGCTCAAGTGAGAAGTGAGCAGCAAAGCCATCGGCTGTAACTTGGCATCCTGCAGTAGTGAGAGGCTGCTCCCCCTCTCCTCACGTGGTCCCTGGTAACGGTATCGGACAAAGGGATCTCGAAACCCGGGAAGAGGAGAACACGTACACTCCCTCTTTGTTATTTATGAGTTCACATGAGAGCTCAGGTACCTCCCAAGTACCACAGAGCCAGAAACGTGCTCCATACCATGGGCTGACGCAGCCAGGAAAGATTCCCCCAGGAAGAGCTGGACTTCCAGGCACATCCTCAGCGCTTCACCCTCCCAACACCCACAATACATCAGTGTTCATTGTTAGCCGGCAAGAGCCAGCTCTGCTCCTTGGGGCAGAGCTGCTGCTGCCCAGCACAGCAACGCTTCTGGGCTCTGAAGAGAGATGTTAGCCCAGGAAGTCTTCAGACGCATAAGAAGGAGATGGTATACAAGGATAAGAAGCGGATTAGCAGGCAATTAAGTGGCATTTGTGGTATCTGTTAGTACTTCAAGCTACAAAGTATCAGTTTCTGCCAACTTCCTGCCAAAAGTCACAAGTACTGAGCTAATTATCAAACTAATTATTGCAAATGCCCTAGAAAGAAATCAGGGCACAGGTGAAAACCCACTTAGAGCAAGCACAGCAGTAGGAGACAGCTCGGAATGAGACAGGCACCGGCCTCAGCTGCATTCCCAGCCGTGTCCCTCCGAGGAACAGGAGAAAACAGTTGGGGAAGTTGCTGAATTCAAGCGGCATTCGATAAAGGGAGAGCTCAACACTGCAGTCAAAGCTTACTGCAAGCCTGGAGGGTCTGAAGGGAGAGAGTCCCTAAGGAAAAGCTAGTCCTGAGGGCTGCAGAACCCCCGGAGCCTCCCCGAGTAGCTGTGATTCCCAAGCAGATGGCAGGCGGCACCGAATCTGGCTCCTGCTTGACTTTCCAATCTGGAAGCATTGCACATGGAGCCTTCCACTGAGTGGCATCAGCCCTGCGAGGCTGTCACCAACGAGGATCACACCCACAGTGACCCTCGCTAGCGGGAGCGCTTCCAGCAGGGACCTCAGAGCCTCGCGCAAGGGGACGCGTGTGAAAATCTGCTTTTGGGGAAGTGTTCAGGGTAAAGCTTGCTCTGCTCTGCACACTACAGCCTGCAAAATCTCCCACTGCAGCACAGCAACGGGGTTTTCATGTCTGTAACAGCAGAGTAACCTGGAAAGTGGTTTCTTAGGGTAGAAAGCTACATTGCAGACGCCTTTAGAGGTGTCAACAAGCAATCCTGCAGGGTCTTAAGGCAGAAGGGGAAGTCACAGACCAGTCACACACACACGGCAATCCCACCGCATTCCTGCAGCCTCTCGAGGCTCAGCTCCAAGATGCACACGACAGGACCACACTTTGACATCTACGGGCTAGGGAAGCTCTCCCCATCTGGAAGCCAACTGCCGCGTGTTAGTACATTGGTGAGCACTATCACAGGTACCATTTGCTGACCTCACGCAAAAGACTGGCTTCACACTGGTTAAAAGCTTTAAAGAATAAGCCCCGAGGCATGTTCACAATTACAGGTTTGGACAGTAGTTCCTAATGGCTAGGAGACAGACTTGAAAAGGCTCCAATTACCCGATAATGAATGCTATAGGTAAAACTGAGGGAAGAGCTGGGAATGACACGGAAAAGCCCTGCCTGGCAGCACAGGACCCCACCCCGCCCCCCTCCAGCTCTTCTAGCACACTTGGCATTTGGGGGCATCGTATTTGCACAAATCCAGGCGCTGTGAGCTGCCTGCACCATGAGGGAAGTCAGACAATTAAGGCCTGGGTGAAGCTGGGAAGACCCACAGCAAAAGCTGAGCTGCACAAAACTCTTCTGAGCAGCATGACCGCCCAAGTATGAAACCTCAGGTGCCAGGGGAAGCTGTGACCTTGAGAAACACCACTAGGACACGGTTTAGTCTCCACATCTGCTTTCCTCTGCTTGCCAGCACCAGCCCAGTCTTTTAGGTGGGAGTTTCTGAGGCAGCAGGGAGGTGGTTTTGGTATTTTAAGGTTATACTCCTGAGAATGCAGGGCTATTTAGACTGGACTAGGCTTACACTGCTTGTAGGAGCATCTGCAGAGATGCTCCTGAGAGCACCCAAGACAAAGTCCTTCTGCCTGCAGGCACAACGCGGGCAGAGGTGCCCCTCAGCCCCACCAGCTTTGGTTCTGCATCACACCATACCCGGGGGAGGGTCTGCTTTCTGCTTCGGATGCAGAGGAAAGCTGCCAGGACGAGCTGTTCCTCAGATACCAGAGCTACAGCGCGTTTATTTTCATGCTAAATACCTCCACTCGCGATTCAGCCACCTGCCGAAATAAAACTCTGCCCCGAATGCTCCCGAAAGCAGAATTTCCCTGCCAGGAGCTGCAGCACCAGCCAGCGCCGCCTGAATCCCCTGCCCCGACCCTGACCTCACGCAGGTGAGACCCACAGCATCATAACAAGGACTCATCACCGGCACCTGAGACCTGCAGCTGGGCGAGGACCGAGCAAGCGGGCACAGCCCCGTTAACCCGCCCCGATTCCCCGAGGGGACACCACCACATCCCAGCGCTACCAGAACAAAGAATTCTGGCCGTAGTAACCCAGAATCTACTGCAACACGTTCGGTTATAACCCCTGCTTTTCCCTTCGCGAGGAACGCACCGAAGCCGTTTAAGCCCTGCCGGGCGGCACAACCCCCGTCTGCCACCGCCGCTCCTCCGTTAAAACACCCGGGTTTGGGTTAAGTGCGTTTAAAAACAATGAACTTCCCTCTGCCTGTTCCGGGGGGACGCAGCTTTAGTCTCGGGCCCTTTTCCTCCGCTGGAGACACCCAACCGGCTTAAAAGCACCGAGCGCTTGATTGAAAAAATGACGAAGCTGCTTCCCCGGTGCCCGCTGGTGCTGCCCGCCGGCCCCAGCCGCGATGCTCGGACCCACTGGGGAGCAGACAGTGAACCCCCCCATTCCCGTCAGCGCAACGCTCACCTTGGCACTGGAAGCCCTGCTTGCCGAAGCCCCTGCGGAGAGAGAGGCGGTGTGAGAGCCCGGCCGGGAGAGAGCGGCCCTTCCCGGTGCGGGGAGCGGCACAGCGGGGCGAGGGGAAGGGATGCTCGGGGAGGGCGGGGGGGTCCCGGCGGGGCGCTCACCAAATGAAGTCGGTGCAGTGGCTGCAGAAGGTGGGCTGCTTGAAGAACCGCGCCGTGAACTTGTGGTTCTTCACCTCGTGCACGTTCTTCTGCCGCAGGGCGCCTTTGCGGGCGAACCGCACCGGGCCCTCCTCGCCCTCCGGGCCCGGCGCTGCCGGCGGCTCGGCCATGCTCTGCGAGGGCTGCCGGCCGCCGGCTCCGCTCGGTTTGGCTCTGCCCGGGGCCGGTCCGGCGCGGTGCGGTGCGGTCCGCCCGCTGCAGCTGTGCCCGGGGCTCGGCCGCGCGCACCGTACCTCTGCCTGCAGCTGGCGGGAGGCACCGACACACACCCGGCGGCCGCCCCGCCCCCTCATTTACATACCGCCACTTTCCCGCCCACCTCATCTGCATATTAAATCACGCCCCTCCCGACGCCGCTTCGCGGACCGACACGCCACGCCCTCTGATTTGCATGCTAATTTGCATAGCCCGCGCCGGGAGCGCTCTGTGGTCGAGGCCGGGAGAGGCTCCGCCCGTCGGCTCGGTTGCATTCAGCATCTGCATCCCCGGCCCGGGCTGCCGGGTCCCACGGGGGGACCCGGGGAGGGAGCGCGGGGTGACGGGCAGCAGCGCAGGCAGCGCCGTCAGGAGCAGCGCGGGCCCTGGGGTGGGCTGCAGGGTGGGCAGCAGCGCGGGCAGTTGCAGGCAGCGGGTAGCGGTCCCCCTGCATGGGCAGCCCTGCTCTCCCCAGGCCAGCCCCACTGCAGGGACATCATCCCCTCCGATTGCATTGCTGCCCATGCAGGCGGGTGGGGAAAAGAGCAGAGTCCATGGGAGGTGGATGAGTAATAATAATAGTGGTAATAATGGTGGCAACAACAACAGTAAAACCCCAAGGGAAAACCTGCTGCGCTGCTGGTGTCCACAGACACTGAAAATCAGACCTGCCGGCCTCCTGCTCCAGCAACCAGCACTGCTGGTCTGGGAGCTGAGGGAATGAAAATTCAAATCCAAGCAGGACGCAACTTTAATTGGAACATAGTCGTGAACAGGAAATGTTCAAGGCCAGGTTGGACAGCGCTTGGAGCAACTGCTCTAGAGGAAGGGGTCCCTGCTTGTGGCAGGGGGTCAGAACTGGAGGAGCCTTAAGGTCCCTTCCAACCCGAACCAGGCTGGGATCCTGTGATTCTATGAAGTATTTCTGGGAACAGCAAGGCTTTCTAACTTGTCACTTGCAGGATTTCATTCCAGCTCTGCAGCCGTGTGATCGTTCTCCTTCCACGGCTCAAGAGCATCCCTGCTCTCCTGCATTCCAGCCCTCTGTCCCACAAGCTCTTTCTCGGCTGAACGCTCCTCCAGCTCTACGGAATTAGGCACCCAGGAGACTTACCAGAAATAGGCCCAGAGCTGTTATTATGCGGCTGCTTTAAAAAGCTCATTACAATAATGAGACATAACTGACCTGTCCTGCTGATGTCGTCCTTCCATCAATAGACAGGCTTGTCACTAACACCCAGCCCCGTGTGCTTTTAGTGCTAAGAAGAACTAAATTGCAGGCATCCCTCTGCCTGCTGTGCCTGTGCCATGAGGGGGTGAAGGGAACCCTCCCAGGCTTCCCGCTGTCCCAACACTGGGGCTGGTTCCGCCCTTGCTGCGGGGTGTCCTCTGCTCACTGCTGGGTGGCACGTTGAAATCTGCCCGACAGAAATAACTCCTTCTGCATGCGAAGGAAGGAGAGCAATAATGACAATAATAACAGGTCATTTGGACTCCTTTCCTGTGTACTTTCGCACAGGAGAGTGGTGTATTACCCTCAACACAGGCTGCACTTAACGCGTAGCCATGCTAGGCTGAATTCCTCTCATTTCAATTGTAAACCCTGGGCTTTGCCTGGCTCTTCTTTGTTCCTCTTTCACTGTATGTTCCCATTTTCCAAGCCCAGCCCGCACAGCTGCTGCACAGGAAACCCAGCAGCAGCAGGAACCACTGAGAAAACGGCTTTAATTTCCCCCTGCAAGCACTGATGCCCGTGCTGGTATTCATGCACTGAGCTTCCCTCACTCTGCTGCTCCAACAAGCACAAAAGCCAGGTACAGGCCGTGCTCTTGGGAGGTGTTTTCTTGTTTCCTTATTTTGCTGTTTCATTATTCAGCACACTCAGAGCTGTACCACATTAAAGGCAGTGTTTTCAAGCCCATGCTGGTTTTCATGGGAGCTGGGTACCCCCATCCCCTCAGCACTTTGGAACCTGGGGCTGAACATCCCAGAGCTCCTTCCTCTGAGGAAATGGTTGTAATTCTTCATGCAAGTGAAGTCCCCGCAGGTGTGGTGAGGGGACTTCACAAACAGCTCTGATCCTGCTCTCTTGGGAGCAGTGTATGGCCCAGTTCATTCCCATTCCCAGGTTCTGTGTCACATTTTCCCCTCCATCAGCTCCTGTCATCAGATAGAGGAGGGCACCAAACCCCAGCTGGTGATAGGGGCAACTGAGGGTCAGTTTTTCCTGTTGGATACCTCCATGGAGCACAGCACTGTGCAACCCAGGCTCACCTTGACCCGCAGGCTCAATGGCCTCCCTCTGCTGCTGGGGGTGGGAGAGCAGCCCCACATGCACCGGAGATGCAGAGACAACGGGTGCAGGAGCAGGCTCCCATAGAGACATGATTCACATCCTGAGGAAGGGACCTCATCCTCCCACCAGGCAACTGAGGAGCTGCTTTGTGGAAGGGAAAGCTCCGGGTGTACTGCAGGGAAACATGTGAGCAGGGAGCCTGGCCTGAGGCTGCGGGGTCAGGGATGCAGGAGCCAAGCACCAGAAGCCTTTGCTGACAATCCCCCTGCACCACAGCAAACAAATCGCAGGGTTCAGGTCAGAAACCTGCTGCAGTCACGCAGCCCACTGTGCTGCACCAAGGAACGCTGCAACAGCTCCAGCCCTGCAGCCTGGCTCTGCACTGCGATGGGGAGAGCCAGCCCAGCACCCAGCAAAGAGGCAGGATCCCAACAGGCGCAGTAAATTCTCCCTGTTTCCTAAGCAAGCTCTACATCCAGATGTGCAGGAGCCCCTATCACTGCTGGTGCTGTCATCCCAGACCAATAGCTCGCATGGAAGCATAAGCGAGCTCCCGGTGAGCATGCTGCAGCCTCCAGCCTGGCACTGATGTAGGGATGCTGCTCCCTTGGTGCCCACATTGGCATTTTCTAAAGAGCTCAAAGTAGCTGGAGAACAGATTTTTCTCTCTCTTCAGCATCGTGTTTCTGAGGGACCTAAATCCGCTGCAGGAAACAGGTGGAGGAAGAGCCAAACTCTAATTAAATATCAAGGTGTCTCAGCAGCCTCCGCCTGCGTTTGCAGATGCTCTCTTGCCCCTGAGTATGGTGGGAGGACCAAGGCAGGGATAGGGCACCCTGGAGCAGGGACAGGGGATGCTGGAGCTAGGACCTGCTGTGCCCTCCCTGAGGATGCAGCCAAGCAGCAGTCGCTCCATGAGCAGCCAGCCTTAGCTCTGGCTCTTACGCCATGCACCTCCTCATGCGGCTCTGCAGAGCTCATGTGAAGCTTTCTGAGGATGTTCCTGAGCACACTTTAAGCCACAGACAGGATGCAGGCTGGTGGGGTGCTGGGGGGGATGCTCGGGAAAGCAGCTCCATTGGGTCTAGGAGACATAAGAAGAGTTTCAAGAGCTTTCACCCATAATGCTCTTGCCAGGGAAGGGCAGATCCTCACATGCTTGTTTTCTTCTTTCTTTGGAGGAAAGCCCTGGTTGCAGGTACTCACAGAGCAGTGTGGCTGCAGTAACACCACACAGGGCAAAGGCCTGTGGGGCAGCTGGGGCATCCCTACCCTTGCTGCTGCTCTGGGGATGCAGTTCTGCTCCAGGCCCTATGGGAAGCAAAAGGGGTACCATGCAGGACCCTGCAGCAGGGCGACATCAGCTGTGCTGGTTTTTCCCTTCCTGCTTTCCCAGTTTTGGCATGTTTCACGTCCTCCGTGCAGAGAGGATGGAGCGAGGAAGAGCAGAAGCTGCATTCATGTGAGGAGAGACCTAGTTACCCACCCACCAGAGGCAGGAGCATCCTTCGCAGCCAGCCGCCGTGCGAGAAAACGCATCCCAGACGTTGGTGCCTGCACGTTACATAAACCCACACGAGTGGCCAGCATGGGGAGAGCATGGGGAGAGCTGCAGCAGCACAGCCGGCAGCGATGCACGGTGCAACAGCAGCTGCTCCTGCTCTGGATGCCAAAAGCAATTGTCTTCATTTACCTCCACCCGACTCCTTGGGCAGCCTCGGGTTGGTCCCGCAGCGGCTGCCAGCTCTGGATGTGCTGGATGGGAGTCAGATGGAGCTATTTCAAACACAGGGAGTGGAGACACCCAGGTATATTGGGCAGAGAGGAGGAAACCTGGGCAAGGAAGCAAAGCAATGTTGTCCCAGCGGTCCCCAGAGTGCAGGTTATTCAGCTGGCAGAGAGTTGGCATCCACGCAGTCTTCCCGGGGCACAAGCAAGTGAAAGGACTTCAATAAATGGTAGTTAACAGGGGTCCATCCACCCAGAGCAGAGCAGGCAGGACAGCATCTCCCCATCACACCCGGGAACGCAGCTGCCTGCAAGAGCAGAGCTCATGTCCCGTCTCCAGGCTCCCAGCCGCTCTGTGCTCCTTTGCCTGGGTCCCACGGGCACCCGAGAGCAAAATGGGGTGTTGGGGTGTGAGGACAGCCCAAGGGTGCAGCCAGGCTGTAAGGGACCGGCCGGTCCCTGCTGCAGGAGCGGACTTGCAGTGCTGCTGTTCGGGGCTTGTGGAAATACAGTGCTATTTTTCAAGCCCACCAACATTTCTTCCATCCCCCCTCAAGGCAAAGCAGGCTGCAGATGAATAAACGAGATGAGGAGCCTGTGCTGTTCACTGCCCCATGCTCCATGCTCTAAACCCACCGGAGAGCTGCGGAACACGGGTACCCCACACCTGCATCACACCGCGGGCACTCGCATGGTTCAGCGCATCACAAACATGGTTAGGCTATTTAAATATTTCATATTCCTGCTGCTGGCTTTCAGGGAGAGCAAATTAATTCTGTTTCATGTGCCCAGAAAGGGCCCACATTGAACCGCCCTCCTGCGCCGTTGGTTAAACAGAGTCTCAGTTAAAGTCCTTGAGCTTTTGCTGTTTGCTTCCAAGCCCATTTGATTGATACATGGCTTTCCTGCCCTATGACTCTAAGGTAGGAAGTGGTCATCACTTCTTCCTATTGATCCACAGCCATAGGCATTTCCCGCTGCCTTCCAAGCTGGGTTAGCACACGGGTGGGCAGAACGGTGACATTACCACCACCATAGGTCTCGCCAGTGGGCACAGGATGCTCCAGGCTCAGGGCAGCAGCTCAGGGTTAAGGACAGCATTGCAGTTTTCTGCTGGATTATAAAAGCATCATCCAAACTGAAGAGCAATGAGACCAAGCCGTAAGTGATGTGCTCAAGCTGATGTATGGTGATTTCCCATCCTGCTGCGCCGATGTTCCCTGTGCTCCCTGGTGCCTGGCACGCTCCCGGCCGGGCAGCTCTTCATCCTGCTCCCTTCCTTGGGATCAGTCTTGTCTGGGCCTAAGCCCAACTCTGAAGGCAGAGCAGAGGGGAGCTGAAGTGCAGCAGAGGTGCCACCAGCCCCTGCAGTCCTCTCCCACCTCTCAGCCCTGCAGCAGCCGCCTCCTCTGGGATGCAAAATAACTCTGCTTGTGCCATGGCAAACTCCAGCTGCTCCCGCCCAGGAGCTGGATTTCAATCCTTCTCATGAGGGATGCCTGGTTTTACACACACGGTTCATCACATTGCTCAGAAACATCATCTGATGATGAAGTTATTCACCCAGCCCCGCAAGGAGCTCCATTTAAATAACAATGAGGCTCAGTTACAGGCGCGGGGCTGAGCCACTGCACAATGACTTCTTCATTAAGCTTTGCCTCCGAGGGCTTTCCTCACAGCTGAGCCATTAACCTCTTCCCTTACAGCCACTTTCTGCTGCTCCAAACCCAGCAGGTCCTGCCCTGAGCCAGCAAACTCTGACCCTCAGAGAGCCATGGGCCAGGTTGCAGGTCAGGAATGCACTGAGGGATGCTCTGGAGCATCATCTGGGTATGGAAAATCCTGGGGGATGGAAATCCTCAAATAGATGTTCCTGCCACAGCTTTGGCCTTTCACCACCCCAGTTTATCCTGGCATCGCTGCTGGCCTGTCCTTGGCACAGTGTAAATCCCTTCACACAGAAGCATGAGTCTCATTTGGCTGGTGCCTCTGAGATACAGTGCTCGTGCTCTGCTCCCTTTCCTGCAGCAGCTCTGATCCTCCATTTCTCCAGCTGGTCCAGTCGTTCCCCAGCAAAACCAAGCATGGGATAAAGCACAGATCTCCTGTTTGTGCAGGATGGGGTTTTCCTGCTCTCATCTGTTTTATCTTGTGTCATTTCCCGCTGGAGATCATTCCAGCTTGAGGGCGAGAGCTGCTGGCTGGATGTGCTGGTGTCCTTCCCCGCTGTGCTCCCACATCCCATTGCCACGGGCAGGGACACCTTCCACTGGAGCAGGGTGCTCCAAGCCCCTGTGTCCAACCTGGCCTTGAACGCTGCCACCAATGGGGCAGCCACAGCTTCTCTGGGCACCCTGTGCCAGCGCCTCAGCACCCTCACAGGGAAGAGCTTCTGCCCAAGAGCTCATCTCAGTCTCCCCTCTGGCAGTTAAAGCCATTCCCCTGCCCTGTCCCTACATCCCTTGTGCAAAGCCCCTCTCCAGGTTCCCTGCAGCCCTGCTCTAAGGCACTGGAGCTGCTCTGAGGTCTCCCCTTCAGGAGCCTTCTCTTCTCCAGGCTGCCCCAGCCCAGCTCTCTCAGCCTGGCTCCAGAGCAGAGCTGCTCCAGCCCTCGCAGCATCTCCATGGCCTCCTCTGGATTAGCTCCAACAGCTCCACATCCCTCTTGTGCAGTTGCCCCAGAGCTGGATGCAGCCACTGCTTTGTCACTGACTTACAGCTGCAGCTGCAGCATCACTCCCTCAGCTCGGTGACTCCTCTCCAGCAGGTCCAGCAGTGCAGGAGTGCGCTCCTGTCTGTGGTGGCTTCACTCCAGCACTGGAGCTGCAGAGATGCTGCTCTGTAACGCACAGCATGGAGCACTGGGGGGGCCCAGCAGCGCTCAGACCACAAAGGCTTCAAATCAGCAGAGCTGGGGAGGAAAAGCAATGGAAGGAGATAAAGCAGTGGAAAGTGAGAGCAGCCCACTTGTTGATGGGCTTCCAGAAATGATTTAAATTAAAAAGTGGGGAAAAAACCCAAAAGCCCCAGGAAGACTTGCTGCTAATTTAGAAATCAAAAGGACTTCTGAATGGAAACCATTTGCATGAGGCTTTCACTCCTCTCTAACTAAATGACTGGGGGCTGGTTTTGGATGGCAGCACCTCAGCTGCTGCTGGGTTTCAGTTACTCCACAGGGTCACCGGGTGGAGGGATGGGGATGCCGGGGTGCTGTTGCGTCCCCTGGTCCTGCTCGGCTCCTCACCAGCAGCCCCAGCATCGGCCGGGTGTCACTGAGTGCTGTAATCACAGCAGGTTGGCTCTTCCATCCCTGTGAGGTTTATTTCTCCCTCCCTCTGCTTACTCTGTGTCACTCACATGGCACCGGTTCCATCTGCAGGAAGCTGCCACTCATTCTTTGGCTCCTCCAGCTTCTTCCTGCCCCTCAGAGCACCATGCATGACCCAACCGCTGCCCATGGGATTCTGGGGGGATCGAGGTCCAGAGGCACAAAGCACCAGAGAAACTCATGTTTTCCGGGGGATCTCTGCTGGTTTCTGTGTGTGGATGCCAGGCCATGGCCAGCCCAGCCCCGGAGCTGCTGCAGTGAGCTCAGGTGAACATAATCCTCATCACCAGCGCTGCTCACATTGCAGTGGCACAGGGGGAGGGTCTGTGCTGGAGCAGATTCCCTTCCCCAGCTCTCTCCCTGTGTTCCCCTTCCCAACCTCTCCATGGAGCCCAGTCACTCCCACACCGCTAAAGAGGAGCAGTGCAATGTCACCCAGGCTTTCCCAAGCATCCTGCCCGCCCCTGGCACAAGTGGAAGGTTGAATCCTCAGCACTCCCAGCTCAGTCGGGACCACATCCACCGGGATCCTGAAAGCTCCTTATGGACCAACATTTGGCTTATCAAGAGCCATCCTGCTCTTTCCCCCCTTCGTTTGAGATGGAATTTCCTCCCCTGACACGACCTGCTGGATGTCAGTGGGCATCTGAGCATAATTAAATCCCGCTGCTATTCCCAGTGTCCTCGGAAGCCTGACCCAGTTCTGCTGCATCCCAGCGAGGGCAGTGCCATGGGGGGCTCTGACTGCACCGCCCCTTCCCTGGGTACCACCGCGGTTCTGGGGGTGACCATCAGAGAGTGAGAGCTGCTCCCAGGGAAAGCCCCACCTTCGGGAGCTCCCAGCCGTGTGTCCCCCGGATGACATGGGATGTCACCGTTGCCATGGCGACGGGAGAGCTGCAAAATAAACGGAGAAAAAGGAAGAAAGGGGGGGAAAAGAGTAAAGAAGCTGGGGAGAGGATGCAGAGGGAGGGTCGGTACCCAGAGGCTGTCCCCACCCCACAGGGACAGTCAGTCCCCAAGCAGGGGATGCTCATCAGTGTGTGTACCATGGTGGGGAGGACCCAATCCAGCCCCCATGCCCTAGCCCAGGCTTGGGGGGCTCTGCAGGATGGGAAGGGGGGGTTCCCACACAGGAGAGGGGTTCCTGGGGCTGGGAACCAGTCACCTCCCCAGTACTGGCCCAGCACTACCCATGTTGGACACTCAGAACCCAGGAATGGTCAGTTCATCCTGTCTCTGTCTCTCCGCAACCACGGTGTGAGAGATTTTCCCCGTATCTCCATGTTTTTCCTAAATCAGTGCCAAGTCCCAAGTCACGACATTATCCTAGGGCCTAGAGTTGGGAAATAACATCAGGGATGGGCAGCAAAGCAGAGCTGGGGCAGATTGCAGCCTGCAGGAACAGCAGGACAGACACAGGAGAAACCTGCGTCAGTGAAAGGCATTTTGCAGCTCAGCATCCTCTGCTCAACCCTCCTCTGGCCTCTTTGCAGAGCATCACCAGGACCATTGCGGCTGCCCCATCCCTGGCAGTGTTCAAGGCCAGGTTGGACACAGGGGCTTGGAGCAAACTGCTCCAGTGGAAGGTGTCCCTGCCCATGGCACGGGTTGGACCTGGATGAGCTTTAAGGTCCCTTCAACCCAAACCAGGCTGTGGCTCTATGACCGAGCTGCCAAACCGCAGTGACAGGGACTATGGTCCCTCAGCTCCCAGCGTTGCTCATGCCCTGCACCATCCTTCCCACAGTGGTTGCGAAGAAGAGGAAGAAACCACACCAGCACCAAGGTGCCAATTACTCCTTCATTAGCAGCCAATGTGTCTCTTTATCAGCCCTGTGCCTCTCTGTACAACGTTGATCATTTTGATGGAGCATTTGTTTTAATTTCCCAAATGAGGAAGCAATCTTGTAAATATTGTGCAGTAATTAAAATGGCTATTTATTGTGCAGCATTCCGCCTGCTGCCAGCACAGATCCCATTAGCATTCCCCTTCCGCCCAGCCTCTGCTCCAGCCGGTCCCACTGCTCCAGAGAGTTCCTTCATCCTCCTGCCCCTCATCCAGCCGGTGACGTACAGACCAGGCACATCCACACCTGAGAGTCCTGCTGCTGAGATTCCTCCTGCAGAAACCCAAATGAGGGTCTGATGCCCTCCAGAAGCTGAGAAACCCAATGAAGAGCAGGAGAAACTCTTGTTTCTGAAGCCAAACCCTCTCCCTGGGGTCTTGCTGGCAGCAGTGGGATCAGCCACTATGGGACAAGGGAATAACATGGAGTCTGAAGGAGAGGGGTGCTCTGGTGCAGTGACCCCTTTGCCAGCTTGGACCCCAGGTTAGGGGGTTCCTGCCTGCTCTCTGCTTGGCTTGGGAAGGATGGCAGCTGCCTGAAGGATTGTGGTGGTCCTGCATCATGCCCAAAGCATCCCAAGGGAGACGTGAGAAGCCCACCTAGAACTGCCCTTCTGCTTGGGCTCCCGGCCCCTCCGTGGGGCCAGGAGGTGATTCCAGCCCGTTTCAAGAGCATTGGCTTGTGTCCCTGCAATGGGACATTGTCCCTAGGACAGCACACGGTCCCAGCAGAGCCCATGGGCAGCACCAGTGATGTCCGTTGTGGCTGCTCTTGGAGGAGGATGGGGACAGGGGTGGGGACGAGGTGCATGGTTGTGTGCGTGGTCATGCAGTCGGTTCTGCAGCCTCTGCATGGGGCTGTGCAGCACGAAGCTGCAGCCCAGCGAAGGGAACAAGGGGCTGTGCAGGGCTGGGGGAGCAGGAATTCCTCCAAGATGGCTCAAAATCCTCATCCCAGGTCTCCATGGTGACCAGGAGCTGTGCCGGCTCCAACACGGGGTGCAGGGATGGAGGGCAGGCAGTGGACATCACAGTGCTGGGGACCAGAGAGTGCCGGGGACATGCCATGGGGTGAAGATGGGCCGCATGGGCTAAAGAGTGGGACCAATGGCTCCTCCACCACCAGCGCACACACCAAACCTTACGGCGAGGGTCTGAACGCAGACTTCTCATCCCTTTGCATGAGCACAGATCAGCGTCTGAGGCTTTGCCTTGCGTGTTTCTGTTTATTTCCTCTCCACAAACATTCGAAGTGGCAAAAGCTGCAATAATCCACAAACCAACTGGAAAGAAACATCAACCCAAATGCATCTTCAACCCCTCCAACATGGAATTCCTTCAGCTCAATGGTGCTGGGGGAAGCAGGGCTGGACAACACTGGGGGTGCAGAGAGGAGGCTCCGCTCCCCCAGGAGCTGGGGGCAATCGGGGATCCGGAGGTCCCGGCCCCCCCCACCACCCATAGGATGTCAGGAATCCCAGGAGCCACGTTCCTGTGGGCTCCTCTCCCGAGAGCCCGAGTGGGCTGGTGATGACAGCGAGAAGAGATTAAAGATCAATACATGAGGAGCTGAAGCAGAAGCAGGGGGTGGGGAGCGGAGGGATCACCCCTTCTCACCCCGCTTCCCTTCGCCAGCTGTGCTCCAGGGTCGCTCCCACTCTGATGTGGGGGGAACCAGGTTTGGGAGTGCTTTGGCTCCCAAAACCACGATGGGGAAGACATCCCCATGACAGACCACAGGTCTCTGCCTGCCATTGCTTGCAGAAGCCCCTGGAGCTTGTTGTGGTGCTGGGGCTCTGCTCTGTGCTCAGGTGCAAGTCAGGGGAGGCTGCTCTGGCATCTGTGCCAGGTGCTTGGGCAGCAGCAAATACAGCAGCAGAGGATGGTGCAGTGATTGGGGCTGTACACAGGAAGAGATGCAGCACACACTGAGGGATGTAGCACACAGGGAGGGATGTGGCACACAGGGAGGGATGTGGCACACACTGAGGGATGTGGCACACAGGGAGGGATGTGGCACACACTGAGGGATGTGGCACACAGGGAGGGATGTGGCACACACTGAGGGATGTGGCACACAGGGAGGGATGTGGCACACAGGGAGGGATGTGGCACACACTGAGGGATGTGGCACACAGGGAGGGATGTGGCACACAGGGAGGGATGTGGCACACAGGGAGGGATGCGGCACACAGGGAGGGATGCGGCACACAGGGAGGGATGTGGCAGACAATGAGGGTGCTGCCCAACCTCTGGGTCCTCAACCCCTCAGGCACAGGAGGGCAGGATGCTTCCTCCTGCCTGGACCCCGCTAATGGCTTCAAAAGCCTCCCCAGAACACATTTCCACTCCCACTCCCTTCTCCATCGCCTCGCTCCCGTCTCCTACATGCAGATGCCAGCTCACGCGCGGCACCGGCTCCGCACGTCATCTCCCACCTCCGCTGTCCCCACGTCCCCATGGCAGTGCCCACACAGCACCCGGCAGCGGCGCCCCGGGGAGCTCCCCATGGCACCAGCACCCGGGCGGTGAGTGAGGGGCTCCCAGGGCCGGTGCAGGCACCCAGGAGATGAGCATGGGGTGGGCTGGAAGAGATGTGCCAGGCACAGCACGGGCTGCCTGGGGAGCACTGCAGGGCTGCTGGTGGTGTGAGGGCCGCAGGAGATACAGGAACTGCTGGAGACATGGGACACGCGGGACATGTGGGACATGCGGGACATGCGGGAGCTGTGGAAGATACAGGAGATGCAGGAGATGCAGGAGATGCAGGAGCTGTGGAGATGCAGGAGCTGCGGAAGATACAGGACATGCAGGAGATACAGGAGCTGTGGAAGATACAGGACATGCAGGAGATGCAGGAGATACAGGAGCTGTGGAAGATACAGGACATGCAGGAGATGCAGGAGATGCAGGAGCTGTGGAAGATACAGGACATGCAGGAGATGCAGGAGATGCAGGAGCTGTGGAGATGCAGGAGCTGTGGAAGATGCAGGAGATGCAGGAGCTGCACTGCTCCCTATTCTGTGCAGTTCCTCATGTAAGGTCGTTGCTGCAGGTGCAATTTAAGGGATTTGAAGGTTTCTTTGCACAGGGGGTTCCAGAGCCCCCCAGTTTGCTCCCACAGGCAGCAGGGAGCCAGGAGGAGCAGGTTGGTGTCATGGGTCCAGCCCTGCCTGGTGAGGGTCAGAGCATGCTGCTGCGGTTCTGCCAATGGACAAATGAGCTATAAGCATCCAATCACCTTCCATTTCCAAGGCTGCGATTGCTGCGGGCTGGCAAAGCCTTTCCAGCAGAGCACAGTGAGAATTCCCAGATGCTCTCGTGGGGCATGTTCTAAAAAGCATCCATCCATCACCCTGCCGCAGCCGCGCTCCTGGCATCTTGCGCTGCCCCTGCTTGGGGATGCTGCTTTAAGAGGAGGCTTTGGGGAGTACGTTAAGACACCCCCAGTCCTTCCAAGGGGAGAATGTGGAAGGAAAACATCCGGGGGCTCCTGATCCCCTCAGCAGTGGGGTCAAGGGTAGTGAGGGAACAGTGCGGCCTTGTTCTGCCCATGAGTGAATGAAAAGGCTTTTGTGAGCCTCTCTGTGCGCGTGGCCCTGCTGATTTCCTCTTGTTACGAGCGCTGTTGTTGCTAACACACAGTTACTGCTTCTTTTGCGTGTTCTTCCTCACTGCTTGGACCATCCCTGTCCTGGAGGTGAGCTCAGGGGTGCTCAGGCATCGCTGCAGTGATGGAGCCGGGTCTCCGGCCGTAAGGACTCTGTCCTGCAGCATAGAAACATGGAATCCCAGGCTAGTTTGGGTTGAAAGGACCTTAAAGCTCATCCATTGCCAACCCCTGCCACAGGCAGGGACACCTTCCCCTAGAGCAGCTTGCTCCAAGCCTCATCCTGCCTGTCCTTGGGGAATGGCGTTAGGAAGTTCAGCCCAGTAGCTATGGTATTTCTTGTGCTGACCTCGAAGCATTCCAATTCCATTTGGGTCTTCAACAGGAGCCTCCTGCATGGACAAACCCCAGATGCTCCCTGCAGTGGGTGGCTCTGGGATGCTCGCCTCAGCATGGCTTCTCTCCCAGCCAATGTCTAACCAGGGTGTTTACCCGGTGTGGAAGAGCTGCAGTGTGAGGGCCGACAGACAACCATCCTCCTGATGCTCTTCCCAGAGCACACCCTGAGTTATTCCATGTCCCCCATTCACTGGCACCAACCGCAGGCGATAACACCCACGTGAGGATGTGCAGGACGACTGCAGAGCCTTTGGGTGCCCTGGGATCCCCTTGGAGCCTGCATCCCTCAGGGGTGAGAGCATCAGGGTCCTGCCACCCTGCACCTCACCACTGTCGCCCCCTTAGGCTCAGCTGCCCCCACGCAGCATCCCCATCCCAAAGCATGTGAAAAACACCTGGACACATGCCAGCTCCGTGGCAGATCCATGTGCTGACAAACACACGGTGCAGACCCATGGCCAGGCCTGACACAAATTGGATTGAAGGGGAATGAGATGTATTTTATGTCCTTAAAACACATCAAGTGCTTGGGAGTTAATTGGTATTTAATTAGCATAAATTAAGCTCTTTAATAATACTCCAGGAAAACAAGGCACTGCTACAGATGCTTTATGAAGAGTCACCCTGATGGATGAACCCCGTGTGTGCTGAGCACAGCAGCAGCAAGATAGGGGAGTGCATGTGGCCCTGCACAGGACATCCTCCTTCTGCCTCCCTTGCCTGAGCCATGCAACAGGAGTTGATGGTCAGAGCATCCCCACCGCAGTGGGACCATGGCCCTGAGACCCTGCACCCACCAGAAGCAGCACCGTGGGGTGCAACAGGGACTCTGTGCGCAGCAGGGAATCAGCTCCATGCAGAGGCAGCTGCACCCATGAGCGTGTTTCCTGCCCACCCTGGGGTGATGCTTCCTCTCAAAAGGGGAAGGTGGGCACCCACCATGCCCATTGCACCCATTGAACCTGCAGCCCCACTCCCACAGGGGTCAACAGCCTGAGCAGGGCCCAGGAGAGGTTGGGACCCCCCCATCAGCTCCCCATACCCCCCAGGCTCTCTATGGGGAGGAGTCAACGAGGTTGATCCTTGCTTGGTTTGGCACTTTTGGTGGCGTTGCCATGACAACCATCCCAGTGACATCTTCATGCGCTTTGTCTCCTCCTGTGGGGTTGCATCATTTTCCTTCCTGAATGAGCAGCTGCCTGTGCCCTGGTCACCGGGGCTCACACTGCCCATCGTGGGGTACCACAGTGTACCACATCCCCCTGCCCAGACCCTGTGGGCAGGGATGCAGGCAAACACCCCCCTGCATCAGGGATGCTTTAATTCTGGCACTTCCTCACTTCAGCATCTCCCCAGCCTTGTCCTTTTCTAAATACAGACACATCTCTGCGTGTGTGTGCACGTGTGGGTCACCTCCCAGGCTGGGGAAATAGAAACCAAGCTGGAAATAGAGACGAGACAGCGTGCAGGGCTCTGCCAGCCCCGCGGGGACACCGGGAAGCTGGGAACGTCCTCCCTGCCACAGCAACGGCTTCCCTGCCTCTGCCTGGAGCAGCCTGTGAGGAGAGGTAGGAAGCAACTGCTCTACCGGGGGGATTCCTCCCTCCAGATCCGCTGGCAGCAGGAGAAAGGGAGAACCCAGGCCCCAGTGCATGGGTCCTGACCCTGGAAAGATGCTGCTGCTCCCGCTTGCAGCAGCCTGGCCCATTCGCACTCACACCAGCTCCATTGATGGACCGGGGTCCCGGTACTGGGCTGATGGGCAGCCCCATAAGGGGGACACAGCTCTCCCAGCACAGCCCCTTCCCCAGAGCACACATGTAGGGGCTGGGAAAGCAACAGGCATTTCCCACGGTGAGTTTGCAGCATTTGGGGTGAGCTGAGGGGCTCCGGGCTGGGAGCACTCCCGGTGGCACTGGGTGCTGCTTTATCACTGAGCAGTGGGGATGGGACGGGGCCCCTATGAACCCCCCCTGGGGAGCCCACACGATGAGTCAGGGCAGAACTGCCGTCGGGGCCGGGTACCGCTGACGCAGAGCCCTGTGCTGGCTCCTCTCCCCCTGCCCACACAGCTCCATCACCCTCCTCCTGCCGGCTCCTGCTTACGGCAGCAGCTCCCGCTGGCACACAGCCCCCCCCCCCGCGCCCCCCGGGCCCAGCACTCGTCCTGTGGCAGGGGATGATGGACCCACCCTGAGCTCTTGACGGGCGCATTACCCCCTGGTCCTCATGATGCTGAGAGGAGCCATAAATCGGCTGCCACCGAAGGTCCCTCCTCCCATCACCCTCCTCTGTGGCAGCTTCTGTGGGCATCATTGTGGACCTGCTTGAGGAGCCACAGCACAAAATGAGGAGTGGGATCTCATGGAGGAGCATCCTGGGTGCTGGAACGTGGGATCCCCACGGGCTGGGTGCTGAGGGGGGCGCAGGAATGCCCAAATGGGAGACATGCGGGAGCCAGTGTGGAGCAGGGGATGGAGCCTGCCAGTGCCCATCAGCACGTCTGGGGCTGGGGAGCTCTCGCAGGCACGTGCCAGGGTAGAGGGAACCACTTGCATCAGGCCTGGGAATTAATACCGCCATTAAGTCCAAAAGCGATCAGTGCCACGCGGCCCCCAGGCACAGCTGCTCAACCCGGTTCCTCATCGCCTGAGCAGGGTCAGGCAGGCTCTCCCCAGGGCTTCTGGGAACCAACAGCTCTCACAGCCTGCACTAGGGAGATGGAGATGCTGCCGGCTACAGCCGCGCACACCACAGCACAAGGGGATGGATGCTGCGCACGGTCGGCGCCAGGAGAGGCTGGGACCCCATGGACACCGGTGCAGGTCAGAGGATGCTCTTGGTGAGCTGGTCCTGGGCAGAGCGGTGATGCCCGGCCCTGCTGCCAGCACGGGGATGCCCAGTTCAGAACTGCTGCTTTCCATTGTCCCTGCAGCATCCAGTGAAGCGTCTCCTGAGCTTGTGAGGAGAGGCAGAGCGGCGGTGGGATGGTGAAGAACAGGACCAGGAACAGGGTGGGCTTCACAGCGCTGTGCTGAGCTGCACCAGCCCGTGGCAGGTCAGTGACAGTGGCACAAACACAGCCCCATGCCCAGCATCACTTGAGGAGCAGACGGGTGCTCCCGTCACCAAGCAGGGTCCTTTGGGGAGGTAAAAGAGAGAGAAACCTGGGTCAGTGCTTTTGCCATTGCAAGCACACAACAGAAACAGTGACAAGAGCCCAGTGCCACTCTGAGCCTGGATTCACCCCACAAGGCGACATGGATGGAGCAAACCCATGGATTCAGGCACAGGTTGAGGTTGCCCTGTCCTCATGGGAAGGAGAGGGGAAAGGAATCTCCAGCCCTTGGATATCTCCATGGAAAAGGGGTTGCTTGCTGGGTGCAGGGCAGAGCCGTTGGGGGGGGGGGAGGGCATGTTGACATAGGGGACTCATCCTGCACAGCTCCTCTCTCTTTACCACTGCAGCATCACCTACCTCACCAGTGCGCTGACGAGGAGGGCAGCAACCATGGGCCCTACCCAGTAAACCCAGTGATAGTCCCAGTAGTTGGCCACCAGAGCTGGCCCGAAGGCTCTGGCAGGGTTCATGCATGCTCCAGACACAGCACCTCTGAAAGAGAAACGAATAAACCACATCAGTCCTTGTGGGTCATGGGACCAGCACCGGGCCCTTCACAGGGCGATGCTCGGGCTGGGCAGCAGCACCCTGGACCACCTCGGCCCCATCCGTGCATGGATGCTTGGTGCTCAGACGGCAGCCTAAGGAGCTGCAGCACAGGGACCATCCCAACCCCGACAGCTTCTCACCACCAGGCACCTCCTGACTCACGGGGGTTCACCAGCTACAGGGGAAAACCCAGCGTTGGGGGGAAGCACAGGGGCTGAGCCTATTCTGGGGCTAAGGAGGAGCCGGGCGGTAAAGCGAGGGATGCTCCGGACCGCGCGTTGGAGCGGGGCAGGAGGAGCAGCGGCGCTTGGAGATGAAGGGAAGCTGAGATGGGTAAATATTTGCACAGGGGGGGTTGTGCAGCGGCGAAACAACAGCCCCGGATCCCGCTAGAGGGGGCACTGCCTTAACTAAACAGCCCATTAACATGCGGAGCTGCGCGCCCGGTACCCACCGCAGCGGCGCGGGGGCCCGGTTACACTGAGCGGGTGCGGATAAACGCGCTCCGGTCTGCTCGGGGTGCCTCGGGCAAACACTGCCCTTGGGTGCTATCACCCCATCGCAGGGCCATGCAAAGGCTGCTCTAGCTCCAGTGCAGCAGCTCTCCCCAGCACATCAGAGGGGCCCGTGGGTCACTGGCAGCCTCCCCGGCTTCCCTCAGTTTCCCTTGCAGCAGGTCCTGTGCTGCTCTGCAAGGGGGCACATCCCACCCCATCCACAGGCACTCGTCTCCCTGAGGCAGGATGCAGCAGCCGGGATGGAGCAGGGAACCATGACGCTGGGTGCTATGAGCTGCCACTGGCACTGCAGCATGCTCTGAGCACCAGCTCCATCCCTGCAGCTGATGGTCCCATCCTGACCCTTGCTCGGGGCACCCAGACTGGTGGCAGCAGTTGCAGGAGCAGACAGCACCAGCTGCCAGGTGGGAATGTGCATGGAGATAGGACTCATGAGCTTACCCTGCCAAGATGTTGACCGTGACTGAGAAGCCGATGCAGAAGGGCGCCAGCGGGGTCTTGGTCTTCCCATTGGCAGCGCCCATGCAGACCACGAGGACGAGGAAGGAGGTCAGGATGATCTCACCCCCGAGGACAGAGGGGACCTGATCATCGGCTGTGATGATGGCGAAGGCTCCTCCGCTGGCATTCCCGTACCGCTCACTCGCTGCCATAGCCTGTGTGGGGACAGCCCTGGTTGCGCCCCCATGCTCCACACTGGGGGCTTTAGAGGGCACACGTGCTCACTGTCAGGACAGCGTGGGTAGCATCAGGTTAAAGAGGAGCTGATCTCATTACTTTGCTCCTGAAAGCCAGCCCCGAGCGAATGTAAACTCATTAGTGAAGGCTCTTAGCATCAACAGATGATAATGATAACGAGCCAGCCCTGCTCTGCCTCACCAGCCGCTGAGGCACCCTGCGGCTGGGCACGGGATGCCTGGATGCAGGGAATGGGCAGCCCCAAGTTCAAACTAACCCCAGAGCGCCGGCAAACACCGCGTGCGAAAATGGCTGGAGCTGCAGAGGCACCGTTCCGCGCAATCAGTGCCGACAGAAACCTCTGGAGAGCAGCTGCTGGTGAGCAGCAATCACCCCAGATGTGCCCCCCGCATCTGCACGGCACTGCCAGCCCCAAACCGCAGCGGGGGCGACTTGTCTGAGCCCTGCAGCCAGACTGTGAAAGAGCTGGGGGAGGAACCAGACACCCGAGCACCAGACAAGCCCTGAGCCCACACAGCAGTCTCCGAGCGTGTCACCCTGTGAGCAATCAGCCTGTAATTACCCTCAGAGCCGAGCACTGGGTCCCCCTTACCCTCCCTGTCACACACACACTGCTGCTGGAGCCCCTGGGGGTGTCCCTGTACCCCAAAGCATCCATACCTTTGCCAGGCCGGCTCCTATGGCTGCTCCACAGAGCTGGGAGACCCAGTAAGGGATAAGCATTGTGATGTTCAACCCACCGACCAGCCACATGCCCAAGGACACGGCGGGGTTCAAGTGGCCTCCGCTGTGAAGAAGAGAGGAGCATCAGTGAGGTTTCACCCCTGGGGTTGAGCACTGTGTGCTCACCACGGGCTGGAAGCACAAAGGAGTCCTCAGCCCTTCCCATGGGAAGATGCTACGGGCAGCAGAAGAGCAGAATCGGACATTTCCTGTCTCTGCAGCTCCTGCTTCAAAGCAGAGTGCATTTTTCCTCTGGATACCCAACCCCTCCTGCAGTGCTGGCAGGGGCTGAGCTGCCCTGGCGTGGTGCAGAGGGCACCCGCACCCTGCCCAGGGCCCTGGTGCAGGGGGGGGTTACCCCACTACGTCTCCTCCAGCCAAAGCCTTGCTTGTGGCAGCAGCACCACCCGGCCACCAGCGCGCTCTGGAGCAGCTCCTCCAGGGGTACAGGCGCAGGGATCTGAGTCGTTCCCTGTTACACAGCGAGCAGCCATCCCTGCTGCTGCTGCAGGAGGGGGGGCACGGATGGAGCTGGTACCCAGCCTGGCAGCACGCACATCCCCAGGGAGCTGTCGGGAGGGCTGAGGCCACCCCAGCACTGCTGGAATCCGCTGGGACTGTCAGGGTTTATCTGCCCCTGCTCCATGCCAGGGTGAGCGCACACGGGTCCCTCTGCATCCCTGCCCACCACGGCCCCGGGAAGGGCTGGACCTCTCCTCTTTACCCGCCCTAAGCCATTCATCTTGAAGACCACATGCAAGACAAGCTCAGATACCTTCTAATTAAAAGAGATTATCATGAGACACACTTTAATGAGCAAGTTTCATAACCAATCAGCCCTAATAATAATTGCTGGTGCAGCCGATGACTCAGAGTGTCTAGGAACTATAATCACATCTTATTCTTCAGCTGTAATTAAAGACCCATCATATGAGAGCAAGAAGGGGGGTTGCTTAGGCTGGAAACGTCTCTGCTGGACAGGGCTCTGGCTGCAAACACCCCAGGGATGGGTGGGATACCAAGAGCTGGAGGAGGACCTGGCTGCAGATAAACCCCTGACTGGAGCATCTACCACCACCCCATCCATGAGCCAGCCAAGGGGAAGGGAATGAAACTCCACAGGGGCTGTTCCAGCTTCTTCCTTCAGGATAAATCTACATCTTAGCATCAAACAGCACACTGTTCGACCAGCAGGCTCATCTAAACATTGCTTTTGAGGTATTGAAGCCACTTGTAAAAGGAATCCAGATTTTCCACCTGCAAATACACAGGGGAATAGACTGCTGAGGTCAAAACGTTTTGCTCTGACATCCTTTTAAAAGGAAATTTCTCAGCTTTCCAAAGGAATGCTTCAGCTTTGACCATTTCTATTAAAAGGGACTAAAAATAAAGCGTGGCAATCACAAGCCAAACAAACTCCCCCAGACCCGAGGTGTTACCAGCAACCATACCCCATGATTCATCACAAGGAGTGGGTTTGCCCTCCCCTGCCATTCCTCAGGGTGCTGCTGGGCTGCTTCTGGCACGTGTAAAAAGCCACCCAGTAACAGAGCCTCAATGGCAGCGCAGTGCTGCTGCGGCCACCGGTGTATGGGCAGGGAGGACCCTATGGGCAGCGGGGAAACACGAGCACCTCTGTCCACCAGCAAGGACCGTGCAGCCCCAGGTACCAGCCCGCTCTTACCTGATGTCTCCCAGGACGGCGATGCTGAGCCCCAGGGCCAGCCCATGCGCCAGGGCCGGCTGCAGCCTCCCGGTGCCCGCAGCATCCTCCACCGATGAGAGGCAGCCGATGCAGACGAAGAGCGCGGTGCCCAGCAGCTCGGCCACGCAGGGCTGGACCCGGCGCTCGTACCAGTGCGGCTGCGGGGGCCTGGCCTTGGTGTCCATGTCCATCACCAGCTTCACCGGGTGGTGACTGCACTCAGCTGCGGCCATGGGATGGAGCAGGGAGAGCTCTGGGGGCAGCCGGCCCCGTGGGCACAGTGAGGAGATGCTGCAGAGCAGAGGCTTGAGGGACTGGAGCTGCAGGCTCAGATCTCCAATGGGTCTTGGTGCAGGGATGAGGAGCACTTGTCCCACTGCAAGGCTGGCAGGCTCCCCTTGACCTGTATGAAGAGGTAGTGGATGGGAGGCTCTAAAAATGGATTGGATTTGCATTGCTTAAAGAGAAGGGAAAAAAAAGGGGCAATAAAAGGCAATAGCCCAGCCCCAGGAATATAAAGCTCTTATCACCGCCCTGATAAAAACTCCTGGCTTCAAGGGTTTGGATTGATTTTTTTTCCCTGTGGGTATTTATCATCATTGCCAAGCCTTGGGATGTGATTCTGTTCCCATTGACACCCATAGTAGGGGGACCTGTGTGAAGCCCTGCTGGCTGCCTTCTCCAGGTGGCTTTTACCATGCCAAGGGGCAGCGTGTGCCCGTGTGCCATGGGGACACGCAGGGACCCAGCAGCACCCTGAGAAATGGCCGATGTAGCTCTGGGGAGGGAAAACCCACTCCTGTGACAAATCACTCCCATCCTGACCCATCACCAACCCCCTTCTACAGACCCCAGGGAGCAGGTGAAGTGACTGATGTGGTGCAAGTCACCAGAGCAGCCTGAACCACAGGCAGAGCTGGTTCCCCTAAACCTCAGCCCAGGTCCTGCCAGAGCTCCCCAAGTGCCTGTATCCCTGTTGCTCTCCATAGGCGGCTGGTGAGGGTGCCAAGGGATCTGGGTGGTGGCAGTGTTCAAGGCCAGGTTGGACAGGGCTTGGAGCAAGCTGCTCCAGCGGAAGGTGTCCCTGCCTGTGGCAGGGGTTGGAACTGGATGAGCCTTAAGGCCCCTTCAACCCAAACTATCCCATGATTCTATGGCCCACCAGCACCTCTGAAACCTGATGTTGATCAAACACTTAAAACCTCCCAAAGCCCCATTGCACCCAGTAAGGAATCACTGCCCTGAAAGCCAGATTCAAGCCACAGCAGAGGCCGTGGAGCTGGGAATCACCACCACAGGCAATGGGCACGGTGATACACACAGTCTGTGGCGCAGAGGATACAGCTCATCGCACAGGGGATGAGCCATGGGGCTCTTCACCTTGAGCAATCACCCGCAGTGACTGGTGTTTGTGGTGGGTAATTAAGGATTGGGTTTATAGATGGTTTTTCCCCTCTCGTAAGCAAGGGTAAAGAACAGAGGGGTGGTTTATGGTGTTTTCGAAGGGCACTGGGGACTGGAAGGAAATTTCCACTTGCCTGTCCCAGGGAGGCCTGTTGCTGGCCGCACCACGGACAAACACCAGGCTGGAGCTAGGGGGAATGCAGGCACCTCTAAATGAGCCCCTGTCAGCTCATTTCTCCTCCTGAGAGCTTGTTTCCTGGAGACAAAAGGTTATGGAAATCACAGGAATGTCGGTGGGTCTTTGGGGCTCCTCTGAACCCCTTACATGGACCTATGGAACAGGAAAATACCTGATTCAATGTCAGCTGGAGCCGGTTTCCAACAGGTTCATCGAATCCATCCATCACCATGTCCCGCAGCACAACCAGGCGAGGGTTCCATTGGGAAGGATTTTAATTCAGGCAAAAGGAATCCAGATTTCATTTCTTTGTCAGGGCATTTATTATGAGAGATTAATGTAACACATTTCCAGATTTCATCCGGTGTTTCTTACCTGCAGCTCTCAAAGTGCTGTAGGAGTGATGCTGGCATCGTGTCAGGGCACCATGGGGTGACTGAGCTGCCCCATGTCACCATGGCTCTGCCCCTCCTTGGCCAGGAAAACAGCTGCTTCCAGATGCTGATGCCATGTACATAGTGATGAATGCAGCTGGTGGCAATGCCACTGTGCCCAGACCATGGCTGTTCAGGCGTCTCATGGTGACTCCAAGCAGAGCAACAGCTTCAGAAGGTCACAAGCCAAAATTGAGGATTAACCCCATGTCCTTGGCTTTTAAACATTTACCATCATTGTCTGGGGAGCAGGGATGCTTGCCCAAGCCTTCCATAGGAAATGCTCCACGTTCAGGCAACAAAGGAATTCATTATTGCTACCCAAGCACAGGGCAGGGACACCTTCCACTGGAGCAGGGTGCTCCAAGCCCCTGTGTCCAACCTGGCCTTCAACACTGCCACCAATGGGGCAGCCACAGCTTCTCTGGGCACCCTGTGCCAGCGCCTCTGCACCCTCACAGGGAAGAGCCTCTGCCTCAGAGCTCATCTCAGTCTCCCCTCTGGCAGTTAAAGCCATTCCCCTGTCCTGTCCCTACATCCCTTTTCCAAAGCCCCTCTCCAGGTTTCCTGTAGCCCCTTTAGGCACTGGAGCTGCTCTAAGGTCTCCCCTTCAGGAGCCTTCCCTTCTCCAGGCTGAACCAGCCCAACTTTCCCACCCTACAACTCTCAAGCACAACACATTTTCCATGCTTGACTGCCACAGACCCATTTTAAGCTCCATCTTCCTCCTGTGCCACCCCTAGAAGGGGCTGCTCCAGCACCCATCTCTTGTTGAGAGGCACCACTAACATGCAAAGCAAACAACCGTGTGCCCAGCACCCTTTGCCCCTCCTGGATAAGATTAAATACTTGGCACAAAGGTTTGCTCAGTGAGCTGCAGAGAAACTCCGCTGGGGGAAAAGGCGTGGGGATGAGCAGGGATAAATCTGCTCATATTAGCAGACACTTATTTTTGTCCTTGTTTGTGCTTGCACCGATTCGTTAAATGAGTGACAACAGCAACTGTGTCAATTGGGAAAGGAAACGGTGGCACAGAACAAGCAACAGCGCTGAGAAATCCTTTTTAGGAATGGCAGAGAACAGCTCCCATGTCCATCTCCCTGGGTGGGAAAGCCACAACGCCCCTGTTTTATCCAACACCCACTCCCCCCACGTTTCATTCTGGTTTTCCTTGCTTCACCCTGCAGATCTGCAGCGTTTCAGTTGCTTTTCCATAGGAACCATTGCACCCAAACTCAAAAAGCACTTAGACACTTAAGAGCGTATTCAGGTGCCATTAACATCTATTAACACCGAAGTGCAGGGCTGGAGCACATGTGGACTCTCTGTTGACCCAGTGCAGGTATACCTCATAGGACAGAGGTCCCATTGGTGTCTATACAAGCAATCACAAAGGACTTCAGTGCTGCACAATGGGGTTGCTTCGAGGAGAGACCTCAGCATCCGTGGTCAGCTCTTTTAATAAGCCATAAAAGCAAAGGCAACTCATTTGACACTGCCTTATCTTCCCAGTGTTTACCTTGGAGCTCCAGAGCCCGAATGATTACACAACAGTTGGTGAATGAGAACCTGCAGAAGTATTTGCAGCTCACAGCAGTAACACGGGTGAGCTGACCTCTGCCCCCTTATAGAGCCTATCTTGCATAATGACTTCAACTCCCATCGCTACCATCCTGCTCCAGCACGGATGGAAATTTCCAAGGGTTCTCCATACATTTACCATTGCCTGGTGGAAAACAGGGACAGATCCAGGGCAGTTCTGGAGACTGAGAAGGGAGAACACAGGATGAAGCCACACTCAGACCTTAACTTTGGCATTTAACGTTAAAACCCAGCAAGCTCTCAAAGGGAGGGATGCTCCCAGTCCCAGGCAGCTCACACACGTGCACATCTTCCCAGTCACCCAGCACTTGGCTCCCTGTGACTATCCCATAAGGCTGACAACAATGGAACGTTTCCAGCCTCAACTGCCACATTTCCCTTTGCCCCAGCAGCACAGAGACCTCAAACCCCCCCGTAAGTATGAAATGAGGGACTGGGAATGCTGCAGAGAAGCTTGAAATGGTGTGTGCTAAACCAGCAGCTGCTTTTCTGTCAGTTCCTAGAGCCAGATAATCCCTGTAAGGAACTAAATGAATGAATTTTCTAGAAGGGGACTAGCTTTATTCATCTTTTGAGCAGGCAATGCTCAGACATGGGTAACGTGGATGGAACACAGGCACAATGAAGTGTAATCATCTGAACCGTGGTTGAAGCTTGGACAGAGCGACGACCAACACGCAGGGCTCAGCATGGAGCAGATGAGAGGATGCTCTTGTACCTGACAGAACAGTTTGTGACAGCAGCTCAATGGCAGGCAAGGACCACGCTCGGCTCCCTCCCTTTGCCATGGCAACTGGGCATCCTCATCCTGCAGATGCTTCACAACTGCAGGCACAGGGAGAAGCAGAGGACTAACAGCACCTTCCTTCAAGGACAGCAAGAATGAGCAGGCACAACTCCTCTGTGTTACCCACCTTTCCTGGTTGACCTCCCTTCCTGGTCACCAGCTCCATCCCCTTCCCAAGCCCCATGCAGGTCTTGGCTGTCACCCTCACCATGCTCTCCAAATGCACAGCACACAGGAGGGACAGGCTGACCGCTCACCCTGCAGTCAAATGGAGCAGGGGGACAGGGGGAGACAGAACTTTTCAGGTGTTCCACAACTCACTAGCAACACAGCGAGGAACATCACAGGCTCTGTGCTGCAGGAGACTCGAAGGAGAACTTTTATCCATTGATGACATCAGATCTCCGGCTGTTATTATACTTACAGACATAGAAACTATATTCAGTGGGAAAGAGGAAACTTGTTCAAGTACTTTCAAGTGATCTGCAGCAGAATGGCACAGGCATGGCTGCGACACAGAGACCAGAGCTTGATGCAAGGCCAACATGGGATATAACAGTAGCAAAGAGGACAGTGCTATGCACTTACTGACAGGTACCAGGAGGCAGGGCCAGCGTAAACCCTTGGAGCATCAGAGGAAGCTGCCAGAGGGGCAGCAGGTTGCAGAGGGAATGCTCAAGCTCCATAGCTGGAACAATGCCTTTCATCTTACAGCTCATTCAAGTTTAAATGATTTTCTTTTTCCCCTTTAAACAAAGGATTTGCAGGGATGAATTCTGCTGCACTGTCAGCACCAATATCCCAGGCAAAACCTTGGGCTGGGAACAGAGGAGAGGCAGAGATTTGCCATGCAGCTCAATGGAGCCGCTGCTGGCAAGCGGAGTCATGTAAAGCACAGCAGGCAGCAGGTAAAGGCCATCTCTCCTGCCTAGAAAACCTCTCTCAGCCTTTTACTTTGCAGCCAAGTAGCGTTGTTCAGCAGCACCAGGCACTCTCAAACCCGAACACTCCCTGAATTGAGGCGGAAGATTGATTTCGGTTAGTGTAATCACAGGAACCAGACTGCCCACACGGGCTGCAGGGATCACAAATCCCTTTCATCCTGGTGTAACCCTGAAGCACAAGGTAACCTACTTCCTCCACCACTGCTGCCAACAAGTCTCTTGAAGAGCTCTTGCAGGAATGGTTCCCCTTCTCCTAGCTGGATGCTCACCCATTTAGCTGAACGGATGCAAGACAGACTCATCTAGAGGAAGAGCAAACAGGGCACCATCGTGCCTTCCATCCCACAGCCCCGGCTCTGCTCCTGTGCCACATCCTTCAGTGCTTTCCTCAGACGAACAAATTATACAGGGACCTAAAATAGAAATTGATGAGCAGCAATTCCAGCAGCATCTGCCTCATGCTGGCAGAGACATCATTTCCCAACACAGACAGGATTAAACTGTGACAGAGATGACAACAAAGACGACTGACAGAGCACAGGACCATCTCCTGTAGGGAGCCACATTCAAGGCCCATTGATATGATAAATGCAATAGCTCAGAGGTTGCATCTCAGATGTCCGCTGGTTCAAAGGGAAGAGATTTGTTCCAGAGCAGGTTAGACCACAGCTCCCCCTGATAAAGAGCCCCAAGAGGGGTTTTGCCAAAATTAAATTGATAGGAGAGATGGGCTTTTACACGACTAAATAAAATGTATTCATCTTACTTGAAAGGAATCCGCAGGATAGTCTTGTTGCCACAGAACAAGCATTAGTCACTGCACTAGACTCCTGCAGTGCAGAGGGTGTTACAGGGCTTCTGGTTTGTTGGTGGGTTTTCAGTTTCTTTAATCCCTTGTTCTCACTAAGAGAGATTAACCGTCAAGTAACATGTCAAACTTGGCTATGCGCACATCTCTGACATTACACATTGTCTTGTTTCTCTCATCTTCATATTTAAGCACCTTTGACTCAGCTATTTCAGATAGTTTCTGCATGCTAATTGAAATCAAGAGGTTTTTCAGGACATCATGTCCCACAGGTGCTCATGCAGCACCCAACAGAGGCGATGCCAATGCCAGCAAGTCGGATCGGAGCTGTTTGTGGACAGAGATCAAGGAGCAGAATATCAAAGGCAGCAAGGCAGAGCAGCTGCACAGTGGGAATGAGAAATATCCAAACACTTATGTTTTATGTAACCACAGTGTGAAACCAGGAGGCAAACCCAGAAGCTGCAGGCGACTGAATGCGGCAGGGTAACTGCCCCTGCTTCAAAGAACCTGTCTGCTCTCAATCCAGGGAGCAGGCAACTGCATGGGAAACTACCCAGAGGCAAACCCTGCAGTCCCTGCTTACCGATGCTGTGCTCAAGAAGGCACTTGGATGGTAAGGTGTAAAAATGAGCCATGTCCTCCTGGTCTCCTGCATCAGCACAGAGAAAGGCTCAATGCTATTGCAGACACAGCCTGCACGCACCTCTTCACAGAAGAGGGGTGCAGATACGCTGAAACATCTCAAAAGGTGCAGGCATCAGCATACCATTGATATTGTTATCTAGGAAGCAAAGGTTATAAGCTCCTTTCATAACTGCACGGTCCATCCCTTCCCTTCAGGGGCACAGAGCTTGTGTGAACACTCTGCAAAGACCGAGCAGAACATAAACAAATACTGTATTTCTGAGCCTTGGCATTCAAGAAACCAGCTTGACACAAAGGTGGCAGCAGGAGGCCTGTAGCTGCCAGTGACTAAACTCGGTGATGGAGAGGAGGGCAGCGCAGGGAAGGCTGTTTCCTTTTACTGCTTCTGCTCCTCTGCAATTATCACTGTCACTTCTGAGAACTCATTACTTTTCCCAGTCCAAGCTCACATCAACTATTTCCAAAGCCAGGTATTCCCACACCACAGAAAGTCACACACAGCATGAAAATGGTTGCTTATGCTTGCAGCTGCTTTAAAAAGATACTCTTTTTGGCAAGGCTTTTGGTGAAAGAAGAAAAACACAGCCACTAAACCAGATATAAATAAGTAATTTCTAATAAGTAAGACACTGGGCAAATTATAAATACTAAACATTTATTGTTTTTCTCATAGGAAGGTTGCAAGATTCCATTTCAAACAATAGGGAAAGGTCTTTCACTGCTGTGGGGATTTTGTTCTGTCTCTTTTAAGGGAAAAGAAAGACGAATGAGAAACTGGTGTAAAGATACTACCAAAAGCAGTGCAAATTTAGAGTCATCTCTTTCTTACCTTCCCCAGGCCAGTGTGAACTGCCTGAACTGCCAAGCTAAGCCCTTGCCAGTTAAATCAAGCCTACTTTCACATCATCCAGCTTCTTGTACATCACTGACCACGACCCACACCTCCCCTTCTTCTTACAGAAGAAAGAACTACAAGAACAGCCAGGACAGTGAGAGCCCTGCAGCACCAGTAAAGCCTGGAGAAAGCTGACATGGTGGCACTTCATAAAAATTAAACCTCAACAGAATGAAAATGAACAGGATTTAACCTTCATGATCAGCCATGCACAGTGCAGAGATACCCAATAACGCAGCTCACCAGCGTGGGTTTTCCAGCCTCCTGTCACAAATACATTTTACACATCCACAAGAAGACAAAAAGAGGAAAATGGTATCATCCAGGAACACTTCACTTCCAGTTTTAAACTAAGGAAGGCAAACTTTTAACAGGAATTATTGACATCTTATGGAAGTCCATCATTGTGTATCCGGGAACTGGGGGAAAGTCTTGCCTGGTAATGGTTGCTGACAACAGGTGCCAACAATCCATTAGAACTCCCAAAAGCCAACAGGGCAGTGACACCTGCAGCACCCATCACCTGCACTGGCACTGCTTGCACAGAGGGCAGATGGAAGCTGGCACATGCAAAGTCCCATCATTTCTGTCATCTTGTCGCAGCAGAAGGCTGTCACCGTGGCTTCTGGGCTCAGCTTCCCTTCAGCAAGCCCATCAGAACGTGATGTCTGCAAGACCTGTTTGAGAAGGGGGTGTGGAGAAACGAGTGTTTAATCTTATCCGACAGGTACTTCACTACTATTAGGACAGTGAGACATGGGGAAGAAGGCTGCTCTGAGAATTTCTGGGGGTTTTTTCAACTTAAACACGAAGGAATTGGTGGGAGGGGAGGAAACGAGGAAACAGGTTGAGCTGTACTTTTTTAGCCCTTTTCTGATTGTGATGCAGCAATTAATGTGAACAAACCAATCTGAAGGAGTGCTGAAGCTCTTCGTGACAGAAGGAACAACACAGAGTCTGCCCATGACATTTAAAAAGAGAAAGCTGGGGAAAGTACCATTAAAGAGGGCAGTGAATTCACACTGGATAAAGGAAAGCTGCTTTAGATTAAGGCACAGCCATGCATTAGACGTTTGATTATCTCCTTTGAGATCTGCCTTTTCTGACTTCTAAGGCACAAGGTAACACAACCTCAATACCCCAAATTGTCCTAAACATTCCTCTAATCACACCAAAGAATAATGCTGGAGTTCCCAGAAATACTGGCTGCTATGAGCTGGGGAACATTTTGGCCTTAGCTCCTCTAGCTCTGTGTTATAGGCATCACCTTTTAGCTGTAAGAAATCCAATGAAACCACATTTCTGCAGCTCAACACTGTCAAAGCTGTGGATTCAGGCAGGCAGAGACCACAAGCTCACATCTCTATTACAGCAGGGTATTGAAGATCTAGTTTTACCAGCTGTATCAGATGCTTTGCTGCTCAGTCTGGTTGCACAGCTTTAGCCAATTACATCTATTCCATTTGCTCAGGAGCAGACAATAGAATTTGTTCCTGAATATTGCTTTGTCAGGAGCAAGGGAAGGGCAGAGAAGGAGAAGAGGAAGGGATAAAATGGTGGGCAGAGAAGTTTTCTAGAACGATTAAATCCCTGCAATCGCAGACAGAAACAGAGCTAAAACTGAGCCTGCAACGGAGCTGTCTTTCTTATTTGGACAAAGAATGGCTGGAGACACCCATCCTTCCCCTGAACCATAATCTTGAGGGAATTTCCTCCCCCAGGAGAAAGGAGCACAGAAAACCCAAGTCTCAAGCGGATGTAAATGGGGCCAGTGCAGAAGAAGGCTGGGCTAAGGAATGCAGGTTTATTTTTATGTTGTCAGGACACCATGATTTCATATACTGTGTGCCCATATGGTGCTTTACATGCCTGGGATTTGTAAACCTCTCAATTAGCACTGATAGTATAAAGCAGGCAGTTATTTATGGTAACCCATACGGCATCTTTCAGTGTAAGGATTCTAACTCCCCTCTACTGCATGGGCTTCCTGTTGGGCAACTCAGATGCCTTATACAAACCCTCAAAAGGCTGTGAAGAAACAGCCACAAGACACCCCTTGGGAGGTATTCACAGCCACAGTGACAGCGCAGCAGACCCCACTCTTGTGATGGGGCACTTCTGTCTTGTATCTGGTGTGCATAGTCCCAGCCTTCCCCCATCAGATCTCAGTGTGAAGGGGTCATCTCCTAGGTGCTGGAGAACATTACCCAGATTACTGCTGTCCTTTGAAGCCCAGCAGATGCAGTAGTGCTGCATTAGTTGTTCGAACAGCTCCTTTTCATCTAGGAATTCAAGTCCTTCTATCCTGTAGGAATAAAATACAAATTGTGATTCCAGCTGGAGCCTCAGTACAGTTTTTAATGTATTCTTTCATGTGAAAACTATGCTAAATAAGGCAGTTACCCTTCTAGTAAATTAATGTAGGTATTTGTCCATAATGAAGATACCACTACTCCCTGCCTTTGTTGTCACTGAATGAAACAAGTGACCCACAAGATGTTTCCAACTTCTCAGCCCTGGAAATTCATGTCTGGGGACTAATATGTATAACTCCTCACAAACCCCAGTACTTGTCTTCTAACCCCTTTTACTGCATGTACCTGGTCTTGCTGGATGTAAGCAGACACACTAGTACATCCTAATGGAAGGAGATTTATCTTTACCAAAGGATTACAGTGAACAGTTGAAGATGGCATTTTCTCCAGACAATAACAAGTCCATATTATGTCTTGGAAGAGTGATGGGTACACCAGTGCCGTTCTAACAACTCTCCCACATGAGCTCATGATGAAGCACAAACCAAATGGCATATACAAGATCTGAGGATTTGTTTTCCTAAAATGGCTCCTGCCTAGGCTTCTTAAAGCAAGATCTTTGAACGTCTTCCTCCAAACAAATGGGAGAACTTCTCCCAAGCTGTACTTGCTTTAAAAAGTTTAACCTGGCACATTCCTCTCTTTCTCTATACTTGAATATCAGAGTGCTTAATTTCCATGCTAAGTACTTGGAAGGGCTGCTACTGGGGATCTAAAGTGGGGCAAAAGCTCCTCACAGATGTGCAGATGCTGCACAAGACCACTTTTGTGAAGACTTCCATAAGCAGAAAGCATTATTTGCCTCATTAATACCAAGGGACAGAGTTTACGTAACCTATCTCTTGGCATCTGGAACAAGAGGAAGGAGCTGAACAGATCTAAGATAGACAAAAATGCTGCAAGAAAACAGCACAAGTTATGCCTCTCCACAAGTGCCATATGGTGCAGTCACACAGTGAGTGTTGCCATTTAAACAACCTATGACTTCTAGTCTCACCTGTTCAGTTCCATGCTTCTGAGAAATCCCCATACGTGAACACTTATTCTGACCAAGGTAAATGGTTTGGCTAATTCCAGCTACAGTTAACGAATGACTCTGAGTAATTCACACCTCACATTCTATACCTCAGAAGTCACTCACTAAAACCGGTTTCTCCCTTTTTAGCTTTTCTTTAATGCAAAAGAACTTACTAAAATCCATGGAGATTACTGTTACGACAGCCTTTGGTTATCCCCTCTGCGTACTAAGCTCTGTCTGCAGACCCACCAGCCTAGCTCATGAAGATGATATGAATGGAAGATGCATCCATCTGTCGAGAAATAATCACACCACGCTGTTGGGCACACTTCTCCTCCCTCTCCCTCTCTGCCTGCACAGTAAACCAGGTCACAGCTCTACATTACTGCCCTGCCTTGGCTCATTACCTAAATATGTTGCCAAGAAAGAAGGGAGGGAAGATCAGGCCTGGCCATTTTCCACTTGTAGTAAAAATGCAAACAGATAAGTAGTTGCACCCAGGCCTGGAGCAAAGACCTGGATTCATGTCCCCTGGGGACATGAAAAGTGGCTGCCTGTTCTGAGTGTATTTCAGGACTCCACTCCACGCATCTAGTGTTGTGGAGGCTGGATATCCACAAGAACCACCTTAGGTACTCTAGAAACTCAACACAGCATTTTTGTAGCATCTTTTAGCTGCAGACTGCTGTCATAAGATGCTTTAGATCATACCCAAATAAATCATGAGCACTGCCAGCCTACTCCTGGCAGCAATAACCCTCTGGATCATTAATGCTGCTCCAGGCACTAGCCTTCAGGCTCTGCAGAGCTCCACTCAGACATGTTCTGTCTACTTAGCATCTGCACTCAGCCTCCACTTTGTCATAGTAGGGGATCCCATACTACATATCGATGTGAAACTACCTTGGAAATGGCATCAGAAGATGACTTTTGGCTGCAAGCAAGCTATCAGTAATACCTTTTGACATCGGCCTGTGGCAAAAAGCTGTACACTTTCATCATATCAATGGCATGTGCAGTTTCCCAGCCATTTAGCAGCAATCGCTCCCTCTGTGAAGTAAACAAGCAGCACAGTTTTCAGACAACTCAAGGAAAAATGCCAGAGAACAGCTTTCCCCTAAGGATTTTCTATGCCATCTTCCCGACCTGTTCTTTGAAGAGCTCTTACGCTCTTTTCTAAGCATGTGCTGTTAACCTCTGTGCAGAGAGGACAGTGGGATAGATGGAGCTGTGTTTTGATCTACTGCAGCTCTTGTACAGCTACTAAACAAAGTGATAACAGGAAACCATGGCATTGATTACAGGGAACCGTGTAAGAGGGATAGGAAAGGACTTCAGCAGGTACCAGCTGCTCCATCAACCCTGCTTTGGCCATGGCTCTGAGCCTTACAGTGCACACAGAGGGAGAAGTTGCAGACAGGTTAAGTTTGATATCAAACATACATGAAGCTCTATGCTCCTTTTACCTGAGAGTCTAAGGACTTGCAGACCTCCACCCCAGCCAGGTTACACTGTCGCCTCTGCAGGTTCTCAATCATGATCTGTCCAAACCGGTCGGTCATGTTCACCTCAGGTAGAGAAGGAGACAAAAGTGTTCCCCCTTCCGAAAAGAATGTAATCCCAGTGAAAAGCAGTAACTTGGTTAAACTCTTGAATTGTCCATGTCACAAAATGTACAAGATAACTAAAGTAAGCTTCATGTTCTTACACCAGGTCTCATTTTCCACTGCCCCAATCTCCTCAGCTACCTGAGGTTTACAAGTTGAGAGCTAGTGTAACTGCTGACAATGCTACCACTGGGACTTGGCCACTGAAAACTGACTCTGCTTCAAGTTGATGACAACTTGGTTCAGCTCTCTAGCAGTGATTTACAGCTTGGAAGATCCTGTTTCTAATTCCTGGAGCCACCTACTTCCCCCAGGCAGCATTTACTTCCAGAGAGAGAAGCTGAGTTCATGCTGATGTGATTTTTGCTCCCCTTTGCCAAAGAACATGGAGAGGCAATTATGTAATGTTACACACTCACATCCAACATTCAGCACCATTTCTTCTTCCTCTGTCTTAGTTAAACCAATATTCTGTGGTTTTTTCCACATATGGATTAAGTCTCAACTACTTTGGCTCAACATAATCCAGAAACTGTCTTTCACAATAGCTCTATATTGCTTACAATGAGCTTTCCCATCTCCAAGGTAAAACAGTAAAACACATTACTGCAGAAACCACTCTCTCTACAAAAGGACATGGCCCACTCTTATTTCATAAGCAGAACTCCCACTCTTGATGACAATAACTCAGGTCTAAAAGCGCCAGTTTTGTGTTACCTGCTCATAGTTGATGAACATCGCCACTGGGAAGGTGCTGGCTGCCCACTTCAGGAGACTTGCAGACTGCTGCGGGGTCATGTAAACAAGCACACACTCTGCCACCAGCAGTGTTGGCAAACTTGGAAACAAAACACAAGAGAACTCTTTCTAGCAAAAGAACAAGAAAAATCTATAAAGAAATATAAGCAAAGTAATTTTATGTCCCCAGAATTTCTTAGAAGAGCTACCCTTTTTATGAACTACACATTTAAGACCGAATAAAATAATTTCAGTTGACTAGAACTGGGTTTTCTATCAGGCAATGAATTAACCACGGGGAACTCCTGGGGTTACAACATAGAGACTTTGGGAAACAATCTCCCCATAGTCAGCCACACTACAGAGGAATGCGTATTCTCTAAAGTCTTCTCTGAGCTGTGTGCATGAACTGAAGCGCGCATTGAAAGTCACTCTGCAGAAGAACTGTTCCCTGTATACACGATGTGCTCTCTCCCAGAGATCAGTTAAATTAGGAATAAAAATGGAAAAAGTTTTCTCTTGAAAGAAGTTCCATGAAGAATTTTAATTAGACAAATGTGATCAGTAGCTGCAAAATAAGCTCCACTTTATTATCTAGCAAAATGCAATCTACAGTTTGCACATTGCCTCTTCCCCCTCCATCCACAGAGAAAGAAAAATAGACATCTACATGAGTAGTTTTGCTCAGAATTATGGAGTTTTCTTTTAATTGCTAGAATGAACAGGAAAAAAAAAGTCACTAGAAGCAGGAGAAATCCCACAAGGAGCAGCAATGTAGGCAAGCAAGGCAAGATTTCAGAGGATGGAAGTGTAAAGATTTAAATGGCAATTTGATGCATTCTGCTTGCCCATATGCTCTCTCCCACCCAGCCAGATAGCTGCTATTTTTATATCTCATATTTGAAAGGTATGTCCATCATCCACTTTAAAAACTTAAATCTTGCCCCTTCCAGAAACCTAACACTTGAAGAATAACCCCCCAGGTATTAGCTTCTGGCGTTCAATTCTCAAAGGACTCCATGGCAATCACTTGTCAAAGGTGGAGGGACCAAGAAGGGGGTTAAGTGGAGGCAACAGAAAATAATTACAGAGATAAAACTCAGAAATAATTGAAGACTGACAGAATTAGTCTTCATTTCAGCAGCTGAGCTCCCAGAAATCTTGACTCATACAGCTCATTGGGTGGAACATGCTCGCTGCTCTAGGTACTGCCCATCACTCAGCGCTGAAGCTAAATGCAACTGAACCAACTCTTTCAAAAGGCAATTTATGACTTTGGATACATTGCTAGTTAGAGATTCCCCTTCAATAACTTGTGATTCTATTGACTAAATTTCAGCCTAATTCAAGCAAGGGCTAACTCTTTGAGAGATTTCTGAAAGAGTTGATTCATGAAGTAGAGAAAGAAAACTCATGTGAGCTCTGAGGCAGAAAATGGCTGTTGAGAACTGATCCCCTCCAGGGCAAGGGATGGGGAAAACAAGAAGGAATCACAGCTTCCTGCTCTGCAACAAGAGCTTGCACTCATGTGAAAGGATCACAGACCCTAAAGAGAACCAGCCACGAGGAGCTCATTCACCAGGAGCCATGCTTCACACCCCACAGTGTTTTAAGAACACGGAGCAAATAGCTCTGTAATGCTTGATCTTCCCAGGAAGGAAAAAAAATGCAGTTTGCAGAATAGGCTACTTAAGGAACAACCTTGCTTCAGCCTTGGAGCTCAGGAGCAGTCCCAGCGGGCTCCATGAGGCTGCAGGAGGTGTCTGCACAATTCCTTCTGCTCCAGGGGCTCAGGAAAAGGTAACCATGGAAATGGCATAATGAGCACTGGATGCAGCTACTGTATGCCCAAGCCTGACTTGACTCGCTTCATGAGTACTTTCCATGAGCCCTCATAAAACCCCCTGAAAGTGAAGATAATCTTACTGTACATCCAGGTTATGTTTCTTTAGCTTTTCCTCCAGCTCTGATGAGAAACGGAGGTCTGCTCCTTGTATGGAATATCGACTGGAGTCCAGGCTGTGAGAATCTGCAAGTTGAAAGTGTTGAGAGACTAAAGGTTACAAACAGGAAGGACGGTGAATTCAGCAACTAAGAAGAATTACACAGGAACACGTGAATTTGAAGTGAAGGCTTGATCTGTTATACCTAGCACCAACAGCAAACTCTTCTTTCTAGAACACTAACTGCCCTTCTACCTGCCTGCTGTGGTTTACAGATGGTGATATATCAGCATCAGACTCTGCCACAAGCCTCCTCCTTCACTCGGCAGCCACTCCAATGCAGATGGGTTATCCCACCCGTTACCATGGTTTCAAGGAATGCAGAGAGAAGAAAAATGCGAAGATTAAAGGTGTGGGGAGTTGTTTTGATTGTAAAGTCTTTTTAAATGACCCAATGTATGTACATGAGGAACTACATTAAAAAAAGTACATAAATCCCTGAAAAACTAAGTAAGAGTAGCAACGTTCCAACTATTAACGATACAGCTACATCAGTTAATGATACAGACAGATATATAGCATATATGAATATCAGACAGATTTTGGTGCCAAAAGAAGTTATCATTTAGTCTTTCTGTATGCTCCAGCAATGGTATTTAGTGTGGAGTCCAGTTAGAAAAGGTATTCTGAGAAACAAATATTCACCCTGGGCTACAACAGGCAGCAAGCTCCTGCAAATGCTTTCCAACATGGAGGAGGAACTAACACTGAAGTCAAAAGATGCTTTGCCATCCTAGCAGAACTGGAAGGAAGCCAGCAGCAACACGAGCATCTTGCCATCAATAATTCTGACAACCAGTTGCAATGCATTGCACTCGATGAGCCCAGCCCCCATATAAAAGCACTTTGCACGTGCAGCTTCAAACCCACTTAAAAACAAAGTTCTGCAGGAATAGACCATTGTTCTTTCATGTTTCAGCTTTACTAGAGTGAACCCATTAGGGCAAAATAGCACAAAGCTTCCTCTCTTACCATACAAGGGTAACAGAGCAAGAGATAAAATTAGCTAAGCACTGAAAAAGTCCAGGGTGAGAGTTTGAAGTGGCAAATCCATACGTGCCTGCAGTGGTGGGCTTGGGATCAACGGCAGCCAGACACAGCTCCTGAATGGTAACACAGGAGCAGATTCCAAGAGCTACATGAAGAGACCCAGAGAAGCCAAGAGGCTGAAGAGGCAGAATGAAAGGGATTTTCATTGCAGGAGAGGAAACAAAAGAGGACAAAAAACATTAGGGGTGGAGGGGAAAAGGCAACTTCTTAACTGAAGCAGTGCTTCAAAGTGTGGGAGATGCACCTCCACTTAGTTTTCAAGCGACCAACGGAAAACAGCACTAGGAAGTGACAATAGGCATCTTCCCAGCACCATTTCTGACCAGAGAGAGAAACCAGAACTGTTCATAGAGTTACAGGAGGGGGAAAAAAAAAAGAAAAAGGAAAAAAAGTTGTGCAGCAAATGATTCAACATTTTGAGTCAAGGCTTTCTTCCATGTGCATGTTCTGTAATAGCTTTACTACTTCCCACTCCCTTCTATTTCAGTTATTACATCAAGGCCATGATAATGGCATCAAAAAAAAAAAAGCCACACAAAAACCCCTCACCACACACAGGAACGTATTTATATAGTGGTTGGTTTGGTGTCCAGAGAGAGCACACGGTGAGCATCAGCACCACAGTTAGCATGAAATGAATGCAATCTTCTTGTCCAGTTCACTGACCTGGCCACACAACCACATTCGTTACAACCAGAGATAAACAGTAGTTTTTAAGTGATCCAGTAGCAGCAGTAGTACAAACACTTCAGAAGTGGAACTGAATGTCTCTTGCTCGCACCACATCCATTCAAGCATTTTTATCACGGAAGAAAAGGAAAGAGCAGGTTAGAAAACCACCCCCCAAAAGCAATCACCATTCCTAATATTGGCTTTAATAAGCCTGTGATACATGAACAAGCCACAGAACTTCTGTTATGCCCTGACATGGTGGAAGAGGAGACAGCCAAAGGAAGCAACCTGGAGATCCTCAGCACCAAGTTGCACAGCCCAGCAGACGGAGAGCTGGAGATGGAGGTTGTGGACAAGTGAAAATAAGCAGCCATGTAGCCACAGCCTGGCTATTTGAAGTTACCTACTGGGGAAAACCCAACCAACACCAGACTGGCACAGGTTTCTTTCAGGATGATTTGGTTCAGTGGAAATAGCCTTCAAACCTTAAAGCCAAATATATTCATGCCTTAACAAAGGAGTCCCTGCAGCAGAAAGGCCAAGAAAGCTGACGAGGAACAGATTGTCTCCTCTCTTCAGAAGCCTTCCACTCCAAATGCAATCACTTCACTCCCATTCCCAGTATCCGGCTGCCTGGTTCCCCTCCTCTGGTCCATTCAAACAGAATGTACTTGTTCCTCCACACATTTTGCTGCCAGCTTCCCTCGACTCTCCATTGATGGTTGTTGGCAAACACAAGCACAGATAGTACTGAGGCAGAGCAGCACACGCAGCACACACAAGCTGATACAATTGCTAAAAATTGTACACTTTACACATATCTGAAAGCACCTCATTTAATACTTCCAGAATTCGTAGATTTCAACATTTATAATCCACACTTTCATCTTGAAGGAAAATATGGAATTTACACTAGTCGATTTTAAAAAGCAAGGAGAGGCACAAGGACAAAAAGCAAGAGGAAAGAGTTTAAGCTAAGCCTCCTCCAAACTTCCTTGCAAGATTTCCTGCTAGCTTCCACCTTTGGCCTGCACATGGCATTAAAAATATACTTTTATAGCTAAAGTCAAAGAGATGATACTTAAGTAGATAAATAACTTGAAGATTTTACAATCAGACTTAAAACAGCTCTATCACTTCACACTCAATAGCAGACACTCATTGCAAGGCTGCTGAGAGCTGGAGTTGCTGTTGCTCCCAGCCTGGAGGCTGAAAGTCCATGTACACCCATAAACGTCACAGAAAATGATGCACTGGTACATGGTGTGGCACCAATTTCTACTTTATTGCAGAGCTTGATGCTCTAAGTATGAAACACTGAAAACATGCTGCCACCCTGACTGAGCAGCGCTGGTACAAGTGTGCTCTACAATACCTGCCTCTACAGAGCAGCTGGAAGGAAAAAGCAAGTTTTGGCTTGGTAACACAGGCACGTGGTCTCCATTGATTTCTTATGAACAAGAAGTTTCTTTTAACTGAATCAATTCCTTTGCTGTTAAAACCCTACTTGTTTTTCTCAAACACCTTGTTTTTCTCTCACCCCTCTGAAGGTATCTGCCATAGGGACCTTGACAGAGAGGAGAGCCCTGCACGCTCCAGCAGATCTGTGCTGCCAGGAGCACAGCTGCCTTCCCTCCTGGCTGGAATGGAGATCCCCGCTCCCATGCTGCACTAACGCATACATCATGGCTACCTTGCTGTGACTCAGGCCAACTGCCCTAATGCTGGGATACCAGCAACGTTTGGTGGCTTAATCCATTGAATATCTCACATTCCAAGCACTAATTCCAAGCCAGGCGCCAATACTTCATGTTGCTTTTTAGCAAAGTTGTTTGGTCATGATGTTCTTTTCTAAAGCATGGAGCTACTTCATGGTTTTGTGATGCTCACGCTTGGCGCGTTCAGCTATGTGCAGTTTCTCTCTTGTACTTGTCTGAAATAAGGGTTTGAGAAATACCAGGCTCCAATTCCATTTCAGAAATACGAGGGAGGGGAGAAGAGGCTGCTCAGAGAAGCTGTGGCAGCCCCATCCCTGGCAGCGTCCAAGGTCAGGTTGGATGGGGCTTAGAGCAACCTGCTCCAGTGGAAGGTGTCCCTGCCTGTGGCAGGGGTTGGAAGTGGATGAGCTTTAAGGTCTCTTCCAACTCAAACCAGTCTGGGCTTCTATGAGTGAAGGAGAGCAAGCAAATGAGCCCCACTGCTCCAGCCCACCCCATCTGCCCAACAGAGACTCTCAGCCGAGGTGCACGCTCCTGTTATCTGTGCAAAACGCAGCAGAGAAGGTTTTGCTTTGCTCATACCACTTGGATGGGTGTTTTCCATGACTCTTGGCACAGAATTAACAATACAAGTGTTTCAAATTTAGACATCATTGCAGTAACTGAAGAGCAACAGGAGTTATAGCTGCCTTCTGACCTGAGTGCAATAAAGTTTTCCTCCACAAAAACATGACAGTAAAATGCTGATTTACAGTGGCCTTAGGCACTCACCTGTTACCTTAACACATCTGCTGAAGCAGCACTACATAACCCGTCACAGGAGCACGAAGCGCAGCATTTCTTCTGCTACAAGAATCCAGTGAAACAATTTCCTGGAGGTTTTCCAAGAGACAGCATGCAGGATGCTATTGACTCAAACCGATTTCATTAGGATTTTCATCCTAAGGTATCTTTAGCAGCCTTACAAGCAACCAGACCATACAACCTATTCTGCAGACTCACAGCCATGATAAAGTCTTACTCAGGTTGTTTAATTACAACATCAGAACAGGGTATGTGTCAAAACACAAAGGCATTTAGCTTGTATTGCACATGCAGGATCATCCCCAGTGCCAGTCACCAGCACCCCTGTGCACTGTCACAGGCAAGTTTGGAAATGTTGGGAAAAGGAAGTTCAACCAACCAACTAGCCTAGACTGGGCAGGAAGCACATGAGTGGCATTGAAAGGTAACAGTTCATTACAGCATAATTAGCACCTGAAAGGTAGCAAAGGTGGAGTGCTGCGCTCCCAGCACGAGTGACTGCACCATAAACCAGATAGTGCCATTGAACTTTGAAAACTATTTACCCTGATATGGCCACAGCAATGTCAAATCACTGCACAGATCCCCTGCTCTCCCTTGGAGACCTCACGCTTCCTAGAAAATGCCAAAGCTGTTCAATGACAAGTGTCAGAGGACACAGATATTCACCCTTGAATTGCAAGCCATGCTGTCACTCCTTTGGGTAAAGGGCAAGGAGGAAACAGATGTTGCCCTGAAGCTGATGAAGTTGTCTATTAGCACGAGCTTCATGAAATGAAAACATTTAGTGTGAGAAGCAAAGCAGGAAGAGAACAGAAAGTGATGTCCATCAATATTAAAACTCAAATTCCAAAGCATCTAAGCAAATTATTCCTGATATACAAGAGACAGCAGTGTGGAACCATCCCGTGCAGTGTTCAAGGCCAGGCTGGATAGGGCTTGGAGCAACCTGCTCTAGCAGAATGTGCCCCTGCCCGGGGCAGGAGGCTGGAACTGGATTAGCTTTAAGGTACCTTCCAACCCAAACCATTCTATGGTTCTGTGAACTGATTTGGCAGAGGGACAGGCCAGGACAACCTCACCTCCAAACAAACAGAAATAAGGAACACTCCCCTACATGGAAATGCTGCTTCCTTATGCCCCACTACGCTCCCTATGACAGGAGGCATTCCCAGGACACTGCAATAGTCTAAGAGCTGTACCAGGTCAGACCAAAGGTGCCCCTACTTTGGTATCCTGCCTCTCCCAGATGCCAACAGCAGCAACCCAGGGAAAAGATAAAGAAAGCACAAACACTTGCTACTAATCGTGGGGTCTATACTGTTTCCTACCTTTTTTCTTAGAATCCTTACATTTGGATCTAGATTTCTGGCCAATTACTGAGCCAATGTTTTCACCTATCTATTTATTCCAATACCCAGATCTTGTATGGGGGCAGCAACAATCATCCAGCATTGACAGTCTCATTTACATGTGAGGCACTAACTATTTTTTCCACCCATGTGCATCACTTGATATTAATCCACATGGAATTTATCACCAACTCACTAAAAAACAGGATTCTTCCACAGTTTTTCACCACTCTGAAGAGTTGGGACTTGCCAACGAGCTGCCACTCACTGATCACTCCACTTTCCTAATTATTTCTTGGTGTTGAACAACAACATATCCTTAAGCATAGATCTCCATCTCCCTCCATAATGAGAATTAACAGCATATGCCTATCCTCCATCCCCAGCTCTTTATCCATATGAGAACCATTCCTTCCCCCTGCAAAAACCATGCAACTCCTTTGGCACACTTTGATAACGGATGCTGCCAAAACACATTTCTTAAATTCAAGCACTGATTAATTGGATGTCTTCTCGCAATATATCTGTTGACTCTCACAGAGAACTCCAATAGGTTTGTGAGGCATAACTTACCTTATCAAAAACCATGTGGGCTCATTCTCAACACAATATATTACTCCTGCTAAGTCTGTCTGTCAGAGTTTCTACTCATTTGTCCAGTAGAGGTATCAGTCCTACTGGCTTGGAGTTCCCTAGATTTCTCCTGCAGCCCATTTAAGCCACAGCCACCACCTTCCAGTTCTCAGGTCCTAAGTTTTAAAACAAGGTGGTATATACCAGTTAGTAGCTGAGTGAATCCATAGTCAAGTTCCCGTAGATATGTAGGAAATCTCTATTCATCTGACTATTTATATACTTATTCCACAGCCTCTTCTGGTGGCACTTCCACATGAAGCAGTTACATTAATGTGTTCTTACAAGATAGTTCCCATATGGATTTCACTTGAACTGACCTGTGGTTTTTGAATGCCACTTCAAACTGGGATTCCACAACACACTCCCACTAGCTCCAAGTTATCTGACAAGATGTTACATCCCAAAGATCTAGGTGTAGTGAAGCCTACATCAGCCTGGTTACTGTAAAATTCCTACCCTAGGGTACTTAAAACCCAGCACTGAGAAAGAACAAGAGAAACAGCTTTAGACAAATAAGCCACACCAATACATACAAACAGTGATATGTCAATTGCTGTTGGCTGCTGCAACTTGCTATTAATAGCTTCTGACTACAACACACCGCTGCAACTTGATAACTTGGCAGTTGTTTTGCTGTACTACATGTATCTACAGCTGTTCAGAAGCACACATACTATCAAACCCCTCTGATCAACCTTGTAGTGATGCCTTTTTAACAGTGCTAGCACAGCAGATATCGTTGTATGTAAGAGACACGTCGTAAGAAGGTCTCCTGGCTGAAACACAGTGGCTCTTAGGAGCAGTTTTTCTGAGATGGGGCACGGGGCTTTCATCTTTTGAGACCTGAATGCATGATGGAGAATTCTGCCACTCAAATGACACCTAAAAGGTTGGTAGGTTAAGAGCCTCTAATATGAAGCAACAAAATGTGCATGATTTGCATTAAAATGCACAAACAAGTCAATGCGTGACAGTACTCTGATCCAAGTTAAAGCACAAAGAGCTGTGAAGCACCTACACCTTGCCCCTAGAAGCACCTCCTCACTCTTTGCACTCTTCCTCCCTCTTTAGAAGGCTCTTTCAAGCCCTCCAGACCCTTAGCTAAAATCATGCTTATTAAAAGCACCTACACATGTGATCATATCAGGACACAAAACACCACTGGCTCTGCTTTAGGGTCACATCTGCTTACGCAAGTTAGTTGGTATGGTAGACACAGATAATCACGGTTCCTCCTAAAGGGTCCAAAGCAGCTACTGCAGTGCCCGAATAGCAGATACTGCACTAAAAACATTACTCAACAATACCCAGGATTTTTTCCACAAGTAAACATGCTTTCAAGTTACAGTCCTGACCCAAACACAATGAGGCTAAAGCCAAGACAGGTCAAGCATACTCCATGACCAGAATCTAATATCCTCTTACTACGAAAATGAAACAGATGGCTCTGGTTCTTGAGGATGGACTCTGCAGGTTCTTTCTTCTGTGAAGACTCTGCTAAATTTAAAGTCTTGTGCTCTTAATGAGACAGAAAAGAGAAGAAAACACTCCATAGATATTTTAATCCAGTACACATGACTATCAGTAGCACTTTCCTTTTTCTGTGGCAGAAAAGAAAACCTAACTTAAGCTATATAGGAGAGAGAAAAAACCCCAACAACTTTCTGGCAGACTAAAACCACTTCCAGAGAAGATATCTCTAACATGTCACAGAACAAATGGGCAAGAGTCTGTAAGAGAAGAAAGAAGCTTCTCTTCCCTCCCAATTCTCTGTCCAAACAGCATTTCAAACATTAAAAGCCTGCCCACATAGCAGAACAAAATGATCAGAAAAGTTTTAAAAGTGCTGCAGAACACTGCAGACTTCTTTTTAGGATGACTCACCTATTAGAAGAGAGTCCCCTGAATGGGATTCCATAATTGGTTTTGACAGGGGAGGTTTTGATCTGTGGGAAGAAGGAAGAAGCATCTCTGAGCAGTTAAGCTGGTTTAACAGTGTGAATACAATTTGATTTTTTTAACATATAAATGTGTGTGTGTGTGTGTGTGTGTGTATTAAAAACAGACAAGAGATACCTCTGCCCTCTACTGGAAATACAAACGTCTGCAAGTTTCACTTACTACTAAGTTGCAGTTGAGTTTTAGACCCAACGACTCAAGTTCTGAGGCAATCTATCAAGAGAATTCCTGATGCTCTCTCCAAGCATCCTCCATAAGCCCTCATGTATTAGTTCAAACAGAATATTCCTGTATCACACCAGCCATCCCACCTCTCCAACTGAACATCAGGTCTGGGAATTTACTACTGTCGTTGACAGTAAGAGAAGATGAATTAATGGCCTCTAATTATTGTGAGGCTTCCCCTGCCTATTACATTTTACATAATTAAGAGTAAAGCCTGCTTGCCTCCCTAAAGCTTCCACATATCGGCTTCTGCAGTGGAGAACAGTCGCTGCAGAGCCACACATGACTTGTCTGTATAATGAAACCTCCACTCTAAAATGAGCTTCTCAGAAGAGAGCTGAAGTAATTGTAGCTTGCCACTCATGGCATTTTGCTGAATGACACTCAGTTTCACACAGCTAAACACAGGCTTACACCATACTTACTTGATGTGATGTATTTTTCTTGCAACTATCATTGGAAAATCCACTTCAAAATATTTTCTAGGGAGAAGATTTTCATCCTGAGAATTGGAGAGAGACTCTGGAATTAGGGACATTCAAGTTTCACATGCACATGACAAGATATAACCTTAAGTCCAGAATGATTCTGGTCTAGTTAACACTGGCATTGGTAACAGTAGCGTAACAATGTCCCACAGCTTAAAAACCCCACTAAAACAACAAAAACAGTTAAGAGGCATTAGAATGCACTCTAAGCATTAAGGATATTATTTAGCTTTTTATGCAATGCAGCAATCCTAGACACCAGATCACTGGAACAATGTACTATCAGGATCTAGAAGAGCACAGCAACAGGAAACTACTACAACATTTGCCATGCAGCTTCAGCATATTCTTCTAAGAAGGGAATCAGGAACATTTTGCACAGGTTTACACAGAAAGTGACCACATTCCACAGCCTGTCCTCAAACAGACAGCCAGACTACACACACATTAGTACTCCTCTACTACAAAGAAAGGGAAAACCTCTTCATTTCACATTGTCACTATCTGACACCCTGATGGATAAACTGTGCCAAGTTTCTCCCTATGCAGCAATCCTTTTGTGATGGATTTGCACTGCAAGTTCTAGCTTGTCAACCTCATGAATTTCTAAACAGGAGACTGAATCAGCCAGAACACTGAAGCGTTTAGTTAACTGGGTCCCATCTTCTGTATGTTAATGATACCGCACCTCTTCACAAGGATAAAGAAGTGGAACCACAGGCTCCACTTTAGCTTTTAAAATCACTGCTACAGAAAGTTAATAAAACTGTGCAGTGACAGCTTTCATAGGAATGCAGGTAAGAATAAAGCTTCAACTCTCAGAAACAAAGTCATTCTTTTTTCCCTTCTATTGCATAAAATATAATTAACTGTGACCAAGCAAAAGGCATCTACCTGCCTTGGGCTTTCTTCCAGACACCGAATGAACAGATGTAAATGCTAATGAGAAGGTACCTTAGAGTTGTGTGCAGTCAACTGATACTATCAGATAGTATCTGAGTAATCTGCATTTTTGTGAGTTACATAAATACAGAGCGACATGTATATTTACATATTCACATTTATATACGTAAAATAACACTTACATTGAGCCTCTACAATCCTGTACTTGGTACCTTATTCCTGGTTTAATATAGGAAAAAAAAAGTGAAATCTTAAGGCTTAAAAGAGGACAGGCAAAGGTGGCATGAAGCTCTGCTCCTGGAAGTCCACTAGAGGTCAGCTTCCTGTCACAGACCTTTTGGTAAATAACAGTGAAAATTGCACCGAGATTTAAAGGTACCTAAATTAATCCTAAGCAAGACCAGACCTGAGGAAAGGCACAGCCTGGCTGCATTACTCCTCATTCTACTACAGAACATAACACCAACAAGCCCTCACAGAAGAGTACTCCAGACATCCACACAGACCCTTGTGTGCAGCCCAGCTCAATACTCCCAAGTGTCATTACCTTCAATCTCCAGAATAAGGTGTCCATGCCAGCCCCAAGATTTACAATCTGACAGTTGCATTCTGTCTTCTTCAGAAAAGCTTTAATCAGGTAACTGACTCCATGGACACGGGCATAATAGCCTGTTAACAGCAGCAGGAAACAAGGTTTGGTTTTCATTACTGTTTTCACTTAGTGCTTGATGATTAACACGTGTTAAGATTTTTAGGTACCCTTTTCAAAAATGGTGTTTCTTTGGAAGAATAATGCATTTTTTAGCATATCTAAAAGGTTTATTTTAATTATTAATAACATCTTTTGTACTGATAAAACAAGATTCCTTGAAATAAATTTTATAGCCAAGTTTCACCTGGAACTGAGAGGAACAGTTTTAGCTGGGGAGCACAATTTGCAGACACACCCCAATGCCCTGGGTCTAAACAACACTTCTGATTGCTTTGTAATGACTACCACACACTGAGACACAGAAAAACATTCCATTAAGAATATGGAAAGCAAAGAAGAGTTTTGATTCAAATTTCCTATGCTGTACAATACCCAGTACACAGTTTTTGCCCGGGGCTCTTCAAGACCAATTAAGAACACATTTGTACTGTCTTCATTCCCATTCACATGCCAACTTGCCTCTATTGATTTCAGGTGCTTTTCTTTCTTTGGCTTGTCTCACAAAATACTGGATGTAAGGGTCCTTCCAGTAGCCAACACTTACAGCAAACCTGTCCAGCAGAGGGGGAAAATGAGATAATTAGGAAATAAGGCCACGAAGATTTACTCTAAGACACACACAGGCTGAAGAGGCCAATCTCTGGCCTGGGTGAGTACATGCAGACGCAGGTTACAACAATCTGTTGAATCAAACAATCATAGCCTGGTTTGGGTTGGAAGGGACCTTAAAGCTCATCCAGTTCCAACACCTGCCATGGGCAGGGACACATTCCACTAGAGCAGGTTGCTCCAAGCCCCATCCAACCTGGCCTTGAACACTGCCAGGGATGGGGCAGCCACAGCTTCTCTGGGCACCCTGTGCCAGCGCCTCAGCACCCTCACAATAACACCTGGAACTATTTCAATTAAGAAGTTATATGAAGTGTAGTTAATGTTTTTAGCTCTTGCTATATTAAACAAGCAACTTTTCACTGGCCTCCACGCTATAGGATGAACTTTTGCAGGTGCAGAGCCTAATCTCAAATGTTTCCTTCTTAAGGTCCAGCAAACACAGGAATTGCCTGCCCACAGCTCCTCAGAGCACACACAAAGTGAGCTTTACTCATACACATCACCACGCTACTAGCTGTTTGCCCTAGTTCCAGAGCCTCTAGAGACCACTTTAACCCAGACACCAGTGCTATTTTATTCTAACAGAATTCACTGGCATTACAGCTGATTTGAAAGGGTAAACTCTTGAAATCAAATACAACCATCAACAATCTGCTGCTACCCCAGTAACAAAAGGATGGAACAAAAGGCAGCAATAACAGAAGGCAGCTTCACTCCCATGCACAGTAGAGCAGCAGAACTGACCCCCTCTTCCCAGCCCACCCTGCAGAGGAGAAGTGAAAAACTGCGGAAAACATCAGTGGATTTTAACTGAGATAACACACGTGAGATTCCCGACCCCGCTATTAGCGCCACGCACGATGCCGTGCAAACAGGCCCTAAGCTGGGCAGTGCTCTAGAGCAGGAGCAGGACAGTCCGGAGCAGCCCTGGGGGCTAAACCCGCGCCAGGCCGCGCTCTCACAGGGGCACGCCACAGTGTTCTGAGGTTTATCCCCCCCAGCCGCCCGGGCCCCGGTGCGGACACAGGCCAGCAGACACCCTCCCGCACACGAGGGGCTCTTCCCCTTCTCCTCCAGCCCCTCTTATCCGGGAGCCGGCCCGCCCCCCGCCGCCCCCTCCGCTTGCTCCCAGCCCCCCCCCCCCCCCCCCCAGCACCGTCTCAGCGGTGCCCGAGGACCCCGTCCCAGGACACCGCTACCGTTTGCAGACGGACGCGTCCTCGCACGTGCCCCGCACCGCCTCGTCCGCCTCGTCGATGCCGGCAGAGGACAGACCGTCACAGGCAGCCGCCGCCATGGAGCGCGCGAGACCCGGCCGCCCGCCGCTGCCGCCGCCGCCCCTGCGGCCCGCCCCTCGCCAACCCTCATTGGGCTGCCTCCGCAGAGCGACCCGCTGAAAGCCAGCGGCTATTGGTCCGTTGTCACATCCATCCCCACAGCGCCCAATGAGAAAGCGCGAGCTGCGCCGCTCCGCCCAGGAAGCGGTTGTGGTACCGCAAGGGAAACTGGGAGCGGTAGTCTTGGGGGACGCTCGGTAACGGCGGTGCCGGTGCCGGTGCCGTGCGCTCCGGGAGGACGGGTCCTGACGTAGCTGCGGCGGCAGCAGCAGGCGGGTGAGCCCCCGTCCCGCTGCCGCCCCCCAACATCCGGGCTCTGGGCGGGACATCCGGGTTTCCTCCCGCCCCTCTCCTCACCCGGGGGCGCGGCCGCTCCCCTCCGGGCGCGTGATATTGCGGGCGGGGCCGGAAGTGACGGCGCGCGGCGGGGTGGGCGGGGCGGCGGCCGGGCCGGGCGGTGTGGCGGCGGCGGAGCGGCGGGAGCCCGGGGAGCGGCCGCCGCCATGAAGAAGCAGTTCAACCGCATGAAGCAGCTGGCCAACCAGACCGTGGGCAGGTGGGCGCCGGGCTCCTGCGGCTGCGCCGCGAGGCCGTCCGCAATCTCGGCCGCTCCTCGGGGTGGGGAGGGCGCCGGGCACGGCGGGGCTTGTGGCGGGGAAAGCTGCTGTCTGCTCAGGGAGGAGCGGAGGATGGGGTTGTTCGGAGCCCGCAGCGGGCTCTGAGCGGGTGTTTGCCCCGGCCCGCCGTGAAGTGGCGTCGTTCCGCCGGTTTCCGCTGGTACAGGGGCCTCCGTGTGCCCCGCTGAACGTGTTGTTAGCCCGCCGGTGGGGCGAGATTGGTGGAGGCAGAGCGGGTGCTGGGGGAGGTCACCTGAAGGGCCGCCAGCGGGGTCCCCGGCCCTGAGTCCCTGTGTACCTCCCTGCTGTGTGATTCGGTCTCTGCGGGGCCTTCATCACACCCCAGAGCACATCCTCTGCGGCTGAGCTTCAGTAGAAGTGACTGAAGTCTCTCAGGTCTGAGTGATATCTATTTACAGATGTCTGGGAAAGTCTTTCCTTCTGTGGAGAGAAACCTGAGCAGACCCCAGGAGGGTCCTTAACCTGCGGCTCTTCTCCTTGCTAAAGCCTCAGTGCAACCTCACTGCACCCTGAGGAGAGCTCTGTGTCCGTGTGTGTCCCCCCCCAGAAACTCCTCTCTGCTTTTAGCAAAAGGTTAATCTGGAAGCGTGCACTGGTCCTGAAAGTATAAACTTCCATTTTATCTGAGCTTATGTTTTCGTGGCCTCCACTCCAGTCACTCACTTCACACGGTGTTTGTTTTCTTTGGGCCTGCATACACATAAAACAGGTCAAGTATGTCAGCTGATAATGGTTGAGTAGGAGACTTTTACTGGGGTGTTGGTTTTGCTATTAAAGAGCAGATCTTTCAGCTTGTCTTGTGTCAGTTCATTCAGTTTGGTGGAAATTAATGGAGTTTTTTTGTTGTTATATATTGGTGGAGTGATTATTCTGCATCTGTTGGGCCCACAGCTCCAAATCCCAAGTGGAATTTCAAGTAATCTGCATTGTGCTGAGCAGGATAAACATTTCAAGCTGCTTTCAGCTTCAAGGGGCAAATGAATTAAAGCTGGAGGTCTGTTCAGAGCCAGGAAGGGGTTGGGAGGCTCCTGATGACCTTTGACTGGAGGCAGCTGAAACCAGTGGGAGCTGTGGCCATCCCACAGTGAAGCTTCCCGGGGTGTGGTTGTCTGAGCAGGATCATTGCTCCTGCAGCAGGTACCTGCAGGTGCTTCAGCAGCCTGGCTCTGGAGCAGTGGTGATAAAATACAGGCAGGAACCTGTAATTGGTTTTCATTAAAACTCTTTAAAATGACACTGATTCAGTTTTATAAGCTTAATAGGTATGTAATAAACTTAAACTGTTTCTCTTCCCTGTTTTAGTTGATATTAAATACAGGCACATTTTTATTGCTTCTCTTTGCTGTGTTTTTTTAATAATGTATGTCTCGTTAATTCTTAGTTAAGCATCTTTTAATAATGAAGTATCTCAAGTTAGTCATATGGATTCTTTACACAAGAACATGCAAACTTTGCTTTTAATTAAATAGAGGTGAGAAGACTCTGAACAGTGAGTGTAGTTGTGAAGTTTTGACCAGTGCTTGTTGCCTTTTTTGTGTGTAGATATATATCTGTATATATAAAAATTATACCCTAATGTTTGTAAGGGCTTTGAATGAACTAAACTGACCCTTCCAGAGGTTGCTTTGCATGGTCTTGGCAGCACAAGCTGGTACTCACCCGTTTGTTGCTGACCTTCATATTTGACGCTTACCAAGTTAAAGAAGAGTGCTTATGTTTGAGATAAAACTTTCAGCACTGTAAATCTGCACTCATTCTAATGAAGTGCAGGGAACTTAATTTATGGAGGTGATTTGGGGATGGGAGGGGAAGAAACAAAGCTCAGGAGGTTTGTGTTGGCTTTTGTGATGCCCGATGACCATATGTGTAGGAGCTGTAACAGTGGGAGCTTGGTGAAGATGTTTCCATGTTTCTCAAAGCAAAGTGTATGTGTGTGCCTGACTGAGCATTGTTTTTTTTCTCAAACCTGTTTTTAATCATCTCACTGTTTTTATCTGGCTGTTCTCTGTGAAGAGGTTGAAGTGAATCATTTGCATTAGATGTTTGCTTACAGTGTTTTAGATAGTGAGTGCTTTTGAGTGCATCAAGAAATGGAGCCTGATTAGACCAATCAGTGTACGAAGAAGGAGAAATGGTTCATTTCACAGTTCTGATCAAAGTTAACTTGAAAAACATTGTTTCAAGAGGTATCAACTGTGCTATTAATCAGTTGGTGAGTATTTAGTGCTGCTCATCTCCTTACATTTCATGTACGGGCCAAGCATTCCAATAGTCACCAGGGTCTTACTTCGTTTCTCAAAGTGCATTGCTTAGCAGTGACAGGTCTGTAACTGGTTTCTCTTACAAGTATCAGGGCTGAGGCTGTTGGATTTCGGATGGTGCTGAGTTCTGTGGTTGTGGTAAGCTCTGTAGAGCTTGTGGGAGCCACGACAGTCATCTGTGAGTAGGATCTTGCAGACAGCATTAGCAGAGGCTAGTGGTTCTGGCACCAGGTACCAAGCCAGGAGTGAACCATTTCCCTTTTCTAACATTGCAAAAGACATGAAAAAGAAAAACAGAGTTGTGGCATGCTTCCCATCTGATACTGCTGCAGATTGCTCCTTTAGGATGGGTTTACACTGAGTTCGTAGTTTTACATTGGCTTTACACACTCATTTATTAGCTTTTCGTGCTTGGGTGGAATGGGGAGACAAATCCTGTGTCAAAAAGAACTCTTCTGGTTGTGTAAATGCCTTGAAGAGAAACGGTGTTTGGAGGAGCAGTTTGAGCTGTGCTGGGGGTCATGTCCCCCCATCTCTGCAGACTCTCTGCTTGTTGACATGATGTGAACTTACTTTCTCTGGGACAAGCACCTTTCAATGTAATCTTTAACTGTCTGCTGCTTTTCATGGTCCTGTGTTTGGAAGGGATATCTTCTGCTGCTTTTTCACTCATTCAGAGCTTTTCTCACCATAATTGAGGGAGCACAGGGATGTTACCATGAGGTCAGCAAGCCTTCCCTCTGCATCAGTGATGGGTCTTCACCATGGTTTTGTTCCCCTTAACAGGGACATTTAACTCTCAGATGATTCCGGACTTAGCCCATCCAGCTTGCCATAGGTGTGAATGACATCTCAAGGTTGGCATCCTTTTCCTTTTACCACGAATATATGATTTAAGATCAGAGGAGTACCACCTTAGTATGGAAAATGGGATGGGAAAGAGCTTCCTTGAAGCAGAGCAATGGCATTTACGGGAAGCCTGTGAGTCTGCATGGATAGGATTCTATAGAATTATGGAATATGTGTAGGAAACTAATTAAAGAGGGGATTAGCTGAGTGGAGCAGGATTCCGGGATAATTAATAGATGTATTAAATATTTTGCAGCAATTACCTTGTGGATGCTGTTGGGCGCCTTAAGACAAGTATTCAGGCTGCCACCAAGTACTTAGTTTTTATGTATTAGACGTGTTGTAAGTGCTGCAGGTGCTTGCGTGCGTTTCTGTTGAGGGGAACAACTCAAGCTCTGGTTAACCTGCAGAGCAGAATATCAGTTTCTTTTCTGTTCAAACCTGAGGGAAAGAGGGAAATGAAACAAGATCATTTGCCTCTCACCGGAGCCTGGCAGCTCAGGTCTGGTCCCTCTGATTTCATTGGCTGGTACAAGCTACGCTGGTGCTTTGCAGGGACTGCCCAAGGTGGCATCAGTGCTTTCTTGGGGCAGCTGTAGCTGCAGAAACAAACTCTGGGTCATGGCATGTGTCTTTCTCAAGTCATCGTGAAGGATCTCGCATTGAGTCACAGGCAGGTCAGCAGCAGCAGGGCTGGGGTGTGCAGCGGAGTGGAGGCACGGCTTACCAGGAAATCACTTCCATGTGAGCTGAATTAATGCATCAGAATAAACTGGCACCTTGACCATGACAGATACCCGCATATCACACAAAAGAACTAGCTCAAAGCTAATCTTATTTTGAGCTCTATCCTAGCTCCAGCCTACACAACTGGAAGCAGCTTGGAACTTGTAGTGAGGCTTAAAAAATGAAGGGGAGGAAGTGGAGAAGGAAAAGAGTAACTTTGATTCCGAACTTCCTGATTGTCAGCTGGCTTGTGATTCCCAGAGACAATCTGCTGGGATTGCTTTTAATGGAAGTTATGTATTAATTCCTCTAAACCTTCATCTGTTTTAAGGACCAAGGCTCATATCCCCTGATACGAGCGTATCCATATGCACATTTCACGTGTGCTTCATCTGGGTACAGTGTGTTCCAAAATGGAAGTCGTGGAATGTGTTTCTGTATGTGCCATCTTGTGATGTGAGATGCTGCCTTCCTGCTGTGGGAAGCATCCGAGGGATGCTTCCTGAGCAGATCCTCCTCCTGACAGATCAGCTCTGTGTCAGGCTCAGAAATCATGGGCAGGATTATATTATGTATGATATCAACAAGGTAATTGTTCAGTATCTATAAGTGCTTATCTTAGCTTCATACCCATTTATAAATGACAGAGACAGGTTTTGGTGAGAAGCTCAACAGCTATTCCACTTTATAGCTGCAGTCATCTCTAATGAAAATAAATGTTCAGAGGCATTGTTATTAAGGGCTTTCAAGTGACACTTTAATAAGCATTCAAACTGCATAGCTAAGTAATTTATGTGAGGAATGAGTCCACAGAGGGGTTTGTATCACGCTGTTTACTTACAGAGCACCAGGTTGGTAATCAATGGCACTTCTTAGGCTGTGTAACATTGTGAGTTGGGCTTTCCTGCCTCTGGGGACACCACTGTGAATGTTGCGCCCATCAATTTCATTTTCCATCTTTCAGGTGCAATCAGCAGAGTAATGTACAGGTTAAAAATTACTCCAGCCAACCAGTCTGGAAGGTGCGGGGCTGGTGAAGTCGTGTCGGGTTGAGACTGCTGGGCAGGTGGATATACTCACTGTTTGCTCCTGAGATACTCTATCTGCCCTTAGGCTGTTGCAGTAATTTAAACCAGGGACAGGCAGATCTGGCTAATTAGAAATCTGAAAGAGGCCACAAACCTCCTTCGATCTTTTTTTTTATGCAAGAAGTTAACTTGTGTAGCTTCTTCACTAGTTTTCCACCATTTAAATACGTCTTCTTGTGTACAGATAGGTTTTTCCAGGCCCTGTATGCATGACATTACCATGACACAAGGGGAGTTTTTGAACTTATCTTTTAATAGCTCATGGCCTGCATAAAAGTTGCAGTGCTGAACTATATTTAGGATTTCTTCAAGCCACTTGGCAGTGTGTAAGTCGTGAGTTGGTATTGGTGTGGTTGTAACATCACTATTACACTGTGTTAAATGTTATGTTAGAATGCCTGGTAGTGAATGATTGTTCCGCGAGGAGCTGCCTACGCGTGCTTTGTACAGGGAAAAGCCTGCTGGAAAGTGATAACTTTTAGTAGCGCTTCATGGGAAAAGCAGATACCCCACGTTATTAGTTTTTCATTCCTGCTAGTGTTATCCATTGATCCCAGTCTTTTACAGAATTGTTCTGTGAATCATTACTTAAAGAGGTTCTTTTACTCCTTCATCTTTTGGTGATAGTGCTTTGTAAGCTAGCTTTTACAAGCATCCAGGGTGGTTAAACAAGAGTGCACTCATCTCTGATAAGCCCAAACCACTTAAATCAGTGTAATATTAACCCTACAGGGCCATTTAATGTCCAAGAAATAGTTCTTTAATGTTTTTCTAGTTTTTGTTTGGAAAACGCAGTGACCCCAGTATTTGAGAACTCGTGGCTCACCCCAACATCCTTTAAAAGGTTACCCATCATAAGCATTATTTGCTTGGAATGCTTGTTGTTATTGGCAGAGATCTGTGGCAGAGTGGTAAACAACATTGAAATAACATTCGTATTTATGGGCATTGGAGAGCCTGCTTTGTGCTTGGTCTTTTAGGCTGGCATTTGGCTGCAGCTGAGTGCTCATGAAAAGGAAAAGCAAAATCTCATGTCAGTGTTTAAAAGAGTTATCTTAAACATTTCCTGTTTATCTTCAAATGAAGTTTGAGGTCTCTTTAATGAGAAAATTGACTTGGATCTTTCTGGAAGGCAGATTAACTCAATGACAGGTTTAAAGGCTTGGAGGAGATTGAATTAGGGCAGATCTGTTTTCCTGAGCATGTGCAGGCGCCTGGACTCTGTGTAACTGTCAGGGACTGATTGAAATAAAATGTGTGTGAATGCTAAAGCACTTGTATACTAATAGGAAAGGGAATGCATTATCTAAACATCTGCGTGGTAGTAGCCTGGCTGTTGAACAGGCAGAGCAAGGAGGAGGTAAGCTTGATACTGACTGAGACACTGGCACTGGCTCCATAAACTGTTCATTACCTCTTGGCTGCTCCTGCGCTCCTGTATGGGCTCTGCAGCAGCACAAAACCTCATGAAATGGCGTATGCATGTGAGATGTAAGCAAAGAACCAACAGTTTCCCCTTTAACACCACAGCTCAGCCCCAGCAGGAGCAACAGAGCTCCTTGGTATCTGCGTATTTATCTGTTTCCTGCGCCCTTTGGGGAACTCGAACACAATGTAATGCCTTGTGCAGCTCGGGAATCTGATTTTTCTAACAGCACAAACTTGCAATTATAAAAAACATGCAGCTATTATGTTTTCAGTTAGGGGCTGCTTCTGGTGGCAAGACTTGGCACTCGTCGGTGTATTTGTGACTGCCATTAATGCGGCGAGAAATGGAAGAGCTTGGGGATGTGAGTTGTGTCCAGGCTGTGGTCTAGGTTAAATTTTGTGAGCAGGTCTGTTGATCCCATTGGGGAGTGTACCCTTCGAAGAAGATTGTTAAAGCCAGAGGAAAAATGACCTGAATTGAAGTTGAGGACTTCGTAGTGACTTTCTTCGCTTGTGTCTCAGAGGATGGGCTCTGAGCAGTGAGGTCTGTGAGGCTGATGCTGCTGGAGAGAGGCTGCGTTGCTGTATGGGAACCCCTGTTAGGAGAGGTTTTGTGTGGGAGCAGATGGTCAAGAAGCAAAGCAGTGTTTCTGCCATGCTTTTAGGTGTTCCTCCAAGGTCTGTAAAGGCAGTCAGTATATCAGTATCTCTTAACTCTTTGGGGACCAGGATGCTCCCCTGTTGGTTTAAAGTGTAGGTTGTTAAGAATCCTGAAGATTAGAAACCATTAACAAATGATGCTGTGTTTTTAAGAAGCTTATTTCCCTGCAGAAGCTGTTTGCTGTGTCCTGCTGTGCTCTTGGTGCGTTGCAGGGTCCTGTATCCAGAAAACCACCGTGTGAAACTGTCTAGATACTTCCCGTTGCAGTTCTGCTCTTGCAGGGCAGCACCAGCTTTTAAATTGATGAGTAAGTATTTGCTCAGCCTCAGATTAAAAAGCCTCATTGCTTGTGATCTGATTCCAGACCACATGAAAACCTTAGAGTGCCCTGACGGGGCCGCGTCTGCCTTGCCCAACGTCAGGGGCCACAAGCAGGATCTGCAGGAAGGACGCAGTGCTTGGGTATCCCAGATGCTTGCGGCTGCCAGTTGTGTCTGCCTTGGAAGGCTCTGGAGCCAGAGGTGGCTTCTGATGTCTGAGAGCACTAGAAGCCACCTCTGAAGCACTGGGTAACGTTCATAGAATCATAGAATAGTCAGGGTTGGAAAGGACCTTAAGATCATCCTGTTCCAACCCCCCTGCCATGGGCAGGGACACCTCCCACTAAACCATGCCATCCAAGGCTATGTCCAACCCGGCCTTGAACACCGCCAGTGATGGAGCATTCACAATTTCCCTGGGCAACCCATTCCCGTGCCTCACCACCCTCATAGTAAAGAATTTCTTCCTTATATCCAATCTAAACTTCCCCTGGTTAAGTTTGAACCCGTTACCCCTTGTCCTGTCACTACAGTCCTTCATGAAGAGTCCCTCCCTAGTATCCCTATAGGCTCCCTTCAGATATTGGAAGGTTGCTATGAGGTCTGCCTGATGTCTGATAGTACCAGGCGTGTAGTGGTCCCTGCGTTGGCTGCACCATCATTGCTACATGGAACTCTACCTTACCCACCAGCTAGAGAATGTGTTGGAGCTGTGGCCTGCTCCCCTGCTTCTCAGAAAACCAAATTGTGATAGTGTCAGCTATTTGTTGTCGCTTTAAGTGAATCTTGTATGAGACAATCATGTTTCTCTGTGCCTGCAGTGGGTGAAAATGAGGCTCTCGGGTGCATTACCTTGTTTTTCTGAGCAGTGGGTGCTTCCGGAGTAGATGAAGCTTCAGTGATTTTGCTTCCCCTTAATAGAGGCAGAAAATGCTTTTCAAACTTACATAACTGATTCTGGTATTAGGTGGTGAAGAGTGACTTGGTTTAGTTGTGCTAAATTTCATTGACTTGAAGGCACCTTAATAAGGCATTGTGCTTTCCAGTAGGGAGCTAGCTAAAGCCTCTTGGTTAGAAGAGAAAAGTTACAGCTCTGTGGCAGACTCTGTATGCCAACTGCTGAGTGGGCAGCATTTAAAATACTAGAGATTTTTGTTGCAGAAGAAGAAAAGATTCCAAACTCAGGGATTTGGGGAATACTAATTGTCTTCTTGCATGCATGTCCTCATCTCCTTTGGTTCTGCTCTCGTGCTCCTGCTTGATGAAACAGATCAGGGGACTGATAAAATCATACAATCCCAGAGTGGTTTGGCTTGGAAAGGACCTTAAAGCTCATCCAGTTCCAACCCCCTGCCACAGACAGGGACACCTTCCACTAGAGCAGCTTGCTCCAAGCCCTGTCCTGTCTGCCCTTGAAGATCGCCATAGATGGGGTGGCCACAGCTTCTCTGGGCACCCTGTGCCGAAGAAGGGAGTGTCTGTCTCTGGAAAGCACAGTCTTGCGTTGCCTTAAAATGACGGATGAAATGTCCTTTTTATGCAGATATTGGGTGGTTTCACAAGCATTTGAAGGCTCTGAGGCAGGCAGAATGATTCTGCCAAACCCAGCACTTTGTGCTGGTGTCACAGCACATAATCAGAGCCTGAGTCACTCTCCCTGGCCTGTACCTATGCAACTGTGGTGTGGAGGACAAAAGGGAAGCTGAAAGAGTAGGAAAGGATGTGTTGTCCAGGATGTTAGGTGCATCTAAGGTGGAGGCTTTGGTGTGAAGGTAAAAGTATGCTTGGATCTGCTGTTGTGAGATGACCTCAGCCCAGGGGCAGCTGGGCACCTGTACTCATAGGCAGAGCCCAACTCTTCTCACATTTATTCATTTAAACCATATAATCCTGGTGTTACCCTGTTTGTGGATGAAGCTGAGATTCCCTCATTCTAACCTGATGGTGGCTTTTCAGAGCAAGTGACTTTAATATCAGGTTATGCTCAGAGTCAAAATCCTAAAACAGTGATGATTTAATCTACTAAAATAAGTGGAAGTGATTTCAACCTGGTACTGTAACATGACACTTGGAATCTGTGAAAGCAAAAGTATTTCTTAGATACTCCCGTGGTATTTTTAGGTTATGATAATGCATCTGTGACCAGAACTGCTCTTCAGAGGTCATTGTATTAGCAAATGAAGTGCCAAATATATAGGGTTTTTTAGGAGGTGGTTCAATGAAGGGTGTCTTAATGTGCTACAAATATGCTCTAATATTAGGCACTGTTTCCAGAAGGAAAGGTTTCATAACTTAAAAGAAGTAGGTCCATTTTTTGTGTATAAGGAGAACCCCTAGACCCCGTGTTGTGCCTTGCATAAGGCAGCAATTACCTGTCTCCATTTGCCACAGCTGCGATCTGAAACTTGCAGGAGTTCAACACTGGCAATTAATAAACTGGGTAAGGTGCAGCTGATCTCCAGTAATTCAGAACCCAGGAGCATCGCAGCCCTTGGCGGTGACACATCAAGTGATTTGAACAGCTCACTGGCTTGATTACCTCATTTTCAGGGCCGCCTGATGGTTGCAGGTACCAGTCTTGACAGGAAAGCTAAATTTGATCCTAACCGACTGTTGTGCTGAAAGCAGCACTTGGTGTCTAGACAAGAAAGAAATGGGGAACTTGCACGTAGCCTTTTTATCTGCAGGGTTGCTTTGTTGACTGAATTGGAACATTTTGGTTAAAATGTATTGCTTAGGAACCAGATAGCCTTAAAAGCCCTGAGATTACCATGGCTGATGGAAGCCTGTAGGGATACTTGTGCATCTCTGCTCGGACAGTGCCGCTGTCTCCACAGGAAGCGTGTTCAGGAATACTGGGTGAGGTCAGGAGTTCTGCTCCTGAGTGAGGTGGAGCCTATTTTTCCTTGACACAGATTGTTTTCTTGTGAGGTTAATTGCACTGCAGAACAACAGGAACATCCTGGCGTGAATCAAATAAGGATTCGTAATATCCTAATCAGTTTCAGGGGAGAAGGATCAATGAAGGAGGAGGTTTTTCCTTCTGTCTTATGAGTTGTCCTGTGCCAGAAATTGCTGGAGTGAGGTTTTTGTCCAGATACACTCGCTGGCTGTATTGCTGTTTCTCCAGATCCCCAGGGCACTTCCAGAATGGGAATTAATAAAAGCACAACTGGTAAATGGTACAGCTGAGCCTTGCACAGAGGTGCGTCATTGCTGAGAGCTGCAATGCTGTTGGAGCACGTCACTTGTACACGCATCCTTGGTGACAGAGTTAAGGCTACAGGAAGCTGCTTCAGCCAGTGACAAGAAAATGCAGTTATAAATGTTGGCCTTTCTTAGAAGATAAATCTCCTTGCATGCAGATTGGGAAGTTGTGACTGTGATATGGCTTTGCAAAGTGCAGTGGTTACTCAAATGCGAACCTGTTGGGCTTCTGCGAACTATCAAGCAACGGATAGGAAATGTTAATCCACATGATGAGAAAACGAAGGTAGAGAGGTATCATTTTCATGCAGAAAAATAAAGGTGTGAGCTAAACCGCTGCAGCTTTTGTTTTAGTGGCATATTTAACTGGCTTGTGTTGCTCTGGGCTGATTTAATATGCAGATTAAGTGTTCTGAGCTGATGTTTTTTGTAGGAATGGAACAGTAGGATAAAGTAATCATGGATTTGTAACAGCAGGTCCAAGTGTGTGCTCAAGTGCAGCTACAGGTTGTTAAACCTTGATCAGAATATTAGTCTGGGCTTGTATTTCCTTCTGGGAGATCTATCAATAGAGTTAACTTTCCTTTTCCTGTTGGAACAGCAAAAAGCATCATGTGCAGCACATGGCAGGGCGGCGATGATGCAGGGCTGTCTGTTGCACAGGGCAATAGGGTCTGTATGCACTGTATCTGAGCACTATAAACCCACCCATGTATAGCCAGTGCCCTAAACCCGGTAATTGGATGAGTTGTCTCAGTTGCAGGCTAACTGTGGGACTTTGCTCAGAAACTTGCTTTCCTGTTGGTGAAACATAATAGAGGGTTCAGGCATTAAGTGTTAACCATGGCTGAAATCAGTGCAGAGGCTTCACTATGAAGGAGTAAGCACAAAGAACGATCCCTGTTTTATCAGTTACCTGTTAGTTTTATGTAGCTTCAGGTCCTTGAATTCCATTGTACTTGTTTTACTGTTAGTTCGAAGCTCCCAGCTCCTCCTGGCATTTGCACTTTCTATTCCCACTTCATTGTTCTGCCTTTTCTGTGTTTCCTTGTTTTGCTTCTTGTGTTGATTCAGTCTGGTTCCTTTTCAAAGGCTTGCTCTTGCCAGTTTTGTGAATCCCCAGGCTTAAAATAGACCTGTCTGGACAGCGGATTAAATCAAGAGCAGCGTTACCTTTGGCGCAGCATGCATTTCTGGATTGGAGTTTTTGACACTTGTGCAAGGTAAAATGTTGCTGAAAGGTCCTGCCAGAAGGCAGAAAAGCAAACAAATGTGTAAAAAACACCCAGGATTTTTTTTTTTAGCAGTTCAGTGTATTTTGCTCATTCCTGCATTGCATATTTTTCCTGTTCAAACATGTCTGCACTGTAAGAAGTTTGTCTTTGCGCAAGGCAGTCCTGCTCCTTGGAGGCTTTTCCACTGCCTGACAATGCAGGACTTCTGGTAAAAGAAGTGATAACATTTAAAAGTGGCTTAAGTTAGAGGGGCCATCTGCCTGGTTTGTGCCTAGGTGGAAAGTTCAGTCCATGTTTGAGGGACTTTTGGTGGCTGGTTGAGATCTTTTTCCTTCTCAGATGTGAAGGAGTTCTCATGTCAGCAGGTGGTTTGGCAGGAGACTGGTCCTCGCCTAAAACTAGAAGCTGCCAAACCCACACGTAGGAAATTCATGAGCCATTCTCTTACCTAGGAACATCAGTTGCTGCCTTAACTCTGTGGTCAGGGTGTACAGCTGCAGCAGTGCTCTTGCTGCCAAGCCTCCATTCCCTAGTGTCCTTCCATTTGCTGCCACTGGCACAGCGTGCCCAGGGAGGCTGCGGCTGCCTCATCCCTGGCAGTGTTCAAGGCCAGGCTGGACACAGGGGCTTGGAGCAAACTGCTCCAGTGGAAGGAGTTGGAACTGGATGAGCTTTAAGGTCCCTCTAACCCAAACCAGGCTGGGATTCTATGATTCTTTGTGCTTGTGAAGTTCATCTGACTGAAAGATAGGGTTTTTTCCACCCAAGTTAGTTTTCAGCCAGGCTGGTCCTTGGAGTTGGTGACTATTGCAGATGCTTGTGCCATGCCCAGGGGGATGTGAGGAACCCAGGGTGGTGGGAGGGAGGACACCTTAGCTTTTGTCCGCAGCTCTGCCGCCCGCCCGCTGTCATCGCTTGTCAGTGAAATGTTGGCCCCAGGGTGCAGTTTCATGACAGGTTTGAGCTGCTCTCAGGTAGCTGAAGGGGGCAGATTCCCCTCTCACTGTGCTGGTTCCAGCTCCCCTGCCTGGGGACAGGGGTGGTGCAGCCGTGGAGTGGCCAGGGACAACAGGAAACAAGTAATTTATTGCATGTAATTCCAGCCAGAGCTGCCTGTGTCTGCCAGTGATACAGGGGAGGGCTCTAAGGACCTGTCCCTGAACTTGGGGAACTGCTTCACACAGGACTTCTGAAAGGAAAAAGGATGTAGGGAATCATGCGAGGGGGGAATCCAACGTCTGCTCCTTGCCATGGATTTGATGTGGTGGTGACTGGAGCTGACACAACTGAAGGCTGCTGTGGAGAGCTGGGGTGAGCAGCTCAGCAGAGGCAGCCCTGGGAAGGGAGGTGGCTGCAGGAACATTTATTGCTGCTCTTCAGCCAGGTTAATTTTCAGCCAGACCTGGTGCTCTGATGGGACTCTGGCCGCTGCGGCACAAAGGTGGGATTCCCATTCTGGCACCAGCTATGTTGGTGCTGGCATGCAGGGATTGTAAAGCTGCACCTGAGATGTTAAGGGATGACAAATTCAATAATGATTTAGGTTGCTTTCTGCTCTGCTGTCTCTTACATCAAAGCTGGACCCAGCTAATTTTAGATAAAGCTATTCTCCATTAGTGAAAGGTTGTTGCTTGCTCGGAGAAGGGAAAAGACCTTGTGTGGGAACAATATAAATGTATAGTGGGCAGTTAAATATTGAAACCAGTTGCTTACTAAGACATGGTGTAAGGGTGTTTGTGTGCCTTCTTTAATGAATTACATCAATAACTTGTTTGAAAAGTCCACGTTTTGTAATAATCTCAAGTCGGGTGCACTTAGCATGGGAAATGCGAGACTTTGGTGTGAACTAGCAGGCTAGCAGCAAGCATTTGAGTTGCTGGGACAGCAGTCAACTGGAAGCACTCAATTGTAACTTGGATTTGTATCCAGAAGTTAAAAGCTCTCAGTCATCAGACTGCTCACTGAAACATCACTTCATTCGTTAAGTGATTGCTTTAAACCAATTCTGCATTTAAACCACAATCGTAGTTTTGCTGTCAGTTCAACTTAGATTTAACTAATTCTTGGTGTGTGTGGCTCAGTTATCTTTCTGGATCTGTTAGGCTTAAGTGAACAGTATCAAACTGCACTGTATTTGGTTTAATTCCCAGTATCTAACTCGAAAACCAAGTGTATGTTTTATAGGGAGGTTTGGAGCTCTTAAGGGCGGCACAGGGCCCCACTGCAGTCACTGCACCTCCGAGAGAGGCCCTAAAATAGGATTTGGCATGAGCCATGGTTGTTCTAAACAGCTAAATTTACTGCCCTGCTTGGGAGGGGAGCCTTGGATCCATTTCACCAAGGGAGGAATTTCAGATCCCCTAATGTGAACAGTCTGTCATGGGTTTCCCTGCAAAGGAGCAGCCTGCTTTCTCTCCAAGATGATTATCTTCCTAAAGCCTGGCCTGCCTTTAATTAGAGCAGGCAGGCTTCATGCCTCAGCACCGTGTGAGGAGATTATCAGAAGCATCAAAGTTGCAGCTTTTAGATTGAGGCACCGAGCAAAGCTTGATGGAGGAACTCAATGAGGAAATGGAGGAAGACAGGGGAGCAGAGATCTTCATCTGTTTATTGAGTTCTCAACTGGAGTTGTGCAGTTCCTGGATTTCTGGAGATACAGATCTTGATTAATGAAAACATTTTGGTGCCTTGGAGGTGATGCTCCATGTTTTAAAGCGCTTCTAAAGGATTCGTAACTGTATGGGTTAAAATGACTTGAGTGTCACTTCAGTATGAAAGCTGGTTCTGCACTAAGCACTGTCCATAGGAAGTGAGCTGGAGGGTGTCTCCTGTGCTGTGATTTCTGCTGCTAAAGCACCAGATTGATAGCAGAAGCATTTTGATACTTGTGCAGAAGTGTATGTTGTTAATTTGGGTGGAAAACAGGCACAGCAGGCAAACTCAGTCGAATGGGTGGCTGGTTGTGAGTGGTGTTCCCTGTGTACTAATACTGAGAGTGGTGGTTATCATCTGACAGTCACTCTGATTTTAAATGGTTAAAAATAACTCTGAGAATATTGGTACTTACCCTTGGATCGTGCTGGTTTCAACCACACAGAGGATCCCAGTTCATCACTTTTATTCTCTATATGAATTCTGGGCTTTTTGAGTCAAAACCAGGTTAATCTGGGGCTTGTATGATGTAAGGAACTACTTGGCCAAACAAGTTTCTCCTGTGGCTTGTCTTCAGAACGCTGTGCAGGTTGGAATCAGACTCCTCCACCAAGCTGAATATTGCTGCGGGCTGCCAAAGGAAACAAAGTTAAACCTTTGTAATAAAGTGGGTTTGAAAAGTGGCTTTTAATATGTGTTTATGAAGGCCACAAGTGTGGGAAATAAGTTCCCTGCATCACCTCAGTTTCTTACAGGCAAAATCAAGTAAAAAGGAAGGAAGATACCACTATAAACACTGATCTATTTCATGTTTGGATACTGACTGCAGTAGTCACTTCAGTGTACAGTAAATGGTACCCAGGAGCTTTCTCCTTGAAAAGGCATCACTGGTTTGTCTCTGGTCTTGTTCAGCTGTTTCAGCTCTTTCACCAGATTGAAGCTTTCATTTACTCTTAAAACTGACGTATCTGATAATCAGGTTCCATAAACTTGGATCATAAAATACAGGATTCATCCAGCTTGAGAGGGAAGCCTGTTCCTGGAATTCAGTATGATGTCAGATATGGAAAGCTGAACCACCTTTGGGTTGTGTTTTCTATGAAGTCTCTCTTACTGAATGTTAAAAGAGTGAACCTTTTAGAAGGGAAATTGTCACCGAATTCTGCGTTCCTTGTTTTGGAGCAGAGCTGCTGATTCTTTCATTTTTCCTGGCAGCAAATCCTGCCTATTGTATGTGGAAAGCAGGCAGGATGTGCTGCCAGCCCAGTGAAGGTGCTCTGGTGTTAACTCGCCAGCCAATGGAGCTAATCTGGTTACTCCTGGTAACAATCAACTGCTTTGTTTAGGGAAAACCAGACAGCAGGGAAGGCTAGCTTTAACTCTGGCTCATGTTTCGGGTGGATTCTCCTTGCTTCTACTGAAATCTTTCCAGAAATCAGGAATGTGGACGTGTTTTGCTCTGAGCTGCCCTCCCACGGCATCACCTTCCACCAGCTCCTCCTCCCATCGCAGTGCATGAGTCAAGGTTTCTGTTTCCACTTTGACATCTGAACTGAGTCACTTGTTCTGTTGTGAATGTCCAAGGTTTTATGGCTCTTCATGTTAGGTTTGCTCTTGTTGCTTCCTTGTTAGCCTTTCGGGAGTGGAAATTTCTGCTGGATCCGTAGCTTTGACCTGCTTTGGAGATCAGGCCCTGGGTCAGGGTGCCCCAGTGGTGAGCAGGACCCTGCTGTGAAGCCAATGAGATCTCAACCTTTGTTTTGATCAAGCTTTATTTTGTTAAATCTCCAGTGCTGCTTTCATAGAGCGTCTTCATTTCATGTAGAGAAATGTAGATTCTTTCTCTGTGGAAGATGAGCACTTTTATCTCTGGAATTCTCATCTGCTGTTCCCTGATGTACAGAGGAGGCTTCTGGCCTGGGAGCGTGAAGGACCTGTACAATGAAGAAGTGAGGGGACGAGTTTTAAACCTGTGGGGTGACAGCTGTTCCTGCTCTAGGCAGGAACCTGAGCTGAAGGGCCTTTCCCGAAGGGAGGAAAGAAATAAAACAAATGATGCCATAAAACACTTAGATGGGGCCAATGCATTTTAAATGTCCCTGCAAGCTAAGGTGTTATAGTTAAGGTGTCTACAATAAAAAATACACTTTCCCCACTTCCAAACCTCTTGGGTTTTTTGCTTGGAGTGAGTTAAAGGTAATTACTCATGGCCATGCCATCCCCAAATAGAAAGTGGCACCAGCATTGATGTGGCATGACACATTTCATGTTAAGTATGCTATTTGCCGTCTTGGAAAGAAGAGTTGTGTGGAGAATCAATCTGGCAACAAAAAGCGTGTTGAATATGACAGTTCCTCAGTGTTAGGGTATCAGAAAGGGAGAAGCTGTAACTGCTCAGGTGTCTTGGCTGTCATTCACCAGCAGAGCTGTGCTTGGGGCCTGACCTGCTCTTTGCTGCCTGTCCCACCCCAGAGCTGTGCCAGGTTGTTTGTCCCAGGGGTGAAGTTTTGGAGCTGATTTGGCTGAGATGTTACTGTTTCTGTCAGCTCATTTCCAGTCAGCTTGGCTGCCTGAGCTGGCTTAGGGCTGAACCAGTGGTACCAGTGCAGGAGGGTGAGGAGATGAAGCTGCCAGCCGCTCGTGGAGGGTGTTGCGCTCTCTCGGTGTGAAAAGCAGTTTGAAAGTATTGCTTTTACTGAATTCAGTATCTTTATCCTCTTTATTTGGTAGGGGGGTAATTGTAGCGGTAACAAATGATTGTTCAGGATTGGTTTTAAAATCAGACTTTTAAAACGCAGTGCTCAATTTTGATGGGAAGACTTCGTGCCAATTAATGTGTATCAAGGGTCTGGTGTCGCAGGTATCCTGACCCCGTGCTGGAGCAGCAAAGCCTCAGTTCTCAGAGACCTTCTTTTCCCATGGGACCAGCTCCATTCTTGTTCCCAGAGCCTGTGCCAGCCCAGCAGCTCTGCTCTGACCCGCCCTGGGGTGCGATGCCAAGCCCTGTGCAGTCCAGCATTCCCCAGGCTCCTGCTTATGTCCCATCACACCAACACCGGGACTGTCACCGGAGGTGCTGGGGGGCTCCATGCTGGGCAGCTCCCGTTTCCCTGCCACATGCCAGCAGATCCAGCCTTCTGGAAGCACAGGGATGGGTCCTGCAGGAACAGCTTGGGCTGGGGCTTCGGGAGGAGCTGGGGAGGCAGGGCATGCTTTCCCCATTAGTAATGCCTTGGAGGGACCTAATTTTGCAATTGAGAATTAACTGTTAGTGCTGGATCAGGTTTAGCTGCCTGGATGTCAACAGCCATAGCTGCTCTAGCCTGGGCTTCAGTATCACTTTGGGATGGGCTGTGGTCATGGTATCTGAGAGGGAGCTGCCAGGGGAGGGTCTCCAGCTGCTGGGCTTGATAAAAGTCCTTGGGAAACACTCTCTGCAACTAAATCTTCCAGTTCTTCATCAGTTTTTGATTCCAGAAGGATTTCTTCATCACTTTGTGCTGCTAGAGAGATGCACATAAGACCTAACAAGGGGTAAGGACAGAACTTCAGGTAGCAGTGAAAAAGAAATGCTGTTATTTTCTACAAGTTTGCTGATAAGTTAGTTGGCAGCATCCCTTGAAGCTGCAGTTACAAGGAAACTTTGAACTGGTTGTACCTGCTCCTTGGAGGGAGACAGGCACCTTGTAGCTTTTCCCTGCTCAGTAAGGATTAGGTTGTGCTGCTGTCACAAGGTGGCATTTTCTGTTTCATGGTTGTGGGCACTGAGAACCAGTATTATTTAGTGGCTCTTTCTTGGCTTCCTTATTAAATTTGGAATGTGGGCCTGCAGGAAGGGTGAGGTCTCCTTCTCTGCATTTCCGAATCCAACATCATCATCATCATCATTGGTGGCCTTTCTGAGCCAATGCTGTGCTGCTGCCAGCAGGGACTGGGGAAAATCCATCCCTGACTTCAGAGGGGGAGATCCAGATTTTCCAGCTGAGGCTTTAAATCCTTGATGAACCAGTGAGGTGTGCGAAGAGGGCTAAAGATAGAGTTGAAAACTTGTTTGCGCTTCACATGGTGATACATAGTCTGCAGGTAACCGTATTTAACATGGGAACACTTTCTGTGGACGCCTTACTGACCTGTCTCTGCTTTTGACTCAAATGGATCTAATCCTAGGAAAAAGGAGGGGGAAGGAGAAATGAAACTTTTAATTGGTCTAAAGTTGTATGGAAGCTTTGTTCCACTATTTGATGGTATTTAAATGGCCAAAGCCATTCAAAAGCATCCAGTAACTTCACAGTAGTGTCATGAAAGATCAGTTGAACACCAATATGCAATAACATTGGAAGGAACATTGATTCCTCTAAGGATAATTTCTGTAAAATGCAGTTTGTGGTTCCCAGTAGCTAAAAGTGAGTTTCCAATATCTTGTTAGTAATTTGGTTATTGCAGCTGGGGTGGGAGGTTCAGCGACCTCTCAGGCAGTGGCTGTTCTGTGACTATCAGCAGCTCTGAGGTTTTAATGATGTTTACATATCCAGTAAAGTACTCTGAAAGCTGTTTTGAATTGTGCCTCCCGGGGTGGCTGGTTTCTTTCCTAAAGCTGCCACCGAGGGTAAGGTGATGCCTTCTCATCTGCTACATCACGTCTATCCTTCTGTGGTGTCTGGGCTGTGTCCCGTCAGTGTGTCAGCCGCCAGGGCGAGGGAGCTGCCGAAACACCCTTGTCTGATCTGACTTTCTCTTTATGCTGAGCAATGGCCGGAGGGGTGCACGGGGGAGTCAGCTCGAATCTCGCTGTGTCATGTACATGTAGGAACCAGTGGTGATGTTTTCTTACGCAGGAGGAAACTGAGCATCGAGTGTTTGGATCTGAATCTCTGGACCTGCCTAAGTCCAGAGGAGGCCATGGCGATGCTGTGAGGGCCGGAGCAGCTCTTCTCTGGAGCCAGGCTGGGAATGCTGGGCTGGGTCAGCCCGGAGAAGAGAAAGCTCCTGAAGGGGAGACCTTAGAGCAGCTCCAGTGCCTAAAGGGGCTCCAGGAAACCTGGAGAGAGGCTTTGGACAAGGGCCTGTAGGGACAGGACAAGGGGAATGGCTTTAACTGCCAGAGGGGAGACTGAGATGAGCTCTTGGGCAGAAGCACTTCCCTGTGAGGGTGCTGAGGCGCTGGCACAGGGTGCCCAGAGAAGCTGTGGCTGCCCTGTGTCTGGCAGTGTTCAAGGCCAGGTTGGACACAGGGGCTTGGAGCAAGCTGCTCCAGTGGAAGGTGTCCCTGCCCGTGGTGGGGGTTGGGGCTGGAGGAGCTTCAAGTCCCTTCCAACCCAAACCATATACGTGAAGATGGAGAAGGTGGCTGCTCCCCCGTTTCCGTGGTCTGTTATAATGGATAATCCCTGTGTGCTGTGTGCGTGGCACTGCTGCTGTCCTGCTGCTTTTCCAAGTGACCTGGCAAGCCTGAGCCACTGGCAGTGGCTGCTGGAGCTCTGCTCAACTGCCACACTGATATTCTGCTGCGTGCCAATTACTTCAACCGGAGAACCTTCATATGGCTGGAACTGCAAGGAGCTGTTCTGAAATGTCGAAGTGAAGCAATTTCCAGTAGGCTGATTTATTTATAAACTGCAGCTGTTGCTGAAAGAAGTCCCTGGGTTTGCAGAAGAAACCTTGAGCTGTGTTTTTAGCAAGCTATGGCAGGTAGATATCTGTTCAGTTGCTTCCTTCATAGGGCTGCTCCCCTTCATCTGCAGCCTCTTGATCCTGGCATGCAGTTGCTGTCTTCATCAGGATGGGATTTCACCCAGCAGGTATTTGAATCAGTGCCTTTTTTGTGCATCTCAAATTCAGTATTAGAAATAGAGGTGTTCATCTTCTGGTGTCTCTTGAAGGACAGAAACCTCTGGCTGCTCAGGAATTTGGTGTAAAACCATTGCCATGCACAGCACTGTGTTCCTGCAGAAATATCTGGTAGCCCTGTGTTCTTCCATCAAATCAGTTTGCTCATGTGCAGTAGTCACCACTTTGGATTAAAACCTGTTTAAGCATGTGCTGCTATATTCTTACACTGTTCTGCCATGTAATTTCAGGTGGGGTTTTGAAAGACTTAAGAAGAAAACAACTAATTGCTCTCTAACAGGATACACTTAGGATCAGACACAACATTGCTATTAGTGTGGAAGAGAAGTTTGCCAGTCTTGTGTTTCCCAAACATAAATACTGCAGTGCTGGCGATTTATTTGCTATCAAAGTATTGAAGTGGCCTTTGTCTTCCCAAGGTTCTGAGCATTCCTGTTTTCTGGTACTTAATTATTAAACACCTTATGGGTCACAAACAGTTCAAGCAGATAATGTGCCGTGACACTGAAGTCAAATGCCTTAAAAAACCCAAAACCCCCCGCTTCGTGTGACCGAATGTTGTCTTTGGAGGCATTTTGCATGTTCAGCTGATGAAGCCCGATCAGGAAGATGAGGCCTCTGTGCATGCCCAGCTTTGCAGTAGGTTATTACACAGATTGCAGGATCAGAAGGAAGCTGGTGCGGGAGATGAGTTCTGACAGCAGCGGGGGAAACTGAACAGGAAAGCAGAGTACTGGAGTACCTCCAAGGCCTCTATAGCCATCGACATGTAGTAACAGTGAGCAGCCAAGTGGGAGAGATCACGGGTGAGCTAAACTTATCCTGCTCTGCTTTATCGATCTGGCAGAGGCAGGATAAAGCAGTGTTACACCAAGTGAGCCAACACCAAACAAATCTGTGTCAACATTAAACAAATCAAAGTTTATGTGTAAACTGGGATTGGGAAAAGGTGTGGAATCATATGTGTGAATGTTTGAGTGTGTTTGTAACAACTGTTAATGTTTTGTCTGGGAGTATGTGGAAGTATTCAGCTGCTTTTCTGTTGAGATTCGACCTTTACTGGGAGTACTGTTAACTTCTGCTGATGGTTTAAAGTAATGAATCTGTTATCCTCCTTTAGTATTAAAGAAATCAGCAAAATGAGGTAATGGGAGATGTCTGATGGCAGTTGCGTGCAGGAAGGTCTTCAGGCTGCCATTTCCACTGACTGCTGGTTGATGAAGCTCTGCAGGGATAAAATACAAAATGAAGCTGGCTGCCCTACTTTTCTCCTGTCTTTATACACCCTTACAGTCAGGTACATTGATAGCATTACCTGATCAGAACATGAAGTGAAATTAAATTGCTTCGGTACATCTTTGCATTCAAGTGAAGTGACTCAGGATCCCAGTTTGCTTTGTGTTAAACCGTGTGCCGTTGGAAATATCATTTGGAGCAGTGGGATGGTGCTGTGGGCCGAGGATTCCGGGAATGTCAGGCTTTCCCAAGCACCCTGTGCTGAGCAAGCCATCTGTGTTTGATGTGCCGGGGCTGGGAGCCAGTGCTTCATCCTGAACAGGGTGCTATTTGCAGCCCATGGTCATAACAGGATTATAGCTTCAAGCTGAACTGGTTTAGTTGCTAAAGTGCTTTCAGCCTTTGACCCCAAATGTGCTAATCTCTCTGACAATGGTCTTTGTTTCTTCCCTAGGGCTGAGAAAACAGAGGTACTCAGTGAAGACCTGTTGCAGGTATTGTAACACAATTAATATGTATACTTTCTCACAGAATCAACTAGGTTGGAAAAGACCTCTAAGATCATCATGTCCAACCATTCCCCCAGGAGTGCCAAGACCACCACTAAACCATATCACTAAGGATCTTACTTACACATTTTAAGTTGCTCTTTGTGAGGTTTGAACCTTCTAAGTTTGGTGGAGTACCTAATGTGGGGGAAAATACTGCAGATGATGGGGAGGAAAACGAGGGGGTCTTTGGCTGACTTCTCAGCACATGCAAAAGCTGTGATCCACTTTGAGTGGAAAAACTCAGGTACTTCTGTTTCTGCATCTGATCCTGTGGCCTGATAAAGTGGAGGAGGAAGAGTCTTGCTTTGAATTAACTGAACTGTCTTATTAAGCTTATGAGCTAATAGTGCTAATGACTTGCCAGTCTGTCTGCTGGAGGAGGATGAGCTGGGAAGAAGCGATGATCAGGCACAGCTGGTTCCTGTCTTCATGTCTGTTTCTCTTCAAGAGGTCAACTTGGGCCTTAAGAGAAGTGCAAAAAACCCTTGCCAAGTGCTTGCTAATAGATTTTTCTCTGGAAGTCTGGAATTGCTTTATTTAAGTGTGCAAATGCTGCTTGCTTAGCTTGTGATACTTGTTCTCAGATTTGTCTCGCCGACATTTGACGTGTTTGCAGATTTGTCAGCTTTTTGCAGGCGTGCCATCTAATCAAACACTACTTCCATGGTGGGATTTCAGTTGCAACTGTTACATTAACAAGGTTGACTCATTACATAGGACAAATCTGACTGCAGACTCGGTCTGCCTAGCTTTCTTCCTGTGGTTACTTTGTGAAAGGCTAAAAATAAAGGGGCAGAACATGCATTGTCGCAGAGGTCAGGCTGAGTGCTCTCTGAGACCTCAAGTGTCACAGCTATTTCAAATAGATAACGAAGCATCTTGGTATGCTGAAGTTCAGGACCTGTATGTGAAACACAGAAGCCAAATCCATAATGCAGATACTTTTATTTCAGCCCTTTCCAGCTGTTTAGATTAAAGTAGATGAGAGAACGCAGCAGCCTTAAAACTTGAATTCAGCACAAGCGCATGAAATCATCTTGAGTAATGGTGAAATGAGCTGACCCAAAACCCTTCACCCTGCTTTTAGGGAGCTGCAAATACCTCCCCAGTTGGACAATCCTGGTTTTACTTCCTGGAGAGATGTGTGCAGGGAAATGGTGTAAAGGCCGTTAAAGCACCTCCATCACCTCGGAGAACCTGTCTGTGTTCTTGGGGAGCTGCACAATAGTAACAAGAAGTGAAAGCCAAAAGCACTGCTGTGTGTTGCCAAAAGAATTTTGCAAGCAAGGCTTTCCCAGGCCCAGAGCAGCCTGGCTACACCCAAGTGGAAGAATTTACTCACTTGTTTGTTTGCTCTTGGGGGCTTGTGGAGGGGAGGAAGGCTCTTATCTAACCAAAGGGCTGAGAAGCGCGGTACTGTTCGCTTTACAAACATGTTTCACTGTGTTCTTCTTTATATTTAGCTCCAGCTCTGACACAGGATTACCATGGCTCCTTTTCTGCTTTCTTGGAGTGCAATGCTCCGTTTCAAGTATCCCTGTTAAATGTGTTCCTGTCTGAAGACAAGGAATATAATTGAGTACTCAAAAGGCTTCTACAATAGACCCACTTTCTGCCATGCCCCTGTGGCATATAATAAAGGAATTGTGAGATGTTTTGTACACTGAAGTTGCCCTGGGGGTACAGACAGCATGGCCTGTGGGTCACATTTTCACTTCAAAGGTAGCTTAATAGAGATTAATGTCATTCATGGTTCTTCTAGCATCTTTGAACTCAAAAGTAGATCAGAAGGAGAGTATATTGTGAAGTTTTGGGGTCGTGTTCCTCCTATCAGTCTTCTGCCCTTTGAGCTTGGCATTCAGGCTGCCTGGAAGAGCCTGTTAGGAATATGTGTGCTCCAGAGGCTTTCGAAGGAGTGTAAGCCGCCGTGCATGGCTGTGTTAGCCTGCTGGGGTCTGTCAGATGGTTCAGTTACAGGATGTCCCTGTTTCATGTGTGAAAAACCCCAACTGTGCTCAGTATTTTACGTAGTCTTCACTACAGAACCTTGCAAGAATAACTCCAGACCACAAACAGCACGTTCCTGTTCAGGTATCTTCACATGGACTGAATTCTGAGCTTGTTGATACATGCTCTGTAAAGAAAAGGCAGTGCCTTGTGCTTTCAGAGCAGCTTCTCGGCACCTTACTCTGCCATAATAGATTTTTACTAAGCTTTTTGAGCACCTCAACTTGGATTCATCTTATAACTGTCAGGAGCTTTTAGTGCCTTTAGTACCTCATGTAGCCAGTGAAACTTCAGTCTTCCTGCAGTAGTCTTTCAACTCACCAGCCCTCCTGTGCTGGTTCTCTTTCACCTTCCCTCTGGCCTTGCAAAAGCTGTGACTGGGTGGCACAGTCCCAAGGTCCAGCTTTGGGTCCTGCTGCAGCTTTGCAGAGCTGCTGCTCCCCTCCCCTGAAAGGAGACAGAGACCCCAGGCCAGCAGTTGCTTGTGCATCAGGACAGGGCTAACGCATCCAGCAGCGATGCTGTGCTGATCCACACCAAGTCCTGTCTGTTCTGTGCTTCCCTCCCCTGGCATCTTCCTTGAGCTTCTCCCAGCCCACACCCTGCAGGCTCCTCTTCTGTTGGATCTCTGTCTGGTTTAGCAGCTCTAGTTTTCACTCCGCTCTTGTTGGGACCTAATTTCATTCTTCCAGTTGTAACCGCTTTAGGGATATATATATATATCCCAGCACAGTGGCACCAAATAAACCTTTTGGGAGAAAAAACCTTGTCATTCTCACCTGGATGTGTCACATTCTCAATGAGAATTTATAGCATTTCATGTTCATTAGAACATAGCAGTCTGCCTCCTGGAGAAACCAGCAGTGTGTCTCCTGCTTTAAATCCGTGGGGCATCATAACTTAGCACTGAAATTGCTACTCTGACAGCTCATCTGTATTTGTGATGGAGAGGAAAGATGGGGAGAATTACTGCCCTGCTGAAACTGTAATAGCAGTGATTTTAGAGCTGTATCAAAAACTGGAAGTGGTTCAGGGTATTTCTACAGATGAAATCTCCTTTTTTCCCCTTGCTTTTTAACGAGAAGCCATTCCAAAGGGCCTCCTTTTATTCTTGGTGAGTCATCAAAATGCAGATAAACAGCATTCTTTCAGAGCTGTGCATGGAGAGCTCGCTGCCATAAGCAGTTCTGTCCCAGAGCTCATCACTTGCTTTGCTTTTGGTGTTCTTTGCAATAAAATAAGTCAAAATTCCATACTTAAAATCCCTTAAAAGAACAGTTTATTAATGTCATATTGTCTTTGTCATGTTCACAGTCTATGTATTGAGTCATGTTTCGAATATACTGTGACCAACAGAAGTCGTTTGTGCATTGCTGCCTGTTTTTTTTCACTCCATATCCCTTTCAAATCCTATTAATCTACTGTTTTGTAGCATGTAGGAGTGGAGTTTTGTCCTGGTATGTAATAGCCAGAGGAGGAAACACCATAGAAAGCAGTGCATGGGTTTGATGCAGTGTAAAGGAGCAGTCAGATACGTCTTTACCCTTCTACTTTACAAGGTCACAATCAAGAAGTGAGCATTTTCCCAGTTTTCCTCCCTAAATTAGTATCTATCTGCATGTGCGGTAATCTCCAATGGCAGGTATCAACCTGATTCCCTTCTGCTGAGACAAGAAGTAGGGGCAGTGTTTTTCTTCCTCTTCCACTCTTCCCAGTCCTGTGAGCATTTCTGCTGTTGGGCACTTCTGCTGAGCAGCTGAACTCATAAGCTGGAGATCTTGAGAAACACACAAGCACCAAGTGTGGGGCAAGAGGCAGCTTTCTGCTGAGGCCAGGGAAATAACTTCTGTTTTCTGTTTTGTTTTCTCTTCCTCCTCCTTCCCCCTGCACCGACTAGATCGAGAGGCGCCTTGACACCGTGAGGTCTGTTTGCCACATTGCACAGAAGCGGTTAATTGCCTGTTTCCAGGGCCAGCATGGTACAGATCCTGATAAAAGACATGTAAGTACAGCAGCCCTTTGGCTTCTCTTGTGAAACCAGTCTGAATATGGTCTGGCCTGAACACTGACCATCTGCTGTGCCTCCAGTTATACCAGGGGAGAAAACCCTGTAAAATCATTTCATGGGTTGACATTAGATGGTAAACCACTAACTGTAGTTCCCCAGCCATACACACTACATACACACAACATTGGAGTGCCTTTGTAGTGTCAGGACACTCGCATGTTTCTGCAGTGTGCTGAGTACTTACAGCTTTCACAAGACCTGACGAAGAAGAGCAGATACTCTGCAACTCTGGTCAAGCTCCTCATAGTTTGAATTCCCTTTGTGCACCGGCATCTCCAGTTAACTCTAAATGTTTACCTGTACACATTTGATTTCTGCCCCTCTTTAGCAAAGCCATAGGTAGGTATTTGTAAAGTGTTATAACCAGAAGTAATGAGGATTCAAATCTTCTTTTAATGAATAGTAGAGACATCCTGAATGCACAGAATGGACCTCTGCAGGGAAACAGATGCCAAGCTAGTTGTTTAGATCTCAAGTTAAAGCTGTTTACTTGTCTTTGATAGTAGTTGAGGCACATTTTAGACCAGTTACGTTAACTTAGACTGAGAAGAAAATGCTTTTCAAAGTACCTGAGAACAGGAGGCTTGAGGCTTGTAACTTCTTGTGACATGGCATTTTCTTAAAGCCAAAGGATGAGCTGTGCACGTACGTAATAGAAACCATATGGAAGAAGAATCTTAGAGGGGATGTGCTGGGAAAGCTGGAAAGGGTGAATAGCCTAAAGCTGAGCGCTGTTCCTTCTGTTTCATAGAAAAAACTTCCTCTGACAGCTCTTGCTCAGAACATGCAAGAAGGCTCTGTCCAGCTAAGTGATGAAACTTTGCTGGGGTAAGTGCTTGGCGTGATAGGTTGTAGCCTGTGATTTCGTTGCCTGCAGGGCTCTAATCAAAGACTTTGGGTGCACAAAGGCTGTTTTCAATCTAATGAAACTAATATTTCTAGATTTCTTCTCTAACCCAAAGGGAGAAAAAGTGAGCAAGCATTTCTTCTGGAGTGATGCTGGGGGCAAGGTTTAGGCTTGCTCTGGGTTGCATTCCAGAGGTTTCCAATTCTCCACTGGCTGCAAAGCTTTTGAAAATGGCTCATGTCCTTGGGGGTTAGCAGAATTATTGTCTTCATTTAAAGTTTGCAGTGCAGTGTAAGTACTGCATTCTGCAGGTTGGCATTAATTGCTTTAATGCCAATCTACATGAATGGCTTTTAGTTTAAAATAAAGCCAGCTTCCTTCTCCTGGCAAAATGCATGTTTGCAACTTCCAGGAAAGTGGCTGAAACAAATGAATGTCAATATACTGAATTCCTAGAGCAAATGTGTTTCCTCATCACTGATGGGTATTCATATGGAAACACTGGAAAATGGCCTTAAAAACCTTGGTGTGCATTTTTGGGAGCTCTTGCAGGAGATGTAAACATGGATAAAAATCTTACAGGATGGGGTTTTCCGTAGAACAAGCTTAAAACAAAGGTCAAATCATGGCTTTGGAACCTGAGAGTGCTGCTTATGTAATTGCTTGGCATGATGGTGTTGAGACTTTTTCACATTAAAGGGGCCTAGGAGAAAATAAAATGCTGCATTGTGCAATTTTCCTGCATCTGGTGAGGTGGAAAGATGGGCTTTGTATAGATACAAACTTCTCTGCCCTTAGGGCTGGTGTAATCACCTGCATGAGTTAAAGCCTCCACAAATGTTGTAATGGCTAAGGAATTTTAGAACACAGAGGTTTAATAACACTCCTGGCCTATCCCAGATTTGCTCATGACAGCATAGAGCATCTTGGGGTTTTGCCATTAAGTGCCTTGCTTTATGCAACACGCAGCTTTCCGGAAGGGTAGCAGACAAAAAAGGGCCACCACTGTTTTGTTTGAATTATTCCTCTTTAGTTAGTAGTAACTCACATTAAGTTTTCCTATAATCCTTAAAGGAAAATGCTAGATACATGTGGTGATGCAGAGAACAAACTGGCAATGGAGCTCTCTCAACATGAAGTGCAGATTGAAAAAGAAGTCTTAGATCCACTGTATCTACTAACAGAGGTAAGTCACCGCAGCCTGCCTGAGGAAATACATCTAGATTTATGTATAGACTGGGCAAATAGGTTTTACTCACTGCTAATGATAAAACTGCTTTAAGGAGCCATACATTAGTGGTCGAATGTGGATAAGAAATCTACAAACTGTAGTTCATTACAATACACAAGTGAGGGTAAACCTTGACTACTCCTTCTAGACAGAGATCCCGAACATTCAGAAGCAGAGGAAACAGCTTGCAAAGCTGGTGTTGGACTGGGATTCTGCAAGAGGAAGGTAAGTATTTGACTTACTAGATCCTTTTCCGTTCATGTCAACTTCTTATTAGCACCTCATGGCATCTGATCTGATGCTGTCACTTGCTGCTGAAATGTTCCTGTGTGCATGTCAATACTTTGCTGAAATAAGGTAAATTTACATTAAAGTTACTCAAAACAGGACTCATAATTACTAGATCCAAAGAGAATTAAGATTTTGGAGCTCTTACGTACCTATATATAATTGGAAAAAATGCTCAAAACTCGGCTGCTTTCCAGTTCACTTAAGTTGTCAACTTACATAAAAGGAGTCTAATTTTGTAACCATAACAAGTGCTTTTACAGCGTTACGTTGAACCATCTCATTGGCAGGCTCCTAGGTTGATCAATGATCAATTTAAGTCCTTTCAAATGGTCTTAGACTGTGGTGATAATTTAAGCAGCAATTTCTGGGATTGGTAGTTCCAATGTATTATGCACCCATGTTAGACTGTGGCTGGTGCATCATTTCTGGGGGATTTTCAACTGATACTATTGGAATTGTTTCTTGTCAAAAGAAACCAATTTCAGGGGAGCCATAAATGCAGTTGCTTGTTTAATATAGTCTTCAACTGACCAAAGCTTTTCTTCCACAGGTATAACCAAGCCCACAAGACTTCAGGAACAAATTTTCAGGTGCATCCTTCGAAAATAGAATCGCTAAAGGAAGAGATGGATGAAGCTGGAAATAAAGTAGAACAGTGCAAGGTATGACAAGCCTGGCCTTCACACACCTCTCATTAGCAGCGGTAGCAATTGGATATAGGGCTGCTCCTGGAAGCCTTGCACAGCCGCAGATGATGTAGCTGTTAACAAACTGTGTCCTAAAGGTATATTATAGAATGGTTTGGGTTGAAAGGGACCTTAAAGCTCACTCAGTTCCAATCCCCTGCCACAGGCAGGGACACCTACCACTAGAGCAGGTTGTTCCAAGCGGCTGTGTCCAACCTGGCCTTGAACACTGCCACGGATGGGGCAGCCACAGCTTCTCTGGGCACCCTGTGCCAGCGCCTCAGCACCCTCACAGGGAAGAATTTTAATGAAGAATATTGATGCTGGCTGAGCTCTGTCTGAATTGCTTTAATATGGCTTGGGTTTTTTTTAAGATGAGTATTTTACATTGCTTTCTGTTTCAGTCTGAGGCAGGAGGAGGAAGAACTGTGTTTTAGCCTTGACTGAAACACTCAGGGTGTCTGTGTGCTCAGGCCACTGAGTAGCTGTGCAGCATGAGCTAGCTGGGTGAAATTCAAGCTGCTGCCATAAAAGGAACATTCTGACTATTACAGCTCTGAGCAGTTGCCATTCAGTTTCACTTCCCAATTGTCAAATACTGCAGTTGAGCTGAGCCCCCAAAACCTCTTAGTAGTACTCGTGTGCAGATATTGGCTGGGAATAACATACTGCCCTACAGTCCAACTGTTACTTCAGTAGGCAACTGCTTTGCTGTATGAAACATGCATTTTGAATGGATGTTGCTTGAAAGAATACATGTAGCAGAGTAGGAGGATTACTGGCTTGCTGTGCTGCTGAATTGATAGTTCAAACTCGCCACAGACAAAATAACCGTACATACTCCTGTCTTTCTGTGGAAGTTGAAATGCCCCCGTGAATTTGATGTCCTATTCTGCATTCTTCTCTTTTTCAAAGGATCAACTAGCAGCAGACATGTATAACTTTGTGTCCAAAGAAGGGGAATACGCCAGATGTTTTGTTATGGTGAGTAGTTTTTCCATCTGACTTTGCAGGACATACGTGCATAGACACTCGATCCTCAAAGATTACATTTTGTGTGCTAAACCTTCTAGTCTTGTATTATGTGCTCATCAGAAGCTAATGCTCTTTTTGTTTTTAAAATGTGGCTTCTGTTCTCAGTTATTAGAAGCACAAGCAGATTACCATAGAAAAGCATTAGCAGTCATAGAAAAGGTCCTACCCGAAATTCAAGCCCATCAAGGTAAAGTAACCTGTGCTCTGGCTGATGCTTCTCTTGCCTGTGCCACCTATGCACAATATTCTCCTCCTTTATCTTAATTCTCTTGCATGCAGACTTATTTAATAAGGCCATTTTGATCTACTTACCAATTTTACATTCCCAAGCATAATTCCATCTTTGTGTTCTCTGGAGTTCTCCAACCATATTTTAACACACTAATAATATCCCGAGGATCTGTCTGATACCCAAGAGGGAAAAGGAAGGATTTTTATATTTGCTTGCATTTCTTCCTTGACACTATGTGGCCTTTTGCTGATTCATACCTGGCTTTTCAGGCCAGTGAAAATTTCATTGTGATTTAGGAACTTCTTTGGGCCCTTTTTCTTGAATTACTTGGTGATTATCAGAAAAACTCCCCTTATTCTGAGGTTGACTTTTTCCCTTCTCATATGCACTCCTTTTTCTCAGTGCACACACTGCACTACAGCCAGCTAATGGAGTGTTGAATATCAGCAGGTGAGAAAGGCTTCAGTTCTTCCCCATGCTACTAAACTTTGTCAGTGGGAGTTCAGATGTATCATAGTGGTTTGGTGTTGAAGTTAAGTGTCCTAAACACCGGCTCTGCTGTCTCTTAATCTTCTAATTGCTTTGAAGCAGTAGTAGGCTGAACAAAGACTGAGCAAAATATAATCTGAGCTTAGCAAAGCTCAAGTATCTTCAGTTGTGGAATACGTGCAAGTTGTAAAAGATGAACCATTTATGAGCATCTTGCTGAAATATGTTGTAGAATACCTGCGCTACGTCAGTCTGATGGGAGATGAGGTAACGCAAACACATGATGCTCACACAGCATCAGGGCTGTGTTATGGCTCAGTGCAGGGTTCTCAGTTCACAGATGTGACTGCTTTAAATTTTGTGGTTTCTTACCTGCTTTGCACAGACTTTCCATATGAACAGATTAGTCTTCCTAGGTGGAATAGGTGTTGTGGTATCTGAGTGATCCAGGGTCTCAGGGTATGGCACTACTGCAGTTGTGTTTCTAGCTGTGAATCGCTGAGGCTCCTAACAGTTACTAAGATTTCTCATCCTAACATTTGCTGTAACTTGCAAAACTGGGGAAAAAGATGCGCTCCTTGTGGAGTGTTAATGAAGGAGAGGAACTATGGCCTTAGGAGGGGTGTAGTTGATGTGGGTAAATTGAATCCTCTGCAGGAACACAGTGTGTCTCAGAGGACTACGTTGAAGTCTTTCTTTCTTACCCTTTTTTTCCACTTCAAAGAAATTACACATCTGTACTAACAGTGACCTTCTACATCTGCATTTTTTCAATTAAGACAGCAGAAATGGGAGAAAATAAATTGTGGGAAACAAGAAATTCACATTCAGTTTGGAGAAACTTGTGCCAATTTCGACTTTCAGTTCAGCAACATTAAGAAATGGAAGATGTGTGCAATTTTACAGCAATGGGCTGTTAACGTAATGCTCATGGAAGAGATGGGAGCTGTTAACATCCATTTTGAGTTGCTGATTCTTAAATCAGCCATAAACGTTGTGCAAACAGCTCAGTTTTTATCCACCTATAATACAGCTAAAACTGAGACAAGCCCAGGGCGTACAACCTGGGTAAATGTGTTCACTAAAGATTCTCTTGTAACTTAATGTTACTTGCAGCCATGTGGTGGCACTTGTGTTGAGGGGACATGCTCTTCCAGTCATACAGAGGATTTGCATGTTATTCCATCCAGACAGATGCAGAAGTATTTCTTCTTAAACCCCAGCAGGCTCATTCTCTCTTTACTCATGATAGAAAGGACTTTACCAATCAAGGGCTGTAAAACTCCTACTGTATTCTGATAATTTCTTTGCTGTACTGGAGGCTTTCTTCTTTTTCTTGTCCGGGACATGATTAAGGTGTTTGTTAGATACCTTGCTCAGTGTTTTGATACTCTCCAACTAGACAAATGGACTGAAAAACCAGCTTTTGGAACTCCATTAGAAGAGCACCTCAAGCGCAGTGGTCGTGAAATTGCAGTCCCCATTGAAGCCTGTGTAATGATGCTTTTGGAAACGGGAATGAGAGAGGAGGTAGGTGATGCCATACCACAGGTGAAGGATGGGAAAAAGGAGCTCAAACTCAAGGGCTGGTGTCTGTACTGGTTAACAAGTTGCATAAGTCATTTGTTCATTAGCGTAGATGATAAACCTTTTACAACAGAATAACCTTCAGCACTATTTGAAGTATCTTTGAGATAGAATAATAAATTAGGAATGGGCCAAGGGTATGAGGTAACTCTAAAGCACTGTCACATGGCAGCAACGCATTTAGAGCTAGCTTGGTCATAACAGCGCAAGGCGAAGACACCAAGCTTGGAACTGTTCTAAAAGAGGCTGTCATAAAACCCCTGCTGTTTCATGCTTGTACTAACGTGTGGCTACCAGTCAAATACACTTCTTTTTTATTATACAGGGCTTATTCAGAATTGCTGCTGGTGCCTCCAAATTAAAAAAGCTGAAAGCTGCCTTGGACTGCTCAACTTCCCAGCTTGATGAGTTCTATTCCGATCCCCATGCTGTCGCAGGTATTATGAATGTTCTGAATCAAAACCAGGTATAAACTGATGCAACACAAGTATATGCTGTTGATTTAAGTGCTGACTTGCTGCAGTGTAAGGTATTGCTCTCTGCAGATAAACTAGAAATGGAAATAAGTTGCAAGTTTATTTCATTGCACAAACTAACACGGACAAGCTCATGTGCCTGATGTGTTCCTGTGTGCACGTCAGAGGTGTCTAAAATTCAGGTGATCATAATAATACAAGTGTATTTCCTCTCATGATAAAAGTGCTCAGGTGATCAAGGGAGATTAGAGTCATATGAAGACCTTTAATGGGGTCTGAAGAGATGATTCATAGTTTCGTAGTACATATTTCTGTCAAATTACAGTAATTCCTGGAAGACCTTTTGTGTCAAGCATTGAGCAGATGTACTGGGGAAGTGTCAGGTTGTTTCATTGGAACCTGGGTCCCATTGAACAGGTGAAATTGTGAATTTGAGGACAGAATTTGGAATGGAGACTGAAAGCATTGGCTAAGAAGCTCACCTTTTTGTGCTCTGCATTGCAGGTGCCTTGAAATCCTATCTGCGAGAGTTGCCAGAACCTTTAATGACCTACAGTCTGTATGAAGAATGGACACAAGCTGCAAAGTAAGCATGCTAAAACTAGATATATAGGAAAACATTCTACATAGTCTTATCGAATTTGGTTCTTCATATACAAATTCAAAGACAAGACCAAGCTCACACAGTTTACTTTTATTTCTGCTCTGAAAGGTAAATATTTTGTGTAACAAATGATTTAAAATGTGGTTTAGCTTAATAGTAATTGCATAAAAATGTGGTGAAATACCTGTGGTTAGACATGAGGGCTGCTTCAGACTGTTGGCTGCACAGTAATGATGCTTAAGCAGTTCTCTTTTGTTGTAGTAAGAGATAATTCAGGGGTTACAGAATTACTGAATACAAAACACCGTGTTTCTTTGGCATAGATGGAAGGTTGTGCAGTCATCCCTGTTCACTGCAGAAACAACAGTTTTCTGATCTGGAAGTAAGAGGTAACAGGTTGTTTTTCCTTTCAGTATCCAGGACCAGGATAAGAAGCTGCAGGAGTTATGGAGAATTTGTAACAGATTACCTAAGCATTACCATGCGAATTTCAGGTGTGTATGAGCATCCGCTGACTTGCAGCACAGCCACTTTGGTGCTGGAGTGGTGCATTTCACAGCTGGTTAACTGAAACCCTAATTCAGGGGTGTCTTTCCTGGCCAAATTCAGATAGGCTTATAAAAGGACATCCTGTTTTATGGAGCAGTTGGTGTGCATTGGTGGCAATAGACTTTCAGTCAAGTTAATTCACTGTTGACCATAATGAAGTAGTGATGCACAGAACTACTGAAGGGTCATGCTGTTGACAGTAGTCCCTGTCCTTACACTAGCTGTGCTTTTCATTGTATTTTCCACTCTTAGGAATAACCTGGATACCTTACATGTGTTATTTCTCCTTTTGGTTATTGTCTTTTGGGAATGAATTGGAACAAACCCAACTCTGCTGACTCATATAAATGTGGAAGTTCCATTACATGATATGAAAATATCTGTTGAGTGGGGATTCACAATCTAAATAGTTTTTCTGATGATAGAACAGTTCTGTAGTTCTGTTTTATGAAGGTGGGAGATGCTTTCTTCTCTACCCAGTTCAACTTTTGTGATACAAGAGTAGAAACCATAGTAGCCAGCTACCAAGCAAGAAGGCTGTTTGTCTTATTTCTGTTTCACTGGGAGCTGCCTTTGGGTTCTTCCATTTTTGTTGGCTGCTTTCAGCAAGAAATGCTCTTAATTCCTGCTGGATAATTATTTCTTTCCTTCTTGTAGGTATTTAATCAAATTCTTAGCAAAGCTTGCGCAGAACAGTGATGTTAACAAAATGACACCCAGCAACGTCGCCATTGTCTTAGGCCCCAATTTGTTATGGGCAAAGAATGAAGGGTAAGTTGTTTGAGGAAAACTACAAAACAGAACTTCCATGGAGCTGTAGCATTTATTTTAAATCATGTCAGCTATTCACAGCAACAGATTACTTGCCTGAAAACTACTTCAGATGTTCTTTCAACCTGTGCCTCCAGATCCTTTTAGACACGAATCCTTTTAGAAGTGTTTTCAAATGCTGTAATGTACTGATTAGTCTAGACTCCATCTAGCGTGAAGTTGCTCTTTGTGTTGTACTTAAGAGTCTTCATACATCATATTTAGCATAATTTGTCATTTGGGTAATATGAATTAATTACTATTATTATTTACTTGCTTTGATAGAACTCTGTATGAAGTGTTGTACAAATTCCTTCTGCAGATCTCTTGCTGAAATGGCAGCAGCAACTTCAGTCCATGTGGTAGCAGTTATTGAGCCAATTATTCAGCATGCAGACTGGTTCTTCCCTGGAGGTAAATTCTTGCCATAGTTAAAAGGATTCTGTGTTTGTGATAACTGGACACAGGTAATCCTCCAACAGCTTTTGCAGCGGGGCACCGGTTTGTGTCCCTGTGTCTTAGGATGCTTTCTTTCTGTCTCTCTCTCAGATCAAGATTTCAATGTATCTGGGGCATTTGTTGCAATTCCTGCTGTTAATTCAAATCACTTGTCACACACTGGGAATGAATATGAATCTGGGACACTGGAACGGAAGAGGCCTGTTAGCATGACTGTAATGGAAGGGGATTTATTGAAGAAGGAAAGGTAGGTTTCATTCTTGGGTTAGGTTTCAGTTATTAACCCACTCCTGAGAACTGGACTGATGAGGAGGCTGTGATTGGAAACACTTATTGGGCACAGGAGAAGAATTTTGTGGAAGTACTATAGGTAACAGTAGTGATTTACTTCACCTCCACGTGGTGTTGCAGTCTAAGGAAGGTACAAAGGTAATGTAATGGTATTTGCTTCCAGTTAAACTCTGCATGATGAAAACCAAGCAGATAATTGCTGCTTCCACTTACCATTTTCCTGTTCCAGATTTGGGGGGTCTAAAATCCACTGAAACAGCAGTGTATATAGTAGCATCTCTCAGTATCTAACTTCTGGTATTCCATGGCTTCTTTTTCAAAGCCCATCAGCTGAGGTGGTGCTACCTGGTGCCTTCATGGTAAGACTTCTCAGTTGATGATGGTACAGTATATACCACAGCAAACAGTAGAATGCTAAAAATAAACCCAAAACGTGCTGTTTTCCCATATAACACGTAGTGTAACATTCATTTATTATCACTCATACCATGAATATTCAAGTGATGTGCTGTTTTGTTTTTAGCTGTCGATGCAAATGTTGTTACTGAATGCTAACTATGGCTAGCCACGTGCAAATTTACAGCACTGACACAGGAAGAAGAAAATCACTGTTCTTAAAACAAGAATAAAATTAAACCCTAGAATGAATGTGCTGTATGCATTCTAAAATCCATTAGAATTTTAGTCCATTTATCCTTAGCTTTCCATTAAGCACAAATCATAGCGTATATCCAGTGCCTTTTCTTGTCTGTCTTGAAATCTGTACTGCAGCTTAGTATGTAATAAAAACAAAATTCATGTGGCAAGATATATTCAGTGAGGAGGTACTCTGGTATGTAAGGAAATGGATGTATTTACGTGTAAAATTACTGATTTTGACTGGTTTGACCTCATTGTCATCAGTGTCTGTCTTCAAGTGTAATTGAGTAGTTTGTTCCACTTATGTTTAGCTTACCCCTCTGTGTCAAGAAGCCAAATAGTGCTGCATGTCTTAACATTAATGGTGTTCTATGCAGAAAGTTACAGCTTTCCTTGTTGCTGCTTTGCATGCCAAGCAACAGGGGTTGCATTTGTCTTTGTGGGTTATAACATCCAGTTGTCCTGTTGCTTTAGTTACCTGGTGTTGGCTGGCGTGGTGTGTTTACTCTCTCTTCTTTCTGTAGCTTTGGTGTCAAGGTTATGGACTTCCAAGCGAACCCTCGGAGATGTGGCACTATAAATAGAAAGCACACATCCCCAGCTTTCCAGCCGCCACTTCCACCCACCGAGGCTGGCGTGCTGGCTCAGCCGGGAGCGGAGCAGCACTCCCAAGCTTCTGTGGCTGAAACAAGCCCAGTGGGTGCTGGTTTTGCTCTCTCTGCTGGCACAGCAGAGCAGTTACAAAGTCAAGGAAATGAGGATGTCAGGTAAGAGGCATGGCTTCTGCTGGCAAGGGCTTAGCAGGCTGCTGCAGCAGCAAACTGATGTGTCAACTGGATCTGCCTCACAAGGCACCTCCTCTAGCTGGGAGAAGTGGAAGGACTTTTCAGTCATGGGCAGAAGCACTATGCAGGAGCTCTCTGCCACACATTGTTCCTCTAAAATAACATACATTGTTCTGTATGTTCCAGAATTGGTCTCCTAATATAAGAGAATTCCTGGGGGAAAGAATGATAAAAAATACTAAGAAAAGTCTGTACTTCTGCTACCCATGATGACCTTTCCAAGTCACACTCTAGAGGTGTCCACACAGTGACTACCAGTTTGCTGTTGAAAGAACAAAACCTACCAGTGGCAATACTAGAAACCTGTTGGTCTTATTTGTTGTTTCTCGTACATGTTATCTGCATATGTCTCTTTTGTCTGTAGCAAGTGTTAGTGATGACCAGGCTTGCTAGAAAACAGGAAGTTGTTTTATCCTATGTCACTATTAGTTCTTTAGGACAAGCATGGATATGGGCCTTTTGGTACTTTATTACTGTTGAAACTCTGTGCAATTGTGTCCCCAGTTATTAGTACACATGGGCTAATTGCAGTAGCCCTGACTTTCCCTTTCATGTATGGTGAAAGCAGTGCTTTGCTTTCAATGTTTGCGTGGTATGAGAGAGAGAGAAGAAACCACATGTAAAGGCTGTAACGCTCTCCCAGGCATTAGCCTCTCACACAGCACCTCATGGTGAAACAGCACTGTGAGGCAGCACTGACTCTTTTTTTACACACAGCTTTTGTTCCCTGGTGATGCTTTTACAGAAACAGCTTGTTCAGAAATCCCTGCAGACTGATGCTTCCTCCACAGATCCTTCTTGTGGGAGAGGCAGTGAAAACGAGACCTCGAGTGTCGAAAAGCTGCATTTAAAATCTGCACAGGCTCTGGGTTCAAGTACTTGCAATTTACTGGAGAACCTAGGGTTGCAATGTGCAAGTAAAAGTGATTGAAAGTCATTTTGAGATGAGTAAGATGCTGCAAGAGACAAGAGAAATGAGTAAGGACTGAAAGTGTGAGCAGAAGGGGGCACTGCCCAGCACCCCCTCATCTGGTTCGCACTCAAGTGCTGTGTTTCCTCACAGTGCTTCATAGCCAAAGGCCAGGAAGAACTGACTTCACTAACCTGAATCTCAAAGGTTTTGTAGGGGTTGCTCCCTTGAGACAAGTTCTGGTCTCCCAGCAAGGTAAAAGTTTAACTCCAGCTTATAAAGGTCTAAAGGTAGAGATCCAGGTATAAAGGATTGCAGATGCACCGGGAGTGGGAGGCTGTGCTCCTGGGTGTTGCAGTCAGACAGGTACTGTGACACTGCAGAACTACATGGATTCCTGATTTGATTTTGGTAATTAATCTTCTATACCGGCTTGCTTAAAGCCAACTTGGCACTGATTTGAGGAGCTGTAGCAGTGGTAGGTCTGTGAGGAAACAATAGTGGTCTGTGGAAGCTTTTGAGGATGAGAGCCATAGTAGCACAGTTCACAATGTCAGCCTGAGCGGGTGCAGCTGATCTGGGCACTTTGCAATCACTTTCTAATTGAAGATGTTTAATTTTCAGCGCCTCAAAATCGAAGGACAACACATCTGCAGCCACTCCTCCACCTGTGAGGAACGGCGGGCATGCCACTGCCCAGAGCCAGCCAGCCAGCAGCACTAATCAGCTTCCTGTCAATCAGGCACAGAATGCGGCAGGTCCCAGTCCCCATCTCATGAGGAGAAGTGTGTTTCTTCCTTTGGTTTTCCAATAAGTTCTAATTCCTCATGTACTGCATAAGTGCTTGCTAAAAATACCTGTATTGGTATCTCTGCCTTTGTAGCAGATAATGATTTAATTCACTTGCATTTCACTAAGGCCTAACTGTAATGCGTCTTTGCCTTTGGGCTCTTTCATGAATGCTGGTAGTAACATTACTAGTGCTGTTTAACGAACTCACTGCAAGGCTATTGATCTGTAAAGCCTGAGTGCACATTTCTGTAGCTTCCTAATGCTTTATTTAGTAATGCACCATTTTACTTTGCCAACCTACCTTTGGGTTCTTTTGTGCTACTGATTTCTCCTTCAGTGGTTTGGTTTCACAGTCCATGACCATGAAATGTCACCTTTTCTCTTACCAGCTGTTAAGAAGCCTGCACCAGCACCCCCCAAGCCGGCCAACCCCCCACCGGGGCAGCCAGGATGCCAAAGCTCTGCCACTGCTGCTCAGCCGCCTTCTGTATCTCCAAAGCCACCTGCCAGAAGCTCTTCTCCTCCTGCTCAACATGCAAACCAAGGAGCAGCCCAGACCTCCACTTCCCAGTTCTCTGCGCCTCGGAGATACTCCAGCAGCCTTTCCCCAATCCAGGCTCCCAACCATCCACCACCACAGCCCCCAACACAGGCTACTCCTCCACTGCAACCCAAATCTAACAGTCAAGCATCTCCTCCTGCTGCACCCAGCAGTGAGCACGGACCAGAGCAGCCCTGCTACACTCCTCCGCAGACTCCAACACCACCCGATACACCCCCTCTAGGAAAACACAATACCAGTTCCCCATCAGCACAGCCACAGCCAGCTACTCCAGAAAGCTCCCAGTCTCACTCTCTACCTCAGAGTGGTACACTGCCGAGGCCACGGCCAGTACCAAAACCCAGAAACAGACCTAGTGTCCCCCCTCCGCCTCATCCTCCTTCTCAGCTGGCTGGAGATGGTGTTATTGCAAATCCCACCCAAACAGCTTCCAAAATTGTAACAGGTGAGTGAATTCTTCCATATTCAATGCCACCTCAGGGAGCAGAAATGTAGAAAATGATGCCTGTAGCTGAAAATCTCGGGGAGGGACTGAGAGCACAAACGACAGTTATAAAATACTGAATTGCTCATTGCCAGTTAAAATGCCCACCACCCATTCTGTGCAGAAGGGTTTGGGGGGAAGTGTAGATCAGCTTGCTTTTATTTTTCTTCCTGCTTTGGAAGCAGAGCACTATTTTAGCAACCAACTCTCTGGGGCTTTCTCCAGGCTCAGCATCGTGGCAGGCTCAACTATGCTTATATATCTGTTGCCAAAAAGCAAATATTTGGAGGAGGGAGAGGATGTAGCCAAGGATACACAAGGATAGCACATACAGAAGATAAGAAAATGGCTAAAGTGGTCACTGATATATGTTCTAGTAGACAAGATACTAACACAGCATGTTTTACTTTGTGAGGACAAAGCTTTAAGCTGGACATCCAGAAGCTGAGGAATCATGCACACTGAATTCTGTGTCTTGGGTTAATTTGTATATCGATCTTCATATTTTAAATGCAGCCTTCTTTTGACGAGACATTTGCAAAGAGAAACTTCTACTCACAGGAACTTCATGAAGCTTTTAGTTACTGGTTTGGTAGGGTTAATGTTAATTTAAGTCTTGGTGGGGAAAAAAGTAACTACTGAGGACAGCCAAAAGTAGATCTCATTCTGCTGAGTCTCTGCTTATTATGGGAAATGCTAAAGGAAGAGATGATAAATGTAGGAGACTAATGCTTTTAAATCACCTTACATTTAATAATGGTTAAAACTTTCCAATGGCCCTGCAGCTTCTCTAGACTAGGACTAATGTATTGGAATGCCAACTATAAATTCTGTTGCCTAACAGCTTTACCCCCTGATGCCTTCACAGGTGGGGCTGGTTACTGCGAATAAGGTTTGTACTTACAGAGCCATGCAATACAAGCTCAAATGCTCCTGCACAGCAATACTCTTCTTTGTAGCTTTATTTTGTGTATGTGCTTTGGAATATGTGCTGTCAACTCTGTGTTACCTCATTACTACATATCATTCTGTTCAGAAGAGATTTTAAGACCTTTGCTGCTTGATTTTAATAGTCCTGTGAACATAAAGGTAGTCCTTAAGTTGTAAAAATACCTATAATGGAGTAACACTTCACACAGGAAGTATTTGTCCACAAGTGAAGCAGTGACCTTTTAAAACAGCTTTATTCTCATCAGTGCAGGCAAATACCAAAGCTGATGGGTTTTCCTCCAATCCAGCGGTTTATGATTGCAGTTTAATGTAGTTTTCACTTCAGGTTTTCAGCTGTGTGGAGCTACTTGGAATTTATTTGGCAAAATACATGTTCATGTGACTAAACCCCTTTGCAGAAGAGCACCCGGCAGCATCTGCCTTCTGGCATGTGTGCATCCTGTCAGCTCCAGCCTCACTAATAGCACCAGTCTGCTCAGTCACAGCTGCCAAACAGCACATTCATAATCTTACTGTTCATTTGCAATGGGTTAGAGATGGTGCCTTTCTAAGGTACCAACTGCATGACAGGCTCAAAGAGTTGAGGCTGCACTCCTGAGTTATCTCACGATTTGAGTGCTTACAGGAAGGACACAAATGAGGATTGGGAGTCAAGTTGAAAGTAGTTTATTTAGATTTGGAGAAGCTGGCAGTAAATGAGCTGCTTGAGCAACTGAAAAGCAGGTTTGCTTTTTAGAATAGATCTTTTCCTGATTGAAGTTCTTTTTTGTCAGTATCTTTAAAACGCAGTTTATGGGCAATTTATTGCCCAGCTGTATTCAGAAGTAAGGCTGGGCTCTGGCTCTTTACAGCACTTATAAGTTAAGACTGGGAACTGTGCTGATGAGTCAAACTTCAAGGAAAGAACCATAATTTCTAAGTCACGTTTCATAGGTTGACAGTGTCTGGGAACTGGTCTGGCTGAGGAAATTGCTTTAGTGCCAGCAGATGAGCAGGGTTTGGTTCCCCAGTGTAAATGGAGAAATAGCTGCCTTCTGACCAACACCCAGCTGGTGTGCTGGGGGAGTTTAAGTTCTAGAAGGCCAGGATCTGCCAGGGGGAGTGATGGGCACAACTGGGGCTGTTTCCAGAGTTAGGATGTAGCCATGACTCCCTTTCAGCTGAGTTACAGGTCAAACAGAGGCACACAACTGGGTGCATATAGAAGAATACTGACATCAGCAGTGTTGAAATTAAACAGTGCTGAAAGTGGAGAGACTTCCTGTCACTCCTTTGAAGTGCAACCATGGCAAGTTGGCCATGAAGTTGTGTACAGTAAAACCACAGCAACGAAAGCTGCCATGCAGGCAGACGTGCACAGGAGAGCTGCTGCCAAAGGATCCTCTAGCCAAGCTGATAAAGGAGCCTAGGAAATCTAGTGTTTTGCAAAATAACCCCTTGGGGAGCAGCTGAAGTGGTACCAGGCTTACCTACACAGCACACTCAGGGCAGGATCAACACCTTTTCCAGATGGATCTTATTTTAAAGGATTAATATTTGGTCTGAATTAACACCACTGCATATTACATGAGTATCTGCTCTAACATGTACACGTGCATATACCAGCACTTACTATAGACTGACTTACCTAATTCACAATGACAATTAGCTGGGTTTAATTCTAACCTTGAAAAAGATGGGAATAATGGAAGCCAAAATCAAGTCACCAGAAGTACCTGAACAGAAATTCTGCATGGTTTTCAGGATACTGTTGAATTCCTTTGTCCACATGCTGGACTTTAGTAATGCCTCAAGTTCTATTTATGGTGTTAAAGTACTAAGGCCTAGAGAAGAATATTCTAATCAAAAGTTTTATTAAATAATCTAGATGTTTGACCTGCATTCAGTAGGAACTGTATTGGAAAATTAAATGGTAAGGAAAAGGCATATGATTGGCCCCAAATGTCGCTAATTCACAATCATCATGTGTGTGCTCACGCTCACTACTAACCCATCCCCAGTAACACTGCTTGCTTGCATTACCATTAGCGTGGCATGCACCAGGAATGGCTGTTTGATGCTCGCTCTTACATTAACGTACTAAAAGTGTTGGAGACTAGAATGTTCACGTTTTCACTGGCCAGTTTCACTTTGCATTTATTCCATGTACAGGAAATCCTATCTAGAAATCCATGTTTATAGAGAGGTTCATTTTGTATTCAATATAGCTACACTGTTGTGTCAAATTCCCTCCCCTGTGTCTCCTCACCCTTTGTTACCTCCTTTTCCGATTCATTCTTCAGTCGTGGTAGGAAGAACTTCAATACCTGTACTTAAAGCTGGAGTACACCTTTTGAATGGTACTTTAAGTAAAAATCCAAGGTAACCCCCGGTGCTGTTAGGTGTTAGAACAGTGCCTCCCCCTCCCCTCAGAAGAGGCGAAGATGTTCCCTGTTACACACGGGAAAGGGGGTTAAGTAGTTTCTTCCTCCTCTTGTGGCAGTGCCTCCTTTTGACACCACACATACTCCTGTTCCTTCTAAAGGTGGTAGGTGATGGTTATGTGGCTGAGGATTTAGGTGCCAAATTTGCCGAGGGACCGTTGTGTTTTGATGTGAAAGTCTGGAATAAGGTATCACTCATAAGGGGCATGGAGGAATCTGATAGTAAATCCTACTCACTGCCTTCCACTCTTCAGAATGAATCTTTTATTATGTACCAGACTAAAAAGGTGCGTAGGAGAAGCAAGTCCTGAGCCTTTGAGTTTAGCTTCACCTTTCTGTGTCCGTGTGCGCACACATGTGCCAGCCCTCTGTTTGAAAAGCCCTTGTTGATCTTTCCTTTCCCTTTTCTTCCTAAGGACATGCCCCAGCAATGCAGCAGTGACGAGAGGTCACTGGGCAGAGTGTTAAACTTGCTCTTGGTTTTTTGTGCAGACTCTAATCCCAGTACCCAAGAACCACTTCAAGCCCCTTCTTCAGAGCCTCTCCCGGAGACGGCGAGCAAAGAGCTGCACAACCACCTCGTGCTCGATATTGACAATGATACAGAAAGCACTGCTCTGTAGTGGAAACTCCCCAAGTCCTTACAGGTTCCTCTCCTGGTGGGAAAACCCAACGGTGAAAAGCTTCTTTTGATGCTATGGCAGGACTGTGTAGAGCTGGGATGGGGATTTAGCCAGTCAGAAGAAGTTTAATGATCTGTGTCTCAACAGTGGTTTTCAGAATCCTGGATGGAAGGAATCAGTTCCTGCAGAAACGTGCATAGGAAGCGTAATTGCTGCTGATGCAGGTGGTATTGGCAGAAATTCCAGAGGAAGCAGAACATTAGTTATTTAAAGTGCATGTATTATGGAAATAATCTTTTTAATGTCACGGTTAGACTTCTATTCCTAGTTCTTAGCCATTACAAGGAGCTGCCTTGCCAGAGACATTCCCTCACTGATTTGCTGCCGATTCTTTTTAAGACATGAACCAAAAAAAGCCAGAGTGCTGGTGGTGACCGCGGGTTATCGGTCGCCTGGTCAAAACTGTGGATGTATCTTAGTGCCTTGAAGGACTGTCATACTGTAGAAGGAAACTTACTGTATCTTTAATCATTTCATTGCTACTTAACGATCAGTACTTACTACTTATGTCATAGTTATTTGTATTAACCAAGCCTGCTTTTGTTTATGTGAAACTCGCAACTGTTTCAGGATGCAGCTGTGGAAGTGGGGTTTGTGCTTTCCTTGGAAACGGTTGGATTTGGAAAGACCTTTGAAATGGCTCTTTGGGTTCCTCACTTGGGTGAACATTTATAAAATTAAAGATTGTCTTTTGTCAACTTGAAGGCATCTTTATTCATGTTTGTGAGTAACATCACTTCCAGTGGACATGGAAGGTGACACAGTCACTCCCTGGGCTTTGCAGCTCACCAGGTCTTCTAAGGACTGGCACGGAAGCATACTGGGAACGAACATGCATGTATCCTTTAATGTGTAGATTTATATTAAACAAAAGTGAGTCCAGCTGCAGAGGGGAACACTGGATACAGCCTGTATCATGTGGAGAGATAAGATGGAACAGGCCACACCGTTTCTGTGAATGAGAGAGGGAGAGGAAGCCAGTCGGTTGAGGTAACACTCATACAACTACTTGAATTAATTTACTTAACCTGTAAATTCCTTAATATTCCATCATACATCTTATTGAAATTACTAATCTAGACCTCAGGCTTAACTGCATTTCATACAAGCCTTGACAAGACACACTGCTGTTACAGTCACTGTCTTCTTGATGCCACAGCTTGTAAGAGGGAAGATGAACTCTGCTACTGGATGCAGAGCTGCTTTCCTCTGTCACTGCACCAGCATGGTGCCAAGTTCTTGTAACTCAAAATGCAGTGTTAGGAGCCACAGTTTCTAGTTCTGTGACTAATTTGATGCTGATCTCAAACTGCCCACAGGGTACCTGAGTCCAGGGTGGGTTGTGAAGGACCTAAGTAAGTTCTCAGAAAATCTTCAGGACTTGTGCACTCCTCAGCTTTACACAAGTAGTTAATTGTCTCTGCTGGGATCAGCAGCTCCCGTTCAGCAGTGGGTATGCTCTCGGTCGCATCCTCGCTGTCATCCTTGGTAACAAACAGCACATTCCATGCAGTTATAACAACAGCACAGGGCTATGACGCAGTTAAAGCTGAGGATATTTGCTCAAAGCACCAGGGCGGGAGTTAATCCCCGTTTCCCAAACACAGCTCGATCCTCTGGCCCTGTGAGTGCCCAGCAGGCCAGGGTAGAGACAATGCTCAGTAATGCTGAGTGAGTGACTTGGCTGTGTTGGTGCAATTCATTAATCAAATGGCTGCATGAAATAACCCCACAGAGGTCTAGAAAGAAACTTGGGATAACATAATGAGGTTCCATAATGCTTTAACACTGCTGCTCCTGTCTGCTCAGGTCTGTGTGCTTGTAAATGCTGCTTGAAAGACGAGTGGGGCTGCTTGTTTGTGTGGTCTGGGGGGATTTGGGGGCTGAACTAGGTGGATTCTTTACAGCTCAGTTAACTGAAGCTTACCTCAAAGCTCTGGATGGAGGCTGCCAGCTTGAGCCCAAGGGTAAGGCACCCTGCAACCACCTCTGCTGTCGACTGTGACTGGATGGTCCTTGATGGCCATGTCACGGGAGATGTCGCTACTGCCACTACCCAGTCTGGGAACAGCCTGGTGGGGATGTCATGTGCCACCACTAAAACTTTAATATCCTGGAGTAAAGCACTGCATGGAAAGAGAGTGAATTCCATCCAAAAGTACAGCACGGAGCTCTTATCAGCCAATTAAGTTCCATAAACTAAGCAGTGAGTTGTCTGCATTCCGAGGGCTGTGCTGGGGGATGGTGCATGTAGAGCATGGTGCACCCTTCCCGCCCAGCCAGCAGAAACCTTTTCTCACCACTCCAAAGGTCTTGAGTGGATGCGAGGGGAAGAAACAAGCAGAAGAGTAGTAGGGGTTTAATAAGCAAATGCAGGAGCATGACAGTAGCTTGCTCTAATAGGAATCCCATTCACAGCAGAGGAAACAATGCAGTTTTCATAAACCTGGATTTGGGGGAATTAATACAGGGCCTTAGAGCAACAAAGCTAAAGGCAAGAATTGGCTGAACTCCGTGGGAGTGGCTCGGTGGTGTTGTGAAAGGGCAAATAGCAGGCTGGAGGGCAGTGACTAAGAGTCGAAAGATAATTTCTGGAATTCCAGTACATAAATCTACAGCTGTTTACAAAGGGTCCCGGAATGGCACAGTGATTCCCAAGAAAGGAATTTTCCTGTTCTGTGAGCCCTGCAAAGGCTGTTGACGAAGTCTTGGTGCCTGAAAGATGGGCTCTAGTGCAGAGGGCTGAGCAGGAGCCTGCTGGCAGCCTCTCAGCCGCATCCAGGGAAGCATGGGAGAACCTCGGCTCCTCTGTGGGCAGCGGGTATTCAGTGGGAGAAGAAAAGCTTGATACAACCATAGGTGATGTTCAGCTGAACCTTAAAGAAGCATTCTGCTGCTCCTGTTACAATTCTGTGCCACCTACGGTAATGTGGAACACTTACCTTGGACCTTGACTTTGGAGGGACGCTAAATCTTGGATGATGAGATGGATTGTGCTGCTGCAACCCTGCAAAGCAATTGCCCATTGCAAACTCATTGTGAATATAAAACACTTCATCATCTACCTTACATAGGCTTTCCCTTTCAGTCACAGGCACTGAGGACAGAGCATGTCATCTGATTCCATCAGGATAACATTCTGGGGTGGTTACCTGAATCCCAAAGGTGGGATCCCTGAGCCCACCCAGCATTAGTCAGGTCTTTAAGCCTATGTATGGAGTCAGAGATGGGTATGCAGCTGTAATTACCTGGATCTAGAAGGCAAACTTGTACAAAGATGCATCAAGGTTTCTTGGTCGCAGGGGGAATCCATGCAGCTTACCTCCAGTACATGAAACACACGGCTGGGGTAGAGAAGCAGCAGACCTGAGGCTGGCTCTCCTCCGTGGTCCTCTAACACGTTTTCGAACAGTTCTCTGTGATAACCTTGTTTTAAAGGAGAGGATGGCCGTTTGTCAAGTGGTTTACAGCCCTAGGTCAGCGTTAGTGCTGTGTGCTCTGTGCTGTGCTCTCTGCTGCCACAGACAACACGGTCACAGATCATGCTTTTATTATTCAGGAGAGCCATCAAATCACAGAGATACTAAAGCATTGCTGCCGTGGGACCCTCTTCTTAACATAAGCACGCTGCAATTCGCATTAACTCCTAATACTGCCCCCAAACCTGCAATGTTTCACTGGCTGAAGCCTAAAATTCCCATTAGCATCTGTTTAAAGGTGTCCTTTCGTCGTTACAGCTGTAGCTGCATCACCCGCAGGCCCCAAAGGCAGAGCACTGTGGAAGCCTGGTCCGTGCAGCCTTCCCTCTGCTCGTTGGTACTCACTGATACCGGTGTTTAAAATCACCTTAACGAGCCTCACTGGGCACCCATCAGCTGCCGCGGGAGCTCGCATAGAGCACGGGTCGCAAAACAGCATCAGGCCTGCTTTGTGAAGCCTGTCTCTGCCCCCGGGTTTCTCGCAGCTTAGGCAGGGTTCCCAAGCGACGCTTCTCTTTACGCGGTTCCCGAGCGCAGTACTTTCTCGCCTTATGGACTACTGCGGCGCTCGCACCGCCCTCCGCTCCACGCTGCCACCGGCCGCGCAGGCAGCCGCGCAGCGCTGAGCGCTGCCTGAACCGCGCCGTACTTCAGTGCCCCACGGCACGGCGCTGAACGCTCCGCGGAGGGTGAGGGTGGCGGCCGGACCGCGGCACCCACCTGCGACCGCCGGCGCCGCCGCGCCCCGGCCCAGGCGGGCCAGCACCAGCAGCCTGTGGAGCGGGAGGCGGCCCTGCGGGGAGCGGGGCACGGGGCAGCCGAGGCCGGCTCGCACCGCGCGGCCCCCGCCGGGCAGCCCCGGCCCCGCCGCGCCCGCACCTCCCCGGCGCCGGCCCGCCGCTCCCGCCGCTCCCGCCGCAGGGACAGCAGGTTCTGCCGCTCCAACCGCGCCGGCTCCGGCGAGCCCGGCCGGGCCTGCGCGGCCTCCTCCGCCATGGCAGCGCCGCCCCGCGCACCCCCGAGGGGCTCTCGCTCTCCGTTAACGGCTCCTACGGCTGCGCAGCGCCGCGGGGATGGGGACGGCGCATTCCCCCGCCCCGGGGCAGCGGCTCCGTGCGCGGTGGTCGCTGATCCCGGCGGAAGGAGGGGCAGAAGCGGCGGTCCGAAGCGGGGGTGTTTGGGCCGCTTTAGGTCCCTCAGGGGTCCCCGGTGACGGCTCCCTGCCCCGGCAGAGCACAGCAGCCGCCGCTGGGCACTGGACCAGGGTATGGAGCCAAGTGGTCGTAGCTGGTTCTAGAAGCAGAGAGAACCCAGACTGCCCAGGTCCAGGCAGCGCGCTCACCCCAAAGAGCGTAATTAAACGCAACAACCAAACCCCCTCCCTCTGCCTTCCCCAGCTCTTGGCACCCATTGTACTGCAGGTTCGGGTCTGAGAGTGATGGTGCTGAGCGCTCGGCGCCTATCACATCCCGGCCCCCATTAGAAATAAGGAAAGGACCACAGAGGAAGGTCTGTCTTCTTAAATAAAGGAAAAACATTAAGGAAGCATTAAGAATTACATTAACCCTCTGCTAATTATTCTTATTTACACCAATTAACATTAGTGCCGCCATCTGGAGTCGAGCAGCCAGGTGCTATGCGAAGTAAGCCCAGAGGAAGACGCCGGCGCACACGCAGAGGAGCAGGTTGATGTTGAGGACGTGCTTCACCAGCGGCTTCTCCTCCAGACCGGCCCCGGGGAGCGGCTCGGGTTTGGCCGGTGCCGCGTTCTCGGCGCTCTGCTGCTTGCGCTCCATCCCGCAGAGCCACAGGAGGGTGGTGAGCAGCTTGGAGTTCCCTTTGCTGTGAGCCGGACCTAAGGAGACAGCCAGCAGTGAGGTGTGAATGGCGCCAGCAGGACGCATCCCGCTGCTCCTGTACAAAGGGGTTGGATGCTGAAACGCACCAGTGTTCTTTAAATGCATACACTAGCTACGCTGAGGTGTAGGGAGCCCTTCCGTTAGCGCCTTGGGGGGCTGCAGGACCGATTTTCCTCTGCCCTGGAGCACTGAGCTGAAGTTCTATTCCCAGCATCATAAGAAACAGCAACAGGAGACTAAGCCTCAAAGCTGAGCTGCGGCTGCTCGGTGCCCAGCAGCCTCCTCGCACGAGGGCATGCTCCGGTTCAGGGTTACTCCACACGTGTAAAGTGGGTTTCCCCAGCTCTGGTGTGGGTTAGGACATGCGTGACTAAAAGCTGGGGAGGCAGCACTCGTGCCCCCAGGACGTGGGGCTCCCCAGCGCTGGGACTCAGTGACTTACTGATCTTTCCAACAGCTTTCTATAGACCAAAGGAACTGGCAGCTAAAGCTGCAGTCACATCAACAGTGTCCCAAGCCTGGCAGAACCAGGGGATGGTGCTCAGCGCTGGAAGAGGCACAGGGAGTTGCTACACGTGTTGGTGCTAATACCGACAAGAACAAGTTTTAAACAATGCAAATCCTCCTTCACTGATCTGTCAAGCTCTCCGCCCAGCGCTCTGGGGTCTCCCTGCTGCTAGAGGCGAGCGGAAACCACCACTGCAAAACAGAAATGGAACGCCATGAAAAGAGCTCTGCTTGGCCTCCACCCTCCCCTTCTCCAGCCGCTTCTCCGGGCAGCACCCGCAGCTAAGGCGGGACAACGGGCATGGCTTTCTGTATCCCATCAGCTCCTCCTTGATTCCAAGCATATGTAATGCCGTCAAGAGATGGAAGAGAAACTAAACTGCTGAGGTAAAACTGTCACTTTCAGCATGCCCTGAGGTGACCGAGTCCAGAGGAAGGGGTTTAACGTTTCTTGTCTTCAAAGCCTTTACACAGTGCCTAGGGTTAAGGGGAGGTGTTACTGGGCACGACGTTGGAGCACTTACATTTATTATCATTTGAACTATTCTCAGAAGCAATGCTTATATCAATCTGGAGAGCTGGGCGCTCAGCTTCACACACTCCTTTTGCAGCATCAGGGGAAGGGCTGACTGCTAGGTCTGTCTTGGCTGGCAGATCCCCACGTGTGAACCAGGTAAGCCGACTTATCTGATGGCATGAAGAGCGGTGTTAAAGGAAACTGCTTTATGGTTGCTTAAAGGACTGCCTCGGCAGCAGAGCCTGCAGAGAGAATACTCAGAGGGACCAAACCCTGTTCTCCTGCTCTGCTGGAGCAGGGGAACAGCCAAGTGCTCAGTTGGTTAGCTACAGAGGTGGTGGCTACCATCAGCCTGGTGGGTCTAGTTGGGTCTGGAACACGACAGTTGTCTGCACAGCTACTCTCTGAAGGATGCTGTTCTTCTCTCTTTAACCAAGGAGTAGGCTTTTCTGCACGGGACCGTCACTGAATGCAGACTGAGAGCGGGTCAGTGAGCAAAAAGAATGGGAATTGTGGCCAGGGAGGAATGACACAAAGAACTGGGTTGTTGGGAGAAGACAGGCGGGAGTAATGCTGATTTCCTTCAGATATATAAAAGACTCATTAAAGAGGAAAGTTCTCAATATCAAGGATAGGGTAAAGGAAAGGATGAGCACAACATGAAGCTGGAGAGATTCAGGTTGGAGCTGAGTTAAAGCTGCTGCTGGGAGGGAGGTGGGCTCTCGAGCTGACCGCACGCCTCCGTGGGCATTCTCCCTCTCAGAGTAGGTGCAGAAAGGCGCTAGGTTAGTGCTGTCTCCAAGCAAGAGGATGCATTGGCCGTTTGGTTTCTGGCCCTCGTTCCTCCTCGCGATGGTTCTCTGTAGCCTCATTCTATCTACTGAAAGCAGTCAGACTGGCACAAACCTGTTCCAGGGGAAGAGTCTCTCTGCCCTTGATTTCTCTTTTCCTGTGGGTAAAAATGCTTCCTCACTAAATTAGTCAGAGAGTTGATAAAGACGACCCAGAAGCTGGAATTTCTTGGAAAAGAGAGGGAAAAAGCTAATTTGTCATAGTTAAACACACGTTTGAGCTTAAGAGCAGCTCTTTGTAGCGTCTACCGTTGACCAGTTTCCAAGGTGGGACTCTGGGTTTACGGGACCTAAATGGCAGCAGGGTGCTGGAGCAGAGGAGGGGTTGTGTTAGAGGTTATTGCAAGTAAGTACTGAACGGAAACTTCCATTTCTGGGTTATTTATCCCCACATTATTCCATATACATGGATGCAGCGTGGGGCATCCAGGAACCCATTAACAGATAACACAAGACCCCTGAAGGGTGACGCACCATTTCCTCCGAGGGGGGCTCTGTGAGCAGGCTCACGACCAGTACGGTCAGCGTGGAGATGGTGGCCAGGACCATGGAGAAGTAGAGGTAGTGCATGTACTTCACCACGCCTGGGCGCAGGTCGGTCTCTCCGCACTGGGGCTCGGGGTAGATGAAGTCCAGCACCAGCCGAATGGCACCCAGCAGCAGCCCAATCACCAGGCCCCAGAACGCGCCCTGGGGGAGGAAGGATCTGCTTTACTGGAGCAAGGAGCACGTATCCACGAGGATCCAGCCGCGTTCTTGGGATACAGGCTGAGCTGGGGCTGGCTTTCCTTCCTTCTCTGCTCTTGCTATCTAGGTCTGCCGGTGGTGATTCAGTAGCCTGGTACCTCGCTGTGGGCTCAAGTGGGTCATCAGTTTTGGTGTGGAGGGGAAGGATAACATCTTATATGCCAGAAGACTCTCAAGACTGGTATTTATATCCTAATAGTTGCCTTAACCTGGGGGGCTGACCACTGCTCTCTGCCTATCCAAAGCCTGGTTTGGGAAGACTTCACCCTTTACCCAGCACCAGTCTTTATGGAGAAACTGGAGCCTTAGGACTCCTGATGCCGTTTGGCTCCTTCACTCTCTGAGCTCACTGTGCCTTCTCTAGCCCATGTAATAAACAAGCCAATGGCTAACAAGCCCCTTAAGAGGCTCCAGGAGTTGTGAAGGACATGCTGCAACGGAGCAACGCGGTCACCTCGCTCCCGAAATGCCAGGGGAGTCTTGGGAAGCAGCAGGAATCGCTCCCCCCTGTGTCGGAGGTGGTGTTTGGGTGGGGGGCCGGCTGTGTTCCTTTTCCCCAGCAGAAGGTGGGTTTGGGTTCAAAAGGGCTCCTGTGAGGGCAGCGAGGCCCCAGGGACAGCTGTGCTGAGCACAGCGGAGCTGTTACCTTTTCATTTGCTCTTTTCCAGAAGCAGCCCAGTATGAACACCACTGCCACGGGGGGCTGCAGGTAGGAGCTGATGGACTGGATGTAGATGAAGAGCTGCCCTCCTTGGCCAGCCTGAACCAGCGGGATCCACAGGATGGAGACCACAGTGAGCAGCAGCACGAAGACCCTGGGCAAGAGAAAGGTGCCGTTAGGGTTAGCTCAGGCTGTGCTTTTCCAATTGCTTGGCATGCAAGAGTCCGACTGAGATCTCTTGTGACCACAAGGCCTCCGCTCCACCAAACGTGGTCAGTATGGAGCTACTACATCTGTAACAGGAGCAGCAGGCTCTGAGGTGTGCCAAGATGCGTCCCTGATGCTGAGGCTCTGATACAACATTGATGTTGTAGCTCGGTACCTGCCAACGATCATGAGCTCCCACTCAGAGCACCGAGGACGGAAGTGCTTCCAGAGGTCCATGGTGAAGATGGTGCTGGCACTATTGAAGATGGAAGTCAGGGAGGACATGAGAGCTGCGATCATCACCGACATCATCAGGCCCCTGAGTCCTGGGAGCAGAAGGAGAAGTTCCACAGCCCTGAGGAGTCCCCAGTGACCCCCTTGGGGTGTCCTCGAGGACAGACCTGAAAACCTGGGTTTAGCCCCGGTTTTAAAGGGCAGTGAGAGGGAGGAGTTAGCGTTGATTCTTATCATTAAACATCTGTGCTTTATCTCCTGTCCAGATTGGACTGAATTGGAGCTCTGGGTGCTGGATCATCACCCATCTCCTGTTGCACGCTGTCCCTTGCCACTGTCTCCCCAAGCCCAACATATAGCTGTGGGGTATTTTCCTCTCTGAACCTTTCTCACAGACACCTTTAGGCTGCTGCGTACTGCACCCACCAGTGCCAGCGCCAGCACCAAGCTCCTTACCTGTAGGCAGAAGCTCCAGGACCAGCTTGGGATAAGCAATATCGGAGCAGCCGGATGGGTTGCCGCAGATCTGTCGGCAGATTTCTGCATCTGCGCAAGCCACCAGATCTGAAATGAGCAAAGGGGGGGGGGGGAGGCAGGATTCTGCAGCCGCAATGCACTTGTCTGAGCACGTCGGTCCAGTGCATGCTGTAAATCAGAGTGAAATACGGAAAGCTTGGAGAGCTTCCAGCACATGACGGGGCGGCCTCAACGCAGTGAGAAAGCAGCTCCGGGCTTCCCTGGTTTCCCTTTTCTTCCTTCCATGCGAAAGATAGAATCAGTGGGGGCCGCTGACCCGCCTGCCTCATTCTTCCCTAGGAATGTTGCTTGCTTGAGGACAACCCATAGCCCAGAGCAGCTCCTCAGGATGAGCACATCCCCACATTCCCACCTGGTGAGCAGTTACTGACAGTCGGGGTTTCTCTGAGTGCCCCAAACTTGACTTGCAGGAGTAACAACACGCTGGGGGCAGGAGGGGCCTGAGTGCATGATCAGTGTGGGGCAGCAGCAGGGAGCAAGCTCGGGCTCGATCAGCACAGCTGCTGGGAACAGGGATGACAGCACACGGAGCGGGGCATGGGGAGCATGTGCCTGGGGTCTGCTGCAGGAGGTGTGTGTTCTCCAGCTACAGCTGGAAGAAAATGTCTTTATATATTGGGCATTTGATGCATTGCAGCCTTTTAACTTATTGGTAAGGGCTGGTCCTGCTCCTTAGAGTAGGCACAGCCAGTAAGCGATAGAGGGAATGCAGCTGCATACAAGGCCAGGTTGGACTTGGAGCAACCTGCCCTAGTGGAAGGTGTCCCTGCCCGTGGCAGGGGGTTGGAGCTGGAGGAGCTTTAAGGTCCCTTCCAACCCCAACCAGCCTGGGATTGTGGGATTTTATGATCTCTCCTTCAGCGCTTACCTGGGAAGAGAATTCTGCTGATCATGCCTGGCATCACCATCATAAAGAGGGGCAGGATTTTCAGGTAGGAGGTCATCAAGGAGCCTCCTTTGGCATGAGAGAGGTTTTTAGCAGCGAGGGACCTCTGAACAATGACCTAGAAATGAAGGCATGGGTTTGGTGCTGTCAGCAGAGAGGAGCAAGCGTAGGCGAAGTGACACCGATTGCGCACAGTTTGTTCTCCTCTGAGCTATTGAAGTCCAACGAGAGTGAGCACAGAGCTTGGCTGCAGCTCTGCAATTCCTGCTTCAGGTTCTGATAAACTCACACAATCACAGCCCTGAACGATGCTGCTTGTGTCACCAGGCCTGACCTTGCTTCTGCAGCGCGCCGCGCTGCATAGCCTCTGCCTGAGCCACCCATAGTCGGGCTTCACAGGAGGGGAAAGGCTTCAGTTAAAAGCAAAGTTGGGATTAACTGCCGAAGCCAGTCTGAGCCCTTTTTACATGGAAATGATTCCCCAGATTTCGTTGTGTTTGTCGGTTTTTGCATCTGTAGGATTGAAACCATCAGGTTTTACTGAATCCCCATCAGGAAGAGCAAACCGGCCCAGGCCGTGTGGCACACCCGAGGTTTGGGATCAGACCCAAGCAACCAACTGCGTGTTCTTGAAAGCAAAGGACGAGCGGTCACGCACCTGATCTGTGCACCAGTACCACAGGGACGGGATGGTCATTCCCACCAGAACCCCTGGCCAGGGGAGGTCGGAGTTAACAGGGTCTCGGAATATGTGGAAAGCATCTTTCCTTGGCAAGCCGCAGCTGCTGTTCTCCTTGCGGGAGCTGGGGATGGCATCGAAGTATTTTGTCTGCAACCCTTCAAGACCACCAACTTCAACAAAGCCTGGAACAGGTCAGGAGGAGCAGTTACCACCTCTGCCCTGTGGGTACCCTGAGTTTCAGTCTGTAGCTTGCAATGGGTGATGCCCCACATAGCACTTGTGGAGCATCACCCATAGCATCAAGTGTACTTCACTATGGGTGATGCTTTGAAAACCCAAAGCTATGGACTCATTGGGTGGGGGACAGCACAATGCTAAAGGTTCTGCCTAGAGAAGGTGTTTATTCACCTATAACACTGCTTCTGGATGTGTTTCTTTAGAGGTTTTTGGGGGTACTTGTGCGTTTTTCACACACAAAGAATTACTGTTGCACGAGCATCTATTCCAACAGGAGAACCCAGAGAAAGCCACTCCAGAACATCAGTTGTGTGTTAATTGTGATGATCCACCTTGTCTGTAACACTTGGTAAAGCTTCTGGCACAGGGTGAGTAATAGCCCCCAGGGAAACACTCACTGAAGACCATGAGAGTCACAGCCCCGATGAGCATGATGAAGGTCTGCAGCGCGTCGGTGTAGATCACTGCGGCCAGGCCACCTGGGAGGGCAGAGGAGCAGCACACTGGGAAAATGGGAGTGACCTGTAGCCTGCTGCGCCCTGCACACTGGTCACACTGGGATTCGGAGCGTGTTTGCCTGAAATTTCTCGTGTTTGAATCATAATGAGTCACCACTTTGTCACTAAAACAACCAAAGTCCAATGCAAGAGCTTGTACGGGAAACACATGGAAAAACTCCAGAGCGAAGCCCAAGCTGAATAAGGAGAACTGAAATAAAAGGGTGTCTTTATGAGCAGCATCACCAGGGGTGAGCAGTGGGAAAGGAGAAACCTTTATGGGTTTGGGATTTGCTGCTTGCTCCCTGCATGGCTCTTTTCCATTTGGCCACTCAGAAGCCCTGAAAGGGCATCCAGGATTGACAATGCTTTCCACATGCCAGGGCTCATTGTTATGTAAAGCACTCATACCTCCAGAAAGCCCAGAGGAAAATGTATTGTGCAAATGCCTCGAGCGTAACTTCTCCTTAAAGCAGAAGTGCTCTGCATCCATGCATCCCTATGGGCTGTGGCCCTGTAAGGGGTATTAACTTACTCCTGCCGGGCAATATTTGCTTATCAGGCAAGTTGTCAGCTGCTTTCCCCCCTCCCTGTTATCCGTACTCCTGGCAAACCCAGGTTGCACGGGAAAGGCTGGACTCTGAGCACTGGTGCACGCACCACACAGGATCTGTGGTATGGTCCCAAACTCAGCCCCGTACCTGCAACGGTGTAAACGGCCGTGATGGCCAGCAAACCCACCACCGCAATGTAGAGGTCCCAGTGTAAGGCTTGCTGGATGAAGAGGGCCCCAGCGTACATGTCAACCTGGAGAAAGAAGGATGTCAGCGCAGATCTGGTGCCCCTCAAAGCAGGGAGTGCCAGGGAACAGGAACATTCAGCTGACCGAGCTCTCTCCTATAGCAGAACCAATCTGGTTGGTAACCGCTCGTGACCCCCAGCTCCCCACTGTGTCCCGTCCATGCAGCACATCCCTCTGCAACCCAAGCTCCTGCGCACTGTGCATCAGGACCTGGCTCAGTTCCCTATTGGTGTTCAGGTGCGATGAGCTTATCCCTTCCCGAAGCGCCAGAGCCGGGGGATTGCGGCACCTCCTGCATTTGCTGCAATGGGAATTCCTCCCTGAGGTGGTGACAGGGAGGTAACAGGGAGGAAAGGTGTCCTGGGGGCTGGAGCCAGCCCTAGCCAGCTGGCTCTGCAGCCCGGTGAAGTCGCTGCAGTTTGGGAGAGCTTTGGGATAGGCAGGCTGCAGGCCACAGAACGGCGGGTATGAAAGCATCCTGGATACAGGAATTGTGCTATCAGAGATTTCCATCAAAGAGCTGGTTTTTCCTAGAGCCCAGCTCCTCGGTGCCACCTGCACCCTGTGGCTGTTTTAACGGGGACAAGGCAGGCGTGGGTCACACAGCACGTCCCTCTTTAGCCCTGTGTGTCCAGGAAGAGCACCAGCAGGGACCTGTCTGACTTCACAGGTCCCTGCCCCACTTCAGGCTAATGAACAGCAGCGAGGTGTTGCGCAAGGCTCGGGTCAGTTATTTATTCACGGCACTACATCAGGCAGGAGCAGCGAATCCCTCTGCACTCTTCACCTGCGCACAAACCACCTCCTGCATCCCCATTCCTCCCGCGTGTGACGGCGGTTGGTGTCTGTGCAGGCAGTGAATATGCAAAGGGAAGAATCTGGGTGAGCTGCCAGACACATAAAGCCTAACAACAGACACATCCACGCTCACAACCCGACTCCTCAATGAGCTGCTGCTCAGGACGCTGACACCCAGCTTCCCCCCCACTGCAGCAAGCGTTCAGGTGCTTAATGGGGGAAAAGGAGTTATTCTTGGTGTGTGGCTTCTCACAATGACTATAGTCTGTTTTCCTCAGGTATTTTAATACACCCTTTTCTGCAGCCGGCAGCTGCATTTCTGAGCCTCACTGATCCCATTTCCACCCCGAATTCAGTCTGATTCCCGTGTTTTCTACTTACTGATATTTTGGTGAAGATGTAGATGAACAAATAGAGAATCGCCAGGAACATCTGGATTCTTTTGCCTCCGAAACGTTTCTGCAAGTACTCTGGCATGGTAGTAACCTGTGAGAGACACAAGCCATCAGAAAGGTGGTACCCAACAGCTCTTCTCCCCATTAGCCCAGGCCCTGCAGAAGGACCACAGCTGCAGCAGGAGGTGTTAAGCCCAGCAGCCAAGCAGGTGCTTTAGATACCAGTAAATCACTGCTGCACACAACATCCCGTCTACGTACCCCCGCGGCGATGTAAATTGGCAGGAACAGCCAGGCCAGCACCAGGACACTGAACATCCCCTGCGGAGCAAGCGGGAAGGAAGGTCAGGGATGCTGGGCAGGGCTGCAAGTGCATGGCTCAGTGGGACACAGGGATGGGGTTATCCCTCAGAGGCCTCAAACCCCAGCGGCCCCTGGTGCCATCCGGCTCCTGCAGCAGGACTCTGAGCCTCTGGAGCTGCTGACCTACAGGTGCTGGAGTTGCCCTGTTCCACACTCACATTCCACTCGTAGGCTGTTGCGGCAATTCCCGAGGCAGCTCCTGACCCAGCCAGGCCGATGAAGTGGCCACTTCCAACATTGCTGGCAAACAGGGATGCGCCCACCTGGAGAAAGAGGGGAAATTGGATCTGGCCCTGCACGAGGCTGGTGGGAACACAGGGATGCGGTTCCCCCACTTGTGACTATGGAGGATGTGAAATCCTTGTCACCTGCTGCCACCTTCTTTTGTCTCTGGCTCCTTTACCCAGCTTCTTTCATTATTCACTGCCTATCACTCATTTTGGGGCATGTTTAGCCCCATCCTGCTTCCAAAACCGTGTCTGGTCTTGTGCAGGGGAGCAGGGCAGAAGGTGGGAGGTAACAAGTAGCAATGCCAGGTCCTGAGGTTCCTCTGTTAGCGCACACTGACTGACCAGCCCAAATGGAAGACCCTCGGTGTAAAGCTGTGTCTGTGATGGGTAATTCTGGATATCTCCAGGTCAAAGCATGCGGGACCAGGCTCTCATAGGGCCCAGGCTGCAGCATGTGTCCTGCAGCAGCTCCGCTCCCCCAGTCTCAGATATGGAATCAACCAGGCAGCTTTGTAACTGCATCCATGCAAAACATGGCGGTACGTTTTATTCCTGTTTCCCATTTGGAGAAATGAGTTCTGCTGGGCCAGAAGTGCTTTCAGTGTTGCTGTAGCCGACGGGCACAAGCTGGGTAATGCTGAAGGTACTTACAGGCCACCAGACCATCTGGCCTCCAGCTAGGAAGTAGCCTTTCACAGTGCTGCGCTGCGTCTTCCACACGGACTGGGGAAGCAGAAAAGCACAAGAGAGGTTTCAGCAACCACTTCATTGTGGAACAGAGCATCACCAAGGGACTTCCCCTGCAGGAGAATCTGTGCTGCCATCAGGTGAAAGCAAAGAGCTCCTGGAAGGACCTGCAGTTCCTGCTGGGAAATCCCAGGGGACAAGAGAGCAGCAGACGAGGGAGGGACCAGGTTTTTACCATCTCAGCATCCTGATTGAATGTTTGCTGTGATAAGCAAACTAAATCCCTCTAGATCAGTGAGGAAGTCAAACGGTTTTGGACAAGAGCTAAGGACATCCCTAGATATAGGGTCCGACCAGGAGGAACGCTCAGCATTGCACGTATTACTGACTCCTCTTCCGCAGGGATTTCAGACAGTTTCATGCAATACCAGCAGCGTTATCACCACACTGGGAGGGAGCAGCTATTTATCTCTGCCTTATGGCAGCCAGATTGTGCTTTTGCTGTTACAAAAGCCGTGCCAAAAGGATGTCCTTCTGCCTTAATTATAACCAAACAGCATTTGTAATTTACGGACTCCGCTGTCTAGACCCCTGTGGACAGGCTCAGGTGATTCATAGGACCGCAGTTCCTTCCTGGATGAACAAAACATTATTCTTAGCAATACCTCGTACTTAAACAACCTCTTCCTTACGAGGGTTCTCAAAGCTTGGCAAACACTAGAGCTGAGCAGCACTCCTGGAGCACTGAGCACCCTTCCCCGGGCTGGAGTGAGGAAAAGGCCCTGTAGACTCTTATCTTTCTGCTTGTTCAGTTGAACCCAGTGAAGTGCTGCCTCATTCAAGCCAAAGTGAAAGCCCTGGGGGCCAAAGCAGCCCTGGTCTTCAGCAGAACAGGGCACATAGGAAGGCCCTCAATGGTTTCTGCTTACCCACAGCCCAACCGCGAGGACGAACACGAAGTACAGCACAAGGACAGCGATGTCCACGGCTTCCAGTGTCCTCTGGGGAAACACGTCCCACAGGGGGGTCACAGGGGTGCTGCTGGTGGTCTCCATGGCTTCCTGCGCGGGCCCAGTGCTTCTCTGCCTTGATGCATGTATCTGTTAAAGAATGGGTTGCATGGTCAGGAGGGACCCGTCCTCCTCCTGCCTGCGGCTGGCCAGGTCCTTCGGCCTCTCTTGGGCTTGTGAAGCCGCATTTATAAGCTCCCCCCAGCCAAAAGGTGGGGCGAGGGGTGGCCTTCAGCAGCCCGGGGCTCCCGCATGGACCAGCGCACCGCAAGCGGTCGAACAAGTTCTTCCTCTGAACACCATCGTGCAGCAGAGCACGGAGCAGAGCAGCCGCAGCCACCCTGTCCCTGGACCACAACCGGCTTCACAGCATTGTCCATGTGTGATCTGCAGCTGGAACCTGCCCTGAACTCCCCAGGAGATGAGGTGAAACCACTGCGCTCCTGCACCCATTGCCAAGGGCTGTGAATGAAGCCGAGAGGACGGAGGTGCCGGCGCGGTGGTGATGGAGATGCTGCAGTTTCTCCTGCTGGGCGGTATCCGGAGGGCAAACCCTGCCCTGTGTGCCCATTACACCCAGTCCTGCAGCACTGGGGCTGCGGGCTTGTGCACTTACGGAGAGGTTGGGCAATAAATAAGGAGTACTCTGGTGGTCGATACCATCCCATCACCCACTTTCCACAGAGGCAGCCTCCAGTACCAGAACTCACTATGGTGCTGAGCCATGTTGTGGTTGAGTGGCAGTGGTAGCAGCACCAGGCTGGGGTTGGGGACTTGCAGCACCTTGTCAGGGCCTCTTCTGCGCCTCATAGAGCCCCCAGATCCAACCAAATTCCTTGGGAGCTTCTGCCTGGCGAGGATGCAGGGCACTGGAGCTCAGTCTTACCTCTTTAAGAGGCAATATGTCTTGGCTGTCCCTGAGTTTTTACTGGCACACTTAGCCCCTAACTAGGAAAAGACAAACAGGGTTTGGTATGTCAGCCCCGGGATGCTGCTGACCCCACGCTGACACCTCCCGCTTTCCCTCTCTAGCTCTGATAGCGCTGTTTCTTCACATCCCAAGACACTTCCCATCTCAGGTGGGTAGCACGGCAGCGCAGACACCGCTATGAGACACACACGCTCAGCCCCAGTCAGGATTCAGCCCACATACAGGGGAGAGTTGTGTCCATCCCTCCAACACGCATGTGAATGCAGAGCCCTGCGGGCACAGATGTGCCCATCAGTGGTGAAAGGTGGGGTGCGCCGCAGGGGCATGCCCGGAGCTGAGCCAGTGCCCCGTCGAGGCTCCGGGAGCCGGCAGGCGCTGGGGAAGGGGCAGCTCTGGCTTCACATCCCAACTGCCACGGCCCAGTGGAAATTTTGCCTGTTTTGTGCATGCAGCTCACGGCTCAGTGCCCTCGGCTCCTGGCACCGGCGGCAGCGCTGTCCCCGCCAGAGACCGCGCAGCAGGAACATCCGTGGCATGGAAATGAAGCGGCTGAAGCCAGCCCTGTATCAATGGGGCCCGGAGAGGCGCAGCCCACGTGGGGCTCGAGTAACCCACCAGGACCACTGGCAATGCCTCCTCAAGGCAGGGGGGGGGGGTTAAAGCATCCCCAGGTGCATCCGTCCTCCTGAGCACACAGCGCTGGACCACGGCCCCCAACCCTCGCACCAACCGCAGCTCCCCGACTCGAGGTACAAGCTGAAAGGGAACTTACTGCGCTCAGCCGGGTCTCATTCTGTCCCCTGCGCCGGGCACCACCGAGCCTCTGCCAACTGACAGGCAGCTTAAATATTGCCAGAGGGTCGGGATTTGCCAGCGGAGCCGTTAACGGTGTCCCAAGGAATGAGGAGGAATATTGATAGTCAAAGTTAAACCACTGGCCCGGAGTCACTCTCTCGGTGTCCCGTGGCTCTGGTGAGGAGACGCGCGTTATTTTCACTCTCAGGGCTCACGGGTCAAACTCCACGGAGTGCCTTTCTCTTAAGCAATCCGCACAGCTAGAGAAGGGACAGGCAACAATAACCCAGCCACGCTGATGTCCTCCCGAGCTGACCGCCCGCGACACGGGGGGGAGCTGACAGCGAGAATGCCTGAGCCTCCCAGAGAGCAGAATCCACCCATGGGATGGATGGGGTTTGTCACTTGTTCCCCGTTGATCCCAGCACCAGGCTGGAGGTTTTGGCTTCAGCATCATGGGTCTGAAAACCTGATAATCACCTACGGGCAATTCTTTACGTTGGTAACAGAAGCGAGTTTGTTAAATAGAACAGGGCACCCCAGGGTCTATAATAACAGCAAGCAAAGCAGGGAAGCCTTGGTGGCTGTGTTTTATCCCCTTGATTCACTTTTGGCTTATCGTGCAGATGAAGATAGCTAAAGGTGTTTGAACCTTCTCATTAGAGATGCTTTCCTTTGATCTGCTGGAACTTGGCCAACCCAGATTTCCCCAGACTGCATTAGAATCCGGGGCTTCAGACCCGCAATCAGGTGCCCTGTGCTGGCTCCCGGGCTGTGCCACTTTTTCCCCACCTCCAGCCCTTCCGTTCTGGAGCTGACGCCTCAGTTTGTCTCTTTGGAATCTTTTATGGCACCTGGAAAATCATTATAGATGGTGGCCCTTCGAACCATTGTGAAGATCCTTAGAGAGAGGGTTCAAAGTGGTTGCACTTTGGCTTGGAGATGCCAGCCTCGTGCTGGCTTACCCCCGCTGCAGCTGCCCTCATGCCTTCACCATGACTTTACTAAGGCTGCTCCTTTCCTCTTTGAAGCCTTTCCCCCCCGGTTCTTGCAGGGAAGAGTGAAAACCCTTCCATACTCCGAGGGGTGGAATGTAACCTGGCTCTGTCAGAGGGGGGAAGCGGCACCCGCGGAGCCGGAGCCTGCATTCCCTGCCTGACCCCGGGCTGCTGCCTGACTTATTATTTCCTTCCCAAGGACAGGGTTCCTGCGCAGAGGATCCCGTGACCGGCGCTGACGCAGGGGCTCTGTGGAGCCGGGGCTGGGAGGGGAGTGCCAGGGCACTGATTCTGGGGAGAAATGACCTCATGTTCGCAGTTACCAAGAAACAGCAAAGCCAGCGTGGGGTGGGTGATGCTGACGGCGACGCTGCGGATGGGGTCTGCAATGGGCGGTGGGAGGTTTCACATCTGCACTGCGCAGCTCGAGAGCCTTCCGGTGCCTGCAGGGGGCTCCAAGAAACCTGGAGAGGGGCTTTGTAAATGGGCACATGGGGACAGGACAGGGGAATGGCTTTAACTGCCAGAGGGGACACTGAGATCAGCTCTGAGGCAGAAGCTCTTCCCTGGGAGGGTGCAGAGGCGCTGGCACAGGGTGCCCAGAGAAGCTGTGGCTGCCCCATTGGTGGCAGTGTTCAAGGCCAGGTTGGACACAGGGGCTTGGAGCACCCTGCTCCAGTGGAAGGTGTCCCTGCCCGGGGCAGAGGTTGGGGCTGGAGGAGCTTTAAGTTCCCTTCCAACCCAAACCAGGCTGGGATTCCCTGGTTATCCCCAGGGCTGCAGAGGAGCCAGGCTGGCTGAGCCAGGAGCATCAGGAGGGGCCTGAGCGCTTTAAATGCATGTGTCCAGCAAGGGATTTCTACCTGTCACGTCTCTGTTAGCTCTGCTCAGAGCTCTTCTACAGTTGCCGGTGCTGTGGCCTCCGGGGAGGACCGAGCAGCCTGCTGTAAACAAGCTAAACTACAACCAGGAAAGCCAATACGCAGCCAGCCCCTATCTGCTGTGAGTGTAAAGGAGATAAGTCCCTGCCCCTATCTGCTGTGAGTGTAAAGGAGATAAGTCCCTGCCCCTATCTGCTGTGAGTGTAAAGGAGATAAGTCCCTCCGTGGACATAAACCCAGCCTCAGCCAGGAATTCCTTTCCAGAGGGGAACAACCACTGGCTCATCCACTCACCCAATGCTTTCTTCTGAAGGCTGCAGGAACACTCCACGCTATGCTAAGAATGTGCTGCTCACTCCCACCACATGAACCTGGCTGCTGGTGGTTGGTCACACTTGTGCCGTTGTTTTCCCTGTTCCCAGCCCAAACCCAGCAAGGTCGGATCCTGCGGCTCTCTCCTGGAGGGGTGAGGGCTCAGTGTGAAGAGATGCGGTCGCAGCAGTGCACGGTGCAGGATTCCTCACGCCTTTACCTGCAGCCATCACACGAAGCGGTGCCACACAACACGGAGGTCCGAGCCATCAGGAGGCAGAAGGCAGTAGCTTTATTTAAGGAACAGCACACAGGCATGGGGAGAGGCTGAACTGGGAATATACACACGTCCCATTATCAAATAATACACCCACAGGTCAGAAGTTCTGGTTCTTTGAAAATATTCACATAAAAATACCAAAGGGGTTGGAGGTTTGCCCATCCTGGAAAGGTTCAACACGTAGCAAAACCTATGTACAGCGCTTTCACCTTCGTAAGGGAAAGAACCTCGCGTGGTTTCCATATCCAATACGCTGTTAGGAAAATAAAGCACAACGAACTGAATGCAGTGTGCAGCATCGCAGACAAGCGGAGCTGGGGCAGCGCTGCCCTGTCCCCGCTGTCAGGGCTGGACAGCACTAGAAGCTACCTGGCACTTCAAGCTGTACGAGCTGAGAACACTTGTGGAAATGCACTTCACTTCCTGGAGCAGGGCTTGAAACCAGACTGAAACCCCCAGATCTGATGGCCATCAGTCCCCCCTAAGTAATGCACCAGTCGGTGACCCTGCGCTCGAGCAGGGGCTGCAGGAGGAGCTCTGGCTCTGGCAATAGATGGGAGGAAGGTTCCCTACGCTACGGCTTCCACCAGGCAGGATGTTGGAGCGAGTGGGGTCTGAAAGGCAACGGATGCGGGTTGCACGGAGCAATGCCTCCCAGTGAGAACGCACTGGAGTGTGCTTGCAGCCGGAAAGCTCTGGGGGCACCGTGTCACCCCGAGGGGCATGCGCTGAGCAAGGGATGCTGCTTGCCCTTCCATCCCAGGGACACCTCATCTAAGCAACAACCAGACGTTGTTGGAAGGTCGGACCTGCGCACTTTGAGTTCCCTGGGTACGCTCAGCATGAACAACCGGCCATACACAAAAGGGACTCTTGGGATTCCAGCCCTTGGGAGCAAATATGGGGCAGGGATCTATTTCTCACTGGTCTCTGCCCCTGAGGCACCAAAATGCTCAGGGATTTGCGTCTCCTGGTGAGTTCCAGTAAGCCCGGTTAAACTCCTGGGATGATTCCAAGACCTCCCAGTCTCTGACACACCTTTAAGGAAAGCTGGTGGCCAGGAAGGACTCTGGGCTTCCCTTACTCCAGCACAGCTGGGCAGAACCAGACTGGATCATATTTGGGACCACACTGACCTGTCAGAAGGGTTCTGAAGGTTGTGTTGCATCCCATTGCCAGCAATGGCATGCTCTGGAAACACGAGATGGGGGTTTACCCAGAGGTGTCTAAATCCCGGAATAAGCTGGGAATGGAGGACGCCAGGAAAGCTCTTGTCAAGACCAGTGAGGTGCTCACCTTCGTGGCCCTGTGCCTTACCCTCACACCCATCCACCACCCCCTGTGGTGCCCCTTCAGTATCCCGACTGCTCCGAGCCCCGGCCCGTGTTGTGCTGGGTGGGAGCAGGCGGCAGCAGCATGTGTACAACCGGACTCAACGGGAGCAAATTGCACTTGGTTGGCAATGAACGATGCACCTCATGGGATGCTGCCCATCACCAGGCCAGGGGGGACGTCATCCGGGGGCTGCGCTGGCTCTCGCCGACCTGCACATCACTGAGTGCCCGCTGCAGAGAGAGCAGAGAGAGGAGATGAGCTCGGGCCAGGGATGCCCTGGCCGCTACAGGCTTAATTCTACCCCCGCTTCCCCCTGGACTGCTCGCTCCATGTGTCTGCTTTGTGGAGCTCCAACCCAGCCTTCGTTACCCAAGAAGGTTGGACCATGACTATCTGCTTTGCTCTCCCCCGGGCCGGTGACCATCAACCCTCCTGCACCCACCAGCCAACCTGTACATTGAAAACTGGCACTTTACAGACACAAAGCCCTCACCAGCACCCACAGCTCAGGCGCAGGTAAAACACTGACATTTAACAGGAGCCCCCTCGCCGGCTGCCTTTGCAGTGTAACTCACCTCAAACTTGCTCATGAATTCGGCAAAGATGCCAAAGAAAGCCTCAGAAGTTGTCATTTTGGAGTCCTCCCCGAAGAAGGACAGCACCTTGCTGAATTCTTCCATGGCCTTGTGCTGCAGGTCATCCAGGGATCGCATGGCAGGCTGCGCGCTCTCCAGGAAGGACTGAGGGAAGCGGCTTAAGGAGAAACAGCCTGGTACAGGTCAGAGTCGCTTCTGCTCATCACGCGGCAGTTTCACCTGAGGTCTATGAGAGGAGCTGCTGCAGACGCCGGCTGTGAAGGGAGCCCACTGGCACACTCCGCTTCCACAGCAGCACTTACAGAACCTTAGGTTTGGGTTGGAAGGGACCTTAAAGCTCCTCCAGCTCCAACCCCTGCCTTGGGCAGGGACCCCCTCCACTGGAGCAGCTCCAAGCCCCTGTATCCAACCTGGCCCTGAGCACTGCCAGGGATGGGGCAGCCACGGCTTCTCTGGGCCAGTCTGGAAGGAAGAAGAGCTCAGCAAGCTCGCTGGCCTTGTGGCACTGCGTTTGCCATGCAGAGGCAGGGGAACCAGTGACCGTCACCAAAGCTGTTTCCCACACTAAGCGTGAGCGGAGAGGGAAGATCCACTGCTGAGATGATGCTCTGCTATAGCCAGACACAGCCCCGCGGCTGCCCGAGCAGCACAAGGACACCGAATGGTTTCACTCGAGGCAGTGAAGTCACCTCGGTGACGTGCCCCATTCACAGAAGGATACGGCCATCACCACAGCAAACCTGTCCTCCGCAGTAGCTGGCATGTTGTGACAGGCCATCTGTATGTCACTGACAGTGGTGTGCAGGTCCTTTAGGTCAGCTGTGAGTGTTCTCTGATTCACTGCATGAGAAGAGAGGGCTCAGGGTTAGGAGGCTTAGGGCTGGCTTCCTGAGGCAAAGGAGAGACCTGGGTCACACCTAGGTCTGACGCTGGGTATAATGTGGCAGGGGTTTGGGCAGCAGTGAGCCTTCAGTGACAGAGCAGTTGGGGCAGATACAAAATCCAGCTGGAAAGCTACAGGTACAGACTTTCAAGCGGGAATCTACATCCCCAGGCCTGAATTTCCTCCTTTATTTACCCAAGCACTAATTCCCAAGGGAATTGCTCACAGACAGCAGGGGATGGTGTACAGGGAGGATGCAGCCTCTGCTCTGTGTTGCAGCCAGCCTGCTGTGACGCCACCTCAGTGGGTGGATGATCCCCAGCATCTATGTGACTTCTATGGCAGGCAGGGAAACTGAATGACCCTCAGCAGTGCCATAGCTGTTCCTGGACAGTGAACCCAGCACACGAGGGTGCTGTGCACTCTGTGCCACCTGCAGCAATAGTGCGGGCACCCATGCTGGGGATGGAAGGGGCAGGGGCTGCGTGGAGCAGGGCAGCACCCGGCCCTTCCCTCTGCTGCAAGAACACCTCCGGACTTGGGAACTGCTGCCTCAGGTCAGAAGGTTCAGGTCGGGGCACAGAGCAGTACTGAGGCACTGCCATGTGCTGCAGCACGGGATGGATGGGACCTCCCCGGTCACTGAGCTCATCCCTTCCTAACTCCATCCTCTCCCTCAGGACCGTTCCTCACTCATTTCACTGCCATCCTGCTCATGCCAATGCTGTGCAGCTCATGACTGATTCCAGAGCCAAACAGAACCAAGAGACGCAGAGCTCGCAGACACTTCTGTCCCTTTACCTTTGGCAGCGAGCGGCACTGTGGGAAGATCCTTGGCAAAGCCCAGGAGCTCTGGGAAGTGTTGGCTAAGTGACTTGGCAAGGATGTGCAGGAAGGTGGATTTCCCGTCGACGGTCTTGGTTGTGTTCAGCTGCAGCAAAGCAAAACAGGTCAGGAGGTCCCTATGCAGAGGAGAGCGGGGTTTGCCATGTGCTCAGTGTGTCGGTCACTGGACGCACAGGGGCTCCTCTGTTCTCTCAGCTCACCCCGCGTTCACGTGCGTGGCACTACCAGCCATGACATGTGGGTTAATGGTTAAATAGGACATTTAATGTTTAGACAGCACGTTACACCCAGATGAGTGCTGTCGAGGTGCTAATCGATGCTCTCACCCCATCCTCCACAGCAGCCCACTGTGGGATGAAGACCTTTGGTTTCTCGCACCCCACAGTCAGAGGGCCACAGCCTCTCAGCGAGCGCAGGTCTCAGGCCCAGCACACTGATGCATCAGAGCACTGGTACAGCCCCTCTGAAGCCCACCCTGCGCATCAATCCGGGACCCTCTTACAGGGACATGCACTTGGAGCTCCCAGCGCTGGTGCCTCCTATACAGAACAGGCAGGCGTTGTCTTACCTCGGTGAGGAAGTTGATTTTGAAGCCCGTGGTTTTGCTGGTCTTGGGCTGCCCGTTGTTCAGGTAGTTCCCCATCGCCAGCACAAACTGCAGAGAGAAACCCCAGTCAGAGAGTGGCCACTGACCTCCAGCACTTACATTGTCCCTTCTCCTTCTGGGTTACAGAGACCTACGAGTGATGGGGTAGGAGCAGAGCTAAAAAGCCACCCTCTGTCTACAGGGCCTCTCCTGTGCCAGGTCACTTCTGCTGAGGGGTCTCGTACACATGCTCATAGAGCATCATTAATAAAACCTACCAGTCCATTCCATGGCTTACACTGGGCGGATGTAAAGGCAGAATTCCTGCTGGTCCTGCACACCCTGGCAAGTGCCAAAGCTCTCCTCTTCCCAAAGCCTTTTGTGACTTTTATCTTTAGGGGGGTATTTCAAAGGCAGCAGTGACCAGCAGAGCCGGCTTTCCCCTCCAGAATGGTCCCATTCCTTCTGCTGCAGCTTTGCAGCCTTGGAGGCACATCAGGACCCCAGAGGGGGCTCACCCTGAGTCCCAGCATCCCTCCTGGGCCCTGGCAAGGAGCAGGGACCTCAGGACCATCGGGATTTCGGGCTGGGACTCTCTGTTCACCTTCCATTAATGTGCAGTCAGCCATTGCCCCCTATTGATGTGGTGCTGGGGGGTTACTGCTCAGGGGCCGCTAAGGAGGTTCATTTGTCATCTGGCAATGCCTTTGTCACATTTTGACCTCATTTATCCCACCTGCTGCTTTTAAACCCAAATTGAACATCAGTGCAGGGCAGCTGATGTCGGTGGGGTTGAGGAGCCCTGCAGCGGGATCTGTTCTCTCCTGCAAGCTGCTCAAGCTGCTCCCAGCGAGGTGCAGGGCACAGCACTGGGACCGGGGCTGTGCCCGCGATGCCCAGGCTCCTGCAGGCATTCCCATGGACACCGGTGGCTGACAGCAGCAGGAAGGACTGTGCTGACCTCCAGGATCTTGGCCAGCTTCTTGCTGCTCTTCAGCTCCAGAGAGGCCTTGCAGATGCACTCGTAGCTCGCCTTGATCTCCTCTGTCTTCTCCTGCAGAGTGGTCTTAAAGTGCAGGCTGCGCAGGCGGATCTTGTACTCTGGGACTGACAGCATCTGGGATCAAACGGAGGGGAGAGTTACCACCATCACCATCAGCCTTAATCCTCCTGTATGGTGTTTTTCCTGGGATATTTCCCTGTACATGGGAGCAGCAGCCACATGGAGCAGCCTGACTGTGGCTGGAACTCGCAGGGCACAGCCAGTTTGCTGCCACAGGATGGGGACATTTCATGCCGATATCCACAAGTGACTTTGTCACCAGGAGTCGGGCAAAGTCACTCCTATCATGGAGCAAACATCAAGGGATGCTTCGGCTGTGGGAGCTGCTGGGTGCCTCAGCCCGAGCATCAGTGCCGAGCAGTCCCTGTGACCGGCGCCACCAGCTCTTCCCATCCCACAGCATGCAGGAGCATCCTGCTGATTGCTCTGTGCTTTCCTTCCCTCCAGTTCCAGGGGGACATCCCTGGAGCACATCCCTGCCCGCAGGTACCTGCAGCACAAACTGGTCGGGCTCGCTCAGCTTCCCAGGGCTCTCCTTGTAGCTCTGGAAGCGCTGGACTTCCTCCCCATCCGGCGCGTACAGCAGGAGCTGCTTGATGTGCGAAGGCTCCAGCCGGTCCGTCTCCATCGTCATGAGGATCTGGCGCAGCTCCACGTGTGAGAGCTTGAGGTGGGCTATGAGGATGGCTGTGGGAAGGGAGGGATGTCACTTGGAGGGGAGGAGAACAGGACCCCAGTGGGGATGGCTGTGCTGGGGACAGCCTGCCCAGCAGCATGGGGCCAGGACGGGATGCTCAAGGTGTGAATGGTGTGGACCGCTCCATGTGCCCGCACTGACACAGGGTAATCCCTAGGGAGAGGAAGGGCTTCCCACTCCCTAAGGCCCTGCAGAGGCTGCGTGGGGACCCTGAGGAGTTACTCTGCTCCTGCAGACCCCCCCGGGCATTGCATCCTGTGCATGCACATCCCCAATGCATCAGGCTGGGTTGCAATGGAAGCCACCCCCAGCGTCTCCTCCTCTCCCACATCCCTCATGGACAGGAGACCTGGGTCCCACAGGGTCCCACCAAGCCCTTCCATGCTCCTTCCTATCAGAAGCATGTCCTGGAGAAGCAGCACTGCCCCTTGCATACCCTCACTGCTCCATGGGACCATGCAGACTCTGTCCCTCTGCCCCCTGAGGCCAATGAGCCACATCCCATCTCCATCCCTTGTAAATGCTGCTTCTTCCCTCTGCCCAGGGCTGAGCCCAGCCTGGAGGCTGCGGGAAGAGCCCAGAGCAGCAGAGCTGTGCTGGGATTGTGCTCATGGGACTGTGCTCATTTGGCCTCCCTCCTTTTACCTTTCCAGTTCTCTACATCCCCGGCCCCATCTCTGGGCCCGTTTTGGGGTGGGTTCGCCATGATCTTTACTCACATGTGTTGTAGGCCTTTTTGTGAGACAAAATCTCAACCACGTCTTTCTTTTTAAAGTTTTCAGGCATGAGAGTTGGCTCTGGAAGAGAAACTGAGAGATTTAATCATGGGTAAGGACAGGCTCAGCCGGCTCCAGCGGGAAGAGAACTGTCCTGAAAACAGGGAAACCATGAGTGACACAACGGATGCTTTGCACACAGCAATGGCTCCGGGAATCCTTGAATTCAGCGATTCAAAGATCTCCTCAATGGAGGGCTCGGTTGGAGCTGAAAAAGGCAAAACGAGAGGTGAAACACACAGAAAACCCCAGACTGCCCAGAAACAGCCCCAGGATGATGCATCCCATTTCATCCCACTTCCACTGCCAGTCCCAGCTGTGTCTGCCCATTCTGGCTTAGCTCTGCATCATGTATTTTGTCACTTGCAGTAGAGCTCAGCCATCCCATTGGCGTTTTGCTTTTCCCAGTGTAAATGAGGCAGCCACACTGCCCTATGGATCCCTTTGGGAATACTGTGGGGGACAGGAGCTCTCTGCTTGCTCCCTGAATGCCTCAGTCCATGGGTCTGCAGGAGACCCCTCGTCAAGAGCAAGAGGGGAGACGTGCGGTAGCTACGGACCCCATACATAGGTCTTGTGGGGAGCCAGCACATTATATATGTAAAAGAGAAGTGGTGTTTGTAACGCTCTTTATGGACACAGAAATGTCCTCGTGGCTTTCGCAGGGCTGAGTTCCCAAAGCTCCAATTCCCTTCCCAACTGCAGCCATTCCTGCAGGGCCGTGCACGGCGCTCTCTGTCCCCACTGCACGGAGCATGGCGCGCAGAGGCTGCGTACAGCTCCTTAATACATGGTGCAGGTTGGAGCTTCTGCTGCGGTATGGGGCCACTCCAGCATCCCAATGGCCACGGCACTGTGAGAGCCGGGGAGCAGCACGGGGAAACTCCAGCTGAGTTTCCCTGCCTCAAGCAACTGAAACGTGAGGAGAACGCAGGGAACAGCAGCCAGGAAAATTAAGGGAGATGCTGAAACATTCTCCACCTTAATGACCTGCTGAGCCACACAGTGCTGAGCATGAGCAAAGCCTGTGCTGGTTGACACTGGGATCAGACACTGCCCCTCCGCCCACCGGTTCCTCCCAGCGCCGCGGTCTCTGGCCAGTACCAGGACCTGTTCTGGGCTCAGGTACTTACTTGTAGGCTTCTGCGTCCCGAAGTGCAGCTCCAGGTCGAGGTATTTGACCATGTCACTGAGCTTGTCGTAGTCGGAGTCCTCCCCGAGCTGCAGGAGGAGGGAGAGTCAGGAGCCGCAGGGACACCCGGCACTGCCCGACGGTGCCCAGCGGCCGCCTTCCCTCTGCCCCAGCGGAGCTCCATGTCCCTCAGGAAACCAGGCCAGGCCGGTGGCACTGCCCGGTAATTGGAGACTCGGCCATCGCAAACCCAGGGCAGAAACCAGAGCCGGGTGATGCGGTCACCTCCGTGGAGCCACCAGACCCAAGCGGTGGGACCCGACCTCCTCTCAGAAGGAGGAATAAACCTGGAGATGCGCCCCAGGAGCGGTCCCTTGCGGCTGCAGCCTGCGGGTTCACTCGGCTTTAGCGGCGCTGGAGTCCCACAGAGCCCTCCCGGATGCTCCTCCCCAGGGACATCATCGCCACAGTTTGGTCCAAACAATTCAAATGTTGAGAAGAAACATAGCATCAGGGAACTGTCTGTGTTGGAAGGGACCTCAAAGCTCCTCCAGCCCCAACCCCTGCCACGGGCAGGGACACCTTCCACTGGAGCAGGGTGCTCCAAGCCCCTGTGTCCAACCTGGCCTTGAGCACTGCCAGACACGGGGCAGCCACAGCTTCTCTGGGCACCCTGTGCCAGCGCCTCAGCACCCTCACAGGGAAAAGCTTCTGCCTCAGAGCTCATCTCAGTCTCCCCTCTGGCAGTTAAAGCCATTCCCCTTGGCCTGTCCCTAATATGAGACTTCCCTGTAATGTTGCATCTTCAGAGTTCGTTCCCATGGCCAAGGTATTGGATGTGTGGCCCAACAAGGGGTTAGGACATCGTACCCCATCCCTGGCAGTGCTCAAGGCCAGGTTGGACACAGGGGCTTGGAGCAATGTGCTCCAGTGGAAGGTGTCCCTGCCCATGGCAGAGGTTGGATCTGGATGAGCTTTAAGGTCCCTTCCAACGCAAACCGTTCCATGATTCTATGCTCTGGGCAGTGCTCAGGGATGCTCCCGATGACTTGCACAGCCTCAGCACAGGATCCCTTCCCCACCCCATATGGACCCTCATCCCATAACCCCCTCTCCATGTCCGTACCTGCCCCCAGATGGTCCCTTCCGAGTTCTCGACCTGCTCCCACCGCAGCCTCTTGACGCTCATGTGGTTGGACTCACTGCGGCGGTGCAGGAGCCCCCGGTGCAGGGGGGGCGCGCAGGGCACCGGGGGGGGTGGCGGCGGCGGTGGGGGGGGCGGGATGGGCTGCAGGTGGCTCAGCAGGGACTTGGGGGCCGGCGCTGGCACCGTCTTTGTGGCCTCAGCCTTGGTGGGCACAGCCTGGGGGTCATGGAACTGCAGGGGGGGCGGCGGCGGGGGGGGGCTGAGCGGCGGGGGGGGGATGTGGTCCGACAGCGTGGAGTAGGTGAGGGAGCTGCCCTCGTCGCTGCTGCTGATGTACTCGCTGCTGCTGACGTCGTTGGTGACGTAGCTGCCCTGGTCATCGTGGAAACTCATCTGGTGATGGAGAGAGCAGAGGATGAAGGTGGGACCTCATCGGGGTCCTGCCCTATGATGTGCATCCCTCCCGCTGCCATCCACAGAGCCCCACAGGCTGCGCATCCATCCCAGTGCAGGCTGCGCATCCATCCCAGTGCAGGCTGCGCATCCATCCCAGTGCAGGCTGCGCATCCATCCCAGTGCAGGCTGCGCATCCATCCCAGTGCAGGCTGCCCACAACCAGGGCAAAGACCATCACCGAACCACCCCTGCACCGCACTCACCTCCTCGTAGTCATTCTCAGGGGTGAGGAAATCATCCACGATGGTGACCCGGTGCCCCAGCTGCTCACTGAGGGCATCCAGGAAGCGGTCGGTGTCGCGGCTGCGCGGGGGCCTGGAGAAGGTGAAGAGCTTCTTCCGTCGCGACAGAGGGCTGAGTGCGTAGCGCCGGTGCCGGGGCGATGGGGCCGGGCTGCTGTCGAGGCTGACGTAGGGGTTGGACTCGGTGCTGCTCGGGGAGGCCACGCTGCTGTGCAGGCGGTAGTAGCACTGCTGGGACGACACCGGGTCGCTGGGCCAGGAGATCACTGACTTGCGAGAACCTGCGGGGCAGAGCAGTGCTGAGGGGTGCTGCAGGTGCAGCTCTGCGGGAGCTCATGCGTGGCACCGTCACTGCTTCACTGTAAAGTAGCAGCAAGGGGAAGGTGTCTCCTCCTCCAGCACCAGCCACCATTGCTGAGCCCCCCGGCACTGCCTGAATCCATGGGAAGCTGATGCTACCTGCGGCGTGTGGCGGCTCCGGGGCAGGAGGCGATGCTCTGTGCAGGGCAGTGTTCCCCATCTTGCCACCAAAGCTGCTGAGCAGGCGGTTTTCCAGCTCTGCGTAGACGGCCGACATCTGCAAACCAGGCAAAGAGCTGCTGTTGGTGCCTGAATCGATACAGGGCTTGTGGAAACCCCGGAGACCTGCGATGGGGACAGGACAGCCACAGCGGACCCCCAGCTCCTTAAGAGAGGGCTTCACCCAGCCCAAGGCTATTCCCCGAGAGCCTCCCGAGGCAGCAGAAGGATGCTGACAGACACCAGTTAAAGCTGTCTAATTGCCCCGGGAAGTGATCTCAGAGGTGAGCTCTGAGGCAGGGATGCTGCAGCCACCAGCAGGTATTTACATGGGCACATCCTCTCCCATTCTCTTTTCTCTGCTTTCCTGCATTAGCACTACAGGGGTCAAACCGCTGATGCTGTGAACGTGACGTTCCCGCACGCATCGGCAAAGGGCATCGCACCATTTTGGGGTTGGGTGTCTCTGGCAGGGATGTGCCATCTCCAGCCTGTCTCTCCCCAGGGATCAGCCGAACCGGGACCTCCACGGTGTCACTCTGGCCTGCGGGGAAGGGAAGGAAGAGACAAACCAGTCAGGGACCCTCCTCTGCCTGTGCCCCCCGGCGCTCCTGCCCCGTCAAGGTTCCCCCATCTCCTGCTAGGACTTAGCACATGGTGAAGCACGCGGAGCTGCCAGGTCTGGGGATCCCAAGGGATTGATGCAGGGCAGCTGACCGCCCTGTGCATGGGCTGTGTGAAACAGGGCATGTGTTACTGCAGCTTCCCTGGGTGGCAGCAGGAGCCACTCGGCAATGAAGCATCATGTGTGCTAGAAAACAAGTGAGACTGAGCAAAAGTCCGCCTGGGCCTCACCCTTCACCTCCCCAGATTCACTTTCTTCCTCTCTAAAATGAAGACATTGTTCACCTCCCAGCCCACCCAACTGGTAGGTTTGGAAGGTGCCTGTAAATCCTCAGCACCAGAGTAGTGCTGTGACCATGGTGTTGTCACTGTGTTCCTCAGCAGTGCTGCACACAGGGGATGGTGCCAAACGCAGAGTTTCCATCACAGTATTTCAGGGCAAGAGGCGTTATCCAGGACACGTGCAGGACTTTGGGCTATGCTGAGAGCTCTCAGGTCACTGAGACACCACCGTGCCTTGGGTGTTCCTTTATGGTTCCTTCTTGTTCAGCCTCCCTTTAGGTGCCGGACAGGGGTCACCACATGCAGCATCGGGGTTGCAGGGTCCCGAATCTGATCCTTTCACTTGCAGATGCCCAGGCAGCCCTGGCCACCCCAGCAGTGTCCCCGAGACAGGGCTCTGCAGGGCACATGAGGAGGGAGGGGGATCTGGACCCCATGGAGGCACAAGGAGCAGCGTTGGTTTGGCCAGCTCCAAATAAAACTGTTTTTCCCACTGCATCCGTGGGGTGGATGCTCAGGGGCTGATGCTGCAGCAGTGTAAGCTCCCAGAGACCCCGTTTGTCGCCAGGGGCACGTGAGGCGCTGCCGGGAGGACGCAGCCTGCAATCCCTGCCTTTCCCAAGCCTTGGAGGGCAGGTCGAGCGGATCCACATTTTGGGAGCCAGGACATGAAAGCCCTGCGCTGGCTCGATGCTGACTCCACCTTTTCCCACCGTTCCTGCTTAGGCCGGGTCAGGACGGCGGCCTGGGCACAGCGGAGCCCGCGGGACCCAGCTCCCTCCTCCCCAAGGGACCCCCCTGTACCCACCTGCGGCCCCGTCCTCGGGGCGGGGGGTCCGAAGGCTTCCCCTGCACACAGAGGCCCCTCGCACGGAGCTGCGGTACCGTTCCTCTGCCTCCGGCTCCGCTGTGGCACAGAATATCCCCATGAGGCACAGACCCCGCGGCTCCCCCGGCCCCTCGCCATGACACGGGGCTCCCCCTGTGCTCCAACAGGACGTGGAGCGGCTTAATCCAGCGGGATTGGCATCCAACAGCTTATGGGCACATGAACTCCATCCCTGAGCTGGGCTGGTCCAGAGGGACCTGGCTGACTCCTTCCTGCCCTCAAGAAGGGAGAAGGGGCCAGCACTGAAATGGTGCCTGGAAGAACCACGGGGTGTGATGGATTGGTCCATGTGCAGTTCAGTGCTCAGGCTTACAGCAGGGTGAAGATACCGGAGCATCAGGGTCCATGGTATCTGACAGTCCAGTGTAGGGACAGCCCAATGCACACAAGCACCAGAGATCATCACTGTTTGGAAGAAGCCCAGGTGAGAGACTAACCCAAACTCAGAGATCTCTGGCCGCTGGGCATCCCCACATGGGCACACACATAATGCACCGGAACAACCAGAGCTTCACATGGTCTGAGGTTGCTCCGTTCACCTGAGAAGCTGAAAGGAGCAAAACATATCAGGTTCCCTCTGCTCTAAGGTTTATAAACTCATTTTAGGGTCTAAGTCCTACAACACGTTAGGTAGGTTGGGGCATGATTCTGCATGCACAGTGGTAATTGAGAGTGTAAATTAGGTGAGCAAATACCCAACAGGTTTCCATGTGCACCAGGGGAAAGACTGTGCTGCAGTAACTGTGTTCCTCCAAAAGTCTCTCTTGAAGGACCACCTCTTCTTACCTACATTGAGCCTAGAATAAACAACTCAGCGCAACGTAAATAGCTTGGAATAGGTGAATTTGAAAGCAATTAAGAAGTCGGAATCCAAAGGTTAAGCCATTTCAGTCCAAATTTGCCCTCGCTTTTCTGCTGTCTGACTGAAACCCCCGTATTCCTCAGCTTCCAAAAGCCTTTGCTCCTGAAGACAGCCTCTCTGGTGTCATCTCCCCGCTCAATGCAGCTTCCTTCCAAAACTACAGGGTACAGAAAAGGTGACCTCCTGCCTGACGTCTGCAAATCAACCTCATCAGTGACAGGAGCTGGAGACCTCTTTGTGCTGCTCTACATCCCACATGTAAGGGCAGGAGCCAGGCAGGACAGAGCTGCAACTGGCTCCCAGTCTAATGGACCATGGTGCCCTATGGACCTGGTGGGACACAGCACATCCGTGTTGGAGCGCAGGGACTTTCCTCTCACCTTCCAAGGACTTGTGACCCAGAAACCTGGCAATCTTTTGCTGGCAGTGCTCCTGCTCCTCATAGGTCAGCAGCTGGTAGATAAACTGCCAGATGACTTGCTTGGCCGGTGTGTCCAGCACCGGGTACACATCCACAATGAGAGTGTCAATGTTCCTGCAGAACGGGAAAGAGAGGGCTGGGCAGTGAGCGCATCCCTACGGCACAGCCCCGCTTCCATGGGCTCTGCTGGGGCTCTGCCGCTGGGCATTGACACAAACGGATCTTTCCAGAGGTGATGGATTGTAAGGAAGGGATGAGTCCTTTGGGAAGTGGAGTTGTGCAGCTGGGGCTAATGGGGAGCTTTGGGTGATCAGCAGCACCTGACAGCCAGGGATAAAACCTGGTGCCAGGGAGGGACAGGCTGGGTTGATGGCTGAGGTTCACCGGGCTCAGTGCTGGGCCCTGCATTTGAGTCACAACAACGCCATGGAATGCTCCAGGCTTGGGAAGAGTGCCTGGAAAGCTGTCCGTGGAGAAGGACCTGGGGGCATTGGCCCGCAGCAGGTAAAGATGAGCCAGCAGCGTGCCCCGGTGGCCAAGAAGGCCAAGAGCATCCTGGCCTGCATCAGCACCAGTGCGGCAGCAGGGCTGGGGCAGGGAATTGTCCCCTGTATTGGGCACTGGGGAGGCCGCACCTTGAATCCTGTGTTTAGTTCTGGGCCCCTCACTACAGGAGAGATATTGAGGTGCTGGAGCAGGGCCAGAGAAGGGCAACAGAGCTGTTGCATTGCCTGGAGCACAGTGTGATGGGGAACGGCTGAGGGACCTGGGAGGTTCAGATGGAGAAGAGAAGGCTCAGGGGGGACCTGATCGCTCCCTGCAACTGCCTGAGAGGAGGATGGAGTGATGTGGGTCAGTCTCTTTTCCCAAGGAGCAAGCATCAGGATAAGGGGAAGCAGCCTTGCTCCCTGCAGCTCTGGGGTTGGCAGCAGGTAAAACACTGCTGGAATACCAAGCAACATGCGCTGCCCTGTGCTGGGAGAGGAGCCTGTGGACATGATTCCTGGTACTGGGGCTCCTATCCTTGTGCCACTGAGCAAAAGCAATATCCTGCTAGGTTTGGGTCTGTATTTCCCCGTTGCAGACCCCAGGGACTTGCTCTGCTCCAACAGCTGCTGCTCCTCAGGCTGAAATACCCAGCTGGGGGGGCCCCGTAGGAGAGCACAAGCAATGATTTCTGCTGCCTCCCCCAGCAGTGCAGGCACAGAGGCAGCCCATCCGCATCCTGAGTGGGACCCATGCTCCTGGGGAGCAGCCACAGCCCAGCTCTGCGGGAAGAGGCAGAAGCATCACCCAGCACCGAAGGGACGGCTCATTCACTGTGGTGCAGGGAGGTTAAAGAACAAGGGCACTATTGAAAGCCTGCAGTCTGCAAAGGGATCAGTTTCAAGCCTTGCAGCAGAACAGGGTGTGCTCCATCACAGGGTGAGGGCTCTGCCAGCCGCAGCATTACCGCACTGCCATCAAGGGCGTGCTGCTGCTGCTGAGGTGCTCAGAGTGATAAGACAACGATGAGACAGTGGAAAATCACTGGAAGAGGTGGAATGGGGCTGTTGGGAACAGCCGGAGAGCAAGAGAGCCTGCAGCGTGGGGGACCGGGGTCACTATGAGGGGTTTAGGGATGTGCTGCCAGCAAAGGGGTCCGCCTTCTGCTTGGGCATCGCTAGCAGGCTGGGTACCAGCACTAGAGGGATGGAGCTGCTGCCGAGTTACCGATGTTGGAAGAAGCCTTCCAGCGCCTTGCAGACCGAATAGCGCTCGGGGGGGGTCAGCAGATGCTCCAGCTGCTGCGTGAAGGTCCGTCCTTGGATCTTGATGCTAGAGGGGAGGATCTCTGCCACCCACTGCAGGGAGGTGAGCGCGGAGGAGCTGCTCGGGGAGTCGGCAGCAGTCCGAGTCTGCAGGGTGTGGGTAGAGAGAGAAGAGACAATTGAACAGACAGGAGTCTCCACCACGGGTTCAGAGGCCGGTCCTGAAACCAGGGGGCAGAGCTGGGGGGGCCGGGGCAGCTGAACGCAGCCAGGTTTGGTCAGTGGGCTGGGGACAGTCCTGTATGTGTCCCCCCAGTCCCTGCCTGAAGCCAAAGCCACTCGCACACGCCGGGCTCCACCTCCTGGTCCTCCAGTTAAAGACCTCGGAGAAGGGAGACCTCAGAGCGTGGAGCCTCAGCCCCATAGAAATACAAATCCTGACGCGCTGATACAGAGGTTGTGACCACGGGGTAAAAACAAGCAGGTTTCAGGCCCTGGAAGGCAGCATGGGGCCAAGGTGGAACGGCTCATCTGGAGCAGTGACTGCCGCTGCCTTCCTGAACCAGCTCCCTGGAGCTCGTGGCTGCTCCAGTGGGTCCTGCGGGACATGAGCTGGGGTATTCTGACAGGGATGCTCTCCGGGATCTATCTCTTCACCCATGCTGCTTCCCACTTTCTGTGGGCACATGCAGATGTTGTCCCTTCTCTGGCTCTCTAAAGCCTCTGCTCATGTTTTAAAGTACTTTATGATAATCATTGACTTCAAAAGCAGCATCAGCCAAGGGTTACGTCTGAGCGAACTGAGGCTTGGAAGGGCTTTTGCTTTGCCAGGCTCATCTGCACTGGTCCCTGTGCTGTCTCTGCAGCGAGTGCAGGGCTAAGCAGCTGCAGAAAGGGACCTGACAAGACCATGGGATACACTTATCCACCTAGGAATATCCACGGGATGCGCTTATCCACTTAAGAATATGACTAAAGTAGCAGGAGTAAAAAAATCCATCTTTCTTTGGCTCCTTCTGGGAGACAGTAAAGCAGTTTGAGTGCCACTGTTCAGTAGCGTTAAGTAGTGAGGTGCTGGGGTTTGTTCCTAGCACCCCTACAAATGAGTTGGTATCACAGGGCCCCTAAGGTACAGCTCTGGAGAGTCAATTGCTGCTCCAGAGGGAAAAGCCAGTCCCTAATTCCTGCACTGTGGAGCAGCATCCCAATAACACACTGACCCTCCTGCCTTTGGAAAGGCAGCAGTGACCGCGCTCTGCCCTGGGCTGTGGTCCTGTCCCTCTGCTCAAGCGGTGCTGGCAGGCACCCGCCTGGCCCCGGCCGCCCTCCCCTGCTGCTGCTGTGCTCACCACAGCAGCTGAATTATTCATCCAGCAGCAGCTATTCCGAGCAGCACAGAGCACACACAACGAGGGGTTTGCACAGCGGCCATGGATGCACAGGGTTGGATTACTCCGGTCAAGTACACGGCATGGAAAGGACATGGGCAAGGGCTGGCAAGGGCGATCATACAGCAGGATGAACCCTTCCGCAGAGCAGCCAAGCCTGATCCCGGAAAGCAGGCGAGGGGAGCAGCGCTCCAGGCAGTGCGTTAAACCTGCTGAGCCTATGGGAGCTATTTGGCAATTCCCTCTGCGGGGAATTGGAGTTGGAGATCCAGCGAGGGGGTCCGGCAGCCCCAAAGCCTCCTCCCTGTGCTCTTACCAGTGGAGAAGTTGACAATCCCCTCTTCCACCACCAAGGTGGGCATCGCCCCGCTGCCCTGCAGCATCGACACCACCTTGTCATGGGAGCAGTTCCTGGGGACACAGAGAGCCAGGGTTAGGGTGGCACGGTGGGCAGCAGCTCAGTGAGAGCAGAGGTGAAGCAGAGCTTGCAGCCACCTCTATCTGTCTTACAGAAAGCCTCATCTCGTTGCTCGGAGCCAGGCAGCGCTGAGCCCCACTCTGCCCCCCCCCAATCTCAATCTGTGCTTGCTTTTATCTGTGCTGCACAGAGAAGAGCCCCAATCACACCCTGCGACTGAACCAGTGCTACTTCAAGCTACGCTCAGAAGCAGAAGCTGAACTTCTCATTTCAATGGTGCAGTGCTGCGGGTCTCTCCTTGCCTGGCCTAATTCTGCAGGAAAGGAAAAGGCAAGGTGGGTGTAAAATGTATTTTTGTAGGCAAAACCGTCTCAGAGTGCCCTTGGAGAAGGGTATGGGCCAGGCTGGGACAGCGCCTGCTCTGAGGACGATCTTCAGCTCGTTTCTCCTCTATTCGCTGGCAATGCTGCATCAGCCCCGGCTCTGCTGGATCAGCTGAAACGTGAGGACCTGAGCACTGACAGAAGCAGCATCAGATGTTTGACCTTTAAATATTCATCACTGTCTCTCATCCTGCAGCCTCCTCTCACCCTTTGCTCTTGCTTTTTTGGGTGGAAAGACCAGCCCGAGGACACACGGGCTGCTGGCGAGGTGCACGCGCGCCTCTGCATTGACTGCTGTGGGCAAATAACACACAGAAGACTTAACTTCTGCATGCAAATGCATTGCCCGCGGTTCGAAGATTATGATCCTGTTCTGGGAGCGATCCATGGGCTGGCTGGTGCTCCGCTCCTTTCAAAAGCAGAGCCCCAAGGGTTTGACGTGTACAATATAACCCACAGTGCTCGAATCAGGGTCTGCGGTGGGCTGCAGTCAGGACACACAGTTACATACAGTGCCATGCATTATACATGGTTACTGGTACGGAGAAGCCCAAGGAGAAGCAGGGATGGAGCTGAAATACCACTCGCAGAGCCAGTTTTTATAAGGGAATGTTAAAGGAGATGTCCACATGGGCCAACCCTGCCATGCACCACAGTAGAGAGCTCTCAGGGATCACCAGCTCTCATTTGGGTTGCACAAGAGTGAACAGTGAAGATGCAGGTGCTTGGCCACCTTCCACCCCAGGACCCCTTGGCACAGGTCTTCTAAAGAGCCTCCTACCTCATGTCCAGGCCGTTGAGGAACAGGATCCTGTCTCCAGCCTTGAGAGCAGCCTTCTCCGCCGGGCTCCCTAAATCCACAGGGAACAAGAGGGGCTTTAGCTGACAGACCCCTGCTCACAGGGATGGGGTCCCAGCTCTCCAACTGCTCCATGGCCAGGGAACCCCCCGCCCTGGAGCAGGGAATCCACAGCAGCGGGGTTATCTGAGTGAGCTGGAGCCATTCACTGGGCATGGTGATGCCAGCACCCAGCTTGCATTGGGAATGCAGGTATGATTCCAGGCTGTTCATCACACACAGGCATTTCCCACCTTTCAACACAGGGAGTGCATAAAGCCAAACCAAAATGCACCAAAGGCACCCGTTACTTTTGCCATTTTCTAGCCAAGAGCAGGTACTTCAAGCTCCCAATTCAGACCCAAGGTAAATCGGTGCCTGAATCTGGTGGCTGGAGGTTTCCTTACCTGGCAGCACAGACTCGATCCACACCGGGGCATGGCCACGCAGCGTGAAGCCGAAGCTTCTGTTGCCTTTATAGACTCGCACAGTTCTGCAGGGGAAAAGCAAACGTGAAACCAGAGCCCAGTGCGTGGTTCTTGTTCCATTCCCCAGCCCCTCCAAAGCCCTGGCATCTCCCTGGGGAGGGCTGGAGGGATGCAGGTGCCATCCCTTATGTGCTATCGCCGCATCCCTGAGGCAGATGCAGTCCCCACTGCGACCAGGCCACCCATGCTGGAGCTCTGTTCAGCTAAAGCTTAGCATCCATTAACCAGGGTTCCAGCATGGGGAGGTTGGAGGGTCCGGAGGAGACAACAGCTCTTTAGGGCAATGCCCCTGAGCATGGACTTTTACTCTGCATTAAATACTGAATTCATAAATCCTCCATAGAGGCCTTCAAATCCGACGTGTTTTGAAAGTGGGACCTGGGATATAGCTTGTATATTGCACAGAATAGGAGACAGCGTGCTTCAGGTGCAAAGATCTCGTCAGCTGATGAGAGAGACCCTGCATTCCGCTAGGAAGTTTTGGAAGGAGCTTTAGGAAATCGCCCTGCTGGGAGGTTGATTGGAGCTGGGAGTTGTTCCCTGCAGGAAGCTGGGGAAAGCAACGTTACTGAGATCATTTGCAACCACAGAGCCTGTTGTAGGGATGTATCCTCCGCTGTCAGGAAAGGAGACTGCTGGAGGTGGGTTTTGGAGCAGTCACACCAAAAATTACCCTGGCAGGAGGTGGGATGCTGCTGAACACCCTGCAGACACCAGCTGCAGGCAGGGGAATAGCTCGGGGCATGCCTGTGGCAGCACTGCCCATCCCAAAGGATTCCCCAGCTGTGCTGTCAGAGCAAATCCTGCTGGGAATGGAGCAGAAGCCACTGCCAGCTGAGCTCTGGCCATATGAGCAGTGGGAAATGGGTTAATCCCCTGTGCACCAGGGATTGTCCCTCTTTCGTCCTTCCTCCTATGGCCTCAAACTCAGACACCCACTGGGGCAGGGAAGGACCACACAGCCTGTTCTGTGCCAAGGTGCCTGGCATGGCCAGCTATCCTGCATCCCATTGGCATGGCCAGGTACCCTGTGTCCCACCAGTACATCCACATACCCTGCATCCCGCCAGTACATCCACGTACCCTGCATCCCAATGGTACATCAAAGTACCCCGCATCCCATCAGCCTGGTCAGGTACCCTGCATCCCGCCAGCATGATCGGGTACCCTGTACCCCACTGACACATCCAGGTACCCTGCATCCCACCGGCACTTCAAAGTACCCCACGTCCCATTGTCACAGAAGCCAACGTCCCCTCACACCCTGCCAGTTCCACCTCAGCTCCTCATCCCAGCCAGCCCTGTGACAGCGAGGGGACAGAAAGAGTGGCTCAGAGCTGGGACAAGGGGCACAAACATGCCCAGTGAAAGGCCTTTGTTCATCCTCATCCCAGTTGGATTCCACCCACCCCTCACCCCAAAGGCATCCCCTTTCCCTGCCATCCCTCCACACACAGAACCAGCGGCTGCCTCCCGGGGGCACGCAGGAGCGGCGTTACCTGCGGGCAGCCCCCGTGGCCGCACTGCTGGTGAGGAGCGAGGTGGTTTTGCGCAGGCTCTTGCTGAGCTCCTCGTGGCTGCGGGGCACGGAGCTGGCGCGGGTGGACACGAGGAGCCGCTCCGGGTGGTCCTCGCTCCGGCTGCGCCGCAGGCGGTGGCTGTGCTGCTCGCTCTTGGAGCGGCAGAGTTTGCTGATGAGGCTCTGCGACACCACCTCGTCAAACCGCTGCCGGTGCTTCTTGGGGATGAAGATCCTGCAGGAGTGACGCCAGGGAAGGAGTGAGGAGCACGCGGCGGATGTGGCCCAGGGCGCGGGATCCAGCCGTGCCTGGGAGCCCCGGCCCCTCGTGCGCCCTTGGCCTCAGTCCTCCCGGAGCTGGGGACGCCAGGGATGCTGGAGACACCAGGGATGCCAGCGGCACCTCGTGCCCCATCCTGTGCACGGCTCCGGCAGGGTGAGGATGTCAGGCCTCTCCACAGCACTGACACTGATTCAAACAGCCCAGACAGGACTTCACATTCCCTGGCTCCAGCCTCGGCTGTTGCCACCCTCCAGCTCCCGCTATGGCCAGGCAGGGGCCTCACACCCCTTGTGAGGTGCTGGTGCTGCGGGGATGAGGATGCTGCAGGCAAGGGGACACCACTGAGACTTGCTCTGTTTCAGTTCACCCCCCTGCCTGGTAGGAGCTGCTGCAGCCACGAGGCCCTTGTGCCCCCAAAAAGGACCCCTGAACCCTCAGTGGCTGCAAAGTGGGGTCCTGGGAGGAGGGTACATCCACACTGCTCCCACCTCTGCCAGGGTATCACCTCTGCGACTCCAGGAGACACCTTTCCTTTACCTTCTGCCACGACAACAGCCAGACACCGACACCCCCTCACCTACTCCCACCTCCCATTTGCACATTTTGGGGCTTCAGGAGGAGCTGTTATCTCTGGGTGTTTCTATAGCAACTCCACACCGGGCTGCTCCTCGCAGCTGCGTTAGACAATAGCATCTTGTGAGGTTCATTAGTGCTCATCACCTCGCGGTGCATGAGGACGCGCTCCCTACATTAGCACAAACCCCGACACTTGTTCTGCAGGAGGGATGTGAGCATCACCTCAAACTGCCTGGGGACCTCATCCCCTGGGGAGCATTAACTGGCGCAAACTCAGTGTCACAGGACCCACGGCACCTTGCTTTAAGAGGGCTGCACTGGATGCCATGAGGGTGGCTGGAGAGGCTGGGGCTGGCATCGGTCCCCTTCCTCAGGCAGTGTCACCAAAGGTACACGAAAGCCTGGCTGAAGCCAGAGGAGAAGGGAGGGGAGGCTTCAAACCCTACATCCACTGTGACCAGGACATCTCTACTTCCCCCCAGCGAAAGGCAGAACTCAAAATAAGCTGATGAGTAGGAGCAAGCAGAACGCCACCATCCCGAGCCTGGCACATGCTCCCACAAAGCATTTGGTGACGATTTAAAATAAGCAACACGCTGCTACAATTCACAATCACTTTGTGATTAAGCAGCAACTAGAAAAGAGTGAGATGATGCCAGCAGATGCTTCAAACTCAGCGGTGAGCAGGCTCCTATGGGGCTCCAGCCCTGTGGCAGGGGAGGATGCGGTGGAGCAGTGAGTCCCGGCAGGATCCCACACCTCTGGCCCATGATGGGCTCCCACCAGGGAGAAGTGCGGGTTCCTTGCAGGGAAAAGCAGCACGCTCCCATTTCAGCTGGCCAAATTAAACTGCCCTGCTCGCTGCAGCAGGGCTGCCCCACTTTGCGCTGCCTGATGCAGACATCAGGGCTGAGGAGCGAAGTACAGCGCAGCTCGATAACCAGGAGAAGGACGCGCTTTAAGGATGAACTGATTCGGTGCAGGAGCAAAGCGGTGTCTTAGCAAGGAGAGGAGCTCACTGGTAAAAATAATCCTATTAAAGCATGCAAAAGAGTTTCCTTCTGCAAAACCCTCTGAGAGGAGCCGCAGTGCTGCTGGGTGCTGGGCCCCTGAGCTCCCGACACCCTGTGCTTCAGCAGCGGCTGCCTCTGAGCTGTGGGTGCCCAGGTCCGGTCCCGAACAAGGCTTCCAAAGGTAGCACATGTCATTAGACATCGTTGGTGCCTCAGCCTGTCCTCTGCTCCAGCACAGTGCCCAGTGCTTAGTGAGGAACCATGGCTATTTCTGCAGCTCCCTGCAATCCCATGGGGGAGACCTGCCTTTGCCCATCAGCGTGGCACTGAGGAGCAGCACCCAGCTGGGGTTTCCCTCTCCCAGAAAATCCCACTGGGATGCAGGGAGCACAGATGCGCCCGCCCTGTTTGGGCAGACAGGGAGGGCTAGGGATCTGTGCAGCACTGACCTCTTGCCTTCACCTTCCTCTTCCTCCTCCTCAGGTGCTCCAGGTCAGCCCTGGCTCTGTTCCCTGTTGGAAAGGGGATGGGAAAAGCATCCCCAGCCCATGCTCTGACTGTGAATTCAGGGTGTTTTCCAGGCCAGGAGAGGCCCCAGAGGCTGCAGGATGCTTCACCTTCCATCCTTCTCAGAAGCAGCCCAGCCGGGACAGCAGCACAGTGCTGCAGGATGGGAACCCACCGGTCCCCATCCACTCAGCTCCCTGCTCTGGTGCTCATCTTGGTCTTAGTCACACTCACTGCTTTTAAACTCCAAGACAGGCCCCTTGCAGCTCCCCTCTGGAACAACATCCCTGTTCCTGCAGCCTGGGCTCGCTGGCAACCCCACACCCTGGAAAACCACATTCACAAGCGCACAGCTCCTGGGATGGGCACCCAGCTCACACGGACGGTGCTGCCCTGGAATGCGGCGTGCTGAGATTCACCAGTGCCATACGCATCCCCTTAAGCAGGGCAGTGGTGGTGGCTCCAGCCCCGGTGGGAGCAGGTAGAAGCATCCCCAAGTTTGCTCAGAGCTCGTGCTCAGGCAGGGCTGGGAGCAAGAGGACCCCAATGCTGGCTCCATCACCCACTGTGCCATCACACAGCGCCCCCAAACCCCATCCTCACCACCCGTCCTTTGCTGGACCACAGTGATGGAGACAAAGCAGCCCCAGACGGGCTCTTCCCGCCTGTTCCCAGCTCCCACTCCAGTTTTCCACCTGAGCTTCACTCAGCTCCCCCCAGCAGCTCCTGAGGAGCCTCTACGACACCACCTCATGCGAGAGGCACCACGGGGACGTTTCCCATCACATCCAGCACCACGCGCATCACGCGAGGAGCGGCGCACGGACACGTACCGAAAATGCCGGGAGAAACTCCGGTCCTTTCCCATTTGTCAGGGTACGGCGGCGGGAACAAAGGGGAGATGCTTCAGATCCTCATGCAGCTGAGCCTCAGCCTCGGCTCACGCCCACGACGCGGCCGGATCCAACAACCAAGCCCTGCGCCAGCCGGTGCCCCCCTGTCACTTGTCACCCCTGCGGTGCCCGGGGATGCGGCCAGATGGGCCGGCGAGCAGCAAACCCTACCTGTGCCGAGCCCCTGCCTGCTGCCCGCCACGCACCCAGCCCCGGCTGGACCGGCACCATCCACCCCGTGCCTCCTGCTTATCAATAGGGCTCCGGCACCTGCTCTGCCCTCCCCGCTCCGGCTCCGGAGCCGCTCGCCTTCCCTAAGCACTGCAGCCGCTGTGATGTGTATCTGGAAGGATCTCGCAGCAGAAAGGAGGGCACAGCTCGGCGCCGAACTCCGGGGGGATGCCTCCCTGGTGCTAATTAGTTGACTTCTAAAGTGCTTCTGTTTAAATTACATGCTGCAATAATGGGTGAGAAAGCTTAAAGGCAAACGGCATCGGCAGTGGCGGGGATGTGGCAGGTGGAGATGCCTCGGACCAGGACCAGCACCAGGATCAAACCCATGGGCCCAAACCTCTCCCCACACCACAGAGCATCATTTAGCACAGCAGCTCGCGTGTGATGAAGGGCATGTGGAGCTTCCTGGAGCTGCCAACATCAGACATGATCTCCAGGTAGCAAAGGAAGGAAAAATGAAAAGTGAACAGTTTAGCCCCAAAACAGCGAGCAAAGGCCTGACCTCGAGTCTGTCGATTACACAGAGAAAAGCACATCCCAGGGTGGTTAAAGCACCTGGATTATGTCTGAAGTGTGCTATGTAGCAGCTACCACTCTGGAGAAGCACTTCCCCACAGTGTGCTGCAGTGCTGGAATTCATACACTTTGGGGAGGGATAACTCTTGCACAGCCTTACCCAGTATCAGGACTTCTGCTTGTGAACCTGTCCTGATTTGATGCATCCTAACCCACCCGTGCACAGCCGTGCACTGGCCTCCAGCCCCAGCAGCACCGACAGCCACAGGGGACAGACACATCCGAACCCTCCTGCACGAGCGGGACTCACTCCAGCCCGGCAGCGAGCTGGACCTGCAGCTTTCACAGGGGCTGTTATCCCATTATCCCCAGTAATGGAGGCTCCGCAATCACTCCTCTGGCTGCAGATGTTTTGCAGATGTGGCCGTTGTTATCATTAAATAGGAATGACGGTGCTTTTGCAGCCGAGAGCACAGACATGGGGGGATGCAGTTGCTGTACGTCGGGTTCAGGAGCCTCTCACAGCCATTCTCCAGCCACCCCACTGGTTCCTGGGGACAACCCAAACCCCTGAGCCCCACACAGTGGCTTTCAGGGAGGGTCACCCTCTCCTGACCCACCCCTGCACTGGTTCCAGTGGTGATTGATGCATCAGTTGCTGGTAAGAGCCTTCCTGGAGCAGCGCCGCAGCCCGTACCCGGCTCGGGGTCACCTTCCCCATCAGCCCTGGGGTGCCCTCACCTCTCCCAAACCCGGTGCCCCTGTGTCCAAACCAAGAGCCAATGGCTTTGTCCTTCCCCGGCAGGGACAAACAGCCCTGAAGCTGCCGGAGGCCTTCAAAGAAGTCCCCAGAAAGCACCAGCACCCCTTGTGTCACCTCCTGCTTCCCAGAGCCGCAGGGAGCAGCCTCCTCAGCCCACTGTCCCCAACCTGCTTGCTGCCGGGAACACCGGTGCAAGCACAGCTTTCCATGTTCTCTTTGAGATACTGCAAACTCAGACCCCGCAACCGCTTCCCAAAGGAAAGAGGCGGCTCGGTGCCGGGGCACAAGCAGACCGGGCTGCTACAGTCTGCGTTACAGCCATAGCGCGATTCGTCAGAACAATCTAATCTCCTCCACTTGCACTGAGGCATTTTGGCCATGACCTATTTGAACTCCGCCAATGAAAAAGGAACTCTGCTCCCCAATGTTTCACTGCTGGCACGGTTTTTATCCCTGCTGCCCTAATTCCCTTTTTTTTGGCCAGTTGAACATATGCTGGGCCATCGGATTAGGGATTCTTTAGAATGGAAGCAAACCAGAGCTGCTATTCCTCCATCACCAGAGGCTCTACGCAGGCAGGGGGACAGTGTCTGCGTGTGGTTTGAGGTGCTGCATCAGGCACAGCCAGAGAGATGCGGGATGGGGGGTGTCACCCAATACAAGCTGCATCAGTGCCTGAAAGACCTGGAAAGCTCCCCCCAACCCTAGAGGAGCGGGTACATGGAGGGGACCACAAGCAGGGAAGCAGCACAACCCATAATATATAAATCCTGACGCTAAATGTAATTTCTTATCCAGAGACAGTCACAGATGGCTGGAGCCTTTTAATACGGGAGCATGCCAAGCGCTGTTATTACTGGGAAAAACAAGCTGAGACAAATAGATCGTGTTTGGAGCGCTGATAAAATGAACTCGATGGAATTTCTCCCGTGATAAGGGAACCCCTGATGGGCAGTGATTTTATCTTTGTCAGGGATCAAAAGGGTCTGCAAACAAAGCAGCTCTTGCCAAGCCCAAAGGGCCAGGGACTCAGGCTGCTCACTTTGGGTTTCCCACCAGAACAGGGGCTATTCGGGAAGCAAACAGAACATAACCAAAGCAGGGTTGTAACAAACTACCCCAAACTGTTCTCCCTGCAGCAGACTGAAGCACATTGTGACTCAAAGCAGATCCATGACAACACAGAGCAGTCCAAACAGCCTGACAGTTATCACCTAATGAATTAACGGGGCCAGGGTGAGAGGCTGGATGTGCTCCGGAGCACACACGCATCCCGCTATCTAAATCCAGGTTAATGGGACGATGTCCATGCGAATGTCAACACCGGTGCTTTATGCACCAGCTTTTGTAACACTGCAGGTGAGGGGGGAGGAGTGGATCTGTGTTCCCATCGCTCCCCAATTCCCATGCAAAAAGGTAGTTCAGACCTAAACGCAGTGCAGAGCACTGGGTGCAGAGCACTGGGTGCAGAGCCGGTGCCGTTCCTCTGCTGGAACCACAGCTCTGCCCTGGTTTGAAACCAGCTCAGAAACAAGAGCAGAGCCAAGGCACTGGCCCCTGGGACCCCAACATGCCCAAAATAACCCTCCACAAGCCCTGCACACACGCTTGGTGTCACCATGGGGAGCAGAGGAGACAAACCCCGAGGTTCCCTCAGGACCAGACCCAGGCTTTGCTATTTGCAACCACAAAACAAGAGGTTCCCTCTCCCCGGCAGATCCCTGACAAGAGCAGCCCCGACGCCACACGGATGCTAAGAGTTAATTAACTTTTAGCACATCTCGCTTTTGCTCGGTTTGAGAATTAAGCTCTTTAAAAGCCATCCCCCTCCCAGCGTCCCAGGAAAGGTGCATCCGTTACTCACCCGAGGCAGCTCATCTTCCCCCCTCGCTGCTGTGTTTCATCCTTCTTGAGCAGAACTACGGTTGTGCACTTTTACTATAGCCATATGGGCAGGGGATGGGAGTGGGGAGGAACCGGCGCAGCACGTGCGTTATCCCTGCTATCCACAACCACAGGGATGAGGAAAATGTCAGCAAATTAAAACCTGCAGGAGCTTAATTCTGGGCAAACGGGATGGAATCCGTCTGAGCTAAAGGGAAATAAACAAACCAGCCCAACAACGCTGGAAAATGCCCAGCTCGAGGCGAGCAGAGGAGAAGCATCTGCAGCCCCAGGTCGATCCATGCTCTGAGTCGGGGGGTCTTGGGTTACGCTGCGCTGCTGCAGTCTGCAGGGAGCACGTTAAACCCTGGGGGGACAGGAGGGGAGGGAGGACAGAGCAGCACCACCAGCCTGAAAATAAACCCAGCTGGTGCAGCGGGAAGATGCAATGAGGCCACTGTGAGGGTCAGCGGCACACGGGGATGTAGCGGCCGCTGTGCTCGGCATGGCGGGGGGCATACGGGCACCTATAGTGGGACACCACCATGCACCCCATGATAGGGCTTAAACAGCAGGGAGAGTGTTTGGGATCCCTGATCCTCACCCCCATCATCGCTCCCTGGTCCCTGGCTGAGGGGCATCACCATCGCCGGAGGGAAGGGGCTCATCCCAGCCCCTTGGAGCTTCCTATCAACTGCTCTCCTCTGGGCTCTGCAGGGCGGGAGGCACGGGTGAGCTGATGGAGTGTGATTCCACCCCAGCACCTTGGGTGGAAACAGCCCAGAGAAGTGGGCACAGCCTCACAGGGCCGCCAAGGCGGGGTGGGGGTACCCGTGTGGTCCCAAGCCCGTTCTTGAATGGATCCATGTGTCTGCAGGGGTTGGCCTGCAGGCTGAACCCCAGGCAGCTCAGATAGGATCTGTGCATCTAAATTGCATCAACACACACCGCTGCCCAGGGTTGGCTGCACTGCACCTTGGGGACAATGGGACAGCCACACCAGCACCCCCACATCCTTCCCACAGCCCTTCCCCAGTCCTGGGATGCTGCCTCAGGGCACAGACCCCAAACCCTTCAGTCAGCAATGGACCAAACTGGCTCAAACCATGGGGAAATCACCCACAGAGTACCCAGGAGCTGCCCGCACCTTTCAGAGGGTTATTAAAAGCATTAAAATCTCTTGCTCAGCACCAAACCCATAGGATGGAAGACCTCAGGATAAGCAGCTCGTATCGGGTACAGCAGCACACATGGAGCTGCCCCCAGCTCCCCAGCACCCCACAGCTGGGAAACCAGCTCCCAAAACACCTTGCTCTTTTATTGTCCTCACTTCATTAAGATGAAATTGTAAATCTTGTCCCTAAGCTAAATATTTCATTTCCATTGAACCAAGATTAGCTTCCTGACACAGGGTGCCTCTCGCCCCAGCGTTAACCCTTCACACAGGGGCATGGGGCAGCAGCGGGGTTTCAACGTGATATCGGGGGGCTGTACTGTGGTGCTGCCCCACAGCATACAGGGCTGGGCATGGGGATGTCAGCACCGGGTTCAGCCACATTCTCCTCTGCTAACATGGGTGTCACTGGGATGGGGATGTCCTGGGGGAACCTGCGGTGCCCCTGCAGATGGGCTTGGGTCCAGAGGAAATACTTGGACACTTAATCAGATCCTCTCTGAGTGGGAAATGATCCTGTATAATTACAGGGAATATGTAATTATATGGGATATAATAATCCCCTCCACATGCTGGCTCTACCGGGCTCTGTGCCTGTCCCCACTCCAACACAGGGGGGTTCCAGGTAACCCATGTTCAGCCACAGCAGAGCATGGGGACACTGCATGGCAAGGGCCATTGACACGCTCTTCCCACCATCCCCATCACCGGATCATCTGCTGGCGGCAGGCATGGCGGAGACCCCGGCACGGGGACGTTGTTATGGTAACTGTAATATCTTGCAATTCCACTGATTAAAGCAGGAATTGGAAAGCCGGGCCCGGAGTGCGGCCAGATGGAGACCTGATTCCCTAATGGCCATCGTCTCAGCCTGGCTGTAATCCCCACCACGTGTCCATGCACTGTCCTGCAGTCCACACTGCAGCAAGAGCAGGGCACCCACTGCACACCCGCTGTGCCAGGGGCTCAGGAGGTGCCCAGACCCAAGCAGAGCATTGCCAGAGCATCCCAGGATGCTGCGGGCAGTGCCCATGGTCACAACAGAGACCCCCCCAGCTGCCCCTCGCCTGGCAGAGCTGGGGTTATTTCCTGGCCAGGCTCTTGAAGAGCCGCCAGCCCTTCTGCAGCCAATCCCATCTCCCTTGGGAATGACAGCCAGAAACGCGGGAGCCACATCCATACTGCAGGAGGAGGTGGTGGCTCCATGGGGCTGCGAGCACTGCAGGGATGGGGATGGCCAGTGGCTGGTACAGAGCAAGTCACCGATCTCCTGAGCCATGCTTGCACTGCTCATCACCCACAGGCTGATGGACACCCGTGGCTTATTGACCAGCACAGGAGGTTACTGTCACCCTGTACCTGATGTTGTCAATGAGATGCTGGTGGGACTCCTGGGTGAGGACCATGCAGAGGGCATAGGCCAAGTATTCCACCTTCCGCTCTGCTGCGTATTGCTTCAGGACAGTGAAGACCTTCTCCTTCACCTCTGGCTGGTCACCGAGGATGGCATCCACCTGCAACATGGGAGCCGGGAAAGGAGAGGGAAGGGACATTGAGCAGAGCAGGTAATGGTGTGTATGGAGGCATTGAGGGTGCAGGAAACGTGTCCATCTCATTGCAGCATCCAGTCAACAAAGAGGGAACACGTGTGGGGAAGAAGGAGAAACACCAGACACCAGCCCATCACACAGCACTGCTGGGGTCTCGCACGTGTCCCTGGGGTGGCTGTTCTGTGTGTTACAAACATTGCTCCAGGCCAGAGCGGCCCTGGCATGGCCAGGCTGGGATCTGGACTTCTATTACAATGGGCTTTTGGAGGTGATGCTTCAAACAGCATCAGCAGCCCCCCAGCTGCCATCCCATCCTCTCCACCTGTGACAGCCCTGACAGGCAGAGCAATCAGCTAATCACCACCCAGCCAATCAGCCTGCATGGGACCCTCCATATTAGCCCCTTCCCAGACCAGGGGTTGCTCTTTGTCTTGTGCTGGCTGGAGGATGCTGGTACCTGCAGCCTGGCTGTGTGCAGTGAGTGCATGGGGTGCAGAAACCTTGTGACTGCCCTGCAGTCCCTGTGTGCATTGGGTTTTCCTGCAAGGTGATGGGTTTGTGCTGACAGCAGCTCTGTGAGCACAGGGGGGTGCAGCAGTGAGGGGAGCAGAGCCCTTCACCCTTCCTTGGTGTGCATCTTGCAACAGCCCTGCATGGGAACCAGCAGCCATCACCCAGCCAAGACCCTTGCATCATCTGGGGGCATCCCTCATCCAGGGAAGAGGAAAAGCCGCTTCTTCCAGGTGCTTGTCCCACTTGGCAGCCCCCCTGGGAGGGTCGGTGCTGGTGCTGTCCCCCCACTGCAGCTCCCTGGGTGCTTTGGGTCTGCGCAGCTGCTGGCAGCAGCACTTCAAGGTTATGGAATCTGGGGCAGCCGCATCCCCTGGGCTCACTCTTGCGCTGCTGAGTCCCAAGGTCCAGCTCAGAAATGACGAAGGACCACAGTGTTCCTGGCGGGCTGAATCCCAGGGTGCTGCTGTTAAATGTTTGCCCGGGATGGGAATCACAGAGCTTGGTGGGTGGGAAAGCGGGATGCTGCTGCCTCTCATGTCAGTGCAGTCCTTGAGCATGTGGGGGACAAGAGGAGACGACCTGGAACTGAGACCATGAGCACCTCCATCACAGGAGCACCAACCAGAGCAGAGCTCCCAGGTAAAGAAGGGTAAAGCGTTTTATTACTTTCTGCATCATGAAAGAAGATGAAGCCACTTAAATCATCCCCCCATTAACTCCCTCTGGAGAGGTGCCTGCCCACTGAGCTGTGCTCCAGCACCCAGTGGCACGTGTGCACCTCAAACGCACTTCTGGCTGGGCATGGAAGGGATGCAGCAGAGGTGCTGCTGTGGGAGCTTGCAGCATCGCCAGCATCCTGCTCACTCCAAAAGTGCTCTCCTGTGCCCATCCAGGAAATGTTTACTCAGTTTAATGTGACTTCGGGAGATGGAGGCAGCGTGGAGCAGCCTCCCAGCCTGTTGTGAATCTCCTATAATCAGCAGGTATCTGTTTCACATGCGATGCTTTGCCTTATGAATCCAAACCTCAGCGCACGCTTGTGTATCTGTAATGCAGGAGCTGACTGAGGGGATCCAGCTGATACCCGCAAATCTCTTTATGAATGTCTTGTTCCTTAACTCAGGATCCAAGGACCCTCAGCCCTGGTTATTTTCATAACAGTGTCTTAAAAGGCCACTTTGAAATGGAAATTAGAAAGATTAAAAAAAAACCCAACCATGATCAAAATTATAGTCAGCGTGAGGAGATGCGGTTGGTGAACTGCCCACTAGGAAGCTTTCAGGAACACAGTGAAGATGTAATCACGTTGATGTTTTGCCTTTGCAACAGAACTGGAGCTAAAATGTCTGTGGGAGGACTCGCTCACACTTTGAAGACGTGCAGGAGATGGGGATCTGCCCCTGTGGGCTTCCACACGCTCTTGTAACGCAAAGGAACAAGCATTTGGGGTCAGCACCCAGAGCATCTCCAAGCTCTTTGCAGCGTCCATGTATTCTCCATGGGGCCACTGAAATACAGGTGGTTATCAGAGCCTTCTCTTGGGTGCGGATGCCCCACACCTGCTCCCCAACCCCATGACCAAGCCAGGAGCACCCCCATGTCCAAGCACGCTGCAGAGGCTGGATGTGGGGATCTCCAGTGCCTGGTGCAGGGGTGCTCGAAGCCCCACAACCCATCCTTACCTTTCTGCTGAACTCCTGGGCTTTCTGCCTCCTCTCCTGGTGCACGGCATCAGCACTGGGGATGGGGTCCCATGTCCCAGTCCCGCTCTGCGGCCGCAGCAGCCCCAACCGCAGGGACTGCCCATGGCAGGACCCCACCAGGGCAGCCACCACCTCGGGCAGCATCACCGGCATCCCATTGACTTCCAGCACGAGATCCCCCGGCTCCATCCCGCAGGCGGCAGCGGGAGAGTCCGGGCTGACCCTGGCCACTCTTGGGGGGCTGCCGCTCGCCAGCTCGAAGCCAAAGCATCCCCATGGACCGGGGGGGATGTTGAGGTGCTGTAGGCGCGACACCACCCCGATGCTGGGGGGCACATTGGGGCAGCGCCGGGCCAGCGCCAGCAGCGCCTCGCAGCCCAGGGAGGACACGGGCTGCCCCTCTATCTCCAGCACCTCATCCCCTGCCTGCAGCCCCGCTGCCGCTGCGCTGCTGCCCTCCTGCACCCACAGGATGTAGCATGGACCAGTCCCCGTTATCTTGAACCCGAAGGACTCTGGCCAGCCCTGGTTGGTTGCTGGCATGGCTGCAACTGGAAAAGAAGGGAAAAAACAGGAGTTGTGCTGTTTTCTATCCTTAACATTAGTTCTCGTAGATGCCAGGTGGGTCCCATTGGGTGTGGGGGTGCTGCACCTCCAACTGTGGGAAGAAATGCCCCAATGGGGACGCTTTTCCTCTATATTTCACTAAAAAATAGCTTTTATTCTTCCACCATCAGGCTGCCAGCAGTGCCAGTGCCATTAACAGTGAGGAAGCTGCATTGGCTGGATGGTCGGGGCTATGCTTGGCATCCAGACCATGGCCTTGCACAGCCTGTGTCTCACTGGAGGTGGCACATCCCAAACTCCATCTCACCGGGAGCTGCCTTAAGGCTCCTGCTTGTATTTATTTGTCTATCAAACTGGTTATTTCATTTCCCTGGCATGTTACATTAGTGAGCAGATCATCCAGTGACTTCAGACAGCCTGATTTTAACCAGCTCTTTGCAACACCCGATATTCGAGCTGTTTGCAACTGCAAGATTAACACAAATTCCTTAGAATTTGTCAGATCCTCTCAGTTCTTCCAGGGGTATTTCTCTGCGTCCTTTGTGCAGCATTAACCTGATCAAGCACCCTGAAATGCAAAGATGAGGATTCTCAAAAGGACTTGTGTGTGGTTTCTTTGAAGGGTTAGGACCGGCTCCACGGATGCTCAAGGAGAAATCGGGCACATCAGCCCTCAGCATCTGCAGAAGTCATCTTTGCCCCAGGTAAATCGGAGCAGCTGATGTGTGCAGCCCACTTGGATGCCCTTTCGATGCTGCTGATGTGTAAGTACCTCCATGGATGGCTGACACTTGCTATAATGGTTTGCATGTAGATTTTCTCTTCACTTGATCTCAGCTGACTGCAAAGATGCTTTTTACTCCCATGTTTATTCAGTGTGTGTTACTTAACATGTGTTAAACACTTACAAAATGAAAACCAGCCTGTTTTACCTGGGCAAATTATCTTACAGAGACTATGGGGACTCAGCATCACTCCAGAGTAACATCCTCACTAATGCACCTTCAGTTTTGTGCTCTTCAGATCAAAAAGCCTCACACACAAGGCTCAGAGGCACAGCCTAAAGCTGGCTTTTGGTTCATCCCCCTTGCACAACTCAGAGGGTCCCACTTTGCTCTGGTCCATGCTGCTGCCAGCACAGCAAAGGCATCACTTCCCACCTCCACCTCACTGGGCAGCTTTGCTCTGCAGGCTTTGATCTGAATGATCAAATGACATTTCTTTTGCTCCTTCAGACCTGGGAAATACTGGTTTATACCCCATTACAGAGCAGGAAGATGAAAGGAACACTTATGTCCATTTTCAGCAGAGATAATACAGACCAGCTTGCTCTAAGAGCAGAATCACAAGGATGGGCAGGGAACACAGCAGAAATCTGTGTTAATAACCTGAGCCTGCTCTGCTCCTGCAAACAGCTGCTCAAGGCTGTATGAGAGGGCACCAGATGTGCTACCTTCATAAGGAAGGAATAAAAAGGACCAAGCAACGCGCTGTCACTAACATTAGAAGGGTAAGAATCTTGTCCTCCTCTGCAGAGCAGTGCTGATTAAAATGCTACACAAAATCAGGGATTAGTGTCATTTTTTAAAGAGGAAATAAAGCCATTGCCCATCTCAACAGGTACAGATGTGAAGGACCAGAGAAGCGTCCGGGGTGAAGCGTAGGGCAAGTCTGGCAACAGCAGGATGGAATCCATCTGCAGCTGAACACCAGGACACCAGCCCAAGCACTGAAGGCTCCAACAAGAGCCCAGTAACCACTGGGTCAGCCTCAGTGCTGCCGCTCTGGGCTGAGCTCCACAGCAAAGCCCAGCAGAGCAGCAGCCATTGCCTCACTGCATCGCCCCTTCCACCTCTACACCCTACGCTCAAGCACTTACAGAAGTCTGCGGCCATCCACGCGAGCCTGGCGGGCTCTCACCAGCAGCAGGTTTGTCCCACTGAGGGGTTGGTGCTTTCCTGGTCCTCCTCCATCACCCCTGGAAACTCTCGCTGGTCCAGGGATGGGCAAACGGCTGCTGTGCCATGGAGCTGGGGCAGAGCCAGGGTGGCTGCTCCTTCCCAGGCTTCTTACTCGAGCCCTGTGCCCTTCCAGTCGCTCCCTGTCAGCCCCAGGCAGGCAGAAAGGGCTGGTTTGCCTTTTCCTGTTCTAATTAACTATTTCCATAGCAAAGAGAAGCATGGAGAAGCTAATTGCTGTGCTGGTCCTGGTTGAGTCTGGTGCTGAGCTGAGCCTGCAGATCTGGGGGGAATTAGGAGCTGGAAGGAGGTAAAAGAGATTAGTGGCTATGGAGGGAAATCCCTCACCCACAGGGTGAATCTGAAGAGACAGCACTTTGCAAAGCAGCAGATGCAGAAGGTATCTGGGTGTGCTGAGACCTCGCTGGCCCCATCACTGCTGATTTGAGTGGGGCAGCAGAGATTTTGGGGGTGTGATTCTGTCAAACAACGTAGGGCTTGCAGGGATTTGGGGGCCTGGAGCAGGCTGCTCCATGCAGGGTCCTCCCAGCAGGAGCAGCTGGGAATGCTTCCCAGCAGAGTCTCCACGCTAGCACTGTTTGTGAAGCTGCTATTTCTGGTTTTCTCCTCTGCTTCCTCAGCACTGAGGGATCCCAGGGCTTAGCACACTAAGAGGGTTTAGGGTATTATATGTCCTGTTGCGGCACCAGCAGGAGGAGTCATCTGCATCCCATCGTTGACAACACAGCAATCCCTTGGTCTTCCCTTTGCACTGGCGTGGACAGAGCTGTCTGCAGCAATGGGCTGGAGAGGAAACCTGGGAGGCTTCTCATGGGATCAGGTAAAGCCTCATGAAGGAGCGCTCTGCATGGGCCTGCTCTGCCCAACCTGAAGGTGAGCACGATGCAGTGGAGGGCCTTCCTCACTACGTGTGCCCTTCATGCTCATGCACATCACTGCTGCAAAGACCTCCTCCTGTCCTCCCAGCCCTGGTGTTGGTGATGCCCTGCTGGAGGGGACATGGCCCCATTCTCACTGGTTCTGTACAAACACAAATCTCCTTCTCAGCAGCTGAGATGCTTGGGCACGCATTGTGGGGAGTATGCACTGCCCTCCCGTGTTGACACAGAAACACACACATCTCCGCTCATCATCAGGGCATCTTCTTCACTACCCACTGCCCAAACAGGCAGACAAAACTGTGGTGTTTGGGAGCAAGTGAAGCAACTGATATCAAAGCTATTTTCTGGCTGTTTGAAGACCACAAAGAGTGGATGGGGCTCCTTAACAGTGCTGGTGGTGCTGCCCTGCTTGGTAACACTCACTGCAGGCAGCACCAACACCTAAACCCTGCCTGTCTGCCTGCAGACAAACCAACCTCCTTGTGTCCGTGCTGATGCCATCCACCCATCCCAGGGCCCCTTCTACGCTGCCAAACTTGCCAGGTTACATCCATCATCCCAAGAAAACCTATCATTGTACCTGGAGCAGCGCAGGAACTCCGGTGTGTCAACAGGGAGAAAACAGCTTTTTCAGTACGGCCTCTCTCAGGAGCGAAGCACCTGGGGCTGCACTCCAGGATCCCTGTGCCCTGGCAATGTTTTGGGTGCATTTCCCTCTCTTAGATTCTGGTTTAGTGCATTGAGGGGAAGGAACTTGTCAGGGAAAACAAGGTTCCCTTCCTGAAACTCAGCCTCATCTGATGCTGTGCCTCGACCAAGCCAATTAGTGTCCTATTGGTGCCAATGCTGCTGTGCCTCAACCACTCCTCTTGGTACCTGAGCATCCCTCAGGGCTTACCTGCGGTGCCCCGGATCCAGCCAGCGGGACCCCTGGAGCGGGAGAAACCATCACAGCAGTTCCGGCCGCGGCTCTCGGCTGTTTCAGCGACCGGCCCAGTTTCTATGGCAAACTCTACCCGGGCACCGTAACCCAATCGGCCGCGGAGGGCTCCGGCCGCGGCGGTTTCAGTTGACAGCCCCCGCGCAGGGCACCGGGGCCGGGCTGCCCCTCCTGCCGCGCCAGCGCACGGGTCCCCGTGAGAGCCCTGCGGGCACCGGGGCACCTCCCGCTACACCTCCTGCCCTGCAGCACAAGGGACGTGATGGTGAGAGCGGAGGCTCTGTTTAAACGGGATCAACGCTCGGGGCTCCTCTGGAAGACCAAAGGATTCAGGTCACCAAAGGGAACAAATTCCTGCATATCTCTAAGCAGTGGCACAAGGAATCGCCATGAGGGCGGCGGTGCCACACGGACCCCCTGGAAACGGTAAGGAACGGCGCATCCCCGCTCAGCCCGCACGGTAAGGAGCGTCCCGGGACCGTCCGAACGGATATGGGGTTTATAACAGTGATTGAACGTTTATTGCTACCGCTTTACCCTTCGCTTCGGCTGCGCACGGAGGAAGGCGCCCGGCACACGTGGCGCTGCCCAAAGGGCCTCGGCTCCTCCGGGAGGCGATCGGTGGCTCCTCCCGTCCCGGAGGCGGCCCAGAGGCTGCCCCCTCCCTTCGGCCCGGGCAGCCGCGGAGCCGCTGGGCCCCGGCACCGGGCAGGCGCTCCCGCCGCTGTAGATCCCCGAGCGACCCGAGGGGGCAGGCGAGTTCGGCGATCGATTAGCCGGCCTCGGCGGGAGGGGTTGGCGGTGAGCGCGCCCCCTGCCTGACGGGGGACACCGGCGGTGCGGGCTGAGGGAGCGCCGCGGGCCGGGGCCCGTTCGCCCATGGACCCCCGGCGCTGACCACCGGCGCTGACCACCGGGCACCCCGCAGGCCCCGACCGAGCCCCCCAGGGCTGCTCGGGCTCCTGTCCCCCCAGGCCCTGGTGTCGGGCCTAGAGGTGCGCGGGTCCTCGGTGAGGCACGGCTGGGCCCGTGCGCTGCGCCGAGCGCCGCCACCCCGCGGCACTAACGCGGGGTTGTGCTGCAGGGCACGGGATGGACTTCCTGACCCTGTTCCTCATCTACTCGTGCTTTGTGCTCTCTGCCATGGCTCTGCTGTGCCTCTGCTCGGGGCAGAGGGAGAGCTTCCTCGCTAGAAGTGCCGGCGCTGTCAGCCAGGTAAAGAACCCAGCTTCAGAGCGATGGTCGTCTCCAATGAGCTCAACAGGTTCATTGTGCAAAATCTCTCTGCGCCTCTGCGCTCTAGACCCACTAATATATATGGTCAGAGGGACGATAGAGTCATAGCACGGTTTGGGTTGGAAAGAGCCTTAAAGCTCCTCCAGTTCCAACCCCTGCCGCGGGCAGGGACACCTTCCACTGGAGCAGCTCGCTCTAAGCCCCTGTGTCCAACCTGGCCTTCAACACTGCCAGGGATGGGGCAGCCACAGCTTCTCTGGGCACCCTGTGCCAGCGCCTCAGCACCCTAATACACATGATGTGCTGTATCTCACATTTCATCTTACTTTGACAACTGCTCTGGAGTAATTGGGATTGGAAATAGAACCATGCCTCCTTCCAGTTGGTGAAATCCAGCCCGGGCAGGTAGGAAAAGCCCATTTGTGTCTCATGGCTCCTGCGTGTGCCAGTCTGGCTGCAGTACTGAGGATGATGGTATGGATGGGACTTGTGATGCTCCAAGTGGGTGTTCAGTGACATTATATGTTGCAGGCTGCTGTTCCTAAGAGAGAGGGGGGAGCGAAGAGCTTTAAAAGAAGCTTATGAATTGGTAGTTTATTGCAAAAGCAGGGAATGAATGGATAAGGCACAAGCTTATTTTTCTGTCTGTTGGACTGTGAATGAAGAGGGGAAAGAAAGGGGTAATATTCTGGGAAGGAAAAGGATAAGAGAATTGTCATTTAAATTATGAATAATACTTAATGCTGTTCCTATGAGTCTAAACAGACTTTGATTTTATTACTAGGACTGTACTTCTTATCGTAGACTCCCAGACTGGTTTGCATTGAAGGGACCTTAAAGCTCATCCAGGTCCCACTCCCTCCATGGGCAGGAACACCTTCCACTAGAGCAGGTTGCTTCAAGCCCCATCCAACCTGGCTTTATATTGCTTTATAGGCACATAGATCACTGTGCAGAGAAATGTTAATAGCTGCTTCTATGAAACATGTAAGAGTCAGCAATACAGATACTGCTGAGATGTAAAGTCACTGGCTGGAGAAATGGAATCGATGCTTGTTCTCATGAATTACATAAAGGTAATCCTGAGTAGCTTCTCTGGACACTGTATTTTAAATGGGTATCTGACTGTAACTGATGAAGGGTGTAAGCCTGGAAGTTTGAGTTGTTTGGCTGTACTTTTGTAAGATCCTATTGGATATTCATTGTGAGGGAGATGAAGGCATTAACTCACACAGAGCACAGCTCTGAACAGGTCAGCTTCCATCCCTGGGCTGCTTTCCTTGCTGCCAGTGGTTCGGTTGTGCGAGGTGGTTATATTCATGGTACAACTCTTCTCACTTTCTCCTACTTCCATCATCCCTGCAGGCACAAATGGTGTTTGTAAGAGCCTCTTGCTCTGGTGTAAGCAGTGGCTGAAATACAGGGGATTGCTGTGCTGTACGTGGGGGGTTGATGGGTATTGAATGCAACGTTACACCGTACTGACACACAGTTAATATTTGATGCAGGCTGCTTTCCTGTCTAGTTCTGTGTTTTCTAGTGCAGAACACAGCCTCGCTTTTGAAGCAAGCCTTGTCACTTGAACTGCTGCTAGAGGCGTACCAGTTAAAAGAAAAATATTTAGCATCTTCTCAACTCTACATATGCTTTTTGCCTTCTGGTCTTTCACATCTGAGACAAGAAGCTCTCACTGCATATTTTCTTTCCATGTCAGCTAGAAATAGGCTCAGCTGCTCTAATTCCTGCACTGCTGATGGAGCAGTGTGTTGCTATAGAGATCTGTCACCCTCTGAAGAGCGGAGTCAGACCGCTCTGCAGTCACAGACTGCTGCTGAGGAGCTCACTGAATGAACACAGGCACTTTCCTTCTTCATCATGGCTGGCTGGTTTGAGGCAGCACTTAGTCAGACTTGGCTAGGCCATAGCTGAAGAACTGTAGATTTGGGGGGTTGGTTGGGCTTTGGTTGAGTTGTGGGGCTTTTTTCCCTTCTGGAGGACAGCTGGCTTTATCTCTTTGCTTATCTGTGCTTGCATCTGTCAGATGTCCTGATGAAGCATATCGTAGATTGGAAATTGCTCAGTTCTGTCCCCTGCTTAACCAGTTACCAGCCTGTCACCCGCTATAAGCTCCTTACAACTTTCACACATTAACCCAGATACGTTTGTGCCTGTTGGGCTCTCGAGAACATAGAACCTCACTCCCATGGTGAAAACCCCTGCAACATTCCTGCTGTATTCTTAGGAGCTCATATACCCTGAGAATGAGCTCCCTCCCCACTGATACAGATCTGTAACCGAGGGGTTAGGTGACTTGTGTTTCTATGTGAGCTATCCATGGGCAGAAACATTGTGCAAGTCAGGTAACAACAGTGTTTTCATTTGCTTCAGGCACTGTCATTTGTGATCCCTGCACAGCTCCAGAGGGTGGCACAGAGGGTGCTTCACAGCCTCTTCCACACAAGGTATTGCACTTCTTCATGCTTTTGACATTATTTTTTACTGTATTTCCGGTTCCTATTGTGACTTCCTACCCCCAATAGAGCTTTCAGTGTTACCCTTAGATACTCTCTCTTTGTTAGGGGTGCGTGTCAGGGATTCCAGATTCCCTTTAAGGTTTGCCACACTGTAGTCTGTTTTTTCCTTGCTTATTGTTTAGAAGATGGAACCCTGAAATATTTGACAGATAAAGATGCTGTGGCTCAGTGGCTTCCAGTGTAAGAGATGTTGGTCACACTGGTGGAGTACAACGGCCTCTAGACAGAGCTGGCAACCCCCATCCTCTCCCTAAGATCCCATTACTCAGTCCAGCAGCTTTCATGTCTGGGTGGCTCAAGAGAAAGCTTCACAGCTGCCAAGGTTGGGGGCATCTTCTCGTAGCCCTGCAGCTGAGAAGAGACTTCATAGGATCTTGCTGGATTGCACATGACATAGTGGTGGAGAGAGCAGTAGAGGACAAGCTTGTCTGCAACAAACTTCCCCTGTAGTAGAGTACCCATCACTAGTTATTTAAAACTCATAATACAAGCCCAGAAAACTGATGTGTAATGCAGAGAACTGTAGTAAGTGAGCATTGCTTTCCTAATGTGTGGCTTATCTCAGTGTCTCTTTGCCAGGCTGCTGGAAGTTGTTCTTGGTGTGATGCATCCCAAACAAACCTGTGTGCCAAGTGGTGGTGCAGCATGCCTTGCAGAAGCTGCAGCCTGGCACCAGTGCCGGCCCTTGCTAACTTCTGCCATGCTTGTCTCCTAGCAGCTGCTTAGGTTATTACGGGGTTTTTAAGCTCAGCTTTCACTGGGGTTTTCTTTGCTTGCAGAGCAGCACACAGCAAGTGTCTTCTGGCAGAATGCTTTGTGCCCTATTGCTGTGGCATGTTTTGTCAGCAACAAGTGATTATGAGACTTTGAGTTTTACTGGTGGGGAAAGAAATCCAAAGGACATGCCACTAGTGGAAGTGAATTTAGCTGGTGTATTGTAAGGAGTGTATGTGGGAAGAAGAGAAGGCAGCACTGGAAGGAGAAAACACTATTAATATGCAATCCATGCTGGCCTGAAAACCTGAAAGGTGTCTCCTTGTGTTTGGAAAGTCTTTGCTGGTCACCTCTGAGGGTACCTGTTAATCAGGATGCTGTGTAGTGAATAGACTGTCCCCTTGCTGTTACAGAAGCTGTTTGTTTGTTGTCCTGCACATAGTCTTGCAAGCTGCAGTGTATGTGGAATACACATGGGAAGTGTTTGTGTACTGCTGGGAGCTGCAGTTTCACCTCCTCATCCTCCTCCTGCCCTACCTGCTGCTGGCTGGGAACGTGGGCTGCTTCATCCTCTGCTCCCGGGCCAATCCTGGTAAGCTCTTGCTGACTGGGAGCTGTAGCCATTTGAAAATGGAACCTAAAAAAGGCTACAAACACCATTACTAACTATTTCTCTTGTTTCTTTCACAGGTGTAATAACTAAATCAAATCATGCATCTTTGGTTAAGATTTATGCATATGATGGTGTGTTGTTTCAGAAGGGCATCGTGTGTCCTACGTGTGGCTTGGAGAAGCCAGCCAGGTCAAAACACTGCAGTAAGAATCTTAACTTCCTTGATAAGCAGAACAGTGGCACCTCCCCAGATCAGCTCTCCAGATCTGCAGTCTCTGCCTTTCCTATGCTTTGCTGGGCACTGCTGTCAGAGAAACCAAAGTCTGTGAGCTGCAGTCTTGGGGACTAAAAACAAAAATGGATAACACAGCTTTGGGTTTAGTATTGGGGGGTTTATGATACAGAATCAAAATTACTCTGTTTGCTTAAAATCATGACCGTAATTCTTGGATTTTGTCAGATGAAAAACTATCCTAAACTGTGTAAAAATCAAATTGATCACTTAAACCCCAAGGAACTGACCTATCCTGTGGCTCCCTTCTCCCCAGGTTTCTGCAGCATGTGTGTACATCGGTTTGATCACCACTGTGTGTGGGTCAACAACTGCATTGGTGCCTCCAATGCCAAGTACTTCTTCCTTTACCTCTTCACACTGACAGCCATGGCAGCAACCACTGCAGTCATCTCAGCAGCGTTCCTCATCCAAGTGGTGCTGCTCTCAGGCATGATGCGTGGGAGTTACATTGATGACCAAGGACAGGAGCGTGCTGTTGACATTCTCTTCCTCATCCAGGTGAGTTTATGCTGTGTGGGTTATCAGTTTATATACAAAGGTTTAGCTCAGTCTTTGCTCTCAGGAATCTTGTTAATCTTCCTCTTTTCACAGGCAGATGTGGACAGATGCAGGGGTTTACCACCTTCACACAGCTAATGCAGTATAGAACACTGCCATTGCAGAATGGTTTAAAAATACAGGATTTTTCTCACAGCATTTCATTCCAGTCTCCCATTCCTTAGATTTCTGTCTCCAGGCTGCTTTCACTCAGCAGATCTGGTTCACAGAGAGTGATTTCACATTCCAGTGACCGTCTACCGCATGAATGGTTAGGAAACAGTTGAAAATCCTTGAGATATCTTCATGGAGATGTTCAAGCAGGACTCTACTGCCCTGGAATTTAGATACTTGAATGTTTTCTCTCACACAGAAACAAAGGGAGACTTTGAGCTTCCCTAGCACTTGAGTCACTTGCTTTTCAATCCCCTCACCCCTTTCTGTAGTATGGCAGTGAAGTGATAAATAGCAAATGCTTTCTCTTTCTCTCGTCCTAAACACCAGATGTTTCAGCCTTGGATTGTTATAAAGAGATCTTGGTGAGGGAGCATTCGCTCGTGGTTGAGCTGTGCCATTCCCACTCCCCAGCACTGGAATTTAACTCGGGAATGAGCTGTTTAAACTGCATCATGTCAGCAAAACCTGAAGTTGCACCAGATTGTGGCCCCTTCGTTTGGCAGTTTGTTTTCAGATGATCTGCATTAATGATTTTCTTAATTAAGAAACCCAACAAGCAGAACTCTGCTGTGAAATACAACATTCAGAAATAGATGGATGGAGAAAATACTCCCACATATTAGCCAGGCTTTGGGAATCTGCATACTCTACTCAAGGATTCAGTCATGGAGCTGACAGAGGGCTGTGACCTCCTTCCTGGGGCTCTACAGTTCCATGTGTGCCCAGATGTGCTTTGCAGCTGCATGTTGATCAGTCACATCCCTCCATGTGATTTAATGCCCCGTCTTTGTAACTGAGTTGTTCTTTTGTTTCTTTGCAGCACCTTTTCTTGACTTTCCCTAGGATTGTCTTCATGCTTGGCTTTGTCATTCTCCTCACACTGGTTCTGGGTGCATACTCCTGTTTCAATCTCTATTTGGCCTTAACGAACCAAACTTCCAATGAATGGTATAAATCCAGAAGACGCGGGTGTTGCCACCATCCAACACTGCAGCCTCATGACAGGCAACCTGTCTACAAGAACATTTATTCTAAAGGAGTCTGGGGGAATTTGATGGAGATCTTTAAGCCTCCTGCAGTGCTGGAAAGCAAGAAGAAAACATGAAGATATCGGTGTTTGTATGTGCTTTTTTAAGCTTTTTTATAAGACTTTATTCCAGCCGTGAGCTCTGATGCCCAAACAGCTTTTGCAAAAAGGTGACTGTATCTCAGTGAAGTGATTGAAAACTGTGTTTGCATAAAGCTGACCTGTCTGTCTGTGGCACTGACATTGTACCAGTGGCAGTGGCCTGTAAGTCTTTTCAGACACAATCACAGTGCAGAAGCATTAGGATTAGGATCAGCTAAAGAACACACACAAGGAACTGGGGGTTTTATGGCTAGTTTTGTATGCTGCTTAACATACTACTGTATAACTGAATTCCTTAGTTGCTTTTGTCTTAGATGTTAAGTAGGTCTTCCTTCCTGCAGGAGACACTGCTATATTCCTGCAGTGTCACAGATGTGGAAGTGGCACTGCTTTGTCAATCATTCACCTTTTTCTTTTGCCCTGCAGGAAAACAGTAAAACAAAAAACAGCTGACAGTGGTGCTCTGGTTAACAGTGCCTCAGCAGAGCACTGTTTAAGATAGATACTTCCCTGGGTGAGATCTCTGAGGTTAAGCTTGGTCCTCTTGTTTCCTTGTTAGAGGAACTGGTAGTGAATTGGCTGGTTCGAAGGGACGAGTTGAGTCCGTCTTACTGGAGTGAATGTTTCTCCCTGTGCACACTTGCAAGGGAAGAGCTAACAAAGAGCTGCTGTGAACTGTGAGGAGGCTTCATCTCTGTGTGAGTATCTTTGCTTGGCAAATGATTAACCCATTGTCTGTTAACAATATAGAGAACAGGTTGCATGGATTTAGCGGAAAGACTTCATGATTACCGGCAGAGTCTGAACTTGCAGAAACCATGTTCTACTACAGGTCTGGGTTAGGAGGGAGCACCTTGAATTTAGACAGGAAACTATTACAAGTGAGGTGCTTGGTGAGGCACTGGCACAGGGTGCCCAGAGAAGCTGTGGCTGCCCCATCCCTGGCAGTGTTCAAGGCCACGTTGGATGGGGCTTGGAGCAACCTGTTCTAGTGGAAGGTGTCCCTGCCTATGACAGGGGGTTGGAACTGGATAAGCTGTAAGCTCCCTTCCAACACAAACCACTCTGTGCCAGGATTCTGTAGGTGAACACTACAAGGCACTTCATGGCTGTCCCTCAGAATACCCTTGGCCTTAATAGCAGAAGACAAAAGTTAACTTAGAGCTGTTCAAGTAGCCTCTGCCATCCCTCTACCTGAGGATCACGTGAAAGGCTCCAAAGCACACATGTACTGGCAGCTTTCAGAGGCTTGTTTGGGGCAAAAGTGTTTGACTCACCTAGTGATGAGGGTTTCTTAGGCACAATGTCAAGTGGCCCCGTCCTCTTTCCAACCCTCCTTCTGTTTGAGTGACGACAGAGCAGAAATTGGCCAAGTCTAGTAAGAACTTTAAATAACTTTATTTTTACAAAGGTGTTTATTTACATGCTGGAGCTGTACAATATGCAAATAAAAACCCAGATATGCTTTAAAAAAAAGAAACTATCATATACAATATGGCTTCACATGCCACCAGGCCCCTCTCAGAGCAGCCTGTCTGGCACTGCAAGGATACAATGATGCATTCTTTCATAGACCAGTACATAAGGCTACTTGTCCAGGATATAAAACGAAGATACTGCAGTACCATGCCTTAGCAGGCATAAAGGAGTGAGGTTAAAGGCATGAAAGTTTGAGTGGTGGTGAGCACGCACCAGAACTCCTTAGGTTTGGTTTCCTTGGTTTGCTTTAAATGCATATGATTTAAGTAGTCTCTCGTGAGACCCTACATCTTTGTTTCACTTTCTGAATGCTTTTGAACACCAGAACACCACTGTCCTGTGGTCCAATGTCAGTGCTTCACAAGGAACCTTGCTGTATTTGAGGCAGCTGTATAAACTACTGAGACTGTCAACTCTGGTGCATCGGCCACTTCCACAGTACAACCATGCAGAGGATTTTAACTATCGGCACTTCCATTTTAAACAGGAAACATCTCAGGGCTGTACCTTCCTGTTAAGCCACTTCCCTATGGAAGCATTCCCTCCCTTGGCAAAGGCAGAACTGCTCAAACTCCCAAACTGAGAAACCCAGGAAGTTTTACATTAGCATCTGTCAGTGGGTGCATGCTGCTCATCACACAATGAGAGTCTGGACTTCCACCTCTGCCTCCTGCGAGGCAATCACAAACTCTCCTGCGTGTTCCATGATTTCAATGTCCTCAGATGCCACCATGGTCACCGTCGCCTCTTCTGTCTCGATGCCACCCTCCGTGGTCAGCACCGCTCCCTCTCCGATGGCAGAAGCCAGTGTCATGGCCACCTGCTCAGTGAGGCTCTCAGGGGTGGCGATGGTGATGGTGTCTGCAGCATCAGTGGTTACTTCCGAGTTCTCAGCCACGGTGACATTCTGCACAATGATCTGGTGACCAGAGTTTGCTTGATTCACTATTTGCTGCACGACCTTCATAATGTGGCTGTCAACCTACGTGAAGAGAAAAGAGGACTCGTTATGTCTTGGTGTGGTTTTCTCTCTTAGAAGTATGGACAATTCTCATCACCACAAGCAGGGCAGTGCAACAGCATTTAATTCCACCTTCCTGCAGCTGTTGAAGTACTCATCACTCCCAGAACAGCAGACTTCTAGAACATGTCATACCTCACGTCACTGAAGATGTTTTGCCAGCAGGACGCTTACCACAGAATCATAGAATGGTTTGGCTTTGAAAGGACCTTAAGATCATCTACATCCAACCTGGCCTTCAACACTGCCAGGGATGGAGCATTTACCACTTCTCTGGGCAACTTGTTCCAGTGTCTCACCCCCCTCACGGTAAAGAACTTCTTCCTTCTATGTAAGCTGAACTTCCCCTGTTTCAGTCTGAACCCTTCACCCCTTGCCCTATCACTGCAGTATCTGATGAACAGCCCCTCTCCAGCACCCCTTGGATGTCAAACTATTTATAGGCAAATCCAAGCAATGCTTGCCAGGACCTTTGAACTGACAGAATCCAAGCCAGGAGCCCAGCCAGCCTCTGACTGTGCAGCAAGAACCATTTTTAGCATTCTGGAATGCTCTGCAAGGACCTAGGGTTACCAGCACTAACCCAGCTGAATCCAGTATGACCAGTACAGGCAGCTGTGCAAACCTATGGAGGTCAGTAAATTGATTATCTGAAATTGGGTTTACTCAGCATGACTTTCAGGACACCAAAAGTGATTCATTTCGTCTACAGCAAGTCCCCATAACAATCCGTGTGCCTGCTTTACCTCGTGTCTTGTCCCCTCTATGATTTCAGTAGCTTCACTGGTCTCCATGTCTTCAGTAGCAGTCTTGAAAGACAAAATATGATGATTCTCTTTTTAGATTATTACCAAAAAATCTTTTCTTACCAAGATATAAGACATTAAGATCTTTTACAAGAGTCTTTCTGCTCCCCTCCTGCTGCAGGAGCTCCTCTAAAGCCAACTCCTCCTTGACATTACCTCCAAATCCCATTGTCAAGAGCTACTTAAAAGTAACTCGCAGTGCTCACAGATAACCAGAAGAGAACATCCTCTCTCAGCAGGACTTGGCCAACTGGCAGATTCTTCTCCTATTGGAGAACTGTGGCAGCACTAAAGGGACTCATTAAATGAACTATGTTATTCTGCACTGATGAGTACTGGCTCTTTGTCACAAGGGGGGAAAAAGCACAATGCAGAATTCATTGCTTTTGGCAGCCACAGCCAGAGAAAAACCAAGATTATTTCTCTGCTAGAGGGAGAAAATAGTGGGTAAAAGTTGAGGGAAAGCTGAGGCAAGTCAGTGAGGACATAAAATGTGGTGTGGTCAGTTCTCAGTCCCAGCTTTCTGATGAACTGCTGTCTTCCTGCATTCTCATTTTCCTGCGTACATTACAGGAAGGCTTTGGGAAGGGGGTGAAGGAGGCTCCAGGTGCTCTCCTGAATAAGGTTCTTTAATCCTACTTATTCCTAGGGTCATGCATTGGCTAGATCCTGTTTTACCTTCTCCCAGGGGCCTAGGTGAGGAACATCACGCACAACTGCAGTTTTAGCGGCAAAACACCGTGCTGAGGTCAGCATACAAAGGCACTGCCCACTTCTCACCTCGATGATGTACTCCTGAGTGTCTGCCACCACTGAAGAGAACTCCACCAGCACCGTGTGAGGATCTTCGGAGATGACCGTGGCAGCCAAGTTGTCAGCAGACTGGCTTTCCTCAGACACCATCATTTCCTCCACCTCTTTCAAACCCAGGAGGCAGCCACCTGAACGGTATTCCAAAAATGCCAAAAGAACATCGTTTTTCATGACCATCTCAAATCCAGGAGATGGTCATTTCCAGGTTATATCCAGATCCTCATGGAAAATACCATGCAGCACAAATGAGGACCTGTAACAGAATACCACTGAACAAGTCTCCAGCCACCAGGCTCTCATCCCACTGCGATAAGCCAAGTGACAGCCTGGAAGAGGCCCAAGTGATGCCAAACAGAACTGAGACTGGAGCAGAGCCACTGTCCAGTACAGTGCCAAAAGACACACAGCTCAGTTCAGATGTAAATCCATACTGGATCTCAAAAGCTGTGTGTGAAGAACAGCATATCTTTTCTTACGCATTTCTGTATCTAGGGATATCAGGGATATCTAGGGATATCTGTATCAGGGAACCCTTTTTTTTCCCTTCCAGTGAACTTGTATTGTTCTTTGCAATCTAAACACCTCATCATCGCTACCTGACAAAGCTGGAAAATCCATGCTTAGGAGCTAAAGGAGCAGCAGGTCCAGTGCAATTAATCTGACCAAACAAGACTATCTGTGAGAACTCAAGACATTTTCCTCACAGAACATCCATGCTGTGTGTTCTTCCAGTTCACCTCTTCCCCAACACCAGAATTGAGCTCTCTCTGGCATTACTTTGTGGAAATGTTAATTTTCTCCCTCTTTGTGTATAGCCTTGGGCCAGAGCCCCTTCACAGTTTGGGGTAGGCTCTGGTAGGGTGCAGGCCCTGTCTTCCCTACTTAGGACAGTGGTGACACTGCAGAGACCACTTAGGCTAGAGGTTGGAGCAAAGAACCCACAGCACTGCTGCAATTAGAGTCTTGATGGAAGTCCTGTTTTGCTTATCTTTATTTAGATGATCTGGATTTTAGATTAGAACTGATTTACAGCTGTTTATTCAGCTGATTTTTGGTCAGAAAAATCACAATAGAAATATTCATTAATATAGAATAAAACCCCTCATTATACGGCTCCTGATGCAACCAGGACACAGATAAATAGCCCTGGATGCCAGTCATTAGCTCCGCTCCAAGAAACCATCACTGCTCAGCCAAAGAGCAGCTCATCCAAACCCAACCTGAGACCACCCCACACTCCCACCCATCCCAGCCAAACTCTGCCACCTCACCTTTGGTTTTGAGGTGCCTGTTGAGGGTGCCGTGCTCTGCAAAGCCTCTCCCACACCTGTAGCACTTGAAGGGCTTCTCTCCAGTGTGGTGGCGGATGTGGCGCACCAGCGAGCCCTTCTCCCGGAAGCCGCGGCTGCAGAACTGGCACACAGTAGGGCTTGTCCTCCAGGTGCGTGCGGAAATGGACTTGCTGGGCATTCTGTACCAGAGAGAGGAGCAGGAGAAGGGAGCTAAAGGGAAGTACGAACTGGAACAAGCAGTATTTTAGCTTCCTGGGTAAAAGTTAACATCTCTGAGGACTCCTCCTCTTGTAAGACATGATAAAAAATAGGTTTTCCTATTATTACATGGAGTTTTCCAGACAGTTTCTTCACAATTGTGATGGTTTTATTAAGATCTGAACTGGAAGTTGTCCCTGCCCATAGCAGAGCATCGGAACTGGATGATCTTTAAGTTCCCTTCCAATCTGAACCATTCTATGATTCTATGACTATCCTTCTTTTCCTTGCTAAAAAGCCTCCTTCTGGAGCTTCAGCTCATTAAGAGACAAGTGGCCTGTTTTTCAGGAGCAAAGCCTCCTAACCTCTCCCAAACCCTGGCTCTGGAAAGGGAAACCTGGAGGGCAGGCTGTGGTGAGGGAGTTCACCTTTGTCTTGTACCGCTTGCCACACTTGGGGCAGGAATAGGGCCGCTCATCAGAGTGCACTCGTCGATGCCCCTTCACATGTGCAATGGTCTTGTAGAGCTTCCCACATTCTCCACAGCGGAAACGCCGCTCATTCACGTGCACCTCCTGGTGCTTCTTTAGCAGGTAGCCCTTGGTGAACTCTTTGCCACATTCCTCACACTTAAAAGGCTTGTAGTCTAGAGAGAAAGAGAGGACACAGGGTTGGTAAAGGACAACCCACAGGAGCAAGTATCTACTACGTGTTGTAACAGAATCCTTGCCAAAAACACGAACAAGGAGGAGGGAAATTATATTAACTGTATGTAAGGTCTTTGTCTCATTCAGAAGTGAACTCTGCTCCAGTGTTGCACTCCTGGCCTTCAGTGCCTTTCCAGCAGCAGGACCAGCCTATTGACCTGTTCTGCCTCACCAACCTTTTTCGTGGCCTATTCATCAGATTCCACTTGCAAGGATGCAGTGCAGCCCCGAAATGTGAAAGTTGGGAGTGTTTTGTTAGGTATTTCTTTTACCCTTTATTCTAGAGCTTCCCCAAAGTCAACCTTTTCATATCAGTGTGTCACTAACTGTTTGATGTTAATCAGTTGATTTTGCATGGCTAACGCCATGTAAAGGCAAGGGAGTTAAAACAAAGCAAGCTGTGCTACGTGAGACACCTCACATTTTAGACACTTTTAAAGTGCATAAAGCGCATAAGCAGTAGAACTTTACCTAAATGACCTTTGATGTGTGTTTCAAGGGAAGTAGCTTCACTGAAGGCTTCATTACAGTGAGGGCAAACGTAACTTTTGTACCCATTTGTTCTTTCTGCATCTGTCTATTGGAAAGAAAATGGCAAAACATAAGTATGCTTGTACTGGTGTGGATAGCCAAGTATTGCTACCCAAATTTGCAGTTAAATACTCCAGCTTTGACCAGGAAGAGATCTGTATTGTTAACAGGAGAGAGCAAGCACCTCTGTGTCCTAACACCACACTTTAAGCATATGTGAAATATTTTAACTATAAAATCTGACACAACTCCCAGGGCACAGGGAGAGACGCAGAGAGGGTAACATGCTAACAGTGCTGTGCACAACCAAGTGCAGGCAAGGAACATTACACAGTGAATCTATTTACAGAATACAAACATACAGCCTCTGCTTGTTCTACTTCAACACACTGCTCCCCACATGGCTCCTCTTCTGCTTCCACCACTTCATTCTGCAGTCCTTCTGCAGCAGCTACAGCAGGCTCTGTGTCTGGCTTCTGCATCTCCTCCACAGCCACTCGCTCTATCACGATACCCGAGTTCCTCATGGCCTCCCTCAGCAGGTTCTCACTTGTCGCTTCCCCCTCACACGACAGCTCCTCGGGATGTGACTGCTGAAGAAAGGAACAGTCTGGTAACTGATACAGCAAATATACCCTCAGCCCTCTCTTTAGAGCCATTCTTTCTAAGGTATCTAGTGCTGTAATACAGGGTTGAAAAGTTAGCAAGGGAATGGTCTTGGACTGAGGAGGAAGAGGAGATGAATGTGTACTCTGAAGATATATGGTCTGAGGGATGATACGCCTTTGCTGCTATCACAGTGTCTTCTAGCAAGGAATGAATCAACAAAAACACCCTTTCACCTTCTGTATGGTTCAGTGCATGGTGGTGAATCCTACACATCCTCGTGCATGCTACAAATGTGCTGCTAAGCTCAGCTGGACTCCAGCAGAGCAAAACCTTTACATTCTTGGGTGAAAAAGCAGCTCATTAACCATTTATTGCCATCACACAGATTTTTTAGCACCTATGAGAATTCTGGCTGTGAGGTGAAATACTTCAAAACTCTTCTCTGCATACAGCACAGGAAGGGCCTTTAAGAGAAAATACACTCACATCTTGGTCCAGGGATTTCGCATCAACAATGGGAAGCTCCTGCATTTGGACATGGACTTCGTGAAGCACGTTGCCTTTTGCATCTGTTACCAGGTGAATGACAGGTGAGCTCTCGATGGACTCACTCGCTATTGAGGAAACAGTGTCTGGGTTTGAACTAGAAGATCCTGCAAGAAAAGCAGCACAGTGAGTCACGGGTGTGCTGCCACCCTCCCCAGCCTTCTGTGCCGGGCAGAAAATGTGCCTTAGAACACGAGGTGCCTGCTAAAACCAGCTCTGTTCTAGAGCATCAAACATTCTTCACAGTCATTGCCTGGCTACAGAGCTTCAGGTTAATACTTTAGCTCTATAAAAATTACTTTTTCCTATATAAAATTAGAAGCTGAATAACACAGGAGTGGGTTTAATTTATATGCTCAGTTCTCCCAGACACGAGGCAGGTGCTGGCAACAGCACTGACCTGTTGGCAGATCCTCCTTATTGACAACTATTTCTTTGTTCATGTTGAAGCGAATCTTTTCAGTGCAGGGTGTAAGAGATTTCAGGTGCCGAGTCAAAGCTCCTGATTCCCGGAAGCTCTTCCCACATTTCTTGCATTTGTAAGGTCTTTCATCTGGGAATGACAGGAATCAAACCAAGTATTAAGGTAACCACTGCCAGTGTGAAGAACACCTTCATGCTCCCTACAGCCAGCCCTGGGCTTATCCCCTGTGTTGCATCCCAGCAGCCCAGCACTGTGGAGCTCAATGGGCTCAGCTCAGCAGCAGGAAAGCAGCAGTAAATTCCACTGGAAGGTAACCTCGCTCCCCACACACAGAGCACACCCCAGCAACCAGAAGCTTTTATTTTGCGGAGCTCTTACCAGTGTGACGCCGATGGTGTCGAATCAGAGACCCTTTTGTCCTAAAGGAAGTGCCACAGAGTTTGCATTCATAGTCCTTCCTGCTGCTGTGCGTGATCATGTGAGCTTTGAGGATGCTGGCCTGGGGAAAGAATTTCATTTTAAAAGATGTTTCAAGTCACAGAACCCCAGACTGGTCTGGGCTGGAAGGGACCTAAAGCTCATCCAGTTCCAACCCCTGCCATGGGCAGGGCCACCTTCCACTAGAGGAGATTGCTCCAAGCCCCTGTGTCCAACCTGGCCTTGAACACTGCCAGGGATGAGGCAGCCACAACTTCTCAGAGCTAAGGTTAAGGATTTTAGATGTTAAGTATTTTACATTTCAGCTGTAAAGAAAAACAGTGCTCCTTCAGAATGTAGGACTTCCCTTTTGGAAGCATCACGTGCACTAGAACAGCACAATGTTATTGAGTCTTGAGATATCTTGGTGAACTTCTAGCGTAAATAACTCACTAACCTAAACACAGAAGTGATACTTACTGTTTTAAATGTCTTCTGGCATAATTCACACACATATCTCCCTTCTTTGTTAACCAGCAGCTTAACCTTGATCAGTTCCGTGGAGACATCTTGCTCCAGATCATCAGGGGTGCATGGCTCTTCTGGGACTTCCCCATCAGTGTGTCCATCTGGGTTTTCAAAAACATGATCTCCTGCAACAATGACTTCTTTGATGTGCCCACTACCTGGGAAGAGGGTAGGATGGTTATGTACCTCTGCAGAAGAGCTTTACCCAACTACATCAATTTACTGTTCTAGCATTTCACACAGCAAGGAGGAACAGATACTTAAAGCCTGAACATGGGTCTTTGCACAGTTCTCACTATTTACTTTAGGTGCTGGAGCAGGTCCAGAGAAGGGCAGTGGAGATGGTGCAGGGCATGGAGCACAGTGTGATGAGGAACGGCTGAGGAACCTGGAGGGGTCTAGTCTGGAGAAGAGGAGGTTCAGGGGGAACCTTATCAGCTCCCTACAACTGCCTGACAGGAGGATGGAGCCAGGAGGGGGCTGAGCTCTGCTCCCAAGGGATGGGACTGAGAGGAAACGGCCTCGAGCTGCACCAGAGCAGGTTTGGATGGAGCTGAGGAACAATTCCTGCCCCAAAGGGTGCTCAGGCATTGGAACTGCTGCCCAGGGCAGTGCTGGAGTCACTGTCCCTGAGAGTGTTCACACACTGTGGAGACGAGGCCCTCAGTGCCATGGGTTAGTGGTGGCCTTGGCAGTGCTGGGAATGGTTGGACTGGGTGAGCTTAAAGGGCTTTTCCAGCCTGGTGGATTCCCTGATTCGACTGCAGCATAACTATTAAAACGGCCACTTCTGGAGCAGAGTTTTAACTCTAATTTGTATTATTGCAGGGACAATTGCAGAGCTGGCCCAGGGATGACTCTCACACCCTCAGCCTCAAGTCCTGCAGCAGCATAGAGGCATCACATGCCCGACCACACACAGATCACACTCCAGAGCACACTGGAGGGGAAAACAAGCTCCTGACCCAGCCAGGTAGAGAACCAGGCACCCCAAAGCTCACCTACTATAGCAGAGGCATTGCTGATTTCCTCCGCTATCGAAGATGCTTCAACCACTATATGAGCAACAGTTATGGACTCCTCGACAGAAGGAACGACCTGCTGTGACAGACAACACTTTAGCAGAGAAGTTTGATGACCTTTAAAGGCACTGTATGCTGCTCCCTCCCCTCCAACAGCCCCGACTGGAGGAGAAGCTGCAGTCACCTTTTGCACATCCTGGCCGAGGCCCGGCGGCGTCGCTGGCAGAGCCTCGGGGACTCTGTGACAGACCTTCTGCAGCTTGTGATGCACGAACTCTTCCAGGGAGGTGAACTCGGCCTGGCAGCGCCCGCACTTGTGCACGTCATCTTCATCTGCGAGGGAGAATTCGGGCACGGCTTAAGAAACTGGCACGGAAAACTCCTGTGCTGCGTGTGGAGCGGAGCTCCCGCACCGGGCGGGTGGTCCCGGGGCTGGGGGGTGTTTCCGAGCCGGTTTCTAGCAAGGAACGGGGCGATCCCCCAAAGCCGGGCCCGGGTCACCTCTCGCAGCCCGGCGCAGGGACGGGACGCAGAGGGGCACCAGCCCGACCCCCGCTGACAGAACCAGCACGGTCAGGGCCCGAGGGGTCGGTTCCGCCGGGCCGGGCCCGCTCGGGCGGCTATGCGGGCCCCGCCGCCCCACCCAGGCTCCGCTTTTCCCCTCAGCTCCGGCCGGGCCCCGTCGCGGCGGCACCGCCCGCCCCGCGGCTGGTACCTTCCTCGCTGAAGGGCGCCGGGAGGCTGAGGAAGGCGGCGGGGCCCGCGGGGGTCCCGGCAGCTCCGGAGCCCGCCGCCGCCGCCGCCTCCCGCTCCTCTGCCGCGCCTGCCGTAAGCCCCGCCGGCCCCGCGCTCGTTGCCATCGCGGCCTCCATGTCGCAACGAGCCGCACCGCCAAGATGGCGGCTTTACGGCCGTGTCGTCATAACAACGGGCCGTGTACCGCGGGACTGCCCCACCACGGGGCGGAGGGGGGGGGAAAGGGGGAGGGCAAAGGGACCGCGGCCGCCGCACGGGGGGGGGGTGGGGGTTGACCCCGGAGCCGCGCACTGTCGGTGCCCGGCCCCCAGGGTGACCTCTGACCGCCGGTGCCCGCAGGGACCGGGAGCCTTAACGCGTTACCTAAGGAGCCCCCGCGGCGGCGGGGCGGCCCCATGGCCTGAGGTGACCAATGGCGACGCGCGGAGGGGGGGCGGGCGGCCAATGAGAGCGCAGCAGCAGCAGCTGCGGCGGCGCCGCCCGGCTGAGGCGCGGCGGCCATGGCGGGCGGAGGGCAGCGGCGGTGCCGGCGGCTGGAGGCCGAGGCGGCCCGGGCCGTGCTGTCCGCCGCCGACACGCTGCTGTTTGACTGCGACGGGGTGCTGTGGCGGGGCGAGGCGGCGGTGAGCGGCGCGGCGGCGGCGCTGGGCCGGCTGGCGGCGGCGGGCAAGCGGCTGTGCTACGTGACCAACAACAGCAGCCGGACGCGCGCGGCCTACACCGAGAAGCTGCGGCGCTTGGGCTTCCCGCCCGCGGAGCCCCGCAACGTGTTCGGCTCGGCCTACTGCGCCGCCCGCTACCTGCGCCAGGCCCTGCCGCCCGGCGCCGCCGCCTACGTGCTGGGCAGCCCCGCGCTCGCCGCCGAGCTGGAGGCTGTCGGTATCCCGCACCTCGGGCCCGGCCCCGCCGCCCTGCCCGGCCCCGCGCCCGCTGACTGGGCCCAGGCGCCGCTCGACCCCGCCGTGCGCGCTGTCCTCGTGGGTTTCGACGAGCACTTCAGCTACGCCAAGCTGTGCCAGGCGCTGCGGTACCTCCTGCGCGGCGGCACCGACTGCCTCCTCGTCGGCACCAACCGCGACCACCGGCTCCCGCTCGAGGGCGGCGCCGCCATCCCCGGTGCGCGGGGCGGGAGCGGGCTGGGAGGTGGCTCTGGGTGTTCCCGAGCTCAGCCCTGTGGCGTGCTGCATAGCGGTGTGGCAGGCTCAGTGTCCCAGAGACTGGGCTCCAGCGCTGAAAGAGGGAGAATCCTTGCTGAGCCTTTATTCGGGAGTAGCGTTTCTTTCCTGATTCTGGTGGGAGACGGTACTCCTGCCTCCTGGCAAGTTTTGTCCACCACCTCTGTTGGGGCTGAGCTTTTTTCCTGCCTGTCTTGTCCGTGGTGGTGTGCTGGCTCCTGTGGATGCCAAGTTTCCTCTGCTGTCCCTAATCAGTGTTTCCTGCTCTCTCCCTAGGGACGGGCTGCCTGGTAAAAGCAGTGGAGACAGCAGCCCAGCGCGAGGCATTCATCGTGGGGAAACCCAACCGGTACATGTTCGATTGTGTGGCGAGTGAGTTCAACATCGACCCTGCTCGTACCATCATGGTGGGAGATAGGCTTGACACAGACATCCTCATGGGCAACTCCTGCGGCCTCACCACCCTGCTCACGCTGACCGGGGTCAGCACGCTGGATGAAGTGAGGGGCCACCAGGACAGCGACTGTCCGACCAGGCAGAGCCTGGTGCCCGATTACTACGTCGACAGCATCTCCGACCTCCTGCCAGCACTGGGGGAGTAGGAGAGCAGGGTGCTTGCAGCCTCTGCAGTCCTATCCCTTAATCACCCTGTGACAGTAACTAGCATACTACCCGGAGTTTAGCAGCCCTTAGCAGCTTTTTAACCTTCCTGTCCTCCCAATGTGATTTTGTTTACATCTCAGTCTTTAAATGCACTTTGAAGCCAAAAGGTCGTTAGTGTCACCCACGTCCTGAGGGCTTGGGGCTGTTTTAAAATGAATTCTAAGCAACAGTCTATCCAAATGTCTGTTCTGCTTGATGTCACCTTGTCCTCTAGACTGAGTTGAGGGAAGTAGAGCTGATTGATGTGAGGAAAAGAACCCAACATCTTGTGTTGTGTACTTACCTGGACAGGTTGTGACTCAGTCCGGTTTATTCAGGGAGACCTGGAATATTTAGTACCAGCTATTCTGGGCAATGCCTGCAGGCATTAGCAGGTGGCAGGATTAGTCTTTAGCCGTGGGTTGAATTTTCTTCTTCCAGCCCAATGCAAATGTCACAGAAGCTGAAACCATCTTTGTTTATGTGACCACTGCAGATTGCACTAGTGCAGATTAGGATGATTCCACTCTCAGAAGACAAGCAGGGTCTTCGGTCTCACTGTGTTTGTCCGAGTGCCGGGTGTATGTATAAAGCACATGTACATACAGAGCTACCCCCATCCTAAATATGTATCAGAATATATTTAAATTATAAATTTAAGTATAGTATATGATAATATATCTTGTTTCCCAAAAGGGAGGATAAGAGGAATGTACTTCACTGATCACAGTAGATCCAAGCTTTTGCATTTGGTAATGCAGAAAGTCTGTACCCACATAGGACTGTCCTTCACTACTGCTGCTTCCCGGATAACTGGATCCGTTAGTACCAAGTTAATTCTTGTACTTCCCTCAGCATCCAGATAGCTCTTTCCTTGGCTTTAGCTGCAGCATCAGAGGTGGTGCTCAGCAAACAGGGGCTGGTTCTAGCACAGCTTTCCTATCAAAGAATCCCAAGGCTGTGTGTGATGGTGGCACGTGCTTCCTTCAGTACCTGAGGTTCAGCTCTTCCCTGCGGGCCTGGGGCCGGGTGCTTGGCTGCAGAGCAGCACTTGCTGGCTCAGGTGATGATTCCAGTTTGATCTTGAGCTGGGTTTGGGTGATGCACAGCTCTGTCCGTGGTAGTTGGATCCAAGGCCGCAGGTGAAAGCTTTGTCATTACAGAATTAAGTGGCATATTAAATATGCAAATAAGCTGCTTTTATCCTTAGCTTCCACTGTTGGTAGCTGAATTTAAACAACTTCCTTCCTTCACCTCCCACTGTGCAGCCAGGCAGCTCTGGCAGTGTGTTGGTGCCGTTTACTTCCAGTCAGGAGTCACTTGTTTGTAGAGCAATAACCCTGCAGTTCACATTGTCTTTCGGTGTTAACCAGAGTATTAGCTCTTCCTGTCCAAGGTGTTCCCTTGTGTCAGAAAGCACGGATTGCCTCTTCCCTGCTTCTCCTCCAACTGGAAGCCTGTGGCTGTGGGAAGTCACAGGTAAACCCTTAGAGATAGAACTCTGGGTTAACAGTGGAAATGGATGTGGTGGATTTCCTACAGGGAGAGCCTGGCTTCAGGATGTGTTCCTGGATTCAGTTCCTGTATGTGGTGGCTGGAATGTCAGAAGATGACAAGTAAAGCAGCAAACATCAGGAGAGGCCTGGCCTGCCTGGAGCCGGCACTGGCCCCACACAAGGGACCTGTTACCTCGAGTTGTGTGTGCTGAAACATGTGGGTGAAGGTGTAAGCCGTGCTTCGAAACTGTGCAACATCCAAACTGGTTTTTAAGCCTCTACTTGAATTCACATTAAACTTCAAAACCTGCTTTCCCCAGCATTGTCTCACTTTGAAGTCTCTTCTCTGTGATCTTTGGCACAGCTGTGCTGCATGGAGGTTGTGGGAGTTAGGGGCTGGTTTGTGGTTGTTGTCTTTACTCCTCACATGCAGAAATGGGGAGAGAAATCTAAGCTCTGGAGGGTATTTCTGGGGCTCGGGTCCCAAATCCCTTGGTGTGGACAGGGATTCGCTTCTTGAAGAGCACAGTGCTGAGCAGAACACAGCAATCCTGCCAACAGTGTTTTGTAGAGGGTTTCGCTTCATTCTGTGCCTCGAATTAGGTAGGGCCACCATTTCTTAGAGCAAGAAAGTGTCTCCTGCGTGGCTGTTACAACCTCTTTGGGGAGAGCCCCCCATCTCTGTATTGCTGCTTGGTTCTCACACCTCTTGTGCAAAGCTCAGCTGCAGGTGGTGATGTGGGAGCAGTGCTGGGTCCCCTGCGCATCATTCAGCGAAGCAGAGCTGTGGTTTGGCTTTGCCAGCCCTGTCCTGCTCTCAGCAGCGCAGAGCGCAGGAAAGAGGGTGCGTGGGGAGGGATTGCCAGTGCTTTGGTGATGAGAAGCTCCAGGATGAGCTGCCCTCTTGGCTGAATTGGATCAGTCCTGGGCTGTGCTTAATAGGAAAATGTCCAAAAGCCTTCTTTTCCCTTAGCAGAGACTACATGAAGGAATTCTGAGCTTTTCCTTGCCTCCATCCAGCTTCTTGCATCTGGCTGGCAAGTCTCAAACCCCCAAACCTCTCTTGGGGGCTCCTGTGGATGCCACAGCCTGGGGAGGCATGAACATGAGTGCAGCTGGGGTTGTGGTGATGCCTCCCCCAGGGGCTACCTACTACAAGGTCTGTTGGTGGAACACAAGCATGTCTGTGCAGCTGAGGCTTGCAGGGAAGCAGCCTGCAGGAGGAACACTTGGCTTCAGCCTGTGGAGCTCTGGCAGCACGAGCTTTGCGTTGACATTGGGAAGTAACCGATGACAGGGGTAGGCTACCCCTCCTCTCTGCTCTGTTTTCTGCTCTTCATGAGCTTGCTGTGGTCCTGCCAGCAGGGAAGGCCAGGACAAAGTCCCTGACTGTCATCCTGTCCCCTCCAGCCTGCTCACAAGGAAGCACCGCGTTAGGCATTGACAGCATCACTCGGCACTCCTGGATTCAGCCCTGTCTCTTCCCCTCTCCCCAGCTGGCAGCTCTCAGGTTTCAACCTCCCAAAGTCTGGGCTGAGGAACTCCTGGCTGGAATTACTTTTGGCACGATGGACCGTTTCTTCTAGATGCACGCTTGTTTTAATTTGGGTTTCCAAGTGTACCGGGAGTTGTAATCGTATACAGTCTGCATATAACCAGGAGGCAGAGCTGCAGGAGCAGAGTCCTCATTTGAAGTGGAGGATGGAGGGCAGGAATAGCGCTGGCAGCGCTGTCTCCACAGTGAGTATCCCTCGTTCCCCCTATTGCAGAGGGAGACCCCGCTCTGTGCTTGATCAATTCCTTACTGAAGGGGCTGAGCTCCTCCTGTTCCAGGGGATCCTGGTGAGGTTTTGATCATCCTGTCAGATGGACTTTCTTAGACATGCCTGGACTTCCACAAGGCAGGGCAGGATGGTGCTGAAGCACCCCACTTGCACACTGTGGAGCCACTCAGGGGGTGTGTGCATGGGGGAGCCGTGGGGCTGGAAGTCACTGGATTTGTCTCTTTGCACCTTTCCCTCGCAGGGAATTCCATTCGCTATTGAAAACCTGCCTGGGAGCGTAGGGCTTGAGCACTATTGCATCTGGATTGCTAAGCCTACAGCTCTGCACAGGCTGGACTTGGTGAGACTCACTGCTGCTGTGGTGGGATAGATCTGGAAGTTGCATGTCACCAAAAAAGATCCATAACTAACCCAGAGGCTGGAAGAGCCCCTTCCTCCTGTGGCTGCAGCAGTTCTAACCACAGACATGTACTGAATTCCTTTCTGTCCTTCAGGCTAAGAAACAGCTTGTTTCCTTTATTAATGGGGGCTGCACAGTTGGGATTACTGGAAGCACATCCTTTCTGCTTGCAAAAAGCAATGTTAGGTGCCATTAAGTCAAATTTTTCCATATAAGCATTAAGATGAGTGCCAAGCTCTTTTGCTTCACAGTGACAGTTTGGTCTGCACGAGAACAGCTGATCAAGAAAGTAAATACAAGCAAACACAGAGTGGGGCACTGAAGCAGGAGTGCTCCAACAGGGGCTGTTCCAAATGCTGATGGTTCTCTGGGGATTTCTGCTGTAAACCAAAGTAATTTAATTTGCTGCTAAAGCACAGCAGCAGCAGCTCCTCTTGGTGGAAAGCTTCCAGCTCCAGCCCTTCTCCAGTGGGTTCCCAGCGTTTCCATGCTCCCGTGGCTGCAGGAGGAAGGTGCTCAGCTGTGGGAGTACCCATCGCTGGATGTCGGACCTGAAACTCCAGTACTGTGGGATAGAAGTGATGTTATTCCGGGGCTGCTGTGGTGGTTGAGCAGTTCTGCACTCAAACCCCCTCAGTCTGTGCAATGATCTGTGTCATCAGTGGGAATTGCCTGTTATAGGGAAGAAGAATAATCAGTGGGAGGGTTGATTTTAACTCCTTTCCTTCTTGCTTTGGCTCCCAGGACAGGAGAGCTGCAGTGCACTTCACAGCTCCACGCAGGACCTTCTGCATCATCTTGTCTATCGCCTTGCTTTGTGCCATTGGCATCAGCATCCTGGGGGTTCTCATCTTCTCCCCCAGCTCTGCTGAGGTAAGAGATTCCCAGTCAGGCAGGAAGCCTTCTGCTCACCACAGCCTTAATGTGTGTCAGCACTTGGCAGGAGGGATGAATGGGCTGCTGTCCTGGATTCAACTGGCTTTCAACTTTACAGTTGGTTTTCTCCTTCCTAGTAGCTTGGTGCAGAGCAGTGTTTTGGCTTTAGCCTGAGAACAGTGCTGATAACACACTGATGGTTTAGTTGGTGCTAAGTAATGTTTACTCCAATCAAGGACTTCTCAGTCTCAGGCTCTGCCAGTGAGGAGGGGCATGGGAAGCTGGAAGGAAGCAGAGACAGGACCCCTGACCCAAACTTGCCAAAGGGGTACTCCATACCGCAGCACATCATGCCCATGATAGAAACTGAGGGGAGTTAGTCAGAAGGCCCAGATCGCTGCTCAGGTCAGGCTGGGTTGGTGGGTGCTGAGCAATTGTATTGGGCATCACTTGTGTTTATTGTTGGGTTTTTTGCCTTCCCTTTTTAGTTTTATATTCTCTCCCCTTGTTATTTCCCTTATCATTATTATTGGTGGTAGCAGTAGTGGGTTTGTGTTATACCTGAGTTACTGCACTGTTCCTGTCTCCATCTGGGATTTACATTCTGGTGATTCTCCTCCCCATCCCTCCGGGAGCAGAGGTGGACGAAGAGGGGGTGTGAGCATGGTTCTGGGTTACCGGCTGGGCTTAAACCATGACAGCTATGATCCGGGCCAGCTTCAGCTGGTTCCCATTTCCTGGGAGACCAGCAGGCACAAGGGCAGGAAGGTGCTGGCAGCGCTGCTGAAGGGGGTGCTAAACCCAGCATCCCTTCCAGTGAGTCACAGTGTGAGCACGGAGCTGCTCTGTGTCAAAGTGGGAGAGTTCTGATGTGTGGCCTCTGAGGGAGGGTGAGCTGCCAGTGAGCTGTGCTGGCTGGGGAGGCAGATCCTGCTCTCCTGAGCATCCCCCCCGCATCCTGCATCCAGCTCTGCGGCAGCAGCACAAGAGGGACATGGAGCTGTTGGAGTGAGTCCAGAGGAGGCCATGAGGATAATCAGGGGCAGGAGCAACTCCTGTATGGAGCCAGGCTGAGAACACTGGGGCTGTTCAGCCTGGAGAAGAGAAGGCTTCTTAAGGGGAAACCTTAGAGCAGCTGCAGTGCCTAAAGGGGCTATGGGAAACCTGGAGAGGTGCTTTGGACAAGGGCCTGTAAGGACAGGCCAAGGAGAATGGCTTTAACTGCCAGAGGGGAGACTGAGATGAGCTCTTGGGCAGAAGCTCTTCCCTGTGAGGGTGCTGAGGCGCTGGCACAGGGTGCCCAGAGAAGCTGTGGCTGCCCTGTGTCTGGCAGTGTTCAAGGCCAGGTTGGACACAGGGGCTTGGAGCAGCCTGCTCTAGTGGAAGGTGTTCCTGCCCATGGCAGGGGTTGGGGCTGGATGAGCTTTGAGATCCCTTCCAACCCAAACCACTCTGGGGTTCTATGATTGATGGCACTGTCCCTCTCTTTGTGCCCAGGCTGGCTCGCAGCTCATCCGCCTGACACTTCAGGGCCAGCAGGACCTGCTGAGAAATCAGACAGCTTTGGTGGACAAGTTCAGGAGCACCGTGACTTACTACATCACCTCACAGAGCAACCACACCGCCGTGGTGCTGTACGACAGCAGGAACGTAAGTGTGTTAGATCACCTTCCTCAGTGTGCATGGGTGTGAAGAGAGGAGCCCAGGCTGGTGGGAGAAGAGCTGCAGAGGTGGGAGCAGGAGGTGTAGACCAGGAAATTCATTAACCAGCTATTTTTGGTGCCTTTCTCTGCACCTTTAGTTAGGAAAGAGCACAGGGCAAAAGGAGGGATGTCCATCTGGGGGCTGTTAAGGTAGCTCTGGGAGCTGCTGACTGCTCTAAGGGGGCACAATCTGTCTTGCAGGCCTACGTGTGCTACAAGCCCATGGAGCAGCGTGTGTGCTACCTGAAGAGGATGGACTCCTGGGACCTCCAAGCCCTACAGACACCTCTCAACACATCTGAGCAGAGAGTGAGCAGTGGCTGCGGCTGCTCCTGGGGCAGCTGAGTGGTCACGGGTGATGAATTGGGCTTTGCACAGAGCCCTGCCTTGCTGAAGACCCTTTCCCGCAGGGATTTGGGTTTGCAGTGCTGACTCATTAACACCAGCATCCCAAATGTGGCTAAATTAGGGCATGGGCTCTCCCAGCCTGGGGTAGCAGCAGCAGTTCACTGCTTGGTGGGGCTGGACTGGTGCCTGGCACAAGGAGCAGAGCTCTGTTATGAGCTCAGAGCAGCAGCTCCTGCTTTTGTGGACACCCAATCTGTGCGAAACAGCAGAGCTGCACTTGGGAAGGGGGGTATATGTCCCATGGGGTGTATAGCAGGGCTCTCACAGGACCTGCTCCCACTGGATTCTGTTACCTGCTCAGAAATCCAGGGAACAAAAAACAAAGGGGGCTTGTTAGCAATTCACAAGGAGGAAGGTTGGAGCAAAGCATGTACACAGACCCTCTGAACTAAATGCTAATGGATGCATGGGCAGGGGGCAGATTCTGTTTCAAGAAGACAGAAGGCTCCATGGTTTTGTGCCCCTGTCATCTGCTCTCCATTTCCTCAGGGGCTCCTTTGCCTGCTGCTGCAGTGTTTAACCCAAAGCAGTGAAGGAGCGCAGCACCCACCAGGGCAGGCTACAAAAGGGATTGCAAAGAGGAGAAAGTATCTGCCTGACTCTGAGGCTCCCTAATGGAAGTCAGAGAGTTGGTACTGCCTGTCCTGGCCACCAAATGGCCTGTGTGTCCCCTGCTCCCCAAGCCGCAGGGCCAAGGAAGGACAAAGTGCCTGGGGAGGAACTAATAGGGATGTTGTTTGTTCCAGGCTGATCAGCTGCTCCGTCTCAATAACCAGACCAAGCACTACCAGGAGTTCCTGGGTGTTCTGGCAGGGGGAGAGGTGGACCCCAGGGGCCTGGGGGAGGCTGTGCAGACCCTGTGTGAGCAGACACCCATCTTCAGGGTCAGGAGAAGCGAGGGTGAGTTGTGTGGGTGTTTCCCTTTGCACAAGAGGGAGGTGTGGCTGTTCTAGTACCTCTCAGAGGAGCAGGTTGGGCTGTGCAGAAGCTGATGCATGTCCTAGGATGGGCTGCCAAGGGACAGGTGACCTCTAGTTAGAATCTAACCATTGTTAGTGCTCACCAAGGGCTGGCTCGTACCCACAACCTGCAGTAAACTGGCTGGCAAAGGCTCCAAGGCCCCTTCTCCAGGCAGCACAGCAGCTTGTGCAGCCACAGAGCAGTCCCCTGCACTGCTGGTGGCTTGATGCTTGTCACCTCCATCCTCACCAAAGCAGCCTGCTGAGCTCTCATTCTGCTCCATCTCACTCTGGCTTTAATGGGAAAGGTCATTCCTGGAGGCTCTCTGCTTGGCTGGCTTCCCAGCGACTACAGGAGCTTTCCCCCCATCCTGCTTCTGTCCTTGCTCATTTGGCAGGTCCAGGGAAGCAGCGCCTCATCTACCTTTGCATTGACATCTGCTTTCCAAGCAACATTTGCGTGTCTATCTGCTTCTATTACCTCCCCGAGTAAGTCCTGCAGCCCTGGATTCCTTCTCTCCATACTTGAACTGGATTCCTGAGACGCCTGTGATTCCAACAAGGTAACAGCTCCACCAGCCCCCAGAGCTTCCTGATCTCATGCTGCTGGCAAGGACTTAGAGAATGACCATAACTCTGCAGCTGACCATGACAGACACTTTATTTGCAGCTGTGCTCAGAGCTGCACCATGTATGTAGGTATTAGGAGATCCAGGCCTAGAGGCATTTTGTGGTGTAGCTCGTGTTACATGGCTACAAGCCCTGCTCAACACAAGGTTATTACACTTGTTGGGGGGTTGGCTTTGTACCAGTGCAGCTTTCCCAGCGAGTCTGTGACATACACTTCGAATAAAGGGATTGCAAACCAAGGAATCAGCTGCCTCTCCTCTGCTCAGCCTCTTCCAGCAGTTAGAGAGGCTGATTTATTTTTCCCCACTTTGGGATATAGGAACATCACAAAGCTGTCAGCAGCTGATGCCACAGGGATTCCTCTGGCTGAACAGCACCCTGCTGCCCTCGGTGGGTTCCTGCCTCCCTCTCCCATTCCCTTTTGTCCAGGCAGCCTCCTTTGGAAGCCACATGTGTTTCAGTGATGATCTGCTTGGAGCTGCAGCCTGATCCCACCAAGGCAGAGGCAGCTGCTGCTGCCAGAGACTGAGCCCTCCATCAGAGGAGGGGATGGTGGTTGCAGGTCGTGTCTCGGGCTCCAGAGAGGGTGTTGCCACTGCAGGACAAGGGACAACAAGCAGAGGTCCTCTCCTCCCACCTGTGGCCGTTAGCCCAAGACGCTGTCATTGAAAGCCAGGCAGACAACTGCTTTCTGGTGGCCGCTGTATTCCCTCTTTATCTCTCCTGTCTCCACGCACCAAAGTCTGGCCAGGTTGTCAGAGGAGGCTGGAGAGAAATGGGAGAAGAACGGGGTAAAGTGCATTAACCTTTGCACTTACTTTTTCATTACTATTGCCAGACTTTCCCCTTGCTTCATTCAACACCATTATTATGACAACAGGTAAGGGAGCTGTGCAGAGCAAGAAGCTTGCTGCATTTCTGTATTACACAGAGGTTTACTCGTTGCTGTGGAAGTTACAACATGCATGTTTTGAAGGGACCATCCTGCTGCTTACTGCAAGCAGCAGTGCTATCAGGTGAAACAAACTGCAACGGTGAAAAACATCCCTCCAGTTTAAACAGGTGCCCTGTTGCAGCACAGGGAGTTAGCAGACACTTAGAGGAGTCAGTAGATGCTTAAGGGAGTCAGAAGATGCTTAAGGGAGTTAGTAGACACTTAAAGGAGTTAGTAGGCTGTGTTGTGGGTGTGAGGCTGGGTGCTCTCCTCACACAGCTGCGTTTGGCAATGTCCCAGCTACAGAAATGGGTGAGTCCTGTGCCAGTGCAGGGCCCTGCAGCCCACACCAAGCAGTGCAGCAGGGCCTCACCTGTGACGATGTACTGGGAGTCCCCGGAGAAGGCGCAGTCCCACATCCAGCCCCGAGACGTCTCTCCTGGGTTATTGCTCTTAATGCTCAGCTCCGTCATCAGCGAGAAGTTTGAAGTCCTCCAGATCTTGCAGGTCTGATCTGCAGAACACGTAGCCAAGAGCCTGCGAGGAAGAGACGTGCAAGGGCAGCCTCATTAGTCACACTGCATGCCCAAGGGCCTCTCCTTAACTTGGGCCTGGACCAGTAGTGAACTGGAGACCTGAGCTCATTGCAGTCACGTTTCTTTACACCTACGTCATCTGCTTTACAAGATTTGAGCTGAACAGGGTTGTGAAGGACACCAAGTTCTCCACTTTGCTCCTGGAGATCAGCAGTTGAACCCCAGCTTTAAAACACCTCATGGCCACAGAGCTTGTTGAGATCACGGTCCATGAGGCTGGGATGCACTGACAGCAACTCACTGCCATGTCCCACTCCTCCCTGGGGACCTGCAGGGCAGCGTGGAGCCAGCAGCAGCCACATCTGGAGGCGCAGCTGGCCTCTGCCTGCCCAAAAGGACCATCATTTCCCACTGCTGGTTGCAGCACTCACGTGGAGTCAGGGGCTGAACTTGCACTGAAGCGCATAGCGGTTGTGTGCAGGGATCTTGGTCTTGGGGATCAGCTGAGTCACCTCCTCCCCGATGCCACCCGTCAGGTTCCACACGTAGCAGTTTCCCTGTGGTGAGACAGGAGGTGATGGTCGCCCACCCCAACACAGCCTGGACTCCCCATGTCCGACCCCAGCCACACTGCAGGCAACGCTGGTACATGCACCTGAGCACCATAAATCCCCCCTGACACTGGGTGCCATCAGGGCTCACCGAGCTGTTCACAGCTGCCATGTAACTGGCGTCGGGGTCAATGTGAACTGAATTCACGGAAACTTCAGGCTCTGGAATCAGCTGCTCGTTGTGGTCGGTCTTCAGGTCCCAGATGTGAATGGCGCCGCTCTGATCACCCACGATCAGCTCTGCCTGCAAGACAGCAGCAGCCTCATGTCTCTGAGGAGAACCCCACAAGAAGCAGCCTCATGCCCGTGGAGCCTTGCTCTGGTTTTCAGCATCATGGGCCTGTTCTGCCTCATTATTCCGCAGCACAGGGCTGCTTCAGAGCCCTAGGAGCCTGCTGGGTACCTGTGCACTGAGAGCAAGCAGAGCACGGACCTCACACTGCAAAAAGGCTTTAGAGAAGCACCTGCTCATTTTATATACCCCAGAGCAGACAGAAGCTGCCTCAATTCCAGAACCTTTGCACAGCTCCAGCAGCTTCCACAGAAGCCAAAGGATTTTCAGCACGTCCCAGCCACGGGCATTCAGATGCGAGTTGGCCGGAGAACAACCCAAGCACTCAGGAGGGTACAAATACCTGAAAACCACCGGCCTAAATGGGCTTTTCTCCCTCCCTCCCCTTCTCAGGGGAAGGACGAGAGGAAGCTGAAGGGCAGAGCTCTGGCTCCACTCCCATGCTCGGAGCAGACCGTGCTGGCAGCTCTCCCCTAACCCAGGGCTTTTATCAATAGCGATGCGACAGCATAGCTTCAGCAGGGTCCCTGCAGGACAGCAGGTCACAGGACTACCTACTCCTGTCCTCCGAAGCAAAGGCTGGTTCCTGAGGAACCCAGTTTGGAGTCTCTTTCGGTTCTTGAGACCCGACTCCCTCTTAGCAGCTGTAAATGCCATTGCTAAAGCCATCACCGCTGTACCCAGGCTGTGAGAAGCCTCTCGTCAGCATCATGGCAACAGGGAATTGCAGAGGGATGAAGCTACCTGCATAAACACTGCCACCTTTGGACTGAGTAACTGCCTTCCTGCTCACAGGCCAGCACCTCAGCAGCATCTCAGCCAGTGATTGTTTATGTGTAAGATCTATGTAAACCTGATAATGCCTGCCTTTAACATTGTACAGTTCGCACAGCACCGGCTCTACAGGAGCATCGGCAGCGTCTCAGCAAAGTGTGATCCAAATAATTGATCTCAAACCAGGTCTGAAATTCCAGACTCGGAGATTAAACCCTTTGAAGATCAAACGCAAAGAAACCTTTCTGGTGCTCGGCTGTTTAAAAAGGTTTGTGCTGCCGTGTCTGTGAACACAAAATGGACCAGATGGGTTATGAACACCGCAGTGATACCACCACCATTCCCTCTGTGCTCTGTGCTCCAGCTTAGCCTTGTTCCTCAAGCCCCGGCCATCCCTCTCTTCAACAACCAAGTGGTGAACACGAACCTCGAGCAAATCTGACCCAAGTCCAGAAGGTAACTGCAGCCTGGGGCGCGTTCCTTGGCAGAGGTAACACCCTCCTGCTCCCCATCCCACCCCGTGCCACCACTTCCACCCCAGCACATCCCCTTAGTTATGCCTATGGGGCAGACAGCCCCGAAGGAGTGGGGACACTCCCAGTGCTGCCACCACTGTCCCTTTGCAACAGGCACCAGGTAACGAGCACAGACGTGGCTGCTCCATGTCCTGCAACGCTCATGGGTCTTTGCCACCAGATCTCTTGCTGTGGTTGCCATGCAGAACTCCACAGCCCCTCAGGCCCACCCGGAGGAGCAAGAGCAAAGCCTGGGCTGCGAAACCGCAGCGAGAGCAGTGGCTCACCTGGTTGGGGTGCAGGCACACACAGTTAATGGGAGCGTTCACCTGGAAGATGCGCTGGCACTGGAGGTTACGAGACCTGCAAGAGAACAGGGAGCAAAGAGCGCGGTCAACGGCGTGCGACGAGCTCCGCAGCTTTCGGGATGCTGCCGGTGGTGGCGGTGCCGCCGGTGCCCACCTGAGGTCCCAGATCCTGGCCATGCAGTCCTCGCCGCCCGTGTACATCCAGCGCCCGTCCTCGTGGAACCCCACCGAGGTGATGTTCTTGCTCACGCCGTCGTAGTTGATGACGGGGTTGGGGTTGTTGGAGTTGAGGTCGTACATGCGGATGTGCTGGTAGCCTGCAGCGAGGAGCGGGCAGGGGGTGACCCACGTCCCCGCTGCCACCCGTGCCCGCTGTCACCGGGGCCGGGCGCGCTCACCTGCGGCAGCGATCATGCTGCGGTCCGGGGTGATCTCCAGCGCGTTCACCTGCTGCAGGCACCCGTTAAGGTCCGTACGAAGCAGCCGCAGCCGCAGCCGCAGCCCGGCCCCCGCGCTCCCGCACCCGGTGCGCGCCCCCCCCGGGGAAGGATACGGAGTCCTGGTGCTGCACGGTGCGGGTGCAGATGCCGCTGTGCGCCTGCCAGAACCGCACCGTGTGGTCGTAGCCGGCCGTGGCCAGGATCACCGGGTCGCTGCCCACCGAGCCCTGCGCCGCGTTCATGGTCCCGCACCGCGGGCACCGGAGCCCCGGTACCGGGTCGGAGAGCTCTGCGCATGCGCGGAGGGAGCGGCGGCTCGGCGCGCATGGAGGGACGCCGCTGGAGGAGGGCTCTGTCGGAGAGCGCATGCGCAGAGCGGGGCGGCGGGAGGTACCATGAGCGCTGCGGGGGGGGGGAGCTCCCAGCGGAGCCGCCAGGGGGCGCCTGGTGAGAACTGCGGGAGGGCAGCGGGGACCGGGACCGGCACCGGAGCAAGGGACCCACCGGAACCGGAACCGGGCACACACCGGAACCGGGCACACACCGGCACCGGAACCGGGCACACACCTGAACCGGGAACCGGAACCGGGAACACACCGGAACCGGAACCGGGCACACACCGGGACCGGCACCGGAACAAGGGGCACACCGGAAACGGGAACACACCGGAAACGGGAACCCACCGGAACCGGAACCGGGCACACACCGAGACCGGCACCGGAACAAGGGACCCACCGGAACCGGAACCGGGCACACACCGGAACCGGGAACCGGAACCGGGCACACACCGGAACCGGTAACCGGAACCGGGAACACACCCGAACCGGAACCGGGCACCGGAAACGGGACCACACCGGAACCGGACACACACCGGAGCCGGGCACCGGAACCGGTAACCGGAAACAGGAACACACCGGAACCGGCACCGGGCACACACCAGAACCGGCCATATATGGGAACCGGAACCGGGCAGTAGAACCGGGCGCCGGAACAGGGCACACACCGGAACCGGGAACCCACCGGAACGGGGCACACACCGGGCTCGTGCAGGCCCGCCGAGGAGCGGCCCCGGTGCCACCCCTTTGGGCCGGTGCCACCCCCGGGGCAGGGCCGTGCCGGTGTCCCCTCTGCGCCTGTGTCGCACCGGTGCGTGGGGCCCGGTCCCCGCCCTGCCGGTGCCTCCCCGCTGTGCACGGGGGTGTCGGGGACCGGAGCATCCTCTGCGCTTCCCGCCGCGGCGCCCGCGGTACCGCTGCCGAACGGGCCCTTTAAGAGCGGCAGCGGCTGCGGCCCGAGCTCGGACCCGCTCCCGGCAGTGCCCGCGGCGGCCCCGCACCTGCCGGTAAGGGCCGGGGGAGCCGGGGATGGCCGGAGGGGCGGGGATGCCGGGATGCCCGGTGGGATGCAGGGATGCTCAGCGGGATGCAGGGATGCTCAGTGGGATGCAGGGATGCCCGGTGGGATGCAGGGATGCTCAGCGGGATGCAGGGATGCCCGAGGTGATGCAGGGATGCTGGACTGCCCGGTTGCCCGGGGAATGCAGGGATGCTCAGCGGGATGCAGGGATGCCCGAGGTGATGCAGGGATGCTGGACTGCCCGGTTGCCCGGGGAATGCAGGGATGCTCAGCGGGATGCAGGGATGCCCGAGGTGATGCAGGGATGCTGGACTGCCCGGTTGCCCGGGGAATGCAGGGATGCTCAGCGGGATGCAGGGATTTCCGGTGCCGCAGTGGGGACTGGGGCCGCCAGGATGGAGAGCAGAGCCCGGAGGCTGCCGTAAGGCGAGGGAATGACTGAGTGGTACCCAGGACGTGGGGTGGCCCTGCTTGTGGGGTGCAGGGGGTGGACAGGGCTCCCTCCTGCTGCTGTTAGGGCTCAGGCTCCCCGTGGCGAGGGGCAGCTCATCCCTCGATGGAACACCTGGGAATGAGGGGTGGCCTCGGCCAGGCTGACAGAGGAAGGCTCTGGAAGCGTGCGAGCGTGCACGTGAGTGTGAGCGTGCACAGGGGTGTGCACAGAGAGGAGTCACTCTTCTGATGCGAGTGAGGGTTTGGCATGGCAATAGCTGGGAATGACAGAGCAGAGGAGTGAGCAGGGGGTGGCATCCGACCCCTGCAGCGGCACCCCAAATCCTGCTGCCAGCCCGTGCCCTACAGTGGCACCCACCACCCTGGAGGCTCTCAGCTTCATCCTCCCCATGGCCCCACTCTCCCCAGTGCCAGGTTTGGATTTACCTCTGTTCCCCCCTCCTCCAGGCTCAGGAAGGTGAGCAGGGAACCGGGCTGGGAGCAAACCCCCCCTGTGTGGATGCAGGGAAGGGGGTGAGGGTCCGTTCCCTCCTTGCCCCATGGCTCCTGAGAGCGCTGAGCCAGGGGCTGTTCCGAGCCTCCCGGGGACGGTGCCAGCGCCATCCCCAACGGGTTGGCAGAGGAAGATGTCACATTCCCAAACCCAGCGGGTGCTGGCGGCGGGATGCCGGGTGTGAGGGGTGGCGTCGATCAGCTGAGCCCTGCCTACAAAGGGATCCCCCATCAGCACTGGCACCCTGTCGTGGCTGCCCCGTCCCCCCTTGGTGCTGCTCCCCACGTGCCCACCCTGCCTGGGCCGTGCCAGAGGGGTTTGGATCCCAGAACCTGTTCTCTGTTTCAATAAGATCATGCAGTAAAAGCGCCAGCTCTGAGCAGGCTGTCAGCGTCTGTCTCAATATTGATTCCTGCTCTGATCTGGTGCTGTGTTCCCATCACAGCACCATTAGCACCTGGCATGGTTATGGTCTTCCTGCGTGCTGGGCTTCCCTGTGCCCACCCTGTGCCCACTCGCATATCCCTCCCGTGCCTTCCCATGCACCCAATGGAGGTGACACCGGGCTGGCAGCATCCCCAGCCTGGCACGTTCCTATTCCCAGCTTGGCACATCCCTGCTGTGCTGTGCTGGAGCTGCCAGGAGCACCCAGGGCTGGACAGGGCAGAGTGGGTGCCACGTCTGTCCCCTGAGCACAGGGGCATTGTGTCCATGCAGGGGGGTGAGTGCAGGGGACAGCACTGGGCACGACATGCCCCAAAACCACTCTCCTGCCCTGCAGCCTGTGCGTGAGCACTGAGGGACAGTGGTACCCGCGGGATCTGGGCGATGGGGATGGGGATGGGATGCTGCAGCTCCTTCCCTGCACTGCCCTATGATGTGGCTGTGCTGGGGCCTTATGCTCTGGGGACAGCACAACCCACACTGGCTCTGCAGGATGTGCCGGGGTCCCGGTCACTGCACCCTTCCTGCACCCCATGGCAGTGGAAGAGCGTGTCCAGAGGGATTAGTGCTGTGTCTTGGGAAAGGGCTGATTCAGAGCCCAGGCACGGGGCAGCTCAGCGGCTCTCCCTTGGTGCCAATGCTCTGGCACCACCAACCAAACCCTCGCGATCGGCTGAGCCGCTTGTGCACCGCCAAAATCTGCTTTGCCGTTCCCAAATCCATCAGCTGCTGGATTTAACCCGGAATTCAGGTGCAGCTCAACCGAGAGGGCGTTGGGAGCTGCTGGGGTGTCCCAGTGGTGTCCCAGTGTGGTGCTCCCTGGGGTCTGGGCACATGGCGCGTCTCCTGCTGCTGCGGGGCTGGAGTCGGGGCTGGTCACACACTGAATACAAATCTCTGCACAGCCCCTCGAGCTGTGGCCATGGGGGCAGCAGGGAAGGGGCACCCACTGCCTCCTGCTCCATGGAGCTGCTTGTGCTTCGGGCTCACATCCAGCTAAATTGGTCCATCCGCATCTCAGGGGTTATCGAAATTGCGTTAGGGGGAAGAAAAGGACTTCGAATGAGTATTATTAACCTTAATTGTGACAACACTGACTCGAGCTTTCCGTGTCCCACAAGGGGTCAAGTACTGGTTTGTGCCCCTTCCCCTCCGTGGTGGATGGTGCCCGTCCCCACAGGTGCCGGGGGGCTCTTGTGCTGCCACCCTCGTGCCGGTGCCCATCCCGTGTTCCCGGTGGCCCAATCCCCTCCGCTCCATCCGCAGGGACATTGCCTCCACGCAGGATCCCCCTTGATGCCACCGCAGCCCCCGGCCCCGTGACACTGCCCCGGCCTCGCAGGGACGCAGGGCTCAGGGGACCCCGCTGGGGACCTGCCCTGCAGCCACCACCCTGTTTGCTCCCGCGCTGGCAGAGCCGAGGAGGCTGCGCCTGTGCAGGCAGAGGCAAAGGCAGCTCCGGCCGCTGGCCCCAGGCTGGGGCACATGAGGTAGGAGGGGCACGGGGCACCCTGTGCATGGCCCCATGGGGAGCAGGGGGGTGGGAGGGCATCCCCCATGTCCCCTTCCTCTGGGTCTGGCGCTGCCCTGGTCAGGAGCAGGGCACGGCACATTGGGGTGCTTGGGGGGGTCCCCTGCCTGGCCCCGGGGTGCTGCCTGGGACCCCTGTGTGTGTCCTGCAGGGATGGGCTTCCAACGGAGCCACCGGCTGAACCTGCTGCGCCTCATCGTGCTGCTCCTCGTGGCCTTGGCTGGCATCAAGTTCCTGTTCCGTGACAGGTAGAGACAGCAGGACCCCGGGTGTGGGTTGGGGTTCATGGGGCCCCCCTGGTTCTGTGGGGGCACCCCAGCAATGGTGCGATGCCCGCAGCTTTACCCTGGAGCTGTCCCAAGCACGTGAGCAAGGACAGCGGGTTCTGGGGGGACGCTGGTGACACCATCGAGGACACCGGCCCCCAGAGCCAGGTCCTGGTGCTCCCTGTGGCCAAGATAACAGCCCCGAGGCAGGAGCCTGGGCAGCAGCAGGTCACCAGGGACATCAGTGCCACCAAGATGAGGCTGGTCCACCTGGACCTCAAGGGAGCTGCGCCCCGGGTCTCCTACCTGGAGCAGGTGAGATGCTGGGGATGGGAAGGATGTGCCAGGAGGGATGTGCCGAGGGGGCCAGAGCACCAGGAATGAGCCCACGCTGCCCAATGCAGGTGTTCCCGCTCCTGTCCCTGCTGGGAGCCAACGGCGTCCTCATTGAGTACGAGGACATGTTCCCCTTCAAAGGGGAGCTGGAAGTCCTCAAGTCCCCGTACGCGTACAGGTGAGCCAGGGCTGGGTGTGAGCCATGATAACCACGGGGCAAGGGCCGGGCCGTGTGCCCCAGCCCAGCTTCCTGCCCCGCCGGGTCAATATTTGTGTCCCCGTAGCAAAGTCCACACGGGTGTGGGGCAGCCTGGGGCTGCGCAGGGCAGGGTGCCGGGGGAGCAGGAGGAGGGAAGGGCCTCCCGCTCTGCCCTGTGCCCCCGGTGAGCCTGTCCCTGCCCTCCCAGCGAGGAGGACATCGAGCGCATCCAGCAGCTGGCGGAGCTGCACAAGCTGGAGGTGGTTCCCCTGGTGCAGACCTTTGGGCACGTGGAGGTAGGAGATGCTCCTGCTCCTCATCCCACATCGTGGTGGGGGTCCAGGGTGATTCCAGCCCCTGATGGCTCCTCTGGTGCAGTTCATCCTCAAGCACGAGAAGTACCAGCGCCTGCGGGAGGTCGAGCGTTTCCCCAACAGCTTCAACCCTCACATCCCTGACACCCTGGCCCTGCTCAAGAGCATCCTGTCACAGGTGATCGAGAAGCACAAGCGCTCCACATGGATCCACATCGGTGCAGATGAGGTGGGCAGTGGGCTCTGCCGGGACCCCAGCCCTCACCCAGGCACTGTAGGTGTTCCTAGGGGTGCTGAGCATCCTCCTTCCCACAAATCCAGGTCTTCCATCTGGGGGAGGGGGTGGACTCCAAGAACTGGATGAGCCGCAACAAGGGCGACACCGGGACCATGTACCTGAACCACATCAAGGAGGTGCTGGGCTTCATCACCACGCAGTACTGGGGGCTGCGGGCTCTCATGTGGGACGACATGCTGCGGAAGATCAGCGTGGGAGCCCTGCAGGGTGAGAGGACTGGGGATAAAGCGGTGGCACAGGAGCGTGGGTGTCTTTGCATGGTGTCGTGGCTGGTGCCTGGTCCTGCAGGGATGCAGGTCCGGGAGAGCATGAGAAGCATCAGGCATCCTCCCGCTGCTGGTACCAGCGCCCACATCCCTGTCCTTTCTCCCTCTGCAGAGTCTGGGATAGCAAAGCACGTCTCGCCTGTGGTGTGGTTCTATGCACCCGACTTTGAGGCCGAGCAGATCGGTAAGGAGATGTGCCTGGGCTCGTGCAGGAGGGTCCCCTCCTGGGTCCGGCACCGCTGATGTCTCATCCCCCCGCAGTGCCCTTCCTCACCAAGTACGCGGAGAGCGGCTTCGAGGCCGTGTGGTTCGCCAGCGCCTTCAAGGGCACCACAGGACCAGCGCAGACCTGGCCCCCGCTGAGCTTCCACCTGAGGAACCACCTGAGCTGGCTGCGGGTGATGGAGGCGCTGCCCCAGCTGACCCCGCTGCGCCTCCAGGGCATCGTCCTCACGGGCTGGCAGAGGTGAGGGTGCTGGTGCCCGCGTCCCCCCCCGGGGTGCCATGCAGGGGGTGACGGGTGATGGTCCCGCTCCGCAGGTACGATCACTACTCAGTGCTCTGCGAGCTGCTGCCTGTTGGAATCCCCTCGCTGGCCATCTGCCTGCAGACCCTGGTGACCGGTGAGCCTCCACCGCCCTGCTGCCAGCCCCAGGCGAGACCCCATGCTGCAGGGATGGGTGCTGGGAGGTGGGAAGCAGGGGAAGGATGGGTTCAGCTCCTCCGGCTTTGCTGGTGGGGTGGCCCCTTCTGCCCCTCTCTTTGCTCTGCCCAGGGGGATTCACGGAAGAGACAAAGAAGAAGGTCCTGGATGTGTTGGGCTTCGAGAGCATGCAGCTGGAGCAGAGCACTTGGTGAGTGGTTGTGTTGGGGGAGCCGCAGCACCACTGCCCCATGGCATCCGAAGGGATGCACGGGAGGGGGTCCCAGACCCACTTGGGGCTGAGGACATCCCAGCCCTGTGCACGCCACATGTTGAGCTCTCACCTTCTCCTTTCCCAGCGAGGGCAGGGGAGTGTTCCCTGGCGCAGAGATCTACCACATGGTTGAGCAGGTTAATGGCCACCTGAAGGAGAGCATCCATAAAGCCCTGGAGGAGGAGAGGTAACAGAGAGCAGGGCTGGAGCATGGGAGCTTTCCCATGGGATGGGGCCTGCTCCACGTGCAGCTCCCCATCCCTGGGTGCCCCCCACTTCCCCCTTCTGCCTCCCCAGCGCCATCAAGGGCTGGTTCAGCCCCTACCATCGGAAGCACCAGTTTGGTAACCCCCGAAACATGGAGAGCTTTGGCAGCAAGGTGCTCAAGTACGTGATGCTGGGAGCCCCCTGGGGGTGTGTGAGGGGCTCAGCGCTGGGGTCCCTCGCAGGAGGGAGCTGGAGTCCCCATTTCCCCCCACCAGGCTCCATGAGGACTGGGAGAGCTTCATCCGTGACCTGCGCACCCACTTGGAGAGGGTCTATTACCCCGACACGGTGGAGGAGTGGATGGAGGAGAACGTCAACCCCTACCTGGACCAGCTGCGGGACCTGGTGCAGGACTACCGGGCCATCATCCGCCTCAACGCCCGGCCCAAGGCCATGTAGGGACCACTGACCCCCCTCCCCTGGGTCCCGCTGCCCCCCCTGCACTGGGCTTTGGGGCCACATTGTGTGCCTGCTGGTGCCTGCGCTGCTGCCATGGCCGCACTGTGCAGAGCTCCTCCTGCACATCCCACATCCACAATAAAGTATTTTCGTAGATGCTGGTGGGTGCTGGGGGGGGACACGGCTCTGCCCGCCCCGTGCAGGCGGGGGGGAGCTGGGGTCTGTCTTCTGACAGCTCCTGGGCTCCTGGGTCCTGCTCTGCAGAGCGTGATGGAGGGCAGGGAGAGGGCAGCCCATGCCCCATGGTGCGTTCAGGCACATGGAGACTGTCCATGTGCCTTGTGCTGTTCTTGAGAGCGGCTCTGTCCTCCCTACAGGATCAGAGAATCGTGGAATGGTGAGAAGGGACCTTAAAGCTCATCCACTCCCAATGGCAGGGACACCTTCCACTGGACCGGGGTGCTCCAAGCCCCGTCCAAGCTGGCCTTGAACAACAGGGATGAGGCAGCCGCAGCTTCTCTGGGCACCCTGTGCCAGTGTCCCACCACCCTCAGCAGTGAGGGGAGGTGAATCCAGCCCCCCCATGCCCTCGGCTGTGCCCGTTCGGGGCTGGTTGGGGCTCCGTGTGTGCAGGGCAGCACCATAGGCTTTTCACTGCACATTCCTCTGCTCTCCACAGCCCAACTTGGCAAGGGCCCGGAGGCAGCCGCAGGAACGCGAGATGGTCTGAGCTCCTCTGCAAGAGCCTGGCTTAGCCCAGGGAGGAGGCACAGTGGCCGTGTGCCCCTCTCAGCTCACACAGCCCTGCTGCCTGGGTCCTGGCTTGGTCACAAAGGTCCCAGTGCCCAGTGAGGCCAATGGGGCTGCCCCGTCCCGTGTCAGTGCTGGGTCCCTGAGAGCAGGAGCCTGGCAGGAGAGAGCAGTGGGCACAAAGGGACCTTTGTTGAGGAGCTTCGTTTGTTATCAAGTGATGACAGATGCGAGGGATGCTCCTGACCTGCCTGGGCCCCTGGGCACGTTGGGAGCCCCAGCCCCCAGCCCAGGGAGACCCAGTGCAGCTCAAGCCCCCCATGCAGCCGCACGCAGCCCGGCTGTGGGATTAGAGGGCAGATTAGACGGCGTTTCACGCTGGCATCCCAAATGTCCTGGATTGGAAAGTGGGGGTGGGGAGGGGAGACGGACCCTGCTGTCCCTGAGGGATGGTCAGCCTGGAGCTGGGGGCTGCAGAGGGAGTTGGGGGCTGCAAAGGTCCTTGAGATCCAGCTTGGGGCATCAGGAGGAGCTTGGTTCCCTCCATCATTCCCACTGCAGCCTCCCATCCCCATGCAGTGACCAATGCCTTAGTGGCCAGCTGGATACAGGTCTTCCGGAGCCAACATGCCCCAACATTGGTTTGCTGGAGCCAGGACCTCCGCAGGGCTTTCAGAGAGGAACTTACCTGGGGAGCAGAAATCTGGGTGTGACTTTGTGTGGTGATGGCCGTGCTCTGCACTGCCCAGGCTCTATCAGCACATCAATGCCTCGTCCATGGCTGGCCCCATTTCCCATCTGGTTCATCAGCATCCCCAGCCCTCAGCGCAGCCAAACACCTCCCCACCCCCCCCCGCGCCTTTAATGTCTCAGCCATTTAAGCCATAAAAGAGTGGAAGGGGATGAGCGTCCCCGGCCATTGTGGCTGCAGGAGTGGAAAACGAGGCGGTGATAAAGGCTTTATATAAAGAAACGGGGAAGCTGCTCCGGTCTGGTTCCCATTAGCAGCCACCGCAGGCTGGCGGTCGCCAGGCAGGGCTGCGGGAGGGGGGAGCAGGGGGGTCCTCCCCGAGGAAGAAGAGGCCGCGGGCATCCTCCCTCCGGCCACGGGGCGGCTGAGACCCCACGGCGGCGGCGTCCCCGGGGCCTCGGCACCTTCCCTGGCACCGGGGGGATCCCCGCGCCCCGCCCGCGGGCACCGGCGCGGCCCCCGCCCCTTCCCCTCCTCCTCCTCCTCCTCCTCCTCCTCCTCCTCTCCCCTCCCTCCCGCTGCCCGCCGCGCTCCCGGTGCGGCCCCCCCCGCCCCGCCGCGCCCCGCCCCGCCCCGGGCGCCCGCCGCCGCCGCCGCCGCCTCCGGAGCGGGCTGGGCGGGGGGGCCCGCGCCGTGCCCGTGCCCGTACCGAGCCGTGCGGAGCCGAACCGAACCGAACCGGACCGGACCGAACAGAACCGAACCGCCCCTCGCCGCCCCCCGCCGCGCCGCGGAGGATGCTCGGGCCGTGAGCCCGCAGCCGGCAGCCCCGGCGCGGCGGAGCCATGGGCAAGGACCAGGAGCTGGTGCAGGCGGTGAAGGCGGAGGACATCGCGGCCGTGCAGAAGCTGCTGCAGAGGCCCAAGCCCGGCAAAGCCAGTGAGTGCCGCGGCGGCGGGGCCGGGCCGGGGGCGCCGGTGGCGGCGGAGGACGGGGCGGGGGGGGGGGGGGTGGCTCGGACCGGAGTCGCAGCAGCGGGAGCGGCGGCTCGGGGCCCGCATCCCCACCGCGATGCCGCCCTGCCCTGGCCCCGGAGCATCCCCAGCCCTTCCCCGGTGCGGCGCGGGCGGCAGCGGACCGTAAACGTGCCGGGAGCCCCTCCCGGGGGGCACCCGGGGCTTGAGAGGAGGGGCAGCCCGGCGTGGGGGGGCGCTGGCGGCGGCGGAGCATCCCGGCCGGGATCACGGCACAGCATCGCCAAACCGGTCCCGGTGCAGCACCCCGGTACGGCCGGGCTGCCCTTGCCCTGTGCCCAGGGGCAGGTCCCAGGGCCCCGGGGAGCGAGGCCGGGCCGGGGTCCCGGGGCTCGGCCTGAGCATAGACGGGGGCTGGCGGTACCTTGGTGTGCGTGGAGCGCGTGTGCACGGCCCGTGCGTGTGTGCACCAGGGCTGCCGGTGCCTGCACACATCTGCATGTGCCTGTGCGCGTGTACGTGCGTGCACGCGTGTCTGTGTTTGGGTGCGTGTCTGTGTTTGTGTATCCGTGTACCCTGGCATATGTGTGTTTGGATGGGGCTGTGTTGGTGGTGCTGTGTGTGGGGGTGTTTGGATGAGGCTCCGCGGGTATCTCCTTGGGCGCATCCCTGCGGCTGGGTTTGCACATCCCCGTGTGTGCACCCTCAAGGTGTGTGTGTGTGCTCGGGTGTGAGCCTGTGGGGCTGGACGTGTGGGGACGTGTGTGTCTGCGTGTGGACGTGTGTGTAGCTCCAGGAGTATCTGCTCGCTGTACAATGTAAGTGCTCTGGTGAAGGCATTCCACCCGGGACTGAATTATTCATGGTGCTGATGCAGCCGCAGGTTTCAGGCCTGGTGCGTGGGGCTGGGAGCATCCCTGGGCATGAGCAGGGACCACAGGTGTGGCATTGGGACCCTGGGCACGCAGCCCCTTTGCCTCCCAGGCTGGATGTGGTACCCCAGGTCCCTGGGGCTGCATGGGGCTGGTGCAGTGTCCCCCGTCCTTGGTCTCATGCAGGGGTGGTCCTGGTCAAGCAGAGCACAGCTTCCCCTGTGTCCTGGTGCTGAGCAGGGCTGGCATGGCATCCCCCTGTCCCTGGTGTCAGTGCAGGGCTGGTGTGGCATCCACCATGTCCCCAGTGTCAAGTAGGGCAAGTGTGTGGTCCCTCATGCACGGCTGGTGTTGTGCCCCACCATGTCCCCAGTGCCATCGCTGCTCTCACTGCCAAGGGACTACACAGGGAGAGAAGCTGCTCCAGCTTGGAGCCCCCTTCATCCCAACCCTCTCCAGGTGCTGCTGCTGCTGTGGCCTCTCAGAGTAGCGTGTGGGGATGGGGACGAGGCCTGTGCCCAGCGTTATCCCCTGCACGCCCCTCTCCAATGCCGGGTGCACAGCTGGCGTTGCTGTGGCAACGGCCAGAGGTGCCTGAGTGCCACCACCTCCTCCTGCATCCATCCCAGCCCTGCTCTGCTGCATCTCCCGCTGCAGAGCTCTCTAGCCACAGGGCCAGTGGTGCCCCTGTGCCGGGCTCATTGGACAGGGATAAGGGGCTCCCAGTGAGGCCATGCTTGGCCAGGCTGCTCTTGGGGTGATTCCTGCTGTGGGCCTGGATGCTCGCATGTTCCCAGCTCTGCCAAACCCACCAGTGCCGGTGCTGGGATGCTCTGGTGCCGTTTCCCCCCTGGACCTGACTCCTGTGTGATGCCATGCTCATGGCATAGGGTGCACAAGCACCTCTGGTTGCAGCAGTAGGGCTGGAGGAGCTGCACACGGCACAGGATGCGAGAGCACCAAGCAGGGTCTGTCCCCATGCGGAGGCATCCCCGCATCCCCCCCCTCCGTGCGCCAGCCCCACACGTGCCTCCGGCGCTCCCCACGCTGCGCAGCACCAGGAGGGTTTGTACCTGAGCTCTGTGATCCGGGCAATATCCTGTTCATGTGGGGTTGGATAAATGGGATTTTTGAAATCCCTGCGTGAATTACCACGGGTTGCCATGGAGACGTGGGGCCCGATTTAGCCGGAGTACGAGTTTGTGGGGCCCGGGCCGGCCGCAGCGCGCACCGCGCTTGCTTCCCGGGCATCCATAATTGATGAGGTTGTCTGAAAGTTACGCAAATCAGATGCAGGGATTTGGCAGCAAACGGTTCCCCTCCCTGCTCCCTCCTCCCGGTGCTACCTCGAAGAATTGTGGTGACTTGGCGTTTTCCCCTCCATTCCCTGGCTTGGACACCACGGGATGGGATGGGGCGCTGGGGTGTCCCCAGCAGCATCCATGCCTGTCCCTATCCCAGGCACTCGGAGCTTTGGGAAGCAGGAGATGGTGCTGTGGCGTGCAGAGGAGCTGTGGTTCCTTGGCTGTGGAGTGTTGAAGTGAGGAGGCTGCTTCCCTGTGAAGCTGGCGCTGCCAGCGGCTTTTCCCTTTGGAAGCAACTCCTGTCTGGCATCCACTGGTGCCATAGGAGGGATGTTGAGCCAAGGGTTGGACCCTGCGCCCGGCTTCTCCCCTTGGGCTGAGGACTTCGCATAGAGCTTCCATGTGGCAGCTTCATGCATCAAAGGTATCCCAGCACTTGGCAGGGTGAGCATCCTGCGTGGCAGGGGCTGGCTGCAGCCTGGATATGGGGTTGGGAGCGGGGGAGCAGCCCTGCAGAGCTGCGCTGCCCACCCTAGGCCTGGCCGTCGGTGCCATCCTGGTCCCCCATACATCAGGGCTTGCATCCTCATGTGTCCGGCTGGGATGCTGCAGCTGCCTGGCTGGGCTCCGGACCTGGCCATGGGGCTCTGCACCCCTCTAAGCGACAGTAACCCAGCCCAGCCTGGCCCCACCGCCCGTGGCTGCCTCCAGCCAAACTGCTCCCAGCTCCGGCTGAGCCGGGCAGGAAGAGCTCACCAGTAGTGAAAAGCCCAGGACAGGAGCCAGGCAGCTCCTTGGATGGATGTGCCTGGTGCAGGCAGTGCGGGCAGCCTGCCTGCCAGCAGGGCAGGGACCCCAGAGCTCCGCGAGTTCATCACCCTCTGGGGTGCTGCCATCCCGTGGGAAACATCCCAGGATGTGAGCGGAGCTGCAGGAGCTCAGCGGGATGTGGGACAGTGGGAACAGGAGCCAGATCCCTTGGGAACAGGGACTTCCTGAGCGGGACCTCGCTGGCTGCCTCCTGCCCTATGGCCACTTAATTCTGGGTTGGGTTTTGTGTTGCCTGCATTTGATTGCATTAATAATCTCCTCTGATCACAGGATTTAATAAAACCAGGCTAATATGGCGCAGTTGGGAAATGTCTTTGACATTTCACAATTCAATTTCCATGCAGTAAAAGGCCGGGCAGCTGCAAATCCAATTGTGGTGCAGTGCCCAGGGTGCTGGAGCTGCCCGGGTCCCCCCGCTGGCACCAGAAACCTCCCCGGGTGCTGCCAGCACCTCATGGCTCCTGCTCCTTGGCCACGGGCACTGGGGAGAAGCCCGGGCAGGGGGGAGCCATCGGTGTGGACGTCTGGAGCAGGAGGAAGTGGCTGCAGGTCCAGATCCTGTGTCAGCTTGGCCTAAGGGGTGCTGGGCCCCCCGTGTATCCCCATGGCCCTCCCTGATCCCCTTGACACAGATTAAGGGGTGAAACATTGGGATGCAGGTGGTGATGCCGGCAGGGGGTGATGCTGGCACCAGGCGATGCTGGGGCATCCCAGGCATGGGGCCTCGGGGCCGTCCAGGATGAGCAGCTCCTGCTGCTGCTGTGTTTAATGGTGTCAGGAGATCCCTATGAACTTCTCGGGGCTCCTCGCCCGCGTGTGGAGCTCGCTCGCAGCAGGACTTGGCAGGAGGGTGCAGGCTGCGGGGTGCCAAGTTTCCTTCCAGCGCGGGGTTCCTGCTCCGCCTGGGGCACAGCTCCTTGGTTTACGTCTCTTTGCCTCCCCATTCCAGCTGGGCTGGAGCTGTGCGTCCAAACCCTCCTTTAGCCTCCCATTGTGGGGGTCCCTCTTTGCTGCGGGATGCTGCAGAGGACCCGGGGCTGTTGGCTGCTGTGGAGCGAAGGAGCTGGGAGCCGACGGCTCCAATCCCGGCTCGAGGCTCCCTCGCTGGCCTCGATTCTCTTGCACAGTCCCACATTCACCTGCTTGGCACCAATTCGCCCTTTGCCAGCTCCAGGCGGCCCCTCGTGCCCATGGCTCTCCCATGGCCGCTGTTTCTGGCTGTTTCCCATACCAGGACCTTGCTGCCGGGTGCTGCGGTGCCCGTGCTGCCCATGTGCTCTGGTGGGTGATGCTCCCAGCGTGGCAGGGATGCGGGTGGTGGTGCTGTGGGTGCTCTGAGCCCCGTCCGCAGTCCCTTTTCTGCCAGCCCATTGTGGTTTCCAGTAGCCAGGCTGGCGCCTGGCTCCCCTCCCCTGCTCTGCGCTCACTTTAACACTTCCCTTCCCTTCCAAAACACTGGAAAAGTCTTCAATCAGCCCCCTCCTTGGCTTGGGATGCCCCCAGCCCATTCCTGCTCCCCTTGTGCCTGCAGGAGGGAGCAGGAAGAGGGAGTGGGATGCTGCACCATCTGTAGCATCCTTGACCCCGCGGTGGTGATGCCCATGGATGGCAGCTGCAAGGTGTGTGCCAGGATCCCAGTGGGTGCTGAAGCAGTGGTGGGGCCTCAGGAGCTGTGCTGTTGCTGGCAGGGTGAGTGGTGGAGGGAGCTGCTTGGCTTTGGGGTGATGCTCAAGGCTGTTCTTGCACGTGTTTGCCATGGTGCTCCCATCCTGGTGCTGCTCCATCACCTCGCTGTGTCCCACCTGTGGCCAAGGGTACCACGAGGATGGGCTGTGCTGTGTTAGCGCAGCACTGATGTCCACCCCTGTCCCAGGTTACCATCCCATCCCGCAGCTGAGATGCGGATTCGCCCTCCTGATCCCCTCTCCTTGGAGGAACAGGCACCAGCACCTCCTGCCTGCCACAGGAGCGATCCTGCCTGCGGACCGGCTCCTTGTGCCGGGCTGAGAGGGATCTTTAAGCTGTAATGAAATGTTAATAGTATTTTCCAACTCCATACGGGAGCAGAAAATGAGGTGTTTAACGCTGGGCTCCGCAGCGACAGGAGCAATCAGCCTGAGAAATGGGAAGCTGGGGTTGCTGCACCAGCCCTGGCTCAGCCTGATGGCACTGCGCTGCTGGGCCTGCTCTGGTGATGGATGGGTACCGGTGCATGGCGTGAGCCATCGGCCAGGGACAGTGCTGGGAAGAGCCGCTGGTCTGCATGGGTCTCCTTGGGTCTCACCAGCAAGGTCAGTGCTGGCTGCACGGTGAGAGCCAAGCAGGTCGAGGTGGTTGTGTGGCTGGGGTGCACTGGGATGATGGGACCCCCACGGCCTGGATCGGCTGGAGATGGAGAGGTTGGCGATGGTGTCCAAGCAGCTGCTACGGGCACAGCCTGGACACTGATTCTCTGAGCACCATCCCCAGGTGCTCTGCACCAGCGCTACTCTGCCGGTGTGCCTGTGTGTGCCCCTCTGCATCAGTGCGTGTGTGAGCATCCATGTGCATGCATGTACCATGGCAGGGCATTGGAACTGGGTGATCTTAAGGTCCTTTCCAACCCAAACCATTCGGTGATTCTGTGATTCTCTGTGGCCATGTGCATGCCTGCATCCATGTGTGGTGTGTGCCTCTGCATCCGTGTGCGTGCGGTGCCCGTGTGCCTCTGCCCTTGTGTGCCCGTGGCTGCTCCGGCAGTGCCTCCTCCCCGGCCTGGTGTGGGGCTCAGTGCCGGGCTCTCAGCAGCGGCGGTAGCAGCAGCTTGATCCCTTCCAGATGTGTGTGCCAGCGGCCCGGCTCCGCGTCCCCTCCTCCTCCTCGCTGAGGCCCCGCTCGGTTTTCGGCCGCCGGAGCGGTTGGAGCAGACAAAGCAGCCGCCTGCCCGGCTCCTGCATTGCAGCTGGGCTGTTTACAGCGCGCTCCTCGCTCTGTGCAGCTCCGCAGCAGCTGCATCCTCCGGGATGGCTCTGCTCCGGTGTGTGCAGGTCCTGGGGCTGCCTTTAAGCCCCAGCTCCCAGCAGCGATGGAGCAGGGGTCCCCCATTGCCAGCCTGGGGACACTGGGGACAGCGCTGCGGCTCCACTGGTTGCCCTCTTATTTATCCGGTCCGCCTGCATGCACAGGCATGCACATGCACACGCATGCACATGCACGTGCATGCGCACAGGCACATGCTCTGTGTGTGCTGGGGAGCTCCCCACCACTTCCCAGTGATGCTGGGCTGCAGCAGGGTTCGTGGGAGGTCAGATGATAGCAACTATTCGTTAGTTAATGATGCTTTAAGCAACCCGAAGCTCCTGGTCCCTCCCTGCGGGCCAGCAAGGCTGGGTTGGTCCTCCCAGGGTTCCCTGGCTCCGCAGAGGAGGTGAGGATGAGGATGGGGAAGATGGAGCTGGGCAGGATCATCCCTGCCCTGGGATGGAGGTGAGTGATGCCAGCATCTGCCTCCCTCTGCCCCCGTGTCCTGGGCAGCTTCTGCTCAGGCACCGGGGATGCTCAGTGCCGGGATGCGGATGGAGGGGTGGATGCTGATGGTAGCTCCGAGCAGCCCCATCCCGTCCCCTGCCGCGACAGCCTCGCCGTGTGCCGGCGGTGACTCCTTCCAGCCGCGGTGATTACTGCAAATTACCTGTTTGCTGCTGCCTCGGCGCTGGGGGGGACGGGCTCTCAATGCAAGCGACACCAACACGCGTTTCCGCAGAGACGAGGGTGGGCGTGCGGCTGGCACCAGGCTGGAGCGATGCTTGAAGCTGGTTCCATGGAGCTGAGCCTGACACCGCGTGTCCCCAGTGCGCTGCCTGCACCCCTGCCTGCACCCATCCCTGTCACCGGGTCCCTGCATCCCTGCTTGCTCAGGGCCGAGTCCCCGGCATGGCAGAGCAGCACAGCACCGTGTGTTATTCAGGGGTCAGCGGGTTTGCCAGCAGCATGGAATGGGCAGGAGGCTGCCGGCAATTTGCAGGAGGAAGGGTCTGTAGTGCTGGGGGCTGCATGGCTGAATCCCAGACTGGGGCTGGGGGAGATCCCGGGAGATGCTGCATGGCTTGGGCAGGCTTTATGGGACTGCAAGGAAAGGTCGGGTGAGGATAAGGCTCGGTGATGCAGGGAGAGCCAGGATGCTCAGCTGGTGAGTGTGGCACTGGTAGGCACCGTGGCGTGCTGAGTCCCTTGCATGGCTCCCAGCCCCAGGCTGGCTCTGGCTTGAGTACAGCCATGTCCTCCATCCCTGCCTCCTCCAGCTCCTGCTCCTGCTCCAGGGATCAGCCCCTCGAACTCCCTTGGGAGTAGAAAGTTTCCCCATTTTTGCAAATGAAATCACGGAGGAGTCCCCACAGCCTCTTGAAAGCTGCGTTTAAGTTGCTTCATCCTGGCCCCAGGGGACAGCCCTGCGCTGCTGCAGCACCGTGACTCAGGCTGCCACAGCCGATCGATTCCGAAGCGCTGATTCCCAGCTCCCCAGGGAAGGCTCCATGTGAGGGACGGGCATCCAGAGCTCGCGCTGGACATGGGGCAGCATCCCCCACAAGTGCCTTGGGATCTGGGGAAGGGCTTGTGATGGCCCTGGGGTGCTGAGTTGTGTGTGTTGTCCAGCTGTGATGGGGAGTTGTTGTCCAGCTGTGATGGGCAATGGGGTTTCCAGCTGCAGCAAGTGGTGTGTGTCCAGCTGTGATGGGCAGTTGTTATTCAGCTGTAATGGCCACTGGTGCATCCAGTTGTGCTGGGTAATTGTTGTCCAGCAGTGATGGGCAGTAGTTATCCAGCTGGTGTGTGCCCAGCTGTGATGGTCTCTGGTGCATCCAGCTGTGATGGGCAGTAGTTATCCAGCTATGATGGAAACTAGGGTATCCGGCTCTGGTGAGCAGTGTATGTCCAGCTGGGATGGTCACTGGTACATCCAGCTATGATGGGGAGTTGTTGTCCAGTTGTGGTCACTGGTGCATCCAGCTGTGCTGGTCAGTCATTATCCAGCTGTGATGGGCAGTACTTTTCCAGCTGTGTTGGGAACTGGACTGCAAGAGGCCCATCCCATCCCTGCCACCTCTTTGCCCCAGGCAATCCCTTCCCATGTCCCAGAGCTTCCCGGTGCATTATTTATACAGCCTGAATCGATCAGAAGATGATAACGGCTTCATTAGCATCCGAGCATCGCTTGACACGACCTTGGCTGCAAGAGTACAAGCTTCTTGCTGTCTGACAGCAGCAAGGACTGGCTCCCTGGTGTTGGGGATGCTCTGCCCACCTCTGTGGGGTCCCCATGGGGGCCCCAATCCTTGCTGTGAGGGAATAAGCCCCCTTATGCCACTGCTTCTCGTGCAGCGCCCGTTGTTTGTGTGTCAGCAAGGATATAATTAAGAGCAGCTATTTTGGATGCTTCCTTTATCCGGCAGCTCACGGCGATGCTGCTGTGGGGTCCTCCTCCCTCTTCCAAAATAGGCTCTTTGCTTTGCCTTCCTCAGGGGTGCTTCTTGTGAGGGCACCCATTGTGTTTGGGGCAGGGGGGGCACACATTAGCGTCCTGCTGCCTGCATGGGCTGGGGATAAAGATGTGGCAGGGATGATGGGGATGGAGAGGAGGGGACCACTGCAGCAGGGTGATGGAAGGGATGGAGATAAGGATGTAGGGGGTTGCCCTGGCTCATTCTTCACTGCTACCAAGAGAAGTGGGGGGGAAGCAGCGACGGTTTTCACCTCATTAAGTAGATGTTGATATCGCGGAGGCTGGAGCCATCTGCTCGGAGCAGCCCCGCTCCCTGCGAGCTGGCAGGAGCTGGGATGTGCTTTGTCAGCGGGGGCTTGGATGGGAGCCCCCGCACCCCGGACGGGCATCGATCGCTGCTGGCGCGGCTCTGCCTGTGGATGCAGGGGGCTGGCGCCTGAGCACTGCATGGACCCAGTGCTGGAGGGGGAGAGGGGCCCCCTGAGGCACTGAGGAGTTCCACTGTGTGGGGCTGTGGCTTTGAACGTGTGGAGGGACAGGGCTGGAGCAGCCGGGCCTGGGCGTCTCCCCATGGCAGCCACCGGGATGCCCAGGGCAGTGATTGTACATGGGACTCCCCCTGCAGCGTGCACCAGGATGCCTGGAGCTATAGGTGGGCATGAGGGTCTCACTGCAGCATGCACCGGGATGCCCAGAGCAGCAGGTGGGCACAGGGGACTTCCCATTGCACGCGTGAGGATGCTCGGAGCAGTGGTTGAGCACAGGCGTCTCCCCATGGCACACACCAGAATGCCAGGAGCAGTAGCTGGGCATGGAGGTCTTCCTGCAGCATACACCAGGATGGCCAGAGCAGTGGTTGGGCACTGGAATATCCCCGTGGCATGCACAAGGATGCTCGGAGCAGTGGTTGGGTGCTGGGGTATCCCTGTGGCATGCACCAGGGTACCCAGAGCAATGTTTGTGCGTGGCACAGGGGTCCATGGTGCCATGCAGCTGGCCCCATGGTCTCTCCGAGCTGCACTCCGTGCATGCCCACCCTGCCCGTGCACCCTGCTCATGCCCGCCGGGGGCTGTGGCCGGTGCGGGGCTGGTGAGGAGCCGGAGGCTGCGCCCGAGCATGCATCAACCCCCCTGTTCTGTGCCCGAGCATGCATCAACCCCCCTGCGCTGCACCCGAGCATGCATCTACCCCCCTGTGCTCCCGGTGTTCGAGCAGAGGCATTTCTGGAGCCGTGGCTGAGCTGTGCTCCCCGCGGCAGTGCTCACTCGTGGCAGACGCTGTTTGTAGTCGGTGTCTACGGAGGCGGCTGCGGCTCCCGCTGCGCGCAGGAGCTGCGGGATGGAGCTGGAGGTGCTGGTGTTGGGGCTCGCTGCATCCCACAGCGCATCCCCCTCCCCTGTGGTCCCACTGACCCCGCTCAGCACCATCAGTCCTTGCAAGCTGCCTTGAGAGCTGTAGGGGGACTGTGCCGTGGGGCTGGGGTGCAAGGAGAGCATCCGCTGCACACCTCATGGAGGGCAAGGAGAGGACATTGAGGTGTCCCAAGGACACGGAGAGGGTCCAATTGAGGGGTCCCACTGCTGGGGGTGCCAGTGCCTCCCTGTGCTCCCTCTCAACATCTCCCTGGTGGCCCCAGCATCTGCCTCTGTGCAGGATGGTTCTCGTGGGTGCTTGGTGCTCTGTGTCTCCCGTCTGTGATCCCGGCAGGGAGGGTGGCCAGGGGCACACTCAGTGCCCGCTGGCAGGATGGCCATGCAGGAGCCCTGCTTTCTCCTCCCCGCCGTGCCCTCTCCTTTTGTGGCTCCTATTTTCACTTGGCAGCTCCCGTCCTGCTCCCTTCCCTCTCCTTTGTTAATGGAGGAATTTTCCTTGTGCTTCCCAGCCACTACCGAGCTCTGCCACATCTCACTTCCCAATCCAGGATGCAGATCCCCAGTGGCAGTAGTGGGGCTGAGGTGACCCCAGGCTGTGGATCTGGTGATGTGTTGGGTGCCTGTCCTGCTCCCCCTGCACTGGGAATTGCAGGCACCAAACTGCAGTGAGGCCATGCCAAGGGTCTGGTTGGGGTCCAGGCTCAGCCACAGCTTCGCTGGGCACCCTGTGCCAGCGCCTCAGCACCCTCACAGGGAAGAATTTTCTTCCTGATGTCTAAGAAGTGACACTGCTGTGTCACGGGGAGTGATGGGGACACCAGCAGGGGCCCGAAGGCAGGGGGAGGACCAGGGTACTGCAGGATGCCCACAGCCAGCTCATCGCATCCTCCTTCCAGCATCCAAAAGCCCAAGCTGCACGTGATGGAGCATCCACACTGTTCATTTAACACATGAACAAACCACACCAGCAACAAGTCCCCATTGTGGGGGAACAGCCCCCACGTCCCACCCCTGTGCTCCCCTGGGAAGAGATGGACGTTGCTGATGGACAGAACCCCACAGCATCAGGACCGACCGCAGTGGACGGGGTGAGCTGCTCCCCGCCAACCCAAAGCTGTGGCCAAGCTCCCAACAAAGGTGCTATTCAATGCTGATGGAGAGGAGCCCAGCCCCGCTTCCGCTGCCGTCCAGAGCCAAGAAAGAGCTCCCGGGAGAAGGGGGCTGAGCTGCACCCACAGGGATGCGGACAAAAGGAGCCGGCGGACGCAGGAGCGGCACTGTGCCCGGCACTGGCTCCGATCTCCGGCCCCAAGACGGGCCCCGCTTGGGTTAACTGGTCCTTGCAGAGAGATGGAGGTCTGCAGGGCTTGGTTTTAACCATGGGTTGCTCCTAGGAAGGGGTTGGCATGGGTCAATGCCTGAGGATTGGCGCTGCACCTCTTGACACCCATCCCCAGGCACATGCCAGCATCCCCCATCACCATCATCAGCCAAACACACCGGAGCAGCAGATCCCTTCTCCCTGCACCTGCAGGAGAGGTTGTGGCTGCCAAAATCTCTTTAGCACTTCCATCAGTGCCTGTGCCAAGTGCTTAGTCAGTGACTTCCAGCCATGCAGTGGTTTGACTTTGGTTAAAGCTCTGGCAGAGGCCGTGAGCATCCTGGTGCACTCAGGCCCTGGCACGGATTCAAAGTGGCCAGGGAAAGGGCTTTAGGTGCAGCACTGGGCTGATGGGGTTCCATAGGGTTGGTTCTATGTCACTGCAGGATGCCACCAGCACGTGGATGGTGGCACCCACAAGGAGCCAAGGCAAGGTCCTAGATGGTGGGAGCTGGTGTGGCGTTGGTGGAGAACCAACCCCATGTTTGCACCAGCACCAGGGCCCCTGAAGGACAGTGGCTTCATGCTGACAGGGGATAATGGGTTTAAACAGGGTAGATTTAGGTTAGATCTGAGGCAGAAGCTCTTCCCTGTGAGGGTGCTGAGGCACTGGCACAGGGTGCCCAGAGAAGCTGTGGCTGCCCCGTGTCTGGCAGTGTTCAAGGCCAGGTTGGGCACAGAGGCTTGGAGCAACCTGCTCCAGAGGAAGGTGTCCCTGCCCATGGCGGGGGTTGGAGCTGAGTGAGCTTTGAGGTCCCTTCCAACCCAAACCGGGCTGGGATTCTGTGGTTCTTAGCCCACAGCCCCCCTGTAGCACTGCGTTCTGGGGACCTGGGGGACGGAGGCTGATGGTGGTGGCTGTTCAGAAGCCGTCCTCTGTAGTTCTCACCCATCGGCACTGGGATGTGCCATTAACAAATGTCCTGCAGCTCGGGCTGTCAGGTGGCTGATGGGATGCAGGAGGGTGCTTGAGCCTGGGAGCCTCTGCATGGGAAGGAAGAAATCTCTGCCACCACCTTGGCCTCTCCTGGCTCCATCCATCACACATGGAGCAGGCTCATGGGTCAGAGCCAGGCACAGCCACTCCTCCTGATGCTGGTGCGCTGTTTGCCAGCACAGCCCTTTGTGCCACGTGATGAATACCACCCTGGGATGGTGACCAGGAGACACAGCCCTGGGGCAGTGAGCAAGGCCATGGCAGTGGTGCACCAGGTGCATCCCCCTGCTCCGTGCCTCCCTTCCCTGCCTGAAGTTGCCCTTTCCAGTGGTGGGCACCAGGGCTGCGTTCCCATCCCAAGGCTCTGCTGTGCTGCAGCCACCCTCCTCATCCTCCTGCTCCTTGTCCCTGCGGGGCTGTGAGGAAGAGAAGGCTCCATACAGAGCCTGAGTGGCACTTTCCTGGTAAATCTCATGTAAATCTGGCTCCATCCCTCCTCAGACACTAATTGGATTGGATCCTCCCGAGGCGCTTCGTGTGCCCACAAAGGCAAGCGTGGGGTGGGAGATCTGTAGAGCTGCAGGGAGCTGAAGCCATGGTGGGGAGGGAGATCCGGAACCGCACCTTCATCACCCCCCCAGTGCACGCCGGGTCCCTGCCCTGGCCACCTCCTGTGCTGCTCTAATGTGCTGTCCCCTTCCCTCCCTCACAGAGCTCCTCGGATCCGCAAAGAAAGTCAACGTCAACTTCCAAGACACTGATGGGTGAGTGGGAGCCCTGAACCTGCATGCAGTGGGGTGCACTGGCGAGGGTGCGAGCGCTGTGGGGTGCCATGAGCAGGGGTGCATGTGCCCGGGTGTGTGTGCAGGGCAGGGTGCAGTGAGCAAGAGTCCTGTGTGGGCACACCAGGCTCTCCGCACCAATGGAGTTGAGCTGTCAGGGTTCAGATGGGCAAAGCCTTCCCCTGCACCCGCAGTGTCCCCGTGCCCCATGGTCCCCGCACTGAGCAGGGTGGCAGGACATGGGGCTGGGTGATGCCACTTGGTCCCCAGGGATGGCTCTGCTGTACCCATGGAAATGGTGCTGAGTAGAGGGGCTGGATGAGGTCAGGAATGGGAGAACACGTGGCTGCAGTAGCCCAGGTCCCTCATCCTTACCTTGTGGCAATGGGCATCCCTTGGTACCATCAGCACCAGCTCTGCTGAGCCACGCATGAGCACATGTGTGTGTGCATGGGTGCATGTGAGCATGCAGATGTGCAGCTGAGCGTGTGTGTGTGTGCAGGCTTCTGTGCACATGTGAGAGCATATCAGCCAGCGGTGGGGCGGGTGCCTGGTGCTGCCTGCATGGGGCAGGGGCTGGAGGGTGCGATGTGGGCAGGGCAAAGGGGTGCATCACCCCATGGACCACCTTGTGCCATGGCTGCCAGAGCTGGCACATCACCACAGGGCTGTGTTGTGGTATGGGTAGGATGGCCATTGAGAGCTGCAGGCAGGGCCCTGCTCACATCCTGCCTCTGGCTCTGCCTGGCTTGGGGGGTGCAGAAGCAGCCCTGCACCACCTCCAGCCTCCAGTGATGCTCCTGGAAAAGATGCAGCCCCACTGCTGTGCCTCAGTTCCCCATCTCTTGCTGTCTGCGGGGCTGGTGGGTGCCATGGTGAGCCCCACCGTGCCGGTGTCGCCAGGGGACAGTGCCCTGCGCAGCGTGTGGCCATTGCAGCCGGATGGGCTGTGCCAGGGGGAGCCCCTCAGGCAGCCCCGGGGGAGGGCTGCAATTGGCACCATCTTGAGCGGATCTGAGCTGAGCGCCGGAGCGGAAAACACTGACATTTCCCCAGCAGATGCTGGGGATCGGCTCTGCAGGAGCTGTCTGCTCACATCCCTGCTCCTGCAGCGCATCCCAGGCGGCAGCTCCGTGGGGAGCGTGGTGGCTGGAGCACGGTACCCAGAGCGGACGTGTCCCCCTCAACCAGGGTCCTGGGCACGGGGGGCAGATGAGACCCTTGCCCCATCAACTGCCTCTTGGGCACTGGGGCATCCACTGGGGTCCACAGTGTTCCTGTGCTCTGGTGACACCGGGCGGCCTGGGGATGGGATGGGGATGCTGCGTGTGACAGGACCCGCAGGAACAGGGAGCGGGTGCGAGTGCAGCTGCATGGAGGATGCTGCTGCTGGGAGCAGCAAGTAGGTCAGCTCCCGGCCTGCTTCCCAGCCATGAGCCTCCCGGCGTGGCCCATCCATTCCGGGTGCTGTGGAAGCAGAGCGGGAAGCAGGACCGGGGGCTTCTCCCAGCACCGGGCGGGGGTGCTGCTGCCGTCTGGCAGCCTGGGTCCCCCTGTGCCCATGCTGTGGCCGTGCTGCCCGGCCAGGCTGCTGGAAGTGGGTCAGTGGGAGGGAGGGCAGCTCCATGGCACCCCCATCCTCAGTGGGGATCCCCCTGTACCTGCCCTGCCCATCACTTCCAGCCCCACAAGGTCCCAGCATCCCCAGGGAGTGTTCCACCTGCAACCATTTTGCTCCAGCATCCCTGGAATAGACACACCAGACCCTGTTCCAAGCCTTGCAACATCCCCATCTCTGCATCCCACTGCATGGGCTGTTGATTTGTCCTGCAGCTGCAGAGCCCCATGGGAATGTGATGGGCTGGAGAGCAAACCCCCATCCATGCTGGCACATCCCACCCTCTGGCCCTTGTTGCACACTGGGATGTGGCTGCCTCCTGCCTCAGACATGGCTGTGCAAATATCCCTGTGGATCTTTATCCCATGGAGGGATGGAGGGCTTGGGGTACCAGGGAGCTTGGGGACCCATGCACATGAGGGGTTGCAGGATGCAGAGCGGGTGCCCTGGGGTGCTGGGATGGATGCAAGCTGAAGGCCATGATGCTGGGGGGACAGGGACATGGGACCCTCACACCGCGGCTGGTCCCCAGGTTCTCTGCTCTGCACCATGCGGCTCTTAATGGCAACACGGAGCTCATCTCGCTGCTGCTGGAGGCGCAGGCTGCGGTGGACATCAAGGACAACAAAGGCAAGTGCCTGGGTCCTGGCCATGGCCCCCTGCCCCCCCGCAGGCTCTGGGTGCTCTGGCATGCCGGGGGGGCTCACAACCTGACCGCACATAGGCATGCGGCCCCTGCACTATGCGGCTTGGCAAGGCAAGAAGGAGCCCATGAAGATGGTGCTGAAAGCAGGATCCTCCGTGAACATCCCGTCGGATGAGGGGCAGATCCCCCTGCACTTGGCGGCTCAGCACGGGCACTACGACGTGGTACGGTGGGGCCGGCAGTGCCGGGGGGGCCGTGCTGCCCTCCCTGCCCTCGCCGAGCTGGGGTCTCGCTCTCCTGCAGTCAGAGATGCTCCTGCAGCACCAGTCCAACCCCTGCATCATGGACAACTCCGGGAAGACACCTCTGGACCTGGCGTGCGAGTTTGGCCGGGTCGGGGTAAGTCATCACAGCGCTGGGGACACCAAGGGGGAGATGATGGGGACATAATGATGTCCCTGGGGATGCTGGAGCATCCTTGGGGAGCACCGGGCAGCATCAGCGATGGGCAGTGGTGGGGACGCGGGTCTGTGCTGCGGGCAGGGGGCACGAGCAGGGCTGGGAGCGGGGCCGCGGCCGTGGCAGGCGGCTGAGCCGCCGTTGCAGCCCTGCTCCGTCTGTGCTTGCTGATGCAGGTGGTGCAACTGCTCCTGAACAGCAACATGTGCGCGGCGCTGCTGGAGCCCAAGCCGGGGGACGCCACCGACCCCAACGGCACCAGCCCCCTGCACCTCGCCGCCAAGAACGGCCACATCGACATCATCCGGTGGGTGCCGCGGGCAGGGGCCAGCACCGGGACCCGTGTGTGCATCCCCGCCCCTGGCTGAGCCCACCGCCCGCCCCACTGCAGGCTGCTGCTCCAGGCTGGCATCGACATCAACCGGCAGACCAAGGCGGGCACGGCGCTGCACGAGGCGGCGCTCTGCGGCAAGACCGACGTGGTGCGGCTGCTGCTGGATGTAAGGGCCCCCCCCAGCATCCACACGCACCCCCAGCGCTGCGGGGTGGGGGTGACCCAGCAGATGGGGATGTAGAAACAGCGTGTTCATGGGGGGGAAGGTGCTGGGGGGACAGTGAGTTGTCTTAGAGTGGTCCAAGGGGTCCAAGTGGGGTGGCAGGGAGGAGGACAGTGCCTTCCAAAGCTCTTCCCGTGCTGTTGCAGAGCGGGATCAATGCCCACGTCAGGAACACCTACAACCAAACAGCTCTGGACATCGTCAACCAGTTCACCACCAGCCAGGCCAGCAAGGAGATCAAGCAGATGCTGCGGGGTAGGGGGGGACTGGGAAGGGAGGGATGGAGCACCTCTCCTGTGAGGAATGGCTGAGAGAGTTGGGGTTGTTCAGCCTGGAGAAGAGAAGGCTCCTGGGAGAACTTAAGGCAGCTTTCAGCTCTTAAAAGGGGCTTATAAGAAAGGTGGGGAGGGATATTTTAAGCAGGGTCTGTTGCAATAGAATGAGGGGTGAAGCTTTTAAACTTAAAGAGGGAGATTGAGCCTGGATGAGAGGGGAAATGCTCTTTGTAATGAGGGTGGTAAAGTACTGGCACAGGTTACCCAGAGAGGGGATGGATGCGCCATCATCTGGATGTGTTTTGAGCAGCCTGATGTAGCTGAAGATGTCCCTGCTCATTGCAGGGGGCTGGAACTGGATGAGCTTTAAGGTCCCTTCAACCCAAACCATTCCATGATTCCATTCCATGGGCACCCAGTGCCATTCCCTGCTCTGTCCCGCAGACGCCTCCGCCGCTCTGCAGGTCCGGGCCATCAAGGACTATTGCAACAACTACGACCTGACCAGCCTCAATGTGAAAGCCGGGGACGTGATCACGGTGAGTGCGGCCGGGGGGGCCGGGGGGCCCCGCTGGTGACACCGGCCCCTGACCCGGCCGTGCCCGCAGGTGCTGGAGCAGCACGCGGATGGGCGATGGAAGGGCTGCATCCACGACAACCGCACCGGCAATGACCGCGTCGGATACTTCCCCTCCAGCCTCGTCGAGGCCATAAGCAAGAGAACAGGCAAATAATGGCCCCCTTCTCCATTCCTTCTGTGGGGCTGCTCCCAAACTGCAGCCCCAGGGAGCCCTGATTCAGTCTGGTGGGGACTGGGTGTTGGGGGTCAAGCCCAGCTGGGGTGATGCCCTTGCCATGCATTTGGGGTCTGTGTCCCCACCATGTGCATGATGATGGTACCATTGAATGTGTGGGGTTGGTGTCCCCATCATGTATGTGTGGTTGGTGCCATTGAGTGCGTGGGCTTGACGTCCCTGCCATGTGCATGGGGACAGTGATATTGAGTGTGTGGGGTTGGTGTCCCTGTCATGCATGTGGGGCCGGTGCCCTGTGAAGTCCACGGGGCTGATGTCCCCATCAAGTGCATGGTGTTGGTGTCCCCACTGTGCATGTGGGGCTGGTGTCCCTATGGAGTGTGTGGGGTCGCTGCCTCTGTTGTGACTGTGGGCTCAATGCCCACCTGATGCACATGGGGTTGTGAACGTGCAGTTGTGGTGCCAGGAGGTTGGTGCATGGGGAAGAGCCGGGGCATCACTGCAGTCTGGGGGGGATTGTGCAGCGGTGGGGACGTGGGACCTGGTGCTCGGGGTCTGAGCAGGCACTGGGCACTGATGCCAAGGGCCTGGCACTGCCTCATGGGGTCCAGGGGCTGACTCAGGGGTCGGGCCCTGCTCCCCTGCCCTGCAGCTGCCTGTCCCCATCCCCATCCCTGTAGGCTCCCAGTGGGGTTTGTGGTCCCCTGTGGCTGTCCCGCTGGCAGGAGCAGCACAATGGGGCTGGTACCTCTGCGGGCAGCTTTGAAAGGTCCCGCATCAACCATCTTGCTCCCCACTGCCCAGTGGCCACGTCGCAGGGACACGGGCACGGAATGGCACAGAGGTGCCATGTGCCAGCCAGGCAGGGGTAGAGCCACCCTCTATGTGTGGGTCACGCTGGTCCCACGGGATGAGGTTCAATGTGTGCGCTGTGTGCTGGCACCACGGGATGGGATCCGTGGCTCCTGGGATGCCGCTTGGCTCCGTAGCAGTGACTCCAGGGTGTGGGGTTCTGTAGCCACCCCATCGGCTGCAGCCCTGGGCTCTGTGCAGTGAGGCAGCAGCATGGGGCGCAGTGGGGTGGCTGCAGTAGCACTTGGCCAGCTGGGCACGGGGGTGCCAGCGCTGCAGCCCTTCCCTTCCCACAGTGCCTTTACGTGCCCCACATGCTGCCACTGCCCCACGTCCATGCCCACATGGGGAGACATCGTGGGGCAGTGGGATGTGCCACGGGCTGTACTCTGTGCCAGGCTGGGCCCTGTGCTGAGCTCCTGCTGCTGCTCCTTGGCTCCGCATCGGTTCCGTTTCGGTTCCGCCTTCTCCACGTCCCTTTGGTGGCTTCTTTTGTTGGCTGCTTGGTTTCTTTTCCCCCTCTTTTTCTGTTCTTTTGGTTTATTTCCACCTTTTCTGGTGGCGCTGAGCGGGTCTCGATTCTTTTGATTCTTTTCATTTTGTCTCTTGTTATGTTTTATTATCAGGTTCATGGGAGACTGTAACAATCCCCCAACAGTACCAAAAGATCCCGCTCCCGGCTTACGGGGCTGCTGTGCTAAACGGTGACGCCTCGTCCCATCCGTTCCATTCCCTGCCTCCACCTCCACCTCCACCACCACATTCCCATCAGACTCTTTTCAGTTCCTTTGGCTATCACAGGTTCTCCCCTAGCAGTGCCGACGAGCCGCGTTATGGACAAGGTAGTTCACCGCTCGCTTCGTGCTCTCGATGGATTTCTTTCTTTGCCTTTAACGTGTGTATCGAGTCTTTTCTTTCTGCCCGGCCTCTCCCCCCTCTGCCATGCTGTGTTTGCCCATGTGCAGGCGTGTGCGAGTGCGTGCATGCAGGCGTGGGCATGCGTGCGTGTGTGCATGCGGGCGTGTGCGTGCGCAGCTGCGTGTACACATGCATGAACCTTCCACTGCACACCCTCGCCAGCGTTGCTGCAGCACTGCGGGGCCCATGGCTCTGCTGCTGGAACATCCCCAGTGCCCTGCATCCCACCTGCACCAGCTGGTGACCCCCATCCCACCATCCCATGTCCCACATCCCACCCCCTTCCCACCATTCCATGTCCCACATCCCACCCACAGCATCCCAGTGACCCCCATCCCACCATTCCATGTCCCACATCCCACCCACAGCGTCCCAGCGACCCCCATCCCACCATTCCACGTCCCACATCCCACTCACACCATCCTGTGTCCCACATCCCACCTGCAGCACCCCAGTGTCCCACATCCCACCCTCACCACCCCAGTGTTCCCCATCCCTCCTGCACCACCCCGTGTTCCCCATACCACCAGCAGCACCCTGCAGCCCGCAGCCCCTGCTCTTCTTCCCACCCTGCCCCTGTGCATGGGGACCCCAAACCCACTCTTCAGGCCCCGTGCCCAGCTGGGAGCCACAGGCACAGAGACCCTCTGCCTGTTGCAGCCTCTCCCACAGAGTGTTTGGCACCCCATGAGCAGCTCTAACTGGGTTGGGGCTGTGGTGCTGGGTGTGCTTTCCTGGGGGATGCTCTTGGGGCTGGCTCAGCGCTCAGCTAAACACTGGGGACCATCCCTGTGGCGCGGGCAGGTGATGGATGCTGCAGGTCTATGTGTTGAGCAGATATCTGGTGGGGGGGTTGCATTGTGCAGCCCATGCCATGCCCTGGGGGCTGCCACCGGCTCTCTGGCACTGGGGGTCTTTGCCTGAGCCCCAGTGATGGTGGTGCAGTGGGTTGCGTTGGGAGAGCACTGGGCTGGCCGTGCTGGTGATGGAGACAAGGGAGCAGAGCCTTTCCCCCAGGATTTCTCTCATTGCTGGGTTGCACAGAGCCTTATACCAGCAGCGCGGGCTCCTCAGTGTGGCTCAGTGATGTCCCACCATGATCGTGGTGTGGCCATTTGTCCCCTTGATGCTTCCTCAGTGACTATATCACCTCGACCCATCCCCATGGCTGCTAACAGGGAAAAGGGCTTAAGGAATTGAAACAGGCAGCGTTGGGGTGGCAATGACTGAAGCTGGTGGTGGGACAAGGCTGAGCCGGGCTCCTCGGTGGCTGGTGTTGGGGCTGTGGCAGTGCCAGCCTTCCCAGGGCTGGTGTCCATCTTATCTGGTGCTGCTTTGAACTGTGGTCTCTCTGCGGGCATCCCTGGTGGCCCTGGTGCAAGCAGGAGGTGGCAGAGGTGGGCAGCGTGGTGAGCTGGTGATGGAGCCATGCTTCGGGGTGGCTGGATTCTCTCACTCACTGCTGTCACTGGCTGCCATGGGGCATCCTGGGGAGCACGGCGGGTTCAGGACTCATTCCTGGCCCCACACGGCCCCTGCATCCTCCCTCAGATGGGTGCGGGCAGCAGCAGGGGCATGGCCAGCACCGTCGTGGCTGAGGGACCCTGGTCCCCACTGCTCAACTTCGGTTCCCTGCGCTGGGTCGTGTCCCCATCCTGCTCTGTACGGGGACAACACGGTCCCTGTGCTCTGCCTGGGCTGAGCTGGGGCGCTGGGGAATCCTGGCACAGGTCTGGCGGCAGGGAAGGGAGATGCCCTGTGTGATGGGGTCCTGTCACTGTCACCCTGTGCCATCTGTTTGGGGGGTACCAGTGCTGGCATACCTGGGACAGTGCTGGCCCCCCTGCGCATGGCTGGGAACCCCACACCTTCACTGCGTGTGGCAGTGATGGGCCCTGAGTCACCTCGTCCCGTGCCACGCCGCTGCGAGCCCGGAGCACACGGAGCCACGCATGCCTGATGGCTGCTCTCTCTGCTCTGCCACCAAGGGTCCCGCGGGGCCGACATGAGCCCATCGCACCTCTCGCCAGTCGCAGGGCGGATCGGCTGCACCGGCTCCCACGGAGGAGATCTGGGTGCTGCGGAAACCCTTCGCAGGTACGACCCTCCCTGTCCCCACGGGGAGCACGTACAGGTGGTGGCTCCGGTGGGATGCGGTGGGCCCCATCCTGGCCATGGTGCCCGGTGCCCTGATGGCATCTCCTCTCTGTGCAGGTGGTGACCGCAGCAGCCTGGGCAGCACGGGCAGCGTGGCCTCGGCGCGCAGCTCGGGCAGCGGGCAGAGCGCAGGCAGCGGGGCACATGCCCTGCACGCGGGCTCGGAAGGTGTCAAGGTAAGAGGAGCCCCGAGGTGGCTGTGCCAGCCCGCTGGTGGCACTCAGGCTCCAGGCCGGGCACTGGCACTGGTGTGGGTGTTTGCTGCCCTGGCAGCTGCCCTTGGTCCCTGATGGGATTGATGCTCAGATGAGTCCCGTGGGTTCTACCTGCACCCAGAGTGTCACTGATGGCAGCCACCAGCGTGGCCGCTCCAGGATGCAAGCTTAGACTTGGCACAATATCCTACTGAGCTTCAGGGGCTGCCTGTGTGTGCAGGATCCTGCTGAAGCTGTGTGCTATGCCTCTGCTGCCACTTGCAGGGTCCCTCTGCACTGCACTGCACACAGCTGGCATGCGGTCCATTGCAGTTCCACACTGCACAGAGCATCTGCCTGTTGCTGCCAGCGCACAGCACACTGCACACTGCGAACTGCTGTGGGCACATTGCCCACTGCATCCTGATGCTGCCATTGGCATTCTGCCCACTGCATCCTGATGCTGCCATTGGCATTCTGCCTATTGAGTCCTGATGCTGCTGTTGGCATATTTCCCACTGCATCCTGATGCTGCTGCTGGCACGTTGCCCACTGGATCCTGATGCTGCCATTGGCATTCTGCCCACTGCATCCTGATGCTGCCGCCGCCATGTTGCTCACTGCATCCTGATGCTGCTGCCGGCACATTGCCCACTGCATCCTGATGCTGCTGTCGGCACATTGCCCTCTGCATCCTGATGCTGCTGCCGGCACATTGCCCACTGCATCCTGATGCTGCTGTTGGCACATTGCCCACTGCATCCTGATGCTGCTGCCGGCACCACTTGTGCTATGTGCAGCACCATGGGGTGTCCTGGCCTGGGGCACCTGTGACCCCATCTCCCCTGGCATCCTGCCTTGGTGATGCTGGGCACGGAGGTCGGTGTAGGCTCCGCTTTGCAATGGGGATCCCCCTTCCACCAGCGCCAGCAGCCTGTGCCGGGCTGGATTCGGGGTGCCACGGTGCCGCGGGCGCTCGCTGCCTGCGAGGCACCATCTGTGTTGCTGCCGCTCTCCCCGCCGCAGCCTGGATCCGCTGCGCCTCTCCCTGCCCACCCTCGCCCGGGCGCAGCACCCGCAGCGGCGCCCGCAGCACCCGCCTCACTCTTGCCTGCTCTTCCCCCCTTTCCCGGGGTGTTTTTCAGCTGCTGGCAACCGTCCTTTCCCAGAAGGCTTCTGCGCAAGAGTGTGCCGTGGGCGATGGGCCGGCCAAGGCGCAGGACATCCCCGCAGGTGCGTGCTGCCGGAGCAGGAGCAGCCCTGGCCCTGCCGCGGGCGCGCCGTGGATCCAGGGATCTGCCTTTTTGTTTTATTGCCTCGGCGCCCGTCGCCAGAAGGAAAACGTGTGGGTAAAAAATGACTCTGTCGCCTTTCGGCTGCTGCCAGGCCTTCTCCTGCCTCGGTTAGTGAGGGCCCCGTGGGGGGGTAGGGGGGCGGCGCGGCGGGCAGGGGACGGCAGCGTTCCTCCCCGGCCCCTTCCCTTCCCCTGGCCCCCCACCAGCCCCACCGCTGTCCCAGCCGGGGCCGGCGCCTCCAACCGGGGGGGGCTGAGGGCTGGGGGCTGCCCTGGCAGCAGGAAGCACGGGCACGGCACGGGGGAGGCATATGCTTTGAGGGGGGGACAGATGGGAGATGCTCATGTGAGGAGGGTGCACACGTGGGAGATGAGCGTGGGGGGATGCTCGGGCTGCGGAGACGCACATGCAGCGGGGATGGGAACCTGGGAGGGAGGGATGTGAACACGGGAAGGGGGATACATGCATAGCGGTGATGCGCACACAGAGGGGGAGATGCACCCACAGAGGGGATGCACCTATAGAAGGGGATGAACACACACGGAGGGGATGCACGCACAGAGGGGAGATGTACATACACGGAGGGGATGCGCACGTTGCTGGAGGAGGGGGAAAGCACATACTGGAGAGGAGGATGCACACGCAAGTGGGATGCAGACGTGAGGGAGATGCACACAGCAGAGAGATGCACATGTGAAGAGGATGCCCACGCAAGTGGGATGCAGTTGCCAGAGGGATGCACATGCAAGGAGGATGTGCACCCACACAGGCACATTGGATACACACATACACACACTGGATGCACACATTGGATACACACACACACATCGGATGCACACATTGAATACACACACACACATCGGATGCACACATTGGATACACACACACACATCGGATGCACATATTGGATATACACACACACATTGGATGCACACATTGGATACACGCACACACATCGGATGCACACATTGGATACACACACACACACACTGGATGCACACATGCAGGGAGGATGCAGCTCCCAGCCGGGGAAGGGTCCTCATCATGAAATAGGAGGCAGGAATTTCTGGGCAGCCCTCGTCACCCCCAGGGCTGGTGAAGGCACGAGCTGGAGGGTGGGTGAGCACCGGGGGGACCCTGGGGGCAGGGCAGTATGTGCTGCTGGGCCCCTAGGGGTGCAGCGGGGGGGATGAGCCCCATCACTCAGTGGCATGGCTGGAGCAGGAATGGAGGCTGCAGGCAGCCAGGAGACCTCTAAAGGGGGTTCTGGCTGGGTCCCTCTGCTCAGGGCTGCATCGGATGGAGGGTCCTGCAGCAGCAGGGCTGGGCTGGGGGCTTGCCTGGTGCAGGGTGGGTGCCCCAGCAGCCCCATAGCACCTTGGGAGCTGTGTACACCATGATGCTGGTGGCCCATGCCAGCGTGGGCAGCCTTGCCAGGGTGGAATGACAGGGCTGCATGCCAGTGGCAGCGCCTGGGCACAGTGCCCTGCACCACCCCTGCCCATCCAAAGGGAACAGACCCTCTGCAGGGCGCCCCGGGGTGCTTGGGACTGCTGTGCCGGGTGGGTGTCACTGTCCCATGCCTGCCCTGGGGCCGTGGCGGTGGCACCCGCGGGTGTCCAGCCCCGGCCCCGGTGACCGGTGCCTCCCCGGTAGGTGCCTCGAGGTCGCAGAGCGTGGCCAGCTCCCCATACACCCCCCAGCCCCCCGCCGAGCCCCAGCTGAAGAAAATGGAGCCACCATCAGAGGGGAAGGTGAGTGGGGAGCACTGCATTGGGGGGCCCCCAGGGAGGAGGGCACAGGTGCAGCACCCATAGGCGCAGGTGGCAGCCCTGTGGTGCTGGCATGGCTCTGGTGGCTTTGCCATGCCATGAATCAGTGATGAGTGACCTCACGGCATCAGCCCCTGCACACTGCATGGCACAGGCCCTGATGGCACACGGGTGGATGTGGGGACAGCCCAGGGCAGGGGTGATGGGTCCCCATCCCTGGGGCTGCCCTGGGCCCTGTTGTCCCTCCCGCTGCCCCAGAGCTCGGAGGCCGTGTACCAGTGGCTCTGCAAGTTCCAGCTGCAGCTCTATGCACCCAACTTCATCAACGCCGGCTACGACATCACCACCATCAGCCGCATGACGCCAGAGGTGAGCCCATGGGCTGGCGGTGCCATGGGGAGGGTGGCACAATGGTGTGGGGTGGTGCTGACCCCTTTCTCTGCCCCAGGACCTCACAGCCATCGGTGTCACTAAGCCGGGGCACAGGAAGAAGATTGCCTCTGAGATCAACAACCTCAACATCCCCGAGTGGCTGCCGGAGTACAAACCGGTAAGGGCTGCGTGCGGATGGGGATGGGAGAGCCACATCCAGGGTGTAACTGGTCCCCTGCACCCTGTCCCCGTCTTGCACAGGGGGATGAGGGTGGGCAGTGCCAGGTGATGCCAACATCAAGCTTAAACAGGGGAGATTTAGGTTGGATATAAAGAAGCTCTTCCCTGTGAGGGTGCTGAGGCGCTGGCACAGGGTGCCCAGAGAAGCTGTGGCTGCCCCGTGTCTGGCAGTGTTCAAGGCCAGGTTGGACACAGGGGCTTGGAGCAACTGCTCCAGTGGAAGGTGTCCCTGCCCGTGGCAGGGGTTGGAGCTGGAGGAGCTTTAAAGTCCAGCAAGACGGGATCACCACCATGACATGGGTGCTGCGCTGCCATCCAGCACTGAGCTGTGCCCCGTGTCCCCCCCAGGCCAACCTGGCGCTGTGGCTCTCCATGATCGGCCTGTCCCAGTACTACAAGGTGCTGGTGGAGAACGGCTACTGAGAACATCGACTTCATCACCGACATCACCTGGGAGGACCTGCAGGAGATCGGCATCACCAAGCTGGGTAAGGTCCGGTGCTGCAGCGCCCGCTGCGGTGCCTCCATCCCCGGTGGTGACGCTGATGCCCCCGTGCCATCCCCAGGCCATCAGAAGAAGCTGATGCTGGCGGTGAAGAAGCTGGCGGAGCTGCAGCGCGCCGAGCTGGGCAAGTACGAGCCGGGCACCCTGAAGAGGAAGGCGGCCGCGGCGGCGTGCCCGGAGGTGTTGGCCATCGAGTCCCCTCCTCCGGAGCCTCCCGAGTGCCAGTCGCCCAAGATGACCACGTTCCAGGACAGCGAGCTCAGCAGCGAGCTGCAGGTGGCCATGACGGGCGAGGGCCCCGAGGAGCCTGCGGAGAAGGCGGCGAACCCGGCGGGCCCCGGTTACCGCTCCCCGCCGGGGCTGGGCGGCCGCGCCAGGGTGATGAGCAGCTCGCAGGAGCTGCTGGGGGACGGCCCCCGCGGTGCCCCCGCCGCGGCCATCTCCAAGAGCCAGGAGTACCTGGCCGATGGGGCCGGCGAGGGCCAGCCCGCGCCGCACAAGGAGGGGCGGCCGCCTGCGGCACGGCCACCCGGTGAAGCGCGCCAGCGTGCCGCCCGTGCCCGGCAAGCCCCGGCAGCCCTTCCCCGCCGCCAGCGGGCAGCTGACACCGCCGCAGACCCCCGGCAAGCCGCGGCCCCCGTCCCCGCAGGGCCCGTCGGTGCCCCACGCCACCGCCAAGGTGAAGCCGACCCCGCAGCTCCTACCGCCGGGCGAGCGCCCCGCGTCGCCGCGCTCGCTGCCGCAGTCCCCGACGCACCGCGGCTTCGCCTACGTCCTGCCGCAGCCCGCCGAGGGCGAGGGCAGCCCCGCGGCCGTGCCCGTGCTGCCGGTGTCGGTGCCGGTGCTGTGCCTGCCGCCCGCGGGCGAGGGCGAGGAGGAGCCGGGCAGGCCGAAGAAGCGGGCGCACAGCCTCAACCGCTACGCAGCCTCCGACAGCGAGCAGGAGCGGGACGAGCTGCTGGTGCCGGACGCGGGGCCCTATGCCACGGTGCAGCGGCGCGTGGGGCGCAGCCACTCGGTGCGGGCCCCCGCCGCCGGCGACAAGAACGTCAACCGCAGCCAGTCCTTCGCCGTCCGGCCCAAGAAGAAAGGGGCCGCCGCCGCCACCGCCGAAGCGCTCCAGCTCCGCCATCTCCAGCGCCGGCATGGCCGAGGACTTCCCCAAGGATGGCGAAGGAGAAGCGGCCACCAGAGCCCCCGCCGCCGATGGGGAGAGCCGCCGCGAGCAGCGCCGGGCCAGCGACCTGGGCGGCAGCGTGGACACGGGCAGCGCGGGCAGCGTGCGCAGCATCGCGGCCATGCTGGAGATGTCCTCCATCGGCGGCGGCGCGCGGGCGCTGGCGCTGCAGAAGCCGCATGGGCCCCCAGCGCCGGCCAAGGCGCCCGATGGCTACTACCTGCAGCCGGGACCCCCACCGGGCAGCCCCGACCGTGCGCGCGTGGCCACCGTCCTGGCCACCGTCAAGCACAAGGAGGCCATCGGGCTGGATGGGGAGGTGGTGAACCGGCGCCGGACCATCAGCGGCCCCGTCACCGGGCTGGTGGCAGCCGCCCGCCGCGAGCGCGCCGACAGCGTGCGGTCAGAGACCGGCACCGACGGCGCCGGCGAGCGGCTGCGGGTGGAGCGCGGCGGCTCCCCCGACGGCATCCCCTTCGCCGAGGAGGGCACCCTCACCATCAAGCAGCGGCCGCGGCCGCTGGGGCCAGCGCGGGGCGAGGCGGGCGAGGGGCTGTCCCCAGCGCACCGCCACGGGGACCTGGCCAAGGTGGAGGCCAGCGCCACGCTCAAGCGGCGGATCCGGGCCAGGCAGAGCCAGCAGGATGGGGTCCGCTTCGTGCTCACTGAGTCCGACACCGTCAAGCGCCGGCCCAAGGCCAAGGACAAGGAGCCGGCGCTGGAACCGGCCTCGCTTGCCGTCTACCAGAACGGCACCGGCACCGTGAAGCGGCGGCCGGCCTCGGAGCTGAGCGGGGCTGAGCCTCCCGCTACCCCACCGCCCGCTGCCCGCGCCGATGGCCCCGACTACGCCGCGCCGCCCGCCGAGCACAAGAAGCCCTTCAAGCCGCCGGTGTCCCCCAAGCCCGTGCTGGCACAGCTGCCGCAGAAGGTGCCGGGGCCACCCGCACCCATCCCCAAAAAGGTGCCCATCCCAAGCCCCGGCAGCCCAGGTAGGTGCCAACCCCTCCCCTTGCTCCCCAGTGGGGTGACACCGCGCATCCCACCACCCCGCGGCCCTTCTCTCCGCAGAGGTGAAGCGGGTCCATGGCACGCCACCACCGGTGTCCCCCAAGCCCACGCCGCCCCCCACGGCGCCGAAGCCCCCCAAGCCCCACGCCGCCATCCAGTCGGTGAGCGCCGGCTCCACGCCGGCCCCGTCGCCGGCGCGGCAGCTGGGTGCCGGCACGGCCAAGCCGTCCAGCACGCCGCCCTCGCTGTGCTCCAGCCCCGCCAAGCCGCTCTCCCCCGGCGCGCAGCCCGTGCCGGTGAAGCCGCCGCGCTCCGCCATCGCCAGCCCCTCCGTCGACAGCGCCGGCTCCGAGCTGGCGCAGCAGAAGCTGGAGGAGACGAGCGCGTCCCTGGCCGCCGCGCTGCAGGCTGTGGAGGAGAAGATCAAGCAGGAGGACAGTCAAGCGCCAGAGTAAGGGCTGAGGGTGGCCGGCGTCAGCGGGGAGGGTGTGGGGCTGTGGTGTGCCTGGGGATGGAGAGGGGCAGGAGGAAACAGGGGTTTGGGCTGTGCCACCATGGTGGGAGTGGGACTGTGCTCATTGCAAGGATGCTCTTCAAGAGCATCACGAGCCTCTGGTTGGAACCATGTCGGGGAGGTGACTCTGGAGAGGACACCGGTTCCAGAGCAGCGTGGGCAGGGATTCCTGGTGCACTGTCTTGGAGAGGTGACAATGGGGAACCTTGAACTGGAGCGTGTTGGAGCTGGGCTGGATCCAGCCATGCAGTGACCACGGGGAGGTGACACTGGGGAACATGGTGCTAGAGCAGAATGGACAGGGAGACCTGGGCATGTGGGAGCACTGTCTTAGATAGGTGACATTAGGGGACCTTGAGCTGGAGCATGGTTGGACTGGGCTGGACCCAGCCACGCAGTGAAGCTGGGGAGGTGACACTGGGGAGGTGACCCTGAGGACATGGTGCTGAGCTCTGCAGGGCAGAAGGGGCAGGAGTGCCATGGCATGGAGCGGGGGGGGGGTGTACAGTGCTATTGCCCCCATACATGTCCATGACCCGTCCCCACCTCTCACCCAGCTCTGCCGTGGAGTCGAAGAGCACCGTGAGCATCCTGGACGACATCGGCAGCATGTTCGACGACCTGGCGGACCAGCTGGATGCCATGCTGGAGTGAGGGGCGCCAGGGCCCCCCGAACCTCAGGGCTTACGTGGGCACAAGGGCACAACGATCCACGACCCCCCCCACCCCGGCCCCGCCGCCCTCCTCCCCGTCCCCTTTGTACAGCCGTCCCCTCCCGGACATCCCATCCCTCGGGGTTTGCACAAAGAAGAAGATACCTCAGGATTGTGCTCACGGACTCGGCGCGGCTCCGGCAGAGCTTTTGCAGCAGCAAAAAACAACCCAACGCCAGAAGCAGCAAAGCAACGCATCCCGGATGGACACGGTGCCGGTGGGAGGGGGTCCTCCGCAGCCCCGGTGCCGCAGCTCACCGCGAATGTAGCACAAGCCCTGCCCGGCGCGGCGGCCCCGGCGCTGTGTGCCACCGGCCGATGGCACCGCAGGTGACGGCGCTGGTGGTGGGTCCGGGTGGGCAAATGCACTTGGGTTTCTTTTCTCCTCATTTCTTTTAACTCTTCCTTTGTCAATGCTCTTCCTTCCCCTCCGCCGAGGTTGGCGGTGGCGGCGCAGGGGCCGGGGCTGCCTCATGGAGGGATGCTGGGGGGCAGCGGGACGTGCCCCTGCCCGGCCCCTCCTGGCAAAGGGGGGGACAGGACAGTGATAAGCTATAAAGAAGTATTAATTTATTGGAGGGGAAGGAAAGAAAGATATAAAGCAGATTTCCCTCCCCCTTCAGCCCCCTCCCCCAGATAATAAAAAGAATAAACTTTAACAAATATATATTTAAAAGATTTAAAAGTATTAGCAATTATATATAAAGCAGTTTAAAAGAAATCAAGAGGAAACTGGATTTTAGCTTGAGAAGAAGAAGAAGAAGAAACAAAACACTATTAGATTATACTAAGCTGTGTGTCTTGTGGCAAACTCATTCTCCGAGTAGCACAATATTTACCTGTTCTCTGGGTGGAAGGTTCGTGCAAGCGGTTTCGTTCCGTTGGGATTCAGTGTTGGCGTCTTTCTGTTCTACTCCACCGTTCCGAACTCAAAGGATGTGCCTTGTTTTCTGGAGGTTTTTGTTACTCCTTCTCCTGGAGGTGGTTCATTTCTTTTGGAGCGTCTTCAGGCTTGGGTTGGGTTTCTTTCTATTCGTTCTTTATGGCATCCGTTGGGGTGTGCGTGGGGTGTCTGTGTGCGTGTGAGCGTGCGTGTGCTTCGGGTGTTCATCCCGGTGTATATTCCTGTATAAACTGGAGTTGGAGTCTGGTTCAGTCGCTTGAGTCCTGATGAATGCATCTTTCTGCTCGTGGGGTCCAAAGTGTTGCTGGTCCTTTCTTTGCCAGAGGCTACACAGTGGTCTCCATCCCTCCGCCTTCCTCCTCCTCTTCCTCTCTATCCACCCCCTTGCCCTCTCCCCTCCCTCCCGTTGTGGTCGCTGATCCAGATGTGTTTGGCACAACTTTGACATTTCTTTACAAAAGAGTTAAAAACAAAACAACAAAAAAGACTTTAAAAATAGCAAAAAATAATAATGATAAAAAAAAAAATCACTCGCCTGAAAATATCTGTTGGAAAAGAAAAAGAATGATGTATCTAAACCAGAAAGCCCCATAAAGTTCTACATGATGGATATATACATATATATATTTTTTATGATTAAGTTATGGACTCTGTATCGTATCCCATCTGTCGAGCTATGCATCTTGGTGCTTCTCCCCGCTCTCCTGTGCTTAGATTTCACCTCTATCGTCTTATTCTTCCTATTCTGAATAGTAGGTGGCTGTGGTGCTGTGAAGAAGTTTGCTCCTATACCAAGTCTGGCAACAAATATTTAAAGAAAAATAAAAGGAACTAAAACCCCTGCGGGCTGCCAGCACTGTTTGTGTCCAGAACAGCAGCAATGGGGTGAGACGGACCCTGTGGGCGCTATGGGTGCTGCGTCTCGGTGGGTGTTACACTGAGAGGAGCAACACTTGGGTGGGTGACAGCCCAGGACAGTGGTAACCATGGGGCAGGCCCCAGCACAGAGGCTGGGGGTGAATGGGTTGAGCAGCCCCTTGGTCAGCCTGAAGGAGACCTTAGAGCAGCTCCCAGTGCAGAAAGGGGCTATAGGAAACCTGGAGGAGGGGCTTTGGACAAGGCCTGTAGGGACAGGACAGGGGAATGGCTTTAACCTGCCAGAGGGGAGACTGAGATCAGCTCTTAGGCAGAAGCTCTTCCCTGTGAGGGTGCTGAGGCGCTGGCACAGGGTGCCCAGAGAAGCTGTGGCTGCCCCATCCCTGGCAGTGCTCAAGGCCAGGTTGGACACAGGGGCTTGGAGCAACCTGCTCTAGTGGAAGGTGTCCCTGCCCATGGACAGGGGTTGGTACTGGATGAGCTTTAAGGTCCCTTCAACCCAAACCAGGCTGGGATTCTATGAACTCATTTCCCTATGTCCCTGCACTCCTCCAGGATGACCAGTGCGGCTCTCGGCAGCACCAGGCACGGGATGGATGCAGGAGGTAACCCAGGCCTGGTGCTGCCTGCGGGCTCCCACCACGAGCCTGCAATAACTCAGACTGGCCAAGAAGAACTCTTTCCACTTTTATTGTCAATGAAGAAATAATCAAATCTATATTACAATCTTAAAAACAGTAGAAAATGTGAGTAAAAATGCAACGGAGTCTTTTCCTCTTTAATGTGGAGACCATTATTACATGGTGGTGAACGATGGGTTCGTGTTATTTGATTTGAGAACTAGCTGTGGCATAAAAATCGTACCTGGCTACTCAAGGAAACACCTCTTCCCACACGGATCAGCCTGACATCGTGGCAGTAAAATTAAATACTAGAGACAGAAAAGGGGTCAGGGGCCAACCCAGGGCAAGGCCTAATGCTCAGTTCTACCACTGACAAGGGCACAGCCTCCCAGCGTCACTGCCCTGGCTGGGCTGGCTCCTGCCTGTGATAACTGAGCCATCCGGTCCCATCGGTGGCCCAGGGCTGTGCTGCAGCCGCACCGGTGCCCCACGGGCTGGAGGCCTGGCCCTGGGCCCAGAGGCTGCTCCCTGGCAGGGGAGATGCAGGCAGAGGAGTGCAGCCTGTGGTGAGGGAGGTGCTGGCACCACAACAGCGGATCTGAGGGAACATCTGGAGCAGCCACGGCCTGGACCCATCCTGAGAGCTGCCAGTGGGGTCCATGCGGTGGGAACCGGCCGGTGGGCAGCAGCGGGCAGTGGTCGGTGTGGAGAGGAGCTGCAGCAGTTGCTCTGGAGTGGTGGTGTCACCCGGCAGGTGACGGAGGGCAGGAGTTTTTGGTCTTTCAGTGTGCAGGACTAAGGTGGTGCTCTCGCTAGCACGTCCAGACCTGCGGTGCAGAGACAAGAACCATGGTGGTGACTGTTCTGAGCAGCAATGCAGGGCTTCTCTTCAGACTCTTGTGGAGCTTCCCTTTGGGCTTCCAGCACCCACAATGCCCTCTGCCAGGAGTTAAACCTCCCACCCGCTGAGGACCATCCCTTGTTTGTTTGAAGATGGCTCCTAACTCATGTAATGCCCCAAGTCCTAGGACTGGAAGAGACCAAACCATCAAGGAGCAGCCTGAGGGAACCAACCTTTACAGTGCTGTCCACGGCGCCGGAGAAGAGGCGGCCCCTGGAGACTGCGAGGGCAGTGACACTACCCTGGTGTCGCAGCAGCGTCTGGGTACAGATCATGTTGTCCATGCTCCACACCTATGGGGACACAGGAGGTGTGAGCCAAGCGAGTGGCACAGGGCTCTGGCACAACCCTGAGCACCAGGAGGGATGGTAGATGCTGTGTTGCACCAGTGACATCATGCATGCAAGGGTGAGGATGAAGGGATGAGGATATAGGGATGAGGATGAAGGGATGAGGATATAGGGATGAGGATGAAGGGATGAGGATGAAGGGATGAGGATATAGGGATGAGGATGAAGGGATGAGGATGAAGGGATGAGGATGAAGGGATGAGGATGCAGGGATGAGGATGCAGGGATGAGGATGTAGGGATGAGGATGCAGGGGTGAGGATGTAGGGATGAGGATGCAGCGGTGAGGATGTAGGGATGACGATGAAAGGATTAGGATGAAGGGATAAGGATGTAGGGGTAAGGATGAAGGGATGAGGATACAGGGATGAGGATGAAGGGATGACGATGCAGGGGTGAGGATGAAGGGGTGAGGATGTAGGGGTGAGGATGTAGGGGTGAGGATGTAGGGGTGAGGATGTAGGGGTGAGGATGTAGGGGTGAGGATGAAGGGGTGAGGATACAGGGATGAGGATGAAGGGATGAGGATGAAGGGATGAGGATGCAGGGGTAAGGAAGAAGGAATGAGGATGTAGGGGTGAGGATGAAGGGATGAGGATTCCCGAACTTTCCTTTCCAAGGCTGTTGCTGCAGATGCAGCTGCACAGCCCTAGCCACGTACCCTTAGAGACCGGTCGTACGATGCACTGAAGACTTTGGTTTGATCCGGTGTGGAGATGACAGCGAGGGCATAGACTGTCCCCACGTGCCCGGTCAGCGTGCGGACCTGCTCCTTTGTCTCTATATCCCAGACCTGTGAGATAAGAGCAGGGCCTGGAGGTTGCAGCAGGCTGCAGGCCACCAGCTTCTCCTCCTAGAGGTGTTTCCACCTCCGTGCACATCTTTAGGGTGGGCGCTGTGCCATGAAGAGGACAGGCAGAGGCTGGCACCCATTTCCTTGCCCAGCCTCAAGCCTAGCAATGCCTCCAACCCCGCAGCCCTTACGTGGATGAGGTTCTCGTAGGTGCCACACACGATGTGGTGGTTTGTCACAGCGATGGAGTAGACGCTGCCTCCTGATGTCTGCAGCACATGGACACACTCCAGGTTGCGGATGTCCCAGATCTGAAAGAGAAGCCAGAGCAGAGGCAGGATGAGACCCATGCAAGGACCCTTTTCCAGGACGGAGCTCCCTTGAAGCTACTCTGCAGCACTGAGTCAGCCTGGCTCCCTGTGTGCCCAGATCACAGGTGTATCCAGCTGGGAATGTTCAGTACTGATGAGCAAAGTCCTGTTATCTTATTTAATGGCCCAGCTTTGAACATCAGGGCTGAAGAAGCTGTGAGACCGCACACCCTCTGTGCGTGCCTGTGCACACAGCCCTGTCCTGGATGGCACCAAACCTGAATTACAGCTGGCACCAGCCTCAGGGTCTCACCTTGATCGTTTGGTAGGATCCACTGTAGAGATAGTTCTGGGAAGCCACCAGTGCCCGCACCCAGTGGTTGAGGCCTGTCAGCTCCTTCTTCAGCTTCAGCTCGGTACCTACAATATCCCAGACCTGCAGCAGGCACAGATAGACACACAGACACGGAGGAGGCTCTCAGTGGGACTGGGGCAGCCTCCAGCACTGCCCACCCCTACCCAGCCAGCACAAAGCCCTAAGCTCACTATGGGGAACCTTGTGCTGGTTCTCCTGCCTGGTGGGAATTGCCTGAACCCACTGCCTTGCAGATAAACCACACAATCACTGTGCTGAATAAGCATGTTCCTAATGGCCTGGGAGAGCCAGCTCGGAGCCTGCATTATCACTGGCTGCGCCCCTTGCCTAGCAGAGAACCCTAAACCAAACCTACAGCAAAGAACTGCAATGGATTACACTCCCAGCCTGTCCAAAGCTCCATTCCCACAGCTCCTGGAAAACGATGCTTGAAACCCGCAGCACATAGGGACCAGCAGAGCTCACTCCCCATCGCAAGCAGAGCTGCTCAGCTCCTGTGGCAGCAAGTGGCTGAGGACAACAAAAGAAAAGGCCCCAAGTTCTCCTTCTGCTCAGAGCTGTCTCATTGCTCCTCCAGCCTGAGGAGCTGAGGCCCCAGATGAAGAAAAGAGCATGTGCCTTCCTACAGACGGACGGTCCCATAAGCCTCACACCAGGAGCTGGAAGCAGAACCAAGGGAATCCAGCCAAGGCTTTAAAGGGCAGCGTGCAAAGCTGTTCCCTGATTTCTGCATGCTTTAGGTAAAGAATGCAGATTCATGATCCTCTGGAGGGGGTTTCAAAACAGAGAGCCTGGATCCCCAGCCAATTCTGGACCACAGGCACAATTCCCAATGGTCTGAGTAAGGTCTGTTGGGGGCCCAAGGACACACACACTCAGGAGCTGCCAAGATATTCCCCTTGCAGCCTCAGGTTCATAGAGTTTGAAGGAAAAAGGTGGTTTCCAGCCAAGTCCCAGAACATCTTTGACCTCAGCAGAGCAAGGGCTAAACCTCTGCAGTGCCGGCTGCTCTGGGAGCTGTGCTTCTCTGTGTGGCTCAGACAAATAACAAGGTCACCTACACACCAAAGCGCCACTTTCTTCCTGTTTGGACACTGCTGCCTGCCAATGTACCACTGGTCCCCAACCAGACCACCCCAGAGCTTTACCTTGATGGCTTTGAGAGAGCCACTGAACAGCATGTTGTGTGAGGAAACCAAAGTGCAAACAGGATTGTCATGTGCTCGAATCGTGTTCACCTTCTGCAGGTTCTGAATGTCCCACACCTGCAAAGAAGAATAATAATGACCATGAGGGCCAGGCCCCTTGTGCTGAAGCCCTTTCCCTTTGCCTCTGCAGGCAGGGAATCACACACGGGAGAGGGCACTTGTATGAGCTTGCTGAGGACTGACCACCCTGTTCCAGCTCAGCACCAGCCTCCTGCTCCCCATGCAGGAGCAGGGAGTGGGAAACACTGCAGGAAACAGCCAAATCCGACCCAGGAGCAAGCTGACTGAAGGCAGGGTGTAAAGCACCCACAGGGTTATCAGTCCTACACCACTGGCAGCTGAACAGCCTTAGAGAAAAAAGGATGTAGGTCCCTGACCTATAACAGCCTGGGGCTGGGCTGTGGAACTCACATCCCAGAGCAGAGCAGGGGTCCTGGGTACTCACAATGATGGTGCAGTCAGCAGAGCCACTGTACAGCTTGTTCCTGCAATGGACCAGAGAACAAAGGGAGGTCAGTGAGGGACAGCAGTGTGCTGGGCCAGAAGCTGCAGTCCCACAGCCTCATTGGGCCAGGACTCAAGACACCAACCACAGGAGCAGAGCCCAAGTCTCATGGGGAAGCCAGGCCCTTTGAGCAGGAGGCCAGGCTCCCCTCTGGTGAGCAGGGAAGGAGCCAGGACAGAAAGGAAGGCCAAAGAGATTCACACTTTGTCAATTTTAAAGAGCAAAGAGGCAAGATGTGCCTCTCATTCACAACCCTGGCACGCACAGGACAGAGGATGGGAATTATAAGGCCATGCTTAGAAACCCCAGTGCTCTCCCCCCTCTCTCTGCAGGCCCAGGTGTCCCTCTCCACTCACCCCTGGATGCAGAGAGCCAGTACAATTCCATCATGACCCTCCAAGGTCTTTTGGCACTTGTATGTGGTACAGGTATCCCACACCTAACAGGAAACACAAGTGAGCAGAGGGTCACACACCAGCAGAGAGTAGCTGGGACCAGGGCAGGACGTCAGCAAAGCCACAAAGGCACCAAAAGGAGGAAACAGGCTGTCACCAGGCACCTGCCTGCCGGGCTCCCAGGCACAGATAAGCCTGACTAGGGAAGGAAATGTACTGCAAAGGGTCAGGCTGGAGTCAGTGAGACACTGGACACCAGCAAACAGCAGCTTTGCCTTTCCCAGCCCAACACAACACACTGAACCAGAGAAGCAGCTCTTGGGCTCCTGCTTCAGCCACTCACACCCTGTCTTAGGGCTCCAATGGCACAGTACAGCCTCTGCCACTGCAAAGGTTTCCCAACTGAGCTCACACCACTGCCTCAGAGAGAGGGATGTGGTGCCCAGAGCAGCCAGGACAGTGGAGAAAGCTGATTTCTATCAATTAAATACATCAATGTCCATTTTCTTCCACGTGGCTCCTGCTATTGCTCAAAGAAACCAAACCCAAGCTCTGCTCCTGGCAGGGCAGCCTGCGTGGCTCCCCAGTCCAGCCAGCAGCCTCCAGCAGCCCCCACAGTGACACTGGGAGCTGTTGTTTAGCTCAGTGCTGTCAGTTTGAGTTACTGAAAACAGGACAAAGAAAAACAAACACGCCATAAAATGGAGAAGGGACACATCTGAGCGGGGAATTGGCTGTTTTCTCTGATGACTTTTTAGAACACGGGGAAATAAAACCAGAAGCTGAAATAAGCTGGAATGCTCGAAACACCATATAAAGCAAAGCCAGCAGCAGCAGGGATGAGATTCTAATCAGCCTTTGCAGAAGCCACCATTTGTCTCTCCACAGTTGGAGACTAATCACATACTGTCATCCTGCAGAGAATTCTGTCCAATTGAACTGCAAAGAACCATTGAGATTCGCTGGGAGAAACTCTGGGAAGCGGCACCTTCACCCCCAAACTGCAGCTCAGCTTCTGTCCCACCTGAAGCACGTTTCCAATGCAGCAGATACACAGAAGATGCGAGCTCTTACCTTAATGGTTTTGTCTGAAGAGCCACTGAAGAGCAGGTCTCCTATGGAGTAAACGCACAAACACCAGACAGGGCCCTGGTGGCCCACAAAGGTTCCCTTGCACTTGAAGATCTGCTGAGGATCATAGGCTGCAGAAACAAGAGGGCAGGTCAGAGGTGGGACAGTGCTGTGCCTGGACACGGTGCTTTTGGAGGGGACAGAGCTCCTTGCACTGGCCCAGCAGGTCCTTGCACTTCACCCTGCTGCAGGCCAGAAGGAACCTCCCAGGCTGGTTGGAAGGTCCCATATCCCACCCTTACACCTCGTCAATATAGTATTGCTTTGAGCCCCAGCACTCATGTCCCTAAAGCAGCTCCTGGTTTGGATCTAGGGAGGCCAGAGATGCAGAGTCCACCTGACATCTCCTCAGCAGCTAAGAACCCTGCAGCACTGTGAGCTCCCCTTGGCCAGTGCTTCTGGCAAACTCCCCCACCAGTGTCTTCCTCCTGCAGAAAACAAATTACTGCTGCACTCAGAGACAACTCCGTACATCTGTGACCTGGCCTAAAAGGGAGTCACTGGGCCATCACCCCAAACCCAGCCTGAGAGGAGAAAAACCTGATACTCACATCCAAGGATGCCCATGTTGAGCCGAGCATTAATGTGGGAGAGCTCATCCTGTAAAACAGAACAAGCTGCATGAGCTGCAGAGCCAGCACGACCAACCTGGCTTCCTGGGCATGGCCTTAGGACTGTCCCCTCCACTCTAAAACCACTCCTGCCTTTGGATAGGTCTCTAACTGGAGGTCTCTCCTCTAGGACTCCATGTGTACATCCCTCCACCACCTCCGTCCAGAGACCACAGGGCTCTGACAGCATCTCAGACCTGTACTGAACTCTTCAGTATTCAGGCAGGCACAGAAATACCTTTCAGAATTCACTGTCCTTGCTCTGCCATTTACCAAACTGCTAAAAATAATCTGGTTATGGGACTGCTTGCTCAGCTGGGCTCTGGAAGCCCCTCTTGCTGGAGAAGAATTAGAAGATCTCTTTGTAGTCTCCTCCATGTGTAGTCTCCTCCACAGTCCATGGAGGAGACTACAAAGAGGAGCCCTACTGCGTCCATGGGGCTCCTCTTCATTAGTTTACATAGTCAAAGCAGGGCGAGCTCCTCCTAATCAGTACATCCAGTGGGATGCAGCCTGCCTGAACTAGGGAGGAATGTCTATCCAACAGCAGTGCTTGAATGATGTCTGAAATGATGAGACAGCTCTCACTCCCAGCTTGTTAGCAGGGACCTGCTTATCTTCCTGCTTTCTCTGCAGGCAGGGAGAAGGGGATACTGTCCCTGGCCAGTATAAAAGGAACCAGGCTTTGGAGCAGAAGGGTGTCTCCTGGCTGAAGCAGGGAACCACAAAGATTCCCCAATGCAGGAGAGGCCTAACCAGCAGCAGAGCCAGGTAACTGCATGTGATCCCTACGGCACCCCAGGGCCCAGCCCCTCCTCACGTTCAGCATGGAGGCATCCCTGCGGAATTCCATCAGGTCCTCGCTCAGCTTGCTCTGGTTCTCGTCCAGCACATCTACAAGAGATGAACAGGTCCTATGATGTTCAGGCAGCAGAGAAGTCAACGGAACCCCTATTTGTTCCTCTGCAAGGAATATCTGAGCCTCCCGAAAGCTGCTCAGCACCAGTTTTAAACAGGGAATGAATCCTATAATGCACCACCCAACAAAGAGCTGCCCTGTCCCTACAGCTCTGACCGCAGAGCTCATCTGGGGCAGACTCACCAAACTTGAGCTCCAGGTTCTTCTCCAGCTGATCGATCTTCTCCGAGAGCTTCCCTAGCATGGAGCGCAGGAAGGCGATTTCCTGGTCCTTCTGAGCCATTGCCACCTGCATCTCATGGAAGCGGTCATCTGTCTGCTGCAGGAACTCCTTCAGACCCTCAAACTTGCACGTCTCCAAGTGAGTCTCATAAGTGTCTTGATTTCCTATGAATGTACACCTAAAGGGGAAGGCAGACACTGGCTGGAGCAGGGCTCACACTGCAGGTCTTGCTCAGCTGGCTCCTCAGAAGGTCTGAAGCCTATGGTGGGCCTCTACCTGCTAGGCTTTTGCTATCAGGAACAGTGGAACTGCAGTTCACCATCCTGATGGGTGTAGACACTGCAGGGCAGCACAGAGGCCAAGCAGCTTCCGTAATACCCACCAGGACATTGGCCTCAAACTGAACTGTCTGCAAGGAAAACCAGATCTTGGCAAGAAACAGAACGTGGTGTTGGTTTGTGCGCTCACCAGGAGCCCATCTAGAGCCATCAAAACCAATGGATAAAACAGCAGCCAACCTCAGCAGATGCTGCCTTGGGCCTGCAGCATGGCAAGGAATCAGGGCTGCACTCTCAGGACTTGTCCGTGCCAAGATGTCTTGCTTCTGCCAAGACATCTCTTCCTGCAACAGTAACTTGAACTGTGCATCCTGCAAGGAGCCCCCAGCCTAGGCTTTGCTCCTGCTTGGGTGAGAATCAACCCTGATCAGCACTTCCCTTGCCCTGGGAGGTCTGACTTAAAAGACACTGCCAGGATGCTTGAATTACTCATATACTCATTCTCCTTCCTGCGTGGCCCTGGCCATATCCACTGACTCTCCTCCAGCTGATTCTCCTCCCTACACACCTCACCCTCCTCCTCCTCACCTCAATCTCCTCCTCCTCACCTCAACAGCAGGGCTTACATCTAGGCAGTGACCTGCCTGTTCCCAGCAAGAGCCTTGGGGCCGCCTTCTAAACCCCGCAAGCCTGGTTTCAGTCTTAGGCCATTGCACAGCACTGGGTAAGGCTGCTCAGAGCCCATGGGGCTGCCCCAAGGCTGTGGTAGCCAAAATGCAGCTCAGAAATGAGCTTGGTGAATTCTTGCCACTAAAAAGCATCAGCTCCTTACCCGTACTTGGAGTGGGGACACTTGATGTGCTCACACTCTTTCAGATGTGCCTCCAGGTTCATTTTGAGGAGCGGGGGGCAGCTGGGGTTATTGGGGCAGCGAACGGGCCTGTAGTCACAGCTGCTTTCATGATCTCTGCCCACAGAGAGAAGCCAAAGGAGGGAGAATCAGCAAGAAGCAAAACTTAATGGAAACAACAGAAATTATCAGGAAAGGAGCAAACAGCCCTGTGAGACTGTCAGGTGATGGAAAGCCTCTGCTCCAAGACTGCAATTACAGCTTTAAATTCTTATTTGGACAGTAAGATGAAAGGAGTAACAGGCCACATTTACACAGGAAACATCTACTTCTGCAGCTGATGGGCTGAGACCTCAGGCAGCTATTAACAGGCAATGGGCAGGGGATAGGGAAGGCAATGAACGCATTTGGGATGGGAAGGAAGACAGATTTCAGATTATTAGGATATAAGTAGAATAACTCCTCACACAGAAAGAATCCCAAGGTCTCTGCTTGACCATAACCACAGTGTTTCAACCTAGATGTGAGGTGGCTGCTTTTACAGTGCATCCCTTGTCCTGATGACATGGGTTAGTGGTGGACTTGGCAGTCCTGGACTAAAGGTTGGACTTCATGATCTCAAAGGTCTTGCCCAACCTATTTGACTCTATAATGCTGAGACACTGAAGTGGGAGCAGAAACCTTTCCTGAGACCAGTCCATGTGCCATCATCCTAAGAATGAGACACAGCGCCCTCAAGTCCTGCCCATTCTCACAGGTCTGCCCGCTCCAGCAGCCACAGAGCAGCTCAGACAGGACAGCAGGCTGCTGGTGGTGGAGCACACTGGTGAGAAGCACTTACTTCCTGGCGCTGAGTTTGATTGTGAAGGGACAGCCGCGGGGATCCACCTCGAAGGCTGCGGGCTTGCTGCTGGCTGCGGGCCGGCACCCGTACTTGCAGTGAATGAAGAGCTCCCCGATCTGCTCGGCCACCGCGATGTTGTTCACCACCACGGTCAGTTTGGCATTGTCCACCGGGCACTTCTCTGCAGGGCAGGGGAGCAAAAGAGACATCAGCAAGGACTGAACCACTGCAGGAGCATTTCACACAGCTCTGAGCCTCCTCTGGCCAACAGAGCCAGCTCCCAGATGGGGACAATGGAACAAGCCATGAATGTTCACTCAAGGTATACAAGCCACTATTTTGGGTTTGTCCCGGGGCTTGGTGAAGTTATTTATGTTAAGCCAGGATCATTTGAGCCAACAACAAATGAAAGGTGATACTAATTCAGGCTACCTTGTGCTTGCTGAAGTGTGAGTGTTCACAGTGACCACAGACCAAGAGATGCCCCGTACATAACCCAGCTCAGCACAGCACTGCAGGCCAGGGATGTTGCAATAAGCAAAGACATGAGCTTTGAGGGCAGGAGCAAAACTGAATAACCCAGGATTGCAATGACAAAGCCTTCTGCTACAGATCTGTTGTTTGGGATAGGTGTAGCAGGACATGGTGACAAGGGATTAGCATGGAAACCAGGAGGACCCCTCCCATGTGGAAGATGAACACCTTAAGGCAGGAAGAGCTGCAGAGTCCAAACCAAGCAGGACGTGGTTAGGCCAGGCCAGCAGCCAGACATTGGGCTCCATCAGGTTTCTGGAAGAGCTGGGTGAGCTAAAGCAGCTCCAAGTGCTGCTGTGCAGGGGCTCAGCATTATGGGACGGGGGAGAAGGGCTTTGATGGGTCCCTGTCAAACAGAGCCCCCCTGTTCCTCAGGCAGCCACAGAAAAGCTTTCTGTCTGCAGTCAGTGGGTCAGCCCTGGTGAGATGTGCATTATCCTGGGATTAGCTATTGCATATTCCAGGATTTGAGAACATCCTGTGCCCAGCCCTCTGGTGCCATGTTAATAGCATGTACCATGAGAGCTCGGAGCTTCACAGCCACCCTGCCCCAGCCCCTCACTGCTGCAGAGGCCGCCTCTGATTGGCAGCTTGTTTCAAGCCCTTCAGACATCTTTCTGCAGGTCTCTAAGTGAAACCACACAGACCAGAACACGACAGCTTTTGGCTGCATCACACACGAGCAGTTCTGTACTCACCAGATGTTAAGGCACATCTCCTACAAAATGTGTGCTGCGGAGACAAAGAGGAACAGCAGCGTCAGCATAAACAACATTGGACAAATGATTCCCCGTGGTGAATGATGGCAAAGGTGGCAAATATCAAAGTCTGTGGCTCAGGGGCTCAGCAGATGTTCTACCTGCTTATAGCTCAGTGTGCTCTTGTGTCTGCACCACAGGGCAAAACCCAGCTGCTTGCTCCTGCAGCTCAGGGTGCAACACGGGTCCTGTTCCTGAACTTAATACCTGTCAGCAGGTATTACACTTGAAGCTTTGAGGGTTCTGCCCTGTTTAGGATCAGGCTGTGATCATGGGGCAAGCCAAAACATATCAGCCACACTGATACTCCTACCCTCCAAGTCTGCATGGGGTTTCTCTACTTCACTTTAGTCCCTGTCATTCCTCTCATGTCCTTGAGCAGTCCTTAAGAGGAAGGGCAAGAGCAAGTCTGGCCTCCCGCTGTCCTTGGCCAGTCAACCCATGACATACACCACCCTGTATCTCTTTTGAGGTCCTACTGTCAGGTGGATGGGACAGCTGGTTTGTAAGCCCATTGAATGCACAGCAAATTTGGCCACTTTAAATATATCTCTCTCTATTCTTACAGCAGAAATGTACAGAAACAATTGAACTTGATAAAGTAGCAAACATAATCCAACATGCTAATGGATATGAACGAAGGAACAAAGGCTAAAATGCAGCAGCATTTCAGTGGTCCTGAACTTGCCCCAGGGTTCCCTGGAGCCTCCTCACCCCATTCCCCTGCTTGGCAGCAGCACTGGAGAGGCTGCAAGTCACTCCTCAGAGCTGTTATCTGCTGCCCTGCTCACGCAGCCTCTTCCTGCCCTGCACAGCTGCATGGTGCTCCCTCCCGAGCTGCCAAAGCAGGGCTACAAGTGAAGCCAGGCTGCTTCCTGCACCAGGTTTTTGTTTCCATACTAACCAGTAAATCTCAGTGTCTCCATGAATTGCTGCTTACTGAAATGGTGCAGTGAATCTGCACCCACTTCCAGCACCTTTGGGGATAGCACCCCCACTGCAATAAACCATCCTGCTCTCTGCTTTTGTTGCTGCAGCTCCATCCCAACAATCAGAAGCATGTCAGAAGCATTAGAGAGACTGTCATAAAGTCATTCTTCTCCACATGTAGCACAGAAACATAATAATATACAGTTTCTATTAAATCCCAGTAAAATGGAACACAGAAGAATATTCATAACACTGTGCCTTTCATTAGAGGATCTCAAATCCCTCTGCAAGCATTAACTAAATGAAGCTTCAAGCCATTCTTGTTTTATAAGAAGGACACTTCACAACTGAAGCGCAGCCGTTCCCAGGGTGCTCAGGAGGCAGCAGCACCCTGCAGAGCCCTTCAGGGAATGGGGAGGTTCAGACCTCATTGAAGCCACACAAAGGGGCTTGAATGGTGCCAGCTCTCCTCGGAAAAGCTGCCCCATTTTAAGCTTATCCCAGGCTTCTGAGTGCCCCCCCCACCCCACTGCAGGCTGGTTCAGCATCTCTGCTCCTGCACTGGCCTGCCTCCCTGGTGAGGGGCTGCCTTGTCTTTGCTCGCTCAGGCTGACAGTGATCAGGGACAATCACTGGGGACAGTCAGGGCTTGGCTGTAGCTCACACATCCGTGGAGCCCACACGTGTGATTTGGAAGAGCGCTGCCTTACCCCACAGGTTGTGATGACCGGATCCTTAAACACACTACAGCAGAGCTGGCAGCACAGCTTCACGGACGGCTGTTCAGCAAACACCAGTGGCTCCTGCAGAGGAGAGAAAGGGACACAGAGAGCAAAGGGTTAGAGCCTTCAGCTCTGCAGAAAGAACAAACCAACTCCTGGGGCACAGGGAACACTAAGGACAGGATCTGCTGATCTCCAGTGTGTAAGTGGTAGGGAGGAATGCACTTGGGAATGGCTGGAGACCCTCAGCTCATCACAAACTGAGGGCCACCAGCATCTGGTCAGATCAGGACCCAGTCAGGACCAAGTTCTTTCCCAGAGTGACTCCAGTCACCAGAACTGCATGAGCTTCACTGTCTGGTACTTTTTGCTTGGTTGGACTGAACAGAGCGCTCTCAAAAACATCCCCTGCACTAAGCCTGAAGTTTAAAAGCAATTTTAAACCAGCTCGTCCCTTGGTGTTTTCAAAACATCCTGAAGGAAAGGCTCTTTTGCTCCCTTAGGAAGCAGAAACAACATCATTTCTGCCGCCATGGGCCCATCTCTCCAGTTCTGTTCACCAGCTAAGACTGCTGGAGCTCTGAGCAATGTCCTCCTGCAGCAGCACAGCTCCCCCCTCCACACCAGAGCAGAGTTTCACATTCCAGAGCATTTCAGATCAATCACTGCAGCTCTTTCATCCTGTGTTCCCTCAGAAATGCAAACGCAACCCCCTGGGTTCCTAAATATGAAACACACGTTTATCCCAGATCAGCAACAAAATGCTGCCTGGTCTTTTATGCATCCAGTGTGGGGTTAGTTACTAAGCTCAGCTTAACAGTGTTCTCCCTCAACAAGAATCAATGTGGACAATTCCACCCTGGGGCTTACAATCAATCAGCGGGGTGCCACAAGACCCTAAATGCAGGACGGGGCTCTGCATCAGGGGGAGAATTGTATTAGTCTCACTGCCTGGGGCTAGACCACCAGCCTAAAGACGTGCAACCCCTACTGCTGTGCAGCAGAGCCAGGGAGGCCCACACGACTTTGCAAAGACTTACAGTTGTTCCAAGAAGCAGAAAACTCTCACCATTGTCCTCTCTTTACAGACAGGGAAATGGTGCACAAGGGGGCAGAGAAACTTGCAGAAGCCAGTGGTGGAAACAAAATTAACACCAGGAGTCCTGCCAGCCAGCCATGCCCAAAAACCTGCCCACCACAGCTCCAGGTACTCACAAGAGTCCACAGAGTTACTCTTTTGACACTGAACTTCCTAATACAGCTCCTTCAAACAATCCCAAATACCTACTGGCTCCTCCTCTTCCTCATGGAGTGAAAATGTGGAGCGCAAGGACATGTTGGACTCGGAGTGCAAGGAACGGACGGAGATAGCGGAGTCGGAGCGGCGTGGAGTGCTGATGGGAGGCTTCAACGAGACGAAAACCAGCTCTGGTTAGAAAATTATTCCCTTGCTCCAATTCCCTCTGCATAGACTTCAAGTTCAGTGTCCCCCCTCCACAAAACTCAGTGACCCCCAGAAGTCACACGTCTCACTGCTGCCTGCCCTTCCTGGGAGCTGGAACGCTGCTCCATGCTCCAAGACAGGACAAGCATCAGTCAGGTTGAACCTACTAAACCAAGCTGACAACTGAATTCCAAGCATGTAACTTTCTCAAAGGTGCATTCCTCTGCATACTTACCGTGTGCACCAGCAAAGCAATGGCTTGGAAGAATTAATCCTTCATGGAAAGCTTTGTAAATCTCCCCCAGAGACAGCACCAGCTTCTGCAATGCCTCTAATCTCTGCAGCAGCACTTGTTGTTTCACTCGCTATCTAACTCTGCCAAATTGCTTTGCGTAAGTGTGGAGACTTCCTTCTATTGAATTCAGTGCAGACTGGCTTTGTCGCTTCCTGCTCGGGAGGGGACAGCGCAGTGGACACTGCATGCACCAATCAAGGACTATCCCATTGGTTACAGCAGCCTTGGGATTGGCTTGGGGGGAACGCTGCTGCTGGAATATTAACCAGCAGCACACCGCTAAGGGTGGAATATCCACCAGCAGCACATAGCCAAGATGTGATTCAGTGTCAAAGTGAAACTGGAGAGTCTTCAACCCATGGGATGTGACTGGACTTGGGGTCTAGCACAGCACAGGCACAGCTGGGTTACTCTGCAAGAGATACTGCTGGCACACTGGGAAGAGCATAGACAGCAGCAATAAGTCTTCAAGGATCAGATGGACTGATGAAGAAATGGGAGAATGAAGCCATGAGCTTCAGACCCTCAGCAGCAAGAGATGACCAATGCCGAGGCTACCTGACTGTGGGCAACATCAGTCACAAACCCTTAGAAGTGCTGGCAGGAGCTCTGAAGATCACTGGCCCTGATGCTCACTGAAGAGGGATTCTCCCCAGCCCTGGCTTGTATCAGCCCTGGCACTGCCCATCTGGAACAGGGAAAGCTGCAAGGATGAGCCTCTGCCATTCTGAGATCCTCTCCCGCACTACCTTGTGTGCAGACCAGTTTTCCCTCATGTTCAATCTGAACCTCCAGAGCCACATTTCATGGGCTTCCCCTGGGTGAACGTGTGCGACATCAGACAAAAGCAATGTCAGAGGCCAGGAAATTCAGCAATGGAAGATGTGAGATGAGGTTCAGAGGCTGCTGCCTTCCCCAGAGACAAACTACACTGCAGTGAGTGCGGAAGAGGAGCCGAGCAGGATCCTGCTGGTTCCTCACACAGCTCTGCTGCTTCATTTCATGCTGCCAGGATCCTAGGAGCTCAGAAATGCTGCGACTGCTTTGAAGCCAAAGCATAAAGCTCTTTTTCTTTAAGACAGCATATTTACTGGCCAAACATGTAAACCTTGAGGAGGAATGGTTATAACGAGGTAAAGCAATTTTCCTCCACTAGTAACAGAAGTCACTGAAATAACAAGAATGACTGTGCAGAGTTCCCAGGCTGGAGGTGACACAGAGAGCAGAGCAGCAGAGAGGCTCTCCTGGGAGGCAGCTTTATCAGCAGCAGCATCTTGTGTGGATCACCGCTGGAAAAAGAGGGAACTGCAGCCTAAAAGCACTTCCAGGAGGCAGGGGAGCGAGGCAGAGCCTTATAGGCTTGTGCCACACTGTGATCCTGGCTGGTGTTAATCTACACAAGAGAGAAGAAAGATCACTGCATCTGAGCTGTAGAAACAGCACTGAATGGCAGAGGTGGGTGCTGGCATTTAATACCCCTCGAGGTACCTGCAGCTTCTGTTTTTTGCCAAGCAAACAAGGTTAAGAGTTGAGAAACCTCAGCTGGAAGATGGAGAGCTTGTGGCTGGCCTGTAACTCAGTCCAGTCTCTGGTTCAGAGGTGAAGCTCCCTGTAAACAACCAAGACTCTGGACAGCAAGTCAGTTCTCCATCCATTAGGACACATTTGCTCCAATATTCTGCTGTGATCTTTATGTGCAGCTCCCACTGTATCAGCTACAAAAGCAGCTTGCACATGAAGGCTCTAATGCAGTCCTTGCTCTTGCTCCCTATAGGCACAGTGGGGCAGGGAAGCCATGGCACTGCTCTGAGGAAAGATGACAGCAGCCACTCAATCACCCCTGCCTTGCATACAGAACCCGCTGCCCTGCTTTTGGTTTCATTAACAGCTTTAAAGACAGAAATAAGGGTGGTGGATGTTGCAGGAGGGCTCTGACTCGTCTCGAGCTGTCTTTCTGATGGCTGACAAGTCCTTAGCAGCTTCTGGAGAAGGGAAAATTTAGCCATGAGGAAGGGAAATCCCAGGTTATTCCCTGACAATGTGAAGGAAGCTTCCTAAAAGCTATGATTCTATGATTCTATTCTATTCTACTTACTTCATTTGAAGTCTACTAACATGCTTCAATCTAACCAGGAGCTTGTGGTTACGAGATGTAGCTGGAGCACTAAGGCAGAAGGGCAAAGCCTCAGAGGTGCCCATCCATCACTGAGCTTTGCTTTGCTGTGGCTGTTCCTGATTTAGCTGATGGAACTTCTCTTTGAGCAGCTAACCCGGAGGCCTGTGGGATCACTGAATTCCCCCAAAAGAAGCTGCTCAGAAGTGAGTGTGATGGATGAGAAAGCTGGATATGAAACTGGGAAGTGCTTTTCTGCAAAGATACTGTGAGACATGGGAATGGTTTGTGTGAGAAGGCCCCGATGATGTAAACCCCAGAAGCTGAGCAGTCTGTAGTGTCCCACATCCCACTCTGCAGGCTCCAAACCTGCTTCTGTGGTCAGAAACCCCATACGGAGGTGGAAATAGGAATGGATTTTCTGGTCATAACTGCAGGGGTAGCTGTGCTGCTGGATGGTCCACCCAACACACCCCGATCCACACTGACTGCCCCAGGCCCAGCCCCAGACATCCCTGACAGCAGCTCTGCTTTCTCCTGAGCTCGAAGACCCTAGCATCAGGAGGCAGGTACATCCCCATGAGTAGGCCTATGGCCTTTGTAACCACATACCATTCTCAAGCAGTCTGAAAATGAGCACCATCCTAATGCCCAGGTCAGAATTAGCCTCTGCTTCCCCACTGCACCAACCATGGGAGCAGTCAGGAAATGCTGAGGCCGGGCCTACCTCTGGTACAACACAGCACATGGGAATGATGAGGGAGGCAGAGAAGTCCAGAGGGGCACCAGACATCTCTCATGTGACTTATAACCAGCTAAGCCAGTCAGCTCCCTGGCAACACCTACCATGCCATCGTCCTCATCTCGTGGGGAGTAGGTGAGTGTGCTGGAGGAGGATGGTGTCCGGCGGTGCTGTTTGAAAGTGTTGGTCCCGTCAGCTTTAAAGCAAATGAAAAGAGGAAAAGGCATTTATTTAGCCTCCCCAGTGACATTTCCAAGCTACGGCTCAGTCTCCATAGCTGTAAGTGCTCCTTAGAAAAGGAAAAGATTAGGGATTCCCCAACTGCAGTTCGTGACCTGGGTATACCAGGCAGAACAGTCCTGATCTCTGATAGCGTGCTGACATGCACACAGCCCTTTGAAGGCAGCTTGCCCAGAAAAGAGCACACATAATATTCTCCCAGGTCCTTAGGTTAAAATACTATTAAAAGGAAACCTTATACTTCCACATATCTCAGTCATCAAGATCTGCTTTGATCAAGGGAGGTCTGGATATTCTTATAGCACGAGGGAAGCATGTTAAATTAAATATGAGAGAGTTGTATAACGATCATGTTACTGACATATACAATTGTGACTGTAAGTACTCAGGAGTCCTAAACCACCTAGAGCCCAGAGCCCTGCACCAATGCAATCCTAACATCTAACTCAGGCGGATGTTCATAAATCAGTGTCAAGGGCCATGGTTTGTCTCTAGCAAAATGCAGCTTATTCTGAAATGAAACCAAACCTCTTCCTGCACTCACCCCAGGGTTAGGGCTCAGACCTCACCTGCTGTGAGGAACAAAGCTCAGGGATTTCAAATGAGCAGGAACACTTGCACCCCCTCGTGTCTGAGCTAAAAACGGCCGCGGGGGTTTCACCCAAGCATCCAGAGTGACTCACAGCCAGGCAGAGTGGAGACGGCAATTTTCAGAGCTGGGAATGACCGCGTGAGAAGTCATAGGGCTAAATAAGCTTTGGCACTGAGCTCTGGATCAAACCCTCTTGTACCATCCTGACTGCAGCAGGGGCTTCCCATTGGAACTGCTAAATCTGCCCAACTTACATGTGCACGCTGCTTTACATCATGCCTGGTGATCAGATACCATGATTAAATACCACTTGGGCTGCGTAATACTGAAACCAGCACCTCAGCACCTGACTGTAATGAAACACTGATTCTCCCAACAGCTTTGTGAGCTGTAAACCAACAAAAAACCTGTTAGGAATCACACCTAATGCTTTGGGGAGAAGCTCCATGCATGGAATACACTCACCCTTTGTGATGGTTGTCACAGGAGGGTAGGCTGGCCCAAAAGTTGTTTCCATTCTTGCCTGAAACATTGCAAAATGAAGGTCAGTGTGGTCAGTGCAGCACAGCCCAAAGGCTTGCTGCCTTTGTGCACACACATTCCCAGCTTTTATTTGTGGATACCGGGATTTTTAAGAGGCAAGAAAACACCATTATTTTCAACAGGCATCTTCACTGTCTCAGAAGAAAGGATAACGTAAGAAGCAGCGCCACCACTGAGCCTTACCCCGTTAGTGTTTTCGGAAGGGGTGATGCTCGTTGTGCCACTGGAGAAACGATTGTAGCGAGTGTTCTTGTTTGAGCTCATAATCTAGCCCAGCATCTGTTAGTCATGGGAAGTTTGCTCTGTGGAAGAAGAAAGAAAGAGTTATGTTCATTGTCTGTATTTTCCTGTGCTCGGAGAACGCCCTCCTGTAACATTAAGTCCAAGGATTTACCTAAGCTCACCTGGAGTTCCAGAAGCAAGTGGAAAGGGCAGAGTGAGGTTCCTTCAAATCATTCCCATTTTCTAAAAGTACATTTATCTTTTAAAATAACCCCTCAACAGCCCGAAGACCGGAATACCCGGAATCATCACCTGCTTTTAAGTATACAACTGTTTTAACATCAGAGAAGACTTCTCAGGAGATGACGCTACAATAGCATCCCACTGGATCTTTCAGCGTGCTGGGAGCTGACTGCATGGAGGGCAGGAAAGGTCCCTGGATGTAAAGCTATACCAGTAAAACCCTCATCCCATTCACTGTGAGGCTCAAGCTGAGCTGATCTGGACCACAGAACCCAGGGTGCTTGTTCATTCACAACTTTGTGACTTAGGCCACTTCCTGAGCACAGGATAGAAACATCCCATTCGGTTGCCAGGGCTTTAATGGGGTTGTTGTCACTGCCTTCCTCTCCCCAAGGACTCTGATGAAGGAAGAGGTGCCCTGGAAGCTCAGCAGCCCCACATCCCCATCAAGGGGGCAGAGAGGGATCCCTCCAAGGAAGCCCCTCTCCTGAGCAGGCTGTGCAGCACCCTGTGCACTTCCAGCCAAGGCAACCAAGGCCTGACCTCCCCTGCAGCCCCAGAAGTCAGGGCTGTCTTGTATTCAAGAGCGTGATGAGCACAGGCCTCATCCTGTTCTTGTGATGAACTCAGTGGGAGTTTTGCTATTTAATTCAAAGCCCTGGGCTGTGCTGCTGAACACAAAGCCAGGCCGGATCTTAGCAGAAAGCAAAAAAGCCCACGTTTGATTTAGGCATATTTGCATTAAAGGAGTTCTTTCCGGCATGATCTGAGCTACGAGGTCATGGAATCCGTGAAAGAAACCTTACTTTGTAAGTGAGATGGTTGTGATGCTGGATCTCGCTCCCAGTTTCTGCTCAGAAACAAGCAGCAAAGTCTGGATCATCACCCAGAAAGAGAAACCCTCTCCCCCACAGTCAGCAGATGGGCTCATTTCTCTTCCTCCATTGTTTACACAGGTTTTGACTGGGTTCAGTTTTGCAAAGTCAAGTATTCCACAATAATGATCTGCAGAAACACATGGAGTTTGTGTTTAACCTCCCGTGAGAGCTGCCGCTGGCTTCAGGGCACAGAATTCTGCTGCTGTCCCAGAGAACGTGACGAGATGCTCTCAAGGAGTCTCCTCCTGAGCCAGGGTACCCGCAGGAAGGAGCTGCACCTCCTCTGTGCCATCAGATGTAGATGCTTCTGGCTTGAGCAGAAGGTTCCATCCAAGACAAGGGTTCAGCAGGGCACTGAGCTCTCCTCCCAAGCTGCCCCTTCATCTGTCATCCCAGACAGGGACTCTGTGCTCCAGGAATAAGGCGCTCAGGAAGGGTCCTGCATAAGTAATCCCTCTACTTCCAAGGTATAGCTAAGTCTTGCTGCTCACTGTCAGTATCAGAGTCCAAGGGCTACACAGACCACACAGACATCTGCAGGGAGGACAGAGAGGCCAGAAATGGTTTGCTAAGACCCAACCCAAGTCCCTTTTTGCAGGACAAGAGCCAACCACCAGCAAAGGACACCACAGAAGGTGATGCTGCAATCGGCCAACATGTAGCTCCTGGTCCCTGCTGAGATAGAACCACTCAGGCCAGGTCTCTGCGCTCCTGCTGCTCACACTTCCAACTTGAGGATGAAGTGGCTGGGGTGGTTCTAGCAATTGGTTTTCTCTTCTCTGAGGGTCATCACAAGTCCTAAATCTCCAGGCTCTTCATAAAGGAGACCACTGATTTCTCCACTTTACAGAAAGGGAAACTGAGGCTCAAAGAGAAACACGATCACACAAGGTAGCTTTGACCTGGGGCCTCCCAGTCCCAGCCTAAGGGCATGCCCACCTCCTCCCTCAGACCAGCACAAGGCAGCCTGCACAGAGGGCTGGTCACATCCTGCAAAGGCAATGCTCAAGCCGTGCTCAAGCTGCCCTTGGCCAAGAGCTCAGCCCTGCCTGACACAGCACTTCTCGGTGCTTGCTGCGGTTCTGTAGCAGACATCTGCCAGGCTACAGCAGCAGCTCAGTCCAGGGAATCACTGCTCAGGGCTAAACCCTTGGAAAAAGCTACAGTCTCAACCCAAAACCCACCAAACCCCCAACAAAAAACCATCAAACAAACAGAAACCCCAAGCCCGAACCCATCTTAAAACCAGGGATCTGGCTAATGTTTTCCACACGTCTGCAAGCACTGTCCTGGCCGTTTGCAAATGCCAGATCCCTCAGGAGATGCTGAGCAGAGTTGTTGGAGCTGTCTCAAGAACAGCAGGAATGAAGCAGTGTTGTGCTGCTGCATCATGGAGACCTGCTGAGCTGAAAGCTGGGCTCCAGCAAGCGGGAAGTTTGGCCACCAGGATCCTGTTATTCCTTTGCTTAGAATGCGGGCAGCAGAAGGCACAGGGAGGGTGAGTGGTGGTGAGAGGATGGACAAAGCTTTTAGGTAACACATTGGCTGTGGCCCCACGAGATCTGAACCCCACTGAGGCTCTCACCCTCTGCAACCATGGCCAAGCCACTGGAGCTCTCTGCTTCCTCCCTGCATCAGTCTCCTTAGTTCACATCTTCTGCAGTGTATCTGGACTACAAAGCCTGAAGATGAAAGCCTTTGGACTCCTGTGGACTCTGCCTACCTGCAAGCAGCAGCAGGAGCCTGCTCCATGTCTTCTCCAAACAGAAACCCAAGGAATGTGAGCAATGGGAAAAATGTGGGCTATCAGCCAGGCTGCAGAGCACCAGCCACCACAGGCACATGGGATTCCAGATCTCTGCAACCATCACATACAGGAAGCATTTGAACAGAGCAAACACCTCTCTAGAGCACTGCTCACCAGCTTCCTTCACATCTTCCAAAAGGGACTGAGAAAAGCCTTTTCCAGCTGCTATCTAAGAGGAGGCAGTCAAGAGCTGGTGTTGGTGACATTAATGCCAGCTCCCTGCAGCGCCTGCAAACATCTCCACCAGATCCCTGAGGCTTCTGTTGGCATCCGAACCCCGTTATGATTACAGCAAGATGGGCTGCAGAGCACCCTAACACCTGCAGTGAGAGGACACACTCAGTTTGATCCAAAAACACAAGAACTGCTGAAGGAACTTGATGTCCTGGAACACAGCACAAGCGTTGAAGCGACTTCATCAGCACAGGGCTGTTGACACAGGTGGATCCATGTGTCTGGAGATCAGGTTGAGAACCCAGCCTGGATCCGGGCTCCCCCTGCCTGGAGTTCATCCTTATTATTACTATTTTAACATGGAACTTCAGTGGTTTTGACAGTAAAAAAGAGGGGAAAAATCCACCCTGGAAAAGGAAGCTGTGGGGACCCACTGTTTGCTACGGCATCCGCCTGACAGTAACCAGATGGAGGGGAAGGGAGAGGTTTCAGGACTTGCACAACACAGGGATCAGATCGAGAGAAGAAAAGCCTTAAAATTCCTCCTTCAGTAATCCAGGCAAGGAAAATCCAGCCGCCAGCAGCTGCTGAGCTGGGGAGAGCAGGGCTCCTGCTCCCCACTGCAGAGAGCAACAGGACCAACCCCATCTCTGCACATCATCGCAGGGAGAGGAACCACCTCTGGAGCACGGGGCTCAGCTGATCCTCTGCTTAAGTTTGCCCACAAGAGCGATCTGGTAGGACCAGTGTGGTCTCCCTCCTCTCAGCCCCAAAGCACAGACAGCCTCCATTTGCTATCCCCAATGCTCAGCAAAAGACCCTTACAACCCACCTCAAGAACAAGGACAAGGCTTTGAGGGGGATGTGGCATGAGAAGGGATCAGTGGAGTATCTCACCCTCTACAAACATCATATAACCTACCTGGTCCCAACAAGGAGCCAGTTCCTAATGCGGGAATCACAGCATTACAAAAGCACTGCTGGGGTTTGTGCTGGGGCTGCTCTCTGGGTTACAACATCTCTTCACTAAGAAACTTGCCCACATCTCTGCCTTACACAATCACCAGCCCATAAAGCCCAGCACCATGTTCTACTTCCCACCTCCCTCTGTCAATTCACTGAAGCTGTCTCGAAGGTTCTTCATCCCTCAGGAAGCTGCTGGGTTGACAAAATCACCCACACAGCAGGGGTGCTGCTGGAGATGTGTGGTGCTGGCCTCCTGAGCAGGGCAGGGATGAGGTTATCCTGCTCCAGCTGGGAACAGCCTCTGGGTGATGTGGATTTCCTTATTTCACAGCCTGGAGATTGATGGCACATGACACAAGCTTCCGTTCCTCTTACAACACCAGAGCGAGAAGGATGACGCTTGGGAGTATTGGCACATCACTGGGGAAATACTCTTACAGAAGCTGAAACCTGCTACTTGATGGGACAAGGACCAGGCAAGCAGGAGGTGTGGGACTGAGGACACCCCTTTCTCACTGCATCCCAAGCTCTCATGCATCCAGGCTCCTGGGTAGGTAACAGGGTTGGTCAATGCAGGCCAGGCTGGGCAGCTCTGTCCACCTCGTCCTGCAGTACAGGATGTAAGGGGCTGCCCTTACATCTGTGAACTGATCTCCTGGCCCACAGTGACCTGCAAGGGAACATCTCAGACCAAAGCACAAATGAGACAAGATCCAACAGCTAAAATGCCAACACTTCTACAGAGACAGTCATGGGACAGTCACATTGGCCTGCTCTGTCAGTGTCTCGAGTGGAAATAGGCACTCTAAGTGCTTGTGATCTGCATTAACAGAGCTTAAAGAACACGGTGGCGAGGACTGTCAGCATCCAGTCTGACTTGTAAAACACGGGCCATAGGAATGTGTGTGAGGTACAGCAGATCATGGAGATAGACATCTCTCAGGGCAGGAAGCAGAGGGTGGAGCTCAATGGTCACTGCTCAGGTTAGAGAAGCCGCTGCAAGGGCTCCCTCAGGAACTGCTGAGGAAGCTTTGTCAAGGCTGTAGGTGAAGGTGTTGAATAAAGAGCGAAGCAGCAGCTCTGGTCTTTGCTTCAGAAGGGCTCAGTGTAGTCAGAGAAACTTCAGGGAATGACAAACAGAACGATCACAGAATGGTTTGGGTTGGAAGAGGCCTTAAGGCTCATCCACTTCCAACCCCCTGCCACGGGCAGGGACACCTTCCACTAGAGCAGCTTGCTCCAAGCCCCGTCCAACCTGGCCTTGACGTTATCCCTAATCCAGCTACTGTGAGCGATGGGAAAATGCGAGGCAAACAGATGGCAGGATGTGGTCAGCTCCGTGTGCTCCCCAAACTGCTGAAGAACTAGGAGCAGGCAGAGCAATGCTCTCGCCCATTTCTTACCCTCTGGTTACACAAGGAGAGCTCACTGTTCTTAGGCTCCTTCAAGGCCAGGCTCGGATGCTGAGCTGTGCACTCAGCACTAGAACATAAAACATGAGCAGCACTTCAAGCTTACTGAGAGAGCAGAGCACTTCCATGCTCTTTGGTTCTGTGGAGCAGAAAGAGCCTCCTCATTGTTTACAAGTTGTTGCATTGCTCTTTAGAGTCACACAAACTGTTGGGAGGTACTTCAAGCAGGACCACAGTTGTACTGAGCTGTCAGCAGTGACAAGAGCAGAGGTATTTGTAATTGCTGCTGCTTTTACCAGTGCTTCAGTTGGCTGCAGAGCTGAGAGAACACACTCAGCAGCGTCTGAACGCTGCCATTCCTTTGTGCAAATGCAGCTCAGAGGGACAGCATTTGGTATCAGGTGCCTTTCCTACAGGGTTACAAGCCCTTGGGATAGAAAAGCATTTGGCAATACCTCATGTTGAAACCTAAAGCATCAGAGGTGCCCGTAACCTGATCAGAAGTGATTGCTCTGGGGGAAAGAAGCATCTCTTTTCCCCCAAAGCCTAAGCCCAAGTCAGAACAGAGGCCAACGTTCAATGCTGTTTCCATGACACAAAAGCCACACTTGAAGCTTCCACGTCAGGAAATCTGGAAGCATTCACCTACTACAGCATCTTCTTACACACAAGGCCACAGACCAGGGTTCAGCAGCGCCCAACCCCTGTGGCTGAGACCAACACCCTGGCAAAACACCACCAAAGCAGTGATCTCCTGCCCTTTGCTGAACAAGCACGGATTCAGAAAGACATCAGTGGATGGGGACACTTCCACTGTGGCGAATCTACTGACAGCTTTCAGACAGAAGCAGCACTCAGTGTCCCAAGCACCCAGTGCCATCCTAGGAAAGCTGGATCTAAGTCACTCCCCCAAGGTACCATTAGCAGCTGTACTGAGACCAGGACGAGTTAGGATGAGGCAGGGGGAGTCACCTCCTCTGCTCACAAACCTGGCTGCTTTGCTTAGAGAACATCGAGGATTTCCACTTCTGAAACCACCAGAAACAACCTCAGGTATCCCTTGCCGGGTTGCTACAGTCAAGCACTACACATCCTTGCAAAGGTCACTCAGAACGATCCCCACATCAGCACAACACAGCTCCAACACAGGCGACAGGTACCCGCTTCTAAACTGGCACTGGATTTCAGACACCCTGCTTCTTCACCAGGACCCAGCCACAGGGATGAGAACGGTTCCTCCCTCCCTGCCTGCTAAAGCACAGCAGCCCCCGGGGAGCCCTGCAGAGACAGCCCTGCCATCCAGCACCAGGACAAACACCATTCCTGGGAGGAAACTCACCCTCGGCCTGTCCCAGCTGGCGCGGAGCGGCGGAGCCCGGCAGGATGCCACCATGACCGAGTTCCTAAGCTGTGGGCAGCTTCTCCTCGGTCAGGGAGTCTCTTCCGCTATCTGTGTGTGCATGTGTGTGTGTGCAGCTCTTCATGATGCAAACACAAAGGCATGCGGAGCAGTGGGCGATATGTAAATCCAGCTGGAAAATCCCAGAGCTCAGCCAATCTCCACACTGCCTTCCCTGGCTGCTCTGAGCTGGAGGAGTTTAGTCCAGTGCAGGACAAACAGCCACTCTCTCAGCACACACAGATCGAGTCCTCTGATCAGAGACCTCCAGGGACACCAAATCCATCCTCACTTTAAAGGGCGTTGGAGGTTCTCCCCCTCTTTAGCTGGTTCCCAAGCTGTTCTATATTCACACTGGCTATCAAACAGCCCAACAAACAGTCTTTGTTTGCAGAGACAATCCAAGGAAATCCATCCAGTTAGCTAAGAAACGCCACAAAAAGGCAGAGCTACCGAGCAGGGCTCGCCCCACTGACAGTGAGGGACTTATACTGCCGGGACACCCACTCCATCCAGCAGAACAAGGTGCTGAGGCTCTCCCAGAGCAGGCACTGCCCCGCTCCAGCCCCAAGACAGCTCCTGCAGTTCCACACCTCATTAGAAGCAGGAAGGTCACTGAGGCAGCTCCCAGGCGGGGCTGTGCTGATGCTGAACATCAGTAAGTGGGGGTGCTGCTGCCCTGGGGGGCTGCTGAGCTTGAAAGAAGGGTGACACATACCCCTGTGAGCAAGCACCCACCACCTCCCTCGCCCCAGGCAGCTGCTACGGTCCCTGATCCAACCCATGGGCGAGGGGATGCACCAGTGCGTGCCTCAAAACACCCACAGCAGAGAAGCACAGGCAGGGAAGGGAAGATGAGGGACTCTGAGGCATCAAAACGGGGAGGGAAGAGCCCTGACGGTCTGAACCTGACCATGTAACCAGAGTATTTAGTGAAGCAGGAAGGGTTTCGTGTCACAGTGGCTCAGTCCCACCACTCTCAGGCGGAGCGGCCGGGATCACTTTATGATCCCTTGGGACAGGGAACCGAACTGCTTGAAAACCACGGATTTGGGGTTTCCCCCTTGGTTTCAATCAACACAGTGAAAATTCCCATTCCAGTGACAGTACCTGCATTCCCTGAGTGAACGCCCTGGTCACACCAGCTTGGTTCAGGTTTCCCACAGTCACTTGGTCACGTTTAACCTCCCCCATCATGAAACCTTCCTTTCTGCAGGGCAGCTTCACCTACAAGTGCTCTGCTGCTGCAGCAAACCAATTTACCACGTCCCTTCTCAGCCTGGCTTGTGACAGCAGTGCCCAGGACCCCAGGACACATAGGGGGACCCAGCACACCGAGGACAGGTCCTTGCATGAAGCACTTGAGTTTCTGGTGCCAACTGCCCTCAGCAAAGGCTTTCTGGAACCGTCCTGCACTTACCCAACCCTCTCCCTTCATCCCAACAGATGCTGTGGCTGTAAATAAGAGTCACTGACAGACAAACGCTGGGAGCCACAATGCAGCAGCTGTTTAACAACAACACTAAGTGCTTAGTACAGGCTGAACAGAATACACTGCTGGGGGGGGAATGCACCAGGAGGCACAATTAAAGCGCTGGGACTGAAACAAAGCGCTTGGCAGCAATGTCAGAGCTGACAAAATAGCTGCCAGGCAGGAGTTCAACACAACACAGTTACCCCAGGGCGTGCAATAGCCCGGACCTGGGTTGTTCCGCACGTATCAAACCTGAGCTATGTTTATGGACCAGCTCCCATCACACGCCCCAGCAGAGCCCTGTCGTTGATCCAATGGCGCTCAGGACCAAGCTGCACTGGAAGCTGGCCCTCACCTCTGGCTCTCAAGCAGCACAGCAGGCTCCTCAGGTCACAGCCACGGGTCAGACAGCAGGAGAGGGTTTGAGAGCGAGTCGCTCAGCGGGGCAGCAGCTCCGGGCTGGCAGCAGAACGGGGCGGCACTAACCAGCACGTCTGCGATGGAGATCTACCCCCAACCACCCCTCATTGCGCAAGCGGTGACACCGAATCACAAGGGAACGGCGTTACCGGAGACCAAGAGAGAACCACCAGCGACACGGGCGGTAACGGGGCAGAAAGAGGCAAAACCGAGCCCGCGGTGGGACACACCAAAGGGAAAGCGAAGCAAGGCCCGGGCGCGACGCCCCGAGCACCGCAGCAGCTCCTCGCCGCCCCTCAACAACCACGGCGGCACCAGCACGGCGCTGGAAGCCCAGCACCGAGCGGCCCGAGGGGAGGCACCGAGCGGCACCGAGCTGCCGCGGGCACCTCCCCACAGCGTGGGCCGCCCCCCGGCCGCGGCCCAGCGCCCCCCGGGGCTCGCTGCCCGTCCCGCCCCGCTCGTACCTGGCAGCGGCGGCGGCCGCAGCGGCGGTGCCCGGCCCCGGCACATCGCGGCCCCCGGCCCGCTGCCCGTCGCTGGCGGCCCCGCTGCCGCCCGGGCCGGAAGCCCCTCGCGCGGAGCCCCTCGGGAGCTGTAGTCCGTGCGCCCGCGCCCGCCCGCGCCCGCCCGCGGAGCCGGGACTACAACTCCCGGCGTCCCTCGCGGCCCCGCACTGATTGGCGAGCTCCCGGTCACTGCGCGCTACAACCACTGTTGCTACTGGCTTGGCTCGGCCTCCTCCAGGGACCAATCAGGCGGCGGCAGACCACCGCCTCGGGCCACGCTGCGCCGCGCCGCGCTATTGGAGGGGGGAAAGGCGGCGACCAATGAGCGCGGGGAGGGGCGGGACGGCGATCACGCCAGCTGCTTCTGACTGGCTGCGTCGGCAGTGGCCTGACCAATAGCGACGTGGGCAGCGCTATAAAGGCTGCCGCGGAGAGAGGGTTTGTCCTTTTGTCGTCTGGAGGTGAGGCGGCGTTAGGGGGGCGGGGTCGGGAGCGGGGCCGGGGCACGTAACGGGGCCGCGGTCGATAACGGGGCCGGTAACGGGGCCGGGGCAGGTAACGGAGTCGGTAACGGGGCCGGGATCGGTAAATGGCCCGGGGCAAGATAGCGGGGTTGGTAACGGGACCGGCGCCGGTAGCGGGGCCGGGGTCGGTAACGGGGCCATTCCCGGGGCTTTGGCCCTAGAGCGGGGCCGCTGATGATCTCCACGTACCCTTTCTGACACCTCGTCTGAGGGCGGCGGGCGGCCGCGGCCCCTGCTGAGGATGCACGGCTGAGGCCCGGGGGAGCGGCGGGCCCGGGCGGGCGGTGCAGCGGCGGAGCCTGCGCTCACCGCGCTCCCTTCTCTCCTCAGGGAGCCGCGTCGCGCCGGCGGGGACGCGGGCGGAGGGCGGCGTTGCCGGGGTCGGAACGGTGCAGGCCGGGCCCCGGCGGCCCGCGTGCGCGCTGTGTCCCAGGGGAGCTGCTGCTCCGTGTGGTCCCGGTGGGGTTTGAAGCGCAGACGGAGCCGCTGCGGAATTGAATGAAGTAAAAGGAACCTGAAGTCGATTCAACTCTCCTGCGTGGGGCAGCGTGAGGTGAGCGTGGTGGGAGCAGGGGTGTGGGGAGCTGGAGGGGTTTGCAGTGTGACCCGGGTGTGTAGAGCTAGTTTAAATGGTGTAAATCTCAGCTTTCTGGTACCTACGGTGCTCAGCCGATGTTCTTTACCCAGCCTGAAGTCAATTTAAGCCCTTGTAATTGTTTCTTACTGTTTTAGGCTAATTTTAGAGCTTTAAAATTTAATAAAGTGTTGAAAAAACTCGATTTTGCTTGTTATTGACACATCCCTGGTGTCTAAAACCAGACTGACTTTACACTGTGTATTAGGGCACCTGGCGGAATATCTCTGCTTTCTAAGCTCCAGGGGAACCAGAGCGTCGCAATGCATGTGCTGCAGCTTAGCTTAGACCAGAGCCCTTTCATTACAATCACTGAACTGTTTAGGTTGGACAAGACCTTTAAGCTCACCCATTCCAATTGTTACCCCAGCACTGCCAAGACCACCACTAACCCATGTGCTGAAGCCTCATCTCCACGGTGTGTGAAGCACTTGCCAGGAACGGTGGCTTCAGCCCTGCCCCTGGGCAGCAGTTCCAATGCCTGAGCACCCTCTGGGGCAGGAATTGCTTCCTCAGCTCCATCTGACCCTGCCCTGGTGCAGCTCGAGGCTGTTTCCTCTCATCCCATCCCTTGTTCCTTGGGAGCAGAGCCCAGCCCTTCCTGGCTCCATCCTCCTGTCAGGCAGTTGTAGGTTCCCCCTGAGCCTTCTCCACCTGAACCCCCAGGTCCCTCAGCTGTTCCCCATCACACTGTGCTCCAGGCCCTGCACCTAGCTCCATTGCCCTTCTCTGGCCCTGCTCCAGCACCTCTATGTCTTGCAGTGTGCTAGATGCCCTCATCCAGATCATTAAGACATTAACCAACTGCCCCCAGCACCAAGCCCTGGGCAACACCACTTGTGACCAGTCACTGACTGGGTTTAACTCCATCCTCACCGCTTTTTGGGCTCATCCAGTTTTTCACCCAGTGAAGAATATGCTCCTCATCCAAGCTAGGAGCGGCCAGTTTCTCCAGGAGAATGCTGTGGGAAGCAAAGGGCTTTACCAGGTCCAGGTCAGACACCATCTATGGAGCAGCTCACCTTGTAGAAGATCAGGTTAGTCAGTCATGGTGCTCCTGCCACATCTAGTAAAGGATGGAGATTACCCTTATCCCTTGTCTTGTTGCTAATGGATTTGTATAAGCATTTGGAATGGCAGTAGCAGGATGAAGACAACACAGAGCGTCTGGAGCTTGTGCTGGTAATTCACTCCTCAAGATGGGCTCAGGAATGAGCTGTGTGGGATTCCCCAGTGCAGGAGTGTCCATTGGACAATCAGATCCCTTTGTAGCCAGAGGGGTTATTAAAAAAACTTTTATTAACAGGAATGAAACCAAAGCTGTAACCGGGAGGCAGCAGAACACGGAGCTGTGTGTGCACCCAAGTGCTGTGCTCCGGAGCGCAGCCGGCACTGGATTCCTCATCGCTTGGTGGCAGTAATGGCCCGTGGAAAATCAACCCCCAGCCCATGGGAGACCAGTCCTGCAGCAGGAACCTGCGGCTGGGAATGCTGGGGGCTGACTGCTGTAGGGTGCAGGTCTAACCCCTCAAACGCAGTTGTGTCTGCTGTGGCAGAGTTAGCTCCCAGCTGGCTTAGTTAAAGTACTCCAAAGGGCAGCATTTCCATCTCCCTTGTTTAAATCAGTTTTTAAACTGGTTTTGGTCCCACACTGAACAAGTTAAGAGCTGACAGCTCCTTCTAGACAGCAAGATAGATGCAAGACTGTTCTGCCCTGGGAGAAGGGAGGCAGCCTGATGGGAGCATGCTGAGTACCACTGCTTATAGACTCCCTGTAGCTTTGTGTCTGTGCAACGAGGGGCACTGGGGACTGGGGTGTGCTAAACAGAATGAGAATGGAGGTGGCTGTGAGATGAATCATGGAGTGGTTTGGGTTGAAGGGACATTAAGGCTCATCCAGTTCCAACCCCCTGCCACTGGCAGGGACACAATAGATCAGCAGCTTCATGTAGGAGAGGCTGATGAAGGTCACTCCGAGCAGCGAGTGGCTGGAGTTGTGTTGGGGATGGATGGGTTGTGTTACTTCACATGGTTCGTTTAGGGCAGCGCAGGGAAATGCAATTTGCAAAGAGGAGAAGTGCCAGAGGCCGAACTCGATTCAAATCTGGACTTGGAAGTGCAGCTTTTTACAAGTAAAAAAAGCCAAAAGCCTGACACAGACCCAAGGGGTGAGGAGCCCATTGAAGGGAGCTGCAGGAGAACCTGAAGCCTGTAAAAGCCAGGCCTGCAGCATTGCCCCCAGCTTGCTTCGCTAAAAGAAAGAGCTGTCCCAAGAGAACTTTGAAGATATCAAAGCGTTGTTGCAGTCTAAAAACGCTATGGCACTCACATGAAGGCGTTCAGAACAAGCTGCAGCGCATTGGATTTCTTCTCAATTAAAGTACTAGAAACGGCAGGAGAGAACCAAAGCCTTTACCCAACAGGGAGACACCCAGGAGGTCTCTGTACAGCACACAGGGGAGCAGGAGCTTACTCAGAGCTTACTCAGACAGTGAAGCTCTTCCGCAGGGCAGAGGACAAGCCTCCGTTGTGTTTTACACCACATATAGGATGGACAGATGGACATAACTACAAAAACGGTTGCCTCCAAAACAAGTCCTTCCTGTGTGCCCCAGGGCTCTGAACAGCAGAATTCCAGGTACGTGGGGAAAGAAAAGGGAATTCGGGACCTTTACCAACCTGGATGTCGGTGGGGAGAAGGTGTTTGTTCCCCTTGGTCGCACCATGATTCTGACTAATGTCAAAGGAGCTCCTGGCTGCTGCTGAAGGGATGGAGATAACCGGGTTTTTTACCCATCCCGGTCCCTTCCCAAGCACCCACCTCCCATCCACACCGGGAATGCCAATGGATGCGATGGGGGCTCGGGAAGCAGCACCTGGCACATGGCTCAGCATCCCAGAGAGCTTTTCCTGCGGCTCCCCGTGTCTCAGCTCACCTCGCGGGCAGGTACAGACAGGACAGACAGACATGCACACACTGGCCACAGGGAGAGCGCGGCGCACCAACACTTGCATGAGTCTCTGTACGCATGCGCCGGGTGCATTAGGACCTGCAGCAGCCCGAGCCTCGCACTTCCTTCTTCACGTAGTCGTGGAGCTTGAATTTGGGCTCGTTGGGCAGCTTCATGGACCTGTGCTTCAGTTCCCTGCGGGAAGAGGGAACCGCGTTAGGTTCTGAGCTGCCTGGGCCAGCGCGGCTGAACTCGGCTCGGTCTCGGTCATAGGCTCATGGAATGGTTTGGGTTGAAGGGACCTTAAAGCTCATCCAGTTCCAGCCCCTGCCACAGTGCCCGGCACAGCCACCACTTACTTTGCAATGGCTGTGAATGCTAATTCCACATTGAGGCCACTTTTTGCGCTGGTCTCCATAAAGGGCACTCCGTATTCCTATGGGAAAAGACACGGGGGGGTCAGAAACAGTCATCTGGGATATTCCTGAGGGTTCCCAGCTTGCACCAAGCCCCGGCCAGCACTGGTTCCTGTCACAGGAGCCAATGCCCTGCCAGTGGGACAGGAGCTGTACGTGTTGGGCAGGAAAAGCTGATAAGGATTCGCAGCTCAGGCATCTCCTACACAGCCCTGAAATAGGTTTTGAGGGCAAAGAAGCTCAAAACATCAGTGCAAGCTTAGAGGAAGAAGATGAGGAGGAAGAGGAGAGCGCAAGGGAAGCAAAGCATTCCCAGAGGTATTTTGGGCCAGGCTGGTCTCCGGTTAATCATTTCATGGGGTACATCTGCATGTGCGCTCACACATCCCCATCACAGCACGGCACCACCACCCCTGCAGCAGTACCTTGGCTAGTTTTTCTCCATCTTCCCTCTTCACCACTCTGTCCTGGGTTGAATCCACCTGCAAACAGCAGCAGCAAAGAGCCATTTGGGGTGATTTGGAAGGTCCTTGGCCTTCCAAACCATTATCCCGATGGACCCTTACCCCCCCCCCCGGGGTCCCTGCCCGTGGCTGCAGCACATCTCCATCACAGGACCATCATGGGAGGAAGAGGATGCCATGGGGCTGCGCTCACCTTGTTTCCCAGTAGCATGAGCACCACGTCTTGCTGTGCGTATTCATGGATCTCTGTCAGCCAGGCCTGCAGGGACACAGCCAGGGGGTCAGCGGCAGCCCGGGAGGAGGAGGAGGGTGGATGTGAAACAGGCAGGAGCTGCAGGCAGGGATTCAGCAGCGCCCTGCCTGAGGAGCTGCCTCCTCCCCTGTGGTGGCAGGATTTAACCCTCAGCTGAGATGTGCAGATTAACTCTCCTTTGGGAGGAGAAGGGTTTGCTCCAGCGTGTGCCCCGTGCCCTGCACGTGCTGTCCCTTGTGCCCAATGCATTCATCCCGGCACGGGGCTGACCCTGCGTCCCCAAGCCATGGGGCGCCTTCCCCCCGCTCAAATCCAACCTAATCCAATCAAACCTGCCCTGATTCCCTGTAATCCCTGACCCCGCGGTGTGAGCAGCCTCTTGCTGGGAGGGCAGCGCTGCTGCAGCTCATGCCCCAGCTCCCAGCACCGATGGGTGATGCTCACCCGGCAGCATCCTGCACCAGCACCCAGGGAAGAGAGCGGTGATCCAGGCTTAGAGCCTAACACATGCAGATGCAGCTCCTAGTCCCCATCGCAGCCCATCCCGGTTCAGTGCACTCAGCTCCTATGGACGTGTTGGTCCAAGGCACACTCAGTCCCTCATAACACCACCCTCAGCTCCCTTCTGGCACCTTGCAATAGCCCTGGGTGCTGATTCCTCCCTGCGGGGCTATGAGTACCCCATAGATGTCCCTCGCATGTCGCCATGGGGCCGGCAGAGCTGATGCTGCGGATGGGGCCCTGTTACCCAGCAGTGTGAAACCTCCAAGTGGTTTTCTGCCTGGTTGCAGCATCACAGCCTCAGTGCAGCCCCCCAGCCCCATTAACCACCAGCACTCACACTCCATTACAGGCAGTAACAGCCACCTCTCCCGGAGCCATCCAGCTCCTCAGGCTGTCAATGCCACCACCGGCCATCCCAGCCTGCAGGAAGCATTCCCAGTGCTGGTGACATGGGAGCAGGGTGCCAGGATGCGCCCTGCCCGCACCACAGGGCTGTGGGCACAGGGGGGGGGGGGGGCAGGAATGGGGCTGCCAACAGAAGGATGCTCCAGAGCAGGACCAGCTCCAGGCACCCACGGCCAGGGGGGTGCAGGACCCCCGGGATCACAGCTCCACACCTCAGGTGCCAGTGCCTCATGGCACCTCCTGCACAGGGTGCATTTGCCAGCTCGGAGCCTGCTCACCACCCGTACAACGTGTCCAGGGCAGCAATTACATCCTGTTGTGCAGGGCTCGCTGCTCCGGGCTCTGCAGCGCTGGGGGAGGTGGCCCCAGCAGCCACAAGGAGGGGGGGACACCAAAGACCAGGTTTAACAGAGCCTTTGGTCCCAGCGCCAGCACCCCTGAGGCACCCAAGGGGGAATGAGCTCCGTGAGGAGGGGACAGACTCGAGCGGCACGAGGGACCCCCCGGAAGCCATCGGGAAGGGCAGGGGGGCGAGGGGCACGCAGCGGGATGGGACTCTCTGCTCTGCCTGGGTTTGGCAGTAGGGTAGATGGGGCGATGCAGGTGCCCAAACCTAACCCCTTGGGGCCCAAAGGAGCAGAGGAAGATGAGGGAGCTTCTCGCTCAGTAAAGCCGCCTGTGCTCATGTACCAGCGCAGCTGTACCCAGTGTAAATTTGCCTCTCAACTGAATCCATCACCCCTTTTATGTGCTACTGAAGGGAAACCTTCTCTGCCTGTGCCCCGGTGTCCTCATGAGCAGACCCCCATCAGACAGGAGCTCAGCACCAACCGCAGCCCTTCTGGACACGGTTCATACCTCCACCACCATCCCCTGCAGCTCAGACCGACCCACAACCACCCCCAGCCCATCACAGGGGGACCTGGGGGTGCTGCTGTACCTGGATGTTGTCGAATGATGCTTTGTTGGTGACATCGTAGAGCAGGAGCAGGGCTGTGGAGACAGGGATGGTGCATTAGTGCCGGGGCAAGCAGAGCCCATGGCTCAGAGCCTGTGCTACACCGGTCCCCAGGGCCCTGCTGCAGGTCACACCTGGGGACATGGTGCTACAGCATCACCGAGTCCCCTGATGTAAAATGCACCTTGGGAGCCTTGGGCTCCCGGGGTCTGCACCTCGGCACGCAGAGGCTGCTCCATCCTTGGTGGCTGCTTCCCATGGGGAAACCACTCCGGTGATTCCCGACTCCCCTGGCCTGGAATCGCAGCTCGGAGGGAGCCACAGAGCCGGGGGGCAGCAGCGGGGTCCGTGCTTACCGTGGGCATCCCGGTAGTAGGCGTGTGTGACGCTGCGGAAGCGCTCCTGCCCCGCTGTGTCCCAGATCTGGAGGGCAGAATGGAGCAGAGGGATCAGTCATAACCTGGTACAGCCCCGAGGGACCCTCCTAAACCCAGCCCCAAACCCCATGGTGCATCCCCAAGAGGCTCCTTTATCCTATTGCTTCCAGGGGCAGTAACAAGGAAAATGACAAGTGCGATCGATGCTGCAGCATCACCTCCAGCTCCTCAGTGTGTGGAGATAATGGTGCGTGGCAAAGGGCTCCCAGCGAGCTCCTTAATGGGAAAATCCATCGGGCAGATGGATGCGTGGGGACCCACTGATTTAATCCATCAGTTCTTAATGCAGCGATGTGCTTGCAGAGGGCAGGGGGGGGATCAGCACTAATGGTGTTATAGAGCTCTGGCAGAGGGATCAGGGAAGCGGGGGCATCCCAGGGGGTCGGAGCAGCTCTGGCTGTGGGGAGACATGGAATCCCCTGCACATCACCAGAGCAGGCTGCCGCCGATGGGGCAGAGCAGCCAAAAGGGCTCACAACCCTGAAGATGCAGCAGCAAAGGATGGAGATGGGGGTCCTGCTTCTGGGGTGCTCCTCTGCTGAGGGGCTCTGCTCAGCCCCAAACACCCATTGGGACCATGGGGATGTACCTGCAGCTTCACCTTCACCCCATCCACCGTCAGCACCTTATTCTGAAAGAGAAGAGAAAGGACGGTGAGGGGTGAGCACATGCGGGACCCCAAGGGGACAGAGGCACCCGGCCCCACATCCCAGACAGTGCCCCTCTGCTCATCTCCTCTCCCATGCTTTTTAACTCGCATCCCTTCCTCCCGGCCCCTATTGGAGCCATTCTCACTGCGGCCCAGCCCAAAGATCATCCCCTGCACCCGCTGCGAGCTGCTTCTATTTGGGTACATCACTGCCCGCGCCTGCACGGCTGCGCTGGGGTGCGGCGAGGGCTGGGAGACCTCTGGCAATAAATTAATGAGCGCCAGCAGCCCAACGTAATGGCCTTCGGAAGGCAGAGCCGAGCACTCCGTCTGCATCAGCAACTTAAAAATAACTCCTCTTCCTGCTGCTTGTGCCCGTTTTGCTCCCAGTGAGCGCTGGTTTGTCTCTGGGGGGGCTTTTTCCCTCCCTCTTTTGCTTGGTTTCAGCAGGAAAGGGGGGAAGGAGGAGGAGAAGGGTCGTGCGGATGGGGAGCCCATCAGTGCGCCTCTGGGCGCTGTCCTGGCTAACAAGGGCAGGGGATGGATCCAGACCACGTCCCGGAGCATCTGCCTGTCCAATGCGCCGCGCCGCATTCATCAACCACAATCCCAAAGATCCAGCGGTCCCAGGGGAAGGAGCAGGGAAGGGATTGATTTGCCTGCTTAGATCCACAGGAACCAGCACAATAATCAGTAGGATGGGATGAAAGCATGGCCAGGGAAGGGTGCGCCAGGACGGGGCAGTGTTTGCTGCTCTGGTGATGAGCACCCCTGGGGTGCTCTATCCCCCTGTGGAATGGTCAGGGATGCCCTCATCCTGTTTGGCTCCCTGCCTTTCCCGGGCAGGCTTTGCCACCAGCTCTGTGCCACCAAAACCCTCCCAGCAAACAGCAGCACAAACCCCAAAAGCCATCCCTGTGCATCCCACACCACCCAGCACCAAGCACCATCAGGCACTGACACTTGGGGTGCAGGTACCCAGCATCACCCACCAGGATGATGCCATTGAGGCTTTTCATTGCTGGCTGCTGTACCCAGGGATGTGGCCATGTCCCAAGTGTGCCCGGTCACTGTGAGCAGGATGGAGGGAGGGAGAACACGGCCCTGAGCATGGACCATGACAGTGGAGCATCTGCTGAGCAGCTGAGGAAGCTGAAGCTCCAATGCTGCACCTCATGCGTCAACCTCCACTTCAGGGGCTTCATTAGCAGCAAAGCTGGCAGCAGCAGGAGACGCACTAATTACAACTGACTTACATTGCAGAGGAGGCGGAATGCTGAAACCTCATTAGAGGCTGCACGTGGCCCCAGGTGCTGCTGGACCAGGAGGAGGAAGGAAATGGATCCCACAGGGTTTGGGTGAGGAGCTGCAGAGATGCTCCTGCAGGCAGGAGACGCAGCCAGAGCCATCCAGAGCAGCAGCTCCTGCCTCCATCCCAGCTCCATCCCTGCCTCCATCCCAGCTCCATCCCTGCCTGCATCCCTGCACCTGAGCACAGTGCAAAACACCACTGAAGCAGCCAAGGAAAAGGTGGGAAGAGCAGGGGTGGGAAGGGCTGGGGCTGCCTCCAGCAGCACACAATGGCTCCCATCAGTGCCATGCCAACCAGACACCCAAATCTTCCCCCCTACCTTGGTTAATAGACTTCCCAGCTTCCAATTCTCATTGCTTTTCAAGGAGCTGCTGCTCAATCCCATGCTCCCAGCCCTTCAAAGGCACGGCTGCGGGGTTGAACTGCTAACAAGCATCCAAAGACAAAAGACGTGTTGTCAATGCACCCAGACGTGAAATGCGCTGCCAGGCTGATGGCAACGACAGGGGTTGTGCTGTTCAGGGCTTGTTCTTAATCCTGCGCAGTTTAACGTAGCAGAGGTAACTGAGCAGAGCACCCGCCACGCCGGAGCAGGCAGGGATCCATCCCCACAGCCCAGCTCTTTGCAATGCCAGGCTTTGTGTGTCCTTCTTCCTGCAGCATTGGCTGTGCCGTTTGAACATCTCCTTGCAGGGGCTGCAGCGGGATGCCCGGAGTGCCTCTCTTGGAGGAATATGATGGCCATGAGTTAAATAACCCTCAGGTCATTGGATAAATAAAGCTGGAACCTTGCAGATGCAGGGAAAATTAAATTACCAAGTGCAGATGGTCCTCAATTAAGAGCAGCATTAACAACACAGCAGTGGCCCCAGCAGGATCCCATCCCAGCGACTGGATGAGAGCAGCTATTCGGAGGTGGAAAGGGAAGAGAAGATGCCCACAATGGAGTGAATGTGCATCCTGTGATGGGTGATGCTCCCACCCAAATCAAGGTGTCCCCAACACCCCCACTCTCCTGGTCCACAGGGTCCCCAGTGTGCCAGAGAACCACACCAGGAGCAACCGGCACGTCCCGGCCCATCCCATTCACTGAGCCCACACCAGCAAAGCAACAGCATAACCCAGGGTCAGCAACCACTCAACAACCGGGCCTCTGCCCAGCTTTTCCACGCATTAACTCATTAATTAAAGCCTTAAAGGTTAAATTGGATACATGGATTAACTCGCTTCACAATTAAGCTGACAAATGGGAAGCTGCTCGCTGATGCCATTCAGGCTCCAAGCAGGGAAACCCCTTACCCTGGCTCCCTGGTACCTCTGATGGGTGCTGGCTCCAGTGATGCTGCCCAGGAGCACCCATCAGGGCATCCCCCCGGGGTCCTGGGCATGGCTGCAAAGGATACACAGCACTTGGGGACCAGCAAAGGGACCACCCCATGGCCCTGCTCCTCCCCAAGCCATTGGGGTGGTCACCTGGAGATGGGGAGAGAAGAGAAACCCAGACGCACACCGAGAGATGGATTGGGGCATCCTTCCTTTTAGGAAGCCAAGAGGAGAACAAGCAGCACAGCAGGGCCATGGGACACTGAGGGGATGCTGGGGGACCCCGGCCCCATGGCAAGGCAGGACTCGGATCCAAATCCCATGGAGCCTGTGCCTCTGCAAGCGCAAGCGCTCCTGTGCCGGGAGGAAGGGGATGCAGCGGTGATGGGGCTGTAGCAGACAGACAAATAAACCACCTCCCAAAGCGGCTGCAAAAATAGATTGAGGATCAATATGGAACCGTGCCCAAAGCAGCAGCACCCGGCATTAACTCTGCTCATTAAAGCCCCCAGGTTTCCCCACACACACGCGCGCCGATGCCAGCCCCGCGGCTCCTCCAGCCACTGCAGCCTGGCACAGGGACAGCGCAGCCCTCTGCCAAGATCGGGGTGCACAGAGACCCCCCCTTTGCTCCCAAAGGCCCCTCAATGTGAAAGCAGCCAAACCGGGTGATTCTGATTGCGTTTTCATTGGGGACACTGAAACCAAACCAAACCGGGCACAGAGTGCCCAAACGGGGAGTGGGAGGCTGGGATGTGGCAGTGGGGTCTGGCTCGGGGTATGGGCCGTCCGAGCAGGCTCTGGGTGAGGAGCTGGAGCTTTCCCAACCCTCCAGCTCTGCTTTATCCACAGCCCGGGAACAACACGGCACTGGGAGCATGGCAGCAGCTCGATACGAACAACAAGGAAGAGAGCAAAGGCAGTATCAGCTCATGGATCCATGCTTCCTAAATCCAGACCTGGTCAGAGACACAAACAGAAGCTGGGAACAAAGAGTTAAGTTTCATCGTCCCTGAGCAGACACCAGGGCTCCAAGAGCAGCGCCGAGCTCTCATCTTGACTTCACAGGAGCTTTCAAAGCGGGTTACAGCGGGGCTGCTCTGCCCATCACCGAGCCATGCGGCAGAGCATCCATCTCCTCTCTCGATGGAGAGCACATCCAGCCAACACCTCCAGCTTAGGGATAAACCATCTCGGAAGCGCACTTCCTGTGAGGCAGCGGAGGGAACAGCCCAACACTGCACTGGAGCCTGTGGGAAGCCGCCGAGGACAGGGAGAACAGGCAGGGACATGGGCTGGGTGCAGGGCTGTGCAGCGGTGCGGCTGGAGGCGGTCCCGCTCCATCCATGCTGACCCCCAGAGGATGCCCCAGGCACTGGGATGCACCTTTGGTGGTCCCCCTGTGCCACCAGCAGCGCACCCTGCCCATCCCCTCCTCCTCATCCCATGGCCCTTCTGCTCTGGGAGAGAGCCCAAGCACTCACTGCAGGGCAGCTCCGTGCATTCACACCCAGCAACTTCTGCCTCGTGTTTTCCCCCAGGACTCACACGCAACTGCTCTGGAGCCAAGCACCGGCGCTGGATGCCAAGATCCTTTGGGAAGCACTAACGTGTCAGCGCTTGCTGCTCGGCTCAGCAGCAGACCCCATGGAAAGGCAGATCAGCGCAGCACCGTGCAGCGGTGCCTGATCCCTGTGTCCCCTCCACATGCCTCTATTGAGGGCTCACACACTGTGTGTCCCCCTCTCCTCCATGCCAGGGCACAACCTGCCCCACACGCTGCAGACAACACGGGAGAAGCCACAATCTGCCCTATATAAAGCATAGACTCAGCCGGGTTGGAAAAGCCCTTTGAGCTCATCCAGTCCAACCGTTCCCAGCAGTGCCAAGGCCACCACTGACCCATGGCACTGAGGCCTCGGCTCCACGGCGTGTGAACACTTGCAGGGACGGTGACTCCGGGAGCACCCTTTGGGGAAGGAATTGGTCCTCAGCTCCATCTAAACCTCCCCTGTGCAGCTGGATGGGCACAGACCCCCCCCCATGCCCTGCAGAGCCCCTTGGGCAGCACAGCCCCTTCCCTGCACCCTACGGCACCCAGCGAACGCCGCAGGCATGTCTGCAGCGCCAGGCTGTGTCAGGAACCATGTACGCTACATTAGAGCACAAGCAGCATCTCCCTGGCTGCCAGCCCTGCAGGAGATAAGAGTCAAGGCTCCTGTTAGAGCAGACTCACCGAAGAGTTAGTCACTTATCATCTGCAATTCACACCGGGCTGCAGACAAAAGGGGCTTCTGGCAAGGAGAAGAGAATCCTGTCCTAGGGACAGATTAGAGCTCAGAGCATCTGGTTAGGATCATACTGTCTAAAGTAAGTCTTTAAACTCCGCTTCTCCTCTGTCCTGCAGCCATCCAGCACTGAGTCCACGACACCCTCCCTCCCAGCCCGGCTGCTCCCAGGGGGATGGTTCCTTGAAGGAGGCACAGGCAGATGAGGCTATCGATGCTCAGTAAGCCCAATGAGGCTGCTCAGGCTCATCCCAACAGGAGGAGATGTGGCTGCGTGAGGCTTCAGACGTCCCCACCACATCACAGCAAGCCTGTGCCCCAGCCCCAGGGACAGCCATAGAAAATGGGCTTTCCACCACTAAAAATCCATAGGATAGCATGTGCTACAGCAGCCCTGGAGACCGCAGCAGCTAAAATGCAATAGCCAGAAGGAAGGCTGCAGCCCATCCTTGCAGCTCCCAGCACGCGGTTGGGTACCGGGATCGGATGGAGCCCATGGAATGATGGTCCCTCCACCCTGGGCTTCGTTCCTCACCTTCCATCTCTTCTTATTTCCTACTTTATAATAGATGCTTTAAAACCACCCCCATTTCTAAAGCAAGCATCCTTGGAGACAAAGGGGCAGAGCCCTGCTGCAGATCCTGCCCGCACCGAGGACCAGCAACGTACTGCTCCACACATTCCTCTTCATTTTCCTCATCAAGGACATGCCATGCTACAAAGCGGGACAGGAATCTCTATGGAGCATTTATTGCCATATCATTGCTCATTCATAGCAAACACAATGCCTGCTAATGGCTTGGGAAGGAAAACTGGGTCATCCATTGCTGTTATAGAGGGAATTGTTTACTCTGGAGGGGGAGAATAAAGACTTGCATCAGGTTTACGAACTTGAAGGTCTTTTCCAACTTAAGCAACTTAAAGTTCAATGTCAAAGGAGCCAGCCCTTGTGTTGGAAGTGCAGCTGTACCCGGTGCTGCCATCACAGCAGCCGGAGCCATGGGATGATCCAGGGAGCCGCAAGGCCATCCCTTCTCTGGGTCACCCCTAAGCGAGCAATTAGGAAACCTGAGCTTTGTGTTATGCTTCATCCGAACCTCTTCCATTTGGCCTATCCCAGCCTGAAAGCCATTTAGAACTTGGCTTCGGAGCCACAAAACCAGCTTTCAGTACGATCCTGGCCATAAACCACAGCTTTCCTGCAGGCAGTGGCGTCGCTGCTGCTGAGGAAGGCCCTGGAGCTCTGGCCACCAAGACTCCCTGCTGCAGCACAGCACATGCAACTATATATATATATATATATAATCAGCTATATATATAATAACATCAACTATATATATATATAACATCAACTATACCTGCAGAGCCTCTTCATGTGGCAGGGCTGGCACTCACAGGGATGGAAACTCGCCCAAAGTTTCAGAGAAGACTTTGCAATCCAACCAAAGCAGCAAACCTCAGGCCTGAAAACATCAGCGCTTCCAACGCAGCAGCAAACATCTGGCACTAACGCAGCATCTTCTGCAGACCCCATTGCAAACAGCGCTGTTAAGCAGCACTTCCCGTCCCTAAGAATAAAAGCAATAATCCCCAGAGACGTGGCAAGTGGATCTGTAGCTTTGTATCACACACACACAACACATCCTTCACCTGCAGCTAAGGCAGGCAGCTCTCAGCTGTGCCATAAACCCAAATCCTTCATAGGAGTCGAGAAGAGAGCGGCTGAACAACCAGCATGGGCTCTTCCCAAGTCTGCACAAGTCCAGGAAGGCCCTGGGAATGGCACAGACCAGGTCTGTGGTGCTCAGACCGGTGATGCTCACTGATGCCGGCCTGTTTCTGTGGTGCTGCAGCAGCTCCCATGCATGGTGCAGTGGCAGCAGTGGCAGTTGAAGCACGGTGAGCCTCAGCTTCCTCTCCGAGGCCAGGACCCTCCTTAGCCCTGTGGCTGCTTCCCAACATCCATATGGGGTTTTTCCAAGGTTTCATCTCCTCACTCACCACAGTGGCTCTGCTTTGCCATGGGTGGCAATGCCACCAGGGCCCTTGCCCGGCCACTGGCAGCACTGGTACCACCACCCCATTGGATGCACTGACCCTGCTGCACCAGCACACTCACACCAGTATGGGACGTGTCCTGGAGATGCTGCCACACCAAACCCACCCCTTCAGTCAAACCAGTCTGGTGAAACCAAAGCCATCATTCACCCTCCTGGTGCCGAGTGAGCCAGTGCCGGGCACCGGAGGCGTGAGGGGCAGCACCAGGCTGAGAACAGGCTGATACCATAGAGCACCAATCACACCCTTGGCAGCGCCCCATGGCACCACCAGCGCTCCCAGAAACTCGGCCTCACGTGGGCATTGTTCAGGAGGGAAAAGCACACGTGCCAGGCACGGAGGCACGCTCGGGAACGGGCGCATTTTCGGCATTGCCAAGCACTTCTCGCGTTAATTCATGCGCATTCATAAGAGCAGCACATTGATGGGTTTAAGGAAGCTGGGGTTGAACTCCATCCCACCTGCCAAGCACCAGCCCCGCAGGGAGCCACTCGCCGAGCTCTGATGCGCAGGGGTACAGCGCGCACCCCACTGCAGCAGGACCAGCTCTGCACATGGAATGCGTATCCCCCACAATCCCCCATAGCAGATGATGCTCCAGTGCTATCAAGGGGGCACATTTTGGGTGTTTTCACCCCTGCAGCTCTCTGCTGGGATGCACTGCAGGGATGCAACCCTGCAGGGATGCTCCATGGCAGTGTACCACAGGGATGCCCCACAGAGATGCTCCAGAGCCATTCTTTCTCCCAAACAGTGCAGTGGGATTCACCAGGAAGCAATTCCCAGCCCTGCTCTGGTCCCATCACATCAGCCATGTTTCCCCAGGCCACATCACCACGGCAGGCTTAGGGAAGGGGCTGCTGGCCCCATGGCTGGGCTCCATGGGCAGGAGCAGAGACAGGTGCGGCTCAGGACCCAGCACCATTCAAGCTGCACAGGGTTGGCTCCAGACCACGTGTGCTTCGACACCAAGAGGACAAAGAAAATCCCACGCATTCGAAACCCGGGATGCGTGAGCTCCTGGGAACGCTTTTCCTTTGGAAAGCTCTGACTCATGGGAGCCCAAGGATGCAACACAGCAGAGTAATGGCTTGGGATGCTTCACATCCCTGATCCTGCTCCTTCCATCCACCAGGACCACACAGGACCCCTTTGGAAACACCCAAAAGCTTATGGCTACAGCATAACATAACACAATGGTGCTGGCTGCCTTGGCAGCATGGCACAGACAATGCAGCACAAGGGCTCTGCCCAGCCTGCAGGACCAGCACTGCTGGGCTGTGCCATGGGGCTGTGCCGTGGGCTGTGCCGTGGGCTGTGCCGGGCACAGCCAGCTCAGATCCTGGATCCTGGAAAGCCGCATCCTGGCAGAGCCGGTGGCCCTTCCGAGGCTGGCGCTGCTCGGGGCTGTGTGGGCCGGGCGGTGCCATTGCCAAAGCCTGTGCTGAGCTCTAAAAGCTGACACCAAAAGCATCAGCAACCCCGGCACTCCCGGGCGATGCCATGGATGGGTGCAGGAGGGGAAAGCGCTCAGGAGATGACCCTGGAAATTGAGCTGCTTCCCTGCAGCTCCCGAGAGCCCGGCGTGCTTAACACCGAGGGGGAAACACATTAAAGCCTGAAAGCGGTGGGAAGGGGTCCCTGCACCGCCTGGGACACTGAACCCCAGTTGCAAGATGCTCATCCAAGGACCAGCCCCCTTCAACAAGCTGGACCCCGGGGTCTTCGCTATGAACCCCCCAGCAACAAACTGGGCTGAATCATTCCCCCAGCCACACAGTTGTGTTTTTCTTAGTCAGCTGGCTCAGAGGAAGCAGCAAGGGATGGAGGGCCTGGCAGGGAATGGTGGGGGCAAATCCCGGCAATCCAGGGCAAATTCAGCATCACTGTTGCACGGAAGGCAAGGGCCTCACTCCTGGGGGGGGACCTGGATGCTTCCAACAGCCTTCTGCTCCTCTGGGGGGGAGGATATGAACAGGGATTTGTTTCAAGGTTGGGAGCAAACAGATAACGCCAGCGGCTCACCTCGGCATCAGGGGCCTATTTCGGACCAGCCTCATTATCCATATGGAGCTGCAGCTCCCGGCACACATCCCACCGCAGGTGCCCATCGCCAGCATCCGCGCTAATGCCATAATCCGGCTCCGGGGAGGGGGGTGGCCGCGCCGTTGCCGTGGTGATGCTGCACCAGCCAAGCTGGAAAAGGCAAAGCCGCCATTTCCCTGGTGTGACACCAGGGCCGGGAATGTCACAGCTCAGCAGGAGGGAACGTGTGCTGTGGCACCTGCAGGCGAGGTCCTGGCTCGGCTCCATGGCTGGGATGCCTGCAGCGATGCAGCAGGGACCAGCTCCCACCACTGCCCTTCCTTCAACGGATTAAATAGAGAGAACCCACCCGAAATGAAGCCAAACCTGCCCAGATGCTCACGACAGGACCGGCTGCATCCGCAGATGGTCTTACAACCCCTATTAGACAACGTTTCCTTTCCTGCCTGCAGGCAGCACTGACCCCAGACCCACCATGTCTGTCACAACAGCATCTTCCCCAACCTGAAGCATCCCCAATGCACCCCGAGGATTCTCCTCACCCTGGGACAGCCATGGACCAGGGCAACAAGCATCGCTGTTTAAAGCTGAAGGGCCCCACGCTCCAACACGAGTTATGAGCAGGGAGAAGTCTTTTTTTTCAGTGCAGGCATAAAGATGAAATATTTGTTGTTGCTTTTGAGAGGTTCTTCAGTCCTTCAAGGCAATGACTCGGTGCTCAGCCAGGATTAGGAATGCTTTATGCCCTTGTTAAACAAACAAAGCTGGACGAGTCACACTGCTCCGAGTGGAGATCCCTGCCAGGGAGCAGGGCAGCTCCATCACCCTTGGATGGAGGTGGCAGCACCATGGCTCTGCTCCACTGCAGGCTGGACCAGCAGCAGCAGTGCAGCCCAGCAAGGTGAGCATCACCCCTGCCTAGCACCGAGCCCATCCCATGCTCCAAGGCACAGATGTCTCCAGGGTACCACCAATGTTGCCCCATGCAGGGATCCCACAGCTGCCTGTGCTTTCCCAACCCTCTTCCTTGCAGCAGCAGCAGCCCCCCAGGTCCCCCTGCTCCCTGCATCCTTCAGTCACCAACAGCACATTCTGCTTCTGAAGGCTCTGCAGGTTAACAAGCCCTGGATCCCTGGATTCTTCACTGCCATAGGAACAGCGTGTCTCCATCACCAGCCAAGGACAAGTGGATAACTGCTCAGACACACCACGCTGCAGCCCCATCCACCAGAAACACAGCTCCAATCCACTTGGATGGGATTGGTTTCTCTGTTTTTTCCTCCTCTCAAAGGGAGGACCTTCCACCAGCACTCTCTGTTCCAGGCTTTGGAACAGCCGACTGCTGTCATTCTGCTTTGCCACGCTGATGCTCCATCATCCCAGAGCCCAACAAAAGGGACCAGATGGGACCAACCTGACCCCATCTCCACCCTCTGCAGACACAAGGAGGAAAGTGGATTGTAGTGAAGAGGATGAAGGCGCTGGTGGTTTCCGGATGATGCACAGGCAGATCCCGGTGGGCTCAGCCTCCCCCTGCACAGGGGCTGAGCAAGGTGACAGCCATGGGGCTGGGGTGCCCCAGAATGCCTGTAAATGGGGGGCAGAGCACCCCAAATCCTGCCCATCCCCATAAGCCCCTCTGCTTTCAAAGAAAGCCCAGTTCTGCGCAGCTGAATTCAATGCTTTATCACAAAGAGGAAAGTGAAATTAAGCCAAATGTATTCCATTAAATAGTCAAAGCATTTAGACTGACTCTAGACCCATTTAAATGTTTTATTGGCCATAAAACGCTCCCTCCCAGGCCCCGGCACCATAAGCAGACCCAGCATCACGCAGCAGCTCATGCTCCAGCACCCAAATTGGCCAATTCCTTACCCGGCACCATCCAGAGGCACAGACAGACCCCATCTGTGTGCCCACAGCCTTCCCCCTCACCCTGCTCCTCCATGGGGAGCCTGATAAGCTGGAGTGAAGCAGGGAGCGGGGCATGGACCCACACCCCTGGAGATGGGGAAGTGCCTCAGAGTGGTCCCATGGTGAGGGGTGATGCAGGGAAGATGCTCGCAAATGGGTCCATCACCCTGCACCAAAAGCCCAGCTCCCCACAGAGCAAAAGCTCCCATGATTTTCCAAGGTGTATCCCTTCCAATGCTGCTGCAGGAAAGCACCCTGAGCTATTGACACCTTTCATTCCAACCATCCCAGACCTGGACAGACCCATGGGGATGCGAGGTGCCGGCGTGCACCGGGAAGTCTGGGAGACACCAGCACCATTCCCAGAGCATCTCCCACGAAACCCCCATTCCCAGCACTCTCACTGTCAGCTGAAATGCAAGATTTCACACCCCGATCAAACACGATCTATTCCCGGAGGTATTTCCCAGACACCAAAGGGGTGGGAGACGCTCGGGAAGGCACTTTCACACCCTGCAAACTGGTTAAGAGCTTTCTCAACCGGGCTCTTGGTCGTGATGCCGCTCAGTTAAAGAGCGGCTCAAGCACTCCCCTGCTCCGAAGACACCCATCCGCTTCCCTGTTGCTTTCCCCAAGGCAGGAACGGAGCCGGTTGGCCACCGGGACCCCGCCAGCAGCACGGGTGCTTGGGGTTTGCTGCCGTGCTGCAGCCCTGGAGCACATCGAGGGGGTTCTTCAACTGCAGGAGCCAAAGGACCATGAATAAAACACCAGGAGCCACGGGCGCCGCTCGCAGCATCTCTTGGCAACTGAGCCCCTGCATGCAAATGACAGACACTGCCGCCTGCAGAGCCGCGTCCCTCTGCAAGGGAGGAGAGCGGCAGCTCGCAGCAAGGCAGGACTCTGCTTCCCAGGAAAATGGGTCTCTGCTCCCTGGAGAGCCCGTCCTGGGAGCGGGAGTAGGGACCGCCAGCAGCCATGGAGGGGCCGATGTTCCGATAGCCACACATGGCATAAACGGACGGACGGAAGGCTTCCTGGGGCCAGCAAAGCTCCTGCCCTCCCTGTGGGAGTGCTCCAGGACCTGCCTGAGCTGCTGCCAGATTCAGGCAGCTCCTCATCCTCATGGATCTCGCCTGCACCCCAAAACCAGGGAGAAGAGATGGAAAGCATCCCAGGAAAGCTCCTCCGGGGGGATTCAGCCCAGCTTTCCTCAGAGTGAGAAACACCAAAGTATGAAATCAGCTGCTGGCTCCTATTAAGATTCAGTTGGAGCAGCTGGAGACTGCAGGATGAGTCCGTTTCAGACACACTGCTGCTGGAATCATACCCAAGGCCGGGGCACAAGCATCCCCCTGCCATGCTCAGGGCTCCTGTCCCAGCCTGGTCACATCCATTGATACACCAAATCCATGGCAGGGACCAACCCAAACCCAGCTGAGTGCTGCAGCCCCTCACACAGCCCCACACACGACCATGATACATGGCAAAGACTGAGAGCAGCGACACCAAACACTCTGCTCAATGCCGAGACCCCCTTCCCTCGAATGTTCTGGGGTAATTTTCCATAAAGACACACTGGAATTAAAGCCCTTCAGGTCCTTTCTTCTGGCCTCAGCAAATCCCCTCCCACTTCTTTCCAGATTGATCCATCAGAAAATTAGCCCTGCTAATGCTCCATGCCAAGCCGCTGAGATAAAAGCCAGCCCTTGGCTTTCAGGCAGCTCCAGGTTGCACCAACCCTTCCAAGGGAGGTACCAGGGTAAAGGCTGCGCTGGAGCATCACAGGGATGGAGACCCAGGACCTGCTGGATCCAGTGCTGGTTTGCACACTGGGACTGAAGCTTCCCATCTCTCGTGCTAAGTTCAGCAGCTGCTGTTGTGCTGATGGAAGGTGCACACACACACTATAGGAAACAAACAGAGATGCAGCAAACCTCTCATGCAAAGCCCTGTGTTATACCCTGCTGCTTCCACCCCCGGAGCAGCACAGGGCTCACTGTAATCAAGAGTCCTCAAAGCTCAGGGTCACAAATGAGAGCTTCAATTCACAGCAGCCGCCCCAGTGGGAGGATGAACTGAGGCACAGCCAAGGCTGGAGCAGAGCATGGCAGGGTCCTGCAGGGTAACAACCAGCACAACCCCATCCTGGGGCAAAGCCTGGCTTCAGAGGGAACGTTCCCTCTGCCCCGCTGCCTGCTTGGGAAGCGCAAAGCGGTTCCCTCCTCCTGCATCACTTAAGCTTTGCACCAGGGGGATGTTGGTTTGCTTCTTCCCCTTGGGGCAGCAAGAGGAGTGATACCACTACACACCTTGGAGAACACAAAGACATGTTCTGTCCCTGCTCTGAACTCTGCTGCAAAGCGCTTCCCGATGGATTCACCCACTGACTAACACAGAAACCATCTCCCTGCTAAGGCAAAGAAGCTCATTAGCACCTTCCCAGGGAGAAAACCCTCATCTTTCTCTTTTTCCCTTTATGTTCTCCTCTTTTCAGGCCTGATCACTACAAATGCCTCGACTCTCCTGAGCCTGCACAGCTGGGGATGCAGCCCGGGGCTGCGACCGCCAGCCGAGGAGCCCATCATCAGCCAGGGGCACACGCGGTGCTCACAGTGGCACTTTGGTTTCTCGGCTTTGACAAGCCTCCTCTCGTGCTTAGCTCGCTGTTGTGACAAGGCAGAGGCACTGCTGGCTGCGCAGCTTCCACTGCTGCCGAGGCTTCTGCAGCATTCCCAGAATTACAGCAAAAAAGCAGCTCCTTCGGCAGCTCCAAGATGGGATTCACACCCCTGAGAGACAAACCTGCTCTTTTCCAGGAGACTCTTCTCCTTGAAATCCCACCGCATGGAGCTGGAAAAGCATGCAGGGCCTGCTGAGACCCCCCAGCCTTGGGGAAGAGGAGGAGGAGGAAGAGCTTATGCCATGGTTCAGCACAGCCACACCACGGCTCATGGGAAGCCCTCCGTTACCCAGCGATGGCTGGAAACCCCAAAAGCGATGCCTGTGGCTGAGATGCTCAAGGCTGGGTGTAGTTTTGCCTCCTAAGAGGGTTTCCCCTCTGCAGGATGCAGCTCAACAGCTGAGACAGAAGTTTCTGTTGCTCCAAGCAAGCCCCTGCAGGAGCAGGACCCCTCGCCACAGTGGTACCCACGGAGCGGGGCTCCATAAACCCAACCTTCCAAAGGAAGGAACCCAAAGGACTCGGCACCTCCAAAGCTGGAAGCCCACAGGTACCATTTGGATGCATTTTCTAACCCTACAATCACCGTTATTTCCCCAGTATCAGCAGTCTGTTTTCCAGATCAACTTCCTCCTTTGTTTAAAAGATGATGATAAACAAACACAAGAGGTTCTCCCTAAAGGAAAACAGTAGGAGGGGAAAAGCCTGGTGAGCTGTAATGGCAGATTTGAGCAAGCTGCTCTAGTGGAAGGTATCCCTGCCTGTGGCAGGGGGTTGGAACTGGATGAGCTTTAAGGTCCCTTCCAACCCAAACCATAATGTGATTCTACGATTAATTGTAAGTGTAAAAGAATATTAAGAATAATCCTATTCATTTACACGTCCTATTGCCTGCATTACCCATTAGCCACAGCTTTGCGTTTTTCTGATGGTTTGACATCCTTGAAAACAAGCGGCTGATGCTGCAGCCCACTGGGACCAGGGGATGGACTGGGAGAGGGAGGCAGAGAGCGGCTGGGTGGGCACAGGGGCTGCTCCCCAACGTGCTCCATCCCATCCCAGAGACCAGCGGCATCAAGAGGAGTGACAAGAGTCCCCAGAGCAATGTGAGGAGCTGACGGCTCCATCCCTGTGACTTCCCAGCCTTTCCCAAGATCCCAGCAGCTCCCAGCTCCCCCGGTTCAAGGCTGTGCTTGCGCAGGAGCACAGCTCAGCCCAGCCTTGAGGAGGCCCCTGTGGTCTCTGTCAAGATTCGGTGACCACCACAAACCCCACCAAAACCCCCAAGGTACCAAAATAACACCTTTGCTCAGCACCTTCCGCTGCACCAAGGCAGCGAAACCCAGCGACCTGCCTTCACCCACCGCCGCAAACAGACGCGCTCGCTGCAGCCCGGAAAGCGGCTGCCAAATCCCGGGATCACAGCGGGAAGGAGCTGCGATGTGACAGCTCTGCTATTAGATAGACACGCATTCAAACCAAAATGTGCTCTCGCAGCAGAAGCCTCCAGCGCTCCCACCCGAGAGCTTCATCTGCATCGTGATGCGAACAGTAAGAGGGGCCCAATCGCAAAGCACCTGCGAGCAGGATTATCCTAATGGAGATGTGGGATCAAAACCTACTTCCAGGTCCCCCCCAAATGATAAGCACTTTTTAAAGCTGATAATAACGAGTTCAGGGCACACACATGATCTTCCCACTGCATAATCTGCCCATTTCAAAGCGATGTAGCTCCAGCAGCTCTATTACAGCAGTAAATTAACCCTAATTTGATTGCTCCTCAGTAGCAGTGGTTTGCTCTCATCAATAAGTCACAGGACCGTGTGACTGCCCTTGGTGTCAATCACTGCAATGAGTAATAAAACGCTTTTCATTGTAAGAACACCTGAAACGTCGTGTAATTACCTCTGTATAGAATGATGGGCTCCAATTTACCAGTTCCACCAAGCTCTGCACCGAGCGCCTGTTTGCGGGAAGGACCAGCCTTTTCTAAAGGCTTTCAGAGCTATCCCCCATCTCTTCCACTTGTCACCGTACCAGCAAGTTATTATTCACACCCCGGTGAAACAGCAGGTTACAAGAGACACTCATCTTCCATAACCCTCCAGGAAAGGGGAAGATGTGAGATGCTGCTGAGGAAAGGCGGTTGGGAAGATGCAACACCGGTGCGTGGCATCACCACCAGCTCTTCACTGCTCCCACCCATCGCTACTGCAGCACCGAAACGGAGCCAAAAAGCATGGAGAGACAGAGATGGTGCCCTGAGAGGAGGGCAGGGACAGCACAGACACTGGGCATATCACTGGTCCTGAGCTTGCAGTTCGAGGGGAAGCAGATGGTCATGGATCTATGAGGGACCTGGAGCACTGATCTTTGGGCCAGCAACCCAAACTTTGGCAGCAAAAGCTCCCTTGATTGCACTTCACAGCCACCATAAGGTTTCTTTGACACCACCTCTATAAAGTCACTGCCCCCACTGCTCTGCTGTCCCGTGGGGGTGCTGGACCACAGCATCCCTGCGCATCCATCACCAGCCCCAGCTCAGGAAATACAGCCAAGAGAAGGCTTTGAGAGCCCAATTAGCAATAGACATTCCCACCTGGCAAAGGATGCTCTGCACACACCAGGGCATGGCAGGACACGATGCATGTCCCCTTCTGCCCCTCATTCCTCACATCGTCCCTTCCATCCAGCAGCTCCGATGCACTGCCATTATACTCTGAAAGCTCAGAGACCCCTTGGCACAACACATCCCCATGCTCCAGAGGGGGCAGGAGCTACCCCGGCACCACATCCCTGCGCTGAGCTGTGCTCAGGAGATGTTTCCAGGGGATTCTGGTTTATGTCAGGTTTGATTCATGTTTATTTGTTGGCTCTTTGGTAAGGCAAATCTTAAACCCACTGAAACTGACTGAGAGAAACACTTTGACTGCGCAGATGCTCAGGCCTCAGCAGTTGCTCTGACACAAAGCACCCCCAGGACACAGAGCAGATGCTCCCGCATCCTCCGGCAAAGCACCAGTGAAGAGGCACCATCAGATGGTGCCCAGCCGGAGCTGAGACCCATGGGGATGATGAGCTTTGAGTCCTTGGAGCAACGTTTTGTTACTCCTCTTGTTACCCACTGACCAGACCCTGGAGCCAAGGAGCCCCCAGAGCACTTACCCTGAAGTCGATTCCAACTGTGGAAATGAAGCTGCCGGCGAGGAAAGCACCGTCCTTGAAGCGCACCAGCAAACAGGTCTTGCCGACCCCCGAGTCGCCCACCAGCATCACCTGCATGGAGGGAGGGGGTGTGAGAGACTGCGTTTGGGAAGGACACAGCACCATGGCTGTTACCCAATTCCATCCCCAAAACCCCATACCGGGAGCTGGCAGCAGATCCCGGATTCTTAAAGGGGAAAAAGCACATCCAAGAGCCACATCCTTGGACCCAGAGGAGGGTGGGGAGAGAAAGGGAGACCCACAGTGGGATTATTATGTATTTATTATTTACAGTATATAAATGTATTCTTATTAATAATAATATTTATTATTATACATCCCCACCCTGCCCATGTGTGCCCCTGAGCACTGGCCAGACTCAAGACACTTTACCCCAACTGGTACTTTACTGATCCCCATGGAGTCAAAATCACCCCTTGAGAACCATAGGTGCTGTCTGGGCAAGGCAAACTGTGACCCCCTGAGGGTGATGGGCCCCACACTGTCCCCAGGGCACCCACAAAACACCCCACACGTGTGGGGCTCCCGGTACCTCCTGCCTCAGTTTCCCCAGCCTGCAGGGTGCAGACAGGGCAGGCACCCACCCTGCCACCAAGAAACTACAGCAGAGCTGAGGCTGCTCCCAAACGCCTCTGCTCCTCATGAGCCCTCCTGACATCCATGGGCCACCGGCCCCATTGGCAGGATCACAGCTTCCCACCACCCTGAAATCCTGGACCATATCCCTAAGCTCTGTCAGGGGCTCCTGCATCTGCAGTGGCTTCCATGGCTTCACCCTTTCTCCCCAAAGCGCTGCGTTTGCTTTCCAGAAGCCAATAGCCCGTGACAGAATAGAGATGGTTTTAAGGCAGGTGCTGCCCTGGCTCACGCTGAACCCACATGGGAGCCACCAGCACCACGCTGCAGCCCAGCCCCTGAGAGGTAGCTGCTGCTGGGGCTTGGTTTGGGACAGTGGGATGCAGCCATGGTGCTCCAGCACCCAGGCTCCCAGCGGAGCACCATGCAGAGCCGCACACCAGGCCCTGGCACAACAGGGTCAGGAGAGCCAAGGGCAGGGGGAAAACTGCCCATTTTAGTGCAAAATCCCAGTATTGGTGGTTTTAAACGTCCCAACCCCTCTTCCGGAGCGGGGTGGCCCTGCAAAGCCACTGCTCCCTGCCCAGCACCACTAACACCGCACCCAGGGCACACAGCAGCACCGGGAGCCCAGCTCATGGCAAGGGATTGATGGTCAGGATCCAGCCCCGTTCCTGGCACTGATGTTTGGACATTGAACTGGCAGAGCTTGGGAACCTCCAGGGAGGGACAGGGGAAGGAGAGTTTCATAGCCCAGGTTTTGCTGAATACAAAACCATTTCTCTCTACCACTAAGACCATTAGCAGGGGATTTTGGCTACCCGGTGCATCTGGGCTTATCCAACACCTCATTCGGCTCATCCTTGTGCCATGGGGACGATCCCGAGGCAAAGCCCCATCCTGGGCAGGGAGAAGCATGCTCCGGGAGCCAAGGACCAGCGTGAACACAGAGCTGGCTCCATTTTAGGGAAGCTGTTGAGCCACTATTGCAGCTGTTTCAGGACCAACCGCCTCCCACAGCGACCATATCCACTTCTTGGACCCCATGTCCCAAATCTCAACACCACGATGGCCACACTGGGTGCCACCAGCCCCGAGCTCCCCAATGCAGCGTGCCAAGGCTGGGCTTGCCATGGCAAACACCATCTCCTCCAAGCCTAATAATCCGCAGCCTCAGAAGCACTAAGGCAGCTCCAGGCTGGGAGCATGACGGAGGGGGGTGCAAGCACATTTCGTCTGTGACTCGCTCGCCAGGATCTGAAGCAGCAAGAAACCATCCGAGCCCTTAAATAAAGCCCCTGCTGGAGCCGTTTCAACCGCAGCCGGCGCGGATCCGTCGCGATCCAGGGCGCACCGCCACCCGCTCCACAACCGCATTTTGGCGTTGTTACGGAGGAAGCAGGAGGTTGCGATAACCCAGCGCAGCGGAACGCCTTTGGTCAGCACTTGCTAAAGTTCCGCAGGAGCGGAGGGCTCCGCCGGTGCAGCCGCGCCCGGCCCTCGCGGGCAGGAGGCGCGGGATGCCGGGCTGCGACGGAGGGATGGAGAGACGGAGGGATGGAGAGGGTTGGGAGGACGGAGGGATGGAGGGATCGAGGGATGGACGGATCGAGGGATGATGGAGGGATGCGGGGGTGCCCGCCCGGTCCCGGCCCCGCGAACTTCCCCGTTGGACGCCCCCGTGCCCGCACCATCCCCGTGCCCCCCCCCCGCAGCCCCGCACCTTGAACGCGAGGTCGTAGAACTCTCCGCTGCTGCTGAGCGAGGGCCGCCCGGCGGCCGCCGCCGCGCCGCCGTTACGGGGCAGGTCGGGGGCCGGCGCGGAGCCCCGCGGGGCGGCGGCGCGGCCGTGGCCGTGGCTCTGCTGCGCGGGGGGCAGCGCTGCGGAGGGCGCGGCGCCGCTGCCCTTACCGCGAGCCGCTTTCTTCCGCGACATCCCGGGGCCGCGGCTCCGCGCCGGCCGCTGCGGGGGGGGGGGGGGGGGCGCGGGATGCACCGACCGCCGCCGCCCCGGGCCCGCCCCGCACCGCACAAGCGCCGCCTCTCCGTGCCCCGCAGCCAATGGGAGCGCAGAGGGGGGGTGGCCTCGTCACCCCACCCCGCGCCCACGTGCCCGTTTGCGGCCCCCCCGGTACCCCAACAGCGGCGGCGGGAGGGATGCGGGGGTTCAGCGGGGTCGTAGCCGCGGTTGGGAGCCGGACCCCTGTAGCTGCACCGGGCTCGGCCCCGGGCGGGACATGGAGGCATGGAGAGGGTTGGGTGGGGAGGGAGCCTATCCCCCCCCCGCTCCCCTTTGTGTGCCCGTCGCCCTGGCGATGCAGCCGGGAGGTGGAGGACCTGCCTGGGCAGAGCAGCCTCCGCGCCAGCGTTTTGCGCTGTAATCTGATTTTCCAGGGCAGCTGCAGTCAATAGAGGCTGAGGCCCTGGAGCAAAGTGCGATGCTGGAGCCATCTGTGCGTCTGGAGGGGGGTTAACACGTCCCTGAGCGGCAATGAGGACGTGGTGGAGTTTTTCCATGGTGCTACCTGCCCCAAGGAGGGGATACACAGCCCGGTCCACCCCCAGCTGGTACACAGGGACCTTTCCCCCTTCTCAGACGATTATGACTATGGAAATCTCCATCACCTGTCTCATGTTCCAAAGCAAACAAAGCCAGCTGCTTATCACCGCCGCATCGGGGCAACGCTGGAGAGGATGGCCCCTTATCACAGCGGGAGCAGGAAAACACACCTGGATGCTCCTGCCTTTGCCAAAGGTTGTGCGCTCAGTGCTGCTCCTAGCACCCTGGCACCCCCAAATTCCGCCTGGAGCAGTGGCAAAGCTCTGGGTACCGCAGGGAGAAGCATCTCCAGCAAGTTTCTCTCTTAGCAAACGTGTGTGTGGAGACACTGCTCAGCAATTGCAGTCATGCCTGGAGATGTTGCTCCTCGTATAGTTACAGGAACTAATCAGATAACTGCAGCTGAGTGAAGGGGGATATGACTGCTAAAAATAGATTGATGGAGCAACAGACGCCTGAAGACGCGGTGTGCAGTGGGGAAGCAGGGCTGCGGAGCCTGGCAGGGCTCAGAGCGGGGCTGGCCATGGCGATGCTTATCTGTTACAGTGGGGAAATCTGCTTTTCAAGGCAGAAAATCAGCTTGTCCCCATAAGGGCTGTCAACCCCAGAGGTCTGTTGCATTGCAGCCTATGGGGGGTGTAAATGCAGCCAGTGCCAGCGCTTCTGCCTGTGCCAACAGCCCCTCCAGGGCCATGGGGAACGGCACCTCTCTGCTCGGCATTCGCAGCCTGGGGACAGAGCTCTGAGCAGGGCTGGAGGCACAAAAAGCCTTCCCTGGGGCTGAGTGCCGGGCTCTGATCAGCTGCTCTGCACAGACACCGTGCTCCAGGGTTTTCAATGTGGCTGTTTTCCTTGGCATGGGAATCCGCAGGGTTCTGTGTGCGTCAGAAGTCACACGTTGTGCTCGGAGCCAAGCGAGATATTTCAGCGCGAGGCCACATCCCTCCTTCCTCCTGCTGGCCCAGGTTGCTCTGTCGCTGCTCCAGGGATGCTCTCCTCATCCTGGATGCCTCTCCCAGCATCCCAGGAACGTGTTGAGCTGCTGCCCTCCTGGTCGCAGCTCTTTGCCAGCACAGATGGAGCAGAGATGTCTCTTCAGCAGGCAGACTGCAAGGACGAGCTATTCCCATCAGACACGATGTCAGCTGCGCCGTCTTGGAAGATATTCATCTCCTTTGCCTGGTGGCTGTGGGAAAACGGGTGCAGGCTCCTTCCATGTGCTGCTGGAAACACAGAGGTCACCCATCGCAGAGCCACCAGCTGAGGTTCAGGGAACTTTTCTCCTCATCAGGTGTCAACCTGGAGCTCTTCCGTGACTCTGTTCTGCTACAGGGCACACACAGCTCCCGCTCCAAAGCGGCTGTAGAGATAGGGCCTGAAGGCAGCGGGCATCACCAGGATGCAGGAGGGCAGCAGGGGACAGAGGTGACACTATGCTCACGGGGCTGACTCAATACATAGAGCTCAGTTTCATGTTGCACATGAACAGGGAAAACATCCACTGGAGACATCAGCCCTGCTCCAGCCAAGCATCCCCCCATGAGCAGAGCCCATGCAGGAGGTGTGGGGCTGCGGGAGGCACAAGGGGCATGGATAGGATGCAGGACATGTGCTGGATGTGCTTAATGGAAAAGGGCTTTCAGCTGCCTTGGGAAGAGCACGGCCCACGCTGTACTGAGCAGGCACCATTCCCTCTCTCACCCTTTATTGTCCTTCCCTCCCCATCACTCATGTACCTTTGAACACTCCAATCTCACTGCCTCTGTCGCTGGCTTTAATTGAAATTCCTCAGACATCTTCCCATCATTACAGCCCATCCGTTAGGTTTTGTGTGGGAAGTGATTGTTTCCTTTTGCAGCTGTGAAAGTTCAATTCCAGCTTTTTGCTGTGAGACTGCTTTTGTCTCTTCCCTCTCTTACATAGCCACAGCCCTCCTTCCTTTGGTTATTTAATTTCCCATCTCTCCTGTGCTCACTCCCTCTGTTTCCATCCTGCTTCTCTGCTCCCTCCTTTAGGGCAGCTTCCATCTGCGGCTCCATCCAGCCTTCCATCACCATCGTTTTCCCTATGAAGCACCCAGGAGATTTGGAGGGCCCAGCCTATTACTAAGTCTTTGCTTCTTGGCATCTAAATCCATTGAATTCCATTGGCAAAGTGAGCTCTGCTGAATGCGCTGTGCCATTGGTGGGTCCAGCTCATCCAGCCTGGCAGCATCTCTGGTGTGAGCAGAAGTTGCTGCTTTTGGAGCAAGGTATGGTAATAGCAGCAGCCAGCCCCTCAAGGGGGGTTGTAGACCATGGAGGTGGTCGGATGCTGTTAGCACAGAGCCTGCCTCTCTCAGCCTGGGCACTCTTTGCCCACTGAACTGCCCCCATTGCCCCCTTCTCCTTCAAAAGGCAAAATCAAGGATATAAAACACTTTTCCCAGCACTCTGCAACCTGGGCCGTGTCCAGGAGGAGGACCCACACTGGTGACAAAAGGACCAACCAAACCACTGCCAAGACACCACCTGCACAGACAGCAGGAGGATGGGATGGGAAGGGATGGGGTTCCTGCCCAAGGTCCAAATCCTTCCCTTGCACAAGAACTGAGGCTGCAGGAGCAGACCAATAGCCTTTTGGTGCCTCAAGCTGGCAAATGGCACTGCTTCCCCCTCTGGCATCCAGGGATTACCACAGCACTGGGAGGCAGCAGCAGCACCCAGACCTGCTCGGTTTGTAAACCAACCCAACCCCAGCAAACACAGCCCCCCCTTGCACTGAAGGGGTTTGCTCCCTGCAGGTGACATCCCACATCCCTGCCAGCCGTGTGTGGGACATGGGCCCTGCCTGGCACATCCTGCAGCCCTGGCGTGTCCCCATGGGCATCCCCAGGGAGCCACGGGGCTGCCCTGGGCCCCACCATCCCCTGCTGTGCACTCAAGGTGATGGTGCCAGATCCTAATGAGCCTGCACGCAGCTGAGGCCAGGAAATGAATTTTCCCTGTGCCAAGATCTGAACGAGCCAAGGTTTGAGGCAGGAAAGTCCCCGGCTCCAGCTCCAGCATCACCCACGGAGCTTTCAAACGAGTTGGACCTTCAAAGGGCCTTTGAAATGCATCCTGCTGAGGCAGAGGGAGGGCTGAGCAGCAACTGCTCAGCCTCCCAGATCCTGAGAGATCCGCAGGCTCTCGGGTGTATTTGCAATGCTCAGAAATAGAACATCTCAGCTTAAAACTATCCCAGATATTTCGCAGCCGTACGCAGACGCATCCAGAGGTGGGAAAGGGTTGCAGCACAGTTCTAGCTTCGAAAGCAACGTATGAATGTCCCATACATTGCTATCATCTGTGCACACTCAGCCCTTTCCATCCCAGGTGAATTCACATCACTCAGACCACACCTGGGAGCACAAACCCAGCCAGTGGCCAGTGGCCAGAGCCCCTGTGGGTGTCTCCTTTAGCAGATAAAGACCCCAAACTCCTTGGTTTTGGCAGCACTGAGTTGAGCGCTGCAGAGCTACAGAGATACCCAGGGCCAGCCCCAGCTCTGGGATGCACACGGGGCACTGGGGCCCTGTTAAATAATGAGCAGCAGTAATGAGGGAACATGGAAACGTGCAGAGGATCACAAACTGCTGCTCCAGGGAATAAGTCGACTTCTAAGATCCAGGCTGGGAATAAGCTGCTGCTGGAGCAAATCATTGCATCACATGGTTTGGGTTGGAAGGGGCCTTAAAGCTCCTCCAGTGCCAATCCCCTGCCATGGACCACCCCTCTGACCTTGCTTGCTGTCAGACAGGGACCTGCATATGGGAAAATCTCAGCAGCTCCAAGCCCCCCTGGAATGCACAGAGCTCCTGCCATGCGGGAGAGACAAGCGGGAATGGGCAGCGAGTGCCTACAGCCAGAAACCGGGAATCTTCATTCAAGTTCAGCCTGATGGGAATGTGCCTCCGTCAGCCAAGAGCGCCCCAGAGCTGTGAACCTTGGAAAGCATTGAGAGAAACGAGGAAGGTTTGTTTGCTTTGAAGGAGTGTTTGGGAAATAAAGGTGGAATCGCCACCAATTAGTTACAAAGCACAAAGTGGTGGCATTAAAACCACTGGGCTATTTCTCACTAAGTCAAAGGGGTGAAAATGATCAGTGGGAATAAACTCACTGCCTGAGCTGCAACTATCCCCCAGAATCATCCAGGAAAAGCCCAAAGGCGCCTTGTGCTGCTGCTGACTCAGCTCAGCCCCACGCAGCTGGAAGCCCGGTGCTAAATGACAACCATGAGGTTGAAGCCGGGTGGTGGCATCATCTCCTTGGGCATGGGCTGTGTCCAGCTGTGTCCAGATGTGCCATGCCCAGCACTCTGTGCCTTGCAGATGTGCAGAGGAGCTGTTTGATGGGCAGATTCCTGCTTCGTTCACCCAGCAGAGATCAAACCCACTCGGGATGTGCTGTGAGCTCCGCTCGTTGCGGTCAAGGTGGGATGTTCATGCACAGCAATGGGTCCATCAGACCCCGATAGCATTGACCGCATGGATCTTGTGCTGCTCTCAGCTCACGGACACCCCGGTTTAGGATACCGGGGGCTGCTCCAGGCTCCCTTCCCGGTCCTGGCTCCCGAAGCGGTGCTAGAGGGCGCCAGGGCCCCGCAAAACCGGTCCCGCAGCGCCGGGAGGCCGCGGTGAGGGAGGGCTGGGGGCGATGGGGGGACTGTGGCTGTGGCTGCAGTTGTCGGGCTGGGGAACGCTCAGACCGGGAGGGGAAGCAGGAGCCAGGACTGGGCAGAAGAAGGTGCCTCTTGTGGGGGTCACTCTCCAGGTACCCCCTTTGCAGGATTGGTCATAGCATCATGGAGGCAAGGGAAAGCATCATGCACCACACAACACACAGCCATGGAGCTGGAACCTGCAGCGATGGAAACAGCCGTTCTCTCCCAGGAGAAATAGAGATCTGAGGGACCTGCATCCCTGCACATGGGGACAGATGTGACACTCTGGACCCTGGCTGAGGACAAGCTGTGTCTTTTCCTCCCTTTCCCTTCCCTGTCTTTTCCCCTTTCCCTTCCCTTCCCCTTATTTTCCTTTTTTCTTTCTTTTTTCCTTTCCTTTCCTTTCCTTTCCCTTCTCCTTTCCTTTCCTTCCCCTTTTCCTTTTCCTTTCCCTTTTCCTTCCCTTCCCTTTCCCTTCCCTTCCCTTTCCTTTCCCTTCTCTTTTCCTTCCCCTTTCCTTTCCCCTCTTTCTTTCTTCTCTCCCTCTTTCCCTCCTGCACTGTGCTTTCAGTGCTCTCTCGCTGAGGACATCCGCGGCCCATTCGGGCTGCGGCCGGAGGGGCCCGGAGGCAGCCGCGACATTCCCGCCCGGCCGCAGCTCCGTCACGTTTTGCTGACCACAGTGTATCTGCCCCGGGCGCGCTGAGCCTGCAGGGCCGGTGGGACGGGGAGAATTAACACCCTCTTAGTTGGGGGTTTCATCCTGCTTCAAGTAAACAGCGTTGAGAAACTCTTGCCAGTGGGAGGATCCAGGAGAATCCCATCCCCACAAGCAGCCGTTCCCAGCCTCCCAGCCCACAGCACATTTTCCACTGCCATCATTTTCTGCAGTTTGTGTTTTAGAACCCACTCGACAGCGACAAAACCTTCCTCCAAGACCAGAAACTGGGATCCAATGGGAACAAGTTCTCCTCTGGCAGCTGTGCGGAGATTCACTGTCTCCTTTCCCACTCAATCCCTATTTCCTTGTTTGTTGCCCTCATTGCAGCTTGGCAGCCTGAGCTTTTGGGGGAGAGCCCTTAACTCCATTACATCTGCTGGCTTACATTAGTGATCTAATCTCATTACAATCCATACACAAGATACTTTCTCCTTGCTGTTATCCCCCAAAAATATGGGCATCAGTACAGAAGAAAGGGGAAAAAACAACCAAAGAGCAATTTACAATCGAGGGAGAGGAAACAAATCCATCGTAGTCACATGAGGAAGTAGTAACCACTGAGCTATTTCGGGCACAATACATCATGCAGGGGATGATGTGTCTTTCGAGCTGATTTCAAGTCCAAAAGGCACAAAATGTCTTTGGAAAGTGAATTCTCACATACATGAGGTACCATCTCGAGGAGTAAAACTGGACGTTGTCAGGCTTCTTGTTTAAGGTTTGTTTGGTGTTTGGATAAGGAAAGCCAGAGCCCCAGCTAATGGCCCCCCTTTGGTTTCAACAGCATAATACCTAAACCCACACTGATGGATTGGGACCATCCTGGATCAAGCCCACTGAGCCAAGCCGTGAGCAGCTCTGGAGGTGTAACATCAGCTCCATACCCCACAGTGGATGTACACCCCATGCTGGCAGCTCAGTTCCTTGCTCCCTGAAGAATCCACACACCTAAATCAAAAGAGGCTTAAAACATCCCATGAGAGTCAAACCCAAACTGATTGACACCCTTGGCTAATGATCCTCCTCTTTCCTGACCTATTCAGGTTTACACATGCCCGTGCCTGAGGAGGATGGAGCTCAGTGCTAATCAGCTGTTTTCCCCAGGCAAAGGGAAGATGCCCATTTCCCCTGTGTGGGACCCTAGCAGCCATCACAAGGTGCATGATAAGAACCTGGCCCCAAAGCGAGCACACACAGAGACATCGCACACAGGAGACAGACAAGGTTTACCCCCATGCTCCTCCTCGCCCAAGGTCTGTTCTCAGCAGAGGGGTAGGAGGCTTTGAGGCTCCTGTTGTGCAGCTGGTACCACCCGAACCATTGTCCTGGCTCCCTGCTGTGTGTGCTGCTTGCGGAGAGCCAGCACAGCTCTGCTCCCACCCATCCTTGTGGTTTCTGCCTTGAAAGCTGCATTTACTCCCTTTGGTTTTATAGTGACTTCATTTTACTCATATTCCTCAGTCTTTTCAAACTAAAACCATGCAGATCCCTGAGGAGATCCCTCATATCGTGACAGGATTGGCCTCACCAGCTCTGAACCATGACCAGTGCCCTGGACCAAGCAGTGGCAAGTGGCATTGAACTCAAACTACTTTGCTATGGTTTGTGTTAATCAAACCCACCGACAAGCACCTGCCTTGTTCTTCCCCTCCCTCAACACACCTGAGCTACCTGCAGGTGTTAACACACACGATACCCTGCAAATCCCACCGGATCCCACAGGCTGGCAGGGGTTGCAGGAACGGGCTCCAGTGGTGGGAACTGAGCACCAGAAGGCTCCGGGGAGCGTGCAGGGGGATGCTCCTGCTCCCCTTTGCCGGCTCCCAGGGGAGCAGAGGCATGGAAGCCCTCCCTTGGCATTCCCAGACGACCAAAGCGTCCCTCCAGCAGCACTCCCTGCTGGGCTGTCTGCCCTGACTGGGTTTGCCGACATTCCCCACCCGGATAACCCCGCTCCCTGGATGCCTGTGATCCGTGGGATGGTCTCTGCTCCCCGAGACCCCCTTGCTCCCAGGATGCCCTTAAGCCACAGGATCCCCTTGCTCCCTGAAATCCCTCTTCCTCCAGGACCTCCTTATCCCCCCCCCCCCCGTGCTCCTTGGAATCCCCCTGCTCCCCTCTACTCCATAGGATGCCCTTACCTCCGAGACCCCCGTGCGCTACGGGCTCCCCCTGCCTCCCGAAATCCCCCTTCCCCCGGGACCTCCCTATCCCACAGGATCCCGCTGCTTCCGGGACCCCCATGCCACGGCATCCGCCTGCCCCCGGGACCCCCCAACCTTACGGCCCCCCCAATGCCCCTCTTGCCGAGCAGGGTTCGGGGGGGCCCGGGCTCCCCCGCGCTCCCCTCGCGGCTGCCCGGGACGGGACGGGGGGGGCCGGAGCGGCGCCGGGTTTCCGCCGGGCGGGGGGCGGAGCGGGGGGAGGTGGCGGCCGCGGCCCGGGCGGAGCGCAGAGGCGATCGGCGCCGGTCCGGGGCTGTCAGCGCGGCGGAGCGGGAGCCCAGCGGGGCCGGGGCGGGCAGCGCGCAGCCTGCGGGGGGAGGCCGCCATGCGGGGCGGGCGCTGAGAGCAGCGGCGGAGCCGGGCGCGGAGCACGGGAGCGGCGGAGCGGGGCGGGGCGCGGCCGGGCCCGGCGGCGGGCCGGCCGGCCGGGGGAGCGGCGGGCCGGGGCCATGCCATGCCCGTAGGGAGAGATGCCTTTGGGAAATGGAGACACTGGATCACAGCGCAAACATGGCGTCCCCGCGGCGCGGCTGCCCCTCTCGGGCTGGTGCCTGCTCTGCTCCCTGCTGTGCGGGGGGCTGGTGGCCGCCCGGGCGCCCCGAGCCCCGGCCTGCCAGCCCTGCGCCGCCGACTGTACCTGCGCCGGCCCCGCCTGCCTCGTCAACTGCTCTGCCCGCGGCTCCGAGCGGCCGGCGGCCGCCATCCCCCCCGCCGCCACGGCACTGTGAGTACCGCGGGGCGCGGAGGGCCGGGGGGCTCCGCGGAGGGGAGCTCCGGGCGCGGTTCGGCCGAGGGCCGTGGTGGGGAAGGGGCCCGTGACAGCGCGGGCGCGCAGCGGAAAGTTGTCCGTGGGCCTGCGGGAAGGGCACCGCGCGGCGGCGGCGGCGGCGGGAAGGGGCGAGGGGAAGGGTGGAAGGTGGAGCGCAGGGGTGGTGGGGAACGGCGCTGGGCTCAGAGGGAGAGGAGAAGGCTCCGTGGGGGACCGGATCGCTCCCTGCAGCTGCCTGAGAGGAGGATGGAGCCAGGAGGGGCTGGGGCTCTGCTCCCAAGGGATGGGACGAGAGGAAACGGCCTCGAGCTGCGCCAGGGTGGGTTTGGATGGAGCTGAGGAGCAATTCCTGCCCCAAAGGGTGCTCAGGCATTGGAACTGCTGCCCAGGGCAGTGCTGGAGTCACCGTCTCTGCGAGTGCGCACACACCGTGGAGCCGAGGCCCTCAGTGCCATGGGTCAGCGGTGCCCTTGGCGGTGCTGGGAATGGTTGGACTGGGTGAGCGTAAAGGGCTTTTCCAGCCTGGTTGGACCGGAGTCCGTGTCTTCACTGGGTATGCCTGGTGCGGGCGGGCTGATGGCCACGAATGGTGACAGCCGTGGGGATGCACTGGGGGCTGTCTGCAACGGGAGAAGGGGTTTCAGGATTCACCCCGGGTCATGGGGTAACACTGCACGTGTCTTGGCAGGGGTTGGTAATGTGAAGGGTCCAGCGAGCAGCGTGAGAGGCGGCAGGGCCATGGAGTGAACCATAGGGTAACGAGCTGAGGGGCCGCAGTGCTGGCAGACCAGAGGCTCTGTGCTGGGGGGTTTGGCTCTGGGGGAATCACAGGAGAGCGGTGTTGGGAAATGAGCACTGGATGTGGTTTAAACGCTGTGAACAGCGAATCCAAAAGGCTCCATTTACAAGCTCAAATGGTAATGCCTGGGTGGGTGACAGTTGTGTTTGTGTTGGTGTCCTGAGGCAGTGGTGCTGGTTTGGAACATCAGTCAGAAAGGAGAAAGGTATGTTCCTGGAGTGCTGTTAGAATGGTCTGTGTGCTCAGTCACTGAAGTGAAGTCATTGCACGATGCAAGAAACAGGCTTAGGGAAAAGGGGTTTCCTTTTTTGGTTCAAGTTTATTTTTGAACCTAAATTTGTTTTCCTCAGCGAGAAACTTCCCTGTTTCTTGAGGAGAGAAAAGTCGAGTGATTCACGTCGGAGAGATGACGTGGGGCCCGGCGCAGTAGAAACCCCACAGATGACCTCATTTCTGCTGGTATCTCCATAAGTGAAGGCTCTGCTTTTCTGTTTGGCTATTCTTATCCAAGTTTCCACTTCTCAGTGGTAATGTAGATAAGAGATACTGCAGAAGTCCCGCAGCGAACATTAAATCCTGGGTGGGCAAGACGTGAGTAGACTGACTCCAGGAAAACGCATGCGTCTAAATCCGTCAGGCAAGGTGTTTTCCGACTCTTCCCTTACAAGACAAGTTTAGCCTTTTCCAAACGAACCAGCCCTTGTTTGTGGCAGAAAGTCCCTAACTGGGAAGGACTGAGTTTCTTTAAGGGGTTTGTGCCATTGCGTTGTCTGGTGTCAGTTTGATTCGGGGATCTACAGCTCTGAAGGCTGAATGTGCCGTTGCGGCTGAGGTGGCTGGTCACTTGCAGAGCAGCCCTGTGAAGCCTGTGATGATGAGTCCTGCGTTTGGCTTTTTAAGGGTTGGGGATTGTTACAGTGTGTTTCTAGGAGTACTAAGTTTGGTAGTTAAGTGTTTGAGGCTGTTTATATTGTTGTTGTTCAGAGGTGCTGACTTGTAAAAGCCCCCAGAATGTTTTGGATGAGATCCTGTTATGCAGTGACAGATTGGAGTTGGACATAAAGCTCTTCGCGGGTCAGCAAAGTACCCGGAATGTGGGAAGGGGAAATGGACTGAAGGCAATGTCCTGCAATGGCAGGATAGTGTTACTGACATCTTCCTCCGATTTCAGTGGAGAAACCCTTGTTTACAGCCCTATTGAGAGCAGCGCAGTGAGGGGAATGCTTTGGGATAGCTGCCTTTGGAATTCGGTCTGTAGAGGCATCTTTGTCAGGCAGCAGCTCATCTGCCGTGCGCCGTCACGCTGCCGCTGAAGAAGTGTGTGCTGGTGATGTAGTGATGACTGGTATAAGATGTGCTGAAGCACTCTGCTGTGGCACAGGGGTTTCCTCTGGGGGGAAGATTACAGCCCTGTTTGACCTCCTGAGGATGGGAAAGGAGGGATGTGCACTCGTGCCGTGGCATGCCAGGATGCGAGGGACTTTGGCTCATGACAGGGTGAAGTTATGCAAGTGGTTTTGTCTGTTCATTTCATGTTCCCTTTATTGAACACTGACAGATAAAGTAAATGCTTTTAATGATCACTGTCTCATTAGAGAAAAGCCTCCTTTGTTCAATATCCCAACAAAACTATTTCTTTATTGTTAGTCTGAACTGAAAACAGCCTTTAGGAAGGCCGAGTTCAGGAAACCAGCAGCACCAAAGCTCCCTGCCTCTGCTTGGAGTTGTGCTCAGCAAATGTGATCCCAAATGTGAGAAAAATCCTAGGAAATGAATTCCTCTCATGTCCAACGTTATGGACATAGCAACTTCGAGGAAACAAATGCCGGCTTCGGCAGCACTGCTCCTGGGAGTACAGAATAAGCACCCAGTCCAAAGAATCACTAAGGAAATGGGCTCTGCTGCTTGCAGACACTACATACCTGACTGGAGCAGTCTCCAGGCTGAGCAAATGGGGATATTGGCCCCATCCTACCGCCAGAGCTGGGTTCTTGAAGTGTAAGGCAAAGTCTGGCTGGAACTGGGAGCAAAGTCTGGTTTTCCAAATAGTCTGCACAGCATAAACCCCTGCAGCTGCGGAGGGAGCACGCTTCAAACAGCAGCATTTGCACTGCTGAGTTTCTCCGTCTCAGAAATGCTCTGATCTGATGGCTTTTCAAGTGCTCGGTGGAGTTTGTTCGCCTTTACTTGGAGACTTGGCTCTTTCCTAAGCTGGCATCCCTGCTTTCATTCCTCAACTGCAAATAAACCTCCTAAAGATGGTCTGACTTTCCCTTGCAAGTATTGACTGTTTCTAACGTGTCTTTAATCTCGTGGCAGTTTTGAAGTGGAGATTAGAATCTCGATTTAAAAGGCTAGCATTGAAACTCCCTTATTTTCCCTTCACTGAAGTGGAATGCTCTTAACAGAGGGATAAGAAGAAGCTGAGATCAGAGGAGCTCTGCTGTCACCACAGTCCTGCAGAAGCTTTGCAGATTTGGGGGTCATAGCTTTCATTCAGGGGCTCTTTGTGGATTTGGCAGTGAGCCCTGGGGTTCCACTGCCCAGCGGGGACTTCAGCCCAGCAAAGCTGCTTCAACTAAATACATCCTATGCTTCAGCGACCTATAGTCTGTGATAGCTTCAATCTCAAGGCTTGGCAACGATCAGTAGGTTTTGGTATTGTTATGTGATGCAGTGAAAGCCTTTTCAAGGCTCAAAGTGTCTTAAAAAGCTATCAGGAGGGGGGGAAGAATCAGTTGAAGCTAAACTCCAATTCAGGTAAAACCACAGGCAGTGGACTGCCTGTACAGTAGTGTCCAGTCCACAAAGGCAAAGCAGCTTTACTGCTGTTCCTAGCAAAAGCACAAGCAGCCTGGAATGTCATTCTCACAAGGAGCTGTATCCTCAGCAGAAACAAGGCTGGGCTTCTCTTTTGAAGGAATTCTGGAGGGGGGAAAAGGCCCAAATGAGGTGCTAGGTAAATATTTTGCAAGTGAGATTCATTCAGCCTATGGAAGGGACAAATCACAGATGTAAACTGTAGCTCCAGCGTAAGCACGGAACAAGGAGGCGATTCTGTGTTCTTCCATCAGAGCATTAATAATCTCTGATGTAAGTGTCACTGTAAGGCCACTGCAGCAGCGGTACGAGCAGGTCTGCGTTGTTTATTGTGCTCCTTCCTAAAGCTTCAGAGGAATTGGAGTGCTGTGCCCGTGATGGAGAAACCTCCCCTTTTAAAAGTTAGAACTGTCTTTTTTGCTGGTGGTTATAAGGTCCTGCTGGGTAAGAAAAGGCATCCACCACAGAGGTGGTGTGTGAAGGCGTTCCTGCTCCGTGGCAAGACTTGCAATGAAATAACTCATCAAGGTGTTTCTCTTCTTTGATGTTAATCCAGGATTTAAACGATTTGAGGACTTACAGCTTGGTGCAGCCCAACCTACAAACCCTGGTAGTGATGGAAAACCACACGTTCAGAAGTCATAGCTCCACGTCTCGCAGCCTCACTGGGCGCATTCGGATGCTGGCTCCGACCCTTGGTAGATGTTAGTAGAGAAGAAGCCCGTGTAGCTGCTCACCTCATCTTTTGGGGTTCCTCCTGCATCATCTCTCTATATACTGAATATATACCGTGTCCTGTTTGCACTCATTTTGTATTCCGTGCAATTTTTGAGCGTGCTGGTGGTGCCTTTCTGCATGTGGCTTTTTTCCTCTTGGAGTGAAAGTGCAGGCTCGATCTCGCTCTTTTCCTGCCTGCAACCCTTGCCAGGTCTCTCTTGCGTTTCTCCCAGCTGCTTTCACTCTGCTCTCACAAAGAGGAGTTTAAAACAGAGAATCAGTCAGAAGGTAGCGTGAAACAGACTCATATGGGTTGTTAATGCTTCTCTCCCTGTTTGCCATTTAACGGGATTCCTTGTTATATCTCTTGTCATGCCGCGTTCTCCACGCTGTGGTTTCCATAACGCGGTTCTGCGTCATTCTTTCTCCATTTCTTCAAGCTCTGTTGTGCTTTGATTGATCTCTGCAGTTCAGCTGGAGTTTGTATCTTGTCTCTTATTCACCCCAGATGTCCTCAGACATGTCTTTGAGTCATAGTATGTGGATAAGAATGTAAGCAGGGGTAAAGACGGACAGCTCAGGAGCAAAGCCCTGCTTCCCAGTGCCGCTGGGAGCTGCTGCGAGCTGCACAGAGGTTCTTGCACTAACTATGAGAAGAGTGGGGGGGACATGGAGCTTGTGAATTAGTCCCACAACAGCCAACACAATGATTCAGGCAGTCGCTGCCAAGCTCAAAGAGAAGGTATCTCTTCCACAGTGGAAAGTTGGCAGCTGTGTTAGTGAGCTGTACTTAATGGTGCTATTGCTGTTCAGAGGGATGGCTGCTACCCCACATCAGCCCACCCTTCTCTCACCCCGCAGCAGCACATCCTTCTCCCCGGGCCTTGCTGAGATCAGGCTTAAAGGCTGGAAAGCTGCAGCTCCCCTTTCAGCCTCTGCCACCTCCATGAACATGCTCTGCCCAGGGTCACTGCCTGTCCCAGCAGGAGGGCGAAGGTGTCACATCAGACATCCCCAGCCCTTATTTCTTAACCGGCCTTTGCAGTAAAGAATGAGCTTGTTTTTCATAGCGAAGGACTGCTGTTGACTTGGACACCGAAGCGAAGCTGGCGTCTCTGATTGCCAAACCTAAAAATGTCAGATTGAAGTACAGCGTTAGTTTTTGGTTTGCAAAGGGCACAAAAAGCAAACCCACGGGATTACAGCCATTCCTGGCTTTTTCCAAGGATAGCTATCATCAGGAAGAGCATCAACAACGTGCAAGTTGACCATCTGCGGCATTTATGGTATATTATAGGAACCATGACCAGTAAACAGATTCTGTCCTCGCTTTCTAGCTCCTATCTTCCCTCAAAAGATTTGATCCTCTTTGATGATGTGCTACCACTGGATTTAAACAGAGATAATCAAAGTGTGATGTTCATCAGCTCTTTTCTGTCAGTCCAACACTAAAACCAGTTCCCCTCAGGTTAGGAACGAGTTCATCTCTTTGGCTGCCTGGCATCATGCTAGGAAGAAAGTTGAGCTGAGATTGAAGATGATGTTTCAGATGTGGCATATGGTCTTGTGGTGTTCTGTTTAAGCAAGTGTCAGTTTTGATTTGATTGTTACTGATAGTGTGAGATGCTGCTTTGGTGACAGCACTTGATAGGAGGGAAATGATGATGTTCACTTTGTGGCGATGAATCTCCCACCTACGGCGTTTTTCAGTCGTGTGGCCCTGCTTTGCCTCCAGTTTGGGTCTGCGGCTGCCCTCTGACAGCATGGTGTTGGGATGTGATAGGACACTCTTCCCACTGCAGTCAGTACTGTTGTATGCTCTCGAGCATCTTCAGCAGAAGACTGTGCTCACTGTGGCAGCAGATACAGACTGCAGCAGCTCTTCCTTTTGACAAGCCTGCGGTCCAATTTCTAGTGACATAGAATCAGACTGGTTTGGGTTGGATGGATGTGAATGCTGGATCCAAACCAGGACCCAGCTAGCCTGTTCCTATTCATTTGGGATTGTGCCTGGCCACCACACTGGGTCCTTTTTATCTTGTAGCAGCAGCTGGGCAGCTTGCATTCTGCTCCCCTGTACGCACAGCTCCTTGTCTCCAGAAGGCTTCAGGCAATGCTATTTTTGCATGTCTATGATGAAGTCATAAGGTCTAATCACTAGGTTTGAAATGGAGATTTCCAGGAATGGAGTCTATAGCCCTGGCTGGAGCCTGTGTCTACCTCCTGGTTCAGACATCACTAATGGTACATGCAGGTCCCCAGCAACGGCCTCTGTGCAGCTCCATTGCAGCATCCCCTGGCACCTCGGCCCGTAGGATGGAGGCTGACCTGGGCTCCTCTAGCAGGGAGAAGGACTTGGATCCGAAGCAAAAGAGCACCTTTCCCTGCATATACATATGGGGAGAAGCCTCTCCTTCCTCTCCGTGGCGTGGAGGCTTGTGTGGGATGCTGTAAACACCTTCCCGTGCTCATCCAGGGGCACCGCTGGGAATGGGTTAAATGCGTTCTGCTGGAGCAAATGCGTCATGGTCAGGGAGAGGTGGGAGTGGCTCTCTAAAAAGAGGATCTAGGGTGTGGGTTGAGTCCTCCTGAGGGAGGAATGGAGGAACAGCTAAGCCTGGGAACGCCAGAGCCCAGAGAGCTGCCTTGGCCAAAGCGCTTGGTTTCTCTCTCAAAGCCACGCCTCGGGAAGGGGTGGAGGGAGCCCGGCCTGAAGCAGCAGGCTTTGGTTTAGGTCAGGTTGGTGAGAGCTCCTCTGTCTGGTCCTGTCCGGGATGGAGCGGGGATGCTGGCTGTGGTCCTTGCCGCGCCGCGGGCAGACCCAGGGAGTTGGGAGTCCGCTGTGCGCACAGAGCTGTGGCTCCAGGGAGCGCATCACTGCAGTGATGTGAGTGCATGAATCCCTCCAACAGCTGGATAAAAACCCCACGATGTTCCTTCTTGTGTGTTTATTTTTGCAGGGCAACCTCGTGTTGCTTGAAAGAGCGCTGCAGAAGTGGCTCATTTTGTCCTGCTCTGTTCATCCGCTGCCTTGCAGCTGGGCTGCTTGTGTTCTAGGAGTTGAATACAGCTTATCCTTTCCAAGCGTGGCTCGGGAAAACCAGATGTTTCAGTTCCTGCCTCGCTGATGCTCCCACATGCCACATTTCCAACAGCAGGACAGCAGTGCTGGCACACAGACCACGCAAGGGGGATGCTCTCCACTGTCTGTCTCATGTGTGAGCCATCAGAGCTGGCCACGCCAACCTTAGCTCCAAGGGGATGTACATGGCTCCTATGTGCAGCCCGGTGCCGGCACCCTGGTGTCTTGCTGGCGGCATGGGAACGTGCATGGGTTTTGCCTCATGAGCTGCTTCTGTGCTGTTGCTTAATGGCTTTCACATGCAGAGGCTGCTGCGTAGCTGTTTGGGACCCATCCGAGCCACGCTCTGCAGGCAGTGCCAGGCAGCCCATGGGGTGGGTGATAACAACAATACTGACGGGCTCCCAGCGCAGGGCCTGTGGGCCACATTTCCTCTCCTGGGGCTTAGAGAGCTGAGGGAATGCTTGGAAACCGCAGCTGGGCAGAGTGCAGCCTCTAAGAAAAGTGTTGCAGCCACATTCGCTCCACTTGGCTCTGCTGTAACTCCCACAGCCACCTCTGAGATGAGCTTCCTCAGCACGCAGAGGAGATGGGCTTTGGGGCAGTGTCTCGCTTTGTCACCCGCAGGCTGATCACAGGAGTGCTGTGAAGACCCTGTGAGAGGGCGGGGAGCTGGCCCTTGGCGGAGAGTTGTGTTTCACTCTTCTCCAGGTTGGAAAGCCTTCTGGCAAGAGTGTGTTTTCAAAGGGAGGAGTTTGGGTATGGAAAGAGTGATCAGCTGGTACCTGTAGTGTTTCGTATTGCTCTGCCACCTCTGCGGTCTCATAGCTGAGGCACAGTGCAGACGCAGCCAAGAGGCAGTTCCTACCCAAGTCCTGAAGGTGGTCCAGGCAATCCTCCATAAGCATAAGCTTGGAATACGGGCTCTTTCCTTAGAGGTGTTAGCAGAGCTGCTGCCATTCCGGCTTCATAAATGATTCCTGCAGGCCATGCAGTGACTCCTCAGTGATCGGTGTCACGAAACTGCCCTTGCACCTAAGTATAGCACAATTAAAAAGAAATCTCCTGTTTCCGAAAAGGGAACAAAGCCCTCGTGTGAAATACGATGCAGGGCGATTCCCTGGGAGAAGAGTTTCCATTGGAAACTATCTTGGCCCCTGACCAACCCTCTGTAAAGCAGTTGTAAAGGGCAGCTCGTTATTGCTACCTGGGTGATTTCTGCATGAGGACTGTTAATATAAGCACTGAGTTGGTGAAGCCATTACTTGGGATCCCTTCAAAGCTACTTGACTACGTGGTAAGGAAAAGGTTCCCTGGGGTTCCCTGTCCTCCGGAGGTGACAGCAAGTAGAGAGCCACTGAAACGACCAGCGGCGTTGGCCAGAGATTCATAAGTAATGAATTAAATCTGTGCAGAGCAAAGGTTTCGATCAGAGTGTGGGAACGTTATTTTACTCCTACAGAGGGAAAACATGAAGTTGCTGGCTTTAGAGACTAACCTCTGGCGAGATTTGCAAGCTCTGATTGCATGGATCAGTGCAGTGGATGTGTCACAAGCCGTAAAGAATTCGGTGTAGACAAAACTGCAGTGGGAAGACAAAAGCTAGAAGAGGCCAAGGGTGAGACTGTGTTAGTCTTTCAGCTGCGTTAAAACTAATGTATGTGGTGGATTGTGTTTGTGCCAGCAGTAGGTAGTGGTTTCACTTAGGGAAAAGAAAGCTGCTGCCTCTTTGTGCAGTAAAGCTGTTACGGGGCATAGCACATCGTAGGGCAGCGCCCTGGAAACAAAGCTGAAGCTGTTTGGGTGGTACTTGAGGCTGTGCTAGACTGACATGACACAATTTAATGGTAAGATAAGGCACACCCCAGTTTGCCCAGGGAGCATCAATGGGTCTTGAGTGTGTGTTTCTGCCACGCAAGCCAACTTCAGACGCTCAAGAGCCAGACCCTGAGCTGTGAAGCCCTTCCCCTCGCAGCTTTCCCTCCTGTCACTCATTGCATCCAGCAATTAGCCATTTCTTGCAAGGCTTTCTGCCTTTCTTGTGCTTGCAGGACAGGAAGATGACAAGGTAGTAGTGTCACTGGCCTTGGGTGATTGAGGAGATGAATGAGCTGCACAGATTGCGGTTGTATTACCTTGGATTTGCTTTGTGCTTAGTGTAGTGACCCATGTGATGAAGCCAGTCAGATGGAGCATCCCTCTGGCCTAATCTAGCATTTAAAGGGTTAATTCCAGCTAGCCACCAGACCTCTAAAACAAGCCAGCAAAGCTCACTGCTGCATTCTGGCTTCCTGTGGATTAGCTGTGACGCATCCAAGTCTGTAGCATGATCCCAGAGCTTCAGAGGGACCCGGGAGAGGAGGCTAAGTTTGGAAATGAATCTCCCCACACCCCCGCTCCCACAGGATGCAGAGCTTGCCCTGGAGTAGATGCGCTTTGGAGCTGCTTGGGAAAGGCATTCCATAAGTCCTAAGAGTCTTGGATCTTTTGAGACCACACAGCCCTGCCTATGTCCCCTCCTCCTGCGGGTTGGTCTGGTCAACATGGAGCCCCTTTTTCTCCCCGTGCAGACTGCCCGCAATTCCTGATCATCCCCATCGAGCAGGGAGGTGGCAGCGGAGCTGGCGTTGTATTTATTGGCTTGCTCTGCAGTGCCTGGAAGCTGCTAATGCTGCAGCAGCCATAGAGGCTGTGCACAATGTGCCTACCAAGGCCGGGATTTGCTTCCCACTATGTCCTCCCTTCTGCAATCAAGGAATTGAAGTGCATACCTTGGTTTGGGAAGAGAGCCGAGCTACTGGGGGCAGTGTTGTCTAACAGCTGGAACGCAGAGGAGAAGCAGGACGTGGGTTTGTTTTCAGTTCTGACCCTGGTTGTGTGGGCCGGGCTGTCATTGATTCACCCACACTCGGTCTCCCCTGTGTGAGCAATGGGGCTGATGCTTCCTTACCCCGCGGGAGGACTGTAGGGGTTATGTATGGGAGTCAAACGCTTGTGGAGGGCTTCAGTGCCTGGCTGCTGGCGAAGTGCCCTGGGTTTCTGATTCCTCCTTGCCTCGTGCTCTGCCATCCTCATTAGAAGGCACCAAAACATTGTCCTGTAGCAGCTCTTGGAAAGCTGAGTCTTCACTCTGAGCGAGGTAAATGGCAGGGCAGCAAAAGGTACTTGTTTTGACAGGCTTATTGGTAAGCTTGGTCCTGCTTTCCCACCCCTGCTTGTGCTTCAACCTCTTCTTCCTATGGAACGAAACACACAGCCTTGTGCTTCGCTGCACTGTGTGGCAGGTACCGGCGCCAGCGGGATCTCACGGTGGCTGGCATCAGAACCATGGGTTTTCTTTTAAACCACCGGAGAAAGGAAGAGTTCTGTTTTCTGCCCAACTTCAGGTTTTGTTTCAAGGCTGAGCTGTCCGTTCCCAAGCAGACACATCCCAGGCCCAAATGGGAAGTCAGCGCTGACTCCAGCCTAGGGCGGCAGCTCCTGGGATAAATGTGGCTGCTTTCTATGGGCTCCAGGGGCAGGACACGATGCTGTTCCTTAGCCGCTAGCAGCCTGTTGCTGTCACTATGGCACTGCGGGTCCCACTGTGGTGCTCGGCAGCAGTGTGGTCTCACTGATGAGCCCTTGGGATTGCAGGGGGTTATGCCTGGGTTTAGGCAAACCCCAATGCATCCATCTCCTTTCCTGGTGGGCTCAGAGCGGAATAGGGGTGCCGTGAACCATACTGTGTCCTGGGGTTGAAATGTGCCTTGGGGCTGCAGAGCTGGGCCTGCTGACACTGCGGGCTCAGGACCAGGCTGTTGATAGCTCTTGGCTGTAGCGTGCACTACAAGATCCCTGCTGTTCCTTGTTTGTTTAGTGATGGCTGATGAGGGGGAGAGGAGACTGGCCCTATCCTCCTCCTTAGGGTGGGTGTCGGTGTTCCAATGGGGAATTCCAGGATGTCTTGATCTTCTGCCTAATCAAACTCAGTGGAGGGCGTGAGGAGCCGTGTCTCCAGCTGCTGCAGTCCGGCGCATGGCCTTCCAGAGGGAGGGATTCTGCCTTCTACAACACGAAACACGTTGCAGCAGTAGCATTTTTGTGTCTTTATTGAACCTGGAGCAAGAGAAGGCCCTCAGCAGGAGCTCGAGCTTCCTGTTGGGATGAGACACAGGCACGTGAGGCGGATGGGTCCCAATTCTTCTGGCTGCAGCTCAGCTTTTACACTTGTTTCCTATAACCTCTTCGGCTCCTAATTCTTGGCAGCTCACGGGCTGTCTGGCAGTAACAAAGCCATTAGTGCCCATCTGTGGGAATATGGGAGTTTACAGCCCCTGGCAATGTGGGTGGGAGCAGCATGTGGGCAATTGTGAGTGTCTGGTGTGACCGTGAGAATGGTCCCATCAGATTTATCTTACTGGCTTAATGACTTGTGTTCTTTACTCTGTTTCTGCATGGGCCACAGGCAGATGAGAGTCTTGGTGTTGCACCATAACGTCCTGGCTTCTGCAGAGGAGTGATTTAATCCTTCCTGCCTATCCTTTTGGATGCACCATGTTGTGCCGAGCAAGGGCTGCTCTTCAATACCACTTGGTCATCAGTATGTGGAGGGCATGAAACACCCTGGCTCTGGTACTGCAAGGACAGGTTTCTGGGCATTGGGATGCTGTGTATCCATGTATTTCAGGTCTCCACATACAGTTTCAGCTGGTGTCTCCTTGCCCCAGGTGTGTCCCACGAGGGTGCTGGTGTTGGACAGTCTTAGCAGATACCTGCCGTGGTTGCACAGGTGGCTCAGCACCACTGACTGATGAAACCCAGGCATGGCAATGAGAGCCAAAGAGCCATTTACGCGCATGGTGCTCTCCAGGCCAGGGGCTTTGGTGCAGGCTGTGGTGGTAAATGGCTTTCAGCAGATGCCTCTGAAATCGTGAAGTCCTTCTGCTGGTAGGAAGAAAACGAGCTTGTAATGTTGGACCCAAAGACTTCCAGTCCTCACAGCAGAGCTTGCAGCCTCTTGCCTGCTCCTGGTCCTCGGGTGATGAAGAATCTGGGGAGTAAATTCCTGACATATCAGCAGTGCTGGCATCTTCTCCTATGTAAAGGTGCCAGAAAGCCCAATTCAAAATGCAGAGGTTGAGTTGTATCTCTATGGCACGGTACCATGGTATATGTGGGTTCCAAAGCTCTAGGAATTGGTTTCTCTGTGTGTTGTGCTATGAGCTCCGGGCAGGATTGGGACCTCGTAGTGCTGGGAATCATACACAAGCACACTGCATAACAGCCCTTATCCTTAGGATCTTGCAATAAAAATAGACAAGGCAAAAGAAAAAGGAAGTGTTCCTGGTTTTCAGCTGCGTAAGGCTGTGAGAGCTTCGTGCTCATAGGGAGAAAGGGAGTTGCCTGAGGTCATGCAGGGAGTGTGTGTCTGAACCCAGCATTGGGCCGTCCCCATCTTCAGAGGTGCAGCTGAGTGTGGTGGACACGTGGGCTTGCACGTGCACGTGGGGCCAGTCTGACGTGAGTTGATGATCTCACTTATCTTGCAGTGTGAAATGACTTGCAGGGGATGCATCTTGCTGCCACTGCTCTTAAGCATCTTCTAACTGGGAGAGCTGCATTCATGTCTTGTCCTAGTCCTGGTAGCAGCCCGATGTGGCATAGATGTGGTTCATTTTGGAGAGGGGAGATCAACACTTAGTCATTGTAGCCTTTGGCTACCTGGTGAAGAGCTGTCCCTGTGCTCGCCCCTGCTCCTGGTGTGCTGAAGTTCCTGCCTCTGCAGGCCTGCATGGAGAACTTTCCTCCATGGTGACTTCCAGGAGGCAGGATTCATTCAGGTCAGTTGGTGTGACAAGAGGAACAACATTTCATCATGAACTCATGCCAGGGTTCTGGATTAATCATTACTGCACTTAATGGCTTTTAACTCCAAGCTAGAGCCATCCGCATCACCTGAAATCTCTGCGAGCAAAACCTTTGGGGTATCAGATTTTGGCATGGCTTTGCTACCCGGATCTGGGCTTTTTGCGAGGCACTAGGGAATGGAGAGCGATGGTTAATAGCTAGGATGGAGTTAATCATTCACTGAATTCCTCAGCTACAAACTCTCCCCTCAGTATTTTCTTTGGTGCATTGCTGGAAAGGAAACGGGGGTATGTGAAGCAAAACCATACTTAACAAGTCACAGTAGCCCTGGTGTGTGTAGGATTCCTTGCCTTTTGCTGAGGGTTGAGCTCCCCTTTGGGAAGAGATGCTTGAATGAGCTGATAGAGCTGAGCGGTGCTGGTAAACTCGGTGTATCTGCACCTTCCACTCTGGATGCCTGGGGCAGAGACTGAAGGAGGAACTAAGTGTCTGGCCTTTCACCTGCCTGAGACCCAAAGCAGAGGTGTGTGTTGTTCTTGCAGCAGTCAATGGCATCACCAACAGCTCGAGCACAGGTGGGAAAACTTATCCTGGTTAATAAAATAGCAAGGATGCAATGAGTTACAGGAGTCCGGCCCTGCCAGCCAGAACATGAGTCAGCTGCCTCCTAAAGCTGGACATTAAAAATGGACCAAAAGAGGCCAAATGTCGCCTTCTGGGGCTTGAGCCGAAGTCCCACATAGGGAATGTTTGGAGGCGTCTGTATTTCTCAGTGAGGAGATTGAGAGAGACTTAAGGAAAATAAAAGGGCAATTAAAACTGGAGTTTATAATTTTGTGTGATTCCAGGAGACAACTTTTGGGAGCTCACAGCTTCTCTTACAGCAGTGCTGGGTGTATCTTCTTATTCCCTCTTTGGGGTAGAAGTGGGTTATCTGGAACCACACACCATGGGAGCGGGAGCTGGTTAGGAATCAAGCGAGGTTGATACAGGCTTTGAGGTTGCTGAAGAGGCAGCTGACATCTTGAGGGTCAGTTCTGGAGGATTTCTCATGTGGTCAGATGGATTGTGTGTGATTTCTGCTGTTTGGAGGTAAATAGTTAAGCTGTAGGTAACCCCAGGCTGGGCTGAACGCTGCACCAGGCTCAGCTCACCTTCCATCCAGGAATCAGGGTCTGCCTTCCTCTTCCTCCCAGCCCTGGTTCACCTCCCAAACACTACTCAGACCTTGGGAAACTTTATCCCTTCTGGCTTCTGCCTTTTTCTGAGGCAGAAGAGTGGCTGCAGAGTTGGGATGGTGGTTACAGGGTGGTTGTGTGCGATGTGATGTGCGCAGCTGTGCCAGATGTGCTGGTGGGACCCAAGTGGTGCGACTGTAACTGGGATCTGCAGGGTCAGGATGTATTTAGTGGGTAACACCAAATCAAAGCTCTGGGAAGTGTCTAACGGGAAGGGCAAGTTCCTCCAGCTCCCTCTTTGATTCCAGCCTCACCTTCTCCTCATGCTCAACAGGGTGATCTTACCTATGTTTTTCTCATGCTTTGTCAGGACCCTGATGAAAAGCTGTGTTTTGAAGCCTGGTTCTGGTCTGTGTCACACAAACATCGCGGTGTTGTTAAGCCAGGAGCACATGAGAGAGCAGAGTCAGACTTCCCTGTGCCGATGGAGCTTGTGAGCCTGTGAGTGCCAAGTGTAACAGCTCGTGCCAGCCCCTGGGGTGTCTGCACACAGCAGACGTGGATGGATTGCTTGTGCAGCTGATTGTTTCCCATTTGAAACTACACCTCCTAATTGCTCACTGGAAGTTACCCGGACTCCCCACGTGGAATCTCATTAGACAGCAGAGCTAATGGGAGAGCAGAGGGAGCATTTTAAAGTGTGTTTGCTGATACGTTGAACCAAGGGAGGTTTGCCTAAGTACAGATGCCATTAGACAGGGAAATGTTGCTGTAGTTCTGTTCCCCACTTGTGAGCCAGCAGTTGTAGGGTCGGAGCTAAATCCACATCGAGAAAGGTGGATTATTGTGAGGGAAAGGTGGATTTAATTTGCTGATGGCTTCTGTTGGAGACTTTCATGATCCCAGGTAGGATGAGCATTTGGCTGTTTCCAGGATCCTTTGGGAGCTGCTGTTGTGCAGGGAGGAGCTCCTGGAACCAGCTCTGTGATTGCATTTCTTGGGAAGTCTCTCCCATTTCTTTCCATGCCATTCGCGATGTTCCCAGCCCAGTTTGCCTCCCCCATTAAGATGAAGCCACAGTCTGGCAGGGAGAGGAGAGGTCATGGACGGGGAGTTCTGAAATCACCCAGATCCACATTCAGAGACATCCAGTTGCGAAAGGCTTTTTCCTGGTAGGGGAAAGTGTTGCTTCCGTGGGGTGTTTCATAAACCACTGCCTGTCTCTGTCCCTGCTGCCAGGCTCTGGGCAGTGTGTGCAGGCACCCCCAGCCTGCTGCTCACTTAGACAAGAAAAAGGGAGGAAGAAAATCCTCAACCTCTTGGAAGCACAGGGATGGGTGTTGCGCTCAGGAGCATCGCTGCCAATGCAGGAGAGCCTTGGTAAGGCAGGAAGGGTCCTTTAGCTCTTCGCTAAGACTGAAGCCAGCCTTGTGGGGAGAGTCACCTTCCTTTTAGCTTCTATAGGAGTGACTCGCATAGCTCTTCATCATCTTCTTCTGCCCTATCAGTTTCAGTTGCCCTTTATATGAAAGAAAGCCATTTACACATCCCTTTTGCTCACTGAGTTAGGGAATGCAGCAGCTTGTCCCAGTGCTTCTATAGTCACAGATTTGCTGGTGAGCCCTTACCCTGCTCTGTGCGCATCCAGCCCACTCTTTGTCACTCACCTATCATAGCATCAGTCATTGAATCAACCAGGCTGGAAAAGGCCTGACCTTTAAGATCATCAAGTCCAAAGCCTGTTACTGTGCTGCTCTGTTCGGTTCTCCTGTCTGCTCTGACAGGCAGATGGAGTGAAAAGAAAAAGCCAAATGGGAATGCAGAACCACCCAGTTGGTGTCAGTCACGCTGCAGAGCCCGTTAGCAGTTCAACAATGGCCTTAAACACCTACTGGGATCTGATTTAAACCCATAAAAGTGAGGAAGTCCAGACTTGGAGCTGTTCTACCTGTGTGAGCTGCCCGTGTGCCGTCGCTGCGGCGCAGGCAGCCCAGGGAGGCGCTGGGATTTTTACTCCATGAAACAATTGTCATTTGTTTCCAAGGATTTGATTTGATTGCTCCCCTTGTTTCACACAGCAGGAAATGAAAAGCGACCCCAAACACACAAGGCAGATGCAGGTTTTTCTTTGCTCAGTGTTGGCTGAAGGCAGGAGCTGGGGCTCCAGGTACCTTCACAGAACTGTCACAGTATTTGGTGGTCGGAATATCATAATGATCTATGAGGCTCAGGCCTCTGAAACCCAGAGATCTGCCTGTGCGTGGCACATGGGAGCACTAGCGACAAGCACTGCCTTTACAACCCAGGCTTGAGCATGGGTGGGGAATGGTTATCTCTGTTCTAGTGCATTGCCTTCCCTCTTCCCTCCATCTGCTGTCAACCTCAGTGTGATCCCTCTGGCTTAGAAGGCTTCCAGAGCTGGGAATGGCCTCCCCATGAAGGACCCAAAATGCCTGATGTATTTCAGTCACCCCTTGCTCTTCCCAAGCTTTTCCTTGGTGAGGAGCAAGGATCAAGCTCTGTGAGCATCCCACTGCTCACATCAGCCACAGCGGTCTCTCCATACATGTGTGTACACGCATGTACACGCATGTGCTAGCGGGGAAAACGCTGCAGTGGGAAGCATTTGCCAGACATGGCAGCAGCTCTTGGAGCCTTCTTGGCAGGAGGGTGTGGAAAACGTTGGAAAGGAAGAATGGAGCAAAGGCGGTTCTGTAGCTGTGTCGAGATCAGACCAAGGAGCTCTGCATCACCCGCTCCTCGGTCCCACTGCCTCTTGAAGTCCCCCTTTATTCACTGCTGGGCTCTTAATCCCTACGTGCTCCTTGCTCCGTTCTGTTTTCTATTGAGGGGAACAGTAGCTCTTTGATAGCCTTCCGAGGGATAGGATGGGACAGACGGACTGCTTATCAGGAAGAGCCTCGGGGTCTTTGTCTTCCTGAGCCTCCTAGCACGAAGCCTGGCTTCCAGCCGGTGCAAGCTGCTGAGAGGGGGCTGCAGTCAGTGTGGGTTGACCCTGTTTGAATAGGCACGACTGGGCAGTGATCCCAGCATGACTGAGGGGAACAAGGGCCTGGTTTTGTCTTTCAGTGCATGACACAGGACCTTTTCTGACCACAGGTGCCCAGGCTGCCATTCCCCCAGCATTCCCACAGCATTCCCAGCAGCTCTGCCCTCCCAGGCACGCACAAGGTGCCTGGCACAGTCGTGCTGCCCTCTTGACTGCTGCTAAAGAGAGAACTCCAGCACTTGTCATTGGCCCAGAGAGATGTGGGCTTAGTCTTGTCAGCAGAAAGCAGCATCTCTTGCCTGACAGCTCTGCAGAGAGCAGTCCATGGATCAGAGAGAGTCCTCACACCAGCAGCAGGATGGAGGATTCAGTTCTTGCTCCGTGGCATCCCATTCCCATTGCACTGGCAAGTCCTCTTTCTATCTTAAACTCCGCTTCAGTGCTGGCTCCCACCCTCAGAGAGCAGTGGCTGTATTTCAGGGGTGGATGACATGATCCCTGCTCGCAGAGTGTGCCTCAGTGAGTTAATGTCCTTCTGGATCCAAGAGGAAGAGGGGTGCTATGGAAACGTAACTTGTTGTTATTATTATATGGGAATGAAATTTGTTATTTCGCTCTGCTGCTGCAGTTTGTGATTACACCATGGAGCAATTTTTAGCCTTGGCAAGGAGGTGATTTAACATAAGACCAAAGATGCGGCTTAACTCGGTGTCTGCCATAAATCCTGAGGAGCGATGATGCTGTCTGAGGCTGGAGGACTGGGCAAACCTTCTTTCTGCCAGCAGAGCTGATGTAAGGTCTGATTTATGAATGCGATCCTTCTTGCCATCGCTGCGGTGTCCAAAGATTACCAAGGATGTTTACTGAAACCCTCCAGAGGCTCCGGATGGAGCCTAAGAAGGGATCAGCCTGAATTTACATGTCCTGCTGTGCCAAGCCTGCTCTTGGTGGCCTTCCAGCCTCTGCAGTGCTTGGAGCAGAGGCAGAGGATGGTGCTCGCAGGGTGCAGAGCGCGCTGCTGCCTGCTTTGCCCATCACATAGCACGCAGAGCAGGCTGCGTGCCTCTGCTCATCAGGGCAGTCTGACTGTAGGGCTTCGTGTGCCTCAGCATTGCGTGGGTTCATGCTCTTTCCATTCTAAACAAAGCCAATTTACTGGTGGTTTGTATTTACCACTAACACCCTCTTACACAATCGCCCGTGCGGCTTTTTATCTTCAGAATAGGGTAGAGTAAGTTTGTTCTTCATCATTAAATGATTCTCCTTCCCTGGAGATACTCAAGGGGTGCCTGGGCACAATCCTGAGCTCTGGGGAACCGTGCTTCAGCAGGGGGGTTGGACTAGATGGTCCCAGGTAGCTCTTTGCATCCTCAACCATCCTGTTATTCTGTGATTGAGACATAGTCCAAGACAGTTGCCTGAATCCGAAGCAAAGCATCAGGCTCCCCAAAGACTCCTCAGCCAGCACTGTCAGTTCATTTTGAAGCTGTGCCAGAGAGAGGGGACTCAACTTGGGGCTCCTGTTTTACTCAGCAGAAACTGGAATGACAACAGCAGATCGATCTGTTTACAGCAGGGAGGTAATCTATGAAGTGGAAGGGGTGTGATGGGTTTTATTTAAGGTGTTTGTCTGCTCCGGTGCCGTCTCCCCTGCTGGGTCCCTGATGGTTTGTTTCTCCTCTCTTGGTGTGTGCTTTGACAAGTGTGTGATGTGCAGTGGCTGTGGGTGCTAGACAGCAGGAAATACCTGTAGTTCAGGTGAACACGGCCCATGAAACCACTTATTCTGAGGTCTTGAGGGGGATAGGAGTGTTTCACGGGCCTTGTCCTGGTCTTGTCCACATGGAATGCTACTGAACCACAGCAGCCTTCACTTGGGACTTCTCCCCAGGTCTGCAGCACACGGTGTCTGAGCAGACATAGAGGTCAGACTGAGGATTCAGGATGTCCCTGCCTGTCCTTGCTGGTAGGATTAAGAAACCGGGGGGGAGGAAACCCTCACACAAACTGCAGGGAAGGGGTTCTTGGCTGGAAAAAGGGAATAATGAAAGAAAAAGTGCGGCTGTAGTAGAAGAGAAAAGCAGATTGTGAAACATCAACTGCCCGTGACTTCCCCGCTGTAAGAGGTTGAATGGTCCAGTGTGTGTATTTGTGCTGGCAGTGAGTGGTCTCTGCAATAACAGCCGTACCCTGTTTAGCTTTGCTACTACTTGGAGGATCTGTGCCAGGGTTACTGGAATCCCCCAGGCAGGCTTTTAGGAGATCTTTTAAAGTGGAGGGGAGTTGTGGGAGCAAAAACTCCCCTAGGCTCGGTTTAAAACCTGACTCCACAGGAGGATGCTGAAGTGTGATGGGACATTTGATGCAACAGCTTTGAATGGGATCAGGAAAGGAATACCTGCCAGGAGTGTTTGCAGGTATTAAATCATTAGGAGGAGAAGGAGAGTTGCAAGGCCCTTTTTTTCCCCCTCTCCAGGCAGTTTATTCCACATAATGATGTTTTAAGTAAAGGATTGTAGGTGTTGGTCCTGTAGGAGAAAGGAGCAGACATTGCAGTGATCCTCTCTTTAGATCCCTGCCATGACCTGGAGTCTGGAGTGAATGAAGTCATAGAATCCCAGACTGGTTTGGGCTGAAGGGACCTTAAAGCTCCTCCAGCTCCAACCCCTGCCATGGGCAGGGACACCTTCCACTGGAGCAGGGTGCTCCAAGCCCCTGTGTCCAACCTGGCCTTCAACACTGCCAGGGATGGGGCAGCCACAGCTTCTCTGGGCACCCTATGCCAGCGCCTCTTTTCTGTGGTTCCCTCATAACAAAATCAGATCAACTGTGTCTCTGTTGCTGTGTTCAATCTGAGGGGCAAACATCCCTTTTCCAAAGCTGATCAGAGAAAGGAGTTTGCAGAACCTGCCACATCAGCTCTGTGCCCAGTGAGCATCCTGAGGGAGCAAGCTGGGACCTCCGAACCTCTTCCCTGTAGGCTATGGAATGGATGCTGTGATTTCCTCCTGGTTTTCCTCAGGCTGGGTTAAAACAGGCGCTGTAGGGATAACGTGTGGAGACCTGAGAGCGTGTGTGATTTAAGCACGTATGGATAATACACGTGCCAGGACAGGGGGTGATGCCTGGCACCAAGCTGTGAAGGGTCAGGACCTTCTCTATCTTTTGCCTATGGGAAGTGCATAGGCTTCTGGAATGGTTCTCCCTAAGAAGCTCACATTCCTGCTTCCTCAGCCAGTGGTGGCTTGTGAAGGCAGCCCCAGCTCAAGATTGCAGCAGGAGTCCCTATAGCAGGAGTGCCTGCGGTTGCTGAGGGGTTATGTGCTGCAGAGAAGCCGCACAGAAGCCGTGTTGCAGCCAGCAGAGCCCAGCCCACGGGGGCCCCTGCCTGAGCCAGAGGTCGAAGGTAAATGGTTTTCATGGCTCTGGACAGGTGGAGGTCAGCCCATGTCACCGGGAATGCTGCGCCTGTGTGAACCCAGGTTATCTCGAGGTCAGCTCCGTCTTCCCAGGGCAGCCGATGCGTGGAGCGCTCTTCCAGAGCTCTTTCCAGGGTCTGAGCTTTGCTCTCCACCCCGTGCCTCCAGAGCTGTTGCACAGTGGATTTATCAGCCATTAATACTTGGCAGAAGCGCGCAGTTATTGGTTCCAGGCAGATCATGTTAAGGTTTTGGCTGTCTCCTATCTGGAGTTTGGCTTTTCCAAGCAGCGGGTAGAGTTGGATGTGGGAGTCCTGTTTAACCCATGAGATCCAACCCCTTTCTGCACCATCAGGCTCATGTCAGCCCAGCCTAATGTGTCAGTTGTGCCATCTGTGCGCTTTGCACATTGAGGAGCTGCTGGCATCTCTTAATGTACAGCACATGGAAACGAGTGGATTCCTGGGCTACGTCTGCTGGCTTCAGGGCTGAATTTATCCCATTGCTGCTTGATACCTTTTGTCCTGAAATTCCCTATAGTTCTTGTGGCTTTGTACTTTGCCCTTCTCAGCAGGAGCAGTTGTTGGCTGTTTGGGTGTGTTTAGCAGGAAAAGGCCCATCTCCTCTGATGAGATGTGACTAAAACCTAGGGTTTAGCTGGTGGTGATGCAAAGGGTGCTAAAACCAGGATGGGTTTGGAGGAAGACACAGAGCAGACTCCATGGTGGTCCAGAAAGGAACCAGGAATGTTCGTCACCTGCACTGGGGCCTGGCACGATCTGACTTGATGAGGACCTCGTCATGCTGACAGCAGGATCTGCAGACACACGCCTGAAAGCCCATTGAGGACACACAAACCATGGCCAGTGACCGGGGCAAACCTCATCTGATGGCTTCTGAGTGATGGATCTGACCTGGCTGCTGGAGGAGCCTCAGGAGAAAGGAGATTTCCATTTCCTGCTTTTCCTTGAAGCTCCCGAGAGGGAAGGGTGGGCAGTTCCTATGGTGTGCGGTCAGCTCTCACTGCTGCTGTCCCTGTGCACCTAAACCAAGATCAGTTTGGTGGTGGAGAATAAGGAGGGTGGCAGCAGTTCCTCATCCCATACTCCTATCCCAGCAGTGGAGGTGGTGCTACGGAGAGGAGCAGCAGTGTGTGGCTTCCATCCCATGCAAGCAGCTTGCAGTGCCTGTGTGCCCTCGTGCTAGAGCAGCACAAGGAACCGTCAGCTCCTTCACTGCACCAGCAAAGAGACCTCATGCAAGGGACAAAGGGGTTACTCTTTCCCAAGCCTGTTCACAAGGTCTTCTGGAGGCAGCTCTGCTGCAGAGCTGGGGCCCTGCTGAGCCCCAGCCAAGCTCTCATTTCCCTTTGTACCTACGTTGGGGCCTCTGAGCATCAGCGTGTGTTGGAGCAGGAATATCCTGAGTGCATCACAGATTTACTCACTTTTTAATGCTGAAAGGAAGCAAACCAACCACACACGTTACTGACGCCAGAAACATGCAATTCTGCTCTGGGACCAGCAGCTCTGTGTTGGGTTCTAACTGTCTTGTGCTTCCAGAAGGAAGATGTGTAAGGATCTATAGCGAACATACTCCAAAAACATTCGGAGCAGAGCCCTCCAACCCAAACAACCACATCTGGGGGAGCGTGTATCCATGTCGGCACTGGAACACTGGGATTAAGGAAGGGCTTGTCCTATGGCATCTTGTAAAGCATTCCTCTTCTCTCTCTGCCTCTCTGTCCACTTGCAGAGCAGCCTGCTGCTGTGTTTTTACTATGCCCTGTGATTTATGGCTCATAACGTCAACCAAAGCTGCTGTTCCATGAATTCCTTGAGCGTTTCTGTTCCAATAGGGATTCATGGGCCTGACTTTGAATTATGGTGCCTTTGTGCTACAGAGATGTTCACAGTGAAACAGTGCATTGGAAGCCCTTTCTCCCTGGGAATCATGGAAATACTCCTATCTGAAGCTTCAGAAGGAACTGTGATGCACAGAGACCACACAGGACTCAGGTCCACCTGCAACCAGAGCACCTCTGCACCTCCAGTTGGTTCAGCTGCTTAACTCATCAGGTTTGACTTTTTTTTCCCTTAAAATAGAGGAAACCTCTGTTGGGTGATGCCAAATCTCTGTCACTGTGCAGCAGACCAGAATGTGAGCTACACATTAGGCAGTTCCTCTGGAAGTGTTCTATTTAGCTGATAGATACAGCAGTTTGCCTGCATCCTTTAATGAAACGTATTTAGGCATTTAAAACAACAGTCCCAGGTTGTTCCTGTACTTGGTAAAATGCATTTGAACATCATTTGATGATCTGTGGACCCACAACCCTTGTGCTGGGCTTGGCATCTAATGGGACTTACGCTAGAACACAGGTCACAGCAGCCCGGTGGCACTTGGATCTTTCTCTGGGCCACTTGGCATCATCCTAGTGCTGGCCCCATGGCTCACACTGGTCTGATGTCCCTGCCAGCACCTTGGCTCGTCCATGGCCTCTCTTCACCTCCCACTTTCCCATCAGCATTCCCTGGAAGAAGTCACCCATTCCCATGTCTCTTCTGCCTTCAGAGCTCCGGTGATGCCACCCCCGTGTTCATACCATGTTCCTGGGGGAAGCAGTGGAGTTTGGCAGAGGCTGGGCTGAGCCTTCATCATCCTGGCTGCATCCCTGGACACGGCTATGGACTAGGAGGGATGGAGAAGTGCTCAGCAGCGAAGTGCCTAGCTACATTTGTGGTATCTTCAGCCTGATGAATAACAGAGCTTTGCCCTCCTTAGTGCTGAGAGAGCATCCCTCCTGAGGGCCTGCAGGCTGTCTTCTGGTTGCTGTAGCACAGGGCTTTTTCCTTTACGTACTCGTTTCACCACTTCTCTGCCTGCTGCTGGTACAGGCTGCCAAACGCTGTTTCTTCCTCCCCCATAGCTGTGTCTGCATCCAGTGCTGTTTGTGTTCCTGCTTCCCTTCAGAGGCTTCTTTCTTTCTCTTTTTGAGCATCAGTTGCATTTCTGTCATGGTTGGATCCTGTGAGTTAGAGCTCACTGCACAGTGTGGGGCTGCACAGGTAACATCCCTGTCCTGCCCTGGCTGCCAGGACCACACCAGCTTGGCTGGGGAGCAGTGCCCAGAGGGTTTAACCTGCAGGCCTTCAGCTTCCCCTCCTCTGCAGCCAAGGGTGGGAAGCAGCCAAGCCTCCCTCCTGGTGCTCATTTTGCTGTGGCAAACACTGCTTTTCATGGGAGAAACACCTCTTGTCCTTGTCTCCACAGGGGTTTCTTCCATACAAGAAATTGGGCACCTGGAATGTATATATATGTATATCTGTATATAAAGAAGTTCTTCCCTGTGAGGGTGCTGAGGCGCTGGCACAGGGTGCCCAGAGAAGCTGTGGCTGCCCCATCCCTGGCAGTGTTCAAGGCCAGGTTGGACACAGGGGCTTGGAGCAAGCTGCTCCAGTGGAAGGGGTCCCTGCCTGTGGCAGGGGTTGGAGCTGGAGGAGCTTAAGGTCCTTTCCAACACAAACCATTCCATGATTCTAAGATGTGGAGCGCAGGCCTGGCTGAAATCCCTTTGAAAGAGACCTCATGGAAGGGAATGCTCATCCCCACATCCATCCGCAATGGGTGTTGGGTCCCTCGGGGCCTCTCCATGCTCCGGGTGCGGGAAGGGGCGCGTGGCAGCGGGATAAGAGCTGGACACAGCGTTACATAACGCGCCGCTCCGCTCCAGAGACGCATTCGGATGATGGATTGGAGGCTCTGGCAGCCGCTTCCCTGGAATAATACTTTAAACATGACTTTTCCACTGCTCCTTGCCAGCAAGCGTTAGTTTGCGCCGTGGAGGCTGTAAAATTTCACTTCAAGGATGGGTTTCACTCCCGTTACCAAATGTGTCTGGAATGTGCAGATGTTTCCTTCAGGGAATAGCGAGCCAATCTGCTCTAATGCATCCCCACGGGAAGGACTCAACGTGCTGAGCAGCCCCTGGTCACCAAATCACAAACACACACACACGGAGCACCCTGTGGAGCTGTGCCCGTGCTGGACACATCCCCCAGAGCTCTGGTGGTGGAGGAAACCCAAGGTCTGTGCTGGAGGCTTTGCTCTGGGTTGCTCTGGGGCTGCAGGATGCATGGGCTGGTCGCAGAGGTCCTGCTCTGCAGCCCACGGGAGCTGCACGTGGTGTTACTGTAATTGGGTTTTAATAGGTCCCATATTGCTGTTTTCTGGGGGAGGACTGGAAGAGCTGTGAACCTCTGGTTAACGGGGTGCAGATGAGCATCCCGCAGGTATCCAGTTGCTGTAGATGTACCGGACTTAGAGGAAATGATCAGAGTTGGAGAAGATGCTGGCAGGGCTGGAGCAGCTCTGCTCCGGAGCCAGGCTGAGAGAGCTGGGCTGGGTCAGCCTGCAGAAGGGAAGGCTCCTGAAGGGAGACCTTAGAGCAGCTCCGGTGCCTAAAGGGAAAACCTGGAGAGGGGCTTTGGACAAGGGATGTAGGGACAGTCCAAGGTGAATGGCTTTAACCTGCCAGAGGGGAGTCTGAGATGAGACATGAGGAAGAAACTCTTTACTCTGAGGGTAAAAGCCTCAGTAAAGGAAATGGCTGTGCTGGTGAAGTTGAGAATGTTGGGAACTAAAGGAATTAAATGGTCCTCATCTGTTCATAGAGGGACATAGTCGAATTAGCAATGAAAATACAGCAAAGGCAGGACTGTTCAGTAAATATTCCTGTTTTCTGTTTGGAGGAAAGCCAGGTGATGTATTTGTATCATATGAGGATGATGAAACATTTCCACTCCAACAGTAACTGACGAGGATGTTAAACAGCTGCTAGTAGTGTCAGACCCTCTGAAATGAGCAAGTTCAGGTATTTGGCATCCAAGGATTCAAAGAGGTGTAGCTGAAGAGCCCCCTGGGCCATTAGTGGTCACTTTTAGTGGGTTCGTGGCATTAGGGAAATGCCCAAGGACTGGATCGAAATGGACACATTACCAGTGTTAACAGAAGGGAGATGGGATGCTACAAGCATTTATTAGCCCAGTGTCCTGAATTTCTAGCCCAAGGAGAAGCAATCCAGTGCACAGCATAGACATCAGCTACAAGTGGAAAGGGGATGGTGTAATTAGTGGCAATCAACATGGAAAATTCACTTATGGAAAAGAGGTCTCATGAACCTCTGCCTTTTAAGTAAGTTTTCAGATGGAGTAGATGAAGATGATGACGTTGATGTAATACCCATATGGCTTGTGTAAGGTATTGGACTCAGTGTCTCATGTATTGGGCAGAAATTGGAATGAAAGCCAGTAAGCACTACATATATAAAGGGATTAAATCCTGGCTTCAGAAGGCAGAGATAAACTGGAGTCATCACGAGGAGCTGTGTTGCAGTGAGTCTCAAGGATTGATCGCAGGCTGCCTCCGTGGTGCGTTTGTCAAGAGGCTGGAGGAAAACAAGGAACATCAGTGAGCCTGGACTGAGAGTGCCAGAGCACAGAGGAGAAGGAGCTCTGCTTTGGTTGGAGAGCTGGTCACAGAATGGAGCCTCCTGCAAGGCAGGGATGCAGCCAGGGGAGGTGCGGTGGTCAGTGTGCAGTGATAAGGGTACCAAGATGATGAGTGCAACCCAGGGAGGTGTAAACAGGGAGGTGTGGAGCAGAGAGGGTGTGTTTCCTGGTGTCCTCACTGCATGGAGGTGGTGGTGTCCTACAGAATCCAGCCAAAAGCCTCTCTGAAGGAGCCTCCTGTGAGGCAGATGGTGTTGGCTGCTGCAGCAACAAGGTGGGAGCCTGGGGAGTGTGTGCTTAAAACATAAGGGAGGGACCCTATGGTTAGTGGACAGGGGGAGTGAATCCTACACCAGGGGACTCCAGCTAGGCAAATTCAGACCAGAAACGAGCCTGACTGACACTGCAACAGCTCACCAAAACTGGTGGTGGTGGCCATCCCATCGCTGTGAGCCTTTGTGTGGCGATGGGAATGTTCTCTAGAAGGATGGGGAACTGCTTGCTTAGGCTTGATGCAGGAATTGGAGGTGAGGAGCAGGGTCGTTGGGATAAATGATTGTGTTCAGACTCTGAGTCATTCTTGCTCTGTGTTGGTGCCAGAAGGGAAGGGTTAGCGGCTTTGTGTCCTGTTTCCCCCTTTCCCCAACACTGGCTCTGGTATTGAGTAGGTCCCAGGGCTTCAGAACATCTGGAGAGTCCCGTCCCTCACTGAGGAGGCCACAACAAGAGGACGTAACCCCAGGATCGCAAGGAAAACACAGGCGGGATTGTGCTGCAGCCGTGGTTTGGCCAGGTCCGGGGTCCTGACCGTGCTGCACTTTCCTTTGTGCTCCAGGCTGCCCTGAGTTGTGGGTTCTCTGTCGCAGGCAGTGGGCTGTGAACTCAGTGGTTGTGCTCAGCATCCTTGTTTTCTCAGAGCAGCGCCATTGACTTTCTGCTATTTTTAAACCTAGCAAGTTCTGCCCAAATCCCAGTGTTTTCTCTCTGGAGAAGGAGAAAACCAATTCAGGGGCTCAGCATCTCTCCAGCACAAGCTGCGCTGCAGCATGTGGCTCAGAGTTGTTCGCCATCGTTAACACACTGCCAGGCCTGGACCTGGGGGAGTCTTCCTGCTCTCTACGTGTCCTTTTCACTGTATTTTTAGGTCTTATCACATGCTTTGTGCTGCAGAGGGGTTGGTGAGAGCCTGGAGCTCACCCTGGGCTGCTCTCACACCCAGAGGGACGCAGGGACATGGTGATGCTGTTTGACCATGAGATTTTATCTGTTCTCCCACTGGTTTGGAGCCAGGATTCCCTCTTGTGTGATCTGTAGCTGCCATCTGCGGATGGCTTTGGCTGGGGGGGATGTTCCTCTTAAATCTTCAGTCCCTCGTGAACCCCCAGGTTTTCCTGCTTTGTGGCTTTGTTTGTGTGCTGCTGGTGCTGTGGAGGCTGATGACGTCCGGACTGTTCTCCCAGTGTGAGGAATGGGAGGAGTATTTCCCAACTCTCTGAAGAGGTTGCTTTTAGTCTGATCCTGCCTTATCAGCCTCGCTCTGTCTCAGCTGGTTTGCACTCCAGATTCAAGGGAGCGGCATTAAGGGTTTTATAGAGCTCCTCAGGACAATTCCAATTCCTAAAGGGGCTACAGGAAACCTGGAGAGGGGCTTTGCCAAGGGCCTGTAGGGACAGGCCAAGGGGAATGGCTTTAACCTGCCAGAGGGGAGACTGAGATGAGCTCTGAGGCAGAAGCTCTTCCCTGTGAGGGTGCTGAGGCGCTGGCACAGGGTGCCCAGAGAAGCTGTGGCTGCCCCATCCCTGGCAGTGCTCAAGGCCAGGTTGGACACAGGGGCTTGGAGCACCCTGCTCCAGTGGAAGGTGTCCCTGCCCGTGGTAGGGGTTGGAACTGGATGAGCTTTAAGGTCCCTTCAACCCTAAACCAGGCTGGGATGTGTGTGACTTCGAACGATCAGGTGGCCTCTCGTGTTTGACTGATGTGCAAGTTGTTCCGGTGTTCCTTTTGGGATACAAAACACGGATGCCCCAGAAGGTTTCTAAAGACTATGCTCTGTAGGTATTTTTTCCTGCTGTACCAGTGTTGCAAACTGGATGTGTGCTTTGGAGAAGACTTCTCCGGAGTTCTCTGCATCTCTTGGCTCTGGCTCCTCAGTGATACTTCTGTTATTGGTTCAAGAGCATCCAAAGCCTCCTGCATGCTGCAGACCTTGCCTGTGGCTCTCGTCTGCTGCATATTCCAGAATTGATGGTGCTGGGGAAACATGGCATTATGGCTTTATTATTTCTTATAGAGAAATAGCATCCCTAGGGGTTCCCTGTCCAGGCAGAGGCCTCCCAGGAAAATAAATGCAAATAGAATAATACCAAATGAGGATCCAAAGATTATCTGCTCCATCCCTTGTCTGGTGGTGATTTAGTATCAATAATACCTTAACATCTATTGAAAGCTCTTCCCTTTCAGTGAGGAAGATTAAGCACTTAGCAGCTCAGCTGTGTAATTCCTAAATCACAGCTTGCAGAGGGCTCACTTTGCATGGTAAAATGAAATCCCACTGAGCTCCAGTCATGCTGACTTGGGAACACTCAGGGATTTCAAGAGAGCAGGGCTGGGCATTGAAGAGGGAGGAGCTGTGTATGGGAGTGCAGTGCCGCAGGACATGGGGCTCCCTGGATGGATGCCTTTTTGGGGGGAGAAGTGGGTATCCACATGGAAAGTTGTTGGATTTGGGCTGCCTGGGCTCTGCCACGTGTGCTGGGATGGTGCAGGGGTTTATCACATCTTTGGTTTCTTTGCAAACTTTCCATGAGACAAATGTGTATTTCCAGGGCTGACATTTAGCTGGATGGAGCTGCACAGAGCTTGTTTATGTGCCGCACTGATTATAGGCATTAACTTCATTCAAATATTTGGGTTGCTGCTTTCCAAAAGCTGAAGATCTTCCCTGCTCTCATCTTTTAGAGCGATGTTTGAAGGTCCCTTCCAACCCAAGCTATGCTATGGTTCCATGTTGCAGTGGCAGAACAGGGCTGGGTGATGCCTGATGCTTGAAGCCTTACTTTATGCCACATTGAGTCACCTCTTGGCAGTGGAGGACCATATCCAGCGCCAGCTCCAGTCAGTGCCTGGTGGCTCAGGAGCTGGGACATGGTGCTGAAAAGCCTTTCTTGTACCAGTGGCCATGCCTGTAGCCGCCTCCTCATCCCACCGGAGCGCTCTTGCTGACCTCCACCAGCACAGGAGGATGCTGGTGACTCCCCAGTGCCCTCCTCGCCTTTGGCTCCTTGTTTTGGGGTTGGGAATGAGGGGATGAAGTCAGTTGCAGGCTGAGAACAGCATGTAAAGTGAGTCGTGCTGCAGGGTCCCTGTGCAGGCAGCACTGGGGACTGGAGCCTCCTGTGTCAGACAGCTCCTGGCCAGGACAGCGGGACACAGCGTGATGCCATCGCCTGCAGTCCGGCCCTGCCAGAGCATAACGTCACCCCATGAGGTAACGTGTCCCCTTTGTTCGAGTGGCTGCATCCCTGCTCCGGCTTTATACCCTTATTTGGGAAAGTTTGTGGGAAGCTGCTGGCTGCAGGGATCCAGGGAACTGCTCGTGGAGTCTGGGCTGCACTGCGGGCAGCTCCCACCTGCAGCGTGGAGATGCCCTGGCCGTGGCTGTGATGGGGATGCCCTCGCTGTGGTAGGGATGCCCTGGCTGTGTTGGGGATGCCCTGGCCATGGCTGGGACAATCTGTGATGGGGATGCCCTGGCCATGGTGGTGGGCACACAGGCTCTCACACCCCCTTTCCTCCGGTGCCGGCAGGGACACAGACACCCTCTGCCCAGCTCAGCCCTGAGCTCGCTGCAGGGCACTCAGGGAGTGTTTTGCACTGCCCCATGCCACTTGCTTCTTGGTGGGATCAGGAAGAACCTGAAACATCTGTGTCTGCTTTGTGTCAAACGCAACTTATTGTCATGTCTTGCAAGGGCATCTGTGCGGGTGCTTCGTGGTTCTCCCAGGAGAGCACAAAGCGTCCGGAACATTGCACGCTTGTGTCCTTGTATCCGCGCCTTGCCTTTTCCTATCAACAGTGAAGATGTTGCTGTGGGAAGAAAAACATTTCATTTTTAAATGAATATTTATGAAGGAGTCTTTTGGGGCAAATTCCTCAGAGAGGGAGCTCAGGCTTTGGCCAGCGCTGACACTCATAAATTCAGAGTGAACAAACACATTGTCATTGTGGTGTGACAGCCTCGGGGAGACGAGGGTGCTCTGTGCTCTCCCTGAGCCTTCCCCTGGACATCCCTCCATCTCCTGTATCTGCTCCCTAACAGAATGCCCCATCCCTGGCAGTGTTCAAGGCCAGGTTGGACACAGGGGCTTGGAGCAACCTCCTCTAGTGGAAGGTGTCCCTGCCCGTGGCAGGGGTTGGAGCTGGAGGAGCTTTCAGGTCCCTTCCAACCCAAACCATTCCATGATTCTGGGATTCTTTAGAAGCTGATCTCTGCAGCAGAGTCCCTGGCACAGGGATGAAGTGCAGCTCCTCTGGATGGGGATGCATCCGTTCACAGTGACCCACTGTTGTGTGGCTCTGGGAAGGAAAGGGGTGAAACCCACCAGTGAAAGGCCCCTCTTCATGTTCAGCTGCAGCTCTCGGAGGTGATGTGTGGTGGAGCTGGAATCCCCTTTGCCTTGGAAAATCCCTGCTTTGATGCAATTCAAACCAGTAGCTGGTGATGAAGATCTCCATATGCTGTTGTTCTCCTGCCCATGTGGAAAGTCAGAGAACTCATCGTGAGGGGAGCTGCTGAGTCTGTTCCTGCCAGCCAGTGCAGGACCACAGCCTCGCTCCCTCCCTGTGGCTGGCACACAGAAAATTCCATGGTTTTCAGATTTCCATTGCCCCTGTGGCATGATCCTCTATTCTCCCACTGCACACAAGCTCTCCTACTTCTACTGTGCTTCCTAAGAGAGGTGCAAGCCAAAAGGTGAAGAAAAAAAGGAATCATATTAGCAAAACCCTTTACTTTTTCCTGGCTCAAGCCTGTTAAAGCACAGAGGGTTTTTCCTGCTCTCTGGAAAGTCTGTTCTGTACATCAGGCGGTACCAGCTGCATGGGGCACCGTGCTGCCTTTTAGTGCTGGAGGCTAGAAGAGTGTTTGCCATGGTAACACCTAAGACAGTGTTTGGTGGTGTGGCTCTTGGGCAGTTTGCTGCTCTCTGCGGCAGGTCTTCCATGTCAGCTCAGGGAGATGGGATGGGAGGTGGGAAAGCATTTCCCTTCCCTGCAGAGCTGCAGCCTGGAGATGCTTTATCCCTCCTGTACTGTTGCAGGCACCTTAGTGGCCACTGTAGAGGCTCTGGATGGAATACAACTGCACACAAGCTGTCACCATCCCCTTGCACCTCTGGAGCTTCAGTGACCCACCAAACTCTTAGCTTTATCATGGGTTACAGACCTGGAGCTGCTTTTGTACCAAACTCTCCCCAGCAGCTCCTCTCCACACAGACTCTTCTCCCCGTCTGTGGATGCTTTTCCCATTACTGTTCTGGCTGGGCCCCATGCACCAAAAGGGCTGGGAAGGCACAAACCAGCGCTGCCCCCCTTCCCCTTCCCTTCCCTCCCTCTTTAGTGCAATGAAGGCAGAGCGGGCCCACAAATGACATAATGGGAGCATGACATCAGGCTTGGCAGGCGGAGGCACGCTATACTCTGCTCGACATTATATGTTCTGTGGTATTGAGAGAAACCCAGCAGTGCACCAAAACCAGCCTGTCCAGCGCCGCACCGAGCTGCAGGAATCGCCCCCCGGCTGCTGAGCATCACACAGCGCACGCTGCAGCCCTATCCCAGCTTCCATGCATGGGGATACCAGTGCTCCATGCTTTTACCCCCAGAACTTACCCGACCCCATCTGCAGGGGCGTTTGAGACTGAGCCATCCCCATGCTCTCAGTAGGGATGGGCTGTTGTTATCCATGCGGCACATGCAGCATCACACAGGGAGCTGGTAGCGGGGCTGGGATGGAGCTGAAGGCTCCCAAGGCTCAGGCTGACACCCTCGTTACTAAATGTTCCCTTATCCCAGGCTTCATCTTCCCCAGCTCTACTTCCAGAAGTGTTTTCAAACCTTCCTTTGCTAGCATGGAAGTTAAAGGTGTCTGTGTTTCATGGGGAGCTGCGAGGGGAACTCTGGTGCTCAGTTCTTGTTCTGTGCTATAGTTGGTGATGGGTTTTGGTGCCCCACATCCCACAGGGTGTGAGCCAGCTCTCCCAGCCTCTGGCATTACATGGCTCCCTTTTACAGGTGTGGAAACTGTGGCAGGATGCGCCTCCCCCTAGCTGCCCCTTTCCAGGCAGCACAGCGTGTTCTCAGCATCCCCTGTGGCACAGTGAGCTCCGTTTTCCTTTCCTCCCGTGGAGAAGGCAGCAGTCTGCGTGTGCTGAGCGCTTCAATGGGCAGCCTTGTTTTCTGCTGGCTTCAGCCTGCTTTGAACCTGCTCTGAGTTTCCTCCAGCCGGGCAGTGGGCTGGGAAAGCACAGTCGTGGCAGTCTGTGGCACCGGGAGGCTGAGCTCAGCCCAGCAGCCTTTTGCATTGAGGTTTATGGCTCACTATTTCCTGATCTCTGCTTTCTTTTCCTTGCAGCCTAGCTTGGTTCCCAGCCGTCTTTCCCATGCCAGGAAGGCATAGTGTGATTTTCCATGCAGGCTGGAGAGGGAGAAGGCAAGCAGGAAGCTGGGAACCCCGCTCCCTGACTCGCGGCTGGAGGTGGCAGGCGCTGGCATCCATCATGGTCCTCGCTTCTCCAGGCTGTCAACAGGAGCTCTGCTCCCCTTGCAGGCTCTGGGGAAGCTGAAAGCTGGGAGGTTTTACAGCAGTTCCTCATCAGGTTGTGTAGACAAGGGTAGAAAACAGCAAAGGAACTGGGCTCTGGTGGGTTGCCAGCTAGCGCGTGGTCTGGATGGAGTTCAGGAGCATCTACAGTGCTGATGGGAGCTCAGGCTGTGGAAGACAGAAGGTGGGAGTGTCAAGGCCTTGGGATGCCTCTGGAAGCGTGTGAGTTGTAGTTAAGTGACAGAGTGCCAGGGTACAGACAGAGCTTGGGTTAATTACAGCTCCAAGGGTTCAGAGCATCTCACAGCCTCTGGGAATCAAGCCCCAGCTTTCTCCTTTGAAGCCCACTGGTGGAGCTCCTCTGATGACTCAGTGTTGGATGACAGTAGAGGGTGCAGGACAGATGTGTGAGCCCAGATGATAACATCTGGCAGCATCAGCTCGGTGATGTGTGTGTAGAATGACAGCCCAGTGTACTAGGCAGGAGAAGAGGAAGAAGGGGTAGGAGCCCTCTATGCCCGTGATGGGCATGATAGTACTGATACCCCAGAGATGTGCATCCGAGTGGCCTGACACCCTCATAAGCTGGCCCTGGCCACACAAAGCAGTAGATCAGAGGGTTGAAAGTTGTCACTTATTAGTTTAAGGCGGGCTGCTCATTTTGGCCCTTCCTGAACAAAACCTGCATCCCCCGGTCCTGGATCCCTCTTGTTCACCAGGAGCTGCTTCCCTGAGCATGCTGCTCAGTAGGCAGTGACATCTAGTGTCAGTCCTACACACTGTGTAAAAGCAGCGCTGGGTAGGGAATTGCTGCCTGTGTTTCAGTTTCTACCTGGTGGTGGGAGCAGCTCTGGCTCTGCATCTTCCTGCAGCACATACCAGGTCATGGTCATCCCTGGTCCTGCTCTTGGGTTGGAATGAAGGTGACTGAGCCCTGGGAGCTGAGGATTTGGGGTCTTCACTTACCTGAAGAGAATAATGAAATAATGATAAGGGATGTTTGTGGAGGGCTGAGGAAGGCTCAGGACCAACCCCTCTGTTGTGGTAGAGGGCTTTAGAAGAGCAGACCTGCCCTGCTGGCGTTCTTCAGTTCCTCCTTGGGAAGGTGGGAGAGATGGAGAGGAAGGTGCAGAGAAGGTGGTGGGGCTTGGAGCTGGGTATCCCACTACCCTGCATGGTTCAGTGCCCACTTGTGATGGTGAGAGCTTCACCATGCAGCCAAGCAGCACTTTTGATGAGGCTGTTTGAAATGGCAAAGCCCCGGATTTGTAGCAGCAGAATAGTTTGGGTTTGGTTTGGGTTTGGGTTGGAGATCTCTCTTGTCTGGGGCAAGGAGCAAGAAGGCATCTGAGCTGAAACAGCCTTTCCTTCTGGCTTGGGGTGCTGCCTAAAAACTAAATGGGTTGTTCCCAGGTATTTCAAAGGAGAGAAATAGCTGCACTGGTCTCTCTGTAAGGTGACGGGTTAATGGTCTGGTCCTGTCCAAAGCTGGTCAAGTAATGCAAGGAGGTGCCGAGGCAGAGGACTGCAATTCACAGAGCATCCTCAAGGAGAGGTGGAGCAGGAGCCTCCCTGAGGAAGGGCCTGACCTGCCTGGCAGCTGCTGGGATCCTGGTCCAAGCTGTCGGTGGGTTTGTCTTGCAAGTGGGAGCTGGAAGGGGGTCTGGAGGTGACTGTAATGTCCCTGTGTGGAATGTGACTGCCATGTGGTCAGTGTTGTTCCTGCAAAGGACGATCTGTGTGCTGTAACTATTGTCCCCACTACCCCGAGACAAAGGAACATTGTCTTGACCAGATCTGTGCTAGAATCCTTCTTTTAAATGTATTTATTGAGCTTTTATTCTGCACATTTCTTGGCCTTCTCTGGTGCTGTTGCTGGTGAACTCTTCTGAATCTACTCTTGGCTTGGCAAAGAAATCCCGGACTGCAAAATCCAGGAAAATAAACCATTTAAAGAGACATCCATCCCTGTTCCTTATCCCCAGCTTCCTGGAATCATGCATCCTTTTCTTGCCAGTTTGGCAGAATCCTTTTGATTCGGATAAATGAAGTTTGAATGTCAGGTGAAATCAAGAATTAATTGGTGTGGGGATAAAAAGAAGAGGTGAGGCAGCAAGGAGAAGGTACAGGATGTGCTGGTAGGAAAGAAGGTGGGAAGAGAGGTGGGAAGGGAACGTCTCTGTTGACACGGCTGCAGCAGAGCCAGCCCCATCCGCCTCCCTGGAGCTCTGCCATTAATCCTTGAAGGATGATAAACCAGTGCAGGGGCTCGGGAGGAGTGTTTTGATGCTGCTAAAAGAAGGTTTTGGCCACAGGAGATACATCTGAAACCCAAGAGTGGAGTTTATTGGGAACAAGCAGCAAAACTGACTTCTTAGCTGCGTGACACTTTGAATTGAAGAAGAGGAATGTGGGGTGCAAAGAGCCAGGCTGGAGACAGGAGCAGCTCTGCTCTGGATGAGCTGGAGGCTCTCGGGGTTACAGGGCGCAGTGAGGGGTTTCTAAGCCAGTGTTCCCTTCATAAGGACAATGTAACCTGGGTTTAAATGGAAAATATTCATTGTTACTCCTTTGTTCCTTTTAAGCTTTTCCAAAGAGAGACAAAAAGATCTTTAAATTAGAGTTGAGCACATCAGTTGTGTTATTAACGCTCGGTTCTTTGGCACTGGAAGTGGACTTGGAAGTTCCTCATGAATCTTTCTCTAAGTTCATTACTATTTACTCCAAATTACTTCTTAATTACTTATTTGAACATTCATTAAACCTGAATAGGTTTTGAAAGGATACATCCATTTTACCGATGTGTTTGTCACATCTTTTGTTACTCTACGTACGCTGCAGGATGGTGCGTGTCTGATGATAGTCCTCATCTGTATCTGCACCTTGTGCAGAGCTTGGAGCAACAAAGGCTTTATAGTTTTAAAGGTGTTTTCTTTGGCTGGGAGAAATGCTTCGCTTCAACGCACCAAAGCCTTCCAGTCTGGGGCCTGGGGTGGAGTTTGCAGAGAGGCTCTTCGAAGGTCTGGTGATGGAGGAAGGACAGAATGGAGTTGCCGAAAATGGTGTTTTCTTTCCCCAGGGATCTTTCCCATAACAAGATCAGTGGTTTAGATGGTCGCGTATTCAGAAGCCTGACTTCTCTGGCAAAACTGTAAGTACACCCCATGCCCTTCATCCCTCCAGCTCACTGTGCACGTCTGAGCTGGTACGCAGAACACGGGCTTGGGTTGCACAAGGAAGCCGTGTTCTTGCCTGACCCCATATTGATGTGTCCATGGACTCCTGTTATGACCATGATGAGCTTTGCATTTCCCTTCTTTTACAGAGATTTAAGCCACAACAAGATTTCTACATTAGAAGATGGAATATTTGATAATTTATTTAATTTAAGTGAAATGTAAGTTCATCCTCTTTGTTTCCCAGTTCCTTGTTTAGACCTTTCCTTGAAGCAGTTCTTCCCTTCCCGTGGGGTGGGATGCAGTGCTGTCTTGGGGACATGTGGGGCACGTAGTGCAGTGGGTCACACTTAGTGTTCCTGTCTGTGCAGTCACATCTTGGGAATGGGGATCTAATGAAAGGGCGCTGACCTGCAACATGGGAGACCCTGACAAGCGTCTAAGTCCCTTGAAGATGTTCTCTCTTAGTGAGTCAAGTTCTTAGGCCTACAGTGGCTTTGAAAAGAAGTAGTTAAGATCTGTGCAGTTATGTGAAGGGAGACCAGGGGAAGCCGCACGTTTCCAGGAGACACACATGAAGTCAGAGCGCAGAGTGGCAGCTCCGTAGCTTAATGAGCCACAGGATTAACTCCGTGCAATCCCTCTTGGCAAGCCAGAAAACAGCTCAGGCACATGTTCTCCCTGAAGACAGGACACAAAGGGCATTTTCAGCCCTGCAACTGGCACTGCAAGGACACAAAGGACCCAGGCTCAGGCTGGCCAGCAAAGTGGTGCTTGCAGTGTGAAGATGCTGGGTCCAGCCCAGCCCAGCTGGCGTCAGCTACACAGACAGCTTTCCATCTCTGTCCCCTTCGCAGCTGAGTGCCAAGGGCTGTAATTTGGATCCAACTTAGCTGCAATTAAAGTTTCCATCTTTTCATTAAGCTGCCACATGGAAAGATTATCATTGACTTTGCATTTCTTTTTCGACACATCAATTTGCTTTTCTGAGTTCTTTTCTAATAGGGCTGTAAATAGTGCCCCTGCCTGGCGAGGCCGCGTTCCACCCCGTGGCTGTTAGATGGCAGCTATTTCAAAGAGGAGATTGTGTCTGTCATTTGCTTCTAATTGCAACAATTATTTGTAGAGTTAAAAAAGCACTTGGAGCACTCGCCTAATTCTAGCCTCTGGAAAGATGATGTTAATTATTGCTTGATTCCCTATTCATTAACTCCCCTCACTGTTCTTTCTGCAGCAGTTGAGTGGATGGCGCACATGGGAGCAGGGAGGGAGCCGCACGCTGCTGTAAGTAACACTTAGCACGTGGCAAGTTAAAGCCTAACGTGTGTCTGATCTCCCACTGCAGAAACCTAAGTTGGAATCCGTTTGTTTGTGACTGCAAACTTTCCTGGCTGCCCCAGTGGGTGGAAGAGAGGAAGGTGAAGGTCCTGCAGGCGTCAGACACGCGATGTGCGCACCCTCCTGTGGTGGCAAACCTGTCCCTCTTCCACGTCTCCTTCCTCAATGCTACTTGTGGTAAGGAAGCACTGTGGGATATGGTGGGGAATGACTAAAGGCACGGAAACACTGGGCCCGGGGGTAGCTGGGATTACATCTCGGCCTCTTCAGACCTCAAGTCACCAGCTCTAATGTAATTAAGCAAATAATGATAGCACATGACTGTACCCTGATGCCTTAAGGATTGAGTCAGTCACACCAAGGCTGAGATCAACAAACGTGTTACCGACCCAGCTTCAGGCAGCCATCAGATGACACCAGCTCCGTGATCTCCAGCGTCAGGCTTTCATTCTCTCAGGCGTTTAGCAGCCTGACTTTAAGCAATGAAACCTCATTGAAGTTGATGGGACCTGAGGGCATGCCAAGTTGAATCTACTCAGGTGACAGGGCTCCAAGTGGGGAGTGTGAAATGAACGCTATGGATCTACAGCCCCGGGTGCCTTTATCTGACTGCCTTGGCTAGAGAAACGTTGGGCAGTGTTTAACTGGAAGGTGGGAAGGGGGAGCCTGAAGAAAACTAATCCTGCCAGGATGTGCAGTGATCTCTGAGTAACAGGGAGGGGGAGTGAGTGCTCCCTGTCAGGAATCAGGCATCTCCTTCAGTGCGTGATAGCAGGATTCAGCGATGAGGGCTGAAGGAGCCGGCACTGGTGAAGTGCAGAGCTCCACAGGGCCAAATCCTGGCTGGTGATTGCTCCTCATTCCCCAGCAAACTTCCCACAGCCCTGCAGCATCTTGCAGGAATTATCAAGGGGAATCACACCAGCACTGTTATTCCCCTTGGTTATTCGTCGTTCCCCTCGAACTAGTTAAAATGTGCGTGGAAGCAGTAATGTGAGGGTAATTCAGTGTAATGGGAGGAGGCTGGGGACAGCCTGCCAGCTACTGACCGGCAGGGATGAAGTATGACCAGGCTGGTGTTAAAAGGCAGTTCCCATGTCGTGGTGCTCTCATGGGGCTTTGCTTAAGAGAAGTGGCTCAACATCTGCAGGAATAAAGGTTTGGAGGGAGCAGTTGGATGGATTTGCTATGGGAAGATCACCCGAAGCTGTAGAGATGTTTGGGGGGAGATGTTGTAGCAACCAGCAGAAACAGAGGAGCAAACAGGCTGTGTCGCATGGGTAGGGGTGGAGAGGAGGCCAGGTCCAGCTGCACTGCAGCTCTGTGGGGCCAGGCCCTGCCTCTGGGCTCGTGATGGAGAAACCTCCACCCGCTGCAAGCCAGTGAGGGGGATTCAGCTCAAGGGTTGATTCGACTCAAGCTGCTGCTCTGAGAACGGGGCTGTGTGGCTGCCATCATCCTGTGTGCCTGCGTGTCCATGCATGTGTGTGTTCATGCTCCCTGCACCAGGCACGTGTTGGCGCTGCGCATCCTTCGCATGAGCACATACATGTGCATCCCTCAGCCTGTGTGAGTTTCCCTCTTTCCTAGCACCAGATTGTGCCTACGAGTAGGTGAGAAGCTCTTGACTCTCCGCCCAGGGAGGATGCAGTGTCTGCCCAGCTCCAGCGTGTGCCTGGGGGAGGATCCGGTGGTGTTTCCCCCATGCACCCCTCTGCACAAGTGTGTTTGGTTCTTAACTGGTTACTGGCAGCCCCAGGCAGCGTGCACTGAAACATTCTGCACCAGCCCAAGCCAAGGTAGGGCCAAGGGGCCTCTTAGCTTGGTCTTCCTTGGTGGCTGGTCCTGCGGGCTCCTTGGAGGCTCAGACTCAGCAGCTCCATGTCCCATGGGACTGTCAGGCTCTCCAAAGCGCCCTTTTATTTACTGAGTGTTGCTGCTCCATAAATCTGTGGGACTGGTTTGTTATTTCTGTCATCATCAATTAGCAGGAAGCGTTTGGAAATCGTTGCTGAGGGATTAGAGATTTCCCAGGCAAGGCTCAGAAAGGAAACGTTTGGAGTAGGAGAAGTCCTTTCCCAGCAGTGTGGGGTGGTGTTTCTTGGAGGGTTGCACCAAGCCAGTGTCAGTTTGCAAGAGGATCTTGTGTTCTGTCCCCCAGGAGCTCAATACATAACGTGTCTGACAAGCAACCACACAGAGGAGGCTGAGCATGTCATCCTCTTCACGTCTCTTCACCCTGGGAACCTCACCGAGGAAACCTGCAGTGCCCTCTGCTATGCTGAGGACCAGGACTATGGAGCATTCAGCGCCCAGGGGCAGTGTTTGTGTGGTACTGCCCAAGAAACAAACTCTTCCTCTGGTTGTTTGCCGTTTTGCACTGAGCATGAGTCCGGGCAGGCCTGTGGTGGCCCATCACTCGTCCCCTCTCCCTTCCAGGCACAGCTACCTGTGTCTTTCACAGGACTGCAGCCCCGGTACAGCCTACACCAGGCCGTGCTCTTCAACGTCAGTATTCCCATTGCTGCCAGCACTTTACTGTGGGACTTTGGGGACCAGACAGAGGTTCTCAACACCACTGGAAATGCAGCTCTCCACACGTATGCCCTACCTGGGCAGTACAACGTCACTGCCACCGTTGTTGTGGGCACCAAGGTGTTACATGTGCAGGCAGAAATCGAGGTAGTGGCTTCACCCCAGCAGTTAGAACTGCAGTGTCCTTCCTTGGTCAGGACAAACGAGAGTCTGGACATCCGGATCCGCAACAGAGGTGGCACTGGCCTCACGGTGACGTATGGTATCACTGCAGAGGCCGGGGACCTGAGCAGAGGTAAGCAAGGTTGGATGGATGCATGCTAGGCACTGGCTCCTGGGCCTTCCCTTCCCCTTCCTTCCTAAAGAGGAGTAAGGGATGACTCGTTTGGGTGCTCTTGGCTCCCCTGACTGACCAGGCAGTGATTTGCACTGACCTTGCCCAAGAAGATGACTGCACCAAAGGGGATTCATCAGCTTCAGGAAGGATGGGACATCCCTGGAGCTTCACTCTCCAGGTTGGGCTGGGGTGTGTGGGCCCACAAAAAGGACATCATGCTCGTGTTCTTCTCCCTCCTGCAGCGGTTCACCCCATGTGTCCTGCTGATGGCCTGGTTTTCCCTGGCAACAACCACTGCTATCAGCTGGTGGTGGAGAAGGCCAAGTGGCTGGAGGCCCAGCAGTACTGCCAGGAGCATGGCAATGGAGAGCTGGCTTTTGTGAGCAGCCCCGAGATCCAGAGCTTCTTGGTTGCTCATGTCATCAGGTAAGTGGGGAGGGTAAGGGTTAAGGTTTCCTAGGGACAGGTCTTGTGTTCTGGGGTCACATCTGCAAAGGGGTTCAGAGGGAGGCAGCAGGCAGGTAGGCCGACGAGACCCATGGCTCCAGGATAAGTACAGGGAGGTGGCAGGGATGAGGCTGCTGAACAGAGAGGAGGAATCAGCAGAGCTTGAGCCCTTGCAGAACTTGGCTGCTTTGCTGAAAGGCTGTGAAGGGAAAAAGAGGAATGGGGCAGAGAGCTGGAAGTGAGAACTGGGAGCTGTGGGATTGCTGCTGGTGGGCATCTTGTACCCAACATTTGTGCCTGTGGGTGCATCTGAAATGGTGCCGAAGTGCAGGGGCAGAAGGAACCGGGGCTGTGCTGAGCAGAACTTCCATCTGGGAATGCAGCAGAATGTGCAGACTAGAGCTGGGCAGTGCAGAGGGTGAGTGCTCATGTCCAGAGGGTGTTTGGCTGCCAGGCAGGGCCTGAGGTCACCTTGTGCTCCGTCAGCACTAGAGCCTGGACTGTCCCATGCGTGACACCGTGGCATTGAGCAGCCGCTGTAGCAGAGCCCAAGGCAGATCCCAGCTGGGATCCTGCACCCTTCCAGCCGCTCTGCAGCTGAATCCCAGACCCCTTCCCTTCTTCTTTCACATCCTGAGAGGGAGCAGCTCCTCTCCCAGTGTCAGCAGCATCTGTTCCACCTCAGGAACTGGGCTTTATAAACAGGGAACTCTGGAAGTGTCAGCCTCTGATGAAATCTGCCCCTCCAAGAACCCTTTCTGCACCCAGCCATCTGGGGGGGGAGCACAACCAGGAGAGCCTTCAGGGGCCTGACAGTTCTTGTCAGCGCTCCCAGATGCAAATGTTGGAGGTGGCCTTTTCATAACCACAGCCCAGAAAGCACATTGAAGTGAACAGCCGTGTGTAACGTGGGCTTTGAGCGGTCCTGCTCAGGGTCTGACAGCCCCTGCTTCCCAAACTTGTATCCTTGCCTGGGCTTTATCCTGAGATCGCAAACATGTGGTCCCTGCTGCGGGGAGAAGGAGCCTGTCCCTTTGCACGGGTTAGGCGCCGGTCACTAAGTGCTCTGATGTATCAGGCGTTGCGTGCAGGGCTTTTGATGGATGCAGCCCCAGGAAATCATGAGACCTCAGAAGGGAACAAGCCGCCCAAGCTGTTCCCCAGCTGCTGCTCCTCGTTGCTCTGCTCCCCAGCCCCTTCATTACATCTATTTATTTTATTAATCCATTCAGATAAACACGAAGGAGGCAGTTCCAGGATGCAATTTCCCTGGCGATGAAAGGCAGAGCAGCGGAGCCGCGGCTCTCTGGAGCATGCAGCATCCATGGCTCCTTGTGGGAAAAGGACAGAAGCAGGAATCTGTTTCCCATTAGAGCTGCAGCAGCGAGGACTGCTTGCTCCTCTCCTCCACTCCTGTCGTTTGAAGGCCTTCCCAGGAGCAGCATGTGCTGAGCTGGGCCCGTCCCCATCTCCAGGAGCCCAGCGCTCCAGCACACACCCCTTCAGGGGACCCTGCTTTCCCCTTGGAGGCAGCACAGGGAGCCCATCTCCCCTTCCGAGCCTCCTCAGGCTTTGCTCTGCTCCTGCTGCTCGGTCCTTCTCAGAGGCAGAGGGATGCTCACATCTTCCTTCAAGAAAGGATGCCTAGAGCCCTCTGGTTCCTCTCTGCAGGGCATTGGGCAGGGTGGGAAAACAGCCACCATTTTCCTTTATTTTTTTCCCTTCTGTTTTCTGTTTCAATGGCTTGCAGTTAGATCATAAGTGGAATTAGAAAAGGAAAATCTCCATTGAGCTTTACTGATGGCAGCAAAGAGGCAGTTTTCCAACCTCTGCTTCTCCCTGATCCCTGCCAGTGGGCCGGGAGCAGTTATTTATGTTCTGATCTTCTTTGCAATGAAAACTCCTCATTCACAGAGCAGTTATTTCTGCTGTCGTTCCCCAGCACGACCTCATTCACCATTTCATCTGCTCTGAGCCTGGTGCCGGGTAGGCACCAGTGACCTCCCTGCTCTGCTCTTGCGAGCGGTTGTACCACCCTGGGAGCGAGGGGCAAGGCCATGCGGAAGTGATGGCGCCCTGCAGGAGGGAGCTTTAAAGGGTGCAGGATGAGGCTGTTTCCACACCCTTCCAAAGTTAATATGGAACAAAAGCCTCCCTTTCTGCTGCTTGAGTGCTATTAGAAACGGTTGTCCAGGCTGTTTGTGGCTATGAAAGTGCACTCAACACTTGCCACCAGGATCACTGCTGGGATTCAGCCAGTTTCCAGATGGGGAAGGGACGTTTCCATCTTCCTACAATGATCCCAGCAGCTTCTTGTGTATCTGGGGTTCATCTGCTGCAGAGCTTTGGCCTCTGGTGCTGGCGCTGCCTCTTGGTGGTGCCTGAGGTGCTGATGATCACCCAGCACCTGCATCCAGGAGCACAGGAGCTTGTGACACCATTCGAGGTTTGATCCTGGTGCCAGTTCCACTTGCAGGGGAGAGCTGACTGTAGATTCCAGAGGTCTGCGCAGATGAGTCACTGCTTCCCAGTGTGTCATGAGCTCTGTGGTGCTGACAGAGGCAGTGATTGGGTCCTCTTGGAACCGGAGTGAGACTGGCATTTTGGGAATAGGGTGACTCAAGCTGTGGGGCAGCAATCATCGAGGGTATCATGGGCAATCATTTACTCACTCAGCTGCCCACAGTGTTCCCCTGAGCTCCCCTTTGCTGCATTGCAGTGCTCGTGTTGGTTGCTCTGTCTGCATCATTTTGGCTGAGCTCATCAAAGGGCTGGTGGCTTTTTGTGGCCAGGACAGAGGTTTAAAGGGCAGGTAGACAGAGGATGCTGTGCTATGGAGGAGCTATTCAAGAGCCAGGTTCTGGTGGTAGAATGGATGCTGAAATCCTTTAGTAACTAAAAGGCTCCGTTAAATGCAGCCTGTGACACCTGGATGAAGCTGTTATTCTTTCTATAGAGATCCACAGATTGCATCTATCCCAGGTCTAATACTTATGATTTCCTGAAATCTCCCCCCCCTCTTTACGTTCTGAAGGAGCCTCGACGTCTGGATCAGCTTCAATGATTTTGCAAGCACTGGAGCACAGCAAAGAGGCGAAGGATTTAATCTGGAGAGCTGTCAGAACTGGCTGCCAGGAGAGCCCCATCCCTCCAACGCTGACCACTGCGTCCGGATGGGCCCAACAGGCCAGTGTAACACAGACCTGTGCATGGCCAAGCACAGCTATGTCTGCGAGTACAAGCCAAAAGGTGAGCTCTGCTTCTGCCCTGCTGCCCTCTGACATGTGCCAAGGGTAAAGAGGGCTGCGTGGAGGGGGTCAGCGGGAGCATCACCCAGAGAATTGGGACTGGCAGCAACCACCGTGTTACCAGCAGAGGTTTGATAAACCTGGCTTAGCCCAAAGGAAGACTTTGGCCTATTCCAACCTTTGCCATCGAATAGAGAGGAGCAAAGCTGTGAGGCAGAGCTTTGGAAACAGCTTTTCTCTCTGAGCCATCTCTGCTGCTGCCAGGGTTTGGTGCTGCCTTGGGTGGCTCTTGCTGTCCCTGTGTAGTTTGTGAGATGTTGGGGTCTTGTGAGTTAAAAGACTGCAGGGTGTTGGAGATCATCAGGTGAGCTTTAATGATGTGTGTGCTGTGCAGGTTTGTGTTGTGCAGCCTTGCACATCTCCCAAGTGCTGGAGGGAGTAAGAAAGAGAAGCAGAAAGGATTTGAAATATGGGAGGTTTAGGTAAGAAGGAAAGGCCATCATTGGCCCTGGAAGGATGGACAGGATCTACTGGATGTGCTCAGATCCCAGAGCCAGACTTGGCTGTGAGTGAGCCAGGGGTGTTTGCTGCTGCTGGAAACCAGCTCGTCCTGGCCATGAAGCCCAGGGGGACAGGGAGGATGGGGACAGCCATCCTCAACAGCTCGTGCTCAGAAATTGAAGCAAAATCAGGGGGTGCTGGAGAAGTATTTGCAGAGTTCCTGGATGGCAAAATTGCTGAGTAGTGCAAATGCAGAAGTTGCTTGTGCGGGGATGAGAAAGAAACCAAAATACCTGGAAGAGGAAGAAGGAAACTACAGGGTTGCAGCATTCCTGAGTGCTCCAAGCCCTGCTACAGCTGGAGCAGGGTGGGGGGCACAGCTCCAGGCCTTGCTGAGTCTCGATGCTTTGCTCACACGTTTCCTTTGTCAACAGGAGTTCTCTTAAATGCCGAAAACTTCTTTGTGGGAGCCCCTGCGTTTGACACGCACGAGGCCGTGAGGAACGTGAGCGAAGATGCGCTGTCAGCTCCATGGCAAGATCTGGAGGTGAGAAGGGTTTGCTCGTTCTGCTGCTGCCCAGGGAGCCCAGGGAGGTGCAGGAGGGTGAGAGCTGTGTTTGTGTTGCAGGTGATGGTGTTCCCTGAGCTGGCGTTCAGGCACGAGGGATATTTGACTGCCCTGGAGTTTGTGACGCAGGAGCTGCATCAACCCGTTCAAGTGAGGTTCCAGGTGCATAGACCCATCAATGGAGAAGGTGAGACATCTCCTCTCGATGCCTGGGGTATTGTGAGAGCCAGCTTCGCCTGGGCCATGCCAAACAATGTATGTGGCCTTCTTGTGGCCCTCTGTTTTCAAAGCAGAAGCTTTGCAGCCTTGAAGCCTCAGAGACTTAGTTCTATTTCTTGAGGAGACTTAAGTGCAAAGCCTGCAGGTCTGGGGGAACAGGCAGAGGTTGCCTTGGAGAAGTGCTTGTCCTGGAGGAATTAACAGAGGGAGAAACCTGTCTCAATGCATGAAGAAAATAGGAGCGTAAGGAGCATGTGTGGAAGTGAATTGGCCTTCTGAGCTGTACTTGAGGACTTTGGGAAGACATCACATGTCAAACGGGAATGTGTTCTGGTCCATCTGGCCCCACAGGTTAACAAGGAAGAATGTTTTCCTGCGCCTGTTTCTTCCCGATGGATGAGATAATGTAATAAGCTTTTCATTCCCTGTACAAGAGCTCCATAGTCACAGTTTTGGCAGTTGACTGTGCAGCAGAATGTTTGCTGTAGCCATAGGGTTGGCTGGTTACAAAAGGATATTTTTTGACACTGAAGAGATACTTTTGACATGAAAACATTAACTTGAGAGAAGTTGCTTAATGTGTTCTCAGTGTCAAAGCCAGCTCTGGGCTCGCTTTCTCTTGAGCACAGATCTCTTTTAGACTGCAAATTGCTGTGTTCTCACTGGAAAAGAGACTTTGTTATTCATGGTCTTCGTGCCTTTGTGAAGGTTTCCAGTAAAACAGGGCCCTGGTCTCGTGGAGCAGCAGGATGTGTTGCAGTTGCAGCTTGTCCTTAATTGTGGAGCCAAGGTCTGAGTGGGAATTGGTGGATTTGGAGCAAGGAGAAGTGTTACTGGTCCGAATGGTGATCCTTGCTTTCCTTTCACTTCTTCCAGACTACCAGGAAGAAAGAAATGCCACAGAACCATTCCCCATGGCTCAGGAGGATGGGAACTGGACGCTGTTTGAATGTCCTCCTGGTTTCCAGTGGTGCCATTTGACTCATCTGTGCTCCTCATTGAACTAACTGCTGCAATGAGACCCAGTGTGCCAACGGTTCTCTTGCCAGCACCCGTCCCCCGCTCTCCAGTTCTGCACAATGGCAGCCAGCTCAGCTATGAACTCATCAAGGAATTCTTCTTTACAGTCCCAGCCGGCCCTTCTTCCCAGTATCTGGTCAGTGTTTACTAGCTGTTGTAACCAGTGAGGAGGTGGGGCAGTTCTCTCCTGAGTGCTCTGGGTGAATAGAGAATTGTTCCCAAGTTGCAGATGGAGATACTGAAGTCCATTGAAATGAAATGACTTGTCCAGTGTCACACATGCCAGCAACTGCAAGCCACGGGCTCCCTGTAGGAACCTGTTGCAATAGCACAGTTGCTCAAAAGGCTGTGCAGCCATTCCCATTGCACTTAAGCAGTGAAGATAGAGCAGAATTCTGCTCTCTGTGCTAGCACATTTGCCTCAGAGGGGCTGGGGAGAGCAGAGTGGTGACATGTCTCCCCATGCTGTGGCTGGATCAGTTTTTCAGTTGGTTTTCACTTGGCAGTAAATCCAGCTGCCTTGCCAGGCAGGAGTTGGGTGCTTAGTGCTCTGAACTTGAAGCATTAATCCTAAAGGATCTCCTCTCTCTGCAGGTCACATTCAAGAAAGAAAATATCTTTGTCAAGGCTGAGGATGTCTTCAGTCTCCAACACAGTGCAGGCTTGGGCTCACTTCTCCAGTGCCAGCAGAGTACCACATCCCCTTACAGAACCAATGTCTTAAGCATGAACTCTTCAGAGTGGGAGCTTGGCCTGGCTGATGGCTTCTTTGGTGCCTCCTGGATAAACAACACTGTTTGCTCTCTTCGTGTTCTCTATGCTGAGGAGCAACTGGTCCCAGTGATCAGCCCCCACAACACAGGGCTGGAGCATCCCGGTCGCTACACGGTCAGAGCCAACGTGGACAACGGGGTCTTCAGCACCAACGTGTCCTGCAGTTTCTGGGTGACTTCCATGGTGTCAGGCCTGCGTGTCATCCACCCTGCTCCTCAAGGTGGCAAGGTCTACCTGCCATCCAACCACACCACCCTGCTCATCAAGCTCTCCTCAGGGGTGAACGCCACAGCGAGCTGGCTGGGAGACAACCGCACCTTCCCCTTCGAGGGGTCCTGCCCGGCAGCTCTTGCCCTGCTCACAGCAGAGTGTGCCCGGGAGAACAACGATACCTGGTTTGCTGTGGTCAGCCTGAGCGGCCTCAGGGAAGGGGTGAGCACCCACGTGCTTGTGGCAGAGAACACCGTGAGCACCCAGAACATCACTGTCACCGTGAAAGTGGAGGAGCCCATCCGAGGGCTGCGGGCCACCCCTGACCCTGAGAGCAGAGTCCTGCTAAACACACGAGTGGTGAGTGCTTACTGCTGTTGTTTCATCCCCCAGCAGCGGTTTTGGCCCTTGACACTGAGGGTGTGTGTGGCTCATGAGGAGGTTGGGGCTCAGCTCCACGCTGGTGGGGTGTAGCACTGCTTGCTGCTAAGCATCGCTCCCAGGCCATGCAGACAGCGCTGCTGCAGATGGGGGCATGGGGCAGAAAGCACTGGTGCTTTCCAACAGGAAGCAGGTTGAATTCCCTCAGAGGTAAGTTCCTCCTGCAAGGGGGACCCTGGCTTTCCGGTTCCATGGAAAACCAGAGGCATTCTGAAGGACCAGCATTTAACTTCTGGCTTGTCAAGGTAGTTACTCCTTTAGATTTGCTCTACTAAATCCTTACATCAGTTGGCCGAAGCTGTAAGAATGTTTCATCCATCCATCCATCCGAGTCCTGGAGTCACTCTGGTGTTTGCAGCCTGTTTTCCTCCAGTCCCCTGTCCCCAGAGCTACAGCAAAGCCCTCGGAACCTGAGCAGGAACTGCCCATGGGTGTCTCTGAAATGCTCTGCTCAAGCTCTGGCTGCTTATGGCAGAACCCTGTGCCTGCAATGCCTGTTGGTCTCATCCTTCCTGGCTACATGATCTGCTCAGGAGGCACTGTGGGAGTGAGGAGGGAGCCTACCCTGTCCAGTGCAGGACATTACAGACTTTGGGTCATGGACGAGGGTCAGAGACTCAGCTCAGAGGTGTAGCTAAAACTGAGTTGTTTCTGCCAAGCTGTCAGGAGAGTTTTAGCCAGCAAGAGAGACCTGATCACAAGAGCAGAGCCCTAGGGAGGGCAGCAGTCAGCATGGGGTCTGCTCCCTGCTCTGCTATTGATTTATGGAGTCAGGGGCTGCATTTCTCCACCAGCAACAAAGGCACAGGTGATCTGGCACCTGTGTGTCATGCTCTGAGCATCCTGTCTTGCAGTGGGTGATGCCTCCCAGCCTGGCCCTGCTCCTCTCCAGTTCAGCTGGAGATCTTCCAGGAGGCGCTGTGGATGCTGTTCTCTTGCACTAGTGTGAAATGTTCTCCTGCCTTTCAGAGCTACATCCCAGTGATGGAAGCTGGCTCAGATGTGACTTTCCGATGGACAGTAGATGATAAACCATCTTTCACTTTTTACAATATTGTCTTCAACGTTATCTACCAAAGCCCAGCTGTGTACAAGCTTTCGGTAAGCCAAGGCCTTTCCCATCATACCATTGCAATCCTGGGTTTCCATCTCATCCCACAAACTAAGCAGGAAAAGCAGCAGGGAGAGGAGAAGGCAGAGTTGAGGTTTTCACTGTGCACTTAATGAGCTTGTTTGCTACTTCTCACTGAGCTGCTCTTGCACATAGTTTCTTCCTGTTCTTCCATTATAGCTGACTTCCCTGCCTTCCTTGGCTTGGCTTTCTCCTCTTTGCTCCCTGTTTTCTTTCTGTTCATGGAGTGTCTGTCCTTACTCATCCCGCAGGAATGAGGCGGGGAGCCCCACTGCAGGGTGCTGGCCACTGCTTTGGCAGGCAGGAGATGTGGATTCAGAACCAGGCAGAGGCAGGATGCAAACGTGAGCCTTTCATAGGCAGGACAGAGCTTCTGCCGCAGGCTCATCTGGTCTGTGTCCTGTTCTTTTTCTACTGGTGCAGGCTGGAGCTTGGGTTTTGTCATGACCCAGAAGAAGGATCAAGCAGAGAGGCTGGGCAGAGGGAGGTGTCTCTTACGGAGCAGTATCTCTGGCCAGAACATCATTTTGTGTCATGTCTTGTTCTGCCATGCAGAGCCCTGATCTGGCTCCCAGCTGCTTGGTCCTTTTGCAGGGTGACTGCTGGCTTCCTGCAGAGAGCCAGCCCAGCTCAAGGGCATGCTGCCCCTAACTTGCTTGGTGCAGCACACCGCTGAGCAGCGCTAATTTGCTGGGTGAAGGCCTGTGCTGACAGCCTGGGTTGCTTCCACTTACAGAGCTGAGAGGGTGGTGTTAGTCTGGAGTCCGCTGGGTTCAGTTTAAGAGCCCCACAGAGCCTAGACACAAGCTTCTGTTATCTGTTGGGGTGGGAGGTCTCTGTTCAACTGGGTGTGAAGGATCCCTTCTGTCAGCAGCTCAGCTCTCCTGCAGGTGAGGGGGTGATAAGATGCTTCACCATTAGGTGTCATGTCAGTGATACAAGCCTAGATAATCTTGAGGATCCTACTCTACTTCTCTCGTGTCTCTTCAGACTCTTGCCTCCCTTTCCCTCCACTGCCCAACTTTGCTCTCCCTCTCTGTGCCCACTGCACCCAGGATGCTGGAGCTGCCCTTGGCTTGGTTTTAGGAGTCTCTCCCATCCCCACTCTGTGCTTGGAGCCACTCATCTGCCACTGTCCTAAGGAAACCGGGTGGCTGTTGTCCCCGTGTTGCCAGCAAGGGCCTGGGCTTTGCAGCTGGAGACAGTGTGGAGCAGGCAAAAGGGTAACTGGCATGCTCAGAGCCAGAAGAGTCTCAGGATGAGCTCTTCCCTTTGTCCTCTTCCAGTCCTTCCTTGGACTGGCTCTAGTGGTGAAGATGTGGTGGTTCCAGCAAGAGGTGGCTTCACCAGGTAGGTGACTTTCCAGTCTATGCTGCTTTCCAGTGCCCTTGAAGCTGCTCTTCTCTGACCTTGGCTGCTCGCCTGCCTGGTGGGACCCCTCAGCACAGTGAAGCCCCACTCTCCGAGGGCAGCACAGCAAGGTGACCCCAGATGCATTCTTTGTCCCACTGTCCTCCCCAGCTCACCGCCTCCAACCACGTCAGTAACTTCACAGTCAATTACAATGTCACTGTGGAGATGATGAATAAGATGAAGAACCTGACTGTGCTGGGTGTCCTGCCGGTCCTGCCTCAGAACAGCACCGTGGAGCTTACAGCAAGAGTTCAGGTTGATTCAGCTGTGGATGCTATGTTCCTGTGAGTCCTTTGCGAGTTGCCCAAACTCAGGGTGTCGCTGTGCACTCTTTCCAGTCTTACCTTACTCTTTCTCTTCCCAGGGCCCATTTCTCAGCTCCTGTCCAGTTAGTTTGAAGTCCCTGCAAGTGTGGTTCAGTCACACTGGCTGGGACCTAGAGTTCAGGCTGAAATGCTTTTCTTTTAAAGGGTTGCAATGCTGCTTTAATATTGGGTTCCTCCTCTTCTTCCCAGTGCTGTTCTCCTCTCACGGTGACAATTCTGCAGCTCCTGCTTTGATACTTGGCATTATGCTTCCTGTGTTTTCCCTGGAATCTCCAGCCCTGAGCCTGCAAGACAGCCCTAGGCCAGGCCAGGGTTCCTCTGGGGTTTCCATGCTTCTCCTGTTGTGCAGTGTAATGTGGTTTGTATGTTTCTCCAGGTGGGATTTTGGAGATGGCATCCAGGAGACATACATGTTCAAACCTCCCTACAACAAGTCTTTCCTTGTTCCTCATCCCAATGTCCATGAGGTTGTACTTGAACACAACGTTTCACACGTCTACCAAGACCCAGGTATGCTCAGGATGGTTCGTGGGGGGAAGAAGGGGCTCAGGCATTTTTGGGCCAGAAGCTGTTGCGCAGGCATGTCCTCATGACTGCTCTTTCCCTGCTCTTTCCCAATACAGGAGAATATGCCCTGGTGGTTCTCGTGTCAAACCAGTTTGAGAACCTCACCCACTTGACCCCAGTTCACGTCCACAGTTACCTGATTGATGTGAAGATGGAAGCAGAGGAGGATGTTCTAGTTGTGAGCCGCCCGGTCACCTTCAGGGCCAACCCATTGCCATCTCCTTACGGTGTCCTGTACACCTGGGACTTTGGGGATGGGTCCTCACTGTTCACAGACAGCCAGTCCACAATGACATACAGCTACCCCAGGAGAGGGGTGTACAACGTCACCGTAACAGCCAACAACACCATAAGCAGCGTGGAGACAGTCGAGTGCTATCAAGTGTTTGAGGAGATAACGGGGCTCCAAGGTTTCTGCGGATGAGGCAGCAGGAGCTGGGAGCATCCGTGACCCTCAGTGCCTCGGTGCAGACAGGGGACAGCATCACCTGGATATTCGACATGGGGGACGGGACGGTGCTGAGGACTCAGGTGCCAGTGGTGGAACACGTGTACATAAAGGACATCAACTGCACGGTGAACGTGACTGCTGTGAATCCTGTGAACTCTGTCTCCCAAACCGTGCCCATTCGGATATTTGTCCTGGAAGTGCTCAAAATAGAGCCAGCTTCTTGCATCCTGGAGCACCCGGATGTGCAGCTCACTGCCTACGTGACGGGCAATCCTGAGGAATACATCTTTGATTGGACTTTTGGAGATGGCTCCTCCAATGTGACAGTCAGAGGGGACCCCGTGGTGATGCACAACTTCACCCGCAGCGGGACCTTCCCCCTCTCCCTGACTCTCTCAAGCAGCTTTAACAAGGCTCACTATTTCACCAGCGTCTGTGTGGAGCCAGAGATAGTCAATGTCACCCTCCTCCCTTCCAAGCAGTTTGTGAGGCTTGGTGAAGAGAGCAGCTTCCAGGTCAGTGCTGTGCCTCTGTACCAGTACCGCTACCGCTGGGATTTCGGGAACAATGAGTCCACCAGATCAAGTGGGACTGAAGTGACCTACACCTACAAGAACACAGGGGTCTTCCTGGTCACAGTGACTGTCTCCAACAACGTCTCTTTCAACAATGACACAGCGTTTGTGGAAGTCCAGGAGCCAGTTGGGATAGCGAAGATTGAGTATAATGGGACAAGTGTTTTGGAGCTGAACCAGATCTACCTGTTCTCTGCCAGCATGAATGGAACCAAAGTGAGCTACTGCTGGGACTTTGGAGATGGCACTACCCAGCCTGGGCAGATTGCTACCCACTCCTACAACAACACAGGCCATTACACCATTAGTGTGATGGGCAGGAATGAGGTGAGCTCTAATGAGACCACCGTGGAGGTCACAGTGAAACGGCGGCTGCAGGGGCTCACCATCAATGCCAGCAGGACAGTAGTGCCACTAAACGGCTCAGTGAGTTTTGTGGCCACGCTTGTAGCTGGCACCGCCATCCGCTACTCATGGATCCTGTGCGATCGCTGCACTCCCATCCAGGGCTCCTCCACCATTTCCTACACGTTCCGGTCCGTGGGCACGTTCAATGTCATTGTGACAGCAGAGAACAAGATCAGTTCGTTGCAGGACAGCATCTATGTCTATGTCCTGGAGCAGATTGAAGGCTTGCAGGTGGTTAGCAATGACCTGGTGGAGGACATCTATTTCCCAACTAACAGAACACTCCATTTGCAGGCAGTGGTGAGAGAGGGAACCAACATCTCTTACAGCTGGGTGGCCCAAAGGGATGGCACTGCTGTGCAGACCTTTGCTGGGAAAACCTTCTCCTTGAGCATCCTAGAAGCTGGAAACTACACTGTCTATCTGAAAGCCACCAACATGCTGGGATGTGCAACTGCTAACAGGACACTGGAGTTCATTGAAAGCATTGGTCTCCTAAAGCCTTATGCCTTCCCCAACCCAGTGGCTATTAATGCTTCTGTCAACATAAGTACCACCATAACCAGTGGCACTGGCATCACGTATGTTTGGTACCTAGAGGATGGCTTCTCTCCTGTTACCTCTGAACCCTTTATTATACACTCTTTCCAAAGCCCTGGAATGATAGAGGTTGTTGTTGGAGCAGAAAACAAGCTGAATTCAACCAATGCAACAGTTTATGTCTGTGTAGAGGAGGTCATAGAGGGGCTGAGCATAGGGACTGCAGAACTGGACTGCAGATACGTCTCATCAGGCTCCACGGTGGTCTTTGAGGGGGAGCTGCAGAAAGGGACTGAAGTGACCTGGCTCTGGGAGGTACCAAATGGCACCTTGAGTGGCCAGTCCGTGGCTGTCACGTTCCCCACAGCAGGGTTTTATACAGTCTATCTGAACGCATCCAACAACGTGAGCTGGGCTCTGGCCAGCAGGAATATCTCCGTGCTGGACAGGATCCAAGGACTGGAAATCCTTGCCAGCAAGAAGGTGGTGGAGCCAGGGGAAGAGGTCACCTTTGTGATCAGGATGTCGTCAGGTACCTCGGTGAGTTACTTGGTGAGCATAAGCGGGGACTACTCCGTGGTGCTCAACGGGTCCAAGTACACTCACGAGTTCACCAAGAGCGGCGATTACTTGGTGACGGTGACGGTGCAGAACCAGATCAGCATCGCACATGCCCAGGTGCTCATCTCTGTCCTGGAGGCCATCCGTGATGTCAGGCTCCTCAACTGCTGTGAGCAAGGCATAGCCACAGGCACGGAGAAGAGCTTCAGTGCCCAGGTGGGCAGCGGCTCCCGCGTGTCCTTCTCCTGGCGCTTCTCCCTGTGGAAGGAGCAAGGTCGATCCGTGGTCACCATGGCAGGAGAAAGAGTTTCCTACACTCCAGAAGCTGCAGGGCTGCTCGAGATTCACCTCAGTGCCTTCAATGACTTGGGAGGTATCAATGTCACCAGAACCATCCAGGTTCAAGACCCGATAGTCCAAGTCTTCCTCACTGCCTCCAATGCCTTTGTCAACAGGACAGCACTGTTTGAAGCAATAGTGGTGCCCAGCAGCAGGAGTGTTGAGTTCTTGTGGACCTTTGGGGACGGCTCTTCCACTCAAATGAGCAGGGTTGCGGTGGCCAACTATTCTTACCTGAGCCCTGGGGATTACCTGGTGGAGGTGAATGCCACCAATCTCATCAGCTTCTTCATAGCCCAGCTCACTGTCACTGTCAAAGTGCTGGAGTGTGAGGAGCCGGAGGTGGAGTTGGCCTTGCCCCCCCAAGTCATCATGAAGCGGTCCCAGAGGAACTATCTGGAGGCACAGATTGACCTCCGTGGATGCATCAAGTACCAGACAGAGCACCTGTGGGAGATCTACAAAGCACCCAGCTGCATGAACCTGGATAACTCCAGCAGGATCCATCTGCCAAACGTTGATGTGAACAGGCCCCAGCTCGTAATACCAAAGCTTGCCCTGCAAGTTGGGAACTATTGCTTCATCTTTATTGTCTCCTTTGGAGATACCCCGCTGTCCAAAAGCATCTTTGCCAATGTCACTGTGATACCAAGTAAGCTGGTGCCAATCATTGATGGAGGGTCATACCGTGTATGGTCCAACACTCAGGACTTAATCTTGGATGGGGAGAAGTCCTATGACCCGAACTTGGATGATGGTGAACAGACCCCGTTGTTATACGATTGGTCTTGTACCTACTCCTCCAAGGTAAGAGCAGTTTTGTGCAGCCAGAGAGGGTGGTCATTTGTGAGCTCCAACTGCACATCTGCTCCTCTATGAACAATGGTCTGAGTTGAAATGGTGTTGAGGGAGGCTTTGCGAGCATCTTTAATAAAGCTGCTCCAGGAGGGTTGCAAAGGTTTCCCAATTCTCAGCTCAGGATGATGGTACCAGAATTGCTGTGAGGAGCAGTGCAGAGCATCCTACTGCAGTCCAGTGCTGGCCTCGTACTTGGCCTCTGGTTCACGGTTTCAGTGCAGCTGCTTCCATGACCTGAAGGAATTCGAGCACTGCTGGTTGCAGCCCAGGGGCTGAGGGCTCTGGTTCCTCTCCCCTTAGCATTTAAATGTCTCTAGTTTCAGCAGTTAGGCTTTGCAGGAGTCAAGTGACCACAAGTTGTGGCCACTGTGGTCACAAGCAGGTCACTGTCCTCATGGTTTGACCCTACGTGGTAGAAGGACAAGGCAGAGCTGCCCTTCATGTTCTTATCGAGATTCTTAGAAGGAGCATTTATGATTGAACGTGGGATTCTTTTGCCTGTAAAAAGTCATTGTTTTCTCTCTTGAGTTCAGAATGGACGCGGAGTGTGTATGGGTTAGACTTTGGAGTTCAGTGTGAGCTTCTTGTGTGTTGATTGGGAATGTTTGTGAGCTATTTAACGATGAATTAATTGCTGTAAAATAAGACTGTGAAGCTCAGATGAAATACAGTATTCCAGTACTGCTAACTAACCTGAGCAATAGGATACTGTGCTTTGTTGTCCACACACCACCCCGTTCCTCCCACCCCAGTGGTGGCATTGCCCAGTAAGACCCGTAACCGTGACGTTGTGTGGACCTGCATGCTTTGGCTGTGGACTAACCCGCTGGTCACCCGTACCAAGGAGGGTTTGAAAGTTCTTTTCTCCTTGCAAGCAGAGCTCGGCTGCAGGGTGCTCTCTGAATTTCAGTGCCAAGGAAGGAATTGTCACAATTTCCAAAGCTGTATTAGAAGCAGATGTGGAGTATACGTTCGACCTCACCGTCAGGAAGGAGGGGATGAGCCCCGAGGCAACGAATCAAACCGTACGTACCCCAACAACTGTCCCTGCCTGTCCTTGTGTGCCTGTTGCTGGGCACAGGAGCTGGAAGTCCATGGCCCGTTTCGTAGGGAAGTTTCTAGAGGAGAGTGCTGCTGGCTTGGGACTGTGTCCAGCCACAACTGACTCCCTGGCCTGCATCCCCTTCCTCATCCAAGAGCCAGCACCACTTTAACTGGGGGTGTGGAAGCTGCTGCTGCCTCCTGCACCCCCCAGCCCCTGAGAGCAGGTTTTAGGGCATCACTGGGGCTCCATAAATGATCTCACCCAGGTCGCTGGCAGGAGCAGACATTGGTGTTTCTGTGATACATTCATCTTACGCTGCCTTGCGCAGCACTTTTTGCTCGTCCTGCCAAGTCCTTTTAGTTTCTTCCTTCCTTTAGGCCTTGCGTCAGTCCCTCTCTGTGCAGAGGGTGCATTAGGGACCAGTCCTGAATGGTTGCTGGGACCGAGAGTCTGTGACCACAGATCTGCTGTAGGAGGACAGTGAAAGAGCCTGTGGTCAGTAGCTCTTCTGGCTGCAGCCCTGGGCTCTTCCCATGCCACAGCACCAGGCTTTTCCCTCATTTTTGCCCAGCGAGAGCTTCCTAAGAGCTGCTGCTTCATTTGACCTTGAGCAGCTCCTCCCTTCTCTCGTTTTGACTTTAAGGGAGGCTCTGTTGAAGCGCCGGTTGGTTGTGTTGGACTAAGCCTGCTGCTGAATGCATCTGCAGCCCGGCAGCACTTATGGTTTATGTCAGAAGCGTTCATCGTGGTGTGCTTGGCAGTTGGAGCTGTAGTTAGGCTGGAAGTGGAAACTCTTACTGCCTGGGTTTTAAACCAGGGCTGGAGGATGAAAAGGGAGAAAAAAACGGGAATTGATAGTCTGTCAAGGACATTCTGTCCGATCTGGTTTCCATGCAGGAGTGCAAAACAACCAGGCCAGTGTCGCAGGAAGTTTGCAAATCCTGTAGGAATGAATGGAGCTTCACTGTGCTCCGGCACAGGGCTTGGGAATATTTATCCTGTTTTAAACGTCTGCCATGTTAAACAATGTCTTCATTGCTGTCTGTCTTTGAATGCAGCAGCTTTGTTACGCCAGGGCACAGGGCTCGGTCCAATGCTGGACAATCCCTTTTCCTGAGGGATTAAGGGAATTTAGACAAAGCACAGGGGTCAGAGCTCAATAGCCGTTGTGTCTGACCCGCCAGTGCTTCTAAAGCTCCCCTGGGTGCTCTGCCAGGGAGGTGTGTGGACATCTTGAGATGATGCAGCTTAGAGCTGAGCTAAAAGCCTGGAATGACATGACACTCTGTGGAAAAGGTGGTTCTTCCAGGCTGCAGGGCAAAACGCCTTGGATGTGCAGTGGGAACTGTTTTCTGCCTGTTTTGATCATCATTCCTGTCTCTCAGGGATATGGGTAGTGTCAGAAATGATGAATGAGAGCCCAAGGGTCAGGTTCTGGAACAAGGCAAGTGGTTCTAGTGCAAGCTGTGTGGATGGGAGCAGGGATGGAGACAGCAGGACCGTGCTGCTGTGCACAGGGCAGCACGTCCTCACTCAGCTCTGGCTCACCCGGAGCCCTTTGTTACTCTGGACCATAAACACTTCCCATTTATCAGCCTTTTGAGGCGAGGACAGGACCCACAGCCCCGGGTCCGCAGCTGCAGAGGCAGGACCAAGAGTTGAGCCCACAGAAGACAAAGCAGAGCTGCGGTCACATCCCAGGGCAGGTGCTCACCAGATGTTTGGTCTGTGCTGTGCTGGAGGCTTTCCCTGTTACCCTGCTCCTCTTTCCCAGACTCTAACCTGGATCCCATTTGTCCTGAAATGTCCTGTACAGTAAAGGGCTTTGGTTAGCATCATCCCCACTGGCACCACGAGCAGGACCTGTGCTGGGAATTCAGCACAGGGCTCCAAGGGGCTTTTTGGAAGTGATTTATGATGTTAAAAAGAGCAAATAAAGTAAATCCAGAATTACCTAGATTATGTAGTAAATCCAGAATCACCATCAGGCTGATGCAGAGCGATTTCTCCTTGCAGAACCAGATGCTGGGATGTCTGCGTGCCTGTTAGATGTCTGAATCTTTGTCTCAGATCTCTGATGGAGCCTTTTGCTTTCCCAGGTATTCATCAAGAGAGGGGGAGTCCCTATCGTGTCCCTGGAGTGTGTTTCCTGCAAGGCTCAGTCTGTCTATGAAGTTAGCAAGAGCTCCTACGTCTACCTGGAGGGGACCTGCCAGAACTGTCACAATGACTCCAAGCTTGGGGTAAAGTCATTAGCAGTGCTGGTCTTTGCTTCAGTGTGGTGGACTTTAGGAATAGGGGGAGAGTCAAGGAATCATGGAATCATAGACTAGTTAGGGTTGGAAAGGACCTTAAGATCATCCAGTTCCAACCCCTCTGCCATGGCCAGGGACACCTCACACTAAACCATGCTACCCAAGGCTCTGTCCAACCCAGCCTTGAACACCGCCAGCAATGGAGCATTCACACCTTCCCTGGACAACCCATTCCAGTGCCTCACCACCCTTACAGTAAAGAATTTCTTCCTCATATCCAATCTAAACTTCCCCTGTTTAAGTTTGAACCCGTTACCCCTTGTCCTGTCACTACAGTCCCTAATGAAGAGTCCCTCCCCAGCATCCCTGTAGCCCCCCTTCAGATACTGGAAGGCTGCTCTGAGGTCTCCACGCAGCCTTCTCTTCTCCAGGCTGAACAGCCCCAACTTTCTCATCTTATCTTCATACGGGTGGTGTTCCAGTCCCCTGATCATCCTCGTGGCCCTCCTTTGGAGGAGAGGATGGAAAGAGCTGGGTGAGAAATACAGTCCTGGATCTAAACTGCCACAGAGAGAAGGAGGGGAAACAGTCTCTGAGCACAGATGCAGTGGCTGGGTCAGCTGAGGAATGAAGAATGGCTGGTACCAGTCTCTCCATCACAGCCCCTGGAATTGGCTGCAGGACTGGCTTTGTAGGGTTGGAGGTTTAAAGCACAGAGCTTGCCTGCTGTGACGTGGGGCTCCTGCATGGTGTACAATGTCTCAGCAGCATTGAGGAGGCCAGGAGAGTCCTGTGGAGCAGGTTCCCTATGACCTGTAGCCACTGGACCCCTGTGAGATGCCCAGCGCTTTCCTTCACGCCGGGTTGTGCCTGCAGGCTGCAGGACTCGTGGCCTGTCAGTCCTCCATCAGTGTCCCCTCCTACCCGAGGGCTGGGTTGTTTTCAAGCCAAGCCCATGAGTGACCATCCCTTCCCACGCAAAGTACAGTTTTTCCTAGAATGAGTCTGCAGGGTGTTTTCTTCTCCTGCCTGGCATCTTTCCCATGATTCTGGTGTCTCAAGGAGGGGTTGTTCAGTCTCTTCTGACCCCCCCAAGCCCCGTGTGCCCTCCTGGAATTACCCATCCCGCTGCACAGCATCTCTGCAACCTGTTGAATGAGGCAGGTCTCAGAAGTGGAATTCCTGTTGTGAGAGTTAATCCGCAGTGCTCCCAGCACGTCCTTGTGTGGCATTTGCTGGTGGGCTATCTCGCTGTTCCTCTTGTTATCGCAATTGTATGTTTGTGCTATTAACAGCAACCACTCAGGACACGTTCAGCTTCAGGCACATAAAACGTGGGGTCCCGTGGAGACTCCACCAGCGCTTCATTTATTTCCTGTGGTTTGCAGTCGCTGTTATGAAATCCTCTTGTCAGAGAGTGATGTAATCCCGAGACTAAAGTAGATCTCACAGTGGAAATATTCCCACCAGACATTTGGGAAAGGCTCCAGTTCTTGTTGCTGTAGCGCACAAGACTAAAAGCTTGAATTATCAACTGCAAATTTGGCAGATGCTCCCACTGGAAATCTGTTACTTTTTATAAGAGACTCAAATATGAGAGCATTCGAAGGCCGTAAGTTCAGATTGAAACAAAACCTCTCCTGTCTCTCCCCTCTTCATCCCGACAGCGATGGGCAGCACACAGCTTTAAAAACAAGTCCCTCATCCTGGACAAAAGGACAACCTCCACTGGTGACACCGGGATGAACCTGGTCCTGAGGCAAGGGGCGCTGAAGGATGGGGAGGGATACACCTTCACCCTTCACATCACTGACCTCACAACGGGGGAGGAAGGATTCGCCTCCATCGACCTGCTCCCAAACCAGCCTCCGGTCGGAGGATCCTGCCGGCTGTCTCCCAAGGGACCCCTCAAGGCGCTGATGGCAAAGGTGCACTTTGAGTGTGCAGGTGAGAGCACACAGCCCACGGTACCTGCCAACCCTGCTTCCCATTCTGATCCCCAAAGCTTGGCCACAAGCAGCTTTGTGTGCCCAAATCACGGAGTTCCAAAACTCGTGGTAGCAGCCAGGCACTTCCTTTGCTCCAAGTTCATGTAGTTAAATGGTGCTATCCGGGCCAGGACAGTACTTGCAGGAGAAACTGGTATTTCAGTGCAGGAAAAAGAAGATAGGTGCCTGAAACTGAGTCACGCATGTGGGAAGAGTCAAAAGACAAAGCACTGGGGCCTCCTCTGCCATGTGGGCTGGATGTTCCCATCGGCAGTTACCTTCTCAGCCAGCTGCAGAGATAGCAACAGTGAGTCTAGCTTTGGAGAAGTGGCCTGGCTGACATCCTGTAGCCTTGGGCCAAGGAATAAGAGCCTCTGAAAAGCAGATTGCCCCAGATGATGAGTGTCAGAGATTAATGCTGTCTGTGCGTGAATGCTGGGAAGCCACGCTTGCAGAGGTCAATTCTGCTGGGGCTGGGGGGGCTGCTCACCAAAGCCTGGCTTAAGCTGGGGGATAAGAAGAGGATTCAGCATGATAAGGCTGTAACTTTGGTACGTTTTGACCTGCCCAGAATAATGATGAAATCAGTGTCTCTTTGGAGTGGTGTGAATTGGAGCTCTTAGTGGTTGTTTTTAAGCTGAAGTGAATCGTGCAGGATATAGACCCACTGGTCTGTGTCCAGCCTTCACTGGTGCTCACTGGCAACATGCACTGAGTTTCCCAGCTGCCCACCTCCCACAAGACTCTCCGGAATTCCTGGGAGCTCCAAGGAAACCTGCATCCTTGACTCAGTTGTTCCTGAGATGCTGAAGTGCCTGAGGGCTGCGCTGAGCCTCTGCCTCAAGCCAAGCTTTGCAGGGCTTGTACAGGCGCTGTTTGCCCTTGGGTCAGTGCCATTCCCAGCCCCAGCAGTTATTCCGGTTTCATTTTGATCACAAACTGTTCATGAATCCCTTTAAACGTGGCAGCACCCAAACCCCTGAACATCAGAAACCTTCAGGTCAGAGCTTTGCATTGCAAGCCCTGAAGATGCCTCTGCCTGGTGGAGTCCTCAATGCCCTCCTCACTGTGGGGACAGGCTGTTCCTGTGTTGGAGCAGGGACCCCTTGCTAGGGACAGCAGAAGCTCTGATGGCTTCCTTGCCCCTCTGAGCCCACGTCTGGGTTTGTTTTGCAGGCTGGCGGGACACGGAGGATGCAGAGGGACCACTGGTGTACATCCTCATGGCGTCTCGGCACCGGGCCGGGCACTACCACGAGTTCTGTGTATATAAGGGCAGCCGTGCCGAGCACAGCGCCTTCCTGCCCCCTGGCTTCCATGAGAGTGGCTTCATGGTGTCCGTGTCTGTCCTTGTCCAGGACCAGCTGGGAGCCACCGTGGTGGCCATCAACCGGTAAGAGCCACCACTCAGAGGCTGGGCTCGTGTGGCAGCCCCAGGCTTCTGAATCACAGTCCTGGCTTGGCTACCGGGTCCCTGTCCTGAAGGGCTCAGCAGATCCTGGGTGAAGCAGGAAGATGAGGGGAGGCTCAGCAGAAGTCAGTGAGAACTCCAGCCCTTGTGGGGTGAATCACACAACAGGGAGACTTCCCCATACGTTCCTGCTTTCCTGACCGTCTCCATAATTCCCTGGTGACACCTTGCTTTGAAGGCACTGTCCCTTCCTCAGATCTCTATGCTCTGTGCTCCGCCACCTCCTCTGCATCAGGAGCCCTCAAAAGAGAGTTGGCAGCGCCAAGCTGTGGTCCCATCCTGTCAGGCCGGAGCCCACGGTCCTGCAGTGCCTGCAGGAGGAGGATCTGTGTCCCATTTGTTCCTTAGACCCCAAAAGCGGTGTAGCTCCTCCCACCTAAAGGGTAGATTCTGCCCCCTTCTCCAGCCCTGTTTGGTTTGCCCTTAATCCAAGTGCCTCTTTCCCTTGGCAGCTCCATGGAAATCGGCTTACCTGAGGGCTTTCCAAGCCTCTCCCACTGGCTCTACAATCAAACTGACACGGTGCTCCAGGGCTTAGTGAAACAAGGGGACCCTCAGCAGGTCATTGAGTACTCTCTGGCCCTCATCACCATCTTAAATGAGGTAAAGCAGCACTCTCTGCCCAAGAGTGGCCTCCAGACAGCCTTGCAATCACAGTGATGTTCTTTGGCCAGATTTCATGTAGCCATGCAGGGAAATGACTAAGGCTACAGCTTTTTGTGCAACCCAGTGCACGTGCGTGCTGGGAGCTGGGCTGAACCTGTGTGCATGCATCCGAAACACAGACAAGCTCCAGACACACGATGACCAGGGAGAGCAGAGAGGCTGCAACGTAGAACAGAGGTCCTAGAGAAGGCAGTGGCCTGGGTGTCTCCCATGCACCCTGCTTTCTGCCCTCATATTCAGATACGTTTTTTCCTCCTTAATGTCAAACTCAAGCCTAAACACCGGATTTAGAAATGGAAATCAGCCCAAATCCCCCACCTCCTTCACACCTCCCCTGAGCCACCCGACTCAGCAACTCCTGTAGCTCCTTAGGTGATGCTGTGGGTGCTAAGGAGCCCTCCTTGTTCTGAGTGCTGAGCTAGTGCAGCTAGAAAGACCTTCTGCCTGCACACAGAGCTCTTAATCCTGGCAGCATTCACTTTCCCTCCTACAGAAAGTTGGGCCCAGCCCCTCTATATGCAGGGCAGGAATTTCAGTCTATACTCACATTTTCCTGCCCAGTAAGAGCCTGCAGGAAAACACCAGGCAGGGGTCATCCCCTGAGCACAGGCACTGTGTTGAGCTGGATACAGACTGCGCAGTGATGTACTACTTAGCTGTCAAGTGCCAGGCTGTTAAGATAATTGCTTGGAGAGCACAAGTGAAACTGAGGAAGTTCTACTGAAAACCCAGCTCATTAGATCACCTCTGGTAGGAGCAGAGCAGGGAGATGCAGAGTGCAAGGAAGAGGAGACTTCAGCACAGCTCAGCATCAGCTGAAACAATCTGATACGTGTCCTCACTCTACTTGCTTCTGTCCCCTCCAGTATGAGCGATCCATGCTTCTGGAACCTGAGACTGGGAATGAGTTTGAACTCCGGACCTGGACTCGCAACAACATCACAGAGACCCTGAACTCGCTGAACGTGAACACAGTTGATGATATCCAGCAGATCTCAGCTGCCCTGGCACAGTGCACGGTATGTTCCCCATCACCACCTCCAGCCTCTGCTCTTCCAGGGGCTGTTTGTGTGCTCCTCAGTTCTTGTGCTTCCCTGCTTCTCTCCCATGCACACACCACACAGAGGACAGGACACACATCCCATTGGTGATGTCCTGAGTGCTGTTAGCTCTGCCCCTTGCTGTGCCATCAATCTAGCAGGTGCTGGTAAGATCTTGTGTTCATGTGCTGGAGGACAGCACCTAAGGACTCTGCTTCTCTGGTACCAGTCCTGGAGTGTTAGCTTCCTAGCAGGTAGGTTCCTTCACCTGCAGATAGAGGCTGTAGGAGAGGCCCTGGCACACTGGAGAAGCACTGGAATCAGTTGCTGGGGGAGCCACAGAATCTCTGAGGACAGGCTGGACTCCCATCAGGATTAACACAAGTCAAGCAGGACCTGCTGTGAGCCAGGGGACCGGGCCAAGGACTGATGTTGCTTGCAGCCCTGTTTCTACCATAGGAGATTAGAAGCACTACTCTGCTCCACGGCTGACTGGAAGCGCTGTGTTCCGCAGCCAGCTCGCAGCTTCAGCTCCCCGGTGCTGGGGCTGCTGCCTGCTGGATTTAGGAGTGGCTTTCTGTGTTTTGTCAGATGGGCAAAGGGAAGAGAGCCCAGTTATGTAATATGCTGGGGTTTGGTGGTCAGCCAGGCTGCTCTGGCATGCTCTTCCTCCCAAATCTTTGCTTTCAGGCTGGAGTCGGGCACCCTTGGCCTTGGCTGCACTTCGTCTCCCCAGCCAGGTCAGCAACCTCGCCCAGCAGCAGGCTGTCAGTGAAGTGATGGACAGACTACTGCATCCCACCCACAGAGTCCCTGTTCTGCTGCTCCTTTCTCTGCTTCAGAGGCCGTAAACCTCAGAAATCACTTCTCTCTGTTCACCTTCGCTCAGGGATTTGGGGTTCAGCACATCCATTCCCATACGGATGGTTCGTGTCTGTCTCTCCTATGTGCTCTTGCCTCGCAACTTGATCTCTCTGTGGAAGCTCAGGTCTAGAAATAGAGGTTTTATTCCATGGGAAAAGCTGATGTTCCAGGGTTAGTTTGTGCTCTGGATTGAAGTGAAAAGCTTGGAAAAACAGGAATCTGGAATTTCCCAAGTGGCTGAGCCTGCCGTGGGGTTCACACGTTTCCTGTAGCAGTGCCAATCAGTGCTGATACTCATTTGATTTTACCTACAGGGAAGAGGATAAAACAGAATGAATATATCCTGGAAGGGAAAAGAAGGATCGCAGTCTCAGTCAGTTCTCCTTCATAAGCAGTAGCTCCTCTTGGGTGGTTCCTCCCCATAACCTTTCTCTTCTCCACCTCTTTGATAGCTGACCATGCCTGGAGAACTCCAATTTAAACGGCATGTCCTCGCTTCCCATAGCTTACAAATAAAACCAGAAAAGGGGGAATTTTAGAGCTGCAGATGCTGTTTTGATTCTCCACCAAAACATATGGTGAATCACGTCTGAATCCTATGATGATTAAAAGAGAAAAAGATGAATAAGAGCAAGGAACGGGGTTATGGTAACAGCTTCCATGTGTTGCCTCAGTCCCTCCCATCCAGGCCTCGAGAGTGCTGGGAGCTCCAGGCCATGGCTAGAACATTCTGTTTCTTGGATGCATCTGGGAGCAGAGGGAGGGACATCCATCACTGCCTGAGTGGCAGGATCCCTCCCACAGTCTTCAGGAGTACTTGGACACTGAAATGGATTCAGTGAGGGCTAAATCTTGATTCCACTGAAGATAGTGGAGTGAATGGAGGGATCCCATCCAGCTCCTTCAGGTTGATTTCTGTAGAAATGGTGTGTGGCTCCAGAGGGGTGCTCCCAAGATGCAACAGCGGGAGATGTGCTTGGTCCTTACAAGTGAGCTCCAGGCAACATGAATATGCTGCCCTTTATTGCTCTTTCCAACCCTAATGCGTCCTCCATCAGACTCCCACATGCCTGCCTGGAATGTGAGGGGAAGTGGTTGGAAGAGCCTTGGAGACAGCACCAACTTCTTAACACCATCTCTCAGTATGAGCAGAGCAGCCATTGCCTCTGCAATCACCTCCCTGGCGCTGGAAAGAGACTTTCAGAGTGTAAATGGTGTTTGAACAAACACGCTCATGTCTTTGCAGGTCTGAGGAGCTGAACTTCATGCTTCTATGGGGATGTTCCCTCTGCCTCAGACTGTGTTTCCCTTTGCAGGTGGTGAGCAAGGAACTGGTTTGCAAGTCCTGCCTGACAAGGACCTTGAACAAGCTGGAGACCATGATGACCATCCTGCAAGGGGAAACGACCCAGGGCACTGTGACACCGACTGGCATCGCAGACAACATCCTCAACATCACAGGTCAGCTCTGTACCACTGGGGTTTGGCCTCTTCATGCTCAGTACTTTCTTCTCCCTGCACTTTTCCCAGGCTTGTCTTGGCTCGGGCAGCCATCCCTGCAGACACTTAAATACAACAGTTGTTAATAAACTCCCTGGTACTCCAGGGAATTCTCTTTTTAGTAAACAACGAGTAAGAGCTATGGCTTCCAGATGCTCGCCTTCCCGGTTGCAGTCTGAGGGTGCCAAACTGTGGGAATTCCCAGCTAGTTACCCTGGGAGGAAGCAGACACCTTCTTTGCACTCCTTATAATGGGGTTCTGCGTGTTCTCCATAGTGCAGAAACTTAGTGACATGTGTTTGCTTTATCCATTCCTTCCCTCTTTCCCAATCTGCTGTTGTAGCTCTGTGCAGGAGGGAAATAAAGCCTGTTGTCATTAGTATTCACCACCAAACTCTGCACATTAGGTGAGAGACTGCAGGAATTGCTGACAGCTCTTTTTTTAGCTATGGGCTGCTGAGGACTTCAGTGCAGAAAGTCATGTGCACAGCGTAGAGTTACAGTGAGAAGGCAGTGAGGAAACACTTGTCTGTTTTGGGAAGGTGTCAGATGTTATCTGGACTCTAACACTTACGTAGGCTATTTACCACTTCCTCTGCCCCTTTATTTCTCTCCTGCAGGTGACCTGATTCACCTGGTCAACACAGTTTCACAAGAGTCCAAGCCCCAGGAGCTGCTTGCTGATGCCCACAGTTTGCTGCTAGCTCCCAAAGCCTACAACCTGTCCTCCAGCCTGATGCGCATCCTCATGAAGTCTCGAGTGCTGAATGAAGAGCCCCTGGAGCTGGTGGGAGGAGAAATTAAGGCCACAGGCAAGAGGTCTGATCCCTTTAACTTGCTTTGCTACGAGAACACACCAAACTGCCAGTTCTCCATCCCCCAGGCATTCAACACCACCCTTTCCAACCTGACGGATGTCATCCAAGTCATGTTCCAAGTGGACTCCAATCCTTTCCCTTTTGGTTACATCAGCAACTACACCGTGTCCACAAAGGTGGCCTCCATGGAGTTTCAGACACACAACGGGGTGCAGATCCCCATTGGGAGCCTGGACTCGGAGAAAGCCATCACTGTAATGGTGTCAAACAACACGGATGCTCACAACCTCTCTGCTGGCACTGAAGTCATTGAGGCAAGGACATCCGTGAACCTCATTGTGGTTATGGAGAGCAACAACAGAGAAGCAGGACTGCACTTCCAGCTCACCTACAGAGTCCTCAATGGTAGAGCAGACAGATCCACTTCTTCATGCTCTTTGCTATTCCCATGAGAGAGGAGGGCTGAGTGCTGCAGTCAAGAGAGAACTGCTGTGGGAGATGTCAGGTGTAGCCAGCAAGTTCCATACTGCATGGCTGAAGTTGTGGCTGTCACAGGCATTATCCAGTCCCCAGTGTAATCCTTGCTTGAGGATTCTGGGCACTGAGAAGCCTTTTGCTTCTCCCAGCCATTCTCTTGAGCCACGTTAGCACTGGAGGGAGCTTCTCTCCTCCCTCCTTGGTCAGGTACAATGGTGCCCAGAATCTCCTTTGCACTCAGACTGAGAGGATGCAGTTCAGAAAAGCATCTTTCCCAGCTTCCTGCATTCCTGATACTCCTCCCTAAACACCCACTGCTGGCAGCAGGCTTGTGGCCAAGCCTCCCTGGTCTTTATAAAGTACTTTCTGTTTTCCCCCCTCCCCAGATCACTACATTGCAAGTGAGCCTGAGCCCTTCATCATGGCTTATCTGCATCATGAACCAGAGCCCAACGAGCACAACTGCACTGCCTCGAAGAAAATCGGCCTGGATGCCCTGGCTGGGAATGACCACAAGCTCTACACCTTCTTCACCTCTCCCAGGTAGGAGAAACCTGCCTTATAATCTCTGTCACCCCCAGGCTGTCCCATGGATGAGTGTGAGGGATGCTCAGGGCCTTGCCATGGTTTATACCAGGCTGCTTTGCAGGACTGGTGCTGCTGTAGCTATCACAGTGCTCCTCTGTCCTTGCAGCTCTCCTGGGCAGGGAGCTGCAAGCTGCCATTCCCACACCCAGCATAGGCATCTCATCTACCCTGGTGCTTCCTCCTTCCCAGACATCTGCTGCTGGTGCAAAAGCAGCTCAGTGCTCTGTGATTTGCCTTTCGGATCCCATTTTTAGGGGTTCCCTGAAAGGATTCCCCTTTTTAGAGCTGTAAATATTGTTCCCTGTATCATGACCCTCACCCAGGGCCTCTCCTGGTAATGAGTCCCCCACCGCTGCCCCTTTGTCTGCAGGTTCTTTATGGGCTCCCATCCACGCGCTTGGCTCATAGAGCACTGCTGTTGGGCTGATGGGTTTTGGAGCAAAGCTCTTCTTTTAATCAGAGCAGTCATTATAACTTCAGTTGCTGCCTTGGCCAGGAGCGTGTGTGTTCATGCCTTGTGTTACTTCCAAGCCATTCCTAGGAATTATCTGAGAAGAAAAGATAGGCAGCTTGGGAATAGGTGGGGCAAGAGTGGAGCCACTGTTGTGTAAGTTGCTGCAGCTTCCATGACTTTTGGTAACAGGATGCTCAAAGAGGGATTAATTGTCCTGTTAAGTGAATGTGCTCCCAGCCAAGAATCCAGAGCTGCTGTGGAAGTGTCCTATGGATAAGTGGGACATGGGGAAGGGTGGGTGGGAGACCTGTGCAAGGCTGCCAGCACAAAGAGGATGTACAATATAGCGCTCCAGATAGTGAAATAGTACAAAGATAAAGAAGAATTCAAGTGGTCTGTGGAAACCCAGATTTTCTCTACAGCCAAAGGTTCACTGGGCTTTTCCTCCTCATTGTGTGCTTCCCCATCCCTGCAGCAGCGTGTTTTCATGGGTGCACATCCATTAGAACAAGGTTGCTGTCCCTTCAGCGGGATTAATGGTGTCTCCTTGCTGCCTTTCCCTTCTCCAGAACAGACGACACCATCCAGAAGTACTACTTCAACATCACAAACCATTTCAGCTGGTCCCCGGTGGAGGTGACCCTGGGGCTGTACACATCCCTGTGCCAGTACTTCAGTGAGCAGGAGAAGCGCTGGAAGACAGAAGGCATCATCCCACTGGAAGAGACCAGGCCAGACCAGGCTGTCTGCTTAACCCAGCACCTCACTGCCTTTGGGGCCAGTCTCTTTGTCCCCCCAAACTCCGTCCAGTTCATCTTCCCTGTGAGTAGAGCAAAGCAGAGGCTGCGCGGCATCACCGTGTGCTGAGCAGTTGGTTGTCACCTATAGGAAAGCCTTGGGCTCCTGATGGCTTCTCTTTCAAGGTGTGCCCAGCTGGCAAACCAGCACCAGTACCTGGGAGCCTTTGGGAGCCATACATGGGTACAGCTCACATAGGGGCTGTGTTCTGTGATCATGAATCCTGGCTGCTGCTAAAGAGACCTTTGCAGATGGCTTTATCCTGGATACCTCACAGTGTGTTCACCTCTTAGTGAGATGCCAAGCTCTCTTCCCAGCTGGCACCCAGCACTGTTTTATCCCAGCCAGCTGCTCCCTGCTTCCCAGGGGCGTTCAGGCTCTCCCTGGCTCTGTTGATGTGATGTAAGTGGGAGCAGAAAGCTCTCAGCAGCTGCTGAAGGACACTCCGCACGGGCTGTGCAGGGAGAACTCTCTATTTGCACGTGGTACCGTGTCTGTGAACGATGATGATGGTCAGGAAGGAGGCTCTTGGGGAAAGAGGGAGTCCTCCAGGGGAAGGACAGTGCCTTTCAACATATCTCTGTTCCTTCTAGGCTCCAGGCCCTGGTCTCAACTACATCGTGCTGCTGACATGTGCCGTCTGCTTTGTGACCTACTCGGTGGCTGCACTGATCGTGCACAAGCTGGACATGATTGACATCAACCGCGTGGGGGTGATTCCCTTCTGCGGGAAGAACGGGCTCTACAAATATGAGATCCTGGTGAAAACTGGCTGGGGCAGAGGATCAGGTTAGCCCCCAGGTCTGCTGTTCTTCATGCCCCGTCCCTGGCAGTGTTCAAGGCCAGGTTGAACACAGGGCTTGAAGCAAGCTGCTCCAGTGGAAGGTGTCCCTGCCAGAGGCAGGGGGTTGGGAATGGATGAGCTTTAAGGTCCCTTCCAACCCAAACCAGTCTGGGACTCTGTGATGGGATTCTGTGATCCCTATGGTGACATCTGTGTAGCTCCCCTGAGATCTCACCTCAGCACATCAGGCACCAAGTGCTTCCCCTCCAGGGCCCACAGCTGAGCTGGTGTTTGAAGCAGCACAGAGCAGGCAGACTGTGCAGGGCTTCCCACTTTAAATGGTGTGATAATGAGGCACTCAAAGATGTGAAGGAACCACCCCATATGGAACCCCCTGATCCTGCTTTCTCTGACCAGGCTGTGGCTGCAGGAACAGCCAGAGGCAGTGGTTGTTCCTCACGTCCTCCCCAGCAGAAGCATCCAGGCCTTGTGGGCCCCTTAGATGGTTTATTTTGCTGTCCTTCAGCATCCGTTGCTTGTTCTGCTGTCTGAATCCCAGTGGCATGAAGGCAGAAAGCTTCACTGTCTGATCCAGGGCCGGGTTTGTAGCTAGAGCTGCCAGAAACATCACCTGGACTTGGAAATCCAGGCACTCAGGTGTGGAAGCTCTAAGTAAGGACAGAGGTGGAGTGCCACCATGCCAGAAACACGCTGCCATTGATTTACGTAACCACTGGCTTCACTGGCAGCAGCTTGCTCCTGAAGCCACCCCGAGGACCATTCAGGTCGAGCAGGTGACCAAGGGAGCATCTGGAAACTGGTACAGGAGAGATGTCAAGGGGAATAAATATTCCAACTACTTGGAGAAGAAGCCATCAGAATAAACACCTCCTTTATTAAGGCATTAGCAAAGCTAGGAATGTCAGCTTCAGTCCCCTCCAAAGAGAACCATGAGCATGGCAAGGGTCATGCTCCAGCCTCAGCAGCTCCCTGGGCGTGGGATGGCTCTTGAGCACATTCCTTCCTCTTCGGCCTCCAGTGGGCCCTCTGAAGGACCATTGCATCCGGTACCAGGTCACTGGCAGGCAGGGCTGGGGAGCAGCTCTGCTTTGGGTGGACGTCCCTAACCGAGCCCTGTTAACTCTGCCAGGTACCACAGCCCACGTGGGGATTGCCCTGTATGGTGTGGACCATAAAAGTGGTCACAGGCACCTGGATGGAGACAACGCCTTCCACCGCAACAGCCTTGATGTGTTCCAGATTGCCACGGAGCGGAGCCTGGGCAGCATCTGGCGCATCCGCATCTGGCACGACAACAAAGGTGAGACAAGAGCAGGGCTGGGGCACCCCTCACCCATCCCAGGGCACAGCCAGGCTCTGCTCCGCCTGGTACCTGGGCCTGAAGGCTGGAATAACCCTGGTGGGAGGCCATGGTGACCCCCTGGCTTCGGGGGAGGATTGCTGGGGGGCTATATGTGGAATCTCCATCATGGGAAGTCTGCAGTCTGTACACATAGGGGATGCAGTATGCACTGTGACAGTGTCTATGAATGTCCAGCTTAGGAGGTAACCTGGCAGTGCCAGGCTTTTGGGTGCTATGCATTTCCCGTGGATGAAGATACTGTCACAGGGCAACTGCTGCTGCTGGGCTCTTGTGTTGCCCTCCCAGCTTTGCAGTTTCACCCAGGGAATAGCTGCCACAAAATGCATTTCTTCATCTCTTCTAACTTCCAGGACTCAGCCCCTCTTGGTACCTGCAGCACGTCATAGTCCGGGACCTGCAGAGCAGCAAGAGCTACTTCTTCCTGGTGAACGACTGGCTGTCAGTGGAGAGCGAAGACAATGATGGCATGGTGGAGAAGGAGGTTTATGCTGCCAGTGAGTGCTCAGCCCTGGGGTGTGGGGCTGGGATGGATGAGCAGCGTGGCACTTATGACATTGAGGAAAGACCTGCAGCAGGGGACCACAGAGGGACCATGGAGCCTGCACACTGCATTGGTGCCTTATGGGTCCTTTGTGCTAGAGGACAAGGCATGGCAAGGACCCAGCTCTGCAGGAGGGACCATATGGATGCAGTGTGGATGCAAACCAGTCTGCGAGGAGGGACTGTGGCCCCTCCAGGTCCTCTCAGTGGTGCCACTGGCCCTGATGGTCTCTGTCTTTGCGCTCAGGTGAGACAGAGCTGAGGAGCTTCTCCCGCATCTTCCGCGCGGAGCTGCAGCGAGGTTTCTTCGAGAAGCACGTCTGGTTGTCCCTGTGGGACCGGCCACCCCGCAGCCGCTTCACCCGCGTGCAGAGAGCCACCTGCTGCTCCCTCCTCATCTTCCTCTTCCTCTGTGCCAATGCCGTGTGGTACGGTGTGGTGGGCAACGTGCACCTCAGGTGGGTTGTGTCCCTTGGTGCTCTGGGCTTCCTTCACCTCCGGGGTGCCCCTCCTGTGCTTCCCATCACACAGGGCAGGACGGACCCTGAGTGCCTTGCTTGTGGCCTTGAGTCTGTCCTTCCCATTCCAAAGAAACTAGGAGCAGGGCATGGATGACCAAGGGCAATGTGATCAGCTTCCCCGTTGTCTGGTTTTGATGTGTCACTGTTAGAAAAGCCCATGCCCAGTTCCTTCTCTGCATGTCTGAAATACCTGGGGGTGCAGTTTGGTCTCCTTGCTTAGCTGGCACCCCAGAGTGCCCCTTCTAACACCATTCTCTGCTCAATCCCGATTATCTCCAGCAACGGGGCCGTTTCCAACCTGATCCCTGTCAATGTGGACACGGTGGCTGTTGGGCTGGTGTCCAGCGTGGTGGTCTACCCTCTCTACCTGGTCATTTTATTTCTCTTCCGGATGGCTCGGGGCAAGGTAAGGAGGAGAAGGAGTTGCAGCCTGCCCAGATGGGTGTCTTGCCACCAGGGTTCCTTATCTGAGGCTAGATTCTGCTTTTTGTGGTCCATCCCTTCTCCAGCTATCTCTGCCCAGACAGTGACCAGAAGGGCAGATTTTAAAGAGTGCCTCAGGCACTTGCTCCCTCTGGATTTCAGTAGGGGATAGATACCCAAATGCCATTTAAGGGTAACAACCCATTATTGGCAGGAGCTTGGGAGATACTCAGTGGAGCATCTCTAATGAAGTGTCTGCCCTGGGTACACTTTCAGCTCTCTGAGCAGAGCTGTGGTTAGGCAGCTGTGAAGGGATTAGCTGGGGATTTCATGACTAGTTGGGCACAATTAGTGGCTCCATCAAGGACTGCAGCCAGCTGCTCAGGCACTGATGAGCACAAATGTATCTGATACTTCCCTGCTTTGCAAGGAGCTGTAGATTCACCAGGCTTCTTGGGACCTTGTATCTGGGACAGCCTGGATAACACTGGGCTGTGATACATGTGGGAACAAATTGGAGGCAGTGGAAGATGTGCATGGGCCTGTTCTCAGCCCTGCTTGGCATCCCCAGCCCTGCCTACATGGGTGTGGAGCCGATGGGACCCACTGAGCAGTCTGTCTCTGAGTCCCTGTGCCATTGCCACCTCCATCCCTCCCTTGTCAGCTGAAGCCTGATGTCTCCTGCAGGTCTCCATCAGCCACACCGTGACTCACTCAGACCAGCAGTCCTTGGAGATCGACAACTACCTGGACTCCTCAATCCTTGACAGCTCCTTCCCCACCTTCCCCGGGCTCCAGGCAGAGGTAAGCTGCTTCCCACCTGAAAGCTGCACATGCTGTGTGCGTCTGTCTGCTCCCTTGCGCGGACACAGTGTCCACTGCACAGCTCTGAGTGCAAGAACTGAAGCACTCGAGTGCCTCTGTCAAATCCTGGTGATGGGGGAGAGCCTCAGCCCTTCGCCTGCGCAGCCCTCTCCAGGTTCTGAGCACAGGCTGGCTGCAGCTTCTGCTCTGTGTCCGTGAGCACTGACCTTCCCAGTGTGCCTGGGTTATCCCTGGAGCAGAGCAGGCCCCTGGAGGTATGGACCCAGGGCTATTGGCAGCTCAGGCTCCAGGTCTCAGTGATCCCTGATGTTAACAGCCCACTGTTTTAATGAGGCACAAACCAGTGCCATGTGTCTGAACCACCTCCTCTTCCTCCGCAGGCCTTCTCTGAGCAGACCAAAACAGATCTGTTCTTGGAGGACTCCAAGAGGTAAGAGCTTAATGTACTCTTCTGCTTTGCTGGATGGGGCTTGTGCTCCCATGGCTGTTTCCCCTCTGCCGCACAGTTGCTCTTCTCGTGCTTCCCATTCCCCACAGCCCTCATTGCCCCATTCCTCTGTTCTCCCGCAGCCTCGTGCGGTGGCCGTCCAGCGAGGCCCTGCTCAGCTGGCCAGACCTCCTCAGCGACCCCTCCATCATGGGCAACACCATCCAGAAGCTGAAGAGAGGCCGGGCCAGCCGCCACCTCGGCCTTGAGGCCCCGCTGGCCACCGAGGAGGACAGCTTGTCACTTGGTGTTCACCAGGGACAGCCTCGCTATTTCTCTGCATCAGGTGGGTCTGGGATAGCATCACTGTTTGAATGCCCCAGGGATGTGCAGAAGGAACAATCTGGTCCCTAGGAGCCTTCTCTTTAACTCTGGAGAAGGCAGAATAGCAGAGAGCTGCCACCATCGCCGCTAGCTGCAGTCCTGAAGGGCAGAGGAGAAGGGTTGTGTCTTCTTAAATGGGAATTCCCACTTGGGAATGCAGGAATCCTGATGTGAATTAGTCGAAGTGAGTGGTCACCACACTGCCAGCAGACTGGGAACAGGGAGGGATGTGATCCCATGGGATTTGAATGTTATAAGCAACCAGCACTTCTTCACTGGTTGCAAAGCCACAGGGTGTCTCTGAAGCCCTGTAAATGGCTGGAGAAGGAGAACTTGGCCTCTTTTACCAGCAGTTACCTCTGTAGCCAAGCTGGGCATAGACAGGAGCTAGAAGACAGGGAGGAGGAGGGGTATCCCTTGGACACAGGCCTCACCCTGTCCTCCTCCCCAGTTCCACCAATGTGCCAGAGCAGGACCATGCCCTGGTGCAGTGCTGGTGCTGTGCTCCTGCCAACCCTGTTCGCACTCGCTCTTTCCCCAGATGAGGATCTGATCCGGCAGATCCTGGCAGATGGAGCCAGTGGCATCTCCCACTCCCAGGACCTGGGGCCGTACATGAGAGCTGAAACAGATCTGATCTCAGGCCTGTAAGTGTTCAGGGAGTGAGCTGAGCTGGGTTCTGAGGCACTGAAGATGCCTGGGGCAGCCTGGTCACAGGTCACTGTGCTCTCCATGAGACACAGAGCAGTGTTGCTGCATTGGGGTTAACACTGGAGTTCAGTCCATCTCTGCGCCAGGCTGCTCCCTGCAGAGCCACCAGTGCTGTGGGTCACCAGCATCACCCCTTTGCCTTGGCAGGTCCAGTGTGTTTGGGGAGAAGGTGGAGACTGTCATGATGCAGAAGCTGAACGACAAAGGGCAGAGCATGGCAGCTCCTCCCAGGGAAGTGAGCAGATCAGCCAAGTCCACGTGGACAGGTACCAGGGCAGCGAGGGTGGGATGTGCAGGAGGAGCAGCCCTTGGGAGGCACAGGCAGGTAAATGGAGCCTTAGGAAAGGCTGCTCCCCTGCTTGGGATGTAGTTGTTATTTCCTGTTAACTGCTCCTGGAGCCTGAATGTCAGTAAGTCCATCCCTTGTGTTGTGACAGCCTCTGCTGTGCACCTTAGGGAAGCTCTGCTCACTGCTTCCTCAGTTCCTCTGCTCTCTGCACCCCTCTGCAGCCATCAGTCCCTTCAGCCATCCAGTACGAGCGAGTCTCTGTATGAAACCAGAGGGGAAAGGGAGTAAAATGCAAGGAAGGTTCAAATCAACAGAGATGCTTCCTACGGGGTCATGCAACACGACAGCAGCCGGCTGGGCTTGCACAGGGCAGGGAGCACTCTCAGGCCCTGCAAGGGCTGGAGGGTGATCAGTGCCTGGGTGCCCTCTGGAGAAGCTCAGCATCAATTCTCTTAGAATGAGCTCTTGGCTTCCCAAGGCACAGCCTCCCTGGGACAGGCTGTACATGGAAAATGGGACCCAGCAGCATTCCTCTTGGGTCTGTTCACATCCATCATTTCGCCTTGGTTGATGAATGGTTGTGGTATCTCTGTGCAGGCATTGATTTGCATGGGTGGGTGAAGGAAGCTGTGCTGAGCCCCGGGCAGGGAGCCTTGGCAGCCTGAAGGCAGCCGGGACCAGAGGTCTGTGTGGCTTTCCATGGCTTTGCCATCAGCCTCTCGAGCCATCTGGGCATGCCCAATGTCCTGAGGCTCTGCAAGAAAGTAGGGGACCCATCCCAGTACCCAGATCAGGATCCCATCTTCTTCTCCTCCCCGCGCTGTAGCCCACAGATGCTGCTCTTCTGAGGCTGTCTCTGTGTTGCTGCTGAGTGGCAGATGTTTGGGATAATCCCTCCCACCTCATCCAGGACTGGTGGCGAGCTCTCTGCTGGGATGAGTGGTGTGCTCAGCCCTTCCTGTGCCCCTCAGGGTCCTTTTGCAGTAATCCTTACGCTTGTTTTCCCTCCTCCTTCCAGTTGCAGACCAAACGTTCCGGAAGCGCTTGCTGCCACCCTGGTGCTCCTACCTGGCTCATGGTATCAGCCTCCTCCTCTTCGCCACCTCCACGGGGGTCTCCGTGTGGATCGGGGTGGGCTTTTCCTCCAGCGTTGCCCTCATGTGGCTCATCTCAGGGATATTCAGCTTTCTGGCATCTTTCTTGGTCTGGGAGCCCCTGAAGGTAAGGAGGAGGACCCAGCAGCAGCAGGAGAGGTAGGGCTGGTGGCAGTTCAGTTTAGCTACCCCAAGAGAGGGGCTGTGCTGAAGGACCCTCAGGAGCTGCTGCCCATGGCAGGGGTGGTGGCCCAGCACCCTGCAGGCTCACAGCACTGCCTGTATCCCCAGGTCCTGCTGGAAGCCCTCTATTTCTCCCTGGTTGCCAAGCGCTTGCACCCAGAGGAAGATGATACCTTGGTGGAGCATCCTTTTGTTGAGCATGTTTCTGAGAAGATCAGCAAAGTCCGACCCCCGCAGGGGTTTGCCCTTTTCCAGGCCAAGGAGGAGGCCAGGAAGGTCAAACTGCTACACAGGATGCTGAAGGTAAGACATCTCCTGTTCAGCCTGGAGAAGAGAAGGCTCAGGGGAGACCTTAGAGCAGCTGCACTGCCTAAAGGGGCTCCAGGAAACCTCTAGAGGGGCTTTGGACAAGGGAGGTAGGGACAGGATGAGGGGAATGGCTTTAACCTGCCAGAGGGGAGATTGAGATGAGCTCTGAGGCAGAAGCTCTTCCCTGTGAGGGTGCTGAGGCGCTGGCACAGGGTGCCCAGAGAAGCTGTGGCTGCCCCATCCCTGGCAGTGCTCAAGGACCAGGCTGGACACAGGGGCTTGGAGCAAGCTGCTCCAGTGGAAGGTGTCCCTGCCTGTGGCAGGGGTTGGAGCTGGAGGAGCTTTAAGGTCCCTTCCAACACAAACCAGTAGAGTTGCTGATGCCTGTGGTTCCTAGGGCAGGGGCAGAGTGCTGCCTCCGTGAGCTGAGCCCCATCCTCGTATGGGTCCTCCCAGTCCGGCTGTGATCTTCTGAAGCAGGTGCATGTCTCCAGTTTCTGCCTCAGTTTCCCCACCTGTAAAAGACGGACAGTGACATTCCCTTTCTGTGCGCAGCGCTGAAGGGGCTGGAGAACAGAACCCTGAGGGGGTTCATCAGGAGCAGCTGCTGTGTTTGACTCTAACGCAGGTGTTTGAGGTCAGGACAAGGTTTGCAGTGCGGAGCAGGCTCATTCGTTGAATGAAACACAACTGCTGATCCAGGAGCAGAAGTTTCTTTGTCGCTCATCCAGTACTAATTGTCCACACCTGTGCTAGGAGTACACAGCTGCTTTAGGGGAGTTAATTTTAACTGAGTGGTTTCCCTTTAAAGGATGGAAACCCCTCCTCATTGTATAAACTGAGCTGTTGGTGTGTAGGAGCTCGTGCAGGGAGGTTGTGCAGTGCATGTCAGCTGAAACATGTGGTGCTGTCTGGCTGCTTTGAACAAAGAATATTGTTAGGAGCCTGTGGTCTGGGTCTTATTTTAAGCTGCTGCCCCTATGGAAGAAGAAACACATGCTCTGAGTGCTGATCCTGCTGCATGGCAGGCAGTGGGGAGCACTGATTTGCTGCAGGATTGGGAACCAGCCCCCCTGTGCTTGGGTGCAATCCCTTTCTGCTCTCTGCTTGCCAGAACTTCCTCATCTACATGATGTTCTTGCTGGTGATCCTGCTCACCAACTATGGAGATGCCACCCGCAACAACAGGGCCTTCCTTCTGCAGAGCTCCATCAAGCAGCAGCTGGGCAGCAACGAATTCCTCCTCATCAAGAGGTAATGGCGAGGGCCATGGGGATGGGGAGGATCAAGAGGTTCCTTTTTATCAGAAGGGCCTGTAGGGACAGGCCAAGGCAAATGGCTTTAACTGCCAGAGGGGAAACTGAGATGAGCTCTTAAGCAGAAGCTCTTCCCTGTGAGGGTGCTGAGGCGCCGGCACAGGGTGCCCAGAGAAGCTGTGGCTGCCCCATTGGTGGCAGTGTTGAAGGCCAGGTTGGACACAGGGGCTTGGAGCAAACTGCTCCAGTGGAAGGTGTCCCTGCCCGTGGCAGGGGTTGGAACTGGATGAGCTTTAAGGTCCCTTCCAACCCACACCAGGCCGGGATTCTATGGTTGCATGGCAGTGAGCAGCTCCCCGTTATCCTGCTTCTCCCCTGGAGCACAGAGGGACCTGAGCTTTAATGCCTGAATCGTCTTTATTTCCTGGGTGCGTTACAGTTTGTATCTGCTCTGAAGGACACACGTTTGCTCTGTTTCCGATATCTACAACTGTGGGGTTTGGCCATAAACCCTTCCCAAGAACCAAACATAACATCTTATATAAACGCAGAGGCCTTCCCGTCCTGGCTCTGCACGTACGGTTTAACTCGATCGGCTTTTCCCAGCTGAGTGTCCACGCTGCTGTCAGCCCCACCGGTGCCTGGGATTAACAGTGGCTTTGTGCCCCTGTCCCTGCAGCCCCCTTGACTCGGTGTGAATAGACGTGGCCTGTCTGTGCCACCTGAAGTCCCAGAAACTGATTCACACAGCAGGAATTGGTGAAGTTCTGGGGTGGAAGTGGAGCAGGAGCAGAATCTGGCCCTAAATATCATCACTTTCTCACTGTGCTGCCACAGACCCCCTGGTCTGATCCTTATTGAGGTGCCAAGTGGATCCAGTCACCTTTAGGTCTTGCCTGATAAACATTTTCCTGACCCCAGCCCATCATGGAATGGATGGGAATGCTGCCTCTGCCTGCTAGCCAGGAGAGCAGCTCGGGGTTGGTCCTCCAGAACCCCCTATGGAACACAACTGGGCATGGGTGAGACATGCAGAGACCCCCCCTGCAGAGCTGCCTGGGAGCTCCGATGCCTTTTCCCTGCTGCAGGTCGGATCAGTTCTGGGTGTGGATGTCCCAGGTATTCCTCCCCTACCTCTACAACAACCGCTCCGCTCAGGAGAGCCACAGCACCACGCTGGGGGCAGCGCGGCTGCGCCAGCTCCGCCTGCAGGAAGGTTGGTGGGGATGTGGTTGGTGGGCTCAGGGTTCTGCTGTCGTGGGGTGGTGGTGAACATCCCGGGAGGGAGGAAATGGCCAAGTGTGGGTGTCTGTGGGGCTGAGTGAAGCGAGGCAGAGGTTACCGAGGCAGCAGGGCTATTGGTGTGCCCCCAGCTCTGCTCCTGCAGTGGGGCAATCCCTGGGGATTTACACTACCGAGGGGTAGAGTTGGTTTCTGGAGGTGTGGCTGAGGATGTGGAGGGGGTTTGGGAAGAAAGGAGATACCGCGTATGAAAGCTCAGCCGTGTGCCCCAGCACAGTCTGCTCATGGCTCTGCTTTGGGCTGCCCGTGACTAGTCGGTGTCATTGCAGCCGAGTGCCAGCGCAGCGCCCAGGACATCCTCCATGGCATGGGCACGGCTCCCGGGAGGAGCTGCACCGACTCCTACAGCTTTGCTACCGCTGACTATGGAGCTGGCTGGGAAAGGGCAGCCCTGAACCTGACGGCTGCGTGGTCCTACTCCCCGCCCGACCTGCCCTGGGTAAGGAGCTGCGCCTACCCCCCTGCTCCAGCTGCCAAAGGCATCTTCACAGTTGATGCAGTGCCCAGGGTGGTTCCCAGCCCGCGCTTCAGTGAGGCCAACTGCAGCCCCTGAGCAGAGGGCAGAGAAACACAGGAATGCAGAGGCTGCCCTGAACGCATCCACGTGGGCAGTGGGAATGGTGGGAGGCAGCGCATGGCTGCTGCTGACCCGGCTTCCCGGGAGATGGGCACCTCACCTCGAGGTGTCTGAACTGCAGCACAGTGCTGGTCCCAGGGGCATGAGCAGAGGGTTCGGCTCTCCAGCCTCAAGGGCAGAGTGAAGGTGCTGAACAAGGTAACCCAGCTCCCCACGGGGCCCACAGCACGGCACCAGCTTTCCTGTTAACACTTGTTATAGGAGACTGGCCTTTACTGGACATTAAGGCACTGTTGGTTTCTGCTCTGGTTCGTTTCTGGATGTGTCTTCATTGAAGTTTGGGGCACCAAAGGGCGTGGGGCTGTTCTGAGGTTGGGAACACGGAGGTGGATCAATGTACTGCTGTAATTTGTCTCCTGAAATGAGTAATGAGGCAGCTGCCAGCCTTGGATGTGCAGGGTCTGCATCTCTTGCTCCTGGCCCGTCACGCAGCAGACCGTAGCAGTGGCTGCTGTGTCCTTCAGCCATCACCCCGTGGCTCCTCTCTCCCTGCAGGGTCTGGTACTGGGGTTACATCTCTTTCTACGACAGCAGTGGTTACGTCCAGGAGCTGGGGGCCTCGCTGGAGGAAAGCAGAGCTCAGCTGAGCTTCCTGCAGCAGCACACTTGGATCGACAACATGTGAGTGCGGCGGGGCCAAGGAACTGTTCCGTGGTCACCAGGGTACCAGGGGCATCTGTGACCACCAAACAGCATCACCAGAGCCTGTGCGTTAGCCCTGAGCTGCTCTCATCTCCCATAGGAGCCGGGCGGTGTTTGTGGAGGTGCTGCAGTACAACCCCAGCGTGGACCTGCACGTGGCCATCACCCTGCGCCTCGAGTTCCTGGGGGCCGGCCAGGCCATCACTGCTGTCACCATCAGCCCCTTCCCGCTGCTGCGGCTCAGCACCGGTGTCACGCTGCAGCTCCTCATGATGGTCAGTGCGTGACATCCCCCTGGCTCCGCTCCCCTCAGTCACCACACAGAGGCCTTCGGGGACCTGGGGCCTGGGTTCCTGGAAGGGCAGCGTTGGTCACTGTGGGCTAAAACTCCCCTGCCTGAGGCCGCTTGTCCCCGTGCCTGCCACCACTCCTGGGCAGCACACAGGAAACACCCCAGCACCACTGCGGGGAAGGAGATTCCTCCCATCTGGCAGCCTCTGTTGGCCTTTTTGCTGCCTTCAACTCATGCCTGTCCCTGAGGAACTGAAGGCCTTTGTTATTGCTTCCCTCAGTGGGGATGTCAGAGCCACGTCCCCAGGGACCTCACCTGGGGCAGGGTCCGGTGTGAGCAGAGCCCTCTTCCCCTGGGCACTGTCACCGAGCATTGGACATGGTTTAGGGAGCAGGGCACTGAGTGGGTGAGGAAGGTGTGGAAGGAGCCAGGGGTGTGCTCCAGCTCTGGGCTGGCAGAACTCAGCCCTGTGCATGGGCCTTTTGCTGCCTGTGCAGCACAGCAGTGAAGCGTTGCCCCCTCCTTCCCTGGTAACCTCTGCGTTCCTCCCCCAGGTCTTCCTCATGATGTTCGTGGTCTACTTCGTGGTGTCCGAGTCTCTGTCCATCAAGAAGGAAGGCAGAGCCTACTTCACCCTGTGGGGCAACTACGGCCAGTGGGTCTTCATCCTGCTCACCACGTGCACCGTGGTGGTGCACCTCAGCCAGGCCACCCTCGCTGACCAGCAGTGGCTCAAGTACCTCAACAACCGCAAGGGCTTCACCAACTTCTACCAAGTGGCCTTTCTCAACACCGTCTTCAGCACCTTGGCTGCGTCCCTCCTCTTCCTCCTCACTGTGCAGGTACGGAGCAGCACGTGCTTGGTCCTCCTGGGCCGGTTTGTGCAGGGGCAGCAGAGGGTCCTGAAGCAAAGCCCTGGTCCTGCTGTGCCAGGCGATGGGGCTGCTGCCACCTCCAGACCCTGCTGCAGGGCAGAGGCGGTGGGCGCTGATGCCACGCGCATCTCTGCTGTAGCCCTTGGGAGTGCTGAAGCCTCTGGGCCCTCGATCCTCTTGGGGAGTTCAGCCTCATGCGGCTGATGGGATGACTCTGCAGGGAGCCCATCTCGAGGGCACCCTCTGCTCCGCCAGCAGTTGCATGTCTCAGCCTTGCAGAGGTCTGAAAGACCCTTCCCTGTGCTGCGCGCCTCTCGGAGCTGCCCCTGTGCTGGGCCCATGTAACTCCATCCCCTGCCCTGCTCCTAGGCTGCCCAGCAGCTGCGCTTCGTCCGGCAGTGGTCCGTGTTTGGGAAGACCCTGCGGAGGTCTGCGAAGGAGCTGAGCGCTGCGGGCTTGGCCTTCACCGTCCTCATCCTGGCCTATGCGCAGCTCGGCTTCCTGGTAAGTACTGACCCCTCCTGCACCCGCACAGGGGCTGCTGTCAGCGAGGGGTGCCCAGGGTCGTGCTGCCCCTCGGTCCTCAGCAAGCCCAGGGGTCCTCTGGGTGCTGCCCTGCCCGGTGAGGTGGCTTTGGCCAGGGGCTGTGTCTGTGGCCTGTCCCCGTCACAGCCGATTCGTGGGTCACTCTCGGCTCATGCTGCGTAAGGTGGGGTCATGAGTATGGGGGTCAGGGGAGCGTTTTGCCACCAATCCCTTCTCATTGCACCCCCAATGTCCCCTTCGCAGCTCTTCTCCTCCTCCTCGGAGTCCTTCCGCAGCGTTGGCAGCAGCCTCCTGCTGCTGTTGGCCATGCTGCGGGGCAGCGTGAGCCTCCGGCCCTGCCTGCCCGAGTCCTCGGGCCTCTGCTACCTGTTCTGCGCCAGCTACGTCCTGCTGGAGGTGTGGATCCTGCTGAGGCTCTTCACCGTGGTGCTCATCTACAGCTACCGGGAGATGCACTTCGAGCTGTACCGCCCTGCCTTCGAGCCCCAGGACTATGAGATGGTGGAGCTCTTCATGCGCAGGCTCAAGATGTGGATGGGCTTCAGCAAAGCCAAGGAGGTGAGGGCAGACGGGAGCTGGGAGCAGGCAGGAGGCAGCATCCACTGTCCTTCCCTTTGCCTCTGGCTCCTCCCCACTGCTTCCCCCGCCAGGTTCCTTTGGCAGCTGAGCGCTGGAGTGGCCGAAATTCCTGGAGGCCCAGGAGCTGGGTTGGTGATGGGGCGGTGCAGGGGCATTGCTGCCAGTTCAGTCCCACAGCTCCATGTGTTTTCATCTGGGGTCTGGCCCACCAGGAATGGGTGGGAGCAGCCCTGGAGCTGCTTGGAGCAGGACGTAGTACCATGGCACAGCATTCCCACTGATGCTCCTGACGTTAATGCTCCTTCATCCTCTTCCAGTTCCGGCACAAGGTGAGGTTCGAAGGGATGGAGCCGCTGCCATCCCGAGACTCCAGCGACTCCAAGTCCTTCCGAGGCCCCACTCCCAGCGCTGCCTCTGACAGCTCCAGAGCCTCCACCTCCTCCAGCCAGCTCGATGGGCTGAGCCTGGTGCTGAGCAGCCGGGACAGCCTGGAGGTGGACGCCGACATCCAGCGCCTCCTTTCCCTCTTCGAGATGCTGCTGGCCCAGTTCGACCACGTCAACCAGGTGACGGAGGAGCTGTACCGCATCGAGCACCGGCTCCGGGGCTCCCGCTGCCGCAGGAGGAGCCCGCAGCCCTCGGAGGACGCCCTGAGCAGGTACCGAGCGGGCAGCACAGAGCGGGGGCCCTCACCCGAGCTCTCCTCCGACACGGACCTGCAGCTCCTGCGGGATGCCCCCTTGTCCCCCTGCTCTGCTGCCTCCCCCCCGGGCAGCAGGGGCTCGGTGCCCAGCCGCCTCCTGCGCGCCAGCAGAGGCATCAGTGCAGCTTCTGGGCTGCCCCCAGGCAAACCCTACACCGGTGGAGCTCCGGTGGTGAAGAAGAAGCGGCCCCTGCGGGCCAAGAACAGGGTGCACCCCACTGTCAAGTAACGGGTGGGGAGCTGGGAAGCACACAGGGAGCAATGGGAGAGCAGGGGAAGGGTTTGCCACGGGTGGGCTGTGCCCGCCCTGCAGCCCGGGGACCCCGGGAGCTGCTGCTCCCGATGCTCCGGCCATGGCGGCTGGGCCTGCCGGGCGCGCGGGGCCGCTGCCTGCAGCGGGGCTGCTGCCTGCAGCGGGGCTGCTGCCTGCAGCGGGGCTGCGCAGCCGCCACCCTCCATGGACCTGGGTGTCCCCCCAGCCATGCACTGACCTCCTGCGGGTGGCTCCCAGCACCAGGGGCTGGGTGAGGGCTGAGCCGTTCCCATGGGAAGGCTGTGCAGGGTGCATGGAGAGCAGGAATCCCGGCCAGGGAAGGGCAGTATTAACGAGGGGTCTCTGTTAAATGGCCCCATCTACAGCCAGCCCAGGTGTGGTGACTGTCATGAGGGCTGGCGCAGGGTGACCCCTACAAAGCTCCCCCCCCTTCCCCGCTGGCTGTGCCGGATGGAAAAGGGGAGCCCCAGGCCTTGAAGGTTCGAACTGAGTCTTGGATGTTTGTCGACCACACACTGTGGAGGAAAGCTGCAGCTTTCGCAAGATATTTAACCCATCTTTCTGTCTTCTTAAGCATAAACAGCGATAGAGCAACGGTATCTACACCCCTCCCAGTTAATGCGCAGTATTGGCTCCTTTTTATCCTCCGGAAATTGGCTCTCCGTGTTTGCATTTAAACCCCCGTATTTAAAGAGGTGACATCGCAGGGCCCCGCCGCCCGCTCCGTGCCAGGCTCCGCAGGGCTCAGGAGCAGCAGCTCAGCCCCAGGGGCTGCTCTGGGTGTGGGGTTGCCAAGGTGCTGGCTTCGCTGCGCTGCCCCCCCCCGGCCCCTGCTCTCCCCGCTTGGCTTTTCTAACCCCAAGGAATGTACTGCCCTAAGTCCCTGTATCTGTCACTTGGTTTACGTGTTCTTTGTACTGCCCAGCACTTTAACCAAGGCTTTCCTCGGCCCCCGACACGCGCAGCTCCCCGGTGGGCTCACAGAGCGCAGAAGCAGTATTTTTGGTTGTTTAAATCCTAAACTTGAGACCGAGGAAGCGAACGCGGCCCCCATCGGGCCGGGGCCCTCCTGGCACCCTCCGGCACAAGCACAAAGGCATGGGGGAGGCAGGCGAAGCCCTAAAGGAGCTTTAGTTGGGGTGCTGCGGCTCCCCCGGACACTGGGCCACAGCTGGGCTGTGCCACGGGGCTGTGCCGTGGGGCAGCACCGAGGCCGCGTTCCCTCCGCCGTCTCACCTTGTGTCTCTCGTAAGTAATTTATATGGGTTGGTTTTGTTGTTTCCAAATGTGTATATTTTTGTATGTTTGCTATATTTTCATAGCATCGGTCCCGTTTGAACCATGTAGATAGGAGACAGATCCTATTGTCAGAGTTATTTAAAGGATGTATTAAGTGCTTCTTCCTGGGAATGTCCCGTGTATATAAGGTGTGCGTGGGGTGCGTGTGCTCGCCCTCCTCCCCGGGGCTGCCTCTGGGCTGGTGGCAGGGGAGGGGATGTCAGGGTGTTCCCAGAGCCTTGCTCCGTGCTTTGGGAATGGGAGCAGGGAATGTGCCTTGGGTGGGACTGCACCTTGTTGCTGATGCTGGGGGTCCTGGATGCGCCCTGGCTCTGGCAGGGAGATAGTTCCAGGCAGAGAGAGGGTTTTCGCAGCCACTTCCATTGCTCATCACATCACCTCTGGAGTCTCCCCATCCAGCTCCAGGCACTTCGGCCACGCTGCGATAGGTACTTTTAAAGCTTTCATTCCAGCTCTCCATGTGGCCCCACATCCTTTATGGACCGATGGAGGATGCAGGAGGACACGGGTGCTCTTTGGGACTGGTGTAAGGAAGTTGCCTTTGGAAAACTCAGCTGATAGAAGGACGGACTGTGGAAGGTTGCAGAAGGATGCGGGCAGGAGCAGTGTGGCGTAGCTTGAAGATCACGTCAAGTGGGATGGTGCTTGGTCACCATAGAGGTTGTTGCAAGAGCAGATTGCACAGAGGGAAGTAGGGTGCAGAGGGGAGGAAAATACCAGTAACCGCATTTGGTAATGGGAAGGAGAGCAGGAGGTGACAGGGAAGTGCCTGTGGTTCAGCAGCAGGAGATGGAGGATTCCAGGGAGGTGGCAGTGGGTGCCTGGCACAGGTAGAACCAGGCATGAGGTGCGCAGAGCCTGGATGAGCCCAGGGACAGGGCCCAGCACAGCTCCGGGAGCTCAGCAGCAGCTCCATCTGCTCCACAGCTCTTCTGGTGGCTAAAACTGGGTTTGAAGCCAGGATTTAGCACTATCTGCTCTGTACCTTTCGGTTCCTTTCACTTACCCAGGCAGTAAGTACCCGGGACGTGCCAGGGCACCCGGATGTGGCTCTGCAGCTTTGATAGTGGCGCTGGGCATGTGTCTGCAGTCCCATCCAGCTCCCTGGGGCGCGGAAGGATGTATATAAAGCAAAAGCCTATTTGGTGAGACAGGGGCAGGCCCTGGGTGAAACTTGGGAATTCCGATCTATCCTTAAAGCCAAGGTTTGGGACTTGTTGACTGTGCATCTAACAGGAAGGTGCTGGAGAATATTTAGTTGCTGTTGGTTTTGGGGGTAGTTGCTGTTTATGAAGTTGCTCATTTCCATCACTGCTGCATATGCACGCAGGAATTCTGGCCAGCAGAGATGGGAAAAGGAGAGGGGCTGTAGGTAATGTGCTGCTGGTGGCCGCCCGCTCTTTCCTATGGGCTCTTACGTGGGAGATCTACAACTGCACTAGAAGAGCCACTTTAGCCTCTAGCTCTGGTCCTTGCCGTACCCACTGCATCCCTCTCCTGCTGCAGCGGAGCCACGTGCGTGGATCCTGCCACCCCCGAGGGCCATCTGGGAATGTGCCGTGAGTAAAATGAACCAAGCAGGTCTTGGGAAGCCGAACAGTTCAGTGCTCAGCCCCTCATCACGCTGGGGCTCGAGTGGGCTCATAGAGAAGAGGTTGTCGATGGGAGCAAAGAGTGGGAAGGAGACAGAGGCAAGAGGCAGCGGGTGCAGGGCCCCGGCTGCTCGGAGCAGCCGGCACAAAGCTAAAGGATGAAACAGGGATGCGGAGAGTCAGGAATTGTGTTCCCAAGTGCCTGTTTCTCACCCACCTTGTTCTGTGTGAGTGTGACTCGCTGCGTGTGACTTGACTTACCAAGTGCTTCTTCTAATCAAAGAGGAGCAGAAACGGGATCAGACAACTGCCCTACTGCTTCCCTTCACTTGAAAGAGCAGCTCTGGGACCCAGGGGCGGTTCTTGCAAAGCCAAACGCCTCCTCCCTGAGGGCCACCGCTGACAGCTTTTGGGCAACCCCAGTTCTCCTCCCCCAGCTAAGGTACCGTGTTCACATGCACTTGGCTGCAGGCAGAGCTCCTCGTCCCAGCCTTAGCCCCTCACGCAGCCCTGGCCAAGCAGTACTCCTGAATGTATATGTCTGTGTTTGTAGTCACCATGAGATGGTCTCTTATTTATTGTCTTAATTCTCACAAAGATGCAACAGTATCAAGCTGCTTAAATAAACCCCCATCAGTTTAAAAGGGAGAGGGAGGGACGTATATAAGTGCTTTCTTTAAAGAGCAAAGGATTGTGACCATTACGCCAACCGTTAGCGTGGGGTCAGCATTCCACTGCAACCAGAACCAGTGTATTTTGTAACTGTGGGGATGTCTCTTACAAAGCGACAAGGTCAAATAAAAGATGACTGCTACAGCCTGGCTCCGGTGCTTCTGTTCTGGCCGGCCCCTGCACCGCGGCCACTGAGAGCTTGGCAAAGGCAGGTTAAAGCCATTCCCCCTTGTCCTGCCCCTACATCCCGTGTCCAAAGCCCTTCTCCAGGTTGCTTTTGTGTGGCCCCCCCAAGCTGCAAGAGGTTACCTGAAGCTGCACCAGAGGGACTGTCCCCAAGAGAGGCACACAGGCAGTGTCACACCGTTTCCAGCTCTTGGCTGGTGATTACAGTACGGATGGGGATGCTGGAAGGAGGAAGGAATGTCCATTACTATGAAGCACAATTTGACTCTTCCCAGGCCAGCAAACCCACTGACCAGCTGAGTATTTTATTTCCTTTACAACTTAGAAACACTCAAAACACAACGGACACTTAGAGTTCCCAAACAGCCCTGCACAAGCTCATAGCATCACTTTGTCCCCCTCGCCTGTCACTTCACAGTTCCACGTGCAGATTGCACTTGTCTTCGTCATCTCCATCGCAAGGGCGCTGCTGTTGGTTGCTACCAAAGAGCCACGCTTCCCATCTAGTCATAACCCAGGAGATGAAGTACTCACAGTATAGTCCAGCTTACACGGTTCCTCCGTTTGGTAGTGTAGTGTCTGGTAACCATCTTACCACAAGATGAGCTACATAATCCCATTCCTCCTGTACATGTGTGCTGAAAAGAACCACTTGTGACCTGCTTCAATAGCTGAGGGCTGGGGAGGAGGGACTGTCACTGTGTGTTAGTGCGAGAGGCAAAACTCAGGCAGAGATGATGCCCCAAGACATGTTAACAGTCATTCAAGAAGGGATTAACCAGGTACACAGCGAAGGACAAGAGCCATCCCCAGTACTGCTGCACCCAGAAGCCAGTCAGCCCCTTTATCACAACTAATTCCCAATACAGCCCCTTCGTAACAGGTCATTCCCAGTCGGCCTCTTCATCACCAGTAAGTCATGGCCCAGTGCTCTGCTGTTCTGCTCTGGCAAGCGGCATCCGCCTCCCTGCTTTGTGTTACTCCTGGTGGCAAAGCCATTTCTGGTGAATGAGGGAGGGTTTGTTGTGCATCTCTCAAAATGGAGACAAATCCTCTGGGATTGAAGCAGCATGTCTGGCAGGTCACTGGGAACGCAAACAACTCTTACCAGAGCTGGCAGCAGAGCAAGTCTGAGCCTGAAGAGCTCAAGAGGCAGCGAGGTCTGGGATGGAGCTGGGATTCTGGGGTGCTTCAAATAGTGACTGGATTTTCAGCACTTCACATTTCAGTCCCTATAAAGTCATCAAAAGTCCATTTCTGCACCTTTCCCTAGGGGATGAACTGCAGAATACACTTGCCTGCTTCCCACAGCCACTGGTGTGGAAGGAGCCCAAAGAAAGGTTCTGCACCAAAGTTCCCATCAGGGATGGAAGCCTTGAAATAGCTCAAACCAAATCAAACCAGAACATGAGGAGTTGGTCCTTCCCTGGAGCATCTGCTGGGGCTACAACGTCCTCCCGTGGGGTTCAAGGCCGAGTCCACATGCAAGCAGCACAGCCACGCTGCGCCGGCCAAACCCCGCTCCTTCATGTCCAGGTAAAACTCTTCCTGCCTCGTCCATCCCAGAACAGATCCCATCGGGATCTACACGAACTCCGTGAAGTCGTCCACCGAGGAGATGAGCCGCTTCCTCTGCCCGGTCTCGTAGGTGGCTGGAGGGTCCTGTGGGATCTGGGGAGGGGGCTTGGTGGGAGCAGACGGATGCATCTGCAGGGGGAGGCCGGGGGTCTGGTACTGGGTTTCCTCACGTAGCTGAAAGTCAAAGGAGAAGATGAGCTCCACTCTCTTTGAAACTCTTGCACCCTCCATGTGGCTAGGGCAGGACACCCTGTCCTTCCATCCCCAGTATGGTGCTGAGCACTGTGTCCAGCTACTAGGGTTCTCAAACCCCTTGCTAGCAGGGAAGCTGAAAGCTCACCAGTCCAAACCTACACCTACACAAGAGCTGGAGTCTAACCGTCATCCACATACTCCTCCTCCTGCTCAGCAAGTCTGCAGCTGGTTTTGTGTGCCTCAGTTGTACTAAGACAATAGAGCCCAGTTGTAACCAGGGAGAACAGAGAACCTTACTCACCCGGTGCCTCAGCCTCTTGATATGACGGAGCCTTGCAATCCATTTGGATGGGTAGGTGTCAGTGGGGTTGGATCGACTGTGATGAACCTGGGAAGCCATCTGAGAAGGGAAGGGAGAAGCAGGGAAAGAGAAGAGGCACATGAACATCACCACGATAAAATGAGCAGAGTGTTTCAGTACAGTTTGACAGCAGTGAGCTGTTGACGTGCCAGCTCCGACCTAAAGGTTGACAGCAGTAACTGAAGCAGAAAACTTACTCATTTGCTTCAGCCCTACGCATTCCCTGGGAAGCTGGTGATGGACCAAGGCACCAGCTGAAAGCCAGAAGGGCTCAGGGAGCTCAGGGTACTCACATTGGCATGCAAGGCCATCTGACGGGCCACGAATGGCAGGTTCTTGTCGGAGATGATCTTGGCAACACTCGTGTCTACGAGACCTTCCATGTCTTTGTTTTAAAAGGATAAGAAAAAACAACTTGTCGGACAGTTAAGAACAAGGCAAAGGTTGTCAGTAACTGAACAGATAATATAAACCTGAGGGGTTGCATCACTGAATCCCCATCAAGCTCCACAGCTCCAACTGTTTTGGTTAAGAGAAAAGCAGATGCCCCTGCAGATCACTGCACCAGCACTGACTACCATGAAGTCATGAGCTGTTTCCATGCATCCATGTGGTCCTGCAGTCCTGGGAAGGGCAGCAGAGGCCAAAGCCACAGGGACCTTGACCTCGTACCTCCTCCACTATTCCCAAGCAGTGGCTGAAGGGACCTGCTCTGCTCTGCTGGCACTTTGCCTTGAGCTTAAAGCTGAAGCGGTACAGTGGGAAGATACGTGAACAGGACATACCCAGACAGACCGGTGTCTCCTGGAAGTTTTAACTTGTGAAACACAAACCCACTGCAAAGCCAAGGCAGTTACTGCCCCAACAACACAGGAAAGGCTGAGAACAAAGGCTGGAGGGATTCCTACCTTTCCGACACTGCAGCGTCACCAGGTTGCAGTCATAGTCCAGTGGTGTGATGATAACGTGCACAAAATTGAACTGACCCTGAGGAGAAACCAATAGAAGAGTCACATACACTTCACTGGCAGCCACAATGGTTCCTGTGAGTGCCATGAACACGCATGGGAACCCACCGAGGCAAATAACCTCCATTCCTGATCAACGCTATTTGTTAAGGTAACACAAGAGATGAAGGTTTCACAAGCAGCCACGTGCCTGCTTTGTAACACGTCAACAAGTAAAACGTGGTACCTTTATTGTTCCCAGTTTAAAGTCCTCTCCAGAATCATTGTAAACGATGGAAACAAAATCATTCCCAAGGTGCCTTTTCTTGTCGCAGCGGTATTTATCCAAATCCTTTGTGGGCATCAGAGTAGCAATGTGGAAAATGGCTGAAGAGGGAACAGAAACATCCTTAGGCTGGCCTGGCAAGCAGTGCTGCAGGCAGCAATGGTCAACATGCAGCACTCGTCTGGAAGACAAAGTAGTACCACACCACAATAATTAACAACAGAAGCTGTGCTCCCTCGATCGCTTTGTCCCCATTTGGGATACCTGGATCCTGTCCCATTGGACTGCGCCAGTGGTGCCTGGAGCGCAGACCACAGTGGCCAGGGAAAAGGCAGCCTCTGAAAGCTCTGCTCTTGGCAGGTTTTAGGTACAGCCTTCTCTAACACAGGCTCAGAGTGAATTAAGGGCCTGGCTTTCAGCATGCGTCTGACGCATACTGGAAGAAGAGTTTTCATCAAGCTGGGGTAGGTTTCTATCTGATCATATTAAAACAGGGGTTGCAGGAGTGCTGCTGGGTATCTCTTCCATGACCACAGTGCCATGGTGAGTGGAATCCGCTTTGAGGAGGAAGAGTTACATAGCTTAAACCAGATCTTCCCCTAACTGAGCCCTGCAGAACACCAGGGCCACAGCGAGTAACCTGCAGCCGCGCCACTGAAGCGCACTCAGTATGGTGACTGGGATGCCCAGAGCTGTAGGGAATAACTTGGGAAGCTCATCATAGCTTGTTGGGTCCTGGATGACACCTGCGCTGCAGTTCAATTAGCAGTGACCATGACAACCTTCCTGCTTTCAATACTGTTCTTCAGAGAAACCATTAGCAGAGTTTTCACATGTACACACCCCCTCAGTTAACAGCCTTCAGAGCAGCTCAAGAGCAGTTTATTCTGCAAACCTCTACCCCAAACCATGTCAGCCTTAGTTTAGAAGTGGTGTAATTGGTTTCCTTCTTAAATCAGGTAGGTATGCATCCCTCCCAAAACTTAACACATGGCTCGCAGAGATACCAAAGAGAACGGGAGGAGACCCGAACCTCACGTTATCTTTACTACATCCCTGGAAAGGGGTCAGCTTGTAGAAGGCAGGTCGGCTTTAAGATCAGAAGACACAGACTATCCTTCCACTTCCAGCTTCCGGAGCCACCTTACCTTGCATAATGTCATCGTGCCAACAGTAGGTGAACTGTCCATCCTCCCCACACACGTCCAGGCCACCAAGGTAAATTTTGTCTGGCTGACAGTCCTTGAGCTCAATGAGCTTCCCTAACCCTGTCAGGAATTCTGTATAGCGATAGGATCCGTGTTCATTTGACAGAATGGCAATTTCATTGTTGCTCTAGGAGAGAAGAACATGGGAGTCCCCCACTGAACGTTAAAAGCACTCAACCAGCACGACTGATTAGGTTATTGTCCTCCTAAAAGGGCTTCATGAAGGCACTGATTCTAAGTGCATAAAAGGAAGGAAAAGCAAGGCTACTGCAGGAGCAGGACAGACCTCAGCTGGAGCAGTGGTGCCTGGCTTTCTGCTGAGATGGAGCCGTTAAAGGATTGAGGCATCCGCACACAACTCACCTGCCCTTCTCCCACGTAGAGCACTGCAATCTTGTGTGTGTCGTAAGAAGGGATTTGATCCAGGAGCTGCACTGATCTTTCGAATGTCTGTGATCCAAACATAGGTCACATCAGTAGGAACTTGCCTCCACACCCCCACTGCTCTCCCCCAAAACCCCTCCAGACAATGACAGCACAAAGCACAGATTCCTGACCATCAATAGTGTCTACCTTAATCAACGCTGCCCTACCCTGTTCTGGCAGGGCACCATCAGTCCAAGGCGCAGAGCAGGCCTCTGGCACCACGCTTGCTTGGTTTTACACTTCAGATGAGATTAATCTGGCAAACTGCTGGGGTTAGACGCACTTGCCATGACAAATCACATCCCATCTTCACTTAAGCTCCAGGCGTGGAAAATGATCATGAAAAATGATCCTGTCTCTTGCTCTGAGGAGCATTTTTAGCACAAGGCATCACCTCACCTCACCCAGGCTCCCTCCTGCCTGACCACCCGAGCCTAAAGTCAGCCCCATTCCAGCTCTGCCTCTGCAGGAAGTTTCTGACTCATATGACCACAGAAAGCTTTTTGGCCACCCCCAGGTACACAAAGGGCTGACAGGTTTGTTTAGTGATGTTCTGCCAGTATCACCTCAGGGTCAGTTTTCATCCTGCACTCCATACCCACAAATCATCCTGCTTCTGGCTGGGACTCCAATTCAATCCAGAGCCATAAAGCAGGAGCCCCCAGGAGTGGGGTACAGATAATCCCCTACCTGTTGGTAGGAACCAACAACGTTCATTACTATCATTTATGTTGGAAAGAAGTAATGAGGGTAGAAAAATTACCTACAAGAATAAAGAGAAAATCCTTGCCTACCTCATTTGGCAACAGAAGGGGCTTGTTGTTTTCATCACCAAAGAATGGGGAGTGGTACAACTGTAAAAACACAAAGCTAAGGGAGAGAGGGGGAGAAGAAGTCCTGTTAGCATAAGAATTAAGGCAGTTTTGATCTGTGGTATGTAAGAATGTTATGAACAGAAGAAAAAGGGGAGCAATTAAAATGCTAATGGACTATTACTCAATCTTCGAGAAACGCTGTAGGTGCCTGGACTACCTGCAGTGTGTAACAGAGCCCTGTCAGAACAAACAAGGGTTATGTCAAACAGTGCCAGCTGCGCAGATTCCATTCAAAAGGCAATCGCTGCAGGGAGCAGAGGAGTAGGAATGCTTCTAGACTAGCAGAGAAACGATTCTACATTTGCATTTTCCAGCCCTCACCAAGATGAAGACTGTCTCATAATGCAATTCAGGGCAACTACCAATACTAAAGCTCAAAAAGCAGCTATTATACATAACCCCATCTTTTCCTTCTTAGTATTTTGCACATGGTATTTCTTGAACTGCATGACCAGTAATTCATCCTGTTCACAGCAAAGTTAACCCCAGGTTACCTGCAGTCAAGCCATATGCCATTTGGACCCTAAATTTGGATAGATCAAGAACACGAGGAAACTATCTATTTCTTTCCCCATTTAAGAGACCTGTTTCCTAAGTCACAAGGTTAATTTGGTGGTAATGGGTTCAATGTGTCTGTATTAGCTCCTGAAAAAAACAGGTAATTAACCTTTCTTTTTAATCAGATACTGGTTTGTAGATCCCCCAAACCAGCTGACTACTGCAAACCAATCCAGCCATGGCCACAGCAACTCTGAGTTCATCATTTCCAGCTTCAAATAAGCCTCTCCACGTACCTTGGGTTTATTCCAGGTACTTTCTCAGCATTGGAGGCTGCTGTTCTGCTCTTGAAGGCATCTCTCTCGATCCTCTTCCCCCTCCTTGATGGGGCTGAGTCAGAGATGGTGTATCCTCGGGGCCGGAGCCCAGATGGAGGAGGTGAGGTGACAGGACCGGTGCCATCCAACCCACCCAACCCTGTCACTCTGGTGTCCTCCCCCTTGCCCAGCCAACTGCCCAGCCCTTCCCCTTCCAGGTTCCCAGACTGGGATTTTGATTTCACTTCCGTGCTCAGCCTCCTCATTACTTCCCTGCCATTGGCATCTTTGAGGACCTCCTGCAGTGTCTGCAGCTCAGGGGAAGAACTGGACTTGCTGAGCGGTTGGGATGGCTGGAAGGAAAGCTCCTCCAGCGTGTGGCCGTCCTCTGAGGGCAGGACTCTCCCGATGGGAATTCCACCCTCCACCAGTTCTTCAGACTTCAGAGACTTTTCTTCTTGGCTGGAGGTTGAGGAGGACTTAAAGAGGGAGAACAAAGATGAACAGTTTTGCTGATACTCAACACCAATGCCCGAGCATCCCCAGACGCTTCCAATGGGAGATGAGCAGAAAAGTGCCAAGTAGAAGGCACTGCAGTTGAGGGCCCTCTATAAGCCAGGTCTCTGCTGCTGCTGCTCTGCATGCAGTCCCTCACAAGCCACCCAAACTCTCAACCATAACTGCATGTGCATTTTGGTATCGACAGTGATTTCTTACAGAGGGTGTCAAGAAGGACCCAGCTGAGCACAGACAATTCTCCCGTGTGGGTAAGGAGGGGGCTGTCATACAGGACACAGCAGGATAAGCTCTTTCTCCTTACCCGGCTGTAAGACTCCTGGGGTTTACCAAACCTTTCCTCGCTCAGGACTTGTTCAGAACATGAAGTATCGATGTCCTCACTCTCTGGAGACTCAACCGGGCACTCTGTTTCCTTCAGCTCCATTTCTGAGGGGCTCCCCTCCTCCAGCACCACCGCTGACTCTATGGAGACACAAGGCAGGAGAACTGAAGGCTGTGGAGAGGCACAGACCAGCAGGCCCCCATCCTCTCCTCTGAAGTACCAGCCTTTTCCCTAAGGGATTTCAATGGAAGGCCACATTGAATGAGTGCTCTGGGTCTTTGATTTCTTGCCATGTCACACTTGCTCCTGGTTCCCCTTTTGTATGGAATAACGGATCATCTCACAGCAAAGGGCTGCATCTGCTTTGGTCAAAACAAGTGCTGTTGCTTCCAATTGTTACTGATGGGACAAGCAGGGGACAGAATGAGGAAATGGGACCTTGTACATCAATGCTTGGTTATCAGGACAGACAGGAACTACAGAGATGTGAGAAAGTACAAGACTAGCATTAAAGTTCATCATTATCAAGGCAATGAAGACATCACTTCTATGCAAGTGTGCAAAAATGAAGGTTTTCTTATATTGAAATGCAATGCTCCTGTGCCATGTAGTGGCCTAGAAGGAGATTGAAGGTTTTAGTAGGAGCCATTTACTTGCAGCTGGGCAGTTTTCCTAGTATGTCTCAATAGAAGCAAACCAATTCAGCCCTGGACACGTGAAAGGACAAGAGAGCAAGAGTGACACATGCACTGCAGCACTAAGGGAAACGCACATGTGGCATCTGATCAGACAAACGGCTCATGAAACCACACTGACAAGAAAGCTCCTTGGAAGCCCTGCCTATGGTGGAGGAGGTTAGCACAGCAATTATCCTTGTCTCTACTCCAGGCAGTGACCCTGACCACAGGGATGAGTCTGACCAAAGGCTCCTCTTGGCCTTGCTTTTTGTCCTGAGGAAAAGGCTGGAGAACAGGAGGCTTCCCATTACGCACACAAGGGACTGGAAGACCAATCTGAAAGGCCAAGATTTGTTTTCCAAAGTAAAATTAAAAACAAAATTAGCACACACACACACAAAAAAAAGAAAAATAAAGAAAACCCAGCAAAAGGAAAAGAATCAAATAATAATAATAGGAAAAAAAAGTCACTAAAGCAGCTTTTCCTGGATTGATTTCAGCTCGCAGGACCAAAGTTATTTCAAAGAAGCGATTAAGAGTTAGCATTGCACACACATACCTTCTAAAGAAAACAAACCAAACTAAACCAACAAAAGAAACCCCCAAACAGCGTGCTGATCTGGTTAGCTGTCCAAGCCAGAACACACCTGCACATACCCAGTGTTTCCAAGCTTCCCCAGCGCCTCCAGCACTGCCAAATTGCTGGGGTTTGAAACAACGTGAGCGCTCGCTAATTAGGCTTTAGGTGGGAAGAGAATAATAGGAGCAGAGAGGAAAAGTACAGGAAAATATTTTACTGCAGCATCTTTGTGTTGCTTTAAGGGTCTATGGCAACAACCAGCAGTTAACAACACCCTGCTGCTCTACAGAGAATTTTCCAGTGAAGGAAAGGCGGCAGAAAGTCATTTCAAGCCTCAAATTAGATTCACAAAGCACTGCAGATTAGCAAAGCAATGCAGGTGTTGTGCTCATGGGGTTTGCAATTTGATCTCCACTTCATTTAATTACAAAATCAATTTTCCTGAAGTGGAGAAAGATTTACACTGCTACAGAGCCTCCAAAAAGCAGGAATTTAGGAGGGTTTCACCTGAAATATATTGCTATTTTTTATTTAAAGAGCGTTTAACCAGCATCTGTTGTAAGGTCAAACTTTATATGTATATCGGATATATATATATATATCAGCTCCTTTTATCTTTTCTGTGTCCAATTCTGATGGATTCCTGTGGGCTGAGTAGCACAGGACTTCACTTCAGGGCAGCTTGTCCTGCAGCACATTATGCTATTCTCAGAAGTGGGAGCTCTTCCATTTAGCAGAACACAAAAGCCAATCGTAAAGTGAAGCCGAAAATAAGTAATTCAATTCCTGTGACATTTGGGCAGATCATTTCCCACTCCCAGCCCACCCCAGCTACAACTAAAGCGGCTTTAAGAAATTGTCTGTGCTTGCAAATGTTGGATCTGGCTTGGACTTCTTCATGCTAGTCAAGATCCCATTTGTTGAGAGTAATGAGACTCGGGACAGACAGGAGACATGGAAGGGGAGGATGAAGGATGAGGGATACATTTGCTATGGATCAGAGGTGTTCTTCTATGGCAGTACTTTTTAACTGGTTTTTTTGTTTCCTTAAAGATATATAAATATACCTGCCCAGGATATGCTCCTGTGCAACTTCCCTTGACAACTGGACTGGTACATGGAAGAGAAAGAGGCCACTGCAAAGGGAAATCAAGTGAGCAGCTACATCAAAAGGAAGGAGAGACTATATGAAAAAAAAATAAAAGGAAAAAATTAAAAAGCACAGAGTTTAAAATGTAACCAAGAGCCCAGTTTAAAATAAACAAAGGAAGAAACCAAAACAAAGGAAAGAACAAGCTGGGATAAGCTCACTAGATGCCGAAGGGGTATTTAAAGGGTACAAGGTCTCAACATGAGTAAAGAGGCATAAACACATTCAAACAATGCTGACTGGAGCTGCGCTCTTTGAAGAATGCATCCAGGGGAGTTTCAGAAACAGAAAACTCCTCGGTGATACCCCAGCACACGCAGGACCAGCCTGAGCTTTTCCTGAGCTACACGCTTCCGAAGGATCCTTTCTAAACCTACAATATGGATACGACTCCCATAGCTTTAACCTCTAAAGAAGAAGAAGGTGCACATGATAGTGTGAGAGCAATGCTTCCTCCGGACACCCATTCACCAGCCAGCCCTGGCAAGTCTCCTGTTGAAGTTTTGATAACCAGAATGCAGCCAAAATGATGTTCTCAGGCTGCCGCAGGAGCGGCACTGAGGTGGGTGCTACTGTCAACTCATCAGTTAGCACCTACATACCACAGATTCATAGTGATCACAAATAAAAGTGCTCACTGATAAGCATTTCAATGTTGGGTTTTTTTAAGATATTAATTTGATTTTGATTCTAATTTTGTGTTTACACATTCTGAACTCCTAAAGTCAAACCCTGCCCTATTTAAAACAACCCCAAAATCCAGCATTTTGACCAGATTTCCCAACTATCCATACCATTGATGGAACCTCCCCTAAAAAGCCTTGTCTGCTGTTACCACTGCATGGTTTTTATAGTTTTGATAGTGCTATCAGTGCCAAGAGCCTCAGTGTTAGGTGCTGATAACAGCTCTGAGCAGGGATTATAGCCAGCTTTAAAAATCACAGCTATGGGTCAACACTAACCTCAGCATTAACAGCTCTTTTGGAAGTGAACTAGCACCAAAGTAAATACAGCCCCGGCCACTGTGTTAAAACCATCAAAAGAAGGTCAAGCGATTCAACTGCACCTAAGGCTAAATGGTCCTTTAAAGAAGTTAATAAATCCACAGCCAACATGTCTGCATTCTGTTGTCTCATGCTGTAGGCTCTCCCAGGAACCTAGAGCTCTCAGTGCCCTCTCAAACTCCAATACTGAAGACAAATGGAAATGGAAACGTCGCATGGGAAGATTCATCCACACATGGGATGCCCAGATCAGCCCCAAACAAGTGGAAGAGGGGGAAAAGTCCATGACTTTATTCATTTTCATTTGTGAAACAGCATAAAACACATTACTCCTCCAAAGAAGCTCCATTAGTCCTCTCTTCAAGAAAGAGAGCTACTTTTCTGATGGAACATCACAAGCAAGGAGGAAGGGAATTTTTCCACTAAAATCTAGGGACAAGAACCAATTCCCCTTCTCCCTGCTGTGTTATTCCTCACGCTACCAACTTCACTGTTCTGAAGCCCTGCAGTAACTTCAACACACTTTAAAGAGGGTAGTGACAGCTATGCCGGACACACTACTGGCCTGACATCTCTCACCTGTGTTGGAGCGCTGGAGAAGCGATGGTTTGGTTGTCCCAGTGGCCAGGCTGGAGGAGGGGACGGAGAGGGATTTATACAGAGCTGTTTCTCGGTGCTCTTTAAATCGCTCTGCAGCCATGAGTGCATTCGAGAGCTCTTGCAGGGGCATATTGTTGATATCTGAAGAAAACGGGCTGAGCGGGTTCTCCAGACTCATCAGCCAGCTCGTGTTACCTGTAAGAGAGAGCCAGGGAAAAGTGTTAACTCCCAACTCCAGGAAGTTTACAACTCATGGCTAAGAAAGCACAAATTGCGTTGGATTTTGCAAGTAATGACCAAACCAGACCAAGTTCTCAGCTCTCCTGCATATGGAGAACCACTTCATTAATACTCTGTTTTCAGTAAGTGCTCTGTACTTCACCCTGAGCCCTTCAAGAACCCTTCTTACTACAGCAGATTCCCAAAAGACATCCAAAACACTCAGGTATTCTAATTCATGACACCAGACCAGTTATTCCGTCAGGAGGCAATTTTCAGCTGATACAGCCAACTCCCTGTGAAAACGGGAAATGCACGGTAGGGCTGACATTATGTGGCTCTGTTTCTGGAACAGTACTTAATATACAAATTGAAGTCTTTGCTTCAATCTTTTCACAGGTCTTCTGTAGATTAAAACCACTAAGAAGTGATTTCAAAGAGCCAAGTATCAGCTGTATTGGTTTCAAGAGGCAGGAAGCAGTGAAGAGATCCATTTGTGACTAAATATGGCTTTTCCTTCAGACTCTGGTTTCTTAGCAAGTCAGAGGAGCTCACTCCACGCTCAGGTGAAGATACCTGTGGGTCTGCGCACCAGGATTTCTGCCCAGCCCTGGGTCAGCAGTGGGACATAAGCAGCCAGGTTTGCTTTCTCTTTCTGCAGAGGTGTCTGTGCAGCAGGATTAGTCTTCTCTGACCGAGAGGCAGGAGCAGGAGCACCCTGTGTCCCTTGGGAAGCCAAACCACTGGGAAAATGAGAGGCCGAGCTGTCTAAGGCACCAACACGTAAGGCATGACCACCTGGTGAGACAGACACGAGACAGAAGGGAGAGCCACCCTGAGTTAGCACTAAGAATATCTCACTAGTAAAGTCTTTTAAGCTATTCTAGGAGCTGCATGCACAAAACTGGGAACTGTCCTGGTTTTGGCTCGATAAGAGTTAATTTTCCTCCTAGGAGCTGGTAGAGCGCTGTGCTTTGGGTTTAGGATGACAGCAATGTTGACGACACACTGATGGTTTAGTTATTGCTGAGCAGTGCTTACCCTAAAGCCAAGGATGTTTCAGCTTCTCATGCTCTGACAGTGAGAAGTATGGGGCACAAGAAGCCAGGACTGGACGCAGCCAGGACAGTTGATCCCGGCTGGACACAGGGATATTCCAGACCACAGGACATTGTGCTCAGCATATAAACTGGTTTTTAATTGCCAGCTGGGTTTAAACCACAACAGGAACCCAAGAGAACTTAACCTCCTATGTATTTCTTCTAAATCAGGAGGTTAGAAAAACATAGGTGATTCTCATTGCCAGTGCTCCCCACGTAACCCATCCCCAAAGCTTTCCTGCAAGGAGAGGGAAGCAGGAGGAGCAGCACCATTCCTGAGGCCAACAGCTGAGCTACCTGCCCTCTACTAAATACCAGACAGGTCCAGACTCTCGAATTCATTTAGGCACAGCTCTCTTCAGTAGGCACTTGGACACTTAAGCCTATGACAGAGCTCCAGAAATGGCAGTAGCGCTCCAGGATAGGAATTTACCAGACATGGATCGGACTCTGTTGCGAGAGCTTCTGCAAACCTGCTGCCCAGCTTGAGATTCCAGTTTTGCTGGAGCTTCTTTTGTTTGTCTCACTTGCAAAACAGGGTCTGAGCTGTGGAAAAAGAAGATACCGATGATACTGAGAGAGGAATTATAGTCATGCTGGACAAATAATGTATTTCTCTTTAGGTCAGAGGAAAACCAGAGCTTTAAGAGATTTTGTTAAGTGGGAATATCTAGAAATGGGAGTGAAAATTACCTTGATTCTGTGCTGCTTTGGAGCTCTCCAGAGTCTAGGCCAAGCAGGGACCTTGTCCCCGTTCCAACGCTTGTAGTGATAGTCACCAGCTTGTTACCAACCAGCCATGTCTTCGTCCTTCCTCCCGCCAACAGAAACTCACCCACAGGAGACCTGGAAACACACTGGTAATGAAGACAACAGAGAACAGAGCCTACACAGATGGCTTATTTCATGTTACTGTGCAGGAGGTGCTGCCTGCTTTCCTTCTTTATACAGCATTTTCAATGTATCCTCTGGTGGTCCCCATACACATTATCCATCAGGATAAGGGATTTAATATCAATTGATAGTAGTACTACAGGACACACCTTATAAAACAGTTCAGTTCAGTCCTGGACACATCACAGAGCAGAAGGGAACAAACCTTGTCTGAGCTCTGTGTTCCCTTCTGGGAAGGGCTAGCAAGAAAATTCCATGCCCTCCCTTTGAAGCCAGCTGGCATGACATGCAGGTCTGCAGCAAAGACTGATTCTCCAGCAAGGAGATGGAGCAAAGCACTGCTCACAGACAGTGTGCCTTCAAGGCAACTCCTTCTGGAGAGCTCAAGGCTGAGGCAAAGGCCGGTTGGCTCCAATGGAGCATCTAACCACCTCATCTAACCTCATGTTTAGCCAAGCCAGATTTTATCTGCGAGTAACAGCTTTGGAGCCTGGGCCTGCCAGAACATCCAATGTGTCACAGTGATTTTCCACTAACAAAGTGAAATATAAACTTCAATCAAAACCATCTCTCCATTGTCCCAGACTGGTCCCTACCTCTTAGGCACAGCAGTGAAGTTTGAAAAGACGTATCGAGCCATCATATCCAGACAGGTCTCTGTGAGCTCCAGGTGGAGATTCTTTAAGTTGTCATCAGCCTGAGCCATTGAGTTTTCATCTGCAGAGCCCAGGCTTGAGCTAGTGATGGAGGTTTGTATCCGACTAGAAGAGAACGTTTCCAACTGACAGATCACATTGCAAAATGCTTGTCCCTGTCACCCGAAAGACAGCGTGATGCAGAACGACCTGCGATACATGCATGTGCCAGATGAGAGAAGTGGCCAGACCTTAAACCCAGGGCAGAATACAGTTTTGCATCAGCCTCATGTTGTGCTTCACAGACTGTCATTGCAGAAAGTACATTTTGAAAGACCAAGAAACGTTTAAATGTCCACCAGCTGACTTGGCCAAGCCAGCACTCTCTGATGTTGGTGGCCCATGGGCAAGTGCACCAAGCAAATAGTAAGAGGCAGCACCATGCTTTGAGTTCACTACTCTATAGTAAGGGCAAGCGTCCCATGACCTGCACCGTTCCCCAGGCAAAATGTTGCCCATGAGCCATCAATCAGGGCACTCCAGACTTCACTTTATCATCCTGTGGTTTGCTTTTTTCTCTGTTGCATCCCTTTCATATATTGATCTTTGTCCTCCAAATTCAACAGCGATGTAAAACCTGATTTAACTTGAAACAGAAAAAAATTGCACTCTGAACAGGAAACTGGCATGAGAACAGAGAGCAGCTCTGCCTTCAGATCAGCCAAGTTAGCAATGCAATTGTAACAACTGCAGTATATCATAAAGACAACTCCTTATGCCATCATAACACAAGCTTAGCTGAGGTACAGCCAAATTTTTTATGACGTGGCAACTTCTTTGGCATCATTAAGGGTAATTACATGAGCTTCCAGTTGGCACCACTTCCATATAAATGCAAGAGAAGACAACACCTAATGGATTAATAGGGATATCAGAGAATGATGTGCCAGAATCATACTCACAACTCAGTGCCTTTCCCCCAACCACCATACAGTTATAGTCAAATATAAACCACAGAAAGCAAAGTTCCACTGACAGCAATCCTTACAGATGAAGGCACAAATCTTCAGGCTCAGCTTTTAAACCAACGTGTCACAGCAGCAGTTTAACACTCAAGGGAAGCGACCCAGGAAAGCGTTTTCAAAACTAGCACAAATTGCTTCATCTTTCATGTGAGCACATCGATGGCTGGAATCGAAACTTGTTTGCTTTACTCATGAAAGCAGTTGCTTCGTACAGGCTGAGCGTACATTTCATGGCATCATACTTCCATCAGCTCCCTTTGCCTCAAAGAACAAATCCTAAGCTGAGGCCAGAACTACTCCAAGTCTGGGAGGAGGGCCTGGACGTAACTTTGCAGAGTATCAAAAGCCTCTGCCGCAGCAAGTCACTGCTTAGAAGGCTGACGTTTTAACCAGGACTCTCACTTGCACAGAATGCAACCTTTTTCCTTTCTCATTCCTTTGGTGTTTTGTTGGTTTGGTTTTCCCCCCTTCATTGTCTTTACTTCGAAAAGAGAAATTTGCTAAAGCATCAGAGAATAGGGCAAAGTCACCATACAGAGCACAGGGTATGTGACAAGCCCTTAGCCAGCATTGGGAAGCCATGGGATATCCATGACACCAAAACCTTTGTCTGTAGCTAAGGCCAGTTTTTATTGCAAACCAAAGTCATGCAAGCATCCCGCATGCAAATCCACCCTGCTGCCACCCTCCCTTTTGCAGTAAAATTTCCAAGCGCTGAGATGCTCTTGGATTCTCCCCATTTAAAGTGCCTCTACCTGCGGACCACATGTTCAGACACACTGATGCTGCGGGATCGGAAGGCATCAACTGCAGAGGATTCTTTCAGCTCTTTCACTGGAGGAGAGTTATTCAAGCCTTGCTTTGCATTTTTGGCTAGTCTTAAACTACTAGGTGGAGAAGCACCAAGCCCCAAAAGAGGTCACAGGAAGGGAGGAAATCATTGAAGGGATGTAGGTTGAAAAGTCACAGGTCACAGGGTCAATATTGGGGGATCCCGGAGGGTGATGGAAAATCAAACAAATGCCAAAAAAAGGAAAACACAAATTAAATCGTACAAACAAGCAGAGCTGAAAGCATTAAAAAGACAAACCACGTTCTGAAACCAAGATTTTAAATGTGCTACGAAACAAATGAAATTAGTACAAGTTAAAACAAAAACCAAACTGATTGAAATGACAGTTGGAATACTGCGCTGTTAAACAAAGGCGGGAGCACCTGAAGGCTGATTTGGCACCAACGTATGAAGTCTGAGTTTCGTGCAGTTCAACCACCTCTTGTGCTGCCCCAGCTCACCACTTCAGCACAGCCAAAAACCTGATTACTTCCAGAGACCTGATCCTAAAATGCTCTTACCAATACAAGGAGACATAGAAATACATTAGCCATTTCTACCTCTGTTAGGCCTAGCCCAAATCTGAGCTTCCACCCTGAATCACGCAACACCCAGTACCAGTCAGACACAAGGGGAGACTCAGCCCGTCTACACACAACTGATCCCTCTCATATTGCACAGGGGAAAGGGCAGAGGACAAAAATCCTCTTGCTGTTGCTGACTCTGGGATGCTTTTCTGTCCAACAAGCTATCTTACTTCAGGTGGCTCGAGGTAACCCACTTGACTTTGAACTGGAACAGAAAGATAAGCCTTTACACCATCAGGTGCCAACCACATGTGGGAGATGACAGCAATTAACACCTAAGAGGCACTTAAATTAGCACAGCTGAGATGCATGCCTGCCTGAGTACTAATTTGGATATCACAGCTGGTTCAGCAGTTCACATCCCCATATATAAAATGCAGACACTAATTTAACCCTTCTCAACATGATTTATTTGCTGTTCCCTTCAGTGAATTATTACCTTTCAGATGGCCACCTGGAGGGATCAGAATTTATTTGTCCTTCCAATGACCCCGAGAGATCACTTTTGGCCACAGCTGGAGATGTGACTGCAGAGAGCACAGGCTCATACCCAGACATAATCGCTACACCAACATCACTGGGAAGCGCTGGGATCTTGGATCTCCTGCAACACCCAGCATCTCAGCCAGGGCACTGACATACTTATTCTTTGGGCCAAGCACACCAGATTCACAAGCAAGGAAACAGATATCTGCTCCAAGCCATTTCCTCTCTCTTGGCCAGAATCCAAGCTTAGCCAGCCCCAGAGGCAGTGGCATCAGCAGTTCTGGTATTTCAGGTTGCTGCTCGAGTACAGCCCACACTCCTTAGCAGAGATCTCTGTGGGAAGTCATCCAGCAGCATTAGCAAAAGCCTTTAGATACAGTAGTATTCCAACCTGGTAAATTTAACAGTTTTTTTGGGGGAAAAAAGGGGGAAAAAAAAGATTAGTTGAAATTTTAATTTAAGAGACGAGTGTCAAAAGGCTTCTCTTCCAAGTTTCTGAATGAAAGAGGAGGAGATGGGAGAGATGAAACACAAAACAGGGTTTACAGCTATAGCATTAAGGCAGGGATGGTGTTTCTTCATTGCAAGGTACTCCTTGAGCCTTGCAGTTAAAGTAGAGGCACTTTCCCCAGGGTGTAAATGCCACTGTATGCTTATGCACATTAACACTGAAGCAAGTTAAGTGAACCAATTTAGGCAAGCCCTGCAGGTAAAAAGGACATTAGAGAAACCCTGAATGCCTGCCAAGCAATATTCTCCTATCCTGGCAAATGTTACTTCAAAAGACTGCTGCTAAGATATGTTCTGACTTCTGAAGACACGAAGCTTTGCTTCAAACTGACATAATGGCTTTGAGATTCAGAAGAAGGATCAGGACATCCAGCTACACAGAAGGCAGCTGTCTGCCACCCAAAACACTTGACTGATAACACTAAGGGAAAACAGCACTGGCTCTCTCCATTTACACAGGCTGCTAATCACAATGTCTCTGGCAATCATTTAAGTAGTGGTTAGAGCTCAACCATCAAAAGGAGTTAGCACTACGAACAGGTATTCTGTTACTCCTGGCAGCACCGTACTGACACACAGCAACCTGAAAGAGCTGTTGGTTTTCAAAAATCAACAACAAAAAGCCCTACACCTCCCTGCAAAGGTTTACAGAACAGCCAGTGATGCCCTCTTATGGACTACCAGACTGTCAGCTTGGCTTGATTCCAGCTTCTTACCAACCAATAGTTGTCTTTTCCCAATCCCCTGACCTAAAGAGGTTTACTTTGCTTGCTTAAATGCACGGCAGAGTTTGGATAACTAGACCCAGCCTCCTTCAGAAAACACAGGGAAGGGTGTGAGGACGAGAACAGGGAACACAGGATCCTTCTGGAGTCACATATAATTTACCTTTTTGGCCTCTCGTTCAGGCTTGTACTGCGAGCCCTGAAACTGTCCTTTTCAGGTGTGTCATCAAAGGAAAGGAGGACATTCGAGCGCAAACCCTGCCGATTGAGATAAACAGGTCAGAGTCTGAATGGGCAGGACGAGCAGCTGGAAGACTGAAGTGATGCAGAACTCATAGTCAGCTATAAAAAAGATGCTGTGGTGAGGCACTGGCACAGGGTGCCCAGAGAAGCTGTGGCTGCCCCATTCCTGCAGTGTTTAAGGCCAGGTTGGATGGGGCTTGAAGCAACCTGCTCTAGTGGAAGGTAGTCCCTGCCAGCTGACAAGGGGTTGGAACTGGATGAGCTTTAAGGTTCCTTCCAACCCAAACGGTTCTATGATTGTGTGAAGTTTTCTAGCTTCAAAGAGAACCTCTAATCTTCTGAAACCGTTATTTTTATTAGACTAGCACAATTTGTAGTACATACTGTTTGAATCAGTAGTGTCCATTACCTTTGTAATAAAGGGGACAAAGTCCTTTCGGAAGGGAAGGCGACACCGGATGAACCACATCGCTATCACATGATGGGCCAGGCAAACGATGTACTGGTTAAACCTAAAACAGCACAAAGATAGCCACAGAGTTTAATGCCACATTACAATGCCATTCCACAGCTGAACAGAAGGGTTCTTCAAGCTGAGAAACTGTAAGTATAAAGACAAACCCCTCAAAAGTTCTGTTTGAGAAAAACAGGTATTTCAACCAAGGTGAGCATGCCCCTTCTTCAGAAAAAGCCTGGGGATACCAGAATGAGCAATACCCAATAGATAACCTTGACCCAAGTACTACAAATAAAGCACGTCTCATTCTCTTAATTTTACAGATGGGGATGAACTTACTTAGAAGGGTTTGTGTATGGTAGGGAGATGGCGAACACACTGGCATACTGCTCTGCTGCGAAGTTCCGATAGAGGTGAGGCAGCCTGGCTAGAGCTGGAATAGGTCAAGAAGGAAACCAACAGGGGTGAGGCCTGAACACAAAGTATTCAATATTACAGTTCAGCTTAATTTGAACTCGTTTGTTTCTTTTAAACCATCAGCTGATACAGAAGTTAAAATCAAGTTATAATTTCATGCTGTTTAAGTTATAAGCAACAAGGTGGAGACAGCACCTTTGCATTTCCAATCACTGCATGGCTGTACTACACAAAGCATGACCCTCTTCAGTGTGTGCAGTGCTTTAAATAGAAAACCAGTAACAAACAAGAGATGATCAAACATTTGTATCTTGAGGGTGGTGCAAAGGCGTCACAAGAAGCCAAGAAACCCTTACGATGCATTCCATATGACTGACACAATCAAAACGCCCATATTCAGAGCAAACAATACAACTATATAGGAGGTCCAAAGCACGAGAACATTACAACTTACTTGAAAGGAATTCCAAGAGGGGGATTGCCATGTTGGCTGTAGCAGAAATGTGGGTTAATTTGACTATTAAGACAGGAAGTGCCTTGATGATGATGTCGGGCATCTCGACACTACAGACAGAGAGTGCCACAACGCACTGGTTTGCACAGCGGTAAATGAGACCGTGCTCCAGGCAATACACTATTTCACGCTAGAAGAGTAAAAGAGAAAGAAAAGCCATGATACAGGGAAAGAAAAAAACCCTGAGTTACCATCTCCTGGCTTCAGACAGCATTTTAGAATGGCGTGCAAGGTATCATACTGCAAGGCCTGTACGATGCACATGAATTCAAATCCAAAATGCACTGACACAGAACCCTACCTAATGCTGCACATATTCTAGGCTAAAATCTTAAGATGGGACTTTAACCAAGTCGGTATTTCAGAAATTAACTATTTCAGTTTCTGATTAAACAGCATTTTTATGTTTATCAGGGTCTTCCAGCAGATGGTGAAGTCACTGAGCAACCTGCAAGAGGGTGTTACCTTGCACTTACGTCTCCCAATCAGCATGTATGAGAAAATGCACTATTATACAGGATTTTGCCCTGTCCCCCCTCACTCTCTTACTTCCCCCGTACCTGTTTAGCTTTGTCCAGATAATTATGGTAAGATATTAATGCTGTCAGTACTGGAACAACAGCCAGATGCAAATCCGTGCGAGAAAAACCTTCTGGGGTACCATGGAGCCTGTCAGTAGTCTTTTTGTCTGTGAGCTGACAGATCACACAGTAAGTTAGAATGCCTCACACTAAATACACACTCTAAAAGACAACAGATATGCACTGCCGATAGCTCCCTTTTTACATGTCTATATACGTACAAAGAGAAAGAACACTCATTATTACCTACATCTGTACCTACAGCAGCCCTCACAAAAAAGGGAAGGTGAGTGAGGATTGACAAATAGCATGTTAATCTTAAAAGTATTAGACTGAAAGGGAAAACCAAACCAAAACCCCAACCAACTCTAACCAACTCTCAAGCAAACTAAGGATCTGGTGACTGTACATCAGCAGGGTGCATGGCATTACCATGTAGCTCAGTGCAGAGGCCAGGAGGTCTATGTTACAAGGAGATGTTAAAAACAGCACTTTATAACGGAGGGATTCCGGTAATTTGTTGAGGACCAACTTCAACACCTTCCAGTCTGTCTCCTAGAAAGAAAGAAGAAATTAAGGTGGAAAATTCTGGCATGATTTCAGTTCAGTTTGAAAACCAATCCTCTGCCATTTCTTAGGCAGCTGTATGTCTTGTCATGATAGCTACATACAAAGAGGTGGCATTTAGCTGTCAAGTTTCCCAACCATTAGTACAAATTAACCTCCAGAGCAAGACAACCTCAGCACACAACTAAGGCCAATACAACACTAACGAACAATTTCTATTTACAGTTATAAGCAACTGAAATACTTATCAATCCTCAAAATACTTCAAAAACTTGCAGTAGGAGGGTTTTAGTTTCAAATGTCCTTTCAGAAACAAGATGACTTATTTGATCTTTGATAACACCCATTTGTTGCCCTTGTCTGCTCTGAAGCACAGTGCCATGAAAGCTTTGCTTCCTTTCTGAAGAGCTGAATTGGTGCTCCCACTGCTGGTTGTAAAGCTACATGATTACACACAGATTCTGCCCGAGGAGGATTTACAGACTGCTTTTCAGACGGTATTTAGATACTCTGGGATAGAATTCTCTAGCCAGCTGGTTTAAATGGACACAGTTCACATGAACTGTGGTATTAAAAGTGCACATACTTGCTTCAAACACTGCAGAAGGACGCCGAAGACCATGGAGTATGGCAGATGCCCGATACGAATGGTGGTGTTTTGGGAAGGCACACTGGGACTTCCTGAAGGTGGAGAGAGCGTACCAGGAGGCTTCTTCTCAGAAGTCCTCTTCTCTGCTTCTCTACAACATGGAAAAGAAGAACAATACATGCAAAATGCACGTAATGCAAAATCAAGATTGGAACAGCCTATTATTCACGTGACCTACAGTGCTACCCTATTTGGTAGCCAGTTTAATGACCAAACACAACAACATAAACTGCATTTTCAATTAAAAAACACAGGGCTGACAGGAGACAGACAGCAATGAGTCAGTCTGGTCAGGTTAAGGACTTTTCCACCCAGAGCCATAGCAAATTCAGAAGGATCTCTTCTGGGGCATGTTACCCAAAGAATTTCAGACCAAGCTATAACATTAAAACCAGATAAATTCATTGAAGCAAACGTCAATGTGAAAACTGGTTTGAGGAGGGAAATTGCAAACATTTTGGTGAAGTTTTGTGAGCAGGAACAGCAATTTCATATCTTGTTCAGAGCTCTGGAGGTAACTGATCTGTAAGAATAATTCACTGATGAGTTATTGAGACAACCCTAGGCTGTAACTATAGATTTGTGTACAGGCTGATTCATTAGGATTGGGAAGACTAAGAAAGTCTGTAGATTACAGATGGACCATTAAGCTCATGCAAAAGTATCAAACAGTTTGGAAAACAGCTTTTGCTTAACTGCAATGAGAAACCTACACAAAATCACATAGACAGTAAGGGCTGAACCTCACTGCCCCATCCTTGTTGGAAAGACCAAGGCGGTGGAGGGAGTCAGCTCGAAGCATCAGCAGGAAATCAAATACCTGTAACAGAGAAGACACTGGAATCACTCAAACCCCAAGCCAATGGACTACTCTCCCACCTTCCCGTGTGATACTTTTGCAACTACAAAGGGGTTTTTAAAAGATGTGTGGCTAGTTCTCTAGGAGCCACCACTTCTGGTGTTACAGTACATATACATTCTCTTATTAGCCAAGAAACATTTCATTCTACTTCAGGCAAGATCTAGAGCACACATTCCCCACCTGCCACTTACGAATTGCACTGAGAACATGCAGCTCTTGACCTGAAAGCATAAGTTACCTCTCATACCTGCAATCTGATGCTGCTAGCAACAGCAAGGCTGTACGCATATATATAGTGGCGCTGGACGTGGTGGATCAGCATCTCATACACCCGCATTGCGTGGCTGGAGGGTAAGCTGTAGAGTTTTGTCTAGAGAGGAGCAGAAACACAAATCAAAAGGCAGGCTCATGCTTCTATTCAGAAATGTTCCCTGCCTATGGCAGAGGGGTTGGAACTAGATGGTGCTTAAGGTCTTGCCCAACTCTAACCATTCTATTCTGTAAATGTGTATTTGCACTAAGAATTCACGAAAAACACAGCAGAAACTTGCTCCTGAAAGCAAGATGAACAGACAGCTCCAAGCAGAAGCTCTGCAGAGGCTCCACAGCAACTCTGCCCAACTGCAGAAGGGCACTGGCGCGGACAACCAGCTCTTCACAACTGTTTAACCGTATCTACCCAAACACAAGGCACCTATTCATGGTTATGAACCACTCCCTTTCTAGTAGGTTACGAACACATCTGCCCTCTACCCAGGGAAGTATGCTCACAGTCATTGTACAAGGGAAATTAAGCAAGTGCAACATTTAGCAAACAGTGATACAGTACCCAAAAGCAAAAGGAATGACCAAAACAAGAGTTGAAATATTATGTGGGTGAAGCAAAAGACAAAATATTTAATAGTGGGAAAGCTGTTATCTAAAAAGTCAAGTCCAGCAGAAGACTGTTCTGAAGAATACGTGCTTAATGCTCTGCAGCATTTACCTGAAGAATTATCAGGAGTCCAAGAACTGCTGTCTTGACATCCTCCAAAGAAGCTGAATACGATAGCAAGTCCCTCTCTTCCAGTTCAGAAGGAGATGAGAGAGAATGTGCAGCCACCTTGTAAAAAGAAAAGCAACACATTGTTTAAATCTGTGACAAACCTTTTCTTTATTTCCATCCTGGAAGGTCAGGAAGGACCACAGGAAGTCATCCTTGCTGGAAATTCTGCAAGCCCTGTCAGGTAGCTTAAATGTGCATTGATAAAGCTCTGCACTTCAGACTTGCATCCTCCAAAACCAGCTTTACAATATCTTGCTGAGCCACACAACTGGGAACAGTCACAGATTAGTCTCCTCAGTCACAGTAAGAGGATCTAGCACCAGATGGGGTGATGCTACTGACAATGGGAAAAGCTCCGCCTCACCTTTTCTATGATATCAAGCAAGCTGTTGAAGTGATGTGTGTTGCAGCCTTCAGCCAGGTCTACAAGTAGCTGAGTGGCCAGTTTTCGGACCTGATGGTCTTTATCCTCTGGAATGTGAGCTAGCTGAGAGATCACAACCAAGTTTATCAGCTCTTCCTGCAAGAGGACACACCTTAATAAGCCTTTGCTGTCCACTCTTCGGTCAGCACATTCAAGAGACGAATCATTACAAACAAAAGAACATTGATATCAGGTTTATTCCTCGACTGTTTGCTTCCTTGATTTTTCCTCTCCCCTCCAAACACTTCAGACTTTTGCTGCACTCAATGCTTCGGTTCTCATCTATCCTACTGACTTGATAGCCCAGGCTCAAATAGATTGTTGAAAGACATTTCCTAGGCATGGGGTTTTTTGAGAAAGAGAAGAAACATGCAACAGCATCATGTTTTCACATATCTTGAGGGAACCCCAGAAGCACCTCTGCTCCTTCCTGTCCTCTGACACTCTGGGTACATTCAAAGAGCTGAAGACATCCCCAGAGCTGAAAAACATCTTAACATCTTTCTCAGACAGCTTCTGTCTTGGATTGCAATTAAACTGCAAGCACCAAGACAAATCAATCTGCTCATATCAGATTATGTCCAGGCCTCATCGTTTTACAAAGCTTTTACATAAACTCTGCATCTTTGCCTCACCAAAGCCTTCCCCACCAACTCAGGATGCCACATGTGACCATCAGAAACAGACAAACACACACCTCATAGAACTGTCTGTTAATACTCAGGACAAAGGACAAGACATCCAGAACTTTAATCCGAACAGCGCTACGACTTTCGTTCCTAGAATGGGAAGAACAAACTCAAGATGAATAAAATAAAGTTGCCGATATTTAGGGAAGGGGGGAGAAGATTAAAGGAAGGCAAAACTAAATGAAGAAACTTCTTAAGAGTTAGAACAATAACTGTCAGAAATCAGCTGAGCCTTCAGTTAACATGTCTACATATGAAATTGGATTCAAGAACTGAACCTGGAATCCCAATTCAAGCTTTTACGGCTGGAGACCTGTAACTGCTATTTTCCCATTCCAGTCCAAGTTAGGAAGCACACTGGCAGAAGAATAAGTGCTCTGGTGAGCAAATTTAAAACCACACATATGGCACTAAGGAAAAGTTGCTGTTTGGCAGCATTTACAGAAGAAACAGAAGTCTGTTACTGCTGTATGTTGGTATTTTAGAGCACGAGAATACTTTTAGCAGCACCAATTTAAAATCAGATAACTTAAATACTAGATAACCATATGCAATCCTGATGCTTAACACAAAGGTCTTGCTTGGTGTCAGAACTACAAAGTGCTGTGGAGTGGAACACACAACTGCCTAAGCTAACTGGAACTAGCACCATCCAATGGACATAAAGAGAAAAAAAAAGGAAACATAAATAGCTCAGTGGAAAGTTTTTCTTCTATTACACAAAATCCTTTCACATGCTGTGCCCTGGATCTACCATGCTTCTTATCAGCCATTTACTAACATTAGAACTTCAGAAAACAAAATTATCTAACATAGAAACATAGCAAGAAACATTTGAAAGTGGCTTGTACTCACAAAGTTGTGATTTCATACCTGAAGAATCTCTCCATTAACATCTGCAGGTTGTGAATCCAGCCATCTTTGGCAGGATGAATGGACTGAGCTCTGTACGTTATCAAGTTTAATACAGAAGATTCCTTTCACAGAGAGATCAAGATTTTTTTCTTTTAGTGTAGAAGCAAATACAATATATCCATTCCCCAGCCCCCACGCCAAGAATAAGGCTCATGTAAGACTTTGCTGTGATTTTCTGACCACTTGCTATTTTAGGACTCCCAACTTTCAATGTACTAAGTAAGAAAAGAGATTCAACGGGCAACAAAGGAAGACAATAATATGCAAAGGTCTTACTGGTCTCTGATCAGCACATCTTTCCACTAGCTCAAAAAACCTCTCTTCAGAGCCATGGAATTCATTCTGGTCACAGAGTTCTTCTACTGTAGTCAAAAGATCGTGGACAATGGACTTAAGCTCTTGGCTCTCCAGACTCTGAAACACAGACAAAAGCATTCCCAAAAGACTTCTACCTTAGCAGAAAGTGCTAGCTTTGAAATGCAAACAGAAAACTCAGTTGAGAAGCACAGAATTGGGCTCAACCTTCACTCAGCTTCAAAGTTCACCTGAGTGTAGAAACAGGAGACCAATTTGCCAAAACAGTTTATGATAAGGTCTTTCGATTGAAAGCACATCAAGACAGGCTCAGCACTCACCTGCAGCTGCTGCAGTAATCGCTCCATGATGTCCAAGAGGATGTCCCATGTTACAGCTTGCAGCTCCTTCCCATACTTCTTTATGAGACGTGTTATGGACAGAACTATCTCATAAGACACAACTGCATTGGGACATGTCATGGCCTGGAACACAAAGCATTTCAGTCAGTTAACAGTTAGGAAGCAGAGATGAGAAACTTTGTACAGGTTCAAATGTATGTTTGAATAAAGTCCCTCCCATCCTACCTTGAGGAATGAAGGCAGCACTGAAGTTGGGGAGTTCTTGAGTGAATTGAGGCGATGAGCACCCCACAGAGCCATCCCAACAAAGAACACAGCTCCTCTCAGCAGCGCTGCATCTGCCATGTAAGCTCTAAGGACAGATGGAAGGGAAGTCTTACACGCAAGGAGCATTTGAGCATACAAGCGTCAGTAGGAATATGCACTATCACTACAGGAATTCAGGTTTGTTATACATCAGCACTTTGCACAGCAATTTACAAACATGAAAATCATTCAGTACAACATTAAACAAAGCAAAATTAAATTCAGGAAAGTCATAAAACCAAGCACTTCAGCAGCATAACTAGGAAGGGAATTAATTTCTAAACACCAGAACCTTCAGCCTTGTTCTACTGAGGTCAGTGACTCCCCATGCTATCTCGACAGGACCTCTGCTGAATTCCTTGGGGTTTCTTAGATACACCTGCTTTACCTGTCTTCCATGATCCTGCACATGTTGTAGATGGCACTGTGTCCCAAATGAGTTCCCAAAAGGTTGCGCATAAGCTGCAAATTCAACGAGAACATTTAAATATCCAAGTGTTAAAACACTCTTTAGCCTAAACATGCAGTTGGCTGCCTGATCATGCCCTGTTAGGGCAAGCTAATGTATAAACCATGATACCATGCCACAACAGAAGCCTGTTACATCAGCTGAGAGGAAACTATGGGTAAACTCCACGGACATAACAGGACTTCCACTAACAATGTGCTGATCTCTTAACACTTGAAACGGGTTTTCTTCTACTCTTAAGACCAAACTGAAATTTATGGCAGATGTGCACAGGCACATCCAACACTTTGTCTACAAGGCCAAAACATGTGAACTCCTTAAAAACCAAGACTACAAGGAAATTCTGACCTTCCAGCATGGCTCACAGAGCTCCTTCACATTGATGGTACGGCACAAAGTGATGATAAATACTGGCAGGTTCCCCGATGGCAGGCAATTATAGCAAACAACTGCATCCAGGACTTGCAAGGAAATCTTTGGGAAGGAGAAAAACCAAATGGTTATACACTTCTCTATGAATAAAGGAGGTCAAATGCTAACCTGGCAGACCCAGGAAATCTGGGAGTCAAAAGGAATACAAATATGTCTTTTGCTTTTAATGGTTGCAAGATGGAAAGTAAACCACAAAAAGCTCTGTTGAAAGTTTGAGTCACTTATTAAATTTGTCAATGCTCTGTTTAAGAGTAAAATGATCATTGGTATATGAGATCCAATGGCTTACAAATACTTCACAGCATTGTATTAGTTCTCTTGTAAGATGAGAATAAACTGCAAGGAGAGTTTGATGGTCTGAGTTTGTGAAAGTTACAAAGAATTCTAAAGGACTAAAAGAGATTCAAATTACTGACCTCTATGTCCACAGATGATGAAGTCTGAATGCACAAGAGGCATATCTTGCTGTTAGGAAAAAACACCATAATTATAATTGATTGTTTGATATGATTTTAGGCAAATTACAAAGAGCAGAAAGAGACAAGTAAATTGGTATGTTATTTTACCCATCATTCCCCTTACTGTGGCACTGTTGATAACACTTCCAGAGACACTGAACTCCTGTTCAACACTACAACCTCTTTTCCCAAGTTAAAGTTGCATTTAAATGCAACACAGTACGTCTAGATGAATACAATAGCAGAGACTACCTGGGACTACCCAACGCAACCAGATCCACCTCATGAAATGGGAAAAGCACATGTAGTTAAACTAAACTAGATCTGAACATTGTAACAACTGAGAATCAAAAATGTGTCAGAAATGTCAGGTGTGAGCTGGAATTAAATATATCCAGATGGGATGAAAAAGATTCCACTTATCCAGGTATTGACCTGCAGCTTTCTCCTGTAATTTACCAACAATAAGCAGGCAGAAGCTACAAAAAGAACACTTACTGCACCATGTCAGCTATGTAGTCTTCCAGATAGCAGCTATTGAATTTCACCAGGTTCACTAAAACCAGAAGGAACTCAGAAGACAAACCCACATCCATCCACTGCAGCACAAAGTCAGCTAAAGAAGGAAAACAAATCATTACAACGCACTTTCTACTCAGAAGTGCTATCTCTACCTTTTTATCATGTCACTGGATGCTTGCCCCTTGACTTACTCCCACAAAACTGAAGAGGGGCAGAGGCAATACTCACCTAACTCTTCTTCTAGGTAAGTGATGTAGCGTCCATTCTCTGTTAGAGCCTTGAACACTTCGAGCCGTTCATGCAAATCTTCATTGGAGGGATAATCCTTAATAACCTTAAAAAAATGTGCTCTGAGGATCCCTAATCTCTCACCCTTAAAAAAAAAAGGGGGTAGGGAAACACATAACAGTGTCACTCATGAAAAAAGACAATTAAAGCCTTATCAAAGTCTGTAACAGTAACCGTCATGCTTGAAGCTATTTCATTTTCCTACAGGCTACGAAAGCCCCCTGGAAGTACCTCCAACCTCTACTGGCTACTGACAACGGCTCAGGTCTTCTGAACCTGTTATCTCAGCACTCCGGGCTGGAGGCATTTTGTCCAGCAGCACAGAGACAGCATCCAATACACAAAATATTCCATGGAAACAGCAACTGACAGCTCTGCCAGCAGAGCATGAGAAACAATAAGCCCACAAACCAGAATCCATGCCTGTTCTTTCTGTAAGCATCTATCCCTGCTTTTTCAGACTACTGAAAGCAGAACTTCGGTCTGATACAGTCTTATGTTTGTAAAGCACAGTGTGAAATCGGAAGAATCTGTAGTATGCTTAACTTGGCCAGACTTAGAAAGCATCTCATAAAGAATTTCTTGCATACTTGACAAGCTGAAACATCAAAATCAGCTGCAGCCTAGGACTGATGGGTCTGGGTACAGACCAGACAATTTGCTGCACTATGCTGAACTTAACCCAAAGTATTTCTTCTTTTTCAAGAGCATTGCTCCAAACCTGAGAAGTTTTCTATGAAGTGGATGAAGTTTTGCTATGAGGTCAAACCACAGCTGAAATTAAAGCACTTCCTCTTCCCATTTACAAGGCCCAACCAGCATAAGAAAAAAGGAAAGTTGTAGAAAAGAGCCACCCAGCATTTCTCATGTCCATCCTCTGCACAAACCCCAGCTTAAGTGTAGTGTTTCTTCTACAGTTTGTTTGTTTTCACCTGGCCTTGAACAATTGACTTCAGCAGATGAAGAACAGCATGTCTGGCTTCGGCGGGGCGCTCTGGCTGGAGCATATCAGCTACCACTTTCCATATGGCTTCCACTGCATGCTGAAAGCAAACACAGGACACAGGCAGCAGTAGGAAGGTTAGGCTTCTTCTGGGATCTCTACCCAGTAGGTCAGTCATTAATTATGGCACGTTATGAACAGGATCTTCAGCGATTTCATGTCTGGAGTTGTAATTTCTGAGGGACACTCTCACCTGATGAACTACAAGAGACACCAAATCCCATCCCACATGACAACTTGCACCCCTGTAACTGAACTTCTTCATCCACACGCTTACTTCAGTGTAAGCATTTGTGCAGAATCCTTCACCCAAATACAAGATGAGTTCAAAACCAATTTGAAGTTGCTTGTTAACAAGAGAGAAGGAGCTAGCAAACACCTCTGAACATCATCTCCCCTGAACCATCCTGAACAGGCCTGGTTATCCACAGCACTGAGTTCAGGAAGCCCATCAGCTATGTCCTCTCTGCTCCAAGGCTGATAGGTTGGACAGCATTAATGTCCTTTTACAGGTTTGGACAGCACAAATCAGCTTCTGGGATTACCAGCTGTAAAAGACACTTTAAGCTCCAGGAGCCTCTCACAATAGTTTAAAAGCACCGTCCCTGCACTACGCACTACCCACTGCTGAAACTTACCTCCTCGATTTTTTTGGTTTTCACCACTTCACAGATCTGGCTGATTGCTCGGATCCTATTGCTCAATCCACATTCTATGCTCAGTTCCTGGAAAGAAATGTAGACATAAGCTAACAGTTTATCTTGCTAGAACACTTATCCATTCCTCAAAGGGGATCATGAACCACAGAAAAATGAATTCCACATTTGTGCAAAATGACCTGACCATTAGTCATCACTGCAGGTTTGCAGGAATTTCTCCAAAACCTTTTTTCCATTAGCAAACGATCTGTCAAAACCAGAACTTTCACGGAACTGGAGCCAAGCTGCTTTGAACTTCCAAGAGAGAGCATCTCCCTTTCCTCAGGAAAGCTGGTAACTCACTGGCTGTGATGCTCACCCAGTTCATGGGAGAAGGGCAGGGAAAGGAGGGACATGAGGTCCAGCTCCCCAGGCTTAAGGTTTTCATAAACCAGAAACAGTTTCCAGCTCGTGCTAACTGCCACCACATAAACTCAGTCTATAGGAAGAGCAATGTACGTAGAGGGAACACTCTGTGAGCTGACATAAGACACCACCACCCCATCAAACACCTCAAAAGGATCCAAACACTGCATACCTAAAACATCGCAACTTCAAAGTAGATGAGTTTTACATCCATTTCACCAGAGAATGAATGGAGAGAGAGAATGGAAAAAGGCACGATCAGAGAGGGAATGAATGACAAAACCAGAAAGGAGAATGAGCAAGCCCTCGCTGAGATCCTCCCAGCGCAGGTAATCCAGGCACCATCCCCACCTTTGCTACAGTCAGTTCTCACACCTTGAGTATTTCCGCAGTGATGATAAACTCTGTTTGCTTGCCCTCCGACAGCTTGGAACTTCCCCGGGATGTTCCCAGCCCCAGGAGGTTCTTGAACTTCTCCTTCAGTCCAGAATCCTTGCTCTGAGGCTTTGCCATCGCTGCCAAGGAAGCAGCGCCGGGCCCCTGCAAACACAGAACAGGGTTTCGGTTAAGGGAAGCCCAAAGGGAATCTTTGAGCAAGAAAACATCAACACCAGCCATCACAATGTCTCTTTTGCTAATAGCTCTAGTGTCTCAAGCCACGTCAAACAAGAATGAAGCCCAGCACTGGGATGCCGTAAGTAGCCAGATGTGCGGAATCATGGAATCCCAGACTGGTCTGGGCTGGAAATTACCTTGAAGCTCCTCCAGTTCCAACCCCTGCCACGGGCAGGGACACCTTCCACTGGAGCAGGGTGCTCCAAGCCCCTGTGTCCAACCTGGCCTTCAACACTGCCAGGGATGGGGCAGCCACAGCTTCTCTGGGCACCCTGTGCCAGCGCCTCAGCACCCTCACAGGGAAGAACTTCTGCCTCAGAGCTCATCTCAGTCTTCCCTCTGGCAGGTTAAAGCCATTCCCCTTGGCCTGTCCCTACATCCCTTGTCCAAAGCCCCTCTCCAGCTTTCCTGCAGCCCCTTTAGGCACTGAAAGGACTAACAAACCTGAGTGTTCAAACATCCAAATGCTTCCATGGCAAGGACAAAGAGGGGAGCAAGAAGCAGCACATCCATTGCAGCACATCCACAGCAGCATCCTTCAGGAACCATCTCCCACCCAGCCCCAACCCGCTGCCCCTGGGGGACCGCAGAGCCCATCTCAGAGGGGGACACCCGCTCCTCTCATACCAGCAGAGCCCCAGCACCCCGATCTTGGCAGATGTGCCCCGCAGACACACCACAGCCATCGCTTGTGCTCCACAGCGGCACACCACAGGCCTTGTCCCTGCATCCTGGGGACACGCCATGGCCCAGCAGCACCAGGGGACACCGCAGCCCCTAACGCAGCCCAGGACACAGCACCACGTCTCTCATACCCGCAGACATACCGGGACACACCACGGGGGACACAGGGCAGCGCCCCCGGCACACCCCGGCCCCCTTACCGGGGGACACCGGGGCACAGCGCCGGCCGGGGGCAGCCCCACGCACCCCCCGGAGCACGCCAAGGCCCCGCCTCCCGTTAGGCCCTGCCAGGCCCCGGCGCCCCCCGGCCTGGACAACGCGGACACCGAGGCCTCCACCCGCCCGCTCCCGACCGGCCCGGCCCGCACTCACTCACCCGCCAACCCCGACCCGGCCCCGCCGCCCCCGGCCCGCGGCCCGCCCCCGGCGGAAGTCCCGCCGCTTCCGCCCTCCGCGCCCGCCGCGGGGCCCGCCGGGGCCGGTAGTGCGCGGTAGCGCCCGGGGCCGCCGCCATGTGCGCGGCCGGGGCCGCCGGCGGGGGCCGGGCTGCGGCGCGGAGGCTCGGCAGGGCCGGGGAGGCGGCCGGAGGTACCGGGGCGGGGTGATGGGGGTTGTGCGCGGCCCCGGCCCGGCCTTGGCACGGGGAAGGGGACCCGGCGGCAGGGACGTGGGTGCTCGGGACCGGCCTGACCCAGAGGACCCAGGGGTGCGCCTGGTCCTTCGCAGCCTGTGTGTGGGACCCGTGCCCCGCGCAGTGACGTGTTCCCAGCTTGTCGCTGCGTTGCCCCTCTCGGCTGGCTCTGGTTGGGGCTGCTGGGTTGGGACTACGGGGACGGGAGCTGAGCCTTCGTCAGGGTGTCCCCTGGGTGGCTGTGGGCACACGGGGTCGATGCTGGGCTGCGGTGGGTGATGAAGGTGTCTTTCCCTTGCCCCATCCCTTGCAGCCACTCAGCCTGGCAGCATCCCGAGACGCAGCAGCAGGAGGAGGAGGAGCGTCCCCATTGCCTATGAAAGTGGTGACGAGCAGGGGATGCCTGAGCCCCAAAGACCACGCTGGGAGCCCCAGGACTGGCGGCAGCAGCTGGAGCGCATCCGGGAAATGAGGAGGAACAGGGATGCTCCCGTCGATGAGATGGGAGTGCAGAAGTGTTATGACACCAGCGCTCCGCCGCAGGTAACAGCGCCCTGCTCTGGGCACGTGGAGTACGGTCCTGCAGCATCCCTCATCCTCATGGTGCCCCTGCGTATGTCCCACTTTGGATGTCTCCAGAGCAGAACAGTAAATGCAGGGAGCATTTGGACTCGAGGCTGGGATTGGCCCCACAAGAGGTTAATGTAGAAGTGTGTATATGAGAGAAACCATTCATCCTGCTAGAGGAGGAAAATCAGCCACTGCCTCTCCAGTATTGGGTTTGTTGGCTTCCAGCAGCCCTTGTGAAATAGCAGTGGGTGTTCTCTGCTCACATTCAGCCCGTGCTGGACATCAGAGACCAAGCAGCAAACACAGCTGTGAGAGGTCCTTGTTCTCTGCTGAAACTGCTGCTGGGAGAGCTGGCAGGCTGAACCAGAGTGGGAACTGGGGCAGAAATGGGATGATTTTGGATTTGGAAATGAAAACCTGGAGAGCGTGTTGTGGCAGTGCTTCTCCGCTGGGGCAGGCTGGCAGCGCATGAGGGCATGGCCCTTTGTGTCTCTATAAGAATCCAAGGAAACTGTGCAACAAGCTGCCTCTGGAATGCAAAGGAAAAACACTATGGAGATAAGAGCAGCACATAAGCATAGGCTGGCTTGCTCCCCTCTTGCAGTTAAGGCGATGGATGCGGGTTGAAAGGAAGGGCCGTGCTGAGATGACACTGTGCTTCCCAAGCCTGGAACACAATCAGAGGCCCCAGAGGACGCTTCCCTCCAAGGGGACTGTTTGCATCAGTACGAAAACCAAAGTGGAATGAGGCCATGATGCGGTGCTGGGATGTGAGGCTGTGCATGGAGCAGAGCAATGGGAATGCTCTGCTCCACAGCGACCTGCTGGGCAATGAGGGAGGAGTCTGGAAGATGCAGCTGCAGCACGTGCAGCACTGTCCTTGTCGCTGGCATTGTGCCTTGGGATTGGATCCCTGAGGAAAACAATTGGCTCTGCCTCTGGATTCAGGCAGTGTCACATGCTCCACAGCAATGTGGATTGGCACCAAGTGCAGCCGTGGGGCCAGGGGGACCAAGGTGCCTGATACGGAAATAACTTCTCTTCCCTAGGGAAGCAGGGTTGTTGCTTCCAAGAAAAAGTGGATGTTGTAACCCTTGGCACACAGCAGCGCTCCTGGCACAATTCCATGCGCTCGGAGATTACCCTGCTTCCACCCACTCAGGTTTTTACTGGGGCACGTGCAGTTTTGGAAGCTTTAAGAGCTGGAGGAAGGATTGTATCCCACGTCATCCTGGGTCAGGCCAGGTTAGTTGCATCCTCCTCATCCTGGTGGGGACATCTGGGGAAAATCAGTTGAAAAGGAGGAGATGAGTGGTCTGAGCTAAACCCTGTGTGTCAGCACCAGAGGAACTTCTGGGGTTTGTGCTTCATCTCCCAGTCTCTTTCATCCCAGTTCTTTCGATGTGGTTTCATAAGGAGCTCACTGGAGCCAGGAGCCCAATTCCTACTGAAGCCCAGTGGGAAAGGGATGGGATTTTCAAAAGCTGCTTAGAGCAGAAGTTGCCTGGAAAGTCATTGGGTGTTTGTACTTCTACATCCTGTGGGGTCTCCTGAGAATCCCATCATCGGGAAAAGCTTTGGCCCTTTGTGGCTAAGCACTGGTGTCTTTGGATATGAGATCCCAGCAATCAGTAGCTGCCCTTTCACCCACACTGACTGCTTGGATTGAAGGTGTTTCTTACCTCCCTTTCTTGTGTGGTAGAATGAAAAGGTGATGGATTATTTCTGTTGCAGCTTCTTGCAGTCGGATACGGCTGATCCTGGATAGGTCCATATAATGGCCCTTGGCTTGAAGGTGGTGCTGGGTGGAAGAACCAAGCCCCAGAGGTGGCTGGATCCTTTTGGAGGTCTTGGGGTGTCTCACTGCCTCCTTGTCCCCAGGTCATGCGCTACCAAGTGCTGCTGTCACTGATGCTGTCCAGCCAGACCAAGGACCAGGTGACATCGGCCGCCATGCTGCGCCTCCGGCAGCGCGGCCTCACCGTCGACAGCATTTTGCAGATGGATGATGCCACGCTTGGACAGATCATTTATCCCGTGGGATTCTGGAGGGTGAGTGCCTATGGAAGAACGCCTCTGTCCTCTGCTCCCGTGCAGCTGTCTGAGGTGGCTCAGGGGCCCTGGATTGGAGCTCCGATGGCTGCAGGATTGTCCTCATGGCAGGAGATGGGGAAGGAGAAATCAAAGACCTCTGTCTCCCTTCCACTGACTCCAGTGCGTGACCTCACATGTAGCGTACATTCAGGAACGGTTTGTTTTCTGGGCTGTTTGCCTCTTCTCCCTGTGTTTGAAGGCACAGATACAATTGGATTTTCTGCCTTTCCCTTGCTTTTCCAGAACAAGGTGAAGTACATAAAGCAGACGACAGCCATCCTGAAGCAGAAGTACGGGGGAGACATCCCAAGAACTGTGGAGGAGCTGGTGCAGCTGCCAGGAGTTGGGCCCAAGATGGCTTACTTGGCCATGAACATTGCCTGGGACAGTGTGTCTGGGATAGGTAGGTTGGACCATGTTTTTCCCATTCCTTTCCTGAATCCTGCCTCTCCTAAGTCCTCCTGTATTCCCCAGGCAGAAGGGAAGCATTGCAGCTGGGTGAACTGCCTGCCCCAGGAGCCTGATAGCATCGCTTTAGTCATCTGCAGTGTATTTGGGTGGGTGAAGGATGTGACCCTCAGCCACTCACAATGGATGCATTGCTGTAGGACCTAAGCATGGATCCAGCTGCTGTTTTCCACAGATTTGACAGCAGAAATCTGCAAGGACAGCCATTCCCTCCCTCCTTCAGATGCTGGTGGGCAGTACAAGCATTGCCTAATCGGGTTAGCATCCAAAGAAGATGTGCTAGTAGAGCAATGCTTTGATGTCTCTTTGGTGTCAAGTCAAAGAGAGGTGGAGGGAATTGTGGGATTTGGGGATAGTTGCAGGATAGTCTGAAGCTGCTTGTTAACAGGGTTGCTTCTGTTCGAACAAATCTCATTGGGATTCCTGTTTGTAAGCTGTTAGAGGGGCAGAAGCAGAGTTTAGTTCTAATTACGATTAGAAATCAGTCATTCATGATGAGTCGTAGAAAGAAATGGTCTCAGGCAGCCTGTAGCTAGGGAATTTCTGGTCTGGTTTAGTTCCTGCAGCTGCCTAAGAGGTGACCACAGGTCCATGTGTTTATTTGCCATGTTTATTGCGCACAGAGCATAGAAGAGCACAGAGCTGTACCCCTGGAGTCGTCTGCTTTAGCTGGGAGGAAGATGACCTTTGAAGGTCCCTTCCAACCCAAACTGTTCTCTGACTGTAAGCCTGTGGTGGAGCGAGCCCCGGGCAGGTTTGCTCCTGTATGCTGTTGCTCTGCAGAGCATGGCTGGCAGCCGAGCTCCCGCGGCAGCCAGCAGATGGGGCTGGATGCTCAGCTGCAGGGTCCCGGCCTGGGGACCTCTGGGGACACATGAAGATTCCAAGTGTAGCTGCTGCTTATGGAGGAGCCCTGGGAGCAATGGGAATGGTGTCACCTGATGAATGCCTGCTGCTGCTGTGAGCACACAGCCCAGGGCTCTTTCCTGCAGCCCCACTGCTGCCCATCAGCTGTACCAAACGTGGCTTTAGATTCAGATTGGGGTCTGATGTTCTCTCCCTGCTGTGGGGGAGGGAGGGCGAGAGGGAGCCAAGCAGAGCAACTGTTTTCCAAATAATGGTGTGCTCAGTTTTGATTTAGGAGGCAAGACTTTGTCTTCCTGTTTACAGCAACTTCCTGGGTTTTGCCCAATTAGCCATAGAGACAGGTTTATCGCTGCTGATCTAACAATAATATACTTTGCATTCAGGGCTTTTTAGCTCAAAGCACTTTCTAAACATTTGTTTAAGCCTCACAAACCCTCTTGTGTTGGTAGGTATTATGAAATGTGTTTTCCATCTGGGTAAACTAAAGGGCAGAGATTGCAGCTTGTGTAACATCAGCTGAAACACAGGGAGGAAGAGAACCCGGGACAGGCTGCCCTGTGCCTGCTAGATCCGAGCAAGCAAACCTTTGGAGGAAGGTTGCGTCAGATTGAGTGTGTCATTGGTGGGTGGTAGGAGATACCCATCCCACCTTGCTTTTGGCCCTGGGCCTAGGAAGAAAGCAGCACATTTGCTCTGTGAATAAGCCTCCCCTCCTGTTCCACCTGACCCATGAGGAACCCCATGCAGGGCGCTGGACGTGGCGTGCTGTGACTGCAGCTTTTGGCTGTGCTCTGTCTGTTCAGGTGTGTCTGCCCCCACCTAAACTCTGGGCTCTCCCTTCCTTAGCTGTGGACACCCACGTGCACAGGATCTCAAACAGGCTGAAGTGGGTGAAGAAGGAGACCAAATACCCTGAGGAGACTCGGGTGGCACTGGAGGACTGGCTGCCCAGGTGAGCCTCCTTCCTCCACCACCACCAAGCCTCTCACTGGCTGCAGGAGCCAGGTCTGCACGCAATCCTGTTTGTAGCCTTTCCAGTGACTGCATTTCAGGTCCCTCCTCTTTACGGGCTCTGCTCTACAGTTGTTTCTCCTCTCCCAAATAGCTGCAACATCTAAGCTCTGTGATTGTTTCCTGGCTATCAGGCACTACTGCAGGAGGTACTGCTACTGTACCTGGAAGGCTCAATGCCCAGTTCTTACCTTGACAAGTTTAGCATGACCCAAGCCAGGTGCTTTTCTATACAGGCCCTTGCTGAGTGCAACGGCCACAGCAGTATCAAAGCAGGGTTGGATTCTGGCCTTCGCTGCTGCTTAATCTTCAGCATCACATACCAGTTGATGGGTACTCTTGCATCTCTGCATCTGTCACATGTCTTAGCACAAGAGAATGACCACAGGTACTTTGTGTGTCCGTCCTCTGCTCCCCAGCCCAGTTCAGAGGGCTCAGGAAAGGCTGGGAGAGCTGTTCTTAGCAGGAGGCTGGGAGCCGCCTCCAGGCGCCTGGGGAAGCCAAGAGGAACAGGCAGTAGGCGAAAGGGATCCATTTAAAAGCACGGGCTGTTCTTTAAGCCCTCCAAGCAGCTGTATTGGAGCTCATGTTTTTTCCTCTCACTGCAGGGATCTCTGGAGGGAGATAAACTGGCTCCTGGTGGGCTTTGGCCAGCAGACCTGCCTGCCCGTGAATCCACGCTGCAGCGAGTGCCTCAATCAAGACATTTGCCCAGCTGCTAAGAGGCACTGAGGGATCATCTGGTCCTTGTAGAGCAACAAAGCTGCTTCAGCTCAGCAGCAGCCTGGAGCTGAGCCCTGGCAAAGCTGTGCATTGCACGGGGCTGGCTGTGTGACTGCAGGGAAACAGGAGCCTGCTGCAGCCAGCTCAGCATCACTGGGGAGAGAGCAGCCGCCAGCGAGGGTTGAGCTCTCAGAGGAAAAAGGGGCTTTCAGAGTGCAGCAGTCCTGCTGGGTCAGTGCTAAAGGCTCCAGCCCCTGTGTGAATGGCTGAGCATGCCCCGGCTGCGCTGCAGCAGGAGGAACCCTAGAGAGGAGCTTTGTCCTGGAGGACTTGCTGCTGCTTGTTAATACACATGTAATAAAGGTGGCGGGGTGTTTCTACCCATGAGGTTTGCTGGCATCTGTGCAAGGCAGGGCACAGGGAGAGCACAGGGGACCTCACCAAAGTGTGAGACCAGAGCAACCAGCCCTGCCAGATGAGAGCAGGCAGCACACAACATGCGCAGCCACCTCCTAGCCCAGGCAGCAAGGGGCACTGTGATGAATAAGGTATAACTAAAGACTTGAGGAGCCAGGATCAGAGGAGGGCATTACCTGGACAAGTGACCTTGGGTCCTGGTGGAAGAGTAGGGCCACTGGGAGACAAACCAGCATCACTCTCAGTTCAGTTTCACTGTAACCCAGGAAGGGTTACAGTGGCCACAGGCTGGTGTGTGCCTCAGAAGCTGACAGGAGGGACACCACCACCGTCGGTGTTTTGTTCTTCAAAGAAAGGGCAGCGCTGACTTCATTGTAGAGCTTCAAAGGAATAATTCCAGCTACTCTTTAAACAGGCAAGGGAGGAAGCAAAGTTTATAATGTGCTAAAGGAGGCTGTAATTCCGCTCTCAAGTTCCCTACCAAACAGATGAGGAACGAGCAAATAAGTACTTGGTACATGGGAAAACAAAGTTTATTACTGACATTACAGTGTACATTATGTTTTTGCAATGCAGCTGACAGCGTTATACTTTGATTTTTTTTTCCAAGTTAAAGGTACAGGAACTGAATGATTATTACTGAGCTACGAGATGTCAGGAATACGCTAAGTGTTTTAACCAGGAGCAGTTTCCATGGACTAAGCAGAGATTAAGATTTTAGAATCTTATCAGTACACATTTGCACACCTGATTTCCTTTGATCTGCATTCAGAACTACACGTTCTCTTTTGTCCCCCTCCTCAGCTACAGTGGTGCAGTCTGGTGTGAGAAATGGGCTATTTACAAACAGGTCTTTGCTCTCTGACATGCATCAGAGTGAGACATTGAGGCTGGTGGAAGAGGGAGCGTTCTGCCCTGCGCAGACCAGGGCGCTGCCGGGGCTTTGGCTATGCAGGCACGGGAAGCAACGTGCATACCCTGGAAAAGGGCTCCTTCAAGAGGTTACTGACTTACAGAAGGAAGTATTTGGGAAGGGGGGCAAAAAGAGAGCAGGGAATTGTCTTGGAAGTGGGGTCGGGAAGAGGTGTCTTAATGGCAGAGTCCTGGAGGGGAGGCAAACCTCTCTGCATCCTGAGCCACCATCCCGCTGCCAGTCTCACCCGATAGCCAAACGCCTGCACCACTTCCTCTCCCAGGATGCTATTTCCAACCTGTTCAGCCCATCCACGCTCCTGTAAAAGATAACTTCCGTAGGAAAGAACTCGTCTCCTTCACCCCTGAGGCTCTCCTCACTCTCCCGTCAGCCGGCAAACAGCCAAGTGTCCCTGCCCTGCACCAGCCCATTGCTGTGCTGAGCCTGACCCGCTGCCAAGGAGAGCAGTGAATGTTCTAAGGCACCTTTTAGCTCAATACGTGGGCAATGCACACAGAGCCATTACAATATCCATAACACACCGACCAACCCAAAGGCCACAGGCTTGTAATGCAGGGCAAAATCACAGCCGGGTGCTTTTAAATAGTCATCCATGTCCAAGGGATTGCTGCCATTTGCCTTTAGTTTGGGAAAGTGGTTTTGTCCTGGGCACTGTCCCTCTGTGCCCAGTCCCTTCCCACTGCTGCCATGGCATTTGAGATGAAATATGGGGCAGCAGAGCCTGGGGAGCTGCTGGGGCACAGGAGGGATGGGGCAGCCCCATCACAACTGGACCGCTGCTCTGGTAAAACACCTCTGCAACCTGTGAGAGAGGGTTATAGTTGAGCTTCATCCTTCTCCCTCCCTTACAGTCAAAGGCAAGTGATAAAGAGCTTAAATGGGTTTAATTTGTAATGCTTTACCAACACATTTTTGAGGTTCTATTACCAAGAGCAGAGTGTTTCTAAAGGAGGCCATAGAAAGCCAAAGCAACTGCCCAGTCCATACCACCACTGCCTGCTTCATACCCAGCTCCATGGAGACCTCAGGCTTCCAAGGACACCTTCCTATTGTCAAGACAGACCCAGTTATAGGATGGAGGCATCAAATACCAGCTCCAAATCTGGAGCCCAAATACCAGAAGTAACAAACCAGATGGGACCCAGACCCTGCTCCAGGACCCAGCACCAAGTCCACAGCTACAGCCCCATCCCCACGTTGCTCCCTGATATCAGATGCTGGGTTGTGCTCACTTCCAAGTCCAAAAAGGATCTTGCAGCATCTCACGGCTCTTGTCCTCTTGCAGTGCTGCTGGAGCCAGGCAGGCAGCACTGCTCCTCACATCACAGGGCAGAACTGGCCCCGCTCCCTGCCTTCCCCAGCACTCAGCACTGCACTGATGGTGTGAATGGTGAGCCCGTGGTGTCTGTTTAAATCAAGCCCTCTCCCCTCTGCAGGGCTGAAAAAGGGCTTTTCCCACTGGGGCAGATGTCACTGGTGGGGAGGGAGGTTCCGAAACTGACCAGAAACATATGGGACTTCACATCAAAACCCAAGAAAACAACAAAACAACCTCTTTCATCTCCAGAGCAAAGCCAGCAAGAGCCATTTACAGCCACTGTACGTGTCCCCATCGGGTGAGTAGAGAATGGGGTGCTGGGGAGGGCTGCCAGGTATACCCCAGCCTGCAGGTCCCCACCACGATGGGGGTATGAGGCCATACAACATCGCACAAGGGCATCCCATGGGGCTCAGCCTGGGACACCCACAAACCAAACACACCCCAAATACAACTAGAAAAAGGTAACAGAAGCCTAAACGATGCAGGTAATAAAGAGTTGAACTCTTCCAGTCCTTTCTCATAGGAACAGGGGACGGCGGGCAGCCAGAGCAAGCATAAGAGGAGCTTTGGTCACATTTGTCTTATGAGAATCGCTGGTGAGTAACAACAATAATAATAATAATAATAAAAAATACAAAATAAAAGGACTTTAAAATACACCTTTTGTAAAAGCAACCAGTGAAGAGCAGAGCACAGAGCATCTCACGTGGACACTGAAGGACAGGGCGTAGGCACCTCAGAACGTCCAGGCTGGGGCAGGATGGAGGTGGACGGTGGCCACCAGCAAGGCTCAGAAGTTGCTGAATATCTCCCTCTTCTTGTTCCAGTCCATCTGCGGAGCTCTCTTCTTCACACGCTTGGCTCTCACCTTCTCCTTGGCCTCAGCAGCCGTTGGGCTCAGGGACAAGCCGCTCTCCTCAAACGGGTCTTTCTTCTCTATGTCTCCATCCTGCGCGGAGAGGGGAGCAAAGATGTCAGCATCCCATCACCGCCACCGCAGCACGGCCATGGTGTCCTGCAGCGCTTTCACCCCACATGCCCCAGCAGAGGTGTTTCTGCAGCACGGACCATGAGCAAACACTCGGGGTGGGTTATTTTAGAGCAGAAGGTCAAAGTCCCTCCTCCAGAGGCTGTGTCTGTGGTTTCAGTGGCGGCAGCAGCATCCGTGTGGCTGTGGCGTTAATTATGGCATTGCACCTTGTGGGTTGTTTTCTTTCCCCCCCAAAGAATGTGTGGAAGTGGAAAAGTAGGAACATAGAAACCGCTGCCAGGGGGAAAAGGCGCTGCTCTGCTTGTCTGCTGGGACAATGGCAGCAGCAGGCAAAAATAGGGGAACCTGGAATCATGGAATGGTTTGGGTTGGAAGGGACCTTAAGGCTCATCCAGATCCAACCCCTGCCACGGGCAGGGACACCTTCCACTGGAGCAGCTTGCTCCAAGCCCCTGTTTCCAACCTGGCCTTGAACACTGCCAGCGATGGGGCAGCCACAGCTTCTCTGGGCACCCTGTGCCAGCGCCTCTGCACCCTCACAGGGAAGAGCTTCTGCCTCAGAGCTCATCTCAGTCTCCCCTCTGGCAGTTAAAGCCATTCCCCTTGGCCTGTGCCTACATCCCTTGTCCAAGGCCCCTCTCCAGGTTTCCTGCAGCCCCTTTAGGCACTGGAGCTGCTCTCAGGTTTGCCCTTCAGGAGCCTTCTCTTCTCCAGGCTGCCCCAGCCCAGCTCTCTCAGCCTGGCTCCAGAGCAGAGCTGCTCCAGCCCTTGCAGCATCTCCATGGCCTCCTCTGCACTCACTCCAACAGCTCCACAGCCCTCTTGTGCAGTTGCCCCAGAGCTGGACACAGGATGGGGGGATCTGGCTCAGGCACACTCTGCCTTCCATGTGAAGGAAGCATCTGTACCTGCCTACACTCACTGCTGCCCGACCACACACAGAGCTCCAATGTAACGACTGCACAAACCCTGCTGATAACCATGGGCAGGGTCTTCCACCAGCACTGCAAGATAATGGCCCTGGCTTAGCGAATGCAAAGTGAATGGGGTGGTGGCTCCGATGAGCACACCAGGCTTAGCTGCAGGCAAACCCCACCAACCCCAGCACCTCTGGTTCCTAGTGCAGAGGGGACACAACCACCTCTGAAACCCCCCGTGGGAGGATCTGCTGCTCTCAGGCACCAGGACACAGCCCGGATTCCCCAAGGCAGCAGCCATAGGATCAGGACATGTATTACTTAATGCTCAGGGACACACGGAGATGGCAGACTGCAGGCATTCGGCCATGGCAGGGCACAGCTGGCCTCTGAGGCTCCACCACAGAAACAGCCCCAGTCCTGCAGTCACCAAATCCACGCTCCTCCCATCTCGAGCAGCTCTTTATGCACTGATGAACTCACTGTGCTCCAAGCTAACAGCTCTTTGCCTTGCTTTCTCTTTCATTTCAGCCTGCCTTGCTCCCGGTAGCAGCGCTTGAACCTCACAGCTCCATCCTCCTGCGCTCCGGGCTTACAGCTTCACCTCCTGCCCTATAGCTCATCAGTATAATTACACTTAAGATTCCAAACCCCTGTAGACATCCTTTCATCTGGCCTCGACCAGCCACCTGAAGGGGTGATGGGTCCACCCCAGCAATGCAGACACCTCTGTGCTGGAACCAGTGCTGTGGCGGCTCATGGCTCCGTTGTGTGCACATCTGTAGTGCAAGGGATGAAAGCAACCCGGACGTTGTTGCGGGGCGGATGTAAATGAACCCAAGTCTGCGAGATAAACCTGGAAACGCTGTGAAAGGCTCTGTTACACCATAAGGCAGGTACGGACAGTGGCAGGTAAAAGGGAGGGGGGTTTACCTCTGATTCCTTCCCAGGACTCTGAAGGTCACTGTGAGATGAAGATGTGGATCCTCCATTCAGCTAATGGGAAGCACAGTGTTAGTGCAGTTTGCACAGGGAAAATTAGGGGGAAAGTACAAAACCTAGCCAGGAAAATCACCGAATCATGAAGGGGCCTTAAAGCTCCTCCAGCTCCAACCCCTGCCACGGGCAGGGACACCTCCCACCAGAGCAGCTTGCTCCAAGCGCCGTCCAACCTGGCCTTGAACACTGCCAGGGATGGGAAAGCCACAACTGGAGCATAACTGCTCCATCCTGGTGGGGACACCACAGCCACTCATCCAGGGGCAGGACCCTGGGAATGAAATGGGGCTGAAACCAGCCTTGTTCAACCCCTAAGTTCAAGCGGCAGCAGTTCAAAGCAGGCAGCAGCAGTAAAGCTGAGCTAAACGAGCCTTGGGGACATCATGAGCATCCCTCTCAGCTCTGCAGGCCGGCAAGTCACCCCTACAGGCTTATATGTCATAGGTGGGAGCCGAGGAAAGCCGGCATGCCGGGAGCCTGGCCTCTCACCCCCGATCCCTCTGGACCACTCCAACACGTTCCCCTGGACAGAGCTAACCCAGGATGCTGCCCAGCCATCGGGGCACCCTGCAACAGGCGAACACTCACCTGAGTCTGTGCAGATCCATTTGTCATGGGCTGAGGCACCACACCTACGGACCGCAGAACACACAGTAAGCACACTCAGGTGGGATTGCTGGTCCCAGATGCCAGGCAGGAACCCCTCAGCATCACGCACCCATCGGCCATCCCCAGCCTGCCTTCCCCTGCCCACCCCAAGCTCTAGCAGCTGCCTGCACCTCATCTCTTGACTTGCACCCTTGTCAGCTTGAGGTCAAAGCAGTGCAAGGAATGCAATTACTATTTCCCCTATTCCTGCAAACACCAGCATTTACCAAGACACTTTACCACCACCACATGTCCTGTCACCGATTCTTGATCCATGAGGAATGCATCGAGATGGCCACGAGCGCTGCAGGGGCTCCAGCCCCCACCCGCACCCGCTGTGCATCCACGACCCTGGCTGCATCCCCACCACAGGGAACAAGGGCTCCTTTCTCCCTGGTGCCACCAGACAGCTCCTGCCCCAGCTCCTCCTCGAACCGATGCACAGCATCTGACACCGCTCTCGCCCTGCGCTCCCCAGCGCTGTCTGACCCATTTCTTTGGACAAATCCCCCCATTGAGCATCCAGGAGCCGGATAAGGAACAGCTCTGTTGGGACACAAGAGCCGGGGGCAGGACGTGCTGGGGAGCTGCAGCACAAGGGGCTGGGGAGCGGACGGGCAGCTTTCCCTGCCAGGTTTCAACAGCAAGGAAAACATTTGATGCAAGAGCCACCCCTGTGATCACTGTGGCGTGAAAACCTCCCCCTGGTGCTTCCTGATGCGCACTCAGGCTCCTCCAGCAGAGCAATGGGGGGTTTATTGCACTCTCCTTCCTGAGATCCCAGCGCAGCAGCCGAAAACGGAGGAGATGGAGGAGCTGCCATCAGGGAGATGCCCCTGCCCCATGCGAGCATCCCGCACCTCATCCCTCGCCAAGCACCCGGCTCCCCGCCAGCCCCACCACCCTCAGCCACGTTATGGCAGCAAGTTCCCAGGTTAATCATTCACCCTGCACAAACACCGGCCGGGTCTGGGCTCCATTAGGAAGCGTTCTCACCATTTATAAATAGCTGGGTGGTGCTCAGGAAACAACCAGGGGATGAGGCAGAAGGGAAACGTGACTCTCCCTCGCTTCTGGAATCCCACCCAGGACACAGTGAGTCACGGGAATGGTGTGGGATCATGCAGGGAAAGCATGGGCTCAGGGCTCACCTTTGGTGTGTTCCTCCGTGGGGGTCACCCCCAGCTTCTTGAAGTAATCATCTGTCTCAGGGTCCACCACCAGCAGCCTGGCTTCATTCTCCCTGGACTTGATGTGGGATACCACCTCCGAGTGCCGCAGCCCCTCCACGTTTATGCCATTCACCTGCAAAGCAACGGCATCAGAACCCACGTCTGTGCCCCCTCCTTGCTGGATCCCCAGCAGGATCCACATCCCCTAAGGAATGGGGTTTGCCTTGTTTAATTCCCACTGGGATGATAGCAAGGCTACAGGCATTCTCCTTCCCTCTCCTGCCATGGCCTCCTACCACCCTGACCTGCCTGGTCCCCTGCTAGAGCATCCTTCATGTTACCGCACGCTTCTGCCTGCATCCCAAACGCATCCAGTGGGAATCACAGGGCCCAGGCTCCACCAGCACCTCACCCACCCGGGTCCTGCCAAAACGCTCTGGCTGCCCTCCTCAGTGATTCCAAACCAGCCTTCACCTTGGATGCGCCCTGGGTATCCCAGGCTGCCTGCGGGGTGCAGCCATGTGCAGGAGGGTGTCCTGCTCCCCATCCCTGCCCATCATCCACCCCTCTGCCATGGAAAGCCGTGCATTTCCCATGTCCCCATGCTTTCCGCACAGATTCATTTCTCCCTTCCCTGCGTGCGAGCAGGGACCTGGCAGGGAACGTGATCCCTGCTCCAATTGTTCCCCGCAGCGAGGGGACAATTGTGATTTGGAGGCATTGTTCACGGTGGGGAATGAATCGCCCTTTGTCCCGCAGGGGAAGGTCTCTGCACTGCCCAGCCCCTCGCTGCTGGACCTGATTCACTGTCAGAAACTCCTGTTCCACGCTCCAGCTCATCTCCAGCAAAGCCCGACCCATCCTTCATCCATCCAAAGGCGCCCGCCCGCAGAACAGCAGAGCCATGAGCTAATTCAGCTTGGGCAGAGAGCGCTGGTGGTGCACCAGGAATGGGGTAACCTCCTCTGAAACACAGCTCCTCCACCACTGCAACTCTGTGGAACAGGACAAAGGCTCCACAGCACGTCTAGCACAGAAAGGACTTTGCCGAGAGAGTGGAGAGCAGGTTTTGCTGGGGTTTCTAAGCCCCACATAACGGTATCCCTGCATGCTTTGGATGCACACATCTGCAAGCATCACCAGCATCAACACGTTTCTATTCCGCCTCCTCCCGTGTCAGAGCACACAGATTGCAGAGCTCAGGACTGAGCCCAGGAGTGGGATAACCCCATCCCAGCCCCACACCAGACCCAGCTGCTTGTCCCAGCCTCCGGGGAACCCAGGCAAACGCTGCAGAGCCTGAGCCAGCTCCAACCTTCGGGCTCCCCTTTGCGTTTCGGATGCCTGAAGACAAAGCTGGAGCACAAGCAGGTCCTGAGGGCCAGGACAGGGCCGCAAATGGCCGGGATGGAAACGGAACCCCCTGCCCTGGCTTTGCGGATGCTGGAAACCTCAGCTGCCGGCTTGTAACCCTGCTCCATCCCCGGCAGCATCCTCCTGCCGCTCCAGGTCACCCCGATTGGCACCCAGCGCTCACCCCGGCTGAGCTCAGCCAGGCAGCACCGAGCTGCTCCCCCCGTCCTTGCACAGGGCTGGGGGGCATCAAATATTTATCAGAGCCCCATAGAGCAGGCGGGGAGGGGATCGAGTTCCCGAGCTCGATGGCTCACCCCTCATTGCTTTGTGTGTGCCAGGCACCCGGCCAGGCGCCCATCAATAAATAACACAGCCCCTCACCGTGACACCACGGAGCTGGAGCCGCTGCCCTGCTCCCTGCATCCAACCTGCAGGGGCTGGGAGGAGGCAGCAGCTCCCGTGGCTGTGGAGCAGTTATTCATGGGGCTGAAAAGTGGTCTTAGTAATTCCCCATCTCCCCAGCTCTGTGGGATTAAAGTGTTCTCTTCCAGCAGTGCAAACACCATTCCTGCTCTGAGCCGGCAGCAAGGGACATGGATTGGTCCCCTGGGAGGGTTTTGGGGTTCATCCTCCTCGGGAAAGGCTGCACATCACCCCAAAAGGGGACATCTACATGATGTGATAGTAGTGAAAGGGGTGATGGCTGCTGTGCCTGGGCACTGGCTGCTGGGTCCATCCCTGCCTGTCCTGCTGTCCATGCACACGCAGCTCTGGATGGGGAACCTTGCTGTTCAGGAAAAGCACAAGACAAACAAGGCAAAGGGAGGGTGTTTCCCAGCTGCACCAAATGCATGCTGCCCAGCACTCGGAGACCAGGAAGATGCTTCCAAGGGAATTTTCCTCCCATTCTTTCATGGTTTAGTGTCTTAGAATCTCTGCAAAGCTTTTTCCCCCCCTTCCTCCCAACACGTGCCTGGCAGTGCATCAGCTCAGCCGGGTGGCACCGACCCATCACTATGCCCAGACACCAGAGCAGAGGGTGGCTGGGCAGGAGGCCACCCCTTGTGCTGGCAGTGAGACACGTCCCATGTGTCCCCACAGCCCTTTCACTGCAGTGGGCAGATGCAGCTCCAGCACTGGGTGCATCAGGCAGCACCTCTCACTATGGGTGCTGCAGGGGGGCAGATGAGCACCCATTAAGGACCTCATCTGTCCACAGGGTCCCATTGCCACCCCTAAGCCACTTGGACAGGCACAGGGGCTGCAGTTTGCCTGTGTCACCCTCCCTTGTGCCAGCAGGAGCCTGGAGCATCAGTGCTCGCTTTTGTCCCATGAGCTGCTGAAGGACCACAGAGCCGCTGCCTAAGCGCCTACATTGGTCTCATAGCTCTGCGACGGAGGAATACGTGGGAATTCTGGTGGAAAAGATGATGACACAGTGGGTTGCTCCAGCACCAGGCTTCCCAGAGGTCCCATCGCTTCTGCAAAAGGGGGACAGAACCCGGCCAGGCAGGACTGCACATCCTTGGAACACACCAAGGAAAACCCGGATGCTCCCTGAACCCTTACCTCCACCAGCCGGTCCTGGGGCCGCAGCCCGGATCTGGAAGCCGGTGAGTCGGGATCGACCGAGCGGATGAACTGCCCCGGCCGGGACTTCTCGCTGTGCAGGTTGAAGCCGTAGCCATTGGGACCCTTCTTCAGGTGGCAGAGACGTGGGCACAGCTCCTTCTGTCCGTTTAAATCCTGGTTAACGCAGAGACGAGAACACGGTGGTTAATTTATAGCTTTGGCTTTGCTCTGAAGCAGATGCCATCATTCATAAAGCTACCGAGGAAGCCCCATCTCTGCACCCTGTCCTCCCGCTCCCCCGAGCGGGGACAGGGGAACAAACGAATTTCCTCTCATTGAGGCTATTTTCGAAACCCAATTGTCCAAAACCACTCCAGAAAGATTAAAACAAAGCAAAAAAGTGCATTTCCTTCACCAGATAAAGTCCACCCCTGCACCAACCCCCCCGCAGCAGTGAGCCCCACCAGACCTGAGATGAAGCGCACAGGCTCGCCCAGACACGGGATTAACCTTATGTATTCAAGGCAGTGCTATGCCCTTGGTCCCGGTGGCAGCAGCATCACCCCTGGGTGTGATCACCTCCCAGCAGAGGGGTTCTGGGGCAATGAACCCCAGTCTTGCTATAGGATGAACAGCGCAGGAGCACGTGAGTTTAGTGCTTTCCCCCTATCCATGGAAAATGCTTTACGGCTCCTCGAGGGAGCAAACACCAGCTCTCCTCCAGGCCTGTAAGAGCCATTATGTTGCCTTGGATGCTGCTCCCCTCTCCAGCCCCTTCACTGAGCAGCACCAGCTCCAGCGCAGTGTCGGCTCTGGCACAGCGCTGCATCCCTAGCAAGGGGGATACAGGCTGTCATATCCATCCGTGCTTTAAAGCAACCCCTGCGGCTGAGTTTTAATCTCCCATTGCAAGAAGTGCAGGAACGGACCAGGTTTTATTCACATCACGTTTCTGCTGCACCCTCTCATGGCTTTTCCTTTCCAATCAAAAACCCACGCTGCAATTTCCTCTCCAGGCCAAAAGGCACTGTGAAATGCCAAGCCTGCCTCCCACCCTGCCCGGGGATGGCTTCCCTCCTCTGACACCCCACGCCTCCACGCCGGCTCCACGCTGGAGCTGCCTTTGCCAATAGCTCTTTGTACTCCAGCATCTTGGGGTTATTCCTACAAAACACCCCCAATGCTGTTTCAAAGCTGCTTCCTCACCAGGAAGCGCTGCAGGAGCTGGGAGCACCCAGGGCTGGTGCCCAGGAGCCTGGCCTGGCCAGCATCCATGTGGGGGACCCCAGGGATGATGCCAAGGAGCTCCAGCCACTCACAGACCCTGTGTGGCACCAACCGAAGGATGTTTCCCCCTGGAATTTGCTCCCTCTTTGAGCTCTTCCCAAACACAGCCCCTGAGGTCAGAGCACCAAATTCCACAGAAAACTGCTTGGAAACGCATCAGCAGTGTCCATAATGGGCACCGGGGCACATGTGGACCAGCTGCAAACTGTACCTGAGCATCTCATGGAATCAGATTGGTTTGGGCTGGAAGGGACCTTAAAGCTCCTCCAGCTCCAACCCCTGCCACGGGCAGGGACACCTTCCCTAGAGCAGGGTGCTCCAAGCCCCTGTGTCCAACCTGGCCTTGAACACTGCCACCAATGGGGCAGCCACAGCTTCTCTGGGCACCCTGTGCCAGCGCCTCAGCACCCTCACAGGGAAGAGCTTCTGCCTCAGAGCTGATCTCAGTCTCCCCTCTGGCAGTTAAAGCCATTCCCCTGTCCTGTCCCTACAGACCCTTGTGCAAAGCCCCTCTCCAGGTTTCCTGGAGCCCTTTTAGGCACTGGAGCTGCCCTAAGGTCTCCCCTTCAGGAGCCTTCTCTTCTTCAGGCCGAACTTGGCAATGCAGTTTTCTGTTAAGAACCCCCTTTTGCCATCAACGCCTCAATGCACAGCTTCTTAAATGGGAAAAATGAGTGCAACACCCACCGATGAGCACAGCCCAGCTCCTGCAGCACAGGATGGGGCTCCCAAAGCGCTCCAGTCACCTGCTCAGCACAAGCCTGGACCAGCCCCATCAAGCACCATGACCCTGCGCTCGCATCCTCTCTCCTCCGTATGGATCCAGCACGCTTGGACTTTTCCCATGGCCCCAGCGCAGTCGGATCACCCCGTCTGCAAACATTTCCAGCCTGCCTCCAGCTCTTCAAACACTGAAGAAAACAGGAAATGATTCAACTGGCCAAAGCGGGTCAGATCCACGCCACCTTAAAGGATGCAGGGGGCTCTGTGCAGCTCGGAATAGGGGACACGTCCCATAAGCGGAGTGGGATATGTCTGAGATCACCTATTTGGGTTTCAAATGGTTTTTAAATCATTTTCCTCCTGCTGCCAAAGCTCTGACCCTGTGAGAATGGAGCAGCACGAAACCACTGAGAGAATCACCCCAAAACGCTGCGCTTTGGGTGCCATCCCAATGTGGGATTCCCGGGAATTGGCAGGCAGATGCCGGGGGAACACGGAAGCGGGGCCGGTCCCCTCTGCGCTGCAGGATCCCCTGGGATCACCAGGGAAATCAGATTCCTCAGTACACAAACCACACAGGGGGAGGCTTCGTCTGCAGGATCCCTTTGGCTGCAAGCGTGGTAACTGCTGCCATGTCCTCCGTGGGGCCATTCCTTCCCCCCAACACCTGCAGTTCAAGGTCCTGAACTGAAATGCATTCCAGTTCTTTAGAAGCAATTAAACCCCCCCTTAATTCAGCATCAGTTCTGAGCGGAAACCCTCGGACAAAGCTGCTCATCCTCCCGCAATCTCAGCCACTGAGGAAACCAGGTCCCGGCCCACAGCCCAGCACAGCCCCTCTCTGGGGCTGAGCACCCAGTGCTGCTCCCCTGGCTGCGCCCGTACCCACCCCCGTGCTCTCAACACGGCGCCGCTGCAGCTCTTGCCAGCTCCCATCCCAGCGGTGCCAGCGCTCCCTGGTTGTGTTCTGGGAAGAGATTTCCTAAGCTCCCGCTGGGATTTTGCCTTTGTGAAACCCAAACCCCGCCACGAAGCGCTGCCTGCAGCCCTGGACGTTACCTGGGCTCGCCAGCATTCCCTCCTGCAGGAACGCTTCAGTTCTGCTCGGGGGAGGTTTCACCTCCCCTGTACACGCCAACAGCCTGAAAGGCAGTTCGAGTTGGATTCACTTCTAGGCTAGGAAGCAGCAGAAACTCACTGTAGTTCTGTCCATTTGCATGCAAAACCAGCGACAGAACGAAGCAATTGCTTTCCTCTAGGAATCCAGGTACTGCCAGTGGCCACTAATCCCATCAGCTGGACTAGGAAGCAATGGCACATCATACTCCACCTATATATGCCCTATCTATACGCAATCCGCAGGCATGCATCTGCCAATAAATGCTGCCTGGATCCTAAGTGCATTGCCACACCACCCCTGGCACTGCTGCTGGAGGCGAATCACGGCCCTTTTGGAAGGAAAAAGGTTTCGGAAGCGCTGCTCAAGCTGCTCCATTTAAAGTTGCACAAACAAGACATTAAATAACAATGAAAGGCTTCCAATTCAACATTAAACCCCCCCAAACACTGCTTGGGTGCTGCCAGCTCTCACAAAACCACTCCAGCACCTGAGTTGTTTTTCCCCCTTAGTTCCCAATGCTGCTGCTGGGAACAGGGTCCCCCAAGGACATCCCTTGGCTCAACGGTGTCCCCTAAAGCCTCTTCCCCTGCACCGACCTGGATGGTTCAGGCACATTCCACCATGGGCCTGGTATCACAAATGTCACCGGCTCTGATTAACGCGGCTTTCCATGTAATTCCTTAGTACACGGAACCCACGCAGGCAGAACCCGCTCGAGGAAGCGCCCAGCCTGGTTTTATGATTCCTGAAACAAAGGCATCTCCTGGAGTGACCCTGGAAAAGCTCTTCCCTGGCTCCAGCGCCCACAGATGAGCTCAGATCAATGCCATGAGGATGCTGGCGTCAGAGACCCACTCACCCTCCCCACTGACCCTGTGCTCTCCCTGTGCTCCCCCACCACCATCCCAAAGGATGCTAACTCATACAACCAACCTGTGCCTTCAAACCTGATTGGAGCAGGAATGGGAACGAAAAGGGCTTCTCAAAGACCTCTCTCTGTCACAGAGGCACAGGTTTTGGGCAGAACACAGACACTGCAGGCTGCATGATGCAAACGTGCCATCAGGAATGGCCATGAGTCCAAACCAGTGGTGGCCAGGTCCCAGGACCATCTCCAGCCCCTCTGCCCCACAGCTCCCCATGCTGCACAGGCAAACGCAGACCCCATGGGCTAAACCACCTCGAAAAGTCACACGCTGGGGGTTTATTCCAGGAATAAACCACCGGTATCAGCACAGACACGTGGCTTTCCCAGGTCCTCCAGGAGGGCAGGAGGAGGAGGACACAGCACACACAGAGCCAGCCTAGTGGCCATGGCCAGGTCAGTACCATCCACTACAGGAACCTGTAGGTCCCAGCACACCGTGGCTCCTGCAGACCAATGTGCCAAAGCCATGATGTTGCTTTGCTCCTCAGCAACGGGGCTCAACCCTGAACCCCCTCCATGGCTGAAGGGATGCTCAGCACAGCCAGGAAGCACGCAGTGTTCCAGAACAGCATCTGATGGTGGCACTGCAATGGGAACAGGGCCTCCAACCCCACTCATCCCCACTGGAATGGGGATTTGTTCAAACCAAGCTGAGCTCATCTGCCACAGGCATGACAACCACCTCTGCCCATCACGGCATCAGGGCTCACCACCTCATCTGCTCAAACCTGCCTGGACCACTTCACCCCCAGCGCTCTCCACCACCAGCACCAACCTCAGCCTCCACAGCCCATCCTGGTGGGCTTTGCCATTTCCTGGGAGTGTCCAAAGAGGCTCTAATTACCACTGTTGGGAATTGCACCACCTGGATACAACCCAGGCTCCGGATCGCCCTGCAACGCATCAAACCTTTCCTCCCCTGCTCGGTGGAGCTGGAGAAAGCAGAGGCAGGAGCGGTCCTGCCCCGTTTACATTGTTAGCATAGTTTCTTTCAAGTCAGCTCCTGTGGCGTTTCCTCTCCTTCCACATGTGGTTTTGGTCAGAAAACACCTCCTTTGCTCCCCTGCTCCTTGCAAAGAAAGCCTCAGCAGCAGATCCCACTGTGGTCAAGGGACACAAGGCTCCTTTCCTGCTCCAGGACCACCCTGGGACACCAAGATGTCCTGGGAGGGACGAGGGACAGGGGACACTGCTCAGGGCCTCAGTGTCCAGCCCCACTGTCTTGCCTCAAGACGAGACCTCTCCATCCCCTGCACTTTGGCTTCTCTGCTGCAGGCAGCGAGCACCAAGGGATGCGCGGGGAGGGATGCGCGGGGAGGGATGCGCGGGGAGGGATGCGCGGCCACCTTTGGGTGTCACAGAGCAGGACAGCTCCAGCAGTGCAGGATCCTGCCCCAAACCCAAACCCCATCATGCAAAGCAGCGAGGGGCAATGGTGGGAGCCGGGAAGGAGGAACCCATGCAGAAAGGAGCCTGGGGCCACAGCACCACCAGAACAAGGGGCCCATTTACACCCGGCCCGACACGGGCACCCTCCCTTGGCAGCAATGGTTCTACTGGCAGGCGAGCTGAGCCGCGGGCAAGCTTTAATTGCCACTATTATTACTACAATGTCGTTGGGAGCTCCAAGGCCGCTGCCTTTGCTGGGAATTGAGGGATGCACTTAACTTGTAGCAGACGAGCGGGAAGGGGAGGTGGCTCCTCACATCCCCAGCATAAAACCCCACTGCCTTTCACACTACACAGATGAGGGAAGCTGGGAGAAGCAGGAGCCCTCCCCACAGCCCTGCTCACCATGAGAACCAGGGAGGCTTTGGGCTCAGGCCATGGCCAGGAGCAGGAATACCGCCTCCATCTGCTGCCGTGCCAGGGAGCAGCTACAGCAGGGCTGGTTTTCATTCCCCTTCCCCCAGGAATGACTCAAGTTTTCCCATTAAAGCAGCACCAGAATGGGGGCTATTGTAGCCCCGCACCCCCCCAGGGCCAGGGGGACCTCAGTGACCCTTCAGGGAGAGGCAACTGCTGATGGCAAATGTCAAAGGAGCCTTCAAAGGCAGCCTGAAAGCATTGCAATGGGGGAGGCAGAGCACCCCCAGGTCTGTGCCGCAGGGTGAGGACGTGGCAGCAATCGCACCATCCCCACCACTGGCAATAGTGGAGCAAGGACGCTCCCGAGGCTTCCCAAGCCCTGGCTGGTCCTCAGCTCCACACCAGGGTGCTACTGCGGCCCCCCTGTGCTGCTGAGAAGGGCTCTGGGGCTCATTCCCTCCCTCCTTCCTGCACATGTACCACTCAGCTCCATCCCCCGGCTCAATCTCAGCCAGCGTTGAACCGGCTCAGGCTCCAGATGTTGGTGAAACGCTATAAATAACCGAGGGGGAAGGGGAGCCTGGCGGCCCACCAGCCCCGGCTCACCCAAACACAAGCACATGGTCCCCTTCCCTGCAGGACCCGGCTGCTGACGGGGCTGGGGAGAAGGGAGGGCTCCAGCTCCCACAGGTTCCCCTGGATAATGAGACACCCCCCCCAGCGCAAGGGGGGCAATTGGGAGGTTTTCCACCAGCCAGGCCAGGAATACAAGCGCAGGCAGGACCCAGCTCCGTAAACACCCTGCTTCCATTTTTACACAGCACAACCCTAATTACACCCGCCCCGCCAGCCGAGGAGGTGGTTTGGCTCTGACACCAGTGGTCAAGAGAAAAACCTCGCTTCCTTCTTCCAGTACGGACCCAACAACCTGACTGGTGCTCATTGTTAAAGCTCACTGCTTCACAGCATCACCTGAGCAGCAGCGGCTCCTTCCTCCGCATCGCAATAACCAGGGGGAAGTCCCAGATGCTCCAGGGATGAGCAGAGACTATGACAGTCCCATGGCCCTGAGAGAAAAGGAGGGACTCAAACGCACCTGAGCCACCATGAAATACCTTTTGGCAGAGCCTGAAATGAGCTAAGTTACCATAAACATCACCAGAGTTATCTTCAGCATCACTGGGAGGAGATGAGGGATGCTGCAGGCTCCTGATGGTGCTGGAGCAAACACCTTGGTGTCAAAGCCTTGCGTCACCACCCACCCAAACTGCCTGGCACAGCCCTCCCCTGCTCATCCCGAATGCAGGGTCTGGGGTTTCGTAGCTTATTTCAATTGCTGCCATTATTCAAATTGCTCCAATTACCCCAATTGCTCCAGCTGGGCTGGACTGGTAGAACCACTGAAAGAACAATTCGGGGTGTTTTAACAGCAAAAGACATTGAGCTTTGTGCTGCTTCCCCCCCAGCACCCTCACTGCAGCCAGGGGGACTCAGCCTGGCACCTTGAGGCTTGTAGGATCCACACTGGTATCCACACCCAGGGCCCTCTGGATGCATCCCGCTGCTTTCCCAGCCAGCACAGCACAAAGCGAATGAGTGAGGAAGGCAAGAGATGGCCAAATGATTCCAGTGAGCAGGAGAAGGCATCCAGCACAGGTACTCGGTAGGATCTGCTGCCAGGTGCGGCTGATGGGGTGATTTGGGTATCTTCATGGAATCTCCAGCCCCTGTGGTGGATGGGAGCACCGAGACAGGGGCTGCGGTGACAACAGGTCCCTGCACTGCCCTTGGTCACAGCCCCTGTGGGGAGGAGGAGGATTAGATGTGCAATGGAAACCCTGCACCCACAGGAGCCCTTCCATGGCAATGCAAAAGGAATCAGGAGAAATTAATGAGGTTCTTCACTGTCCCCCGGCACCACAGGAGCAGCAAGAAGAGGCACAAACCCTTCCCAGAGCCATGCATCAGTGTCTGGGTCTCCCCATGCTGTACCTCCCAACCTGTCCCATCCATGCGCTATGGGATGCAAACCCCATGGGAGAGCAGGATGGCGGTATCAGCACCCTGCAGCAGAGCCAGCCTCAGCCCCAGCCATGACAAAAGGTTATTATCCCGAAACCGCCGGGCAGGAGAAAACAAGAGCAGGAAGGATGTCAGGGTGGGGAGGACGCCTGACCTCCATCCAGCCCATGGTGACAGTGCTGCCGGGATGGGCTGCCCTGCAGGACGGTGCAGCACCCAACCCCTGCACCCTGCACCAGAGTGGGGTGACCATAGAAGAGGTTGGGTTGAAGGGACCTTAAAGCTCCTCCAGTTCCAAACCCTGCCACGGGCAGGGAACACCTTCCACTAGAGCAGGGTGCTCCAAGCCCTGTGTCCAACCTGGCCTTGAACACTGCCAGGGATGGGGCAGCCACAGCTCCTCTGGGCACCCTGTGCCAGTGATGGGAAAACCATTGCACTGATGGCTTCCCATCAATATTCACCTTTAAGGAACTTTGCTGCCAAAGAAATAAGAGCTTGACCTAATCCACTGATGCCTCAAGCAAGGGGTAAGCCAGGATTTGCCCCCTCCGCAATCTCCAGCACTGTGCCAGCTACGGCATTATGGAAATCCCTGAGCACAAAGGGGCCCCTCAGGAGAGGGGGTGCAGCCAGGCCACATCCTGGTGAGGACCACACATCCCCAGTGGGGACAAACCCGGGTGAGGTTCCCCACAGTCACATTCCCTGGCTGATGTGGGAACTCCATCCCAGTCTGGCTCCGTGGGGTCCATCTGGTCCCCCCAGCAGCGATGCCTCCGGCTGCGCTGTCCCGGTCATTCCTCTGCAATTCCACAGCTGGGGAATTTCTCAGCCACAAGTTGAGAAGCAGTTTGTTTCCCTTCCCCATTGCTGGCTCAGAGAGTGAAGGGGCTGGAGCTGGAGCCAGGAACAGCAGCACAGGCTTGGCTGGGAGCTGGGAGCAGCTGGAATGGCCCAGGGAGAGACAGGCAGGGAGGGAGGAGGATGGAGGAGACCAAAACCACCATGTGCATGTGTTGTCTTTAAGAGAGACAGCTTTTCCAGCACCATCTGCCAAGGGAACACGCAACCGGGATACCGGCGAGCTCCCCTGCTCCGGAGGGATCAGCTCCGGGACAGCAGCGGGGGTCCTGGCAGGCTGGGACTTATCCAAGAGGAGGAACAGAGGATCAGTGTTCTGGATTCAAGTGGATCTCTCCGGATCCAGAGGGATCTGTTTTCTGGCGGGTGGGAAGGAAAGGAGGCGAGGAGCGTGGGTGACCGCGCACGGCTGCTGGAACAGGGGGAAAAGTCCTTCCCACGCTCACCATGAACCCCCAGGCGAGCGGAGGGAACGCTGCCGACAATGGGAAGGCAGTGGGAGATGCTGGGAATGAGCTTCCCGGAGCTCACAGCCCCTGGGGGAGAGCCGTGCCCTGCTCCACAGCACCCCAAACCGGAAGCACAACTGCCACACATGCCAGCATCCTCAGCACTGATCCGAGGATAGGTGACTGATCCCAGATGGAGCCTTCCTGCACAGCACATGGTCCAAAGCACGCCCTGCACCAGAGCCTCGCACTCTCAAACCGCTGACCACAGTGTGTCAGCCTGCCCTTTGGACTCCTCGGCTTCTTGCTGAGGCCTAGCCTTGAGCAATCGCGGTCATTCATTAATGCTGGCCCCATTCGTTACCTTTAATAACCCCGGGTCAGCAGCAGCAATCCGGTCACACCAGCTCAGCACCAGTGATGCTGAGGGAAATCCCCCTTGAGATGGCGGGAGCTCTTGTGCAGTCCCCGGCTGGTCAATAACTAACCCACAGCTCTGCAGAAAGCTGCTGCTAGCCATGATGTCTGCCACGGGATGGAGAAGCCTGCGTTCTGCACCATGGACCAGCAAGGACATGGCTCCTCATCCTCCCCATGAGCCCTTCCCTAGAGGAAGGGGCAACGGGTGCTCTATTCTATTTAGACTTGCAAAGCCTAATATACCACATGCAGGGTGAGATGCCCATTGCACAAGCCATATACTGACCCTTCAAGGATGATCATCTCCCCTCGCTCTGCCACCAAACCCACCCCACGCGCAGGCTCAGAGGATGAGGGATGCGACGGAACCTTTGGACGCAGCGGGATGCATCCACAGCGCAGGAGGCGCAGCCCCGCGTGTTGCTGCACGCTGCCCCCATCATCCCCATCACGGGGACACACACGCACAGCCCCAGCCCGGCCCCTGCCCGGGCACGGGGAGAACAGAGAACAGAGAACAGGCGCCGCTGTGTGAGCGCCGGGACCAGGGGAGATCAAGAGTTGAGCACCAATATTTGTGTTGGCCGGGCAGGGCTCGAAGGAGGAAACGGGCAGGGGGAGGGCTCCCGACATCCTCTGCATTCCTCAGAGTGAAAGTAAAGGCAGCGCCGTGGCATCCGCGCTGGGGTTAACCCCATGTGAGGCCGCTTGGGTCGGAGAATCCTGCAGTAAAACAGCCAAGGGGGGCAGGATTCCAGACAGCGGGAATGAGGGGCCTCGGTCCCAGCCCTCGGCTTCACACATGAGCTACTCCCTCCTCCCCAGTCCCCACAGCTCGAAGCTTGTGCGCAAAATCTGCCCATGGAGCTGAGGTGGACACAGCACACAAAGCTCTGCCTGGGGCTCTCCTTAAGCTCCGTCCGCAATTGAATCCTCCTTCATCCTCCCATTGCAAAACCAGCCCTGTCCCACAACACTGCTGGAAAACACGGGATCAAACCGAGACCTGACGCAACCGGGGAACATCACCGCTCAGCCCCAGAAATGCCATGTTTTAAACCCGGCACCTTAAAAGCTACAAGACCACAGAAGATGCTCCTCGCTTGCCCAGTGCTGCAGGGAGCCGGACCCGGGGCCAGGGGCTGGGGCTTATCTGCAGCCGGGGCAGCCCGACAGCCCCTCCGTGCTGGGGCAGATAAGGAGGTTCGGAGGCAGCTCCGCCAAAGCCGGGTGGTCCAGGACAAAGTGCGCTGGGAAGGATCTCCCGTGATAACCCCGGAGGCAGCGCCAGGCTCCGGCTGCTCCTGCTGATAAAGCCGGGTGCGCGGTGCCGGGCACACACCGGTGCGGGCTGCGGGGCTCGGAGCAGCCTCTGAGCCCGTGGGAAGGGCTGAGGGGGACCAGGAAGCCACAGGAAAAGCAGGATCAGCCCCGGCACAGAACCAAAAGAAGGATCCAGGCACCGGCGAAACCCAGCACCCGCTGCAAGGAGAGGCACAGGGTGATTGTGAACCCCACATTCAGGCTGTCCCAGGCACCTCTCCAGGACAGTGCAGTGTTCCCATGTATCCCATCCCAGGAACATGGGACTCGGACTCAGTCAATGGGAGCCCTGTGCTCATTAAGAGCTGGCAGACAAGAGCAGGGAACCCTTCCAGGCAAAGCAGACTATTCACCCCACTTAGAACTAATTAGGGCTTGCCTTAATTAAATCCTGCTAAGCATGAACAACCCCAGGGCCGGAATTAACTGATTTACCTGGGATGGCCTTCGGCTGCTTGAAGGACTGCTAGCACAGCATGAGTGAGCCAGCCCAGCACCAGCTATGGACACAGCAAGGCTGGAGCTGCTGGGGCTTGGGAAGAGATGCTGCAGATAGGCCCTATGGCACAGCATCCCACCCCAGGGAATGCTGGTCCAGGTATAGCTCCATCCCCAGCGTGGGAGCTCAACCCACCAAGGCAGGAGCAGAGGGATTAGCCCTCCTACCACCCCTTTGTGCCACTCTTCTTTAACAGGATTAGTCCCTGTGAGTCCCTAAGAGGGTTTAATCCCATAACACCATGGGGGGTGCAGAGGGGGTCCTGCTGAGACCATGCAGTTAATGGGGTTTAGAGCAGATAGTGATGGAGGGATCCAGAACCACATCCGGACACCAATGCACTGCAGCTCCCAGCCCCAATCCCTCCTCCATCACATTGGATGGATCAGTGCTGGGGCTGGAGACCGCAAGACACCCACAAAGCAGACCCAGTACCTACTGGGTCTTTCTTAACCTTCTCCTTGCTCACAAAACTACTTTGACTTCAGCCTTCACAGCCCCATCACTAACAGACATCCGTCACCGGCTTATTTTACCCAATAACAACCCCTTGCAACGCTTCAGTGGGAAAAGAGACACATTCAGCCAACAAAAAGCAGCTCCAAGCCTGGTTATGGCTTAGATACACACAGCAGCAGGACCAAAACACTCGGGTGTCCCAGCAAAAGCTGTAATGAAATTAAACCATGACATGGATCTTGCCAGCAGTAATTATGTCGACAACTTGGGGTTTAATTCCTTATTTATAGAGACCTGTGGAGCTGGAGAACCCCTGGCTGATAAGAGTCCAATTTTCTCTCTCTCATACCCCAATCTGGAGGCTCCCAAGACCACTGCCTGTAAAACCTCCATAACTAGAGATAGACCAAGGACAGGAGCCAAAACCAGCTCCATTTAGGCCTTAATTCATACGCTGAGCTCTCTTATAGCGCTGGGTAAATCACTTCACCTCACAGCCTCAGTCTCCCGGCCCAAAGGGCAGGAATGAAGTGCACAGAGGCAATGCCACAGCCATCACATCGCACTCACATGCTGTGGGGCTGCAAGCAGTAAAGAGATGCTTCCTTACGGACTGAAAGGAGCACTTTAAAACCTCATTAGGGACTTGGGTGTATCTGGCCCGCAGCTGGTCCCCTTCAGCACAGGAATGCTGTAAGTCAGCATTCACACGGCACCTTTGCTCCATGTGTTTCCATTCCCCACAAGCAATTCCTTAGCACCAGCACTTTCTCCCTTGGGTGGGAGCAGCAGGAGGAGCTGGGATTCACCCAGACCTGCAGCATCACCACCAGGTCCAGGGGTAAGCTCCTGGAGATGCTTTATCTCGCTCCACAGAGGCACCAGGGACAGTCCTGGATAGGAGGCTGGGAGCATTTGGCACATCCCCTCCTCCACAACTCATTTGGATCTCGGGAATAAATAGAGAATCCAACAGAAATAAGCAAACCCAATATTGTTTTAGGGTTTCCTCCACTATGACGGGAGCAGGAGCCCCATCAGCACAGAGAGACACCAAGGGATGGAGCAGAGCCCCAGCAGAGGCTCTGTGCCGCTGCCAGGGCACACGCAGAAAGCCCTGGTGCTGCCAGATGAGTTTTCATTTATTTGAAGCCATTTAATACTTCTCCTATTGAACAGAGCCATTCAAGAGCTGGCGAGGAGCCACTTGCAATGGGGCTCTTATTAAAGCAAGCTGCCTGAGCGCATCCCTGCGAGCAGAGGAGGGGGCCGGCTGTGCCGGAGCAAGCTGCATTCCCAATGCCTCCCATTTAATACCAGTTTTCCAACCATTTTAAGGGAAAGCTTTGGATTACTGGAGGATGCAGAAGGGAGCATCACCGGCTGGACCACACGCAGCATCTCCTGGTGTCAGCACCACGACCACTCCGCTATGCAGGCAATGCGCTGGGATGCAAACCCTCCCCATGCTCCTTCGCTATTCCCAGGGAGGTGCAGGGTACCACGGGTGACCCCAATGTCCCCCCACAGGACCGGGTGTCCCTTGGGAGCGTGTGGCCCCGGGAACAAAGGCCCTTGGCAGGGCACAGCAACTCCCGATGCTAATCTGCTCCTGCCCTCTCCACTCGCTTTGTGTTCCACTAAAAATATCACAGCAGAGGAAGTCTCTGCTGCGGGGTGGATGCTCTCCTCCCCGGGAGGGGCTTCCTGCACTGCCCCGGCACTGAAATAACCCCCTGTGAGCTCCTCCATGGACCCACGGCCCACACTGAGCCCAGGCAGCAGAGCTGCTGCCCTCCCTCTGCACCCGCAGCTCAGGGGTGCTGTGGGTGACAAGACAGGCATAGAATTAGGGAACGGTTTGGGTCGAAGGGAACTTAAAGCTCATTCAGTTCCAGGACCCTGCCATGGGCAGGGACACCTTCCACTGGAGCAGGGTGCTCCAAGCCCCTGTGTCCAACCTGGCCTTGAGCACTGCCAGCGATGGGGCAGCCACAGCTCCTATGGGCACCCTGTGCCAGCGCCTCCGCACCCTCACAGGGAAGAGCTTCTGCCTCAGAGCTCATCTCAGTCTCCCCTATGGCAGTTAAAGCCATTCCCCTGTCCTGTCCCTACATCCCTTGTGCAAAGCCCCTCTCCAGGTTTCCTGCAGCCCCTTTAGGCACTGGAGCTGCTCCAAGGTCTCCCCTTAAGGAGCCTTCTCTTCCCCATGCCCCAACCTCCATCCCTACACTGCTGGAGCTCAAGCCCACCCAGCAGCACCAGCACTGACTCATGACACACGATGCCGGGAGCCCAGCACCATCAATAATGCAGCAGGGTCAGTGCCCGCATGGGGCCGAGGCTTCCCCACAGCTCCACCGCTGCCATAGGGGCCGCATAGAGGCGCTGATCCCAAAGGCAAGGCTGCAACCCCCACCTAAAGAGCTGCAGTGGGAAAGGCAGGGAATGCTGCAGAGACATGGGCACCGCTCCATGGGCTTCCCCAAGCTCTGCCTGCACAGAGGTCCAGGTTGGACCCAGGGCTGGATGCTGCAGGGAAGTGCTTTAATTGAAACCATGCCCTTTGCTTTTTGATGCTTTTCCCTTTAATTCCATAATCACTGCAGCCATTGCTGCTCAGGGCGGGTTCATTACATCCCTGTGGTTATTCTACAAGCCCCAAATTTTGGGCCTCAACTGAGTTGGCAAAGTTCTCCCAAAACATCTGTCCCGTGTTATCCCCCTTCCAGCGCTCCGGCAGAAAGCTGCCGGCTCAGGATGCTGCAGAGCAGCACAAAAAGCTCTTATCCCTGACGCAAAGAGGAGTGTAAATACGTACTGCCTTGATGGCAGTGCTGCCAAACACTGCAGGGCCCAGCAGGCACCCAGCACCCATCCATCCTCCTCCGGAGCACAGCACATCAGCTCCTGCGCAGTGCAGTTCCTGCCAGCAGCAGCACTCGGGTGATGCTGGCACTGTCCCTCCCCAGTTAACAACCGGCTGCTAATTCCTCTGCATTAAACTTCCCGGGTCCAAAAAGCTGCTTGGATCCGGCAGCTACAGACGTGGGTTTGTGTTCCAGCGCAAAGCTCCCTTTGCACACCCACCCCCTGCAGACGGGAGCAGCGATGGAGGGGAATGGCATCACTGCGAACATGCCTCAGTGGCTTCGTGGTGCTTGTTTCTCCTGCAAACACACCTGGAGCAGGCGGTGAGGCAGCAAGGCCCAAGGACACAGAGGGGGTTGTGTTGGAAGGGACCTTAAAACTCACCCAGCTCCAACCCCTGCCACGGGCAGGGACACCTTCCATAGAGCAGCTCCGAGCCCCTGCGTCCATCCTGGCCTTGAACACTGCCACCAATGGGGCAGCCACAGCTGCTCCGGGCACCCTGTGCCAGCACCCTCACAGTGACTCCCACGCAGGCAGCACCGCTCAGCACCAGCCCTGCAGCACGCTGCCTTTTCCACGCCGTTAGCCCTGGCATTCCATTAACAGCCACCACCAGCTCCTCCTGCAAAGGCACCTTTGCAATAAAAGCAGCTCACAACCAGGCACCAGCACCCAACGCACCCAGAGCGGCTCCCGCCACCTCCAGACCTCCCAGGCAGGATAGAGCCAGAGCCCTGGGGAAAGCAGAAAGCAGCACAATGGCCACAGGAGCACACGTGTGACAGGGAACCGCATGGCATGGGCCATGTGCCCTGGGGCTTCCACTCCCGAGGGACGCAGTGTGGCAAACCCCTCCAGCCCAAGCAGGCACAGAGATGGGGGCAGCAATGTGGGATGGGACAAGGCAGACTCTGCTCCCTGTGCCACCATGGTCACAAGTGCCCAGGGCTGGCAGCACTGCAGTGGGTGCAGCCCTGCTGCCCGCCGGCTCTGGGGCAGCAGCGTGATTTAAATACATCCCCAATTACTCACGGCGTTCCCCTGGCTCCTGGGCCACACGGCCCTGGATCCCAGGTCTCTGCCATGGGTGCACACTGACCTCCCCATCCAGACTAACTGCCGGGGACCGCGCTGGCCATGCCCACCCTGCATCCCCTCCCAGCCCGGGTGCCAGATTCCCCTCCCCTTGCCTCGGTCACTCCTTGCTTTGGGCTGCACAGAACAACCCAGGCTCAAACCAAGGCAAACAGCAGCTTTACATAAGCAAATACTGCCCCAAAAACCGCTCCTGGGAGCGACCCCGAGCATCAGCACAGCTCCCACGGGTCTGCAGGGGGAAGGGAGCTGCTCTTCTTCACTGAACACCCCCACATGTGGCTGGGGACAAACCTCAGAGTGGATCCCAGCTGCCACAGCCCCACTGCAGGGACAGGATCCCCCCAGGCTTGGAACTGCACAATCCACGTGGTCCCACTGCCTGTCAGCTGCAGGATAAGGGTCAGGTTAGAGCTACCCCATGGGGGCACACGGCGCTGGGATGCTGAGCACTGCAGGAACTGGGGCCACCATCAGCTCCCCTGGCCTCCAGCTGTACACGGGGATATAGCTGGAGCACCACATCACCCAGAGCAAGAGCCTGCAGCACATCTTACCCCCTGAAGCCCTCATACCAGGGTTACCCGCAGCCATAGGACAGAGAAGTGACCTTGGCCAGGAAAGCCTGCAGCGCCAGCTCCACAGAGCTCCGGCCTGCGGAGTCAGGAGCAAGCCAGCCATTGACCTGAGCCTTTGCAATCACCCAACACGCTCAGCATTGCCCTGTCCCCAACCCCACACTGGGGGCATCACCCCGGAGTCCGTTCCCCTTTAGACCAGCTCCAAACACCAGCTCCAGCGCGGTGAGCACCAATCGCCCCAGCCCCTCTGAAGCTCAGACCCCTCTCCCTCTTCTCCCTGTCCCACCCTCTCCTTGGAGGAGCCCAGACCCAAAGGCCGGAAAGGACCGTCCTGTTCCCCTCGCCTGACTTCCCGTCAGCGCTCACTGTTGGACTGGAACCAGCAAATGAAACAGAGACAGGATAGGAAATCCCCAGCTTGGAACACCGTCCCCAGCCCTGCCCAGAACAGCTCCAATCCCACTGACCAGCCTGGGGGGGAGCAGAGCCCCACTGCACCACTCCCATCACCACCATATGCACCTTTAAATCACGCAACAGGTAAATAATCAGCGCCTCCAAGCCCGCCCCTGCCAGCCCAGGGAAGGGGGAGCCTCCTCTGCAAGATGCCAAACAGCTCCAGAGGGAAGGACCAGGGGTGAAACCTCCTCCTTATCACCAGAGATGCAGGTGCCTCGTGCCAGCATCGCCTCTAATCTGCGCAGGGAATGTCTTCAGCTGCTTCTCCACAGGGAGCTCCTGAGGACACGAAGCTTTCCCAACTTTCCCACCTCCCACCAGCAAGTTCTGGGCCAGGATCCAGCCACCACCCCACTTGTGAGGTGGGGGAACAGAGGCCAACCAGGCACTGCAGCTCCACAGGGAGGAGGAGGAAGAGGAGGAGGAATGCGCCTATGGCAGCTCCGTGCTGGAGGAGGATGCTGAGCATCTTTGCTCCCCGCCCGGAAGCACAGGATGGATGCAGAGCAGGGACATGGAAGGGGACAATGCTGCAGAGGTGCTGGAGTCACGGTCAGCCTCACACAGCTCCTGCCACATTCACTCCTGAGGAAGGCAGAGCTCCACCGTTATCTGCCGAGTGCAAGGCTGCGCCGTCTCCAGCACGGCCCCAGTGGCGAGGCAGCCATGGAAACTGGACCTTTTCCACCCCAAATTCTTTCCTTGTTGGAAAGCAGTTTACCAATAAAGGCACTTCGCTGCAGGACCGCAGGCCAGGCCCCGGCCACTTGAAAAAGAGCTAATTTCCTCCCTAGTTAAGCAAAAAAGCTGAGAACACATTCATCCCAGATGTTCCCTCCCTCCTGCATACTAATGGAGGGGAGAAAAGCTCATTGAGGAGCTTCGCCACATCCCCGGCGCACACAGCCTGTCCCCATGGTCAGCAAGACCCCTCTGGGACACGCGCCTCAACTCGGGCACGATGGGCTCGCTCATCCCAGGGCTGGTGACCCCCCAACAGCTCCTGGAGCCCCTTAAGGGACACGGGGGAGTAAAGAGCAACACAGCCCCAGCAGCCAACACTGCGCAAGAACAACTGAGGCTAAAGGGGTGCAGCTCACCCGCTGCTCCAGGCCACAGCGGGGACCCCAACGCCACAGCCACCCCCAGGAGGTATTTCCCAATGGGAAGCAGAGGGCTGTGCCCCCTCAGGGTGCCCATTCCCCGTCTCACCCTCACCTTCCTGCTGCCGTGCGAGGAGAAGCTGTGCGAGTGGCGCTGGAGGCTGTCCCCGCTCAGCTCCAGCTGCGGCTTCCACACCTCCCCGTTGTCGCTGCCCACCGACTTGGCGGGAGACACGGCGGAGTTGAGCAGGATGCCGCTGTGCACCATGTCCTCCGTGCACGTCAGGCGCAGGCTGCACAGGTACTCGTCCGTCTCCTTGTCCACCACCAGCAAACGGGTCTCCGTCTCCACGGCTTTGATGCGCTGCACAACCTGCAGAGGAGGGGAACAACCGAGCTGGACGCAAGGACCATCACTGCCCCGCGATGTCCTGCAGCTTCACCCTGCTGCAGGGCACGCGCTCACTGTCGCTTCCAGCCATTGGTGATGGGGGAGAAGAGACCCCAAGCTTTAGGGAACCCCCAGGACAGAGGAGGTGGTGTCTGCATTCCCGGGTGATGGAGATGGCTCTTCCCACCCCATGCCCTGCAAACACAGGGCAGCTCTGTCCAGGCCAACTGCACGCACCACCCAGGACCAGGGGCTTCCACAGAGGCTGCTCCATTGCCTTTGAGCATCAGAAACCCTGCTGCCTGCTTTTGTCCCTTAGAGGGACAACACGACCTGTCCCAACAAGCAAACCACCTTGCGCACCCTCATTGCCTTCATCTGGGGTCTCCTTCTCTGCCCAATACCCAGGGCAGGGCAGAGCTAAGGAGCACAGGGAGGCACCAAGCATCAATGAGTGCATTTGGTGCCTGGATGCTCCCCGTCACGCTGCTGTATTGGCTAAAATCCATTTGTGGATTTATGAAAGAAAGAACCTGATCTACCCATTCATCCCCACTCTGTGCTGGGGGCCAGCAGAGATAACAGAAGCCGGTGCTGGGAGCAGGAGATGGGCCCATCCCTGCTGGGATCCAGCTCCACACAGCACTGAATGGGGACCATTGTCCTGCTGCTGCCCGGCTCCAGGAGGGATCGGTGGCTGGCAGAGGCTCTGAAAGGAGCTCACGGTGTCGGCGCGGTGGGAAGAGCCGGGAGGAGACAATCCCAGCGGGACAAGGGAGGAAATCCCAGCAGGGTGGGATGTGACAGGAGCAGGGCACATCCAGGGCATGCACAGGAGCAGGGTAAAGGGAACCCACCTCCAGCCGCCCTGCACAGGCCTTCACCCGAGGAGGAGGAGGAGAGGTACCGCCGGCAATGCTGTCCCACAGCCATGGGGCGGCCCTGAAGACCACAGAGCCATGACCCCCCCCCCAGAGCAGCACTGCTCTCCCTGCTCTGATCTAGGTCACACCGGCCAGACAACGCCAAGGTTGGAAGCGACAAACGAGCCTAATGCGCAATTAGGCGGCATTTATTTACTCCCTGCAAGCTCCCGTCAAGGTCAGCAGAGCCGGTGCCTGCGAGAGAGACACAACCACAGCCAACAAGGAGCTCATGCACTGCAGACAAGGCTGCTCGTCCCGCACCGAGCCATCAGCTGCAGGCTGCCGCCCGTCTCCACGCGCCGCGGCAGCGTGCCCAGGGCTCCCATCCGTAACCAGCCTGAAGGGGGCTATTCCAGCAAGCCCCAGAGAACCCATCTGCTCCCTCCGGGATCTATTACATGAGACATCAGCCGGTGCTGCTGACACCAGCAAGGCAGCGCCTGTGCGAGGGCACATGTCCCAGAGGGGACCCAGGAGCAGGCAGCCAGCGCGCAGCGGTGGCGGGAGATGCGGACGGGCGATGCTAATGGGGAAGGTACAGGAGGAAGACGCTGAGTCCCACACCCAGACCCTGCAGTTTGGGCGCTCCAGGCATTAGGGCTGCAGTTAATCGCTGGCAAAGAGCAGGGTCCAGCAGACCACAGAGGGACACGAAAGATCCCAACCTGCCACGGCGCAGTGCAAGGGATCAGCGACCTGCCGAGGTCCCCAACAGCCACAGCAAGAACAGCGACGGATCGAGCATCCCCCAGCCCCGAGAGTGGATGAGCACAAGGGGCTTTTGGTGACAAGCTCCCCAAGCAAGTCACGCTGGGGACAGAGCAGCGAGGTGGAAGGCAAAGCAGCAGCAGGACCCTACCCGCTTCCGAGCCATGGTCACAGAGCCTCGAGCCCGCAGCTCCTCCGAGGACAGCGCAGCCTCCCCTGCGCATCCGGCACCTCGGGACCTTCTCAGCCCCGGTCCAGCCGCATGATTTCCGCGGCTCCACCCAGGCTTTCACCCTGGAGACACCACCACCAGCCTGGCCAAGCCGCCCCGGGTCCTTCCACCCTTGTCAGACAACATCTACCCAGGAAGGAGGCTCATGGTGCCACCGGGAGGAGCTGCGTTCATCCCTCCTGCTCCAAAGGAGATGCCTCTGCCCATGCACTGCAGTGGGGATCCGGAGGTTATCCTCACTCCGGGCACAGCCTGCTGCTCTGCCTGCCTGGACAAGGAACCAAGGAGCCAGGATGCAGCTCTGCATCCAAGACGTGAAACGCCCTGAGGACACGTTCTGCCTTTGCTCCTTGGGTAAGGCCAGGAAAACACAGAGAACAAAGGCACAAATGCTGCCAGCTTCAGCTCAAAACACAGTTACACCCAAACAGCGAGGCCTTGTTTGCTGTGGGCTCTGTCCCATGGCAGCTTCAGAGGCACATGGACAGGCTTAGCTACTCATTCAAGGTTGGGGACCTCAGGAGAGGCCGCAGCAAACTGGCTGCTGTATCCCATTGACAGGAGCCAGCATCAGACCTGCCATGGCATCGCCCTTCCCACAGTCCATGGCATCTATTTTAAGGGATGATGTTCTTGCTGTATCAATGCAGCAGGAAGAGTGATCCCAGAGCATCCCAGAGTGGACTGCTCCCACTTGCACACTCACACCTACTAATGCCGTCACAGCAGGAACATGGCAGCGAGATCCGTAACACCCTGGACGGAGAGGACACACTCCATCCCATTCACTGCTCTGCAATTGCCAGGCCTCCATCCCGCCTCCACCAGCAGAAAATGGAAGGCAGGAGAATTTCTCCCATTTCTCTTGCCTATGGAGGAGCCCCGCACGTTTCAAAGGCTCTGCTATCGCCCATCCCAGCTCCAGCAGGGAGTTCTGATGGCTTCCAGTACAGCGCAGCTCCTCGCAGGAACACAGCCCTCCTTTCTGCCCAGCTGGATCAAAGACGGGAATCCTCCTTCAAGGGGTTTGAAATCCCATTCAGGACAAACATTAACTACGCGCAGCTGGCTCAGATCACCCAAACAGGCTCAAATCAGGCACAGAACACACCAAGCCCGTGGGGGGGCCATGAGCCTTTACTGAAGCCACCTGGAAAGCTTTGCCTCACCTCCAGCACAGCCACATCTATGGCTGGGAACCTACAGCCCCAAACCCCTGCCAGGTCCAGGAGCTACATGAGGCCCATCCCTGCTCTGCCCTGATAAAGCCCTGGCAGAAGGGCTGGACATACGTTTTAGGTTACCGAAGCACCAAACCCCAGAGGCCCACAAGCCAACCAGCACATGGGTGCTGCGCCCCAGAGCAACATGAGTCCCGTTGCTTGTGCCTTTGGCCTAAACTATGTCATAAATGCAAGTTTCGGTTTATAAGCAGAAAATGACAGAGTCTGAAGCGCGCAGCTTCTGCTACAGAGCTGAGGCACGGCTCGCTCAGTTCCCCCCAGTCACAGCCATGGTCTAACACCAACCGTTCCTCCCTGCAAGCCCCAGCTCAGCAAAGGCAAACTGCTGACCATCTGCAGAGCCCCGTCAGTAGATTTTAAGGCATCTTTTGTACACCGCGGGCTGTGTAAGCAGGGGCAGCTCACCCAAAAGCAGCCAAGAGCTGGAAATAAAGCCCAAGTCTCCCCATTCCTTTCCACCACAGATTGCATAACACAGCAGCGCCCTGCCCATCCTGAAACACCTTCAGCTTTCCCACCTTTACACAACAGCAGCGAGACAGACCACACCGTGCAGCCATGCTCATGGGAGCCCAGCGTCCCAGGCACACAAAGCCCCCCCACCTTTACAGCCCAGGCCTCGACTGTGGGGGGCACCCACCCGACTCCACCAGCACCATCCCCCATAGGATGCTCCAACACAGCTATTCTGGGGGCAAAGCACCCCTCTATGAACAGTCGGTGGTGTCTGGAGCAGGGCAGAGCCAAGCCGGGGACGGAGGTCCGTAGCCGGGGCTCTCAGCCCGGGGGTGCCGCTGCTTCTCGCCCGTACCTGGTGGTGCGTCTCCTGCTCCACGTTGAGCCCGTTCACCTCGACGACGCGGTCTCCAGCGCGCAGCCCCGCCGCCTCGGCGGGCGAACCGGGCTCCACTTTGCGGATGAACTGCCCGCTCTTGCCCTTCTCGCCGTGCAGGTGGAAGCCGTAACCGCTCTCGCCCTTCAGCATGCGGCACAGCCGCGGCTTCAGCTGGTCCTTGGCCATGGCCCCGCGGCGGCGGCGGCGGCGGCGGGAGGGCGGGCACGGGCGGGCGGCCGCGGGGCCGCTTTTATGCGCGGCCCGGGGCGGGCGCGGAGGGGCGGGACGGGGATGGAGCCGGGGCCGGGGCTGCGGCCGGAGCCGGGGCTGGGGCCGGGCCGGGGCCGGGGCGCTGCGCACCGCGGCCATGCTGCGCGCTGCCCCGCGGCGCCGGGAGCGCGGCGGGCGGGGACGGGCAGGGGCCGGGGACGGGGCGGGAGGAGCCGGGGCGGAGCCGCTGCGAGGGACGGGGACGGGCGGGGGACGGGGCGGGCGGAGTCGAGACCGGGATCGGGATCGGCACCGACACCGAAACGGCACCGGCATCGGACCGGGACTGACATCGGGACAGGCACCGGGCAGACGGAGCCAATGCAGCCCCGGTGGCGCTGGTGTCCCTGGGGCTGATTGAGGCCTCCCGCACTCTCGGATCGGAGCCACCCGGGCTCCACGGGCTCAGCTCCGGCTACGGTTCCCGTTCCCCCGCTCCCGGTGCGGTGCAGAGCCCCCAGGCGGCGGCAGCCCCGCGGGCACCGGCTGGAGCCCATCACCCCTAGGCCAGCCCCGGCACTGCTGCCGCTGAGCTGGGACCCCCAAAGTGTGCATCTTCGGGGTACCCGAGCTGGGGATAATCACCCCCGGGTCAGCGCAGCTCCCCCCTGACACGAGACCATGGAGGGGAGGATGTGGGGAGCAGGGCCTGGAGCAGAGGCTGTGAATGCATCCAGAGGTCATCTTGAGCTGATGGGATGTGCTGAGATCCCCTGGTCCAGAGCAGGAAGGATGGAGCCCAGCAGCTCCCCTGCCCACCCAGCCCCAGCCTGAGACCACAATGGGATGCAGAGGTCCTGGTGGGACGTTTTCACGGAGCTAGCCAGACCGGCACCCACTGGAGCTCATGGGCTCCTGCGCTCCATAGGTTGACATGAATGAGCTCCAAAATGTTCTGTGTCCTGCCAAGCACCGGGCTGGGGATGGTGCTCATCAACGGGCAGCTCTGCTGTCCCAGTCCCAGACCTTCCTGACAGGGAAAGGCTCCTGCTCCATCCCGGGTGTCCCTGGGAGAGGGCATCCAGGTTTCACCTGGGATGAGCTTGTTTGGGTGAAACCATCTTCATACACCCTTCTGCATTCCTGATCTTCATTACCTTGAAATCTATTACAAGGAGGAAATGACCTGGATCAGTTCTCACAGCGCTGGGCACCGCGTTCCTGTGTCACAGCTTCCTCACCCTCTTCTGGTATTTCTCCTTCCTCAACTGCTTTCCTACCAGGCCTTTACAGAGCTGAAGCAAACGCAGCTTGAGGTGGCAAAGAAAAGACTCCAGAAGTGAATAATGGTTCACTTAATTTGTTGTCTGCTCAATAAAAAGACTTCACTGTAGTTATATGTAAAAGCCCTCTTCAAAGGAATGATGCTTGAAACTAAAAGATGCTTGGTGGTGTGTCTTAGAGGAAAAGAATGGCATTATTCCCCTCCAGCAATCCTGCCCACCCTCATTCCCATAGGGAATGTGCTACTTGGGTGCTGCACCCCAGGAGGGAAGGATGACATTGGCTGCCTTTGTGCCGAGGCCCCTTTGCTGCAGAAGCTCCGATCCCGGCACAAGATCCTGGGTGACACAGGAGGAAACCGGAGAGATGGGAGGCTCGGGGCCTGTTTATTGCTGTAGGACACAAGTGCTCCCTTGAGCCTCTTTGTGGAGTCCCGGAGCCTTTTATCGCGCTGGAGGAGTGCGAGTAATTGATTTTTCCACTCAATGACCAGAGCAAAGCCCAGGCGGGGGGGAGGAGGAGGGGCTGTGTCAAGTCGGTTTCAACAAAAAGCCCCTTTTCTCTTTATTCAATGCAATAAAAACAATGGGGGAGAAAATCTTTTGGGTGGTCGGAATATTTTCAGCCTTTGGAATGTCTTTTTAAATGGCAAAATGAGAAAGGGGAGAAAAGATGGTTTCAAAAAGGTGAAAGCGGGCGGGGTCTCATTGGAGCACAGGCATTTGCTCGAGTGTGACCCGGATTTATGCATCTTTTCCAACTTCAGTGTCCCTAAAAGGCATTTTTCCCCCAGAAAACAACTGCTCCTTCTAGAGGAATACAGGAGGGTCAGATACCAAGTGTTACCTGCCCGGCGAGGGAGCCTAACCCAACGGATCTGCAGCCCAAGCATCCCTGTCCACATCCAAGGGCATCCCAGCCTTCACTCCCAAGGGCATCAGCACCCCAGACTGAGCCACCATCAGGTCCCCTCCTGCAGGGACATGTATGGGACTGGGTAGAGCCTGACTCAGCACAGGAATTCTGCCTTCCTGCTGCTGGTCACACACTTTGGGAGCCTAAACCAGAGCGTGATCCCACTATTTTGGGAGCTGTGCTGTGCCCTCAGCTTGGGCACAGGGAGCCGGGTCTTCTTCCACCCCAAGGCAGAAGGTGGCCAAGGTCTCCTGTGATGTGGAGCCTGGCTGTGGCCAGTTCAGTGATCCCTAGCTCCATGGTGGAAAGCCAGGTACGGAGCAGGGAGTGGATGAACAGCAGCCAAACGCGCTGCTGGGGAGGAGGAGGCTGAGCGGGAGGAAGAGCATCTCCCATGGCTGAGGTGGAAACGGTGCCTCGCGAAAGCCAAAGGGTTCGGCAGCGCCTTTTCCTTGCTCCCCCTTTGGCGGAGGTCCCATCGCCGAGCAGGACAAGCACAAGGCAGCGGCCCGCATCCTGGGAAGGGAAGAAAGGGAGAAGCCACCAGATCTGCCCTTGAGAACACACTGAAAACATGTCTCCTCTTTGGCAGAAGATGGCCCAAAGGAAAAACCTCTCCTTTCTTTGGTACCCTCATCATCGGGGATGTCTGATGGTCCCCACAGGGAGCTGCTGCTACCGCAGCAATTAGCTCTGACCACTGATAATGAAGTCTTGGGCTTTCCACCTGCATGGATGTGGCCAAGCTCATTCCTTCCTCATTTCACCATCACCCAGCATGGGGCTGCCGGGTGCTGTGAGCAGCAGCTCACACGGAGCAGGGAAAGGCCCATGATTTATCTGTGCTGCCGGAGGAAAAGGGAATGAGAGAGGAGCTCATAAAAAGCAGTGCCTCATTTTCTCAGAGCCTCTGTGTGTGGCACTATTGAGCTGCAGACGTTTTCCAGGTTAGGTTTCTGGGGATGGAGGGGAACCGATCATTAGGAGGGTTAATTATATGCTTTGTGGCTTGTGAAAGTCCAGAAAGTTCAGTTTCGCTGCCGAGAGCTGGGACATCCCCCTTGCACAACCTGCCAGGTCCCTTATTGTTTGCAAGCAGAGGCAGTGCTCTGGGTACTGAGCCGGAGGGGACCTGAGGTCTCCCACATCCATGGAGAAGTGTGGAAGCAATGATGCTGCTCCCACATCCCAGCGCTGTGCAAACCACCCTGCTCTGCACCCACCATGTCCCCACAGCATGGGCACCCCACACTGACCTTCGTTCTCCCCTGGAAGAGCTGAAATGGCTCTGGCAGCTGTGGGAAAACCACATGGATACGGGACTGCAGAGGGATTTGCTCCTGGAGAGGCTGGTGCTGGCACAGCCCATTTCCTGAGCCAGATGCCAGCTGGTGGCAGTGCCACTGTGCCTGCCACAGCAAGGACATGATGTAAGAGAAGCACGGAGCCCTCCGGCTGGCTCTGGGCTCCCTGTCCCTGGGAGCACCCATCCTCCAAGCACCCATTCTCAGCAGCACCCATTCTCGGGAGCACCCATCCTCCAAGCAGCCATCCTCCAAGCACCCATTCTCAGCAGCACCCATCCCTGGGTGAGGCTGGTGGCGGGACATGTCTGCGGAAGTGCCATCGTGGCAGAAGGGACCTCCCCAGGCAGGAATGCACCCGTGAGGTCCCTGCCAGCACCCAGCCTGCCATGCCGCACCACAGCCACCTCCTGCCCTGCCAGCAGAGTGATGCCACCAGACATGGGAGCGGGACCTGAGCCCCAGGGAGGTGGTGGCCTGAGTGAGGAGCAGGAGAAGCACATCAAGAGGGTTTTGCAGGGCTGGAGGTGGATGGAGATGGGAAACCTCCTATTCCAGCCCAGTCACAGCAGCCCAAGGGGCTCATGGGTGGGAGTGTGGGACCCACAGAGGGTCCCAACCCAGTGTTTCCCCTTGGGCACCCCAGAAAGACCCCCGAGCCATGCAACCAGGAGATTTCTGTCTGTGTCTTTAAGCCACTGTCACCTTATCAGCACCCTGGACATCTTGGAAGCAGGCAATGCAGCGGGCACAGAGATACCATTATCTCCTGTTCTCTGCAGCTCCTGCCCCTTATCACCAGCCTCCCTCAATTCGCCCGGGTGGTGTCAGTGTGAAGCTGTGGACAGCCGGGTGGGACAGGATGAGACCCCTGGCAGAGCCTCAGCACTGGGTCCTGCAGCCTGGGGTTCTGCACCAGGACTAACTGGGGTACCCAGCTCTGCCCAAGGGTTCTCCATTCCCAGCCACCGCTGCACCCAGCAGGAGCCACCCGACCTATCCCAGCTCAGCCCCAGCATCCTGCATCCCGGCGGGGTGAGGAACAGCTCCTGGGCAGAGCCGACCACGGAGGAGGAAATTCCTTGGGGAGTTTTCTTCCTCCCGGTACATGCAGGGGCCCTGCAGTCATTGTGTGTTCATGGGCCAGCCCCTGTGTGAGCTCACTCCCTCTCCTCCGGGGCTGCCGGTTCCTGCCCTCCCCAAAGCCCCCTGTCCCGGCGTGCCCGGTGGATGCTGCTGCTCCCTTGGGAGAGGCCGGGGAGCTGGGAAGGAAAGGGAGCTGCCCCGGGCTTGGGCCGGGTTGGGGTGGGACGTCTTCCTGCCGGTGCAGCCCCTGGGATTCCTCTTGCAACAGAACGAACTGCATCTCCTGGCACAGCAGGCTGGGTGAGGGGGCACTCCATCCAGGAAAGCTTCCCTGTGCCAGGCAGCCCCGGCTCCAGAGAGTGGAGCTGGGTCTGCAGAGATCCCAGGGGACACCTCAGGAATGGACCTGGACCAGCGGCTGGATCCAGATCCAAACCCCACCTATGCTGTGCTAGGACCCAGAGCCCTAATCCAGAAACGGAGTAGCAGGACAGGCTTTACTCCAGAGCTTCCACCCCCTCCCATTTCCATCCCCTCCCATGCCTGTGGTCTTGGCTGGGGCTGTGCCGACAAAGGGGCTTCCATGGGAGCAGTTCCCTGCTCTGCAAGGGCACAGGGATGGGGACACGGTGGCCGGGCTCATCCTCACCCCTGCTGCAGCTCCCCAGCCCTCTCCATCCCCTGCCATCGGTGTGGCCACAGGATGGAATGGCAGTCACCCACTCCTGGCACGCCCTGCACCCTGCCCACCACTCCACAGCCTCCAGGATCTGGTGGGACATGGTAGGAGGGAAGGGGTGATGTGTCCCACTGTCATCTGGTGGTTTCTCAGCTCTACCTTGTCTCCCAAAGCCCAAATTGGTGCTGGGAATCAACCTCCTTGGCTGCAGCTGTCCCCACAAAGCTGCTCCGTGGGGATCAGGGGCACCAGGGCCAGGATCCCAACATGCTGCTGTGGTTCTTGGCCTGCCCATGCTCTCCCAAAAGCTTTTGTCCCCCCTCTTTGCTCCTGGCTGCAAACCCAGCCTATGGTGGGCAGAGACCAGCATCCTCCCCAAGAACCCCTGAGGTTGCTTTTTATCTTGGGGCATCCATGGGGTCCCCATGGTCCCAAGCTGTGGGTCTGGGCATGCAGCTCCAGAGCAAGAGGGGCAGGAGGCAGACTGTGGGAAACTCAGCATCTCCGCCAGGACCTCTTTTTTAGAAGGGATGGGATGAGCATCCATCAGGGATTGTTGGGCCCTGCCCAAGGCAGGAGGGATAATTAAACACCACCTTAAGCTTTCCTCCTTATGGGGCTTGTTGATCCCCAGGGAAAGCCCAGACCTCTCTGGAGAGCTGGGAACACAGAGGAAATCATCTTGCAACCCCACTGGGGAGTCAGCTCATGCTCCTCAACAGCAACAAGAAACATTATTTGACAAGGTGAGAAGTGAAGGGCTTGTGGTTAACCGAGTGTCTGGCTGCCTTGCCCCAGTAATTGCACATAGAAACATCTCTTTCCAACAGATGAGGGTGAAAGTGCACACTTGAGCCTCATCTCCCATCACATCACCCTTCATCCCCCTCTCTGCGCATCCCACTTTACTTTTTCTACCTCATTCATCACTTACCTCCATCAAGGAGGACACTTTGCCTCAGTGGCCACTCCACAGGCTCATTGGCACTTGGCCAGGTACAGCCCTGCTCAAGTGCAGCTGCCTAATGGGTTATTGGCAATTGTGGCTCATTTGACCCATCCAAGCACTGCACTGATGAAGAGCAGAAATTAGAGAACCGTGGAGGGGGGAAGCAGAGAGGCCATGGAGGAAAAAACCAGTTGGGAATCAGCTGGGAGAGAATTATCTTTCACATGTTATAGCACCTGAAATATACCCTAAGACCTCGTGGGGGTGATGCAGCCCCTCAAGCGGCAGCAGCAGGCAGGGCTCAGCGTGCACCCCACTTCCTAATGAGCACCATGAGGGCTTTTCCTTTTGGATCCAAACCAAAGGCAGCACAAACCCCGCTGTCCCAGCTCCATGGTCAGCCACAGGGGCTTGGCAGGAGCAGGCAGCTCATACAAGAAGGGTGGAAACGTCTCTTTTTGCCAGATTTCCTGCAACCCCTGCCAGCGCCGGCGGGTGAGAGCTCAGCAATTCACAGGAGCCGGGCTCAGCCCCTCCAAACCTCAGTTTTCCCTTAGGCTCAGATCCCACCCGCTCCAGCACCGTGTGCTCCTGCCTGGCCCTGATGCTTCTCCCTACTTTAATGGGGAATAGCATTCATTTTTCATCAGTGGAGACGTCACATTCTAAGCAGGCAAATAAAGAGCTGGAGCAGCAAGAACTCACAGAGCTGTTGTGCAGCCCAGTCCGGGAAAGATTCTAACTCTGTCATCTTAATTGACACTTGGCCTGGCAGGAACTCCCATACGGGCAGTAAAAGGGATTTACTGTAAAGCTGCAGGAGAAACTGTGTCAAGGAGTTAAATCACGTCAGAAAAATCTGGGAGTGACCCGTCTGCTGAAGCGTCTGAACCAGGTTTTGCCTTGAGAACCCCCCCAACACAACAGCACAAGGAAGGCAAAGTTTCCTTTGATCGATTCTCATTTAATGAGGGCGGGTTCCTAGGAAGCAAAGGGACGTGGTTGGGTCAGACTGCAAACCAGCTAGGCCAGAAAGCTAAAAAAAAATCAACAAAAATAAATTCTCTTCCCTGTTTATTTCTCCCCAAGTTCAGAGCATGGGTTGACCTGAAAACAACATGAATTTACCACTGCTTCTGGGCAGCAGCCATGAAAAACCAGGGTTGGTTTGGAATGCCACTGTCTGTGTGGTGTCAGAGAGGTCAGAGTACCAGGACATCCACCGGTGAGACTCTTCCTCACCAGGCACGGTGAGCAGTTTCAACCTTGGGCAGTTGATGCTCCTCTTGTGCTTGCAGCATCTCTGCCGAGCCCCTTCAGCGGATCAGGCCCATGTCTTCAAGGGGGAGACACTGGAAGAGAAGAGGGGATGGGTTATTTTGGAGCCTCACCTGAGCATCCAACTGTGCACCATTGCCCTCCCAAGTGGGACCATGATTCTGCTCTGTACAGTGCTTAAGCCAGTGCTGCACCCATGACATTTATCCAGTATTCTCTTCCATGGGCTCGGGTCCAACCTGTGATGACTGCGACCACGCAGATGAATCCCATGCAGACACCTAAAAACAGGTCTTGGAGGATCCCATGGGAACTAGGCTATGAAATCAAGGGGTGTATGCATGGATGAAGGTCCGGAGCCTCAGCGTGGTACCCGTGACGCTCTGCCGGCACACAGCCAGGCAATGGAACTGGTGCAGACGTAACACAGGGCTGAGCTTCCCTGTATGGGCTGTCCCAGAAAGATCCTAATCCCAGATTTCCTCCAGAAAATGAAGGAATGAGGAATACAGCTACATGCTTCAGGGGCTGATCCAACGGCTAAAAGCCTCCGTGGATTTCAGCTGGATGTTGGCTCCAGCTTTACATAAAAGGAAAGAAAACGACTATCTGGAGCCAGGAACAAGTGGCCCCTCGGAGCTCAGCTGAGCCCTGCAAGGAGCAGGGTGCTGGGGGGGTCACACTGGAAGCACCTCTCATTGGGGCAGCCCTAGCTCCGTGCTTGGAGCACCCCAAAAACCCACTGCCTGCAGGATGGGAGACTGCAGCAAGGCTCCAGGAACCCCCAGTTACCTGCTGAACACCCTCCATAGCTCTGTGCACCTCCAGTTATGTATTGGACCCCCTCTATAGCTCCGTGCACCTCCAGTTACTTGGTGAACCCCCTCTATAGCTCTGTGTAACCCCAGGTACCCGGTGACATCCCTCCAAGGCTCCGTACACCCCCATTTACGTGCTGAACCCCCTCCACAGCTCTGTGCCTCCCCAGTTACCTGTTAACCCCTCTCCAAGGCTCCATGCACCCCATTAGTTCCATGTGCCCCCTGTTAGCTGGTGAACCCCCTCCAAGGCTCCATGCACACCCATTTACTTTTCATGAACCCTCTCCAAGCCTCTGTGCACCCCAACTTATGTGTCGAACCCCCTCCAAGTTCTCCGTGCACCCCAATTACCCCCTCAAAGGCTCCATGCACCCCCGGTTAGCTGGTGAAGCCCCTCCAAGGCTCCGCGCACCCCCGTTACCTGGTGACCAGCCCGCAGCACCCCGGGGTGCCGCAGCCCCACGACGCCCTCACTCCGGGCAGCGGCACCCCTCAAAAGCAACCTTCGGTGCCCGTCCCCGCCGCCCCCCGCCCGCCCGTCAGGACCGCGGTTACCTGAGCCTGGCGGGGCCCGGGCGGGGACCGCCCCAGCCCCATCCCCGCCGGAGCAGGCGCTGCAGGAGGCGGCCGGGGCCGGGACCGGGCGGCGGCGGGGCGGGCGGTGCGCTCTCCCCTTCGGGGCGGCCCGGGGGTAGCTGCGGGGCAGCGGCCGGTCCCGGGAGGCGTCGCGGGAGCTCGGCCGGCAGCTCCCGGCGCCAGAGGTACGGGGAGCGGCGGACGCCCATGAGCAGCCCCGAGGCGCGTCCCACCGTGTGGTACCGGGGGCTGGCGACGTGCTTGTACCAGGCGCCCGCCGGTGCCGCCGGGAGCATCAGCCCCAGCAGCACCAGGGCTCCCCAGGCACCCCCCGAGAGCTGCCCCCTCGCCATCCCGCCGGGCAGGGTGCGGGCAGGGCGCACCCCGGCCCCGGGCGCCCCAGCGATCGCTGCCCCGCGCCCGTTCCCCGCCGGTTTATAACAGCCGTCGGGAGGGGCCCCCGCGGCTCCGCCCCGGCAGCCCCCGGCCCCCCGCACCTCCTACCTGCCGCCTCCTGCGGGCCCCCGCCTTCCCCTTGCAACCCTCCAGCATCTTCTCTACGGCCCCGAGCATCCCTCCCGTCCTTGAGCATCCCCCCCGCAGAGCTGAGCATCCCCCCGAAGCCCCGAGCATCCACCCTGCAGCGCTGAGCATCCCAAGCACCCTTGAGCATCCCCCCTGCAGCCCCAAGCATCTCCCCTCAGCCCTGAGCATCCCAAGCATCCTCCTTGCTACCTTCAGCATCCTCCTCACTGCCCAAGCAACCTCCCCATGGTCCCCTTTGCAGCCCTGAGCATCTTCCCCATGACCCTTAACATCCCCCCGCAGCACTGAGCATCCCCCTGCACCTCACAGACCTCTCCACAGACCAGCACCTGCCCCTCAGGACCTGCTTGGCAGCAGCAGGATTTCCTGCTGGAGGAAGAGATGTTGTAAACTGACTGCAAGTGAGGACCTTCAGAGGGTCGTGGATCCTTCCTTTAGGTAAGACTCGCTGCCTGGAGAGGGACTGACTGACTGCAAGGCACAGGACTCGTAAGTAAGAACAAATTGCAGTGATTTTCAGCAAAATCCATCCCAAGTGGGGTCCCAGAGGGAGGTGGGATGATGGAGACTGAAGCCCTGCCTTGGTTACTTGCCTTGGTGCAGAGATGATGCTGGTGCTGGGGGGCAGAGGGCCAAGGGAGCAGTGTCCTGTGGCTCCTCTCCACCTTCCTGCCTCCCATCTCACTCAGCTCTAACATCCCACCCGCGGTTCAGGTGCCCATGAACTTACCTCAGGTGCAGGGCAAAGTCACAAGTGTTTTGGAGGTGTAAAGTGATGGGAAGAGACAAGACACAGAGCTTGTGGGGGGGGCTCAGACTGTGGCTGTGTTCATGCACAGCTCAGACCCCCACTGTCCCTGGGATCACTGTTCACTCCTGGTCACTTCTCCATCACAGTTTGAAGTGGCCACTGCCTGACTTCCACCCGAACAGCTACTTCAGCGAGTTGCTCCTGCTCTTCCAGGTCTTCTTTAGGAAAAAAAGATTACCAGAGATGAATCCCCGATTCCCATGGGACATCGGCCAATCTGTCTTCCTTTCACTGAAGCCTTCAGTATCCAGAGAAATTTCAGGACCTGGTATTCCCAGCCACTTTCCCATTTCTCCCCATTGGTGTTATTTTAACCTGCTCCCAAGGAATCTGGCAGCCTGCTTCCCACCATCAGGCTCCCAGCTCTTTCCAGCATCCAGCCAGCTCCCATCTTCTCCATGCAGCAATGCTTTCTCCACCAGCCCAGCTTTCACAGGCTGGTGCTTTGTGACCCTCTGCTGAGGTCTGGGACGTGTTTGGGTGTTCAAGCAGGAGACAGACCCATGCTGGGAACCCCTTGGTGTGCAAGAGCAGGTGCTGATCATCTTGGCCAAGCAACAATCTCCTCCAACAGGAATCAGCCCCTTGGGCAGGCAGGGATAGGGAGAGTGGGGTTAGGGGCTGTGAGGAGGAGGAGGAGAAGGGAAGTGCAAAGCAGTAATAAGACATGGGGAGGTGTAAGACGTAAGGGAGGTGTAAGGTGTAAGTGCAGAACCTCACAGTTTTCCTCTTCTTGGAAGGCCAGGAGCAAGTGAAATTCCCAGTTGGTAGGAAGGGGTTCCCAGCCTTTTCCCAAGTGGAGTGCTGGAAGTTACGTGCAGAGTATGGCTCATTTCTATTCATGAACCAGACCGACAGAATTCAACTCACCTGTGGCCCAGCTTCTTGGAAGCACCCAGGCTTACAGTAAGGATGAAGCCAGGTTCCCATCTCCCATCGAGCATATTACTGATGGGTGGCCTATTTATGTCACCCTTTGAGTGCTCTGGACATGCCAACAGCCTCACCACTCTCCTGTTTGAGAAAGCCATTAATGAATGGCTTCAGTACAGCACACTGACAGCATCACAGCCCTCCCTGGCCACCCAATCCCTGGTCGCAGCGGGACACATGCTGCCAGGTTCGGTTCCCTCCATAAAAACCATTATAATTCCTTCTCCTCCTGAGAGATGGATCAATTCTGAACGACCTGACTCTCAGCGTGCACAAGGCAGAGGCTCATTCCTGCCTCTGCCCCATCCCTGAGCAAACAGCAGATTTAGGAGCTGACTGTTTCACTGCACCAACGTGGGCTCAACCTTTCCACCCGGGAGTGGAAGATTTGCTCATTCCTAGAGATCTGCCTGAAGTGTCTTTTACATGTATTTTTGGCATAAGTTGAATAACTTGTCACGCTGATAAAGTCTCTGGGAACTGAACTGAACTCTTTCCACCCAGTGAATGATTCCTGCCTACAGCCTGTTGTGTCTGCAAGGCTCTGGAAGATCCTTCAGGCTGATAGAGCAAAGCACCGGATCTGTAGCAGGGAGCACGTTTCCTCTCCCTAAGTACTTTTAAGTATCTCCCAAATGAAGCAGCTGACAAGCAATTCGTCTTCTATTTATAATCTAAGGGACTAAAATATGATTTTAGGATTCCTATTCCTATCACAGGAACTGATGCTCCTACAAACATCACAGCACATCAGCAGACACACAGCGCTGTGTTGCTCCGAAGCGGTCTCTGTGCCAGGATCATAGAATCATAGAATCATAGACTAGTTAGGGTTGGAAAGGACCTTAAGATCATCCAGTTCCAACCCACCTGCCATGGGCAGGGACACCGCACACTAAACCATGCCACCCAAGGCTGTCCAAGCCGGCCTTGAACACCCCCAGGGATGGAGCATTCACATCTTCCCTGGGCAACCCATTCCAGTGCCTCACCACTGGAGTTCTTACAGTAAAGAACTTCTCCCTTATATCCAATCTAAACTTCCCCTGCTTAAGTTTGAACCTGTTACCCCTTGTCCTCTCACTAAAGTCCCCCATGAAGAGTCCCTCCCCAGCATCCCTATAGCCCCCCTTCAGATACTGGAAGGATGCTCTGAGGTCTGCTTCTCTTGAAGTCCAGGGCAGTGAGCTCACTGCACACTCTTCTCACTGTCCTGAGGATCTGGAATTCGACCATCTCATGATCAGCTGCAACCAAGGCTGCCCCGGAGCGCCACATTTCCAACCAGCCCTCCCCTGTTGGTGAGCACAAGGTCAAGCATGGCACCTCTCCTTGTTGGCTCCTCTATTACTTGCAGAGATAAGTTGTCTTCCACACAATTGAGGAACCTCCTGGATTGCTTGTGCTGGGCTGTACCATCCCTCCAACAGGTATCAGAGTGGTTGAAGTCCCCCATGAGAACAAGGGCCTGCGAGCGTGAGGCTGTTCCTATCTGTCTATAGAGCTTTTCATCCACAGAGTCCTCTTGATCAGGTGATCTGAAACAGATCCTCACAATAATGTCTCCCATTGCTGTTCTCCCTTTAACCCTGACCCACAAACTCTCTATTGACTGCTCATTTGTCCCCAGAGTTTCATACTGTCCAGCCTATCCCTAACATAAATAGCAATTCCCCTTCCCCGCCTGCCAGGCCTGTCTTTCCTAAAGAGCAGAGGAGCAAAATCCTGGTTCTTCTTAGTAGATAAAAAGCTTTTGAACAGATCCTGGCTCCTACGGAAGTTTTCTAGAGACTCTCAAGGGACTGAGATTTCAGGTGCTTGGGGTCACCCAAGAAGGGTCCAGCTGATCTCATGCCCTTTTTAAAGACCCACTTTTATGTTTTCACTTTAATAAGCATAACTATTAGCTCCAGCATCACATTTACCAACTATATAGACACTGAGCTGAGCCTTTGCTCAGCTGCCCCAGTGCTCGGATGAACCCTTAATGATGTTATTCTATATATGTCAAAGTGAAGGGGAGTGGGATGTGACCATAGGGCTGAAAGGAGTTAAGGTTTTCTTTTATTCTGGAACAAAATCAATCTTTTTGTAAGAGGCAGAACCTGCTGCTTGGGCTCTCTGAGACAAACGTCCCTTTTCCTCACCACAACTCTAAGCAGAGATATCAGAGCATGAACCAGGCTTTCAGCCTGAAAAACTGCCAGAGACCCCATGGCTGGGGGTGAGAAGGACAAGCTGGAGGCATCACGTCTTAAATCCCTGCACTAATCCCAGCCTGGCTCTCTTAGAGCCCTCTCACCCGATTTAATGCCTGGAGTGCTCTTGCCTCCCACCACACACATTACTGCACCCATTCAGGATTTGTGGCTTTTGAGAATGATCTAAATGAATTTGACGTCCCAGAAAGAGGCACTTGAAAACTAAATCGGGCTGGTTTAATGACAGCATTTCCCACATTTTGATGATAATGACTCTGGTGTTTATTGGAAGGTTTGAGACTCAGCCTAGCATGAAAACAAAGCAATTGCAGGGGCCAGCCCTGTGCTGGGGGCTCTGCAGGCCTGGGCACTAATGCTCCTGCTCTACATGACACTTCTAGGTCATTTGGGCTCTACAGCATCTCCCTGTGGGAGTATGATGAGAGGATGGAGGCGACATCATTTTGAGTGAGGAGCCTCCCGCACTCTGGCACAGAGCCTGCCCTCTGCAAAGTCACCCACCTCTGGTAATAGGGATCATCCTGTTTTTCAGGTTGGGAAATGGAGGCTTAGAGCATTCAAGCGAGGTGGCGAAGACCACACAAGGGGTTGCAGGGCTGGCAAATAACGGAGCCTCCTGTACCAAGGTCCTTCACCTGGGGACTCTGTCTGGCTCTGCCTCCCCATGCAAGATGTAGGTTTGTCTCAGAGAGACAGGGACAAACCAGCCAAAAGAGGCTTCATCTCCATGAAATCAGCTGGAGGCACAAACTTGGCCAAGGAGCTGAAGTGAGGGGCTGCAGCAGGGATGAGTTCTGCTGCTCATTCCCTGCCAGGCAATGCCATGCTCATAGAATCCCAGACTGGTTTGGGCTGAAGGGACCTTGAAGCTCATCCAACTCCAGCCCCCTGCCACAGGCAGGGACACCTTCCACTAGAGCAGCTTGCTCCAATTCCCGTGCAACCTGGCCTTGAACACTGCCAGGGATGGGGCAGCCACAGCTTCTCTGGGCACCCTGTGCCAGTGCCTTAGCACTCTCACAGGGAAGAACTTCTGCCTAAGAGCTCGTCTCAACCATCCTGAGGTAGAGCACAGCCTAATGCTGCTGCAGGCAGTTGTTTCAGATAAGGTTCAAAGCTCAGCCTCTGCACAACTTGGAACTGCAGATTCCATCTGAAGGGGTGGATGTGATAAATACCCACCTGACTGCAGAGGAGGTCAGTTGTCTGAATCCCTGCATGCCGAGTTTCTGCCGTTCACCCTTCACCGACATTCCCAGACTCGCATCCCAGCCTCCTGCATTACTCTGACAGGAGTGAATGAAGTCTTAATGGCAAGAAGAAACCTCTATTCCCACAGATGTGGCTGAGCAAAGCCCAACTCTTCCCAGCACCCAGCACACCCCTGAGCTTGCTGGTGAATCAGAGCAAGCGTGCTTTGCCAGGGAGTGGGGATGAGCCACTCCAGGAGCAGGATCCAACCAGTCTTAGTCCCTTGGGGACCACAGTGACAGCACCCCAGGCACATCGTCCCAGGAATAACAGCCTTTGCCATTTTCTTGCATCTAGAGTGTGTCCTCATGTAATAAATTGAGATTACGGAGTGACTCCTTTCATCAGTGATTCAGAACATGCTGATTAAATGCTGTTTCTTTGTTCCTTTGAAATATGGGAACTGATACAAACAAATTACGATTTCCAACTGGGAGGAAAGACACACCTTGACTTCTTGAGAAAGCTGCTGCGTGCTTTGGTGGCTCTGAAGAGCAAGAGGAAATAAGAAGTGGTGCTTCCTAGTGCTGCAGATCTTATTAAAGTGCACTAAATTAACTCTTCTATTCCTAAGAAATGAAAAATTCCTCACTATTTTTAGACTCTTGTACTATTTTAAGAGATTTCTTTCCAGGGTCCAGTCACATGAAAGTTAAACAGCACGCAGAGAAGTCTCCAAAGGATAATAAACTATCTCAAATTACTCTGCTAATGGAACAAAGAGCACTGTAAATGTCACACATGATATAACAAGAGCAGTAGAAACCTTTACTTGAAACAATGGATCCATTAGCGCTAAGTTAAAAACCCACCCCAGACTTAGGATACTTTTGCACAGTTTCATGCAGCCAAAGGAACTTGTTTGTTCACTCAAATCCTGAGCTCCCAACATGCATCCGGGTTACTAATCACACACACTCTCAAGGCATTGATCATTTAGGATCTCAAAGCCCTTTACAGCCATAATTAAAGCCCACTGCACCCAGCTGAGTCAGTGGAATTATTTCTGCTTAAAACCAAGGTACAGAGAGGGAATAACTGAATCACTGACTGGAGTCCAAAACTGACCCAAGGTACCGACCCAGGTTCTCTGCCCTGCCCACCACACTCCACACATGGGTCCTCACCTACCCAAGCTTAATGAAGCCATCCATCATCTCAGGAGCTACAGGCACAATCCTTCACTCCTTACATGACTCATCAACTTGACAGCCTGACTCTGATGGGGCTACTTGGGAGAAAGGATGAACTGCCAGGAACCATCGCATCGCCCATCCATCCAGGCCTGTGTTCTGCCTATTCTGCCTACAACAGGTTGGCAGAGTATTGAGAGTCTCTAAATACCTCAAAAGCTGAAGCAGTGTCATCACAGAATGATTTGGACATGACATAACTCCACCAAAGACTCATGATGAAAAAACCTGATGATGTGGCGTGACAGAGTTGCCTTAGAAAAGCAAAGAGGAGAATGTGAAATGCAGGTGAAGGAGCAGGGAGAGAAGATGCCATCAGATGTGTCTCCAGTGCAAGCAGATGTCTCAGTCCCCTCCCAGCCCATGATTCAGTCTTTCGCCTAGAAGTAATTTACAATAGAAAGCGAGCTAATCCCCAGCTGTACGAAGTGCAGGGTATATTTGGCTCCCATCTGAAATGTGTTTACTGTAAAGAGGAAGAGTTGTGAGATGCATCTTGTCTTTGACAGCTCTGAGTTCTCTTATACCAATCCCACATAGCCCCCAAGTGCTCTCCTATTTTCTTGAGATGTAATTAGGTGAGGGTATATAGTACACACAATTATACATGTGTAAGGTAATTGGGGTAGAGGGCTCTAAGACATGGAGATGAGAACAAAATCTGTCTTTGAGCAAAGCTGCACAGGTGGAGTATGCTTTGCTTGGCATGAACACTTTGCCAGATTAAGAGCTATATTTGTAAACCCCTTGGAGATATCAAAAGGGAGGAGTGTTAGCAGTCTTATTCCTGGACCAGCTTTACAACTACATTTAAATATGCTACAAATGTGCTGCAAGAAGCCTAAATCTACAAGAAGCCCAAGTCCTACATGCAGTTCTCACTGTTCACGGTGTCCCTGTAGGTGTGAGATTGCTAAAACCTCGCTAAAACCCAGCAGCAGACAAAAAGCATCCAATTAATCAGAGCAGAGTGGCTGGGCCGGAGCTCTGAGCTGCACTCCCGAAGTTACCATCTCATTTTTCCAGCTCCTCAAACTTTAGCAATGCTGAAATGGGGATGAAAAGATATCTTGTCACTTGAAAAGCACGCCCGGGGCAGGAGCAGGGAGGGAGCTGGAGCTGTTCGTCTGCTGCCCATTGACGTTGGCTCATTGAGCTCTCTTGAGGTCCTCATCCATCTGGTTCTGGGAATTTACACACTTGTTTCACTTTGAAAGCCTAATGCTGTTCCTTTCCCGTGCTGTTGCTCTGAATTCCCATCTAGGTACTATATTTTCTGCTAGCTGCACTTACTCTGCTCTCATCCTCTAACAAGCTGTTGCTAAAGAAAACTCTTATCTCTAGGCTAATGTTTATGAATGCCTTAAAATACAACTCTTCAGATTGTGAGGATCCTGCTCCTCCCTGGTCATCCTCCCCCTCTCTTAAGGAATCATTACTTTTCAGAAAAGCTTGTATCACCACATTACACATGGTCAGGGCTGCGAATTGGAACCTGCCCTTTCAGGGGGTAGGTGGGTGATGCCACTGCCAGCAAGAGGCTGCTTGAGGCTTATTTAAAACAAAGAAGAGAAAGAAATTATCACTTTTAACAGAAGCTTTGACAAATGGAAGCAAATTTTCCTGTTACACATGAAGCATCCTGCTGCAAACGAACCGCATCCACATCAAGCTGTGCATATGAAATTAATCCAAGGCATAACCTTTAGCTCTACACTTGCACAATATTTTAGTGCCAAACTATAAATATTTGATCTGTTGCTTTTCTAAGCAAAATGGATTTGTTGTGCTTGTCTGCAGGGTTATCAACTCTTCCAAAGTATATTTATTGCTGGCTAAATAACTTGCAAAGTGCCTTTTCCTTCTGAGGTTATTAGGTGATATTTAGCGAGTAAACGTGGAAATTTACTATCCTGAGCACCAAAATTAACCCTTTGTCTTGGAAAGGAAACATTTCCTGTCTGGCAACACACAGAACTAAGGACTAACCGAGGTATTTAGCATACACACTGCAGTCTAGTTAATTATATATGATTATATTCCTTTATGTTTTGGGGTCGCACTCAGCACTAAAATCCAGCTTCCATTTACAATCACTAGAGAAATAAACCTGCATCCTTAAGTCATCAGCAAAGAATGATTCAATGCATTGGAAGAGTACTATAAAAACCTCTTTGCACAGCAAAATAAATTAATCTAAGCCCATGACTCACATACAACTGCAGGATGAGTTTTCAAAGTGATGATGGGTTGAAAACAGGCTTTGGTGAATAGTTGAAATATTGGTTTTTTAGCAATTCTTTTTTCTGCTGGCTGAGAACGCACACATCAAGAAAACAGGAATTCCATAGGATCATGGAATCCCAGACTAGTTTGGGTTGAAGGGACCTTAAGGCTCATTCAGATCCAACCCCCTGCCACAGGCAGGGATACCTTCCACTGGAGCAGCTTGCTCCAAGCCCCTGTGTCCAACCTGGCCTTGAGCACTGCTATGGATGGGGCAGCCACAGCTTCTCTGGGCACCCTGTGCCAGCACCTCAGCACCCTCACAGAGAAGAACATCCACCTAAGAGCTCATCGCAGTCTCCCCTTTGGCAGGTTAAAGCCATTCCCCTCGTCCTGTCCCTACAGGCCCTTGTTCATAGCCCCTCTCCGGGTTTCCTGTTGCCCCTTTAGGCACTGGAGCTGCTCTAAGGTCTCCCCTTAAGGAGCCTTCTCTTCTCCAGGCTGCCCCAGCCCAACTCTTTCAGCCTGGCTCCAGAGCAGAGCTGCTCCAGCCCTCGCAGCATCTCCGTGGCCTCCTCTGTACCCACTCCAACAGCTCCACGTACTTCTTATGTCGGGGGCCCCTGAACTTTATGTTGGTTTGTTCCAGATAAACTTCCTGGAGCTAGTTTGAAATGGAGCACTAGTGGGAGCGTGCCATGGGACTGGTGAGAGCTTCCACTGCTGATGGAAGTTCTGCTGCACTGTGAAAGGACATGAAACCTTCAGTGCTTTCCCTCTTCACACACCCACTACTGTAAACACCATACGAGAAGCAAAAGATGCCCCTGTAGGTGAGTTGCCAGGGATGCTGCCTGCCAGCAGCACACTGGAAAAGAGCCATGGCTTTGTTTCACCAGGAGTATCACACAAGCTACTGGTGGGAAAAACACACCAGGACAAAGGTGCTTTGCAGGAGTGAGTCCTCGGTGGTCCTGGCCCTGCAGAAGCTCAAAGGCAGAAAGCACCAAGCCTGGTTGTGTCCAGTCACTTTGTCTCCATGTTCCTTGTGATGAGTAATGTCACTTTTAGGGCTAATGATGCAGGTGTGTTTGTGCTCCTATGCTGGCCATGCGCGGGGGGACACGCGTAATTGCACAGACGAGTGACACTCAAGACAGCACATTACTGCTGCAGCCTCCAGCTCAGCTGAGCTCATATCCTGCTAATTGCTCTCCAAAATGATGCAGTTTGGACATAAAAACATTTTCAACAGTATCATTAATTCCAGAGGGGAGGGGGAACATTTCCTGCAGTGATTACAGCCACCAATCTCAGCCATTCCTCATTATTTAATAGCAGCCCACCAAACACACTTTAATGTTGATTATCAGAGAGATCTGTATTATCTGCTCAACACTGGAGTGGGATAAACGGGTCTCTTTAGGAGAAAGTGTTACCTGTTGTAGCCAAATTCATTTATCTGTTTTCCAAAATACTTATCAAACCTATTACTTAATTTATTTTAGAGCACAGATGTTGCTGAATGATGCTGGTGTTGGACTAGACAACACCATGGTACATTTTAATGAACTCCGCTATGTTTTCTGCGCTCCTTTGTCCTAAGATGATCATTTGTGCCTCAGAGAAAATGAGGAGTATCTTTTAACTCCAATGACAAGGAATTTGGTGGAAAAAAAAGCAGATTTGAATGATAAGGATTGTCCTTACAGTCTTAAGGAATGACAAGGTTAAGCTGCTTGTCCCATCTTGAGCTAGCCACAATATTGCCCAACAACATCCTTGGAATTTACTGTATGTTTTAATGTGTCACTCAACGTGGTTTGCTTCCATTCTCCTTCCTAAAAACTCTAGTTTATGCTGAGATGGTCTGTCTTTACGGGCACTCATGCCATGCCAATGAGTAACCTGAGCACTGACCTGCTCCATGGAGGCTTGGAGTGAGCTGGAATCCTGCTGGGCTCACCCTGTATCACCAGCTCCGTGGGTCACGGGAGGCACCCCCCCTCAATGGGGCCATTCTGTCAGTCCTGGAACACTGGCAGCTTTTGACTCAGGGGACAGGACTCCAGGAATGTTTGCTCAGCGAGTGACACACGTGGTGACGTGGCACAGGAGCCTCCTGCCACGATCCTGGTGTTTCTGGAGACGTTTTGGGTAGATCCAGCAGCAGAACTTCCGTGTTTCACAGGGATCTGCGCTGGTTTTTCACACGGGGAAAAGAAAGTGGCTCCAGGTTGGTCATTTAGTGGGAATCTGGGAAAGGAAACGGTGGGAGACCTTAAAGTTTGGAAAACTGCGTCTCTTCCTCCGTGCTGCCCCCAAACGAGCTTTTCTGCTTCTCCACTCTACTTCCAGGGGAACATGGCTGCTGAGCCGCTGCCAGCACTGTTCTCCATGCTCCTGGAGCACCCTCTTCTGTTTAAAGAGCTGCAATTCCCACCTCCCACCCCACAGCAACACACGGACCTTTCAAAGACAAAATCAACCCGGAAAGCAAGTGCACGAACATACATTTATCTCCCAACTAATGGGATATGTCAATGATTAACTCAGGTTCCACTTCACCCTCCCTGAAAGCTCGGAGAGCTGTGCAGGTACCGGATGTGTGAATCACCACGGGCAGCACAGGTGGTGCTCTGACAGTACAGAGGCCATTTGTGGTGCTGTTGTAATGGATGCAACATCACAGACTCCTGGAGTGGTTTGGGGTGGAAGGGACCTTAAAGTTCCTCCAGTTCCAGCCCCTGCCATGGCCACGGACACCTTCCACTGGAGCAGTTTGCTCCAAGCCCCTGTGTCCAACCTGGCCTTCAACACTGCCAGGGATGGGGCAGCCACAGCTGCTCTGGGCACCCTGTGCCAGCGCCTCAGCACCCTCACAGGGAAAAGCTTCTGCCTCAGAGCTCATCTCAGTCTCCCCTTTGGCAGGTTAAAGCCATTCCCCTTGTCCTGTCCCTACAGGCCCTTGTGCAAAGCCCCTCTCCAGGCTTTCCTGTAGCCCCTTTAGGCACTGGAGCTGCTCTCAGGTCTCCCCTTCAGGAGCCTTCTGCTCTCCAGGCTGAATCAGCCCAGCTCTCTCAGCTTGGCTCGGGAGCATCCGGCCATCTCCGTGGCCTCCTCTGGACTCCCTATCCCGCTTTCCACAGTGTTTCAGGCACACTTTTAGACAGGCTTTTCCCCGACCCATCTATGGGACTCCAACCCCACCACATCCCCCGTGTCCAAAGCACCTCGTACCGGGGGCTGCTCGGCCGCCACCGGCACCCGCGGTCCGCCTCCGCCTCAGGGGAGACCAGCGAGACCCAGCTAGCGGGGCTCCGCGCGGGGGACGCTCCAGCCGCCGCTTACTCTATGGTCGAGTGCACGCCGCTCTACGGCTCGGCGCTGGCGGACACGCAGTGACGTTAGGGGGAGTGGCCGAGGGGAGCGAGGCGCCGCTCTAGGCGGAGACTCTCCGCTCAGCCGCAGCCGGCTGATCCGCGAGGTCGCGTCTCTATGGTGGCTGAGCCGAGCGGCGCTCTAGGCGCGCCTCTCGATGGTGCGGGCTGTTGCTAGGCGGTGCGGGGCCTAGGCCTCGGCGGACGGGCGCCGCCATGGCCGCCTCGGCGGGCCCGGCGGAGGGGCCGTGCGTGCTGTGCTGCGGGGAGCTGGACGTGGTGGCGCTGGGCCGCTGCGACCACCCCATCTGCTACCGCTGCTCCGTGCGGATGCGGGCGCTCTGCGGCGTGCGGTACTGCGCCGTGTGCCGGGAGGAGCTGGCCCAGGTGAGGCCGCCGGGGCCGGGTCGGACGCTGTGGGGAGCGGGGCCTGGAGCAGGGGCACCGGGAGCTGTAGAACGGACCGAGGGGAAGGTGGTGGGGGAATGTGCCCAACCCGGAGCTTTCCGCGTTTATCACTGCCTGCTCCGCTCCCCCCTCTCGTTCGGAGGGGACGGGAGAGGGTCGGGGGCAAAACATGAAGGAAATAGCGTTTAAAGGAGATATGGAATTGTTTGTTAAGAGGGCGGAGCTGGCACTGCGTGGCCCCGGGGGACGGTGTCATCCAGCCCGGTTCCTGACTCGCTGTTGAGCTCTGGGAACAACGCACGTTGTGTCCGTTCAGGGCTCGCTCTTGCCTCGCCTCCGGTCCTCGTTGGCCTGAGCTGGAAAAGGGGTTTCCCCTCGGTCACAGCATTCCTGATGGATTCGTTCGGGGGAGTCGCTCCCGTGCTGTGACTCAGTGCGAATGGAGCTGAGGCGTCGGCGTTAGCAGCGTGAAGGAAAGTTGTTTAAGGGTGGTTGTAAAAGCAGATCCTCCTGTGTGGATTGGGTTTTGCAGGAGCAATGTGGAGAAAAACCCTTTTAGGAGTAAAAGGATTGGTCCTGGCGCTGAGCGAAACGCACTGAGGTGGTTTAGGAAAGGAAATAACCCAAATACATCAGGGGAAGTGGGGCTTTCCCCTTCACCCCTCCCCAGCTGAGCTGTTTGCCTTGGCTGCTTCTTGTGGTGTTCAGAAGGTTGGAGGGGCTGAAGGTCCTCGGCCTTTGTGGAGGCCGCAGGGGTCCATGTGGTTTTTAGCCGGAGCTTGCGGGCGTTCAGTAGGCTCCGGGTACAGCGAGATGCTCAGTGGAAGGAGTTTTCTCTCTGCTCATCCTCTGAGGAGCTCCTGCTCCTCCTCTCCCATCTGATGAAGGGCAAAGTGTGAGGTTGCTCTTCAGTTCTCAAACCTGCTTGGTGCATGGGCTGGTAATCCTGAGAGCTTGATAGTGCTATGTTCTGTGCCTGGACTTTGGGTCACGGAGCCATCTTTCCCCTCCTTGATGAACTGGTTGAAACGAGCCTGTTACAATGGACTGAGAGGTCATTTCTGATGGCGCTGCTCTTTTATCCCCATTGTCTCTAAGTGCTGATCTAACACTGTTCTCTCTGCTCACCTTCTGCCCCAAGGAAAGAAATCGAAGATGGGGAGGGGGGTATAAATCACATCAAAACTGCTATTAAATGATCTGGATGCATTTGAAGGACCTAAAACCAGGTCTTTTACTTTGCACAGTGTGTGTGGAGTTAGCAGAGGCAAGGAACAACACTACCAAGTCTTGGTGGTGGTGTACAGAGCAGCGTAGCCCCGGTGGGTGAAGTCACAGCAGTGTCCAAAGGAGATGTAAGGATGAAGATGAGCACAGGCTGTGATGGAGGAGAAAGCAGGATCTACCTGTTATGGTAATAGGTGCTTTCAGGGATGCATAATTGCTGCAGTGACGTGAGCAAGGGTTATGTGTTGACCTGTAAACTGCTGCGTGCTTGGCTCAAGCTGGGAGGATCCGTCAGGCGGTGCGTGAGGCTGTTCTTGGAACTGCTGTAGGAAACCGTGTTGGATTCTGATGGTAAAATCTCCTTTTCACCAATCCATTCCAACTGCAAACGAGGTTTGGTTAAAGAATTGGAGTTAGGCTTAGTTGTCATTTATCCAGCAAACTGAAACTTGCATTCTCTGCGTTTGAAGCTTGATCTTTCAGCACAGGTGGATGCATCTTTTTTGGCTTGGTTAACTTCAAATTAGCCCGACTGTAAAGTAAGCTTTTCAGAATGCCACAAAACATGACACAAAAGGCTTGCTCCATGGTATTTCATCCCAACAAGGGTAGAGGAGTGATTGAACAAGACTGAACTACACTGTATATGGTACAACTGGATGCTTTTGTTGAGGTTGTAAGTATCTCTAGAGTTACAGTGGTTACGGTAAGGACTGAAAGGTGCATCCTGTATCCATGTCTCAGCCTTTATGAGCTACTGCAGGTAACTCCAGCTCTGTCAGCACTGCTGCTGCTATGCCAGCAGTTCCCAAAGTGGGAATGTGCACCGGCTCAGATCAGCAGCTTCAGAGGAAGGGCGAGATACTGTAATGGCTGCAGTGTGAGACCTGAGCTGTATGAGGTCTGGGGGAGCAGCTGTGAGCGAGCCAGTCCCCTCTGGAGGGATATGTTTTTGGCCTGGGTTTGGCTGGGATAGAGTGCATGGAATTCCTGGTGCTGTGTTTGGGCTTAGTCTGGGAACAACTGCTAGTAACACTGATGGTGTAGCTGCTACTTACTCTGACCAAGGACTTTTCAGTCCTCATGCTCTGCCAGTGAGGAGGGGCACAAGAAGCAGGGGGGAGCAGAGCCAGGACAGCTGACATGAGCTAACTGAAGGGATTTCCGTAGCACAGCACATCAGGCCCAGTATAGAAACCAGAGGGAGTTGGCTGGGGGCAACTGATCGCTGCTTGGGGAGTGGCTGGGTATCAGCCAGTGAGTGGAAAGCAATTGTACTGTGCATCACTTGTCCACCTTGGGTTTGATTCCTCTTTCTTTTTGTTATCTCACTTATTATATTCTTTATTTCAGTTATTAAACTGTCCTTACCTCGACCCATGGGGTCTTTCCTGATCCTCTCCCCCATCTCAGCAGTGCAAGGGAATGGTACTTACTTGCCAGCTGGAGTTAAACGGTGTCAGGTGGTACAGATAAGTTGGGAAGTGATGTAGTGTTTTGTTTCTTGCTTTCCTGGTAGTTAAGGGAAGAAGAAGCAGTGGTCTCCCCATCAGACCCTGGTTAATGTCACTCCTCACACACTGTTGGTTTGTGCGTTATCTCCTACCAGCAGGTAGAGGGGGGCTGAGTGCTGGGCTCCTGACAGCACTCGCTGCAGAAGGGCTTGAATTGGTTGAAGATATTTCCTCTCAGCACCCCTATAGTAGCGAAACCTACCATAAAAGTGTTTCCTAATCTGGTTCAAAATCCAAAGCCCAGCCCAATCCACTTCTGTGGAAGCTGGCTCCTTTCTGCAAGTTGATAAGGAGCCGTCACTGTGGCTTTGCTGACAGCGGGGGGACAGCAGTAACTGGGGGTGGTGACAACCAGCTGGGACTCACCCAGAGCTCTGCAAGTGCCATCCAAGCTTCAGGCTGCAGCAAGTTCTTGACAAAGAGAGTTTGTGCTGCGGGGTTTATCCAGCCCCCAGAGGCTGCAGCCCCAGTGAGCTCCCACTGATCCTCTGCTGCCTGTCCTGCAGGTTGTCTTCGGACGGAAGCTCACGTCCTTCTCTACAATAGCACTTAACCAGCTGCAGCATGAGAAGAAATATGACATTTATTTTACAGATGGAGATGTTTATGCACTGTACAGGTGAGTCCTGGAATCCTTCCTGTAACCTGTCCCTGCAGCAGCAGCTTCTGATCTGCATGATGTGGCAGAAAACGCATGCTACAGACAACAGTGTGGGTTTGTTCTGTGGGACTGGAGTGGCTGGTGGTGACACATGGCACAGGGACAAGGGGCTGGAGCGGCTCAGTCAGTGGGAACGCTCAGTTCCATGGGTGGCAAAGGGAGCAGCTCCTGAGGGCTGGAGCGTTGGATTCACTGACACGTTGCTCTGTCAATAAAAATTGCTTTTTGTTCCTTTAGCAAGAGCAAACTTGCTGAAAGGCTTTTCATGCCTTGCATGGCTGCTGTGGGAATCAGTGAAGCCTGAATTGCTGTTAGGTAGACTCACAGAAGACTGGTTTGGGTTGGAAGGGACCTTAGAACACATCCAGTTCCAACCCCCTGCCAGTGCAGGCGAATGGGGTCTGCCACTGAGCCCAGTGCTGCGACCTCAGCTCTTGGTGGGAATCATCAGTGGGGTTTGTGTTTGCTCCCCGCTTCCTTTTCTATTCATTTCTCCCCACTGTAGTTCTTCAGCTTCTGGCAGTACAAAGGGTAATCGATTGGATGTGAGTGTTGCATGCATCAGCTGGATCTTCAGTTAAGCCAGAGGCTTGTTGCACAGATGTGGTACAGCACACTCAGTGTGTTACTTACCCTGTGACCACTCGGCTCTTTTACTGCTTAAGCCTCTGTGTAATTTGGTTGTGTTCTGTTCCTGCTCTATGACAGAGTATTCCTGGAACAAGCAGGCCACTAACCTCATTACTGGACTGCTGGGGAGCTGTAAAAACACAGCCTCTGCCACTGAGGCAACGTTTGGGTTTCGATACAGGTATGGGGCTGCTGAGAGGGAATTGGATCATTTCTAGGAAATCTTTCTTGTCCCTTAGGAAGCTGCTGCAGCACAAATGCTCTTTGTGTCCAGATGTGAAGCCATTCAACACCTTTGCAGATCTGGAACAGCACATGAGGAAGCAGCATGAGCTCTTCTGTTGCAAACTCTGTGTTAAACACTTAAAGGTGAGGTAATTCTGCTTCAAGCTTGTGGGAAGGAGGGATGCTTCCTTGCACAACCTGCAGGAGTCCTTTGGGGGGTGGGAAGGAGGGAATGGCTGCACAGCACCCAAAGTTTCCCCTGGCTGCCTGCATGAGGCCGGTTGCTTTGTTTTCTGTCTGTCTTCTTCCATAAACTGATTAATGGAGAAGGCCTGGAGGTTCTCAATGCACTGAATGTTAAATTAAACCCAACCATATTCAAAACCTTCTGATGCTGGCTCCTCTCCACATGTAAATACCAAACCCCAGTGGTGTGGTGGGAAGTTAATCCTGACTCGTAGGCAGACTTTATCACAACCCTAATGGTAGAGATCTGATGCCTGTTCAGAGTGATACTTGTCACAACTTTAGGAGCTAAAACTGTAACTGAAGGAAGTATTTGGTGCCAGTTCAGGAAGCAGAATGCACCATGGAGTGATGGATTGATTTCTCAGATCAAAGTCAGCTTGGCATTTACAGTTAGATCCTGTACATGATCAGAATCCATCCCTCTGCTTCAATGAAAGATAATTCCATTTCATTGTTGCATTTATTTGTTCAGAGCTAATTTCCTGTGTCTTGTTGCCTTGATTGGGAAATGAAACTCGCTGTTGCCTGCAATTGAGGCCTCTGTGCACACACAGAATGTGACCAGGGGCTGCTTTAAATGTATTTTACAACCTGCTGAAGATAAAACAGATACAGGCAAGCCGAGTTGTCAGTGGCTGAAAAGACGATGTGTGCTGAGCCTCAGAACTGCTCATCTTGCCATCACCATCAGCATCCTTTCTTCTTAATCCCACCCAGACTTCCCCAGGAAGGGCTGGTGTTACATCATCAGGTGATGCTTTTTCACAGTCTCAAAGTCAGAATTCCTCTTAGAGTGGAACCTGGAGTGGGTTTTGTACATCAGGCAAAATCAGCAGCTGCTGCTAAAGGGATTCTGGGACTGGTAACCTCTGTGTCCAATAGCTGTCAGCATTCCTTATTGCGGGAGGAGGGAATTTAATGCATGAATGCATGTATTTAGAATTCATTACGCATGGGGTTGTGTGTTTTCTTTGAAGCCAATTCAATACCAACTCAGGGAAGTGCCTTTATCCTGCAGTGCCACGGTCGGTGTATGCCAGAGCTGAGCTGTAGTTTGCTGCTAGGAGGGACAGGAACCAGAAGTGGTCCGGTTGACCTGGGTTATTTTTCAGTGGACTGATTTGCCTCTTTCCTGTGGTCCTGCAATCACTGGAGCTAATTCATGGGAAGTGCTCAGGGGAGGGCAAGACCGCTCCTTTGGGGTGCAGTGTCCTTTGAGCTCAGGCGCTGAGGTCTTTCCAGCGCTGACAGAACACGTTTGTCACTGAGAACTCACAGACTGTGTTGGAACTTGGTTTAATTCCAGAGTGTTGCAGAGATTCTGCTTTCACAGATAAGAAGTTCCCACCGAAAAGGAGCTCTTAAACTTGAGCAAAGCCAAAGAAAGCTTTGCCCAGAGCAAGTCACCAGCCCTTGTCCAGGCAAGAGATAAAGGAGGTTCTGTTCTCAAGGCTGTCTTGATTGATCTTCCTGGCATCTTCAGAACCGGTGCTACTAAAATAGCTCGCGTGTTGGTGGGGACAGAAGGGTGGCTGATAACACGAAGTTTGCTCCCTGTATCCTTTGCATGTAGCTATCTGGGGTAGTTGCCACGTGAGGGAAGTAAAAGAGCTCACTTGTGGTTTATGGGCTTTTTTAGTTCAACTACGCAAAGCACTGCATGTACATAAAGACATATTTAGGAGTTTTCCCCACCAGAGATTATAATTTAGTTTGCTGCATTATGTTAATACACCAGAAGAAACGGGAAAGTGGAAAACATGAACCAGATCTCATCCAGTGTTCATACTGAAAAGCAAGTTGGATTTGATCTGGATCTGTCACTTCAGTTTTGTTCCCTATTCCCTGAAAGCTTTAGGTGTTGGTTGGCAAATTGCATCTTTCTGAAGGGAATCTTCCACTCCTGCAGGCAAAGAGGTTGTGCACAGCCCAGCTTGGTCCAGTTAGGACTCTGTTCCCAAGAAGTAATCCATATATATCTATTTCTGCAGATCTTTACATATGAACGGAAATGGTATTCCCGAAAGGACCTGGCCCGCCACCGGATCCATGGGGATCCAGATGACACCTCCCACCGCGGGCATCCCCTGTGTAAATTCTGTGATGAGCGTTACCTGGATAACGACGAGTTACTGAAACACCTCAGGAGAGATCATTATTTTTGTCATTTCTGTGACTCCGATGGTGCTCAGGAATACTACAGGTGCGTGCCAGAGCTGCTTCCTCTTCCTGCAGCTTAAATGTTGCGGGAAGCTTGTTGGATCTGCTTTGGATTTGGGGGGGAAGAAGTGCTCGAGGACAGAGTGCAGGCATGCGAGCAGGTTGGCTGCAGTCTCTTGTTCCTCAAACCAGCAGCAGAGGAATCCCTTTCTGTCTGTTCATGTTTCCAAGTTGTCTTTGGTAATGTTAAACATGAAAAGCTGCCTTTGGCAGCACGGCAGCAGCTCTCTGCAGCTTAGTGTGTTAACTCTAATGCTCCACACACAATTCGATGCAGACCAGACAGAAGTAAGTTTTCTTGTGTGAAATACATCCCTTATGTGCTGCCGGATGCGATGACTATCGGCCAGTAGGTGCAGGTTAGCTTCTGGGATCACACATTAGAGTCTGTGTTGACTGTGCACAAGTGGTTCTAGCTGAAAGCTTGCCTGGGAATAAAGAAAGAACCAACCACCGTGACTTGTCCTCATCTTGTAAGAGGGGCATACAGCATCCGTAGAGTGTGTTGGGAAGGTTGCAGCTCAGCCTCTTCTCTTCCCAGCGATTACGAATACCTCCGGGAGCACTTCCGTGAGAAGCACTTCCTTTGCGAGGAGGGCCGGTGCAGCACGGAGCAGTTCACCCATGCCTTCCGCACTGAGATAGACTACAAAGCTCACAAAACAGCCTGCCACAGCAAGAACAGGGCAGAGGCCAGGCAGAACCGGCAGATAGACCTGCAGTTCAACTACGCTCCTCGGCACCAGAGGAGGAATGAGGGTGAGTGGGGATGAGGCGGACGGGAACATGTTCGTTCTACTGCTTTGAGGGGTTTTCATAGACATCTGGTGGATGTTCCTGTACAAAGAGGGGCGGCAAGTCCTGGGACAGCACCCTCAGAGGTTTCAGAGTTGGTCCTTGAAGAGGAACTTGAAGGGCCCTTGGCAATCTCGTGTCAGAGCTGGCCTTGCTTTGAGCAAGGGGATGGAGCGGATGACACCCAGAGGTCTCTTCCTACCTGAATTGTTGCCGGTTTTTTCCCCGTTTGTGGATTTCATGAAGATACATAATTTTAGGAAAATTGCTGACTTCCTGCTCCAGTTTGGAAGTGTATGAATGACTTCTGTTACATTTAACAGAAACTTAGTGATGAATGTAGACCATGAGGCCGGAGTAGCATATCCCCTTAGGTGTGCAGAGATCAACAGATCCATAACTTCTTTGTGGAACTGTATACAGAGAGCTGCATAAAACCAGAATTACTCAAAACTCACCTCACAGGTTACAATCCATGAATCCATATAATGCAAACTGTATTGTAATGCAGCAATCCTGAAGGCTATAAAGACTGCTTAATCATCAGAAAGAAGGCAGGATAGACTTGTCTGTACTGGTGTAATTCTGCTTTTTTCAGGTAGGGTGTGATGCCCCGATTAATAACTGAGTTAATGCCCAGATTAATAACTTTTGTGCCCAGAGAAATAACTGAGAGTGATCAACCATCCCTTCTGTTTAGGTGTTGTAAGTGGAGAGGACTATGAGGAAGTTGACAGGTACAACAGGCAAGGGAGGTCAGCCAGGTTGGGTGGCCGAGGAAGTCAGCAGAACAGAAGAGGCAGCTGGAGATACAAGAGGTGAGTAGCACAGTGTGTGTTTTGCTTACCCATTAGCAGTGTTTGGGTGCACCAGTAGCAAGGGAGTGAGTACAAAATTCAGAGGCCTCCCTCTTGAATCCTTAGCTGAGAGCAGAACTAGCTTTCAGTCTGTGCCTGCGTGCTGACTACGTGCTTGGTCCGAGTGGATTTACGTTGTGCTTTGTACATACTACACATCTAGCCTTTGTTTTATGGCTGGCTCATTACCGGTGGTTTCACTGGTGGAGAAAGTCCATCTCTAACCATTTGTATTGTGAGTATCACATGTGGCTCCTGCATGTGTGAAGAGTTCCTGACAAACCGTGCTTCAAAGAATTACTGTGGCCTACAAATATGATTTCATACGTTTGAAAACGAGTGGGAGAGATGGGTATCCACATGTACTGTCTCTCAGTTCACCCCAGTTTCTTCTGGCCTGGATTGTCATTAGCCCACGCAGGACGTTGTAAATCCAGGGGCGAATGCTGCTTGTCTCACCCATGGGTGCCGGGGTTGCTGGAGTGAGTGGGCTTGTTTGAGCCTTCTCAGACCCTGCACCAGAGCTGACTGGAAAGGTGAGAGCTGGAGCGAAACAAAGCTGCTTGGTAATGCTTAATGTCTGACCAAGAAAATCTGCCCTGTCCTGCAGGGAGGAGGAAGACAGAGACGTTGCAGCTGCGGTCAGGGCCTCTGTGGCAGCTAAAAGGCAAGAAGAGAAAAAACGGGTGGAAGACAAGGAGGACGGCAGCAGTAGAGGTAGAAAGGAGGACATGAGGGATTCTGAGGTGCTCAGCTCCAAACGTGTGCCAAAGTCTTCAAACGATGCTACAGGTTAGTGTGGAACACGTGCAGCGGGATGGGTCTGGAGATCAGCCTGGTGAAAGCAGGAAATGCCACGCAGGGTTCTCTAGAGCTGGAGGAGGTGGATAGAGCTATGCAGAACCTTAATCCAACCACATGGAATTGTGGTGGGATGTGTCCAAGTGGGCTGGGATTCCTGCAGCAGGTTGTACTTGAAGCGGAGCTGGGTAGAAATCTCAGATGCAGTTAATGTCCAACGGTATGTGTGGTGTTCCATCCAAATCAATATAGTAACAGTTGCCATTTCCTACTCCAGCAGGTACGAACTGATTTGTTGTGATGCTTGAGCTGAGTTTCTGCTTTTTTGAGAACAAGAACCTCTCAGTAAAGGTTTATAACTGGTGAAAGCAAACCTTTAACTGGTTTGACTGACGTCCAGTCTGCCCCATATAAATACAACGTAGTGGTGTTTTGATATTAGTGTTGCTCCAATGCATTTAGCACCGGTTTGTTGTTCTACACCAGGATTTCACTTAAAGATTATATGCTTTAAGTATGGGCTGAGAGCTCTGTGGTTAATGGGCGCAGCTCAGCTGGGGATAACAGGCAAAGTTGTCTCTGCCAGTGGCCCGTCCAGCCTCTGCCGTGTGCATGTTATCAGTCCACAGCATGGGATTTGGATCCTAAGCAAACCTACATGGGAATGGGTTATGTTTCAGTATAAAACGACTGCCCAGGAGCTAACTGCTGAGCAGCTTGGGCATCTGTGCAGCAGAGGTGGAATGGACTGCTCCAAGGAGCAGCTTTCCGACGAAGGAGCTTTGGCAGTCCATCAGATGGAGCACTGAGGCTCTGATGAACATCCTGACCCTATGCAGGCAGCTGAGTGCTCACCACTGGCAGAGGTGAGGAGCAGAGTGCTAGGGCATTGGCTTCTTGGTCTGTAGAAGGTTCCCTCACAAAGTACTTGGTGGATACGAACACTTTGCTCATGTTAAGTGGCATGAAAGCTGCAGCCAGGACAGGGTGACATAATGGTGAATGCAGTTAATGGAAGTGGTGATGCACAGGTTGAAATCATTCCTTTGGAATGTCACAGTTAATGGCATCACCAGCTGGTGAAAATAGGACTTGTTAATGCTGCTGTCATGTTCATTGATAGCCTCCACTCTGAAGTGAATGGGTTTGAGTTGAAAATGTCTCTTTGCCCTTTTTGTCCCTGTTCCAAAAGAAGCAGCTGCTAATGGTGCTTTAAGCCGGGATGACTTTCCAGCCATCGGTTCAGCAGCGGGACCTCTACAGGGGTAAGTTTGGGCAAGGCTGCAGCCAGGAGAAACCAGATCTAGAAACTTCCTGGTGTCGTGCACTTCTGGAGAGAGTAATTTTACACATCACTTAAAGCACAAATGCTTCCCCCCTGCCCTGCTCCCCTTCTGCCTCGAGCTGTTCTGTGCTGGTCACCCGCATGAATGCCAGCAGTTGTCGCTTGATCTTTTGGTGGTGGGAAGTTCTCCATGTTCTCCATTCTAACCATCCCGTAGCTCATCTTGAAGGAGTTAAGATTCATCACCTTCTGAAAGAGGGTGATGATTAGAGCAGTGTCTCTGCAGGATGTGGCAGCTCAATTGTGCCTGTGTGTACAGCTGTGTGGTCAAGGTGAGGTGTGCTGTCATGGTCCTGGTGACCCAGCAAGAGGACACCCATTCCAGACACTGCTCAAACGTAAACCTGAGCACATTTGCATCTGTAACATCGGGTCAGTTGCCCCCCCAAGTGATAGAGGGAGGGTGCAGTGGTCTGGAGCTGCCTGTCGGAGTGGTGCTGTCTCTGCAGCACTGGTGTAACAGGAGGTGCTTTTCCTCTCTTACAGCTCTTCCCAGCCAGCAGCGGTTAAACTTAAAGAGGAAGATTTCCCAAGCCTGTCATCCTCTGCAGCACCCACCATCTCTTCTGGGATGTCTTTGACCTATACAACGACTGCAAAGAAAACAGCTTTCCAAGAGGAGGATTTTCCAGCTCTGGTGTCCAAAATGAGGCCTAACAATAAAACAGTAACTAACATTACATCTGCATGGAACAATGGTACTAGTAAGAGTGTGGTCAAAGCCATTAGTAACCCCTGTGTAAATCAGATAGCCAAAAAACCCTCCTCCTCCTTGAGTAGCACTAAAGGAAGTAAGAAGAGCAATAAACTCTCGCAGTCAGACGATGAAGACAGCGGTAGTGGCCTGACAACCCAGGAGATCAGAAACACACCAACCATGTTTGATGTGTCGTCCTTGCTGGCAGCTTCTACCTCACAAACCTTTACGAAAGTGAGCAAGAAGAAGAAGGTGGGGGCTGAGAAGCAGAGCCCATCGTCCCCACGCCTGTCACGGGAGACAGCCTTCCCCAGGGCGTCCACCGAAAAGCTGCCAGAAGCAGAGCAGACCTCAAAAGCATCACCCTCTGCTCTTCACACCCCTGACAGACCCACAGCCGTCATGAACGGTCACTCAGAGAAGCTGTTAGTGGTCTGTAGTACACCCAAAGAGCCCCCCGGCCTTAAAAAGCCCACAGTGACTAACAAATGCCCTTTACCTCAGGAAGACTTCCCAGCTCTTGGGAGCTCAGGATCAGCTAGAATGCCCCCGCCACCAGGTAAGCGCTCCAGGGCATGGCGAGCTTTGCTTGGAGGTAGCTGAGAGAAGTGTGGGATGTGGCTGAGATACAAACTGTTCCTCCTGGCTGTGTGAGGAGCAGCTCTGCCACCCTGTCTAGGACAGGCTTTGAAGCTGAAAAGGCAGCCTGGGGGACGTCGAAGAGCTTGAATGTCCTCTGTGAATCATGGTTGAAGCAGTGGCAGTGGTGGGAGACAGTGCACACATGAGCAGCCTTTACCTGTCACAGCTTTCTGAGTCATGACAGACACATCTGTGCTGCTCTGCTTCACCAGCGAGGTTGGAAGCCCCTGCGGGCAAAGGGCATCTCTCTGCCTGTGGCCAGTGCCTGCTGGCTTCCTTGCTCACCTTCCCTCTGTGCTTGCAGAGCTTTAATGCCCTTGCTTTTAGCAGTGCCATAATCGTGTGGAGCTAGAGTAGCACAGCATCAAACGTGACTTTGACAATGGTTGTGATGGAAGCAGCCCATCAGGAGATGCTGCGTAGCTGTTCCGCCTGTGCTGCTCTGCAGACACTGCTACAGCACACACTGCCTCGTGCTGGGGTGACCTCTGGAGCCACTTTAATGGTGCAAAAGTGCTTTTCATTGCGAGTTCGGGGTTTTTAATATAATTTGCTATTGAAAATGTAGATTAATAATTAAAGCACTTTCCCTGTAGAGTAACAGCCCCTGGGCAGTGCTCCTTGACCTGACTGTTACGGCAGCAGATTGCCACCTCTACTTTTCAGGTTTCTTCCAATTGAGATGCCCGCAGGGCTTTTTCCTTCTGGAGAGTGCACCAGCCCACTGGTGGTGATTGTAGATGGCGGTGCTCTAACTTCTTGCCCCTTCTCTGCTTTCATTTAGGCTTTAACACTGTGGTGCTATTAAAGAATCCTCCTCCACCTCCGGGACTGTCTGTGCCTGTTAGTAAACCCCCTCCGGGTTTTGCTGTCATTCCATCCACCAACATCTCCGAACCTGTCACTATGGCTTTGAAAGAGTAAGTAGAAGTCCTTTGGGATAGAGTTACTTTCCACGTTACATCTGTTCTGTTCTGTGGGCTTCAAACAACGCATGAAACACACTCAGGGGGTTATTCAGAGCAGGTCCTGACACAGGCCAAGGCTTCCTGATTCCCATTGGGAGCCCTGTGGCTGCTGCGGGCTGGATTCAGGAGAGCTGTGGAAAAGGAAGCACGGGCATTGTGTGGAGGCAGATCCAGATCCGAGGCAATGAAAACCTGCACAAAGGGGCGGCTCAGAGCTGAGCCTCTTCTGCATGTGAATATCTGCAGCTTCAGGGGGTGTCTGAGCCTTTCCATTGATTGTGTCGGAGTCCCGGGAGCGAGGAGCTGCAGCCCATTCTCCTTAGTGAGCCCTAAGTGCCTTCATTGCTCTGAGCTTTCCAGGAGCTGGGGTAGAGAGATGAGTTCGTGGGAAAAGGGATGGGGAAGATTGGTGTGACTTTAACAGAGACGTTTGCATTGATCTGTTTGGGTTTATTCATGGTGCAGTCTTTGTTGCTCACATCTCTTTGGTGAACCTCACTTACAAAGCTGCTACTCAAAGCTGTGTTAAACTTGCATTTGCAATACTCTCCCCAGGTAGAGCTGGAATCTGATACAGTAATCTCACAGGACGCATTTCATTGTCCTGTTAAGGCAGCTTTGTGCTGCCAACAGCAATTGCACATGTAGTTGGGTAGAGAAAGGGGATGCGTCTTCTCAAGAGAGCAGCCATGTGACATACATCTTGTGTACGTGCCTGGAGCAGCCTGCTCTAGTGGAAGGTGTCCCTGCCCAGGACTGGATGAGCTTTACGCTCCCTTTCAACACAAACCAGTCTGTATCTTATGAGCCTATATTACGTTCTGTATCTTCGTATGACACGAAGCAATGTCAGAGTCACTTCTGGTCTTTCCAGCTCCAGGCCAAAGTCCTGTCCTGGCTCCTACCTGATACCTGAAAACTTCCAGCAAAGGAACATCCAGCTCATCCAATCCATTAAGGAATTCCTGCAGAGCGACGAGTCCAAGTTCAACAAGTTTAAAACCCACTCGGGGCAGTTCAGGCAGGTGAGTGAGCAGGAGCTTCCCGGTGCTGGGACCTTCCTCTGTGCAAGGAGCGAATCCCCCTGGGGCTTTCGTACATCCGTGGCTTGGGTTTTCCTGGCCTCTCATTAATCCCGTTCTGTTTCCACCCAAGGGTCTCATTTCTGCAGCCCAATATTACGGCAGTTGCCGGGAGCTGCTTGGGGAGAACTTCAGGAAGATCTTTAAGGAGCTGCTGGTGTTGCTGCCGGACACGGCGAAGCAGCAGGAGCTGCTCTCTGCTCACAACGACTTCAGACTCAAAGAGAAACAAAGCTCCAGCAAACCCAAAAAGAACAAAAGGAACGTTTGGCAAACGGACTCCAGCTCCGAGCTCGACTGCTCCATCTGCCCGACGTGTAAGCAAGTGCTGACCCAGCAGGACGTTGGCACCCATAAAGCGTTGCATATGGAGGATGAGGAGTTCCCGTCCTTACAAGCCATCAGCAGGATCATCAGTTAGCTTTGCCGGTGACCAATAAAGCGGGCTCTGTCTGTGGAGGTGTGCTCCTTGGGATGAGGTTTGGCAGCGTAGCGCGGCCGAGAGCCGGTGCTGGATTAGTCACACGCAGGGAACCACTGCTGGAGAGCCCTCGGTGTGCTCCACAAATGCAAAGGGATCACTGGACTGCGCCGGAGCTGATGAGCAGCCAAAGTCTGAGCTTCCAAAATGCCTGAGTAGAATTAGGCTCCAAGCGCCGGGTGGGCAGGAAGGGGCCACCTTCCTCCTGTAACATGCAATAGCTGGGAAAATACTCTCTGATCTGAAGACTGGCAGGGGACACAATAGGGGAATGAGCATCTGGTTTGGGGCTTTCTTTTTGGGGGGAGTTGGGGGAAGATTATGAATTACTGAAATAACAGACACAAAAGTGGCTCCTTTATCATCTGCTTTTCTTTCCGTGCTGCTCGTGTGAGCACAAGGGATCGCAGCAGGCAGGGGCACAGGGGGGCAGAAGAGATGCTTCTCGCTGGTGATATGCCCGCAACAGCCACGTGAACAGCAGGAGCAAAACGTTCCTGTCTGAAACCAGAATCCATTCTGCTGCTTGAAGAAGGGACTGATCAAGTGCTGAGCTGAAGGGGAAGACCTGAAGTTGCCTCTGCCCTTTTACCTACCCTGTTCTTTACAGAATCTTTTGTAGCACTGCATGTAGAGTATTGCTGAGGCTTTACCTCCTGTAAAGCACTTCACAGTGATTTTATTTAATGACTGCCATGTTCCTCCTTTCTTGCCTGTATTAATGGTGGGAGCTCCAGACCACAGTGCATTGGGCCATTAAATGCTGCTGATCACTCACCGTGTTCATCTGCAGTGCCTTGAAGTGCATTTCTCTGTTCCCAGTGCTCTGTGCTACCCAAGGATCATTTGTCCTGCTTGGCCCTGCCCCGGTGCCACCGCTCTGGAGCAGCTTTGCTTTCATTGCTCAGCATCCCTTAATCCCACCGCTGGCAGCCAAGAGGGGAATCTCTTCATGCTCTGAAGCAGTGGGTGCCAGGAGCCCTCCCTCCATAGCTGTACCTCAGTGTCTGCCTCTGTCCCGTCCCTCCAGACCAGGTTTAGTTCTTTATAACACGTAAGAATAAAGATGCGATTAATTTATGTGAGCTTCAGTGACAAAACACTGCATCGTTTCTATGACATTGAGCTTGGAGCGTTCCAAGAGCTGCAGGAGGTCCTCCTTGCCTCAGCCTTGGGTTTTCTGCTTGCTGCAGAGTGCTTTTGGTTTCTGTCCCGGATGATTTAGGACTGTGTTGGATACCTGGATGTGCTGCGTTCAGCACGGGGGCCCTGAAAGGGGCTGGGGAGCACGAAACGTAGGAGTGTGTGACGGGAGCTCTGCTCCCATCGCTCCCTTCCCTTTGGGAAGTTCAGGGGAGCTTCTCTCCCCTTGATTTCCAGTTCATTTCCTCAGCAGCAGCCACTGTTCCCCCTTGGCTGGACCTTCCCTTGAGGCTCAAGCTCCACGTGCTCCGTGTGCTCACCTGATGAAATAAAAGATGACCACAGGTTTTTTCCAGGCCGCTTCGATTGGGTTTTGAAGTCTTTATTGAAAATAAGTTGCAGTGGGTACACGGACACTGGAAATCCATCATCACAGCTTTGTTCCCCCAAAAGATAGCTTTATATATATATAATATATACAAAAGTTGTAAACATTTGTAACTTGGTTCCATACACTTGATACTACACCGCACATAAGGTTCGTGACAACTGCACCTCCTGGAAGCGGCTGCTCCTACAGAGGTATCTGCAACCCCAACCCGACATCTGCAAACCCCCTTTGGCATCGGTTCCATAGGGAAACCCTTGAGGAATGAGAGGTGTAAGCGCCTCTTGCAGCTAAGGACCAGCAGCTGAACATGGGGTGCAGGTTGATGCAGTGAGGGCTGATCCTGAGCCTCACTATGGGGGGGAAGAGGGTGCTCTGTCACACGCAGGTTCAGGTGCTGTCTAGAGGAGCACGAGGAAGGAGCAGGAGCAGCCCTGGCTGCGTTCCCAACACGCTTTGGGAAAGCAAAGGCTGGAAGGGAGCCTACAGATACCTCCAGGAGCTTTTCCTGAGGGAAAGATGGAGCCCACCACAGTCGTGATGTGATTTCCTAAGGACTGGACCACTGACAGCACTTGGCTTAGTGTTGTTTACGTGACCTTGTAGCCGTGGAGGGGTGGCTGCAGAGGGAAGAGGCTGTGGGTGCTCCCGTAAGGAATTGCTGGTCCACAGGAATGGAAAGGAAATGCTGGAATCATCACTGAGCTGATGGGGAACTCACCCTGCAAGGGGTGCAGGCGCTGGAAGCCCAATGGCCTGCAGGCAGGACAGCGAAGAGGGTCTGCTCAAGCTGCATGATACAGAGCCACCTAATGCAGGTACCAAGTTCTCAGTCAAGCAGAGCTTCAAAGCTTCCAGCTGGGTAGGAATAGCTGCAAACGTTGGGAAGAATCCACTACTTTCAAAGCTCTCAATATGCTCCCAATAACTGCCCAAAGCCCATGCTGTGGTTAACTGTGGGGCTGGGGAATTGCGTTGTCACACTCCCAGCATGAGGCCGTTTGAAGACCCATCTCCAGGGAAGGTCCAGGCTGGTCTGAACTCTGTTCCTGATGCCCAAGCTCAGCACCAGGCAGCTGAGAGCAGCACAGCCCTGCCCTGGCAAGCTGGAGAGCTCCAGGAGAGCCAAGGGGCCATAGGATGGTGTCCCTTTAGGCCACGGTGTGGATGGTGACAAGGCAGGAAGTGCTGCTGTACCAATGCAAGTGTGCAGGGGGTAAAAGGGGAGAGGGCAGCGCAGACATGGACATTCCACACACTCGCACCTCAAATCACCACAGTTATCACAGCGATGGGCCCAGCTCTAACTGTAACGTTGTATTTGGTCACGGGCTGTACCTGCGCGCACTGGTCTGCCTGACAGGTCACAACATCCAATGGTGACAGCAACACCCGGCACGGCAGGCGTGGGTGCCATGGGAACTCATGGAGAGCCTGGAAGGAGGATGCCATGCAAGGGGTGTGCTGTGGTACCACACTGAGGATGGCTTGTCCCGTCCTGCCTGGCTGAGAGCCTCAGCGGGCTGATGCCATGAACCCATGGAAAACACGCACCGGCTGTGGGCTGCCTGCCTGGACCTGCTGCGTGCGGAGCAGCCTGATCCTTCCCATATACCTCGCTGGGATGCTGTCCCCTCCATCAATGGGGACTGATGTTTTGAAGGGTTAAGCTTCCTCAAGGTGCCTGTTGATGTGGTCGGACACGTTATTCCCAGCTCCCATTTAATCAAGGAGTAATCCTGCCTTCCTGCTGCTCCTGGATGCTCAAACCCCTTCCTTCCTCCTCCTCGTCCTCTTCTCCTGCCAGCAAAACACATCCACGTCCTCACTGCCACTCACAGGTGGACAAACGCTGCCTTTGGGGAGCTGTGATTGCTGCTGACCGCAGACACCTCGTCCTGCTGGAGTCGTCCCATGTCCCCGCTGCTGCTCCCAACGTCAGTGATGGCACAAGAGCGTTCATAGAGCCGGGGGGGGTCCCTTCTGGTCCCCACCGGCAGCAGATGGGAGCTGGGGGGGAGGAAAGAAAGGCAACGCAGGCCTCGGTGCGTACATTCAGAGCTTGTAATATTGAGCATGGGTACACCAGGGGCAGGACGCGTCCCGCACTGACAGAGCTGGAGTTGGTTACGGTTACAAGGAAACTGGAACAGGTATATAGTTAGAAAACTACAGTGTACCGAACAGACATTACCTCACGTACAATCAATTTAAACACTTAAATTGATTCTATTGTTGCTAAAATATTAACACAAGTTACTGGTTGTGCTGCTAAAATGTCAGTGTTCCCTCTAAGGAAATATTGCTACGGTTCTACCGTACCCTGTATTAAACCCCTTTGCCTCTCTTTATCTCCCAGCAATCTGACTCTAGAAACATCCAAAGGGTCCAATTTAGGTGGACCCATATTTAGGGTTATATTTAGGGTCCAATATATTTAGGGTTACAGAATATTGGGGTTTGGGTGTCCCTGGTCCGCTTCATGCAAGGATCTGGCACTGGTCACCTCTTCCTTCCCCCTTGCATTAGCCAAGCAAGGAACACCTCTGATAGAGCAGAGCAGCATCCCCTGCTCACACTCCTGCCTCTGCCCAATGCACCCCAATAGCTTTTGGGGCTCCAAGCGGGTGCAAAGCTTCTCTGTAGGGGAAGATACCTCCTCTGCTGTCACTGGAGGGAAAGCCCATGGTGGGGACCGCTGCGGGACACGAGGTCTTGGTGCCACCACACATGGGGAGGCTGCAGCAGCACGGGAGGAGGATCCAGGTTGGGGAACGCCGCCTGGAAAATCCCGGTACGGCTCCGGTGCCATCAGGGAGGAGCTCAGCACCACCCTGGCTGGAAAAGCACATTGAACCCGGCCTGAACAGTGCTCAAGGAATGCACTTGGTCACTGGAAATGACCCCTCGTGATGAGAGTCGCTGTTGTTAATGGATGCAGCAGAAAGGAGCGGTGCTGATGATGACCAAGAACTTGCTGCAGGGAGAGCTGGGGCCGGTGGTCACCAGGTCAGGAAGCAGCACACGACTCCTGCCCTCCCCTAAGGATGGGGCTGGGATTCAAATCTCAGCTCCTGTGCGCAGTCCTTAGTGACAAACAGCCACCAGTCAGGCAGGGAGAGCAGGCAGGGAGCTGACAGGGACCTATTGGGGTTTGCACACGTTTGCCAAGACAGGAATTCTGCAGCTGAATCCAAAACTGAGCCTCTTTCCTGGGAGCTTTTCATTCCCTCTCTTCTCCCACTGCTTTCAAACACAGGGTCCGCTCACAATGGACTTCAACAGCCTCTAAAGCCTTTCCGGTCCTCCTGAATCCCTCATTCCTAGAGACAAGGGCACAAGGAACGTCCCCACCTGAGGTTCCGCTGCAGCTGCCGACAATCAGCGCCTGCTCCCAGTATAAAACCACAAGTTCAAGCCTGCTCCTGCTCGCACTGGGCCTTGAGCCGCTGAGGCCTTTGTGCTGGCAGCTCTGGCTCTGAGCACAGGCAGTGCCCGGCGGTGCCAACCAGAAACCATGAGTACATCCACAAAGCGTCCCAGTCCCTCGGGGAAGAAGCGGAACTGCAGCACACGGCTCTTTGCTGCTGCTGAAAGCCTATTCCTAACACGCAGCCACCTACTGCTGAGCGGGTTTCCAGCAGTCACTTTTCACATCCTCAACCCGAACCCTGTCGAGGCGCAGAAGCAAACGGGATACTCGCCGTAAGCCCAACCTGCCACGTGCCACCGGCATCCTAAGCTAAGGGTGAACCACTTGCGTGGAGATGATTTTGTACAGCAAATATATACAGATAGAAGGAACACAGACACCACTTCTCTCTCTTCGGGAGTCCGGCACTTGCCATGGAACGTGTGCAGGAGAGCTCTGCGATGGGAGCAGCACGGAGCTGACCCCCCCCTTTGCCACCAAGAGATTCTGTGTTAGCGCTGGAAGAACGGGATAAGGAACAACTCCTCAGCTACTGTGTTGGACAGGAGAAGGTGTCCCAGGCACAGCCCAGTGCCAAGCCTCAGGCAGAGACTTCCTCAGCGTTCGCCATGGGGCAGTGATGCGGTAGCAACCTTCCAACCTTCCTTCTGACTTAGAGGGAACACTGCTTTTATAAAACCCTTGGACAGGTAAGACAAGAACCAATACCACTGTACAGAATCCACTGCACAACTAGCTAATAGTAAGGAACCCAGCACTGACTTGCCACATGAAGGAAATGGGACTGAATACATTTGCAATCGACCGGCTCAGGGTAGGGCACCGCGGGACTCCCCCCTCAGTACGCTGGCACTTGGTAACCTTTCGGGTTGGTGTCTAAGGTCTCGGTGAAGGGGGGGCTCTGGTAGGTGTCTGTGCTCTCCACGCCGCTGCCGCTGGGGTAGCCGGGGTAGGGAGCGCCGGGCTCGGCGCCGAACTGATCCGTGGCAAAGAGCGACATGTCCGTCCCCAGGCGGTACCTCTGCAGCGCCTTCACCGCCAGCGCCACCTGCAGCCATGGGCGAGGGTTAGGGGGGATGGAGCCCGTGTCCACCCGGGGCCTGCATCCCACGGGACCCCGCAGTCCCCACCAGAACCCCACATTCCCTCCCGGGATCCTGCATTCCCCCCGGACCCTGCATCCTCCCAGACCCTGCATCCTTCCGGACCCTGCATCCCCCAGGATCCTGCATCCTCCCAGACCCTGCATCTTCCCGGACCCTGCATCCCCCAGGATCCTGCATCCTCCCAGACCCTGCATCCTCCCGGACCCTGCATCCTCCCAGACCCTGCATCCTTCCGGACCCTGCATCCCCCAGGACCCTGCATCCCCCAGGATCCTGCATCCTCCCGGACCCTGCATCCTCCAGGATCCTGCATCCCCTCCCAAGGATGCTGCATCCCCCAGGACCGCACGTTCTGGGGAGACCTTATTGCAGCCTTTCAGTTCTTCAAAGGGGGCTATAAGAAAGATGGGGAAAGACTTTTCAGCAGGGGCTGTTGTGATGGGATGAGGGCTGATGGTTTTAAACTAAAAGAGAGAGATTCAGGCTGGATGAGAGGGAAAAGTTCTTTAGTGAGGGTGGTAATGAGGGTGGTAAAACACTGGCACAGGTTGTTCAGAAGTGGTGGATGTGCCATCCCTGGAGGCACTTAAGGCTGGATGTGGCTCTGGGCAAGCTGATGTAGTTGAAGATGTCCCTGCTCATTGCAGGGGGTTGGACTCGATGACCTTTAGAAGGTCCCTTCCAACCCAAACTATTCCATGATTCTATGATCCCCAGCTCGCTGCAAAGCCCCGAGCACATCCAAGCACCCCAGTTCACTGCTGGCCCTGCTCCATCATAGCCAAGAGCTAAACCAAGGCCGAACCACAACCCTTAATGCTAAAGAAGCCGTTCCTATGTGACAGGTTGACCTCCAAAGCCCTGTGTGGGGTTGCAGCCTGTGCTCCAGTCCCTGCCTGTGCAGATTTGGCACCGATAACCCCCTCTGCTGCAGGGAGGGAAAGCAAAATAGGTCAGTTCTGCCGAGACTCCTTCACCCTCTTCCAGGTTGCTGGAATTGAGGTCACAAAGGGTGGGAGAAGCGGTGGCAGAGCTGTGAGCGCCCCACGCTCATCCCCGTTCAGGAGGTTTCATTAACAATTCAATCGGTTTATAAATGGTGGGCTCAGGGGGTGGAAGAAGCCACTCAGACACTGAGAGCAGCTCCCAGCCACTGCCCAGAGCCCACTGCCCTGCTGGGGCTGATGCCGGCAGCAGGCACTGCCTGTGTCCTACCTACTGATCCCAATTGCTCCTGGCTTTATTCATGGTGCCCATGGAGGGGCTGCTGCTGGGTCCACACATCCCAGACATCCTCTGTGCTGGTAGCAGGGGACCAGCATCCCCAGCGGCCTCCCTGGGCTGGGAGCAGATGCTGATGGGATGGGGGAGAGCATCCTCCCCAGTCCCTGGGGGCTGCAGTGCAGCGTTACAGAAGAGCTGTGGGGGAGCTGGGATTAAAAGGGATTTAGTTGGATAATAACAGTGGGGAGCAGTTAAACTGGGGAATAACTGGAGCCAGGCTGGCAGCTGGAAAGCCTCAGACTGGCTTTTGCCCCAATTCCTTTAAGGCAATGTGGGATGGGTGCACATCTTGGGTGTTCTCTGCCCATGAAAAGCTGGAGGAGAGGGATGGAGGCCATCCCTGCTTCTCCACACGCAGCCCCACAAGCAGTGCAGGTACCCTCAGTATCACAGGACAAGGGGCCCTGCAGGGTTTTGCACCCATAGCAAATGTCCCTCTGCCACAGGGGATGCAACAGAGACGAAAAGAGGGAGCAAAGGGGGTTTCTGCATGTCCTGGCAGCAGGAACCAGCCTGGCTTCCCCCAGGGGTGAGCTGATGAGCCGAGGGCTCCTCACATCCCACTTCCATCCCATGAGACCAGCTCACTGCAGCAATCTGCTCCTGGGGACTCATTCAGTTCCAACCAATGACTCCCAGGGCCCCGAAATGAGGGCAGCTCGTGGCTGCTGACACGTTTTCAATGGGAACACAACTGCAGGAGAAGGGGAAGTGCGGAATTCCCCAGTGAGGGGATGGAGCTGATCCTCCTGGGTACCGAACCACAAGTTCCGTCTGTATTCGCAGGACCACAGAGTTCCCCAGAAGAGCCCCGCGCTGCCCACCAGGACTCACTTCTCCAAACCAAGCCCCAGGTTCCCCCTCCAGGCCCTGAGCCCAGAGCAGGTTTGGCTTCTGCCCTCCTCTGAAGCTGAACTCACCCAGGCGATGATGGAGAAGAAGGAGAAGGTGATGGCTGCCCGGGCAGCGTCTGCTCCTTGCGAAACTCCTATGCTCATCGTCGTCCGTTGCCACTGGTTCGCAAGGAAGCAGAAGGCTACAAACCACAGGAAGGACAAGAAACCTGGAAGAGAACAGAGCTGCTCAGTGCTGTCCCTGCCCAGCGCCTCTGTGCTGCCAGGACCCCGTGTGCTGATGCACAACCACCTTGACATCAAGCAAACAGCAGCGGTGATCCTGGGTGCCTTGGCCTGTGGTGGCCCAAAGGAGCTGTTTTACAAGAGGCTGGTTTGGAATTGCTGGAAAAACAGGGATGGAAGGAACCTTGTATGGGCACCCAGTGTGTTACCTGCCTTAAGTTTAGCTTGCCTCCATCTCACCCTGATCCCTGCAGGGACAGCACGGCCTCTCTGGACATGGGGTCCTCTCAGTGTGTGGGATCTCAGCCTGCTCACTGGTGTCAAGGTGCTACCAGCTCAGTTCCAGCACTCCGGTGTGTCAACTCACCATTCCCTCTATTCCCTGTTCCTTAAAGACTTTGCACTGGATACTGCAAACCTCACCCAGAAGGAAGCCTGCGCTCCTGGGAGCAGCACTAGCAGGAGATGCTTTTACAGCCTATTCTGTGATGGGCCATGCTTTGGTCCAAGGACACAGCCAGAGAGCTTCAAAAAGGCAAGTCACAATCACCCAGGAATAGGGACGGGCTGGGATCAACCCCTGCTCCCGACCCCTGCTCCCAGGGATCAAAGTGACCTGGGATGTCAGTGCATCCCAAGAGCACAGCTCATTGGGTGTCATTCCCTGGAGCAGGGATGTGGTGGAGCTGCCTGTGGAGCTGAGGGACACACGGGCTTCATGTGCCAGAGCTCTCCATCGCTGCTGCCCTCCACTGACTGCCCTCCTGTCCTCAGCCTCCCTGGGCTCTGTGGGACTGAACAAACCCTCCCTGGTGATGACTCCTTACTGGAAGCAAAGCTGGCTGAGCAAGACAGGACTGCAGCTCCCCTAATTCAATCACAGCCTCCAGCACTGCCTGATGCCAGGGAGCTCAGGAAACAAGTCAGGAAGCAAGCCACAGGCACACAAGTGTAAGGAGCAGTGAAGTTTTCCAGCGCTGGGAAGAGGAGCAGCACAACCTGGAGCCTTCAGTGATGCTGTTTTAAGGCTCTCCAGCTTTCCTGGGCATCCCTGGCACAAAGGCACAAAGTTTTTAGGTGTTCAGGCACTGGGATGCTGAGCAACCCAGCACCATCCCAAGGATCATCAGCACATCAGTATGAGCAGCCACACTGCCAGTCCCATGGGACAGGCGGCTGCAAAGCACAGTCTGACTGCAGGGAGAGGAAAGAAGCATCCTTTATTCCCCTTGATCTTGCCACTTGTTCCCAATACGATATAAGATGCATGAGTGCATCCACATCCAGTGTGAGTTACAGGGCTCTCTGCACACCCAACGCTGGTGCAATGCTGCAGCCTGGCCCCAGGGCAGAGCACAGCCCCTGCACAGCACATCAGCAGCTCTGCAGGGCAGAACTCATCCTCCCCAGCTCACTGCTGAAGCTGCAAATGCACACCCATGACAAGCACCAAAGAGAAACAAGGCAGAGATTGAGCACAGGTGCTGGTTCCCACATGCCTGGCAGGGAGAGAAGGGCTGTTTGGAGGGAGAAGGCAGGATCCTTGCACCACGACACATAGCATCAGCCACAAGATGGATGTGATGTTCCCCTTCCATCTGAATCAAAGGGTTGCAGGCACTGAGCCCCATGGAAGGGGCTGTAAATATCCTCTAACAAGAGCTGGATGCCGGCGCTCCAGCACCGTGGAAATGAGCTTTCCAGCAAGGAGAGAACATCCTTAACAAGAGGCGAGCACAGGGAGGCGATGATGGATGTTTTCATTTGGGGCCAGAGAGCCGTCAGCAATGCTTGTGCTGGATAAATCACCTTCAGACTTGGCTAACACCAGAGCCTGGAAACGGAGAACATCAGCTCAAGCTCAGGCAGGTAATTCCCCCAGCAGCCAAGCAGAGGATGGCTCTCCTGCACGGGTGAGCCCCTGGCCAAGGGGCTCAGGACAGCACAGCAGATCTATGCCAGCCTTTGCGAACCGCAGACCCACCTGCAGCCCACAGCCCTGGAGGCAGTGAGGGACTGCAGTGGTATGGAGGGTTTCTGCTTTGTTCCAAAACACATGCACAAAGTGAAAACAGACCCAGATGCAACTGATGAAACGACATTTACTTGAGCCAGAAACAGGGATGAGGGAGGGTAAAATGCCCTGTCTGGCCTCTGAGATGTGACCACCAAGCCTCACTTCTCTGGGTGGCCTCAAGCACTGGAAGTGAACATCTCCAACTGTAGAAATGACAGGGGTGAGTGGGACACCCCACTGTCCCCAAGCCACCACACACCGGCTTCCTCACTGCTGCCTCTGAGCTCATGGCTGGATGGGACAACCCATCTGCCACCCCCGTTCTTCCTATCAGTGTCACACGAATGGTGCCATGCCATGGGAGGGGAGGACTCAAGCGTGGAGCTGCAGGACACAGCAACAACCCCACTCTGCTCATGGAGCCAGCATCATCCTTCACAAGCCAGCAAAGCCAGAGGTACCTGAAAAGCCGAGGTCCAGCAGGACAGCCCGTTTGCGGTCCTTCACGCTGCTGATCTGCTGGAAGTAGAGGTCCACCACAAAGAAGAAGATGCAGCCAAAGAAGGCGATGATGCCAACGGCGATGCCGTAGCTGCAGGCACTCTCATTCTCATTGAAGATGCAGTGCAGCATGGGGGTCTGGCTGTCCTTGTTCACGTAGCACTCGTTCACGATGCAGCCAAACACCACGATGGAGAAGATCTGCAGGAGGAAGGAGAAAACACAACTCGCTGCCGCTTACATTGAACTCTGTTTCCCAACAGCAACGTAATTGGATTCAATCTTGTCTTTGACTCCATGGCAACATGGCATTTGTTAGACAGATCCTGACTCTCGTCTGGTTGGTGGCCCTGATGAATGAGCTGGTGGATGGTACCAAGGTCTTCCTCCTCTGCAAGCTGTCTGCCTTTCAGTGGCTTCATTTGCAGGGTATTTTATGAGATGTTGTTCCCAGACAGGCTGGGGAGGGAAAAACTAGATGGGCCAAGCCTCTGCTCTCCACTGTCAGGCTGTGCTCGATAACCCCCCTTGTGCCACTGCAGAGCAGGGAGAAATGAAGTTACAGAGCATAACTGAGCTGCTATCCACTCCTCACCCAGGGAAGGACTGGATGCCTGGCAGAGAAGGGACAAGGACACAGCAGTGTGGGGAGATGGGAGCAGCACACTCAGCGCAGGGAGGCAGGGGAGAGGCTGCCCTGTGAATGGCAGGGCAATAATGGTTGGACTCGATCATCTTAAAGGTCTTTTCCAACCTGGTTGATTCTGTGATTTCTC